>JARGCU010000030.1:7557500-10057500 GCA_029227775.1 Morpho helenor | reverse complement strand
GGCTCGCTTTCGGGAGTCGTTGCAGAAAGATTGTCTGCCACCTATTCCACTCTGGAGTGGAATTCGGTGAATTCGGGTACACTGGGGTTGGGAGAGCATTGGTTTTCCAGACTGTCTGCCAAGCATTCGGCCATTTCAGCGTCGTCAAACGCAGGTGGGAGATTCGGGCGAAGTAATGGTGGGGTGGCTGCGTACCCATCGGCTTTTAGAGATTACGCCAAGCACCAGTAGGCCTGATGTCCTGGCTTGATCTCCGAGAGCTTTCTATTCCAGGAATCGTTGTGGAAAAAGGTTAATTTTTCTTTAACCTCTTTCTGTAATCTATTGAGCGCACTCCGGTTTTCTCGGGTCGGATATCTGTCGCGTGCCCTAGTGGCAGCACGTTTTTTAGCAATTCATTCTCACAGATCATCTGGTAGTTCTCGACAACGGAGGTTATCGTGTATTTCCCTAGAGCAATCCTTGAGAGTATCATATAAGTGTGCTGTGAGATGAGTGGTCGCTGTTTTCGCAGTTTCCACTGAATCTATACGGTCAGGAATCTTTTTGAGGTGGTCTGAATCAAGAGATTGAAGACGCTCACTAAGTTTTTTCCATTCGATAATAGTTTTCTTTCGAGTCCTAGCTGAAGTAAGCCTGGGCGGTGGTCCGAATCTAGGTCATGAATGACTTGTATGCTATGTAGCTGAAGGGTAATATTTTGGATTAGTGCCATGTCGATAGTACTGGCAGTCGGCATGGGATGGTTAGGTTAGTATCGCGTGGGCTCGTCTGGAGCCAGAATATCAAAGTTCAGGAACGAGGAGTTGCTAAGCCTATGTAAAAGATTGCCATTGGCATTTAGAGACCATCGGTTCCATTGACTATGTTTTGAATTGAAGTCACCGCCTAGTAAGACGGCGTCTCCAAGTCTTAACAGAGTCGTAATGTCGCTCTCCAAGAGAGATTTAGACGGACTGAGATAGATTGATGCTAATATAATCGGCTGATATCCGGTCATACCTAACTGACATACTGAGGCCTCGATATTAGTAAGTCGGGGGATCTAGAGGAGTACAGTGAAAAGACTTCCTGTAGTAAATTGCTGTGCCTCCAAGTGGGCCCGTGAGTCGGTCATTTCTAATTAAAACAAAGTTTGCTATTTTAGAATCGCAATGGCAAGGTTTCAGGAATGTCTCTTGCACTAAAAGGACGTCGATCGGGTACGCAGCCATAAATTCGCGCACTTCGTATATTTGATCCCAAAGACCGTCTGCGTTGAACAGACCTATGGAGAATCGGTTCGGTTTAATTCTGCCTTTTGTTGTACTATCCATATTAGGCATTTATTTTTTTAATTACGTCAATGAGCCGGTGGTGCTCGAAGCGTGCCGACAGACGATCTTGAGGATTATTCCTCAGTTTGTTTGCTAGTATCGACAGTTCGTTTACGTCGATAAGCGCAACAATAGAGCTAATAAGCTTCATGTCTTCCACGAAACTATTAGCAGTATTGTTTACTGAATTGGCAGCCACCTGTATTGGCTTTGTTTTAATCGCCAGGGAGGGCTGGGGGACGGGGAGGGAGACAGCAGCTGCTTGCTGCCTTTTATGCCAGGGATTAGTAGTGGGCAATGGAGCCGGTATAAACCTGTCCGCCACAGGTGTTTTATGACCCCCACGTGCATTATTTTTACGGGCTGATAGTTTTTGGGTGCGTTTCACCTTTCGCGGAGCTTTTGGGCAACCGCGATAGTTTGCAGGATGCTCTTTGGTCCTACAAAGTACGCAGCTCGGTGGTTCCTCAGTCGGAACCGAACGAAAGCAATCTGACGTACCATGGTCACCTAAACATTTCACGCATCGGGGTCGAGCGTGACAATTACGTGCTGAGTGCCCGTAAAGCTGGCAGCGATGGCATTGGCCGATCGCGCCTCGGTTACGTGGGACTTCGAGTCTATCTCTACAGGCAGACCGCGGATGACAACGCGAAGTTCGCGTTCATCTTCTAGCGCGTATGAATGATACTCAATATTATCATCTCTCAGTAGCGCTGTAAGTCGGCGGTGGTCATTCGAGGTAGGTGGAGAAACCCTAATGCCAACATTTGTAGAGCGTGCGCTCCCAAATGAAATCGACTGGGCTTCGATCTTAGGTAATAAGCGCTGCCATGCAGCTTTTTCCCTGATATAAAGCGGTAGGACTTTTTCTCGCCGTTCGGTCATCGGGGAGTCTTGTGGCTCTTCGCTGGCCTCACTACGAGCATGTCGGTCAGAAGGCTTAGCCGTGGCAGTGACGGGCCTTTTAGAAGGGATAGCCTTAGGAGCCTTTAGTTTTCGCTTTTGGCTCTTGCTGACGACGGTCTCAAAGCCGTCGTTGTCGGTTTCTACGTCTAAAGACGAGATAGAGGTCTCGGAAGGAATTTCTTTGACCTGGTAATGCTCAGACTCCATGCCTGTCGACACAGAGCAAGCAGCAATAGTGACTGGAGGGCTATCTTTGACGGCAAGTTGCGGTCGAAGATATCCCTTTAATACGTCGCGATGGGTGGCGCGTCTGGCGGTACTCTAAGAGTCCCTCCATTCGCGGGTCGTCCAAGTAATTACGTTGGGGGTCCATATAGACCCAGAGGAATATGTCCTCCCTGCCGGCAAGGGCAGGGAGGTGTGTACCTGCGGTGTGCCCCAAATGAGTCTTTGCCCTTCGGGGGACAGAGGTGTGTACCTAATTTACAAACTAGTGTACTTACGGACCGGATATAACAGGCACTGTACACAAAAGCACTGCACCAATCTAATCGAGCAACGATGACAACGCTAGCCGCACTGCACTGCGAGCGACACGCTACGAAAACACAACACAACACAAGGGCGGCACTTAGGCGCGAAACTTTAAAAGAAGAAAGATTATTTATACAAATAAAAGATTGGATCGGAAACGATCGTAACTAAACAAAGCGCAACTATTATAAATTCTTCAGGATCAAGTACATATTACATAGTTCAGTGTCTTTCCAAGGGTTTGAACTACTGTACACGTATTGTAATACAACTCAGTACAATAAAATGTTATATACCAGACTAACACAAAAGTTATATGTTATATGTTTGCTTTAATCCGTAACAATGGATATCCAAAGTTATTCTATAAATTATTAGCCAAAGATGTCAGAAATCCGCCATAATTTTAAATTAATTTGGTTAAAATGGCATAACTTTCAATTAAACGTCCGGCTCAACCTTTTATATAAAAAGTGCGAATAAATCCATCGAAAATGCATTTATGATAAAGCAAGTTATAGTGTGAATCACTTTTTATACGTCTACAGTAAATATAACGATGGTATAGGTATATCTTTTAATATATAGAAATATTAAGAAATTCTCCACCTCAATTTTATACCGAAATTCCGTAAAAAGCGACTAAGGTAACTTGACGTCTGCAGGCGGCCGGTCGTAAAATACCTAACTAAATCATGCTACAACATATTTATCACATGTTGTGCCGACCCCACTTAGAGTAAGATAAGGCAGGAGAATGATGAATTCTGGAACCAATCCGCCGCAGGCAACTCGCCGAAGTCCGTCGCATGCCGCCCTAACGGGGACCTCCGAGCGATCCGAACGGGGTTTTATCGGTCGCTCGCTGGAGTTAGGTCCCCGAGGCGATCGATGCATCTGGTGCTCCCGATGCATCGATTAGCGGAGGGGGGGCCACTATAAGAAAGGCCCCGACCCAGAGGTGGTGCACTCTGGGTTTTAGAGTTGCTGCTGGCGGGGATGGGGAACAATGTTTACATAGGTGTTTACATAGAACAATGTTTACATGAATTCCCTATGAATCAATCTGTCCGTCTTGTGAAAAATGTTAATTGCTATATGTTTCTGTAATATTTAAATGAGTTAATCGGAATCGTTATTCAGAATCTCGGAAACGGCTTCAACGATTTTCCTAAAATTCCGCATGAAGGGGGTTTTGGGGGAGAAAAAACGAAAAAAAAATCTTTTTATCCCTGTTTTTGGGCATAAAAAAAAGTTTACTTTTAATTTATTGAATATATACAACACAATTTTCGCCGTGAAAACTTAAGTCAGCGTAGCTTATTCGGGAAACAGATGGTCACGCGAAATGAAAATACCTTGGATCGAACCCCACCTACAATATTATTTATTCTTTTTTTTTTGAAGTTTCTTTTTTTTATTTTGTAAAAAATTACCGAGCAAGGCGGTGACCCTGATATTGTCTGTATAATCTCCGAACAAATTGTAATGGACAGATATGAAGTTTTTTTTTATGAAAGTAGAGAGTATATTACGCTCTAAATTTTATTTTTGAGGAGCCTATTAACAAGCAATTTAAAAGCTTCATTTTGTTTAGGGGCAGCTATCAAATTACCATGTGAATCAGTTAATTCTACAAAGAGATCCTGCATTACTTGTGGAATACCACAAGTACAAGATGATGAATCGTTCTCTTGTTTGTGCAAAGGAAAGAAAAGAAAAATGAAGTGGAACAACACTTGCCCTTGTGAGCCACATAAAATACCATCTCAAATAGATGCAATTAAACATCAGAGTACAGATAAATCTGGAGCTTTTTCAAATGTTGGATGCAGATATAAGGCTATAGGCGGAAATAAAAAAAATAAGAATGCGATATGCGAATGTGAAGAACTCGAGCCTCAATTTAAGTTTGATGCAAGGGATTGGATTGACGAAACACAAATAAGAAAAATGAAATCCGACTTAACACAAACTGTTTCGGGTTTTAAACTGAATATACCAAGAAAAAAACCCGAATCGGATAAGAGTTTTGAAGAAATTTTAAAACACTTCGCGGAAAATACTGAGCAAAACAATTTATTTACATACGAAGCTAAGGCGTGTTCTTGTAATGAAAAGTCACTGATCAAACAATATCCTTCTGTAGACTGTGAATGTCCATATGAAGCCCCTCAAGCTGACGAGGAGTCACCATTTGCTGAAGAGCCATTTCAAGGAATTAAATTTCATATTGGTGGCAAAGGTTCAGATTCAAAAGGTCTCAGCGGAATTTTGTGTTTTCAATTATTGCAAGAGGTAACTTTGCCTAATAGTAACTTCAGGCTGTGATGATTAGGTACATTCGAAATACACTATTAATTTAAGTAGATACTCAACATGGAATACCTGTCGTCTGTCAAGAAAAATAATTGTTTTATCTAGTAAATATAAATTTAAAGTATGTATTATGTTCTGTAGAGGTAACATTACTTACAATATTTTTGGTTGTGCATCAGGTGTTTCAATTGTTATATATAAAAAATATTACGCTATATGCATTTTGATTTTGGTATGTAACCATATCCTACTCCGAAAGCTTTGGCATGGCTTTCGGTTTTATAACTGTTGCTATTACTAAAGGTATAATAGGTAAACAATAGTTCTTCGTTAATAATTACTATGAAGAACTAAACACCTGCCGTTACTTTGGTAACGTTCCCCTCAATATTAAAAATGTTCATATAATTTGAATGAGGCTAGAGCGCTCTACCACAAATGTACCTAAATGAAACAAGCGCAAGAGCGCTAGCACTACATGGGATAAAACAAAGTCGCTTTCTGTGTCCCCATGTCCCTATATCCCTATATATGCTTAAATCTTTAAAACTACGCAACAGATTTTGATGCGGTTTTTTTAATAGATAGAGTGATTAAACAGGAAGGATATGTATAATAACATTCAATATGGAGTAGAGAAATTAAAGTATAATTTTTGAGGTTTCTAGGTCGTAAATAATTACATTTTTTCCGCTTACATTGCAAACCCAGCTGAACCCTACGAGATTTATAAAAAAGGTCTACAGAAAACTCCGGGATGATATATGTCTATTTCTTATGGATAACCCACAATAATATAATTCTTTTGTCATTTTCTTTTTACGAAAAATAATGCCTTATTATCGAAGCAATTTTAAACAATACGGCATTAATCCTAACCCAATTAAGTACCCTAAATACATTGTGATTTAATATAGATCAATATGGCTGTTTACAGCATGTAATTTAAATGAACATTTTCGAAGATATTACAGATTTAAAATGCCGCGTGGCGGCAGCGCTTCGCCCTATAGTATTCGAATTTAGCAGCGATCGGACGCGTTTGTTTTTCATATGGCCAACTAAATGTCGCTCTTTCAAGAGTAACCTCTTTAAAAAAACATGTTTGTATTGTCCAATGAGAAGAAAGCTGTGAATGTTGTATATAGTAAGTAAGTAACGGCCTGTTACTATCCCACTGCTGGGCATAGGCCTCTTCTCTCCGTTTTTTTTTTTTTTTGGAGAGAAGGATTGGAGCTAGGACCTACCACGCTGCTCCAATGCGGATTGGTAGGTTACACATATCCCCGGAATTCTCTAGAGATATGCAGGTTTCCTCACGATGTTTTCCTTCACCGAAAAGCGTGTGATAAATTGCAATTATCAATTAGACACATAAGTTTTACTAGAAAACTCATTGGTGCCAACCCGGGGTTTGAACCCTAGACCTTCTCGAAAGAGGCGCACGGTGATACCGCTGGGCTACCACAGCTTTGTATATAATGACAACCTATAATTAATTGTAAAAATGAAATACATAGGTAAAAGTGTAAAAAGTAAATAAGTAAAAATGTAGTATATGAATTTAGATATTCCAAACATAGCAGAAAATCTTCGAGGTATAGGGAAAGGGGAATTGTTTTACTATATAGGATCCATGTAACGTTATGTATGTAATAATTCAAATCCAATAAATTTTAGTCAGAGAGATCACACATTCATCCGATGGAAAAAGTAAGAATAAATTAATATAATAAAAATTATAAATATTATATCTATCTTCTTCTATACTTATAATAAATCTGTAGAGAGGTCAATTCTGTAAATGGAATATATTTCCCAAAATAACTATCAGGAGGTGATTAGGGATCAATACTGATGCCAAAAATGCAATCAGTAAAATTTTTGTCTGTCTGTCTGTCTGTATAATCGTTATAGAAACAAAAACTACTCGATGGATTTTAACGAAACTCGGTACAATTTTTTTTCATACTCCTGATCTGGTTATAGTATACTTTTGATCACGCTACAATCAATAGGAGCAGAGCAATGAAGGGAAATGTTGGGAAAACGGAAGAAGTTTCTCCATTTTTTAAGCTTCCGTCGCGTGTGCAACCTTGATAGTTAAAGCTACACAGAAATCATGTATGACGGAAATGTTCTCCTTAAAATTATATAAAATAAAAAAATCCCACGACAGCAAGTACCTTAAATACATTGTTGATTTAATATAGATCAGTATGGCCATTTAAAGCATGTAATTTAAATTAACATTTTCGAAGATATCACAGATTTAAAATCCCGCGAGGAGGCCGCGCTTCGCCCTATAGCACTTCGAATTTAGCAGCGATCGGACGCGCAACCAAATGTCGCTCTTTTAAGAGTAAACTCTAAAGAAAACATGTTTGTATTGTCTAATGATAAGAAAGCTATGAATGTTGTATATAAAGACATTCTGTAATTAATTTTAAACATAAAATACATAGGGAAAATGTAAAATATAAATATGTAGTATATGAATTTGGATATTAGATATAGCAAGAAATCTTGGTATAGGGAAAAGGGAATTGTTTTTCTCCAAATATAACGCGTGCGAGCCACGGGCAGTAATGAATAAATCAAAACTACTGGATCGATTTTAATCATTTTTTACACTGAGTGACATAGGCTATATATTAGGTCCTTACATATGAAATTGGCGTTTTGTCGTACTGGCCACTTTGATCTCAAATATTACCTTTATGGTTAGGAATACCAAATTCAAATTCATACGGCTATTTACTCATGCATTTGTGTTTCAAACCCCCTAATTCATTTGTTTTTTTCTTTGTGTCACTCTTTTTACAAAATGGAAAACATGAAATATCGCGTTATTTACGAGTATGAGTTCCACCGTGGCACCAGTGCTGCAGAAACGGCTCGAAGGATTAATGATGTGTATGGCGACGGTGTCGCAAAAGAAAACACAGTGCGTTTTTGGTTCCAACGTTTTCGTTCTGGAAATTTCGACCTGCAGAACAAGCCTCGTGGACGGCCGGACTAAAGTTGATAATGAAGAATTGAAGGCTATTGTGGAAGCGGATCCATCGCAAACCACGTCCGAGTTAGCTGCAGGCTCCGGTGTTAGTGATAAAACTATTCTAATCCACTTGAAGCAAATTGGGAAGGTGAAAAGGCTTGAAAGGTGGGTACCTCATGAATTGAGTGAAGCAAACCGACAAACGCGCGTCGACTGCTGCGTTACGTTACTCAACCGGCACAATAATGAAGGAATTTTAAATCGAATCATTACCTGTGATGAAAAGTGGATCCTCTACGATAATCGGAAGCGCTCATCGCAATGGCTGAACCCTGGCGAGCCAGCCAAATCCTGCCCTACGCGAAAATTGACTTAAAAAAAGTTGCTTGTAAGTGTTTGGTGGACTAGTGCCGGTGTCGTTCACTACAGCTTTCTTAAATCTGGCCAGACGATTACGGCAGATATCTATTATCAGCAACTGCAAACCATGATGGAAAAGCTAGCTACTAAACAACCGAGGCTGGTCAATCGCTCTAGGCCACTGCTGCTTCAGGACAACGCTAGACCACACACTGCACAACAGACGGCTACCACATCAGAGGAGCTTCAATTAGAATGTCTTAGACATCCACCGTACTCTCCGGACCTTGCTCCAACAGATTACCATTTTTTTCGCAATTTGGATAACTACTTGCAAGGAAAAAAATTCTACTCCGATGGGGCAGTCCGAACCGCCTTCAAAGATTTTATTGATTCCCGCCCGAATGGTTCTTTTAGTAAGGGGATCAATGAACTACCTATGAGATGGCAAAAGTGCATACATAGCAATGGTACATACTTTGATTAATTAAATATATTTCATTAAAAAAAAAACGACTTTATGTTCCTCCCATAGAAAACGCCAATTTCATATGTAAGGACCTAATATTTTATACCCGTGCGAAGCAGGGGCAGGCCGCTAGCTGTATAATAATTGCACGATTATTATAGAGCGAGAGCCCGTGAACCCCAGATCTTCGTCAATTTATAAAAAATGAAAGTTGGTCACTGCATGCTCCCAATACAGGTAATAGTAGGGGAGCCCGGGATGCTAAATTTGCAGTGACTCATGGGGACCTATAGGATTGTGAAGATTAAGTCCTGAAAGGAAGAAAAGTTTATGTTCAGTTTTCCATTTTAATGTGGACGAAAGCGTGTACACATTTTCAAAAATGTAAAAAAAACAGTTACATGGAAATACTCGAGCGCGTCAGATATTCATAATGTATACACGCTATGTCCTTCAGATAACTGAGTAATTAGTGGAAGGTAGCCGTAAAAAGGGGTAGAAAAAAAGAAAAAAAAAGTTATTCGAGCGTGTCAAATATTCAGATGGGATGTTAAGTAAACTTAAAAAAGTGTCCTATTCAAATGACTGGCGATTTAGACGCGGTCAAAAATCATGACATAGTTATAAAAATGTAAAAAAAATTGTGACCTAGAAATACTCGAGCGCGTCAAATTTTTATACAGGTAGTTCAACGTGATGTCCTTATCGTTCTAAATAACAATCTGACAATAATGTGGAGGAATATCGTTAATCTGACGATTGAATTTTTTTTTGTCTTTTTTTACTATTTATTGAATAAATATAAATGAAAAATATTCAAATATTTAAATTTTAGTCATCTACCTCACTAGATTCGTCATCAAAATTGGTTTATATTTGATCAATTTCGTTGTCCTCTTGTTTATAAGAAAAGATTATGAACTTTATAATTATTATTTTTTATTTTACAGTATTAAAAATAAAACGTATCTTCGAACTGATTTCGCGATATTCCAAAACAGTTATACATTTTTTTAAAAGCTTACAGTACCTATACAGTTCTCAGCAGTTTCTTAGTTATGGTTTTAGCTACATAACCCCATTTCCTTATACCACGCTTAAATCGTCATATTATTGAAATCTTAGCTATTCTGCATGTACTTAACTTACCTTGCCTTAATCACACGCGCTCGAGTTTTTCGGAGGATCGATTTTTTTTTACTAATCTGACTGTCTACCCTCATCGCATCCCTACATTAAAGGTTCATCTATGGTAGGGGTACATTACAGGGTACAATGATTCTCTCCATATAATTTTCTGATGCGCTTTAGTAACGCGGAAAATCCCCGTTTGGGCTCCCCTACCATAAGGGGAACCCCTACTAAATTATGAAATTTGGATCATAGGGTACCTCCCTATGATTGCAAAGGTGCTCAAGGTTGCAAAATACCGATCTAATTTCGTTAAATTATAAAGTTTTAATTTTTTGGTATTATTTTCAAAATAATATTAAAAATCACGTCAGTCAATGCCAGACACCCTTGGGCTGGATTCAGACTATGATGCCGTTCTCGGTACGATCTCGCTCCGTTCTCGGTCCGGTCAAATCTCACTGTGTCTACACTACTCAATGCCGTTCTCGGTTCATCTCGATTCATGGTCGACATACGATGTTTAAAAAAAGAGTCATATTAATTGTATTCGCCAGAAAATGGAATTCAATTTTTCTATCGAAGAATTAGCAACAATAGCATTTTGGATAAACAAGATATAAATTAAAAAAAATTACAACAAAAAGAAAAGAAAAAAAGGGGACAAGAAAATATGGGTTTTAGTAAAAGTAAAAGTTTATTACCGAGAAAAGAGGAAGGCGAATATTATACTTTATTTCGTCATTTGGTAAATAATGAAGAATAATGTTCATTATATTGATTTAGGATTGTATTCAGGAATATTTGAAATGATTTTTAAAATAATTGAGCGCAAATTTAAAAAAGAAACACCTCTTTTCGTCAGGTTACTAATGGTTTGGATAAGGTAAGTAATAAAATATCATATTCTATAAAATTTGTATATTTAAATTATAACAATCATTTACATGCATGAATATTACATAATATGTATATAGCGGTGATAGTGTTGGTTGATAATGCATTTTCCTGTTGAGGTCCTGTTTTTTTCTGTTTATATTTTTTTGTTTATTCCAGTGGTACATTACTAGCGAACGTATTGACGGAATAAATTTCTAATTAAGCTCCTTCATTGACATCAGTTTATCTTATCATAGTTTTTGGTTCATCTGTCTCTTCAATATACATATCACGAATATTGTAATTGTTAACTTCATCATCGGCAATAATGGATATTCGTAGTCTATTACAGTTATGTACTCATTAATAAATTACATTTGGTCGTGATATGGCCATTTGCAAACTTTGTAAGCTGCTTGGCCACTTTTGGCCACTTTTTAATTTAGAGAGGTATTTTCGATATTGAGCTCTTAGTCGCTCCCATCGATTCCTTGCTCCTATAATAAAAATATAACGTTTATAAATAAGGATATGTAACAACATAATTCTGCATAATATTATTAGAAATTCTGGAATTCGATGAATTTCGAGGGTAATTTGTATTATTTCATAATAATAATCACGTGCAAAATCTAAAAAGACAAAGAGGAGGAGGAGGAGGAGGAGGAGAGGAGGAGGCCTATAGGCATAAGGGAAATAAAAACCAACTCTCCTGAAGTATCAGTGCCATGGCAAGAAAAACTTGCGATATAATTACAATAAAGTAATTAAATGAATATCACTTTGTTACGTTTGTGTTTTACTCACCAGGTAATCCTATTGCGTCTTCAATCTCGTTCCATATTTTCCTTTTGTAAATATTGTCACTGTAGTAGTGTGACTGCAAATCATACAGGCTGCGTCTACTTTTCACAAATTCAATATGTCTTTCATCTGCAAATAATAAATATTCAATTTATTTTTTATTTTTTGTAAAACAGTCGACCATTTATTAATTAATTTAACTCTATGCACTTTTCTCAAAAAAAAGGCACATAGAAAGACTGGTAAAATAATTATAGCAGAATTATTCTTTATATATAACAAATGTTGTAAACCACATAAGAAATAGTTAACTTTTTCTGAACTCTACGATTTATTACCAGACATAATTATTTAATTAATTTTATTTAACATAAATGCTAAACACATGCGGCGCGACTGATGAAAGACTGCAGTTGAAACAAAAGAAGCGAGTTCAGACTGTCGGTGCATGTCGAGACAGGTCCGATCTCACTTCAGTCAAATTTTCTTGTCGACGAACCGACGCTGGAGCGATATCGAATCGGTACTGGTGCGATACTATAGTGTGAATACTCTGATTCTTTTTTATTTAAGAATATTTTACCGGACCGAGAGCGGAGCGAGATCGAACCGAGAACGGCATCATAGTCTGAATCATGCCAAAAGCTCAATTCAGACTATGATGTCGTTCGCGGTTCGTTCTCGCTCCGTAGTTGACATAGGACGTTTTGGAAAATAACTATATAAATTTAATTCAACAGCATTTAGTATTTCAATAAAAAAATCAGAAAAGAAAAGCAAGAAAAAATAAAAAGAAAAGAATAACCGAATAATAAAAAAAGGCTAATAGAAAATTAAAAGAAAAGTCAAGAAAAATCAAAAGAATAGCACAAAAAGAAAAAGAATGATAGAAGAAAAGGAATAAGAAAGAAAGAAAAGCTGATAAAAAATTATAATAATACAATCACTTATAACAAATTTTATAAAGTACATGATAAATACTTACCTAATTCAGATTCCCACTATTTATTACCTTTAACTTAATTTGATTTAATTAAAACACACTCGCGGCACGACTGATGAAAGTCTGGAGTTAAAACAGAAGCGTGTTCATATTGTCGATGTCGGTACAACGCCGAGACCGGTTCGATCTCGCTCCAGTCAAAATATTCTTTTTGACGAACCGGTGCTGGAGCGATATCGGACCGGGACTGGAGCGACACGATAGTGTGAACACTCTGACTGTTTGTTGTTTAACAATATTTTACCGGAGCGAGATCGTACCGAGAACGGCATCATAGTCTGAATCCAGCCTTAATGTTCATGAAATTTGAATTCTATTTACATCATACTAGAAAAGCTGATTTTAATATATATTACTTGGATAATTATAAGATGATGTTCCCTCATCAGCCAAACATTTTTGATAGTTCCAACCCCTGTCAGACAATCATAAAAGGTATTGGTAGGCGAGAGCGCGAAGTATATTATAAAAGCGATGATATTTCTCCTTTATTCTTGTCCAATAAATAAAAAGCAGTTTTCCCAGAGTCAACCCATTTACTCTCTCGCAACAACTCAATGAATGACACATAATAATACGACAGCCACAATGCTTTTTCATATTAATCGCCAACTCTATGAATGAGGTTGTAATAAAAACATGTTGTAACAGTCGACCATCCTGACAACATTTGCGACCCCGCAAATCTCATAAGCTGACTTCTGGGAATGAATCTACCACCGATTCGGAATGCTGATTGTACTGAGAAGAATCGGCAAGAAACTCAATACATGCTCTTTTAATCTGTAAAAGAAAACCGCACATGCCATGACATGACAGGACTACGCTCACGCTTTATGCTCAACTCTAAGCTCACGCTTTATGCTCAACTCTTTAAGTTCAACTCCTCAACTCCTTAAGCTTTTCGCACCATAAGCATTTCGCACCTCAAGCTCACCCTCAATCACTGTCATGGCATAACACAGCTCAATTAGTGGCAACCAACTCAGCAGATACACACGTAAACAGACTCGCAAATGATAACGCTCAAAGAACAATCACCACTTCTAGGCAGAGCCTAGCTGACAGTCGTTGCAGATGTCCACAGTCTAGAAAACAATCATTAAAACTGGAAAGATCCAGAGAACAATCGTCATTCTAGCTGACAGTTCCATCGAACAAAAGTCACGGGCGCGTCTAAGGCCTCACATAGCACATCGTCACGTTGATCTCACAGAATTAATTAACCGAATACCAATTACCATCATTAATCTCTCCAATAATAACTCCATTTTTTATTCCATAGCATCGCATATCCCAACTATCTCTCAAATTATACGAAATTCGCACACTCCGTGCTGTCTCAAGATATTGATCGTCATTTGTCTTTTCTTTAAACTCTTAAAATTTCCAGATAGGTAATCTTTTTGTCCACTCTATTTGTGAGTTTGGGTTACATCCCACTTCTGAATATAAAAGCGACGATATTTCTCCTTTATTCTTGTTCAATAAATAAAAAGCAGTTTTCCCAGAGTCAACCCATTTACCCTCTCGCAACAACTCAATGAATGACACATAATAATATGACAGCCACAATGCTTTTTCATATTAATCGCCAACTCTATGAATGAGGTTGTAATAAAAACATGTTGTAACAATATATACGGGTAGATGCGAGCGAGATGGCGAGTGAGATCGTTACTTACTGCTCAGTTTGTATTTATACAGCGATGTATGTACTAAAAGTACATGTTAACATCAACTAACATAATTTTATACTCTATCTTCAAGAATTGTTAATTTAATATTGTAATAACACTATTCCTTGATGATTTGCCGCCCACCTATTCCAGACCCAGGTACCTTAAACCAAAATGTTTTAAATAGTGCCTTAACCATCTTATCTTTTTTTAAATTCCCTTTTTATTACTTAATATATTACAATGCGATAAAATTTTATCGCGCATTATAGCAATATTTTCATTGGGTTTTTTACTTAAAATATCTTGAAATTTTTTTAAGAAATTACTTTTAGAAGTTGTGAATTGTAAGCAAGCACAGTTTTCAACTAACGCGGTTATTATATAGTGATATGTATGCATTTTCCTTTGTTCCAGATTAATACATTATTATTCAACTACCTTTAAAAATAACGGTTTATATGGTTTTTGCTTCACCTAAAATTCGTGTCCCTTATGGAAGTCATCGATGTAGAACGCGCGCGATCGCTTAACTCGAATTAAAATTCGCTAATGACATGGGGCAGCTAGTGTAGCCACACGCATACTTGGCAGTGTATTTGTTTCAGCAGCTCACCAATCGCAGTTCTCGTCGCTGTGTAATGTAGCCGAAGCCTTAGACTTAACGAGTCTAACAAATTCGAATAAATTTGTAATGATCAATGTTTCACGTATGCCAGTATCCTACTCGTATTTCTATGAATAAAACAACTGTTTTATTTATTATCATTTTTAATACATAGACACCCGATCATAAAATTACAAAATTAAATTATGTTATAATTTAATAGTAAATATTAATCAGTAATCAGTGGGGAAACATTTAGAGATTATTAGTTAAAATTATTTTTTGGACCAAAACTAAATCATACAAAATGACTCCTTAACTAAATTAACTCTTAAAACGTATAAAATACAACCAAATCAATCATGAACATACAGGCCGAAAGTTTTTGAGTGTCTATGTTCAGAAATACTACTATCTAAAGCTCAAAGCGAAAGGTATACTATGAATGTTTAAAAAAATGATAAGATATAAATAGTATATTACTACTCTAAAGTAATAATAACCAGAAGTTATAAAGAAAATATTAGCAGCACTACTAAGCTTACGCTTGCTCTAAGAGCATTATGAAGCGTAACGCTTATTCATTTTCAGCGACATATGGCCACAGAGGGGTTTCAGTTCCCTCAGCTCCCTCGGTATTCTCCTCGGGGCTTTCTGAGCCGACTTCGTTCATGTTGATTTGCGAAGACTCAGTTGTTGATGTAGGTATCTCGTCTTCCTCGTCGACATCATGGGATTCCTCAGATTCCTCTGCATCGTCTTCGTTAGCTGTGACGATAAAAACTTTACAATACGTTAATAGCATATTCTATTTCAAAATTCATAACAATAATTTAGCTATTTTTAAAGGAAATTACCAATAATTAAAAAAAAGAAAACTAATAAATTGTATGTATAAAAAAAATTAAAAATAACACAAAACTAAAATGAGATAATTACTACATTTTTAAAATGGTCAATTTTATCAAGTAATTCTCTGCAAGTAGTTTATATATCGTTAAAATTGACTTTTATATTATTTCTTATTTATAAATCCGATTACTCATCCCTATAATATTAGTGTTTCCCGATACTATAGGTATAAGACATTCGAAAGTTCTAATGATTGCCAAAACACTATTGAAGAAATGGAATGTTGGTAAAACTTATCTATATTATACTCATCAAGCTTTGTAATCAAACTAAAAAACGAATCAGGAAAAGCTTGTTAATTTACTCTTTCCTAATTATATAATCTAGTCCTAATCTAATCATAGTGGGCTAAAAGCTATGTCTCCTTGAAGAGAAGATTACATGTTTGCACATAAAACTTACCAAAGTTCCAAAACAATTACATGGATGGTTCAGAAAAGCAAAAAGAATAAATCAATTTCCTTTTTTATTTACACAGATTTGTGCTATTTATTTATTTTGGTAAAATTATTTATTCCCCATAAAGAATAGCCTCATCTCAAAATCCATGTTTGGTCCTACTTTCAAAAATAGTACATAGACACCATATAAACTACACTGTCCAAAACCTTATAACATCCACCTTCCATTGTGGGCTTAACTCTAATAGGTACCTGCTTCATTAAAATAAACCTGATCAACCACACACCTACACTATCATCCCCATAAAGCTAACTGATCAATTAAACAATGACTATTACCGGTTTTAGGAGCCAGTCTCTTGCGAGTTCTCAAACACACATTTGAAAAAAGATGATATTGTGGAAATAATATCATGGCTACAACAAAATAATACATTTGCTTTTGACTTCATAAATATTAATAAAATTGTTAATATTTAAAAAATATAATGTAATCAATGTACAACTTTATAGTAAATTTAAAACCAATATGTGACTTTTAGTTGTATTAATAATTACTTTCTTTACATCACTAAACACATTACACACAAAAGATATAAGTACAATTACTTTCATATTTGCAGATATTATAGTAATGTTTTTAAATAGGTATATTATTATAATACTTTGGTGAAGTGTTCAAACTCTTAATGTCTTATTATTATAATATATGTATGTGGTAAATTTCAATAACTATTTTAAAAAAATAACAAAAGAAGAAAATAACCAAATATATGTATTAATTTAAATAAGAAGCAAATTTCTACAATTTTTGACATTCACCATCATCATCTGATCCAGTTTCTTCCATTGGTTCTGGATTCGGTTTCTCAATTGGGAAGCCTTTTACATACTTTTTGGCTATGGAGTTCAGCTGTAGTTACAAAAAAAAATTGTCAAATTCTAATTTATGTTTCTGCATTACTGGGATAATATTACATTTTGTTTAAAAGTAATTAAACATATGTATACTAAAAAAGTATAAAGAGATCCAAAAATAATTTTATAGTTAAATAATTTTATAGTTATAAAATTTGCTAGTTAAGTTGATTAGTTAGTTATCCTTTGGATAACTAGATACTTAATAAGCATTCTTAATCAGCTATGGATGTATCTCTGTCCCTTTCTTTGAATAGCATACCATTAATAATGGAAATTCCTTTAATAGAAATACATACAGTGAGGAATTATATTGTTATGTAGCCAATATATTTCTGGTAGGTGAAACCTGCCAATACATATTTGAATAATAATGAATTTTTTCATTATACTCCCTACAAGAGAAAACAGGCTGTTTCTCTGAAGTGAAATGGCAATATACTATATTTTTGCTTTAACAGAGTAGTAACTACTTCTCCATAATTATTTTTTTCTTTCTTTATGTTAGATGTAATTTTTATTTAATATTTTGTTGAGGCTCTTTAAGCTTAATCAATTAATAACAGTAGAAAGCAATTTTGTTTATTAATCTAATGTAATATCAATCATATTAGATTCGTTTTTCTATTCTTCTAATCTTAGTTATGGCTATAACAGCTACTTGATTGGTATAGATATAGCAGAAGGATATTATAATTTAGAGAACCATTTTTTGTCACAAGTTTTAGAATTTGTATAATTCATGTGATTGTGATACCTATAAATAGGTATCACAATTATTATATCTAAAAAATAAGTTAGGCTTGGATTAGTATATTAATCCATAAGTAAAGTAAGTAAGTAGCGGCCTGTTACTATCCCACTGCTGAGAATAGGCCTCTTCTCTCCGTTTTTTGGAGAGAAGGATTGGAGCTAAGACCTACCACGCTGCTCCAATGCGGGTTGGTAGGTTACACATATCTCCAGAATTCTAGAGATATGCAGGTTTCCTCACGATGTTTTCCTTCACCGAAAAGCGTGTGATAAATTGCAATTATCAATTAGACACATAAGTTTTTTAATAGAAAAACTCATTGGTGTCTGTCCGGGTTTGAACCCATGATCATCTCTAGAGATTCACACGGTCGCACCGCTGGGCCATCACAGCTTTTTTCATATGCCATATACAGATAATTCAATTTATTTACATCAGATAATTTCAAACATTACCCTCATATACACATAAATAGTGTCAGTTTTTAAATAAATTGATGTTCTCATTGATTCTCTTTTTTTTATATAAATCAAATATAACTTCTTTATTGATTTAAGTATCTTAATAACTACCTTGTAATGCTTAACTATGGAATACTGAAGATCTATGACAGTAAAAAAAAATCCTGCACATTAACATACTTCACACACTTTTATGCATTAACATGCTTGCACACTTGCAATTAGTTTTTATCTACTTTTGTTTCCAAAGTTTTAATTATTATTAATGCTTTATATTCTATAGTTGTAGCAAACATATTTTGAAACTCCTAGAACATCACAAATATAAAAACTGACATTGGGAGGCTATTTTATATTTTATTTTAACACTTGTAACACAGGAAAAGTTATTTGTTGTAATAGTGTGTACCAATGTGTTTATTTATTATTATTTTATTACACTTTATACTAATTTTGTATGAGGTAACTGTACTTAGTACTTAAGCATTTTTAAAAGATAAATTTAAAAACCCAATCTTTGTAATCCTAGTTCTTCTGATATTTTAAGTCAATTGATGATGAATATTATAGATGCAAATATAGGTGTTCTGTTTTCTACTCAGAAGATTTGTAAACTTATGCATTCCATAAAGGTATGAAGAAAATTAGCGCTTAATTAATCTCTTATTCATGATTATTAATAATGTTAAAATGTAAGTTATTTTACATCTGTCTATATAAAACATTTCCTATATATATAGCTTTAATTGAAGAATGAATAAAATGCATGTATTTGTACTACACTAATAATATAAAATTTATGCATTTATATCTATATGCATAATCCAAAATTCTGTGTCTGTTTATCTGTAATGCTTTTATATGCAATCCACTAGTAATATAGATAAAATCTGTTAATATGTATAATAAAAAAATGAAAAAGAATACACATAACTCAAGGAAATTTTAAGTTTTAGTTAACATATCACATTTACAATTTACAAGACAACAAATTAAATTCTGTGATTAACTTCATACAGAAACAAGACCCTTGTAACTAGTCAATAAATGCCAGTAGCTTTTCAATTAATTCTATTCACAGTTGAAAATTTTATTAAAACTTTAGTCTTACTAGAACATTGTTCCAATGAAATCAAATGGTTCTTTTTCTAAAAATTACATAATTATTGGTAATTTTGGAAACATTAGACTTAGACTTTTATAATATGAAAAAATATATATATATTTTTCAAATATATGGGACACTTACACACATGGTTGTCCATCCCCAAAGTAAGTTACTGGTGAATATATATATATTCAAATTCAAATTCAAAATATTCTTTATTCAAATAAACTTGTAAACAAGTGCTTTTGAATCGTCAACTCTACTGCTGTTTCGGAAAGCTGTTCCTGCCGAGAAGAGCCAGCAAGAAACTCGGCGGTTGCTCTTTTAAAAATATAATTCTTAATACTATTTACATTAAGTCGTTACTGTCTTATACAGGTTCAAAGAGAGCTATATCCACACATTCTTATCTTCTAAATAATCTTCAAGAGTATAGTAGGCTTTCTGTATCAGCCTCTTTTTAACAGTGTTTTTAAACTGCTGTAATGGCAAAGCTGAAATTGATTGCGGAATTTTATTAAAGAATCTTATACCAAAACCCACAAACGAATTACGTACTTTTGCAAGGCGCAAAGCAGGAGCCGCAAGCTTATGTCGGTTCCTGCTTTGCCTATTGTATACGTCACCTATCGTTTTATAATTCTTTATATTTTTATGTACATAAATTAAATTGCTTAAAATATACTGTGAAGCAAATGTAAGAATACCTGTTTCCTTAAACTTCTCTCGCAGGGAATCACGCGGTCTTAAATTATTAAATGCCACATATAGCTCTTTTTTGTAAAACAAAAATTTTTTCACTATCTGCGCATTTACCCCATAGCAATATTCCATAAGACATAATGCTATGGAAGTAGGCAAAATAAACAAGTTTTATATATATATATATATATATACACCCAGGTTCCCTTATAGAAAATGTTGGCCATCTGCGGGAATCGAACCCGGAGCTGGAGGCAGGGTCACTACCCACTAGGGTTGCCACCTGTACTATAGTACTATATTATATAGTATCATACTATATTTTAGTCAATTGTACTATATATTATAAAAAAACAATATAGGACGAAAAATACTATATTTTTATCGTTAATTCAACTGTCACCCTTTTTTTTAAATTAATTGTGAATGGAACGCAACTGCAGCTCTGCATAGCGAATTTTAACATACAAGGTTTAGTTAGTTTGTAACACCTACCAACTCCTTTGTCATTGCCACCCGAACGATCATTGAGGTTATTTTTGACTATTTATTATTGGATTAAAATTACAACAAAAACATGAATGATGCTTCTTGCACGCCTCCCAAGAAGAAAGGTAAAAAAGAAAAACGCTTCAAAAAAGCTCATGGAAAAATAAATAATGATTGAAAATAAATGTGTATATTTTTTCCCCTGAATTTCTCAAAAGTACTATATTTTTTGTTGATTTCAAACAAAATACTATTTTTCTTCAAAAAAAGGCGGCAACCCTACTACCCACTGGTAGTGACCCTGCCTGGCGCTAACGGGCCAGTCAATTGTATTACATTAGCGAATAACGTAACTATGCTTCGCAATGTTGTTAATGTAATATTAATGAAAATTAAATCAAACCCATTCTTGGTTTTCTTGTTCCATTTTCGTTAATTCAGCATCATCGTCACAGGGTTGATCTGCTTTAAACCAGTCTGGGCCAAGCATACTAGGATATAAAACAGGAAATGGTATATTCATGTTTGAAATACTGTATTCACAATTAAATTATATTTTTCAGATGGCGAGCGCTTAAAACCTATCTTTGCCTAACAAGTGAAGCAAAGCGACAGTTCTACGCAGCGTAGTCAAGATACTTATTGATTTTTAGAAATTTAGTTAGAATCCTATGCGCACTGCGCAGTGTTGCCAACTCCATCATAGAGCAAAACTGTAGATATGCCGGAAAAAAACTGTAGATATGAAATTTAAAAAACAACAAATCTATATTTTTAATTGTATTATCTTTTTATTGTCTTATCTTAATTTTTTAATTGTATTATTTTATCTCTAATATTTATATGAGTCAATCGTGTAAGGGGTTTTGAGGGTGACAATTCGATCTAGCTAGGTTTCATTTAAAAAATAATAAATAATAATAAATTTATTATTATAATTTATTATTATTTAAAAAAGTCGTTTTATCCTTGTTACGTTGAATACAAAAGACAATTTTTACTGTCAAATGTAAAGTCATAGTAGCTCATTTGGGTAATGGGCGGTGTAGAAAGGTTAAAATACCTAGGTTCGATCCGACGTGTCCAATTATTTATTTTTTGAATTTTTATTTTTGTTATATTTTTTAAAAAAATTACCGAGCGAGGCTCGGTGACCCATGTACTGGGTGGCCGAGCCTTGCTGCTTAAAAGCTAGTATGAAAATGCTAATCCAACACTTCAGACAATGTGAGTAACGATTTTTTAGCTATCAAAAGTAGCTAGTAGATATTACACTAGATCAATGTGTAAATCTTCTTTTTCATTCCGTTTTCCAATTTTCCGTTTCATCTTTATTTTTGTTGAAATCGAACACATTTTAATTGAATTTTGGAATGGTCACTTGTCACATTGAATGATTGAACTCGGTTTTTTCCTGACTTGGTGTGCAAGGTAAGGTACCTTGATATGGTTATAATCAATAGTTTATTTCTTAATTTAGTTTTCCTAAAGTTAATGCTTCTACTATCACAGTTCTGTGCAGCTTACTTAGTGGACGAAATACGTAAAATAGATGTCGAAGCATCTCAAATAAAAAAAACTGTAGATTCCGAGACCTAAACTAAAAACATGAGGAAATTTCCAAAAAACTGTAGATCTACAGTTAAAACTGTAAGGTTGGCAAAACTGAATATGCGTATTGATCACAAACAGTGTTGCCAAGCCCAAGGAACTAAAAAACAACAGCTCACTAGCGATGTAAAAAAATAATAGATTTTTATGCTAGTCGATTATTCTTTAAAATAACCGATTTTTAAAAAATCGATTTATTTAAAAGGAAAATAATCTATTATTTATTCAACACAGTTTTGATAAACATTATTTAACAAAAGCTTATGATTAATATCTAAATTACACTCTAAAAGTCACCACTAGTAACCAATCTAAGTCTAGCTTGTGTTCTTGGTTACTAGTGCCTTCCATTGTCATTCCATGTATACACAAAATATAAAATAATATTAAAGGCGTTTTACCTGAAATAAAACGCTTATTAAATACTTACCTTATTAGAAGCTTAATAATGAGATAGGCTCTTCCGTTTTTCGTCATATTTTACCTCTCTTTCTACCCAAATATCTCTGTCTCCTTCCTTTTTACCCCTTTTCACCGAAAATGGCGGGAGGCGCTAGCCAGTCAGCGACTCTTTATGGATCATTGTTTCTCATTATGCACCAGGCAGGGATAAAAAGTAATCTATCTCGCAATAACGGTACGAAATGCTTAAGACGTTGCTTCTTAAATCAGTTATGTACAACTAAATAGGAAGTACCTGAACTTTTATGTCTTTCATTTAATTGAAACATTTAAGATTGAAATCGTTCTGTTTATCCGCCGAACACCAGTTTCGATTATCATACTTGGACGATACTTCAACACCACACAATGTTTATTATCAACACACCTGAGGGTTAGGTCGTTTATTCTAACCGACCTAAACATAAAATAAGTAATGTGGTTGTGTACCTAGCCACCTGAAATACATTATTATAATGTGAAGACAGTAAATTATTCTGTACAACTTGTAAGACCTCTAATATATAGGATACGTATAGGAGTAAAAGAAGATTGGAAAGTGGAAAATAGTGAGATGAGTCAGACCATCTGCTACACGGACGGGTTAAGACGAGAATCCACGAAGCTGGCAGGAGCTGGCATTATCTACAGCACCTCGTCAGATTTACACCAGGTCCTAAATCTGGGTAAATATACAAGTGTCTTCCAGGCCGAAATGATGGCTATCGTGGAGTGTGCCAGGAAACTTAAAGAAACACAAATAGCATTAGAACATAATATAGTTATATATAGCGACAGTCAAGCAGCTTTAAAAGCACTTGACCGCATAGAAACAACCTCAGCTATCGTGAAGGAATGTAAGCGTGTACTAAACGAACTAGCTGAGAAAGGGGAAGTAACGATTGCATGGATTTCGGGGCATCGTGGCCATGCAGGGAACGAACAAGCTGACGAATTTGCAAGAAAGAGAGCTAGTCAAACATTCGTAGGACCAGAACCCTTCCCCCCAATTGCACATAAGATAATAAAGTGTGTGATAGAAAAAAGAATAGAAACAGAATGGAACAAAAGATGGAGAAACACAATGCTCAGACAAGCAAAGTTGTTTCTCAAATCGTTTGATACAAGGAAGTCTAAACAGCTGATGTCTCAGAGCAGGGAAAATGTAGCAATTGTAACAGGCATTACAACTGGGCACTGCCTGTTAAACAGACACCTGTCAATAATGAGAATAATAGAAGATGCTGCGTGCCCAGTGTGGAGAGGAAGAAACGAGTCTTCACCTTATGGCTGAGTGCCCTATGTACTCGCTGGTAAGATGGGAGATACTAGGTAAGGATGAAATTGAAGTTTAGGATCTGACAAATATCTCCTTCAGGGATATTATCAGGTTCGTAAAAGCCACGGGTAGATTAGAGCAGGTGACACTGTCGGGACAGCAGTGAAACCCTTGTCCCAACATGGGGAAATGGGTGGAATAGTCCGGAATAGGAGCTGACCACCCGCCCTGCACCGACAGGCGTCCCCGAAATTAGATAGATAGATAGAAGACCTCTAATATCCCGATTTGGTGGTTTTTGTACCTTAAAGTTCCTTAGGGATATGAATTTTAGTTCATATTTGACCAAAACATGTTTATGTTATTTACTTGACACTTCTTATATAAAGTGTATTTTGCTGATTTGTTAGGTAAAATTGTTTTATATGATGGGTTATGCTTTAAATTTAGATTAGCTAGCAACCGTATTAAGAATACTATCTCCCTCCGATGGAGTTACTGTCAAATACAGGCCTGTTACATACATGTAGTTACAATAGCAGACATTTCCACAGTACGCTGAAAGCGTCGTAATACATTGCCTTGTGATTATTGTGAGGCACAGTCCGCTGCCACCGCCACTCAACGTCGTACAAAAAACTTAGAAAATACTTACTCAATATAAACAGCGCTTCAGAACAGATCGCTACTATTATTAGGAGTCTCAAGTAAAGCTCAACTCAGCATGCATCCAAGGTTCACAGCAGATCGCGATCTAGACACTTAAATACAAAGTTCGGAGATGTTCACTCAATATAAAAAGTATTAACTGCATATCACCAATCAAAGTTTACATCCACAAAAACGGTATCACAGCGTAAAGAAATGCTGTTAGCCGTCCATGATCATCACAACGACATGCGGGCTTCGGAACCTTCGTGGTCATCTTTTTTATTAAATCAGCAGACCTAATGGAGTCTCACATTGACAAAGGGAAAGATGCTGAGGTAACAAATAGAGATTTTAATTTTTGTTATGTTTTTGTTTGAATATTTACATTGTAAATAATATATATTTGCTAATGGACCCCAGCGCCTTGGCGGGGCATTCCGCCCCCACCCGGTAATTTTTTGTAGAAGTTTTCTTCCTCGCAACCTGAAGGTCCCCGTTCCCTTTGCTAGGCTTCCGGGCTTTGCCGACGGTGGCCTAAAACCATGTCCAGCGAGACGTAAGCTAGCCTAAATGTACAATGGCCAATATACAATGGTTATTAAAAATATTAGCATATTGGCGGTAGGTAATTGAAAAACAGTAAAAAATTAGGAATGAAATAGAAAACATTGACCTCATTGTGCAAACAGCTAATCTACTGGTCAAACAATAAAATTGGTAAGGCTGAATTCACAAAATACCTAAGTTATACTAGGGTAGGCATACCAGCCTACAATATAACATATAATAGAATATAGGTAAAGCAAATGAAGATGATCTATCTGTTTCTCTTTTTTTTATGTCTGATTAGAAAAAGATGAAATTTACGAGTTTAATCTTCCTTCTCATAATTATTGAGTTGCTATCACTTACACAATAACAGATTTGTACATAATACATTGTAATCTTTGGACCTACATACCTATAGTTATCCTATATAGTGTATTATCTATGCCTATAGTTTTCTGGCTATGAGAAAGTCCTTTGATATTGATTTTTTGGTATTAGTGTTGCCAACATTAATATAGCGTCAATTATATCATATAATTAATATGGCAAAGTAGTCCTAGCCATAAATGATGAGCTAGTACAATGGATAATTAATATTAAGAATACGGCCTATTTACTATAATTAAGTTAAGGATTTCTCTTTCATCTTCCCTCTCTTATTATTTATTGGACACTCACAATTATAGGCCTGCCTATGGTTTCCCATGGGGATACACTTGGAGTGGAAAAACCGTTGAATAAATAATCGATTTTTCCCCCTTTAAAATAAATTTATTTATAAAAAATCGATTAACTCAAAACTAAAAAATCGATTATAACAATAAAATAACCGATTAATATAAAATACGATTAATTTTTCGCATCCCTGGTTAATTACTCTATTTATAATAATCTATTCTTTGAATGGATGGCATAGATTATGGACGGTATTATTCTTGCATAAATAATTCCTTCGTTCATGGTATTATTAATGATCTGTAGGGATGTAACTTGCAGTAGAAAAAATTGATTAAATAAATAAACGATTTATCTCTGTAAAATAAATCGATTATTAAAAAAATTATTATTTTGATACGAAAAAATCGTTTTTTTCCTGACTGTTTAAAAACTACCAAGAAATAATAACCGTTGTTTGTGAAATTCGATTAAAATGTGTAGTGTGGCTACATTTGTTTCACAGAACAATGAATATCTAATCTTAAAAAAACAAGAAGAAGAGTAAAAAAAGAAATAGAGGATAAAATAAAAAAAGTATTAAATATTAGTATGAAATAATACTCGATTATTAAAAATCGGTAATTTTACATCCTTATTAATCTGCACCATAGATTACTTACTAATAATCTGCACCTCCCACACTACCGAAAATAGGCACACGCTGAAGTATTAAACACTACCGTCTGGCGTCTATATATTTAGTAGTCTATGTCACTATGGTCTGTAGAATATTTTAAACATAGATAATACACTATATAGGATTTTAAAGTTAAACAGTTGTATGACCATAAGAGTCCATTTTTGTTACGTCTGTTAAAGATATTTAAAGGTCGAGCAATTACTTTCAGATTATTATTCTACATTTCAGACTTTCTTAATTATTTTAGCATTTTAATGGTATGTATATTTTAATGGCGAATTATTATTTTAAAGGCGAATTAATATGGTTGGCTGTTTAGATTTTTCTACATTAGCGTTCATGTTTTATTAACGGTATTATTGTAACGCACGTGTTCCGGCATTCGCATATATATATTCCTTAATTAGTTTTCGTATACTTTATAACTTTTCACAACTTATATTCTTTTTAAGATTATCGTTACGGAATTTCAAAATTTTATTTATCGTTTTCTATTTATGTTTTATATGTTCGATGTTCTATATGTCGATGTTTCTGGAAGGCTGATGTAAAAATAATTATTATTAAAATTAGTATTGGGTAGTTTTTGTTTTAAATGTTAGGTATAAAGTAATTATCTAAAATGATAAAGAACTAGACTTCATTTCAAAAACTTGTTTTAACCATTCTATTGTTCTTGCTATTACTTTGGCATATTAAATAAGCTGACGATATAGTATCAAATTTATATTTTAACTAGAAATTAATTGTAACAAGAAAGGTCATTGATGGAACACTTAATTGATTTCTATTCAACTTTTTCATTAATTGAAATTCTCATGGCATTTATATTCAAATTCAAATTCAAAATATTCTTTATTCAAATAAACTTAACTTGTAAACAAGTGCTTTTGAATCGTCAACTCTACTGCTGGTTCGGAAAGCTGTTCCTACTGAGAAGAGCCAGCAAGAAACTCGGTGGTTGCTCTTTTAAAAATATAATTCTTAATACTATTTATATTAAGTCGTTATTGTCTTGTACAGGTTCAAAGAGAGCTATATCCACACATTCTTATCTTCTTCATGCCTGGCCTTCTTCATGGCTTCAAAACCTCTTCATGCCTTCATGCCAACCTTTCATGTCTTCTTCATGGCTTCAAAACCTCTTCACCCAACTACTTACGTGAGTTGTTTCACGAAGCTCCTCCCCGTGTCAGGCCTGTACGATCTTGTGTGCCTCTAAAATCACTTACCATCCTGCCTTACAATACCATATTTTTTTCTAAATCTTTTTCTGTACTTGCTGGATGTCTGTGGAACTCGTTGCCATACAGCATCATCAATGACTGCTTTAGCCTTTCCTTCAGCACTTTTAAACTAAGGCTAAAGAAACATTACACATCTTTACCATCATAATGTAATTGTTGACATTTATATATCATACTTTGTATTATATATAGTGTGTATGTATATATATTTATTTATATGTAAATATATTATATATTTATTTTATTTTTATTGTTAAATTAGGAAATTATTAGTAGGTAATTCTAGTTCATAATATTTGATATTTGCATACCTTTTTCCTTAATATAAATTGTCTCACTTCGTAGGTTAGCTGGTACAGATCTCTATCATAGAGATAAGTTGACCTTTGTTCACTTTTTTTTACCAATAATGTTTTTTTTCCAACATTTTTTATGGTACATAAATAAATAAAAATAAGGCTTTCTGTATCAGCCTCTTTTTAACAGTGTTTTTAAACTGCTGTAATGGCAAAGTTGAAATTGATTGCGGAATTTTATTATAGAATCTTATACCGAAACCCACAAACGAATTACGTACTTTTGCAAGGCGCAAAGCAGGAGCCGCAAGCTTATGTGGGTCCCTGCTTTGTCTATTGTATACATCACCTATCGTTTTATAATTCTTTATATTTTTATGTACATAAATTAGATTGCTTAAAATATACTGTGAAGCAAATGTAAGAATACCTGTTTCCTTAAACTTCTCTCGCAGGGAATCATGCGGTCTTAAATTATAAATGCCACGTATAGCTCTTTTTTGTAAAACAAAAATTTTTCCACTATCCGCGCATTTACCCCATAGCAATATTCCATAAGACATAATGCTATGGAAGTAGGCAAAATAAACAAGTTTTGCTGTTTTGACGTCTGTGATTTGTCTTATCTTTCGAACAGCGTAGGCCGCTGAACTCAGTTTCCCTGCAAGAGTTGTTACGTGTGTGCTCCATTGGAGTTTTGTATCCAAGGATACTCCCAAAAATACAGTTGAATTTTCTGTTTTTAGTGGTACATTATTTAAAGAGAGTCTATTTGCTGTTTTTGCAGCATTAGGTAATGCAAATTCAATACATTTAGTTTTATTCGAGTTCAGTACCAAATTATTTAGCCTGAACCAATGAGCTACTTGCGATAAACCCCTGTTTACTTTGTCAATATTATTGTCATTTCTATTTACTTTAAAAATTAATTATAACACACAAATTTCTCTAAATATATATATAGTATTGTCAGTCTTGATTGGTTCAAATTTTCTTAAAACCATGAGTAGATACATCTAGCTATATATAGTAATAATAATGAATTTTATTGGCTGGGCTTGGAAGATTTTATAACAATAAATGTTACTAAGAGGTTAAATCAGTTTTAAACCTTCTATAGTATGCAACTGAGGGATCGTTGCATATTAGGTCCTCATCTACTGAGTACTTACTACAAGGTGAGTGGTTCTTGCTTGCATTGTGCTCATGTAAGCCAGAATAAACAACTTCTTCTTTTGTCCTCATTTTTTTAGTGTCTATTTAACATATAATGCTCAGCTTTAATACCCATTATTACATGCTTATGGTTGTAATTAACTTTGATTTAATGCCATTACTGCTATTATTTTCTGCTTTACATATTTTGTATGATATTTGCAGAAGTATATTTAAAACAATATTTATTAATAGCTAGGGCTGTGATATAAGTATAGCTACTACTATACTATGTACTATATGCTAACAATTACTCATATATTATATTAGTATTTATCCTTTTATTTTTAAATTTTATAACTAATGTCATATTGTGTCCTAAATATAAATACATCATATTCAAACTGCAGTAAATATATCATAAGAATTTATTTAACAAAAATTCAACTTATCTTACAGTTATGTCATAAATTTATTATGACTAAAATATATTAGATTAACATATTTTATATTTAACAGAGCATGTCTACTTCTAAAAAACCAATGAAGAGGTCCAACACAGCTGTTACAAAGCCATTGGCAGATCATGTTTCTACTATTCCAGAGGCTGTAAGTGGCCCATCTAGTAAAAAACAAGAAACTCCATCAGATTTACCACTGCCACGAGTAAGTATAAATAAATTTAATTTTATGTAGTTTCTGATGTTTAGATTGATTTAAATTGTATGCTGTCTTGCCAATATTTTGTCCAACCCAGATAGTCCCAATGGGGCTAACTAGACCACCCTCCAAAAACATTAAAAGAGAATCCTAGAGCAGTTGTATAATATTATTGGGTCTTTACCTATGATATTGGAAATTTTATAGCCAGCATTTTCAGATTTCATTATCTGTTGACTGGTGTGAAATTATATTCATTTCAACATACAATGTCTGAATAATCAGATACATCAAAATTCAAATTGAAATTCAATATATTTTTTATTCAAGTAAACTTGTAAACAAGTGCTTTTGAATCGTCAGCAAAAAAATTGGCTGTTGCTCTTTTTAGAATATAATTTTTATTAATAGTTACATTTAGTCATAAACTATCTATCTAGCAATAGAAATAAAATCAATGGAAAGCTCAAACAGTAAAAATTATACCGATCATAATATCAACAACAGGAGTGATACCCAAATCGCTTCACGACAGTCTCAAATCTCTCTGTATACACCCACTTACATACATTCTTCTACAATAGGCTGTCATACTGAACACATGTCGAATAGTTCGTAAATTTTTATCAATCCAAGATTAAAAACTGAAATTATAACATTTTCATACCCATAACACAACTTACACACTGCACAATACACATTCATCAAATATTTCATAAAGTTGCCTTTTCGTTTGGCTAAAAGCTCGCGAAACAGTAAGAATCCCCTGAAATGGGAGAAAAATAATAAAAGAAAGAATAATAATAATGTGGATATCCATAATACAAAAGTACTAATAATATTATTTTGCTATAGTCAGCGATAAAGCAAGCAATATATATATATATATATATATATATAAATATATAATGATAAATGTAAAGTAGACTATCTTTTTTAAACCTGATACATGCAGAATTTGTAAAAACACATGCACTACCACCACCATTACATAAATTACGTGTGTGATGTATACAGAGTAGAGAATGATGGAGAGTATCAAATGAAAGTGAATAGATTTTTGAAGTCTGAACTGAAAGGGAATATGGTTTGCTTATGTTGATGATAACAAGATATCAAAACATAGCAAGATATAAAAAACTTTGAGGTGACATGGTATACCCCAAAAATATATTAGTTTCATATAAAAATATAGAAGAGGAGGAATGAAGCAATCCATTACTGGGAAAGAGATCCATTATCATTATGGATATTTTAAGTATCTCTACAATACATGTTTCAAAAAATTTGTTATGACTTTTATATTTTTCAATGGTGCATGTTAAAACTTTTGATCTTGCTGATAACTTCATTCCTCTAGTAGGAGACTCACAAACAATGCAGAAAATGTTGATAGAACTAGCAGATATAAATTGCAAATGTATTAACAAGCAATTATAAATAGCAGAGAGAACAAAGAAAAAAGAGAATAATACAAATCACAAGAAGTTCTTCTTGTAATTTATATCTTTATTGTTTATGATTTTGGCAGTAATTCTGTCAATGTTTACAAATGCGTACGAAGTCCACTGTTAGTATGTATGAATTGAAACTTAAGTAACCTTGAAAGTTTTGCAAAATTATAGATCGCATATGACTAATAAATAAAATATGTTTATTTAATTGAAAATTTCAATGTGTTGATTGTAATTGAATTGTATTTGGTGAATTTTTTTGTTAATCACCTGATGATATTGTTAAGCTTAAATATATTATTTATGGTTTTTTTCTTTTATAACAGAGGAAAATACGACCTTTGAAACGTCAAAAAAGAGTTACTGAAGATGTTGACTCTGATGATGATTATGACGATCTTGGAGAAACTGCAAGTCAAGTTGAGATGTCTAACTTAGAAATCCCTGCCAAACAATTACCGAAGGTAAATAGATAATATTGTTTGAGACTATTAAATATATTGTACTAGCGGCCTGCCCCTGCTTCGCACGGGTATAAAATATATATCCCATGTCAGTCAGTGTAAAAAAAATGATTAAAATTGATCCAGTTGTTTTGATTTATTCATTACTGCCCGTGGCCGTAGCGTTAAATTTGGAGAAAAACAATTTCCTTTCCCTATACCAAGAAGATTTCCTGCTATCTTTCGAATATCTAAATTCATATAGTACATTATTACTTATTTACTTTTATATTTTTGCTATGTATTTTATTTTTACAATTAATTACAGAATGTCTTTAAACAAACTCTTGAAAGAGCGACATCGCTGCTAAAGTCGAAGTGTTATAGGGCGAAGCGCGGCCTCCTCACGGCATTTTAAATCTGTAATATCTCCAAAAATGTTCACTTAAATTACATGCTGTAAACGGCCATATTGATCTATATTAAATCAACTATTTATTTAAGGTACTTAATTGGATAAGGATTAATGCTGTATTGTATAAGAATTGCTTCAAAAATAAGGCATTATTTTTCGTAAAAAGTAAACGACAAAAAATGCTTTAGTGGGTTATCTATTAAAAAAAACCGCATCAAAATCTGATGCGTAGTTTTAAAGTTTTATGCATACATAGGGAAATATGGACTTTGTTTTATAATATGTAGTGATAGTGATAGTGATTGTTATTTTCCTGCCAAATTCAAATGGTTAAAGGGCGAACCGCGTTTTTTTTTTCGAATTTGACTAATGCTGTTAGCCCTAATGGCTTTGACAGCGTCACCGATAAGACGGGCGAGCGCGGAAGCATCGCCGAGAGGCGAACCGCGACCTCCGACGCGCTATTTATAGGCTCGCGGCGCGGCCCCTGCATTTTAAATCTGTAATATCTTCGAAACTGTTTATTTCAATTACATGCTGTAAAGGGTCATATTGATCAATATTAAATAAACAATATATTTAAGGTTCTTAATTGGATAAGGATTAATGCTGTATTGTATAAAAATTGCTTTGAACATAAGGCATCATTTTTCGTAAAAAGTAAATGACAAAAACTGCTATTGTGGGTTATCCATAAGAGATAGACATATACTATCACGGACTTTTCTGTAGACCTTTTCATGGTGTACAAATACTTGGTACATCATTTTGATAAATCTCGTAGGGTTTAGCCTGCGTTTGCAATGTAAGCGGAAAAAATGTAATTGTTTACGACATCACATTAGTAACCTCAAAAATTACAGTATTTCTCTACTCCATATTGAAAATTATTAGACATGTAAACCTTCCTCTAAAATCACTCTATCTATTTAAAAAAAAAACCGCATTAAAATCTGTTGCATAGTTTTAAAGATTGAAGCATACATAGGGATATACGGACATAGGGACAGACAGTGAATGCGACTTTGTTTTATACTATGTAGTGATATTATTTATTTTTACAATTGATTAGACAATGTCTTTACATACAACATTCATAGCTTTCTTATCATTAGACAATATAAATTTGAAAGAAGGACATTTAATTGCGCCTCCGGTCGCTGCTAAATGCGAAGCGCTTAAAGGTCTAAGCGCGGCCTCCTCGCGGGATTTTAAATCTGTAATATCTCCGAAAATGTTCACTTAAATTACATGCTGTAAACGGCAATATTGATCTATATTAAATCAACAATTTATTTAAGGTACTCAATTGGATAAGGATTAATGCTGTATTGTATAAAAACTGCTTTGAACATAAGGCATCATTTTCGTCATCATTATCGTAAAAAGTAAATGAAAAAAACTGCTATTGTGGGTTATCCATAAGAGATAGATATATACCATCGCGGACTTTTCTGTAGACCTTTTTAACCTGCGTTTGCAATGTAAGCGGGAAAAAATGTAATTATTTACAGAAACCTCAAAAATTACATTATTTCTCTACTTCGTATTGAATGTTATTATACGTACAAACCTTCCTCTGGAATCACTCTATCTATTAAAAAAAACCGCATCAAAATCGGTTGCGTAGTTTTAAAGTTTTATGCGTACATACGGAAATATGGACTTTGTTTTATAATATGTAGTGATGATCATGTCATGTTCATAGACATTTGAAGACATAGAATCAAGCCGAAACATAAACTATTTGAACACCTATTACATTAAAGGTAGAGCTCAGTGGGTAACAGTTCAGTTTGTAAAAACATAATAGTATAAGTAAAACATAATAAAATTTTATTTATTTTCTTTAATAAAATTTTATTTATTATTTTGCACAAAATGGATGGTTTTAGGGCAAGCAACTTATGTACTCTTAAGTAGTATGTAAAATATACAACTGGTCATCACTGATAGAGTATAGCAAGACCATAGATATCCTAATAGTTTAAAATGGATCACTCATAGAAGATAAGACTGTGACTCTTCCATTGAAATAAATTTAGCATACAGTAAATTGTTCAGCGGCTGCAATAGTGGCACAACTTAAACTTTGCTAGCCACTAACTCAACCTGGTCAATCTCTGATCCAACATTGCTCAGCATCCATTCATGTAGGGCAGTAAGACACGTGTTGTAACACATTGTGAGATTCAATGATGTGAATCACTCTGTAAAAACTGAACATAACATAAAACATTTTTTTGTTAATGCACAGCCCAATTGTCTTTAATATACATTCAAGTATAACATCAATTTTAAAATATATCACAACATATTATAACATTAATTTGTGGCAATATAAAACTTTCCTTGATGATTTTATATTTGCGTGATAACTAGATTTAGATTGAAAGATTGTTGGATTTTTTTTGCAGGAGTTGTTAGAGAGCTTTTATAAAACACCTGGTATTCTCATGATTGCTGGTATGGTATCATGGGATTTTGTAGCGAAACGATTAAATCCACCAAAAAGAAAGACACATCCAGATTTATACACTTTCCATAGATTCACTGATGTGAAGGTAATTATTTCTTTTTTTATTTATAATTAGGTTATTAGGCATAATAGATTTATTGCATAGCATTATTTATATATATTAGCTTAAATGTTTAATATCTTTTTTGAATGAAAGGGATTTGGGTAAAAGTTGCTTGATGTTTTATGTCCACAACCACTGGTGAAAAGTAGTTTATTCAAAAGAATACAATAGGCAAGTATTTTCTTTTTCAAAAACTTCTTCTTAAAATGTGTCAGAGCTGAGATATTTTAAGATGACATTTACTTAATTGTCTGTTCCATTAATACCTTTAATTATATTTTGTTGTAGTTTATTTCACATGTGCCACAGAGCCTTTACTGTTCCTTCCTTTACTCATTGCGTTAGTGTTGCGTGAGCGTACGTTAATATATTGTTTTAATCACAGGTCTTGATTTGCCTTATAAAATATATTATACTTTATACTTTACTAGCGGCCTGCCCCTGCTTCGCACGGGTATAAAATATATAGCCTATGTCACTCATTGAAAAAAATGATTAAAATCGATCCAGTAGTTTTGATTTATTCATTACTGCCCGTGGCCCGCACGCGTTAAATTTGGAGTTATATTTGGAAAAACAATTCCCCTCTCCCTATACCAAGAAGATTTCCTGCTATATCTAATATTTAAATTCATATACTACATATTTATTTTTACATTTTTCCCTATGTATTTTATTTTTAAAATTAATTACAGAATGTCTTTATATACAACATTCATAGCTTTCTTATCATTATTAGACAATACAAACATGTTTTCTTAAGAGGTTACTCTTGAAAGAGCGACAGTTGCGCGTCCGATCGCTGCTAAATTTGAAATGCTCTAGGGCGAAGCGCGGCCCCCTCGCGGGATTTTAAATCTGTGATATCTCCGAAAATGTTCATTTAAATTACATGCTGTAAAAGGTCATATTGATCTATTTATTTATTTATATATTAAATCAACAATGTATTTAAGGCATTTAACTGGATAAGGATTAATGCTTTATTGTATAAAAATTGCTTCAAAACTAAGGCATTATTTTTCGTAAAAAGTAAATGACAAAAAATACTATTGTAGGTTATCCATAAGAGATAGACATATACCATCGCGGACTTTTCTGTAGACCTTTTCAATGTGTACAAATACTTAGTACATCATTTTGATAAATCTCGTAGGGCTTAGCCTGCGTTTTGCAATGTAAGCGGAAAAAAATGTAATTATTTACGATATTTATTAGAAACCTCAAAAATTACATTATTTCTCTACTCCATATTGAATGTTATTATACATGTAAACCTTCATCTTGAATCACTCTATCTATTAAAAAAACCGCATCAAAATCTGTTGGGTAGTTTTAAAGAAATAAGCATACATAGGGATATATGGACAAACAGCGAATGTGATTTTTTTTATACTATGTAGTGATGACATAATTGCATAATTCCATAACATAAGATGCAATGAATATTGGAAGTGCAATATGCAGACAAAATGTGAACGTATTGGTGGAACTCAAAGGAGGTCAATGTACTTCAAAAGTTCTGCTGTTATAGCAGAACTTTTGAAGTACAACCCTTTTTTTTATGATCATCAGCTTTTTTTTTTAATACACTTCATATTCTGCTTTCTCTGTGGAAGGTGGTTCATTGATGGTCTGTGAATAAATGTTTAGGAACCTGTCAATATTAGATGTTTTTGATGATGTCTTCTGGACCTAGTGTAAGAACTAGCACCTCATACATGTAATAATGGTTGGTACACTCCATATATTAATTACATAGAATGCTTTCTTATTTGTATTACACCACACCTCATTATGCGAGTTTGTAGCATCTCATTTAATAATAAAAGAGATCACACATGTCCATGAATGGTTTAATATAGTCATTGGTGGCATTAGAACTGTCTCAAACACTCATAACTCATTGGAATTAAAGCTTCCAGCACTATCATTGGGCTATGATTGTTTGTAATCTGTTAAGGTAAATGGCAGTGATTACAACTCTGATAATGCTGCTGCCCATTTTCAGTTTGTAAAATTTGGATCAGTTGAAGAACAATAATAATACAACAACTAGTTGGTTAACTTATCTTTATAAATACAGGATAGGTGAGTTAGGCATTGTATTCTCCCTTGCCATTTAACAGGCCCTATCTTAAACACTGGTAATTTTGAGGAAATAATGTATTGGTCAAAATCTTTTAAAGTATTTGGTATATGACTTTTATATCTTTTCAGTTTCAGGCCTACAAAATTATTTATTCAAACTTTCTAGTATACAAGTTTTTAAATTTGTTTTAAAAGATTCTATAAACTTATTGTTAATAGAATAGTCTGAATAACCGAACTATACAAAAAGTATTGTAGCTTCTTTACAATACTACCCTCTATATAGTTCTGTTAATCATTTCCATTGTAACATTTCAGTACCGTTTGATCATCAGTGGATGCAGTGCTGGCCATTCAATTTTAGTATCTGCTGAGGGAGATGCGTTGACATTTGGTAAGTAAAAATATTAAATATATATCCTCCTGCCCTTATCCCACTCTAAGTGGGGTCGGCACAACATTTTATAAACATGCTGTAACATGATTTGGCTGCGTTTTTACGACCGGCCGCCTGCCTGTCGTCATCTTACCTTAGTCGCCTTTTACGACACCTCGGTAAGAAATGAGGGTGGTACTATTCTACTTAGCCGGATACCACACGGCTAAAGTAAAAATATTAAAATGGTTTTAAATTATAGATTTGTTGGTGCCAAAGATTGGTTTCTTGAATTCTTCCCAGATTGATTGTTCACACAGTTGGAAAGCTACTTTATATTATTACTAGCTAAACTTGCGTCTTCGCCCGCGTAGATAGTATTTCCCGCGTAAATCCCTTGATTCTATTCTGAGCTAAAAATATAAATTAAACCAAAATGGAATAAAAGTAAGAGAAATAACTTCTTAAGAATGCAGGCGTTTAGCAAGTCTATGTACGTCCACTTTTTACCAAAGTTGAATTACGGCGGCGATTAAATTTGGTGGCATATTATTTTAATTTATATCTTTTAAGTTTGTCTTTTTTGGACAATCACATAGTCGACCATCCGTGAGTAACTTAATACTTGTATTATGGATGACAGGCAACTGGTAAATATATACTGGGTATAGCATACTAAATTGAACACTTTTTTACTCTACCTACCTACCTCTACCTCTTTGGATTTGGTTAAATGTTTTCCTTTGGATTTGGTGTAATGTATCCTATGAAAGAAGTCTTTAAGATTAAAAAAAAAATTACACAACTCAAAAACAGAAAAATACACTTTTATTTTTTTACTTTTATTTTTTATACACACTTTTTTCTAATTATTATATAAATATAAGGGTCACACCGCATTAAAATCGACTTACCATTGTGTAAGGTTCAACGTTTCGGCAGATTGCATCCACCGTGATCAGTCAGTGCATAACAATATTAAATTGTAAATCGATAGATTTTCTGGAAAAACTGTAAATTTTCATATAAGATGAATTTGAAAATGTTTTTATATTTTTATTCCGAAAATTATATGTAGAAACAAAAAAGCGCTAAAAAAGAAAAAGACCGGTTTTTTAAATTATATATTTTTTAAAGCATTTTACTCAATTTCATGTTACTCATATTGTCATCATAATCAAATCGTTCAAATGACAGATCCTGCCACAGTCCTAGCTTCTTTTGAGACTGGATCGGCCATTATACTTTTACAAATACCCACGGTACTTGTGATAAGTACACTTGGCCGCGCAGACTTGTTCCGCGCACATTCCCTCAAGACATGATACACATCGTGTACAAGTTCACATTGGACGCAGTTCTGAGTGTTCTATTTTTGCATCCAAAATCTAAACTTATTTGATGGAATATCCCGGGAACGAAGTCTCAAAAGTGCACCAATATGTTTCCGAATAATATTAATTTTTCAAACCATTGCAACCGCGGAAGTTCCCTACTATCGTTTTATACCATATACCTTTATAACGTGATCAATCATCAAAATATTATTACCATTTTTCCTTACACAACTAAGGCTAATCTTAAATTCGATTAACACCTCATTATAGATGGTTTGCAGCTAAAAACAATTAAATATCAATAAATATAAATATATGGGACACTTACAAACACGGTCCCCCCCCCAAAGTAAGTAACTTAATACTTGCGTTATGACTTGTGTTGGTGATAGACAAGTTGTAAATATATACATGTATAGTTTTAAATCAACTCAAGTCAGCGTAGCTTATTCGGGGAACGGGTGGTCTTGAGAAATGGTAATACCTAGGATCGAGCCCTACCTACCTTATTATTATTATTTTTTTAAGTTTATTTTTTTTATTTTGTAAAAAATTACCGAGCAAGGCTCGGTCACCCAGGTACTACTGAATAATATATTATAGTAATATTGTGTTTATGTGCTGTTTATATCAAGGCCGCAATGCTTGTGGGCAACTCGGTTTTGGAGATACCGTTACCCGGAACATCCCTGAGGTCGTGCCGACCTTGAAAGGGCTCAATATCATTCATGCGGCAGTTGGCAGGAATCATTCGTTGTTTGTCACAGGTAACAGATACATACAGCCTATAACTAATTATTATATATATTGGAAATCTATTTTATAGGAAGGTCGCAATTTTTATAATTTTAAAGTAAGTTTTATAGTTTTGCTTTAAAAAAAAGATTTTTTTTTAACAATTTTCTCTATCTGCATTGTACAATACATAGTATCAAAGTACACTGAATTTTTTTTAGGAGAGTTAGGAAAATATTCTATAGAAAAAAGGAAATGTGTTTATAAACATATAAATATATTTATTACTAGTGTAACCATTGATTTCGTTGGCGTCAATTAGACAGAGACAAAAACACTATAGAGTGAAAATACAAAATGGATGTAATTATGTTCAGTAATATCGACGAAACTGGTAGTTATCGCTGACTACAATAAATTGGAGGGGTAGATTTTTGACGGATAAATGAAAGCTTATGAAATTGGTAGAAACCAAGTAAAAAACATTATTATAGGATTTTTTACATCGACTATACATTGTGTGTTTGAATGCATATCTCTTATATAAAAAAAGGTTTCCACTTCCATTTCCTGGGACGATTTTCTTTTTATTACTTCGAGTTGTAATGATATTACTTATAGTTATAAAGAAAAAAATCCCCATTTAAGTTGTACAAGGTATACAGGTGAATGGTTATGATTGTTTAAAAGGTGCAATCCACCTAGTGATTAATAACTTACACGTACATAACTTATAATAAAATTATGAATTTTTTTTTGATATGTTTAATATTTAAATGAGTCACTCTTATATATATATATATATATATATATATATATATATATATATATATATATATATATATATATATATATATATATATATATATATATATATATATATATATATATATATATATATATATATATATATATATATATATATATATATATATATATATATATATATTCTAGATCTTGGAATCGGCTCCAACAATTTTCGTGAAATTCAGATTATAGGGGGTTTTGGGGGATAAAAATTGATCTAGCTTGGTTTTATTTTTAAAAAAATCAAAAAAGTTCAAAAACCGGGTTCGAGTTCCACATGCCACCGCTTTTTTTCTCAATTTTTTTAAAATTGTATTTTTTTTATATCTTTTACATAGTTATAATACCAGGTATTATAAGTTACATGTGATATATTTTTCAGACACTGGCACAGTTTACGCGTGTGGAGACAATAAAAGTGGTCAATGCGGCTTTGGAAACACTACACCGGTTATCCTCACACCAACTCGCATAAAATATAAGTAAGTTGCATTATATAGCTGTATACTAATTACATGGCGAGGTATAGGAATCGAAGGAAACCTGACTCCGTGTTAATATTGTACGCAACATCTAGTATTGTAGCGTGTTTAATAAAAACTAATTTGTTCTTTTAATTATTTAAGCGATTTTATATAAAATTCATAATAACACCAAACTTACTTTTATCTTTATATAACAAAGTTAAAATTTGGCGGTAAAGTTTTATTATATAATTTAAAAATATATATTTTTGGACATGAAATTATATTCGTATAAAAATTCTTAATTTTTTAAATTTGGTTCGTTTCTTATAAAATATTAGCTTTTAGCCGCAACTTTGTTTGCGTGGACTGTCGCGTGATAGGTTGATAATAGATGACGCCTTTCAATTTCATCCTATTCCTGTACATTTAACAGGATTTTTATAGCCTATATGTTACTCCAGTGTATAAGGAATAATTGTACCAAATTTCATTCACAAATTTCACAAAATTTACGCATTTATAATATTAACTAGTAGGATAGGATCGTGTTTTCATAACACATATTCGCTTACAGCGGCCCACCGATTGTCAAAGTAGGATGCGGTGCAGAATTTTCAATTATTTTGGATTGTAACGGCGCTCTGCACTCCTTTGGTTTGCCTGAATACGGCCAGTTAGGTAAGAGATATATTACGCCTATCTGTTATTGAGAGTACATATGATTTGTTGTTTTTTTTATGTAAAACCACGTTAATGATAAATTGAGGGATAAATTTGTTATTATATATTTAAAATATCGGTTTGATTTCAATTATAAGTTCAAGAATATGAATTTGTGATACCAACTAGATAGTTTTGATGTTATGTGTGGACTAGATTCTGCCTGCAATTTTGTGTATAATGTATGTATGTAATATCTTTATCCAAACTTTATCTCCAATAATCACCTTGATAGCTGTTTACGAACTTGTACTTGTTACTCATAAGGGATTTTAAAAAGATATGTACCTCCAATGTATCAATCTTTTGTAATCTATAATGACAAAGTTTTGATTAAGAATTACTGTTACCAGGGCACAACACAGATGGAAAATTCTTCGTAACTTCCACAAAATTGTCATACCATTTTGAGACTGTGCCAAAAAAGATCACATTCTTTTATGAGAAAACTAAGGATAACCTAGTGATGCCTATCCATGATGTTGCTATTGTGGACTTCTCGTGCGGCAACAACCATACGGTATGATATAATTTGAGTCTTCTTACTAGTTTGTTTATTGAAATAATATAAATAAAGCTGCTAACGCCGTGTGGTATCCGGCTGAATAGAATAGTACCACCCTCATTTCTTACCGAGGTGTCGTAAAAGGCGACTAAGTTAAGTCGACCCACCGTATGGTATCCGGCTGAGTAGAATTGACCAACCTCATTTCTTACCGAGGTGTCGTAAAAAGCGGCTAAGTTAAGTCGACCCGTCGTATGGTATCCGGCTGAGTAGAATTGACCACCCTCTTTCTTACCGAGGTGTCGTAAAATACGACTGAGGTAAGTTAACTTCAGGCAGGCGGCCGGTCGTAAAAACGCAGCCAAATCATGTGACAGCATGTTTATAACATGTTGTGCCGACCCCACTTAGAGTGGGATAAGGGCAGGAAGATGATGAATACATTTTGTTACATTTGTTGTTTACTTGTTTATAGGTAGCTATTGATTCTAATAAGCGCGCTTATAGTTGGGGATTCGGTGGTTTTGGCCGTTTGGGCCATAATTTGCAAAAGGATGAAGCTGTCCCACGACTTATCAAGTTTTTCGACACGCACGCTCGAGGCTTGCGCTCCGTGCACTGTGGGGCCACCTACAGCCTCGCCGTCAACGAGAACGGTACGCCATCCAGTCTTTTGCCTTATTTCGGAAAGGAGAACCACTGTCATCCTGACTATCAAGATTAATTTTGTACTGGCCAAATATTATTATAATTTCGTATTAAGCTTTACGGCACAAATCTAATTTTTACCCTGTTTTGAAAAACTGAAGTATCCATATATAAATAGCTACACATTATATAAATTGTTTATGATATATTGATGTTTAGATAAATAGGTTGAAAAATGGACATTTGTGTTGGCAGCAGTTGTAATCATAAGGTGTGCACTGAAAACAGCTTCTCAGCTGAGTTTATGATTGTTATATTAAAAATGTTGTTAAATAAAGTTCTTTTTACTTATTTTTGTATTTTTTTATATCAAGCAGTCATGTATAGGTTATATAGGAGTTATCGTGACGCTACTAGTAATCTGTTTTATTTGTTGAAAATCAAATTATGTATGAGAAAGTGATTAAATTTAATAAATTATATTTACTTATATTTACTATTTCAGGAGCGCTATTTATGTTTGGTCAAACTAAACGCACGGGAGAAGCAAACATGTACCCCAAACCAGTACAGGATCTTGCTGGTATGTTCTTCATTTATTATTTCTTTATTAATGACTTCAATTTACTATTATGTAAACTGAGTTGACCTAAAATTCAGTGATGCATAAAATTTTTTGATTCTATTTTAGACTCGTAGATCACATATTAGGTTCGACATATAAGAGTTTTATAGATGGACATTAGTGATTAATTGTTCTTATGTTTCATGTTTATTAACATGACACATAGAAATGAATATTATTTATTTATAATATAAAAGTAACTATGCTTAAAAATTAGATGTTAGATTGGATAAACTGTCAGATTTTTTTTTATAGGTTGGAATATTCGTAGCGTAGGCACCAGTAATACATCCATCGTGATTGCTGCTGATGATTCTTTAATTGCTTGGGGTGTTTCACCTACCTATGGAGAATTGGTGAGTATTAAGATCTCATTATATTCGTATCTGTATTTTTAAAAAAAATTATGTTTTAATTATCTCTGCTGTTTTTTATCTTTCCTAGAGCCGTGTAATTGTTCCATATATTTATTTATGCAATTACTAAATATAAATAAAATAAATAAATCTGTTATGCCATCGCGACAATACTATAACGTTTGATCGGCGGCGCGCAAAGATTAGGAGACTATATTACATCAGCCTGGTAAGGGAATACCAAATGTGTCACTCTCAGTTAGTATAGGTGCTAACAATCTCCTCTCTTGGTAAAGTTAGAGTTCTGCTGGCTATATTTTTTATTTATATTTTACAGGGTACAGGAGTTTTGCAGAAATCAACAACCAAGCCCAAAGAAGTAACTGCAATGGAAGGACTAAACATCACTCAAGTTACTATGGGTTTTTCTCATACACTTCTCCTCTGCAATGATTCAACAGACGAAGTAAAGCAAAAACTCGCAACAATTCCTATGTTCATGCCAAAACCAGCGTAATCTCATAAATATGTTATTTGTATGTGAAGTGAATAGTCATAGAATTCTTGACATTATATAAGTGTGATAATTATTTAGTGAAAGTGGCAGCCTGTAATGTAAAATGTCTACTAGTTTAGAATACCTTATTTTAACTGAGGGTTGTCACAAATTTAATCGGAAATCATGTCTATTCGTAATTTTGTGGGGCTTCAGCCTTAAAAATTTCAAAATATTTTATACAAATTATTCATATTTATATATCATACAATAAATCTTTAAAATAGGTCCTTCAAAACACAAAATACATCATTATTACCTGATGCATGTTTATATATAAGCAAAGCTTGTGGAGCCCATCATCTGGATATTCCATTTATTATTTTTTAGGTCACGTGTCAAAAAAAATATTTTTGCTGAGAATCTTGTTTGGTTAGTCTTATTGAGACTATAAATGGAACACTATGTCAATAACATAAATATCCGTCTTTTTTCCGAATCATCCGAACCATATTTGAAAATCCGAATTTTCAAATATAGTTGTGTATTTTGTATACATTTTTTTTTAAATAATTCACCAAAGTACATATTGTAATGAAACATTTTACAATGATTGTAAAGAATCATATAAATTAATTTAGAGTTTATGTTATGCCAAATTGCTATATTAGTCAGCCATACAAATTTGATCTGTATTATATGGCTTTTTTTAATTTTTACATCTTCCATTTCATTATCATAAGTACAAACGACATCTTGAACAGTAATACACTAGAACTGATTTGTTTTTATATGTAGTATTAATATAGGTTTTTTAGTTCATTTACAAAAAAATTGCCATTTTATAAATTCAGTCATTTTATTTCAGAATTTATGGTAATTAATTTATAATTAGGTAAATAGTTTTTTAAAATGAATAAAATTTATAGGATTTTAATAACGACTGATTTACATATTCACTGGAAATAAGACTGTTATTTTAAGATTACAATAAATATATCTTCTTTGGAGATAAATTTCTGCCCAATGATTACTCGAATCTTCTGCATTAACATCAGCATTTTTAATTTTTTTTTATATTTCCTATATAATAAGTACCTGAAAACCCTAATCCCTTTAAGAATAGATAATGTACTTGCAACTGTATAAGTCCATGGCCTTAAGGTTATAGGATGTGGCAGCATAGTAGACTTAAACATACTTATTATTATAACAATAAAGTTAGAATCTATGAAGGTTATCTTTGAGGTTTAATACGGTTATATTTATTTATTTAAGGTTATATTTATATTTTTGTAGCACTTTGTTAATTGTCTGCTTGGAAACCTAAAAAATCCGTACATTTTTAACGTCATGCCCAATTAGGTCTTTCCATCTCTATTAATTTAATTATCTATATACACATGGCGCCTATACTATTCCAAGGTCTACCTACTTAACCTACCAATTTGTGTATTTTCTAAGTGTTTATGGTGAGATTTTACTAAATGATGGTTTAGGGTTTTATATGTCTACTTAAAATTATAAGCATTTAATTAGTATACATTCCCATGATATATTATTAAGTGTAATTTTTATTCTATGACTTATGTATAAGATGCCTGTATCCTCAATGGAGAAATAATCTTATATCATTTTAACATCAAAGTTTAAGATGACATTAATGGTTATTTTTAATTACTTAATGACTGTATTTGATAGGTACATTTTATTTTGATGCTGTCAAAGTATTTTCATCATGTGACAATTTAACTGAGATAACATTGAATTTAAACCAAAATAAATTGAATTAATATATTAAGTCTTTCATTTTTATTACCTATATTTTAAATTGAAATTCTAATAAATATGTCATTAAAATTAATAGACATATGTATGTATATATAGGTACATTTTATTTAATATGTATCTATATATAAATGTTTATAGATACACATTAAATAATTAAGTAATAGTTTTATATTATGCTTCTGTTATTTGTTGTTGTAATATTATAACAATATTTTTCCTTTACACTTATATAAAATAAACTGGATGAGCCAGAAGTTTTATTCTTGTGGGTAAAATAGCTAAGACAGGAATATGACGATAATAATATCAAAATAAATACAGCTCAATGGGAGTAGTAGTAATCTCTTTATTGAACTCAAGTAACGTAAGCCACTGATGTACATAATCTAATAGGAACATAATGAATGCACCATCATCACTACATATTATAAAAAAAAGTTATTTGTTTGTCCATAAGCAGTTAATGCATAAAGCTTTAAAAATACGCAACAGATTGTGATGCGGTTTTTTTAATAGATAAGAGTGATTCCAGAGGAAGGTTTGTACGTATAATAACATACAATACGGAGTAGAGAAATACTGTAATTTTTGAGGTTTCTGTAAATAGTTATATTTTTTTCCGCTTACATTGCAAACGCAGGCTAAACCCTACGAGATTTATCAAAATGATGTACTAAATATTTGTACACCTTGAAAAGTTCTACAGAAAAGTCCGCGGTGGTATATGTCTATCCCTTATGGATAGCCCACAATAGCATTTTTTGTCATTTACTTTTTACGAAAAATAATGCCTTATTTTTGAAGCAATTTTTGTACAATACAGCATTAATCCTTATCCAATTAAGTACCTTAAATAAATAGTAATAATATGGCCGTTTACAGCATGTAATTTAAGTGAACATTTTCGGAGATATTACAGATTTAAAATGCCGTGAGGACGCCGCGCTTCGCCCTATAGCACTTCGAATCTAGCAGCTATATGTCGCTCTTTCAAGAGTTTGTTTAAAGACATTCTGTAATCAATTATAAAAATAAAATACATAGGGAAAATGTAAAAGTAAATAAGTAAAAATGTACTATATGAATAGTTAGATATTCCGAAGATAGCAGGAAATCTTCTTAGTATAGGGAGAGGGGAATTGTTTTTCTCCAAATTTAACGCTTGCGGGCCATGGGCAGTAATTAATAAATCAAAAATACTGGATCGATTTTAATCATTTTTATACACTGACTGACATGGGATATATATTTTATACCCGTGCGAAGCAGGGGCAGGCCGCTAGTAGACTTATAATCGATTATTTCTTTTAAATAATCGGATTTTAAGATTAGATATGCATTGTTGGATGAAACGAAACTAATGTAGCCAAACTACACATTTGAATTTTAGAATTTCACAGACAGCGCATTTGTTATTATTTATGAGTTGTTCACTTTTATAAGTCTTAATTCTATTTATATTAAAAAAGACAACTGTTGAAATAGTCAGAAAAATCAATTATTAATCTATTATTTTGATACGTAATAATCGTTTTTTTAAATTGATTTATTTTAAAGGAAAAAAATCGATGATTAATAATCGATTTTATTCGAATCGGTATCTCTTTCAGGCCACCAAAATTCAGTGATTAAGTAAAAAAAAAAATTAAGATCGTATTTACTGAAGCAAATAAGAATATAAGTTGCAAATAATTTATGGTATCCGAAAAAAAATATCAAAACTATTTAAAAATCTAATAAAAAAGGTTTTTGAAATTTAAACTATTTCAAATTTCGAATACAAATTGGAATGCTAGAATTTATTTTGTTAGAATTATCGGCAGTATTCGACCATTGACGCTCACGGTTCAGTTCACACTGCGTCTGGAATACATAAAAGAATTCATAAGATTTAGTAAAAGCTTATAAAATGCGTGAATGTATATCCATACATGGTGGCCAAGCAGGGGTACAAATTGGAAATGCATGTTGGGAGTTGTATTGTTTAGAACATGGAATACAGCCAGATGGACAAATGCCGTCGGACAAAACTGTTGGAGGTGGTGACGATTCCTTTAATACGTTCTTTAGCGAAACTGGAGCAGGTAAACATGTTCCAAGAGCAGTTTTTATTGACTTGGAACCCACCGTAGTAGATGAAGTTCGTACTGGTACGTACCGGCAGCTGTTTCATCCCGAACAGCTAATCACTGGTAAGGAGGATGCGGCTAATAATTATGCAAGAGGTCATTATACTATTGGCAAAGAAATAGTTGATCTTGTATTAGACAGAGTACGTAAATTAGCAGATCAATGTACAGGTCTCCAAGGTTTTTTGATTTTCCATTCATTTGGAGGCGGCACAGGCTCTGGCTTTGCTTCGCTTCTAATGGAACGTCTGTCAGTGGATTATGGTAAAAAATCTAAATTAGAATTTGCAATTTACCCGGCACCTCAGATTTCTACAGCAGTTGTGGAGCCGTATAATTCTATTTTAACTACACACACAACTTTAGAACATTCCGACGCTGCTTTTATGGTGGATAATGAAGCTATATATGATATATGTAGGAGGAATCTGGATATTGAGAGACCAACGTATACTAATCTAAATCGTCTTATTGGACAAATAGTTTCTTCTATCACAGCTTCTCTAAGATTTGATGGCGCGTTAAATGTAGATCTCACCGAATTCCAAACTAATTTAGTGCCCTACCCCCGTATACATTTTCCGTTAGTCACTTATGCTCCGGTGATATCGGCAGAAAAAGCTTATCATGAGCAACTGTCAGTCGCTGAAATAACTAATGCTTGCTTTGAACCTGCTAATCAGATGGTCAAATGCGACCCCAGGCATGGTAAATACATGGCCTGTTGTATGTTATACAGAGGAGATGTCGTTCCCAAGGACGTAAATGCTGCAATAGGAACTATAAAAACGAAACGTACAATTCAGTTTGTTGATTGGTGTCCTACGGGTTTTAAAGTAGGCATTAACTACCAGCCACCAACTGTAGTACCCGGAGGAGACTTAGCAAAAGTTCAAAGGGCAGTATGTATGCTGTCCAATACAACTGCAATTGCAGAGGCGTGGTCCCGCCTTAATCACAAATTTGATTTAATGTATGCAAAACGCGCATTCGTTCATTGGTATGTAGGCGAGGGTATGGAAGAAGGTGAATTCTCTGAAGCTCGTGAAGATTTAGCAGCATTGGAAAAGGATTATGAGGAGGTCGGTATGGATTCTGGTGAAGGCGAAGGTGAAGGAGGCGAAGAATATTAAACGAAAACTTCTCCTATTCTAGTAATAAAACCGTGTCCATGTTAGCATGTTCAACCTTTAGAGGTTGAAAATATATAATTTTTAACAATAATTGAAATTATTATAATTAGGATCATTACATCTAAATTTACAAGTCTTTATTGTTTTATTAATCTAGGGATCACTGCTTGATCGAAACGGACATCAGGTTTATAGGACTGAATTTCTGACATAGAACGAATCGCGAAGCGCAATTAGCGATAGGCGCGTTCATACTTCGTAGTTCGAAGAACCGATGCACGATAGTGTTAGTCAGTGGCGACACCAGAAAGTCTGAAGATTCGTCTCCACTATTAACTAACCACTTTAAATAACGTATTATCATTTTAGCATAAACTGTAATTGCATAGAAACCATTGCGAAAGTTCTGGGTGGTGAAAAGGAGTTTGTTATCGAATGTCAGTATACCTGATGGTCTCTTTTTCGAATAATGGGGTTTTATAGGGGAAAAGAGATATGTGATAGGTACTTATTATTGTTATGATGTGGAAATTAAAATACAACTACTTATCTCGACTGAACTAATAGTTTCATAATGAACCAATGTAATAAATTTTTACTAAGTTACTAGTCTGTGGTCTAACTTAGACCTTAGTACAAACTACGGATGTGACTTGGAGTAGAAAAAAATCGATTAATAAATAATCGATTTTTATCCCTTTCAAACAATCGATTATTTTACGAAATAAACGATTTTTTATAAATCGATTTTTTCTGACTATTACAAAGGTTGTCTTTTTTAATATTACAAATTACAATAAAGGCTAATTAAAGTGGACAACTACCAATAAACAAAAACAGATGCGCTGTGAAATTCTATTAAAATGTGTAGTTTGGCTACATTGTTTTCATCCGACAATGCATATGTAATCTTAAAAAACAAGAAAATAGGGTGAAAAACAGAGAGGATGTCTAAAATAATCGATTTTGATGAAAAAAAATCGATTATTAAAAAAATAATGGATTAGCATAAAAATCGATTATTTTTTACATCTCTGTCTTTGGTCTATGATTTTTATTTGTATGCAAAAATTATAAAATAGTAAATACTGTATTTTATTGATTGTACATATCAGATTGTATATTTTAAAATGTCTGAAGAGGATGTCGATAATTGGGCCAGAGATGGGCAAAATAAAAGTTAGTAAAAGGGAATTTATATATTTTCAATTTTTGTATTGTAAATTAAGTATTTGTGTGACGTATTTGTTACTGTTCCTTAATAATAAAGATTGTATGAACGTGAAGAATTTTATACAAACAGTTCGCTTGGTTTGTTTCCACAACAGGACATAGAAATTATTGTAAGAATTGTTGAAGAATTGACTTGTAAGAATAACAAAAGGTAAAGTAACTGGGTACTATATCTCTGCTTAGCCTCCTCCTTCTTATTTGGAGAGAAGGGTTGGAACAAAGACTCACTATGCTGCTCTAATGCGGAATAGTAGGTTACACATATTTACCTAATTCTCCAGAGATATGCAGGTTATGTCTCAATGTTTTCCTTAACCGAAAAATGTGTGATAAATTGCAAATATCAACTAGACATAACTTTTAACAGAAAAACTCATGACAGTAGAATAAAATGTATTGTTACGACATGTTTTTAATACAACCTCCTTCATAGAGTTGGCGATTAATATGAAAAAGCATTGTGGCTGTCATATTTTTATGTGTCATTCGTTGAGTTGTTGCAAAGAGTAAATGGGTTGACTCTGGGAAAATTGCATTTTATTTATTGAATAAGAATAAAGGAGAAATATAGTCGCTTTATTATATTCAGAAGGGGATGTAACCTAAACTCACAAATAGAGTGGACATAAGGAATATCTGGAAATTTAAAGAGTTCAAAGAAAAGACAAATGACGATCAATATCTTGAGACAACACGGAGATTGCGAATTTCGTATAATTTGAGAGATAGTTGGGATATGCGATGCTATGGAATAAAAAATGGAGTTTTTATTGGAGCGATTATTGGAGAGATTATTGATGGTAATTGGTATTCGGTTAATTAATTCTGTGAGATCAACGTGACGATGTGCTATGTGAGGCCTTAGACGCGCCCGTGACTTTTGTTCGATGGAACTGTCAGCTAGAATGACGATTGTTCTCTGGATCTTTCCAGTTGTAACGATTGTTTTCTAGACTGTGGACATCTGCAACGACTGTCAGCTAGGCTCTGCTTAGAAGTGGTGATTGTTCTTTGAGCGTTATCATTTGCGAGTCTGTTTACGTGTGTATCTGCTGAGTTGGTTGCCACTAATTGAGCTGTGTTATGCCATGACAGTGATTGAGGGTGAGCTTGAGGTGCGAAATGCTTATGGTGCGAAAAGCTTAAGGAGTTGAGGAGTTGAGCTTAAAGAGTTGAGCATAAAGCGTGAGCTTAGAGTTGAGCATAAAGCGTGAGCGTAGTCCTGTCATGTCATGGCATGTGCGGTTTTCTTTTACAGATTAAAAGAGCAAGTACTGAGTTTCTTGCCGATTCTTCTCAGTACAATCAGCATTCCGAATCGGTGGTAGATTCATTCCCAGAAGTCAGCTTATGAGATTTGCGGGGTCGCAAATGTTGTCAGGATGGTCGACTGTTACGACATGTTTTTAATACAACCTCCTTCATAGAGTTGGCGATTAATATGAAAAAGCATTGTGGCTGTCATATTTTTATGTGTCATTCGTTGAGTTGTTGCAAAGAGTAAATGGGTTGACTCTGGGAAAATTGCATTTTATTTATTGAATAAGAATAAAGGAGAAATATAGTCGCTTTATTATAGTATAGTATAAAGTAGAAATTAAAGTCAAATAACGACTTGTAATCTTTGTGGTTCCTGCGCTGCAACCAATCGATTTGAGGTTATTCAATAACTGTAACTGTTAATATGGGTATTGCATATATAGAGCTTAATATTAAGTGTAAGGAACATGATTGTTGCAGATTCATACATATCAAGAAGTTGTTCCAGTTTTGAAATGCTGGATCCACATGATCCTGTTATAAGTCGCTTAGCAACACAAATGTTTAAAAAGACTAATGACTACCTGCAAGGGGAAATTGCATCTGGCCAGGTAATTGCTGTGTTATATCAAATATACATAAATTATTAGTTATTCTCTCAATGTTCAACTTTCATTAATTAGTTTCTAGTCCCACTGTCCACGGGCTAAAAGATAATTTATCTTCCAAAAATCTGTGATCTTTCCATTTCTTTATTATGTGTTGCCCAACCTGAACACTACGCTGTATTGCTTAGGTAACCCTAAGCAAATATATAGGAAGTTCTATCTTCAATTCTATTCAAAATATTCTTTATTCAAGTAAACTTGACGACAAGTACTTCTAAATTCTCAACTCTACTGCTGGTTCTTAAAGCTATATAAAAATTTTGCATTAGACACATTTGATGAATAAAATCTCTTTAAAAAATGTATTTTTTTACCCTAGCCTAGCAGGTGTACTGTTGTGTTTTAGTAGTGTAGTAAAAATTGCTGTAGTGTGCTGCTACTTTACTAAATAATAACGAAGATAATAGTAAAGTTATGAAAACCTAACTTTTTTGTAAATTATTGTCATTGAGCTATTTTAGTAATCACAAAAACTCTTGTTAGATTCAAATATGTATTTTACAATAGTTTTTTCCTTCAAGAGATAGGAGATTGGCGAAAAAAATAAAACCTCTGTAAATAAAATTTTTAATATTCCAATATAAAAATATGGATTTGATTGCTGTCCAAAGGTATAGTTATTAATCAAAATTGGAAAAAAGTTCCATCACCTCAACAAGCACCTTTTAAATAGCAAAAGTTGATATATGTTTTCAAATGTCCTATTTGCTCTTGCAAATTGAGTGATCTTTCACCAAATTACACAACATTCAGACCAGATTCTTTACTAGTAATATGGAGATATGGTGAGAAATATTTCTTATGTATATAATGTAAGTTGAATGTCTTTGCAGGAATACTATAATCTTCTAGAAGAAATCAATAGATTAGCCATTACCAAATATGCAGATCTACGAAATTTGACTGTCAATTTAAGTAAGACCCTCAACGAGTACAATGAGATGTGTAAGTGTAAAACAGGTTTATTATTTTAGTCTTATTTTTTATTTATATGATTATTTTATTTATATTATGATTTTATTTATATATTGATTGCTGTGATGGTCCAGCGGTAACACCATTCGACCCTTTCGAGGAGGTCGCGGGTTCAAATCCGGACAGACACCATTGAGTTTTTCTGTTAAAACTTATGTGTCTAATTGATAATTTCAATTTATAACACGCTTTTCGGTGAAGGAAAACATCGTGAGGAAACCTGCATATCTCTAGAGAATTCTGGAGATATGTATAACCTACCAATCCGCATTGGAGCAGCGTGGTAGGTCTGAGCTCCAAACCTTCTCTCAAAAAAAAAACAGAGAGAAGAGGCATATTCTCAGCAGTGGGATAGTAACAGGCTGCTACTTACTTTTTTTATTTACATGATGATTTATTTATATGACTTAGGTGATTATATAAAAAGTCTAACAGAAAAGGAATGCCTAACTTCCCCATGATTTTAATAAATATATTAGGCTACTGATAGAGGTGGACAGCTCTGTGTATTGCAGCTGTTAAATAAAAATGGTTAGTGTTTCGAAAGCGAAAGTAATGAAAACAATATAGTTTTAGTTTTGCCAAATAATTGAGTGAATCCACATGGGAATGATTTGTATAGTCTAGCGTGTAAGTAATTTAAGATAGATGTAACTAGTAAATTTTTATCGAGTGAAGCATTTTCAATTATAGAGTTAATAATACTAGAGTAGGAGAACCATAAGCAGACCTGTGAGAGTTACCCAATAAATTATGATGGAATATAAAACTCGTATGTACGGAACGCACACAAAAAAAAGAGAGACAGATACAGACTTATTTGCTTTCTCTTTATTGTAATAGATCACATTTTAGGCTAACCTCCCCAATCTATTATATATCTCTATGTTTTTAATACCTATGTGTGAATGTGTGCATGCACATGCATGCATTCTAAGTTAGGAGGGCTTTTTTTTCTACTAAGGGTTACGTTATTATGGTAAACGTTAATATGATATAATGTTTTATAATAAGTACATCATTGCTCAGCAACAGTGAAAAGTAACGGTCTATTATTATCCCACTACTGGGCTTAGGCCTCTTCTTTAGGTAGGCCAATCCAAATTGGAGCAGCGTGATGGATTAGTTCCAAACCCTCTTTTCAAAACCGGAGAGAAGAGGCCTGCATATCTCTATAGAATTTCGGGCATATATGGTACCATATATGCCCGAAATTCTATAGAGATATGCAGGTTTCTTGACGATATTTTCCTTCACCGAAAAGTCTGTGTCAAAGTAGCACTTTAGTTATGATTTAGACACATAAGTTATGTCAGAAAAAAATTGGTTGATGCCTGACCGGAGTTAGAACCCGTAATGCTTTCGAAAGAGTCGCACGGTCTTACCGCTGGGCTTGCGCAGCTTACGAGTATGTCACACATTGTTTAGTACTTGCTATAAAAATTTTATACAACCCAACGTCATCAGACGTCTTGCAAAAAAGTTTATTACAAATTTCGCTTTTTGCACATTTTCAGATAATATTCTTATCAAGCCTTTACTAGTTCAAATCGATCAGATTGATGCTAAAGTTTCGCAGTTTGAAGCAAATGCTTGCCGCTTGGATAGCTACACAAAACAACTAAAGGCTTGCTTCATGGAATTAGAGGATAAATAAAATTGTTTGGGAATAAATAAGAAAATTAAATCAAGTTTTTTACTGTTTTATTATAACCTATATATTAAATAACCTTGCATCTTACAAAAAAAATTCAAACGTGTTTAGCATTTTGAGCCTGATACAGCACATTGATAACGAACAAACTAATTACGTGAATCGTATTTTATTGCGAAAAATATTCATAGGTAGCAAACCAAGTATGATGAACATCGTAGAAAAACTAGATGTCAAAATAAGCTTGTGATTCCTTATTAGTAGTAGGTTCGTAAAATATATTTTTACACATTAATATTCTATCATAAAAATGAAAATGTTTGTATCTGTAAATGCTTCCAACTTTGTACAAGGCTTATGTAAATTAAAAAAGTTTTAAAATAGATAGCTTAGTTACTTGCTGGTTTATTCACTAAGTAATCTATAAAAATAAAATTTTATTGTGCCTCCTGTTACTAAAAGATGTATTCATCAAATTTATCATGACAGAAATTCAAAAGGTATAAAGGACGAAACAAATATATTAATATAAATATATGTTAGAGATATCAATTAAAAAATTAACTGCAATGCGTTTGTTAATATAAAAATAAATATTATCAGAAAACAAAGGTTGATTATGCTATCATTAGAAAAGTCATTACAGCTCAGCTGGAAACGTCCTCTCATCACTCGAATAAAAGAGATTCAGTTTCTCATATATATCATATATGTATAGTGTATTATCTATGCTGTTAATAATGCTGTTAATGTTTAACTGCCCATTGGAGCAGTGGGTAGTGACCCTGCCTTCAGCTCCGCGGGTCGCGGGTTCGATTCCCGCCGATGGCCAACATTTTCTTTAAATGAATTTGTTGGTCTTTGAGCCTGGGTGTATATTTGTATTTAAAAAATATATAAGTGTATATACACCAGTTAGCTGTCACCCGTAACACAAGTATTAAGTTACTTACTTTGGGGACGGAAGACCGTGTGTGTAAGTGTTCCATATATTTATTATTAATATGAATAAAAGTTAAATGCCGACTTTGGAGAAATTCGTCTGCATGCTTGCGCGCCGAATGTTCGCGTGAGCGGATTAAAGCGTGCATGTACACCAATACGGTATAGAACCGCTGCACCCTCGTCCACCTGTGAGAAGGACGCACCACCGCTTGACGCGGAACTGAGCGACGAACAGGACGATGCGAACCCGGACTAGACCCTCCTGGACTGACAACTGCCGGATTTGACACCCCACTACGAAACATATCTCTCTATAAAGAATGCAACATAACTCTCGAGCTCTACCTATTAGGCCAGAGCCTAGGCCAAAAGACCTAAATAAACACTCAAGCTTGAGGTCTGCGAGGAATTGCCCGGGTAAGGAGGTACTCGTGGCACCACACCCGTCTTCGGGCGAGTGAGAAGTCCCACTGGCCACTGCATTGTCGAAAAAAATAAAGAAGTTTTTCATTATATCCATAATAGTGTATTATTTATGGTATGATTTTTGCCAATAAATATCACTCAAACAGCTTTTTAGTTTTTTCCTTGTGTTTCTTTTCAAATTAATCTATGGAAATAGGTAATATAAAATCATCAGATTAATAAGTTTTATATTTAAATATCCAAAATGACTGACAAATCCTGGCTAATGTTTGTTGATGTTATGTTAATTTTTTAACGCTCTAAGATTGATCGTGAAGATCTCTTGGTGGACTGATAACCTCAAAGAAACAAGTATAAGTATTAGAAATATATATATATATATATATATATATATATATATATATTAATTGGGCATATTATTATATAGAGAATTCAAATAATATCAAATACCTATCGAAAATTAATTCGTATAAAATGGTTTATGTTCATTTCGCATAAAAATAAACAAATGCACCTATGTATAGTTAAATCGTGGAAGAGGTAAAAAAATGAAACTCCGTTGTGTATTTTTTTACGTTTTTATAACAAGTATTAGTTCCAATAAAATTTTACAAGTTCGTTTTGTACAAGTATGGAGAAATCTCCGTATAATCAAACTTAAAGGCTTTTCAGATAATTGTGGCATATACTGGGGATAGTGCTTTAGAAAGTTTAGGGTCGTTTCTTCTAGCGAATGGGAATTTATTCCCAACAAATAACAAATCTGTCCATCCGTGCATCCAGCATCAATACGCGACCAACGGTGATTTCAAGGCATTGAAAATGGTAATTGCAAAATATGAACACTAACACTTTTCATAACGAACTTTTATGTAAATGTGTAGTATGTAAGTTGAAAATTATAAAGCTGACATTGACTAATAATAAATACTGAACTCTTAATCTTAGTAGAAAATATCTATAAGACAAGTTACGATTGCTTACAAACTACATAGGACCGTAAACTTCAAGAAATCTTATCATATTAAACAAAGAAAAGGCTTTACGATGCTAAATGTGTTCTTTCGCCTCAGACATTCTCTGCTAAGATTATTGGTCCTGTCTTTATGTGTCGTCAATATGAATTTAAATTGTAATTATTAGATAAACCTGTAGTAAACATTTCTATTAAAGGTTACGCTTGCCCATAATATCTGAGTAAGTTTAATTTAGAAACAAGGTATCCTAGGGTTATGCATAGCACAGATTAAAAAGTATTCAAATTATAATATCTAGTTAACGCACTGCTTACGAAATTGTATACATTATTTTAATATGAATAGAATAGTATAAATATGCCACTTAAGTCGTCAAAGGGCAATAGGTCGTGTTTGTGCTAAAATATTATTGTAGGAATACTTTCTTAGTACACTATGCATGTTTAAAGTGGATGTTTAATACACTTAAGCTCCAAAAATTTAGTAAATACAATGTTGAATTTTTTTTTGTGTGGTTGTATATGTAAATTTGGTAAGCCCTTTGTGCTTGGAATCATTGACGTGACCGATGCATATTAATGTACTTGAACATTTTTATTGTTATATAACATAACAATTAAAATAACCGTTACGAGTATAACTATAATTGTCATAAATATAATATTATTGTTTTACACTAAATAACATAATTGTTAAACAATAATAATAAATTTATGGGACACTTACACACACGGTTGTCCGACGACAAAGTAAGTATAGTGAATATATACTTATATAATTTTTAAATACATACTTAAATACAAATATACAACCAGACCCGAAGACCAACAACTTCATTTATAGAAAATGTTGCCCCGCGCCGGGAATCGAACCCCTGACCCGCGGAGCTGAAGGCAGGGTCACTACCCTCTGTGCCAACGGGCCAGTCAAAGATCAGAACAATAGGATAATGCAACTTTGAAAACCATCCGTTGTCACAGTGATGCTCGTCTAGTCACACATATATTAGGCCGCACTATCTCTTCCATTACGATAGGTCACGGAACCTTTTAGTCTTAATAATGAATTGAGCAGTTAAGAGACGTACGCACGGACAGATTGACTACTGAACCCTAATGAATAAATAATTTATCTTTTTGTCATCTTCTAGGGCGTATAAGTTAAAAAGCTTTACATTGTTAAAAGTCTTCACAAATTGTATAACTTACCGTAGTCTATACTTTCATCAATTTAAAAGATAATGTCTCATTTGTCATTCCTTATCGCTACAAATTAAATACTCTAAATTTAAAAATAAAAATTTCTACCGATTTAAAAACAATATTTGTGAATCGCATTCAATAGAAAAAAAGTTTGATCTGAATAATAAATTGTAATATCTCACTCATAAATACAATTTAATCAATTCCCGCAACTGCAATTAAACTATATTTGACGAATTTTATTATTCATAATAATTTATGATAAAATGTAAATAATTATATTATGACGGTCATCTTGGATATGACTTAATTTGATTAATAATACGTATAACAATAATTATTGTAAGTAAAAGGAGGATAAAAATATTCGTAAAGTAATTTAATTATGTATAAAAATCAACAATATCATACGGCCACATCATGTATGTACAACGTATTTTGTACGTATCTCAGTGAAAATCATCACTGTCGCAAGCATAATGTACTCTCGTCGTACCCATTTTAAATTATTTTAATTTTAAATAGTATGTAGTAGTAGCATATGAGCCGTAATTGGAATCCATGCCAACGCTTACGCGGGGACACTTTATAAAGTGCCGACCCACGATCGTCTATGATCTACTATTATCTTTTATATTAGGTTATGAATTATTCCCATAATCACATATGTACTTATTACTTAACTTAATATATATCTGAAGCTAGAATTTGTAGTGTAGTTTTTCAAAGATTCCCAATCGAGCTACTGAAACTTTCCTCGAATGTTTTTCGTAATTTTTTTTAAAGTATTATTTTATGAAGACCTAATTAAAATGGGTACAAGAAACCGACGGCACTTTATACGGTACCTATGTATGCATTTCATAAATTACGTCATAAAATGACTAAAGAACTATTAATTAATTTATGCCGTGACTTACAGACTATTTCGTTAATCTAATCACATCAATTTAGAACATTTGTTGTGTGGTAGTGATAGAGGCGCGGCCCGCGGCTTGACGCTTGAGTCCATGAAACAAGAAGTTGGCGGCGGCCTTGATGGGCGCGACTAGTGGCGCACGCGCAGCGGGCTCCCATTGTCAGACGTTGCCGCTGCCCGGGAAGCGCGGCGGCGGCAGCGGCGGCGGCGGCCGGCCCTCGCCCGCGCCCGACGACTGCTCGGACACTGGCGCACCACAACACATTCATCACCAACGGGCTCGGGGCTTCGGCCACACAGCCGCGACAACAGCCAGACACCAATACGACAGAGCACGTGATCACGCGACCACGTACACCAAGGGGTCGCTGCTTATACAAGCAGCGACCCCTTATATTGGGCAGGTACCAACGAGTCTTCTATAAAAACTTGTGTATTTTTACCATTTACAGAGGCCCCTGTCCGGCAATAGGATATTAACAGGTACTACTACTAAACGAATTAACAGTACCAACCTGCTAGGAACTCGAAATACGACTAAAATATTATATTAGCAAATTCCATTTCATTATTTTATTAACAATAAACTAATGTCAACAAGAGTAGTACATATTAATTTAATCTTATTTCAGACTCGCCATCACATATCTGTTTAAAGTACATTCTTATTTAATTTAATAACATTGCTTCTTTGTAGTTCTTTTCACTTCATTCTCCTTCAATTTTCTCAACACACCCGCCTTACATTTTGAATAGCGGTTAGGTTGGGACGGACGCGCGAGTATCTGTTAAATTTTACATCCCAGATACTCGTGCGTCCATCAAAACCGAACGCGCTTAATTATGGAGTCTGTAAAATGAAAATCTTCTATCTCGTCTTCTTTACTGGTTTTTTTTGTGTATCTATCTTCTCGTGGTAAAAGGTATCTTACCGACGATGCTTCATAATATTTGTTTACTTTTACGAACGCCGTTTAAACTTGGTTGTTCATACCAAGTTTAAACGTTATAAATTATTACATGCAAAAAATTTATATTAATTATTACGCCCCTAATTTTAAGAAAAATATACATGCTGTATATTTTTTCTAGTTAGGTAGTAAATCTAATGCGAATCTAATTTATATAATAGTACGACGTGAAACGCATAAGTTCATAGATACCCAGCCTAATCTCGTCAAGCTCTTTCTTAGTCTTAGAATTATGTTTTTATCTAGATTAGATACAAATTTGCACTTTTAATTATAACAAACGAAGATGCATATCTACAAGAACATGAGACTATTAGCTTTTAAAATGTGTGTTTTTAGTGAATAAACACATCTACTTAGGTGGACAAAAACATTATGCTTTGGATTATTGGACTAGTTATATGAAACAATACAAAATAGTTTTATTAAAAATATTATAAGGTAAATTTTAAACAGAAAGTATAAGAAAACGAAAGGACGCCGCGTGCTACAATTACAATGTTAGCAATATTTCCTTTATAATTATTATTTTTATTAGAATGTTCCAGAAATTCAGAATATTTATTAGAATATATAATAAACGAGCATTACAGACTGATTAATTTCCAAAATTTTTTTCGCTCTCCTGAAAACTGATCTAAACACAAATCAGACCTTATGCGTCTCACGTCGAGAAATAAGCATCCGAACGGTTCAGCTGCTCCATTAAAGTTTTACAACAAATTCAAATTTTCAAACATATTCCGATATAATTATATATTTTTATAATATGAACATAAAATGTATATTTGTTAAAATAAATATAACAATATAAACTGCATTAAAAATGTGGAAGTAAAATTTAAAATTGTAGTAAAATATAATATAGGTACATACATAATACAATTTAAAGTATATTGATTAAATATTTACCTTCATAAATTAGGATTAGGATACGTTTGTGGTGACAGTGTGTTACACGGGTGCCTAGTAACTTGTTGAAATTTTTGATATGTGAAGAAACACAGATGATTGAGCTGTGGTAAAGTGATTCAAAAGTTCTGAAAGTGATTTTTAAAGTACATGAAACATAGCAAAGTATAATGCAGTAAGCAATATATTTGACTTTGTAAACTTCTTAAATATAGTATAAATATAATAAACATTCATTTCTTTGTTAATAGCTACTTAAGTTACTTAAAAATTATTTAGTTTTACTTTGAAAAAAGTAAATAACAGCTTCTTACTGTCCCACAGTCTGGTAAAAATTACTATAGAATAACAATAGAGTACATTCATCACGCCGCCATAATTTGGTTAAGCAGTTTACGGATCAAATTATAAATATTGTACACGAATGGGTAATAATAAGCCGTTATTTCATAATACATTTAGAAACACACAATATAATAAAATTTTTCGTTACTTATGTATTTATATATTTTCAATACCGATCCGATGATGATATTTAAAGATCTTTATCAGTTAAATGGTTTTTTATAAAATAATACCGCGTTAGTAGAAAAGTAACGTTTTTTTTATACATTGATTGATTTTTGTGTCGCGCTTTCAATGATTATATTTTGTCATTTAAAATTTACTAATAAATAAAAAGCTTATTCAATACACTTCAAAGGTGTTTCTTAACAAATTATTAACTCATCAAATTCATCTTTCGCAAGTGTTTACGTAAACGATGAAATGTCCTATTTAGTAAGGGCTTACGTGAGTCATGTTTCTCGTCAACGGGGGCTGGTGGAGGCGGCGGAGGCAGCTGCTGTTCGAGCGCATTCACGCAATTCATCATGCTTCCATAGAGACGGCTGTCGCGGAAACTGTCCCTGGACACACACCCACCAATCATCACGCGCAGTGGCTTAATGTTACATCATCCTGCCCTTATCCCATTAAGTAGGATCGGCACAACATGTTATACACACGCTGTCATATGATTTGTCCCTCCTGCCATTGTTTTAAATATTCAAATATGGAAAATAATACTATTTTTAGATCTTCTATAGTTCTGATGCAGAGCTTTAAAATTACTGTCACATCGACACAACGCATTAATCCTACTAATATTATAAATACGAAAGTTTGTGAGTAAGGATGTATGTTTGTTACTCTTTCACGGTGAATCTGCTGAACCAATATCGATGAAATTTGGCACAATTATTCCTTATACACCGGAATAACATATGGACTATTGAAATCCTGTCAATTCTACAGGAATAAGATAACACTAAAAAGCGCATTCTATTATGAACCTATCACACGACAACAGTTCACGCGAACGAAGTCATGGGTAAAAGCTATTTTAATTATAATTTTATATTCGCCGTCTCGATCTAATAAATCAATGCATATACTTTTTCCGAATTAATTTTACACCCCAAGGGTATTTATATTATATATAAATTGTTACTGTCTAATATATTTGTGTAATATTATATACTTTTATATTTGTTCTACCATTCTAATAGATACCATTCTTGGGACTGCACTAAGTCAAGACATAACTTGGGTAGGAAAAGCTTATATCAGGACGCTTATGCAGTGTAAGTTTTTAAGAAAAGGTCTGTGACAGAAAAGATCTTCATTGATGTTGTTACATACCGACAGAGTAACATTTTATTAGATAGACCTTCTTAATCAATACGTCTTACTGTGTATATATTTAAAAATCGTAATTTACGACATACAGGAATGTATTCAGTCTCTTTATTTATGTTGACTCTAATGAAATTTTTATCACCTTTGAAAAGATTACATACATAAGAAAATTTAAACATTAAGTTTAATTTTTCTTATGTATGTAATCTTTTATCATTTGTTTCAATTATTTTTTCAATTGAAGACCTTTTATCTTATTGTACATGTTTTATAATCAGTATCAATCTCTTATTTATTTAACTAGAACCTAAAACGTGCTATAAAAATAACCGACTAATTGTAGTAACTTAGAACAAATACAGCTGTAGATACGGATTGCTTTAATTATTAAAAATATGTAATTTATAATTTATATAAGTATCTAATACTTCTATAAAAAATATGTTATTAACTATTACACAATCACGGTGTAACATTTTTTTTATTGCGCGTTACCAAATAGTAAATGTTACATATCCATATATATATAAATTCGTTAAACAATATTCCTTAGGTGCTTCGCGTGCATTAGACGTATGGATATGACAAAATCGTAGTGAGACGTGCTAGGATTTCATATTCATTTTCATATGATATTTTGAAATTGAAAAACGGCAAAATGTGATCTTGAGCTAAATTCTTCTAAAAATTTTTTACCTGCCATTTGAGTTTCGAAACAGTGCCAGAATCTCTTCAAAGGTCTTGTTTTTTGTTTCAGGAACTTTTTTGTACGTAAATATCCAAAAAATTGCAAGGAATACGCTAAAAGGCAGGAATGTATAGTTTTCCAATAGGGCCTGCAATCGAAACACAATTATTTTTCCTTGCCTTAAATGTCATCAAAGTTAAAGCAAAATGAACACTTAACAAAGGTAACATAAGAATTTAAGTAAACTACTCATCTTATATAGTATCTCTTTAGTGCTTTTATCTTCACAGTTACTCAGTTAGTCTAATAAACTTAATATGATTAACGCCTGACCTTCATACTAGGGAATCCAATTCCGACAACAAAGTTAGCCATCCAGTTAACCAGCACCGCGATAGCCATCGCACTTGGCCGCGGTCCTTGCGAGAAGAGCTCAGCGGTAATCAGCCAGGGTATCGAGCCAGGTCCCACCGCGAAGAACACTACGAAGCTCAGCGTGGAGACCACGGACAAGTAACTCATCCAGTCAATCATTTCCTGTACATAGCCGAAGAACTCCTATCAGGGGATAGCAATGTGGTTCTTTCCCGTGACCGACCGGTTTAGAAATAAATCACAAACATAAATGTTATCACACACTTGTCGGTCTGGATTTGTCTGTCATAATATTATGTTACATTTTAACAAAATTTTTAAGAATCAATAGTTTCTTTTTGAATGTACTTACAACTTTTTACTACACGGTGCCGTAATAGCTTAGTGAAATAACTTCCTCAAAACCCTTGGCTGTATTGCATATGCTTTAGTGATATGTGCTTTCTGCTTTTGAGCAGTGTTGTGTGGAAATTCTCGTCTCAGATATCGCGTGCGCTAGAGCTCCTCGTGAGTACGTCGAGTTCGCATGACTTGTCTCGTATTGTGAATAAAAACTGTGTAGGGTGCTTTGTGAGTGATGTACTAAACATTTATATTTGATAATTTATTTCTATTGATTTGCTTGCTTTCCTACTGAGAACCCGGGTTCGGAGACAGGAAAAGCGAAAGTTGGGGGAGGACGGTTGGCTCTAAGCGAACGCAAATAAAATGTGATTCTAACAAATAATATAATGAAATATGAAACTAGCTGTACATTTGAAAATATTCTTTGGGACTAGTGAAGATAAAATAAATGTGTTGAAACTAACTAATCTTGTTTTTATGACGAGTAAGAAACTAAAGGTCTTAAAATTTTTAATCATAATCACTTAGATATAAAATTTGAAACTATTATGGTTATTTCAGAAAATTAAATTATCACTGATTAAATCGGACAAGAGTGTGGTCGAGAACTTTAGACGGTAAAGCGTGTAAGTAAGCGTGCTAAAGCTATAACTGTGCTTATACTTTTCTAAGCTACGGTTTCATAAGGTATATTATATATAATAATATTAATTTGGAGGACCATCATTTATAGGCAAGCACTTTATTGAGACGAAAATATGTTGAAAAAAGGGTATGACAGCATGAAAATCATTATTTATCAACTAGAACACTAATATAAGAAAGTACTAACCATAATAATACATACCTACCTACATAGTGTTGTAACTCTTGTGTTGAATTGTATAATTATTACTAGAAACTACAACTATTTTTTTTTAAGATCAGAAATTAATTTAAATTATTAAGTAATTGTCACAGCACTATGGTTCTATCCCAACCTTGTTACTTTGTATAATTGGCCGTGTGGTATTCGGCTGAGTAGAATAGACCACCCTCATTTCTTACCGAGGTGTCGTAAAAAGCTACGAATGTAAGTCGACCGGCCGTGTGGTATCCGGCTGAGTAGAATAGACCACCCTCATTTATTACCGAAGTGTTATAAAAGTCAACTAAGGTAAGTTTACGTCAGGCAGGCGGCCGGTCGTAAAATACGTATCCAAATCATGTGACAGCATGTTTATAACATGTTGTGCCGACACATTAACTCCCTATTTAAAAAAGACAATTCTGGTTGCATAATAAGTACACATCGCTTTTTACTCGCTTATTTAACCTTGAATTGTAAACAGTTTCCATCAAAAGTTCTCAGTAATAACGATTGTTGCATAAGACACACCTTTATAAGAAAAGAGATTGTGATGAAAATGGAGAAGATGAACATTCCGCCGAGGCCGTAGAGATGTAGAGTACGTCGTCCAGTGCGGTCCATGAGCGGCAGTGAGACTAAGGTCATGCCCACCATAATAGCGCCAATACCCATTGTAGCAAACTTCGCCGATTCGTCAGTTAGACCCGAGGAGGAAAAAAGTGACGTTGAATAGTAGAATACCTAAAATATAAATGGTGCCGTAACTAAAACTTTTATATTTCTAACTAGCAATCGCCCGCATGGAAAGATTATAACCGTTATATAGTATTTATTTATTTATGTACCATAAAAAATGTTGGAAAAAAAAAACGGTTGCCTGTAAAGTCGGTTTAACGGGCAAAGATTTTACGTGACAACGTCTTTTTAAATGGGATGGATTGGAGTGGGAGAGAGACGCGAGGCATTCGCTAGTCCGGCGGGCCTCTCTTTCGTTCGGTGACTCGTCGTAACAGACGTGAGTGGGCGTTACACTTTTTCATGAGTGACTCCAAGCCGCAACCTAATTTAAGACGTTGTCACGTCAAAACATTATTGGTAAAAAAAAGTGTACAAATGACAGAGATCTCTGCCAGCTAACCTACGAAGTGAGACAATTTATATTTAAGAAAAAGTTGGTACGCAAATATCAAACATTATGAATTAGAATTATAATAATTTCCTAATTTAACAATATTTTGAATTTTGTTTAAAGTGGGTTGATCTTAAAAGCTACACATATGCTTTCGTCGTCGCGGACTTTTATTTAGAACTTTCAGAGGGGAACGATTTTGTAATAATCGCATCTGTTTTGCTATCTGTTCACACTAATCAAATTCAAATATTATACGAGTATTGCTATTGTTGTATATTAATAGAATAATTTCCAAAGTGTGTTTGTTTGTTTAAGTCCCTCTTTGACGGTCAAATGTAGCCACGTATCAATGTGAATTTTGGGATGGACATAATTGAAGGAAAACTGTCACTAACAACTTTTATTTCGGTACTAAGTCCACGCATATATCTAGGTCGAAAATTTCTTTAAAAATTAGTAAAAAAAGGAATCGTTAATTTAATCATGTATTAAAAATAAGTAAAAACCTGATTCTGTATTTTTTTACACAGCAAAACTTTAGTTTTTTGACGCATATGATTTTTTAATACTCTTAGATATTGGGCATATTGGTATAGGAATAGAAATTTATAGAAGCAGGCGTTACTTTGCGGAATTCCATAGCACAGAAGTTACAACAGAAATATTTTGCTATAATCCGCGTTTGTTTGTAAACGAGGATTATAGCTAAAATATTTATATTGAAACATCTGTTCAACGAATATCATAAGAAATGCTGAAGCGAATTATTTTGAAAATACTGGAGAAATACAATGGTGAATAAAGAGACAAAAGTACAAGGCACTAACTGCATTGATTCCACTTAGTTGCTGAGACAGTTGCATAACAACTCCGATAAGTAGCGGAGCGCGCAGGGTCGGGGAGCAAAGGAGTTCCCACATCGAAATAGATGCCTCCGCTTGCTGTGCTCGCTCCTCTGCTCGCATTTCTTCTATGTCTTCCTCCACCTTGTTAAAATAATTGTGAACGGTAATTATACAGTTAAGAAAAACTCCGCCCTGTTACTATCCCAATACAGGGCAAAGGTCTCCTCTCTTCTTGTTTGTAGAGAAGGGTTGGGGTTCAGACTCACCACACTCACTCATATCCCAGGAATTCTCAAAAGATATGCCAGTTTTCTCATGCTCAAAGCGAGTGATAAATTGTAAATATCAATTAGGCACAAGTTTTAACAGAAAAACTCATTGGTGCCTGTCCGGGTCAGAACTTATGATCCCATCGAGAGGCGCACGATATCATCGTTTGCCTATCACAGCTCCTTAACAGCAAATTACAGCCTGTATTATCCCATTGGGAGGTAAAGGTTTCACCAGTTATTAAAACATGGATAAGGATGTTATTCTTACAACAATGAGTTGTAAGTACGAGTATAATGTGAATTTCCCCGTGATGTTTTCTTTCAGCGTTTTAAAGGGCATAAATTGTGAATATTACTACAAATTGAGTCGAATTTCCTTACGAAAACTCAGCGGTGCTAGTTCAAAGTAAAAAAAAGTAATGATATTTATATGCATAGCATAAATTACTTAGCTATTTGAGGAAGAGTTAATTTTTTAAAAGTATTTTCTTTTTTTTTCTTTTTAATAGTTTTTTTTAGAACTTTAGAAAAATGTTTTATAAGACTTTTGGATTATAGAATTCTACAAATTAAAGTTATTTTCTTATAAAGAATGCAAACTACTAGAGACATAGAAAATATGCGTGTGGTGTCTCCAATAAGAAGTGTACTTGATAAAGTCTGTGGTGTTTGAAAACGAGATTTGAAGTCATCATTTGCAATTCTTCTTTGTCGGGCATTGACTGACGTGATTTTTAATATTATTCTGAAGGTAATAATAACAAAAAATCACATATAATTTGACGAAAGTAGATCGGTATTTTGCAACCTTGAGTACCGTTTATCTCCCAAAGCCACGATGACCCAAACTTATTAATGTACCATCGTTCTTACCTGTGTTGGGATCATGTGCCGACATACTTTCAGCTTTTATAAAGTGACGTACAAGTAGGTCTAGGGTACACGGGCTCTTGCTCTAAAAAGTTGTATTGAGTTTCTCGCTTCTCTACTTGAATAGATACATCACTTCAAAGTACATATACGATTCAGGTAAACAAAGTTTGAGTGTAATTTTGAAAAGGAATAATATGAAACACATACTTGATTGCTGGCTCGTAATCTGCGTAGAGCTCGTCGTGCTTCCTCTTCCCATTGCCGTGTAATAAGTAAATAGCGTGGCGATTCGGGGCATGCCGGCAATAGCAACAACTGCAGAATGGCAGGGCATATGGCCAAACCTACGAAGAGCCAAAGAAAAATATAAATAACTTGTTAAGTAACTAGGTAATTAATTACTGTTGTTATTTGTAGGTTTTATGTTGTATAAAATTTAGAGTAGTAATCTATGCTTATATATAAAGCTGAGGAGTTTGTTTGTGTGAACGCGCTAATCTCGGGAACTACTAGACCGATTTGAAAAATTCTTTGAGAGTAAGATAGACCATTTATCGAGGAAAGCTATAAGACTATATTATAAGATCACGCTAAGATGAATAGAAGAGAAGCAGCAATAAAAAATATTACCAAAACGGCAAAATTTAAAGCTTTCCTTGCGTGTGCTAAGTAAACAGTGAAAGTTATTAAAAAAAATCATGTAATACAAAATTGTTCCCCTATTCCCATGTATGATAAAAAGTTCTAAATAGAAGTCCTCGACAGCATATGTCTAGCTTTTAAAGTTAACCCACTTTAACCGTTTTTATGGTTATATACATACTTATATTACGGTTTTAATCTTTCGACGCGGGCGATGCCGCTGGCAATTGCTAGTATTAGTATAAACTTAGTCGTCAGTGTCAAAGCAATTATCAAGCATATTATATATCGTATTAATGTATTACCCAGCAAGATGGGCCATCCTTCATCAGTGCCAAAGATTTGTTCAATACCGAGAACTTGTGAAAGCAGCAATCCGACGGTTACGGCGAGTTGGTTGACGGTGCCCAATCCTCCGCGTAGGTTCAGTGGTGCGATCTCCGATATGTACATTGGTACGAGCGAAGTATTAAGACCTACGTATTGTGTGATATGTTCCTAAGAGACGCTTAATACCTACGTATCAAGCGTCTGTTAGAAGCTTATTTCTGTAATAATCATAAAACGTAAGACAAGACTATAAATCCGTAAATTATATTAAAGCAATAAGGGAGTTTATTTTACAAAAGCCAATAGGATGCCTTTAGATTATTTTTTTACTGCTATACTTTAAGGTTTTGATGAATTAAAAGGGATAAAAAATATGAAGCTAGTTATATTTGTTATTTCTACACTCACCGGACTTCATAATTTATATGACTTTAATTGTAATGGTCATTTAGACAGTACAATTAAATAAATAACTATTAAGTATATTATTTAAGTAATAAATAAATAAGTTACCGCAATTGACGCCTATAATGAATCTACCGAAGAAAAGCATTTCGTAGCAGTGTGATATTTTGGTAAATCCCATGAGACTCGCGCCGCTGATACCGAGGATGTTGTTGAGCAATAAACCACCTTTCCTGTTAACAAAATTTTTTTGAAAGATAATGCATTATATACTAAATTGTAAGTTAATTAGGCATCGTCTTCTTCAACCGATGGACGTCCACTCCTGGCCATAGGTCTCCTCATGGGATCTCCACATGAAAGAAGATCCTACTAAATGCACTTTACTAAGATTTCTATAGGTAGGTTAGAGTTTTATAAATCCCAGGCTGCCGAATTAGAGTTTCCTGTGGAAACGTATACGGTATCAGCAAAGACCTCAAGACTAATAAAAATATTGTATTTTACCTGCCAAATCGGTTTGCGATCATTCCTCCTGAGAAGCCCCCAAGCATGCCTCCAATTGCGAAGATGCTCACTGCTATGGAATACAGCCTATTCACGGTGCTCTCCTGAATATCCTTTCCGTAACGGTCTTTGTACACATCTTTCATGAAGTTTTCAATGTTCTGCATGAAATGGTGTATTTATAAATTAAAAACTGTAGTATTGATTGGTATCAAAAAGACTAATTAAATAATTGATTAGTAATAAATAATGATAAATCTATAATAATAAGTTATACAACACCTACGAAACCTTGCTTTTAAAAATTTACATAGTATGTAAGGAACGCATCCAGTTGATGAATTTTAATTATTATTTACGAAGTCTTATACTTATTTGAAATACTGCTTCGATTTTAAGCAGTATAGTAATAAAACCAACGCTGCTAAGATCACAAAACACAAAATCTGAGAAACTAGTGCGATGCAACTTGTTTAAACTCAATTCGTCAATAGTACGGAAAAATTTGTGTTCACTGTTAATGAAACGTTTTGTACGACTCAATCAGTAGATATTCCATCTAAGTTTTATAGCACGTTTATTGATATTTCAAGTTTTTACCATGGGAATATTACGGACAATTAATATCTTTAATAGTTATAGAAAATATGTAGATCAGAATCTGCCTTTCTAATTAAAACTTTCTAACCTTTTGACATGTCTGCTTTCTGGTTTAAATTTTGGTTTAAACTTTGTCTCTACACACTTTTGAGCAAGTAAATTGTATTGTATAGCGGTTTTATATACTATCAATATTCACGTAATTGACAAATTGTTAGATGACTGAGAGCTGAGTTGAGAGAGTTGATATTCTAATATCCCATTTATAGTGACGGATTTACTATAAGCCTGCGGAGCGGCTGATTCTTGGGGGCAGCCAATTTCGAGACTGTATGTGTGACGGTGTTTTACGAACTGTCAAGGATTGTATGATAATTTAATTCCCTGGTAGTAAATACAAATTTATAATAATTTAAAAATAATCAGTATTAGAGGTAAGAGCTGCTTTTTTAACAGCAAATACCTAGAAGTAGGTAAATTTTTTATTCCTTATTAGGCTTTACTAATACCACAAGTAAAGCTTTGAATAGTCAATTGAAATTTTTTTCTTCTTCTTCTTTTATCAACCTATGGATGTCCACTGCTGGACAAAGGTCTCTTTAATCGATCTTGTGCCGCTTGGATCCGCGGCTCCCTGCGACCTTTTTGAGGTCATCAGTGCACCTCGTTGGAGATCTACCGACGCTGCGCCTTCCGGTGCGAGGTCGCCATTCCAGCACCTTAAGACCCCAACGCTTATCGGTTTTACGCGCTCCGTTCCCCGCCTATTGCCACTTCAGCTTCGCGAGACGATGAGCTATGTTGGTGACTTTGGTTCTTCTAAAGTTCTCCTCATTTCTGATTTGATCACGTAGAGATACTCTAAGCATATTTCGCTCCATCGCCCGCTGTTAATTGAATATTACGTTAAAAATACGAGTACATAGTATTCATAATTTACACGTTTCCAATAATTCGTAAATGGTACAATTAGTTAAACAGTGAATTTTAACAATAATTAATGTTAAATGAATCGTCTCACTTTGCCAGGAGCGTTGATGACACCGGTGTTGTAGCCAAACTGTAGCATTCCTAACACCGCAGCTAAGATGGCGTATGACAAGAAGAATGTAAGACCCTGAAATAATAACATGACTTGCTCTTTTATGAAATCTGAACACATTGATTTTTAAGGTTTATATGTTTGGAGTCCTTTGTTATTCGCTGCATTTTCCTTAAGGAATACAGGGCATGAATTAGAGGTAAAATGTACTGCAAAAAGATTGTACGTTAATATATAAAATTACCTATTTAGAAATAAACAACGTGTTTTGGAAACAGCCAATTATTAACTATTCGTAGTGCAACTTAGGTGAACAGACATAGATAGATTATTTAAACCGAAATTCTGCTGATTAATTAGCTATTTTTGTCAGATGGAGCACAAAATTTAGTATTTAATAGCTAACAAAGTTATTTGATTCCCATCACATTTTATAAATTCAAAATCCTTCAGCCTTATTAAAGGAAATTTGCGAATTATTAGTATGCGATATTAAAACGCTGCTCTAACCATAGGTTTTGGTAACAGTGCAGTTTAATATAGTTATGTCATTTATTAAAGTGGATCTACTAGTATATTATCGTTGGTGTAGTATTTTTTCATAACAAGTGATCGTAATTCTTGATCAGTTCAATTCAGCTTTTAAGGTTGATTCTTTTAAAATGCGTACTTGCTCGAGCAGACGAAGTTTTCGCCTCTGCGAATGTTCTTCCAGCCTGTCTACGTACTCCCGCAATTCTTCAATCTCCTCTTTAACTTGCTGCACTGTGTCTAACTCCTGCTTGATGGCAACCATGTCGCGTTTCACCTGAACGTAAGCTCGATTAAAATTATTACTATTAGATAGAAACACGTCAGCAACAGTTACTTATTGTTCTTCAAACAATACTCACTTCGGAGACCTCACTTTGGCATGACTCAACGCTCTTAGTAAGTTCTTGTAGTTGAGAGCGGATTTCGCAGAGTGCGACTGTTGTTTCTAGTTGTCGGTCGCCCCGCTGCAGATCGTCCAGCTTGGCGGAGAGATTCATGCTCATCACGCTCACCTGTCTCTGAAGGCTGCCAAGAAAATACATCAGTAAGCTCAAATTTATTCTTGGTGTAAAATAACGGTATATTTATAAATATATCTAACATTTATATTTCTGTAGTAAACTAAAGAAAAAAAATAGCTTATATATATATCCTAGAGAAATTTTCAAGTCTATGTTCATTTATTATATTCATCAGAAAATATTATATATTCATATAATAACGATTTCATTAATGCAAATTTGTATAAACATTCAAGTAAAAACTAATAAAAAAGTATATATAGTATTATTAATTTTACATAATAGCTTATTCATTTATGAAGATCCAGAGTTGTATAAGGTCATATGTGAATTTTCTCATTTTCATCGAAGAATAAGTTTACATGACAAAATCAATATCTATTCCTTGAATTTACTTATTAATAAGAAAGGCGAATACTGCATTCAGTTTTTATGCTTCTAAAACATTTTGTTTCTAAGATAGGTGCTACGTTAGCAGTCTGTTGAATGACTGTTTAGTTCTAATAATATTTGTATTAAATCAAACGTAATAGCAGATAAGGTCTAATGCCTCTTAATTTTTCAGAATAGGTTAGACGTAAATTTACATGTACTGGAATGCTTTAGAGTTTGAATAATAACAAATCCTATAAAATGTGTGTACTTAGTGATTAAACACATTAACTTGAACAAAAGCATTATGTTTATGAAACAATACTGTTAGAGTTAATAAATGATTGAACAATATATTGATAAAAATGCAAGAAATTCTTTTAGGTTTTTATTCTACGTAATTGGTAATTCGAATAACAAAATATTGAAAAATGATTCCATGACAACGCAAACAATGTTTTTCTTAAAACTAAATAAGGTCGTAGTTGTACTAAAATTAATACTTCAATACTCCCACTAATTTTACTACAACTTCACTAAAAACAAAAATATTAACAAACTCAACATTTTGAAGAATCTAAAGCAAAGTCTTTTTATTTATTTGTATAACGTCGTGATTTCATTTTATTTTTCTTATATATCCATTTAGAAGTCCTAGCTGTTTTGATGATCCTTGTATTATTTGCTTTGTGTCCCTTTAACCGTTCTGTTTCTGCAATTATCCATTTATTAGGTGCACAACTCGGGATATCTTCTTTAAAGGTAGTTGACACACAACACTCACTCAGGTTCACATCACAACATTTAATAATTCTAGGTCTTAAATTTATCTTTGATTTTTCTCGCCCGTCTGTAATTGCAATAGAAGGCTCGTAAGTAGCATCACTGTAATTATTACAGCTTCTCAAACTATATTCACTAACACCCTCTTCTGTTTGTGTTTGAGTAGACATTGTTGTAGATGTTACTTCCGTCGATCGACTTACGGAGATCGGTTCTTCAATTTCAAGATTAGTTGTCTGTATTTCAGTATTACTAAATTCATTAAACACTACATGTCGTGCCAAGAATATATTCTTGGTGCAACAATCACAAGTAGAGTTTAAAACTGTTTTAAAATCCATTTCATATAAATTATTTGTTTTTTGTGTGGCTCTTAATACCACCTTATTCTCATTGTAAATAAGGGCTGAAGTATGTCTTTTTACAATCACATAGCCTAATCGCATAATCGCCCCTTCGGAAAATAAATTTGTTCGTAGTCCAGGTACATAAAGGACTTCTGTCAACATATTTTGCTCCCACTGTCCATCTACGCAATTCTTAATCAGGACTGCCCCTACGCCACAGACTTTCAAATTTTGTTCATTACCTAATTGTACTAGTCTTTTACTACTGTCGCTAAACAGTTCTAATTCTACGAAGAAATCTTTTCGATAAGTCATGTGCGCAGATGCACCACTATCTAAAAGCCAAACTTCATCATTAGAAATTGCAGTTTCGTCTACTTGAAATGCCAACATATTATTATCGTGTTTATTTTGTCCGTATCTCTTTGCACGGCATTGCTTAGCAAAGTGTCCATGTTTATTGCAATTGTAACAAACAAAACGATGACGTGTAATCTTTGTTTGTTTCACATTTTCCTGTGCGGCTAAACAAACCTCTGTTTGTTCTTCTGCCATCAAACTAGCCTCTTCATCAATCAGTCGAACTGTAAGATTGTGAATAGTTTGTCGAGCCGGATCTAGCGACAACCAAGCTTGGCGCAATGAGCGATACCTAGTAGGCAAGGTGCTGATTATCTTCGTGATAATAGCTATTTCACTTATTTCTTCACCGCAGTCTTTTAATTGGTGAGCTAAACCTTCTACTTTAGCAATATGTTCTGCCATACTATCTGAAGGATTCATTTTATATTTATAAAACCTTTCATGAATTAGCAACTTGTTAAATTCAGACTTCTGCTCATAAATTGACTGTAGTTTTTCCATTATTTTCGCAGCACTATTACAGTTTTCTACTAAAGAAATTTGCCTATAGTCCATTGCTGACGTAATAAGGAACATAGCTAACCCGTCTTTCTGTAACCACTCAGCATCATCACGTTCTGGCTTTAACACAGATAAATCAATGCCGTTTGCTCTCAAAGCACATTTAATCTGAAACTTCCACTGACGAAAATGACTTCCATCAAATCGTATCATGTGCATTGTGGTACCGATGACATCCATATCTTGGTAACTGTATGATACTGGACTTACTTATTCAAGGTGTACCTAATTACTAGAAATAACTGCGCTTTACAATTTAGTCAATATACTGGGCCCATAACCTGTTAGAGTTAATAAATGATTGAACAATATATTGATAAAAATGCAAGAAATTCTTTTAGGTTTTTATTCTACGTAATTGGTAATTCGAATAACAAAATATTTAAAAATGATTCCATGACAACGCAAACAATGTTTTTCTTAAAACTAAATAAGGTCGTAGTTGTACTAAAATTAATACTTCAATAAATACGAGCATGAGTAAGTCACGAATTTCCTAAAAAAAGTTTTTTTTAAATATATCTATCAAGGTTGATTTTAAATTGAGAGTCTAAGGAAACAAAAGCTATAAGCATCTGTTACAATGCTAGCAATATTTAATTAAGAATTATATATAATAAACGACAATCTCAAGCCGATTAGCTTACAGATTTTATATTCACTCTCTTATAAATTACTTCTGCGTCTCATGTCAAAAAAATATAAAATACAAATAAAAGGATAATTATTTGGAAATACATCAAATTGGAAATCAGAAAGTCAATAGTGATAACATTAATGTTTAACATCATGTTCGACGCGTTAACGGGAAACAACAAATTATCTCCTTATTTGAAATACGAGCTGAAATTTCATTAACAACTTGTAGTTGTATCAAACATTTGCATGGAAAGTTTTGTCAGAATTTTCAAATTAAACATAGTTATGGAGCAAACTAGGGCAAAGCATAGTAATAGTTACAAGTAGAAGTGCCTCAGTAACGGTATTTTATTCCCTTAAATGTGGTATATTTTTTAAAGTTTGAAGAATCCAAGTTACTACTCATTTAAGTTATTACTCATAAGTACTCATTTTTTGATTAATGCTGTTTAATTTATTTAATTTTACACTAAACAGATCCCTAAAAAAATATACCAGTTGTATAAAAATAAAAATATTTTTTTTTTCATTCGAATTCATCAAAAAATATATATGCGTTAAGCAATAACTAAGTTTTGTTAAGTTAAAAAGACAAAGGAGCAAATTAAAAAAATCTGAAATGACCAAATATATAGGTACTTCATAAAGGTATGATTATGACAATATCATAATTAAAAATGTCGAAGCTGTGAAATTACGTATTTAGATATTTATAAACCAAATTTATACATGCTCGTATGATTGAAAAACAACGTTAGTAGTTATCGAAGTATTATTATAATAATTTTATTAAATACAGATAATTTTATCATTATTTATTAATTTAATTATAAAATTATTATAAGTAAGATGACACATTTAAACATTCAAATTATCCAATATACAAACATGAAAGTGTTTTAATTTATATATTTATTTAGATTTTATAAGTATAAAAAGTGAAAACAAATATAAGAAATTTATTAACTCTTTGGAGTTCTCATCGAAACATTAATGAGTTTATTAAGTCGTTAACAGAATATGTCAGAATAAACTAGTATAATAATAGTATTAATAGCTAGGTCATACCCCGGAACTGCAGTGCAAGTTTCTACTTTATACATATCTGTATATATCTTACAACCGATTTTTCTAAATCATATCTTTTTTAAACGCAAATCGCATGACGAGTAATGTTCATACATTAATTAAACACGTATTTTAAAGAATACTGTGGTATCCTATATATATAATATAATTTTCTTATTAATCAAGATAATAATGGCAATATTTTACAGAGCATCATTTCATACATTATATTTACATTACATTATACAATTTTAAATAATAATTTAGATTTGTTTAAAAAATATATGATGCGATCCGTATACAACAACATTCATCTATTTTACCAGTAATTAAAATCAATAGTACAAATTAATGATATGCTGATAAAGGAATTCTATTTCAGTGATTGAACAGCTCTTGCGATCTATTGGAATGTGTCTATAGTATTGAATACCAAAAATCTATCCAGTTTAATTTTATTGACCGCTATATGTGGCTTAGTAATTCTATTCACAGTTTATATTATACCTATAGAATGTTAGCACTCTGCTTTTAATTAATTAAAACCGTATACAGGCGCTTGAAAATATTTAGTCTATTTGGATTTACAAACATTATTGAAACGTTTCAATTAAAATTCATTCGTTTCATCATCTTCCTGCCCATATCCCACTCTAAGTGGGCTAGTATTTGGCTACGTACTTATTTTACGACCGGCCGCCTGCCTGAGTCCTTAGTCCTTAGACTTTAGTCGTATTTTAAGACACCTCGATAAAAAATGTGGGTGATCTTTTCTACTCAGCCGGATACCACACGGGTTGACTTACCTTAGTCGCCTTTTACGACACCTCGGTAAGAAATAATGGTGGTACTTTCTATTCAGTCGTATACCACACGGCGTAATAAAATTTCTTTCGTTTAAAGTAAAGAAAAGTGCTACATATACGGAACTTGATTACAACAGATTTGACATGAATATTACACATGTCCAAAAAGCCACCAATAAACGAGTAAAATGGATTTTCATAATTGGTACAGCACATAAAAATATAAGTATATATTAATTAGAATCCAAAGTCTAAACGCTATTTTTTTAATTTCTTTGGGTACTGGACAATCGGCGCTGACTAGAGTGTTTTAAGATATAAGATAAATAAGTTTATTTTGACGTAATATTTAGAAAATATTACTGGTAAGGCGCGTTTTATGTCACTGCGCTGTGAAGATAGTTACTATTCGTTGTAGCAAACTTGTAGGTATTGTATTCCAAGCTTAATCCTTGTACGCAGAATTCCGTAAATTGATTAAGCCCTTGGCCAAAGCAAAAAAACACACACAAGCACACGCACAGAATTTTTTTTTTTTTTAATTTATTTATTTACTTATTTATACACTTTATTGTACACTACAAAGAAAAAAATGTAAAGAAAGAAAAACAGCAATAAAAAACCACAACTTGTAAAGTACAAAAGGCGGTCTTATCGCTTAGAAGCGATCTCTTCCAAACGACCTCAGGATTAAGAGGAACTGTAACGATTATTAGATGGTGCACTATTCTATAGGTTAATACAATACATACATACGAATACAAAGGCAAAAGATTTACACAACATAAAAATATTTAAAAAGAGTATATATGAAATCTATAAAGTAATGCATATCCTTACTAATCCTTGCTATCCTTACTAATATTATAAATGCGAAAGTCTGTCAGTCTAATTTTATTTCTAAACACCGTTGTTTATATCCGGAAAGTCCTTACAGTTAATAAAGGGAAGCTAATATATTTTCAGATACCTATTTTAAATATTATGTTCACAAAAACATAATTTTAAATGTTCATATATTTTTTCGTATTTATACTAAAAACGTTGGAATCCAGCGCTGTAGTCAACAATTGACAGACAATTGCTACGTTACGTATAAATGTTATTATTATAAATAGGTTTTCTAGCACGTTTCCATTAAAAGTTTATAATATTTATAATGATATTTTATAAAAAAAACATTAAGAAATTTTATAATGTAGGTATATGGGGTTTTTGTAACAGGCCAAATTTTGGCAGTCTCATTTAACACATATTTCATGTAAGTCATGCGGGCTATTTATCAAACTATGGTCTTGATGAAACGATAAATCTCTCTGGATCTTCCTGGATCGATTTCATTTTTGTGATGGAGATATTTGTAGGGTTGGAGAGTGACAGAAGCTATTGTTAATTTCAAGACTACAGTCCATACGAACGAAATTGCGGGTAAAAGCTAGTTATATAATAAATACATAACAATTAATTTAAATACATAATGAAATCATTTATATTATTTGTTATTAGATAAGTAATATTGCTTAACAGATTTTAAACAAATTATTATATATTACTTATATTATGCCAATAAATATATTTGCGTAGTAAGGCTATAAGTGTAAGAACCGAAGTTTTGCATCTCTGGCAACGCCATGGTGCCGGACTACTGTCGCTAGGACTCTAAACGAAAAGCTTTTAAAGTCCGTTAAAAGGATTTACGCTAAAAAAAATTAAAAAAATTACGCTAATTCACAGTAACGAGACACGTTTATATTTAAAATAAAATATAATGTAAAATATTAAAACATAGTTAAAGGTTATTTAAATGAATGTTGAAAATATCATCTCGTAGTTTTGAAGTTGGTCGTTCAATTAAGTGTTTGATTAATTATCACTGGTGAGTCGTAACGAGTACCAATAGAAGAGAAAAAGTACATAAATATTAACATGATTCTAGCCAATTCACGTTAAGTAAAAATTAAACAAATGTTTCAGTGCAAACAAATCATTTGCATCTTTTATACGAGCTGGTTGTGCAACGATGCCTTTCGCATGCAATATGATAATTTATTCAAGGCGCTGCCCCAATTTTATAGTTATGTCCATAAAATTATAGGCTATAAAAACATATAATAGATATGTTAGTTAAAATAAAAAGCGCATCAACTGTTTTGAATGGATAACTATACGAACAAGTAAGTGGTCATAAAATGAAAAAATACGAATTGATTGCATTCAATTTGTATCAAACTTAAGATTCCAAAAAAATAATAGTAAATTCTAACGAGGACATGGAATGAGTCCTGCAAATAATTTCATGTCATTTTTTCAGAATTTTTGTGTCCGACGTGTCAATATTTTACGCAGACATATTCCAATAAAATCTTCATTATTTCAGTATATTCTCTTCATTATTTCCCCCGCAACATTAATATTTTTGATATTGCAGTTGAATCATAATTGGAATTTACCATGATTAATCCTTAAATACATATTATAAAACAAAATCCCCAAAAGTTGTCAGTCTGCGATGAATTTTCTTAAAATACACTGAACGGATTTTTAATAAAAACAATTTCTGAGGAAGGTTTTGGTTAATAATGCATTACGGTTTCATATAAATTGACTGAAATATATATCTGAGACACTCATTTCCACACGGGTGAAGCTGCAGGCAGCTAACAAATAATAATCAAATTATAATAACCATGCCACATTTATTTCTATATAATATTTATTTTTTTATATCAATTTCTCTTCAGAAATTAGTAGATATTTCACATTTACTAGAATGAGAATATAGTGATTGCGTTTATTCATACGAGTATATATACAAATAAGTTAAGAAAAGACATGTAGATTTATAATTTTTTATGAATTAGTAAACACGACGAAGTTTTCAACACCGAAGTCATTTAGAATTTATGTAACGGCAGTAATAAAAACGGCAAAAAAAATTGATATTAAGAATATTAAAGAATATTTGCGATATTTATGGTTTAGTGTTATTATAAGCAACTCCAGATTTCACAATTTTAAATTAAATCTATACAAGTATCGAAACTGGAAATCACATAAACATTGATAACTGGCATAGGCACATCAAAAAAGAGCTAAATAAATACATCGGATATTTATGAATGTGTATTTATAAACAAGTAACCGTTACGCGAGGGGATTGATATATCTTGAAATAAATTATATTTCTAAGGATAGTAAAGTATTGAGTTACAATGTCAGATAAATATTAGTAATTTTATCATAATTCAATAAAGCATATACAAGTTAGTTTAGTTTATAATACTTAAATTAACGGTAAAATAGAGCATTAAAAAGGCGTCTGATTAAATTTGACTAATATTGCATAATATCGGTTATATTAATTAGAACCTGGGTAACCGAGCCGGTAATTTTTTACAAGATAAAAAAAATAATAATTAGGTAGTTCGGGATCGATCCTAGCTATTTACATTTCTCGAGACTGCCCCTTCCCCGAATAAGCTACGCTAACTTGACACTTTATGGCAAAAATAGTGTTTAATATTTAATATAAATTTTAGTATTTTTTAATGCCCAAACCCAGGGATAAAAGGATTTTTTAACATAAACCTAGCTAGATCGATTTTTCTGCCCCAAAACCCCTCCATGCTGAATTTCAAGAAAATCGTTGGAGCCGTTTCCGAGATGCCGAATATATAGGTATATTTATACATACAATATTAACTCATTTAAATATTAAAGATTACAGAAAGAAACAGGTCGATGTCAGCACGGGTAATTTGATAATTACTGATAGTATAAACAGTTTTACTAATTATCAAAACATAGATAACAAACATATTTTTAGTTATAACAATTTCATAGACTGCCGAACTTAAGTAGAGTATATACAAAAACACTTCACGATTACAAACATGCAAGCAATTTATTATTTTCAAATTATATGTTTTTAGAAGTGCCGGTTTGAAAATGGGTTGAAATGTCAAGCAGGACGCCGTGCTACCCTCTGTCTTATTAAATTGGACAGTAAACTATGGCCTTTGAATCTAATGTATTCAGTACGGTGATGGTCCGACGCCATGAATAAGAGAAATTGAATGATGAATCAGATACCGCGAGTTGCATCTTAATAATATCTGTAATATAAGATATTTGGGATGCTAAGCCAAGGTGAAAAATGTATAGAAACATCGACACAGACTCATGAATTGAAAATGCAATAAAGCCAGTAGTAAAGGCGAAAAGCTAATGTTTTTCGACATGTCTCTAGGGTCACACGTACCTAAGTAGAAGTTCCCTGAGAGTCGCCTCGTCCTCCTCCGCCGGCGCATATCGTGTCAGCTTGCCGCCGGCCTCCCGGCCCACATGATCAGGTACCGCTGTATCAAAACTCCTTGTTTATACCTCCATAAAGCCTACGAGCGTTTTCCCTTTCTGATGTCTAATATCTAGGTCCCATTAAATTTAGATTTGATGTAACCGTAGAAATATATAACGTAAAGTTACCTAAACATAATATGTTTATAAAAAATTGACTGTCTAATGCTAACCAAAACCTGCATTATTTGTCAGTTTCGCAGAACTGAAGATAGTCAGCACCTAAAAAGTTGAGCATCTTATTTAACGTCAGATACATTTGCAGGATTTAACGCTACAAGCATACGACATATTACATTTTTTGTCAATGTTTTTAATGTTGATCCAATCATTAAAGTAACAATGTTGTTGGAAATTATTTATGTTATATTAGTTTGTTATAATCTTTATGAAAATGGACTTTTCATATTAAATCATACCAATTAATGACATCACCGTACTGCCAATTAGAGCCAATGGCCAACACAAACAACAAAAACGAATTAATTTACAGACTAATGAAATCGATCATACACCTAAGTTATCATTTATAGGTAAGTCATTATTAATATAATAAAAATATAAATTTAATTTTAATATTGAATTGAAGTATCTTATTAATCAGTTTATGTATATCTGTATAGTATTTATTACGTACAATTGTTTAGTACATGGATTTTTAATAAATAAAAAAATGCAATTAAAATTATTTAAAAAAAGAAAATTAAAAAAAAATCATCTGGGGGATCCTAGTATTCTAAATTTGAAACCGCCCGTTACCCAATTGAGCTATTATGAAAGTAATGAGACGTTAAACCAGTTCAAAATTTATTTCTTTAAAGGTGCGAATTTTAGATGCCCTGTCTATTTTAATAACTTTCGGTTTTAATCTCAGTTAATATTCAACGTCATTTTAGGTAGGCACATTATTTAATATAACTGTAGCAAAATAAACCTTAAAAATTATTTAGATCGCGACTACAATGATCTTGACAACCCATCAATACTTTTCTTCTTGCCACAACCAATTTTTTAATTCTCAAACCTTTTTCGGTACTGAGTATATTGCGTTATTGTTCATAGAACTCCGCTTTGTGTACAGCAAACTTTGAATAACATTGGTTTTACTTTTTATGGCCTAGACTGTATCCTGTGTCTGACGATTGGTCACGTTTCGGTCTAGGGCTTTATTTTTTATTTCGTATATGAAGAAAAAAAGAGTTGTTTAAAAAAACATAATCTCAATATATGTATATTGAAACTATTTAGATAAAATATATCTAAAATAATAAATAATAATCTAATAAATCTTGTAAAATTTAGTACTATTTAGGAACTAGAGTAAGGTTAATTGTAAACCTGAACCCTAATTACTAATATGTTATATTACTTTCAATTTGTGCCTTTAGTGTCTTATAATTTGTTAGCCATTTATCACAGTCTTTGAGGAAGCATAGGCATAATATTACAAAATGAAATCGGGAGTTGCCGAATGTATAATATAATTTTATATATATATATATATATATATATATATATATATATATATATATATATATATATATATATATATATATATATATATAGTATATATATATAATGTATTATTTTTGTATGTACTTATTTTTTTTACGAAATAGGCTTTTTTTCAACATAAGTTCTTTGTTATTACCATAGCTTTTGCGATAGCATCAATTGTAGTTCATATAGAATAGGTAGTAATTAAAGCTTCACCATCTTAATGGAAAACTGTAACCTGTGAAGGTGATCATCTACGGTTTGACTTGACGAGTCTTCGCTTGGATGAGTTTATACTCAGTTGAAAACTAATCAGAAAAGTATACCAGCGCAGAAAGCTCCATGTCAATGATTTTATACAATAGATTCATACGTAGACGTCATAATTATAAAAACTGACATATTAATATTACGTTCGTTTAATATAATAACAAATACCAGTTTGTAAAAATAATGCATATAATTATCAACCACAGTCATTTTGAAAACATACATTTTGGCACATAGTACATCGTTCTTTATACAAATATATTCATTTCTTCCGTTTGGTGGAATAGGTAGAAATAGATAGATGCCATTGCGGAATTTTTAGTAGTCCACTACAAAAGGAATCAGTCATATATTGTGTATGTTATATTTCAAAGGGATTGGTGCAGTGTTTTTTGATGAAAGCTGCCCTGCGGCTTGTCTTTTACATGAACAGTTAACGTCTTCTTTCTACTGATTTACATAAAACCTTTGTACATTATATACTGAAACCTTATTTGTAGATCCCTCTGTCTATCGGTGAAATGAAAATAGCTTCAGTATTTTTTTAGTTTATCGCGAAGAGGCAGAAAGACAGACATAACGGGGGACTTTGTTTTTTAATATGTTTTGCTTATAAATCTCTTAAAGTTCTTATCCTATCCTATATTAAAAATGTTTAACAACGTTGTGATCATATATGATCAAGTTTTTTTAAAGTCAAGAAAGGCAATAGATTCTCACATCACCATATAGAGCGAAAGATGCTGTAGATTACACACGAAGAAGTAGAATATCATATCAACAGCAAAGTATGCTAGGCGTACCTTAGTGACCTGCATCATCTCTTGCAATTTTTTTATTGTAAATCATAAATGTTTACTTTCATACATAGATTAGCAGTAATGTTTTGATGAAAATTGAATTAACGCCCACGCACGCATAGTGGTTTTATTGCGATGAGTTTTTGCTGAAATCCACTTGGATCATTTTAATTTTGGTGATTCAAATATTCGCAAAGATGTAGAGTCACAGAGTATACTTTTATTTTACGTACTGAGAACACAGACACGCATACGAAGTCGCGGGCAGAAGCTAGTACAAAAATACATAAAAACCCTAGATACTGCTATAAGTATAGAAGATTTTTTTTGTAATGAGTTAAGTATATACTAACGACTAATAGAGGTTCTATTTCTATTTTGTTGGTAGCTTTTGTTTCGAGACTGCAACCGTTGCAACTGCATACTGTAACTTTTGTGTGACGAATCCTAAAATTTCACTCACATCATTTTCCAAAAGGCGTTTAAAGAAGTATGACTTCAAAAAAAAGTTAAAATCGATAATTTATCTTGGAGTGTTAGCATGAAGGACAGAAGGTACAAGCAGATACGCCAAACAGAATGCTTATTATTAGCTTAAATTAAACAAAATAAGTAGGTTTATGCGACGTACAAGTATTACGTAAGTTGTGCTCACTGGTCTTACATATATGTAATACATTAAAGTACTAAAATTTACTATTTATAAATATACACTTGATATACATTTGATTGATATATAATATACATTTGATAAATAGTAAATAATAATTATTGTATCCATCGAATGATCTGGGTGTTTTATTTTAAGGTTTTTTAAAAATTATATATATTTACCCATAGTACTAGTATGAAGTTACTTTGGGGACGGACGACCAATCGTGTCCCATATACAATATTTGCTTTACCATACCCAGCCCGCCAGGCTTAATTTAAAGATATCAGTAAGTATTAAAAAATAATGTCATTCAGAATAATAATAATACTCCAAATTGCTATCAAACTTTACAGGATTATCGGCTAATTTAATCTAAAGTGTCCAAGAATTTTATTAAAATAGGTCCAGCCGTTACGGTGTCTATAAGGAACATACATACATACTTTCTCATCAATATATAATTAAATAACAATATTTTTTTTATTTTTTACGATGGAAATACGAAGAGTTGTTTCAAAAACGTTTCATATATTTCTTTTTCTTTTTTTTTCCCGAAAGTCAACTCATTTACTCCTTTCTTAACAACCCAATGATACATAAAGCCGGGCGCAAAGTTTTATTATACTACTGACCAACTATATGAAGGAGGTTGTGTTTGAAACATTTTGTAACAACATATACTATTATTAAAAGTAGAATGTTACCTGAAATTTGATCTACGGGTGAGTAAAGCGGCGGTTCGTCCCCGCCGGCCTGTTGGTGCTCGAGCAGACGGTGGCACGACTGTCTCATGAGCGCTCCCGACACTGCTGGCGAATTGATAACGTTAGTAGTAAGTAGTAGTAAGTAGCGGCCTGTTACTATCCCACTGCTGAGAATAGGCCCCTTCTCTCTGTTCTTGGAGAGAAGGATTGGAGCTAAGTCCTACCACGCTGCTCCAGTGCGAATTGGTAGGTTACACATATCTCCAGAATTCTCTAGAGATATGCAGGTTTCCTCACGATGTTTTCCTTCACCGAAAAGCGTGTGACAAATTGCAATTATCAATTAGACACATAAGTTTTAACAGAAAAACTCATTGGTGTCTGCCCGGGTTTGAACCCGTGACTTCCTCGAAAAGTCGCACGGTCACACCGCTTGGCTACCACAGCTTGATAACGTTACTATCTACAAATTGTTTATGCTGCATGGTATTCGGCTGAGTAGATTACACCGCAAACATTTCTTACCGAAGTGTCGTAAATTACTACTAGGGTATCGATCGTAAAATACGTGCCCAAATCATGTGACAATGTGTTTATAACATGTTGTGCCGACCCCACTTAGAGTAGGATAAGGGCAGGATGATGATGACAGTCTACAAACACAAATAGACTAATAATATTACAAAAGCGAAAGTCCGTCTTTTTCATGGCCAATTCGCTGAACCAATATAGATGAAATTTGGAACAATTAATGTTTATATACTGGGATAATATATAAAAATCGTCAAAAAAGTTATTTTAATAGAGATTTCTTGTATATATCGGTTTTTGTTTATTTAATAAAGAAAATCTTTGAGCCCAGACGTTATACTAATAATTTTTGTTGTTTAATAGAAAAATATTTGGTGTCAATAACTTTTCTATTTAATTTCTATGGGGGAACTATAAAAAGAGAATTATAGTTTTAGGTTTTTTACAAGCTAAATACCATAATAACACATTAAAACGATAGGATTTGTGATGAAAATATAAAAATAAGTTATAATCATTGAAGTATGTAAAAGTTGAATATTTTTTGTTTTAGTTAGAAAAATAGACGTTTTGAAAAAACACATTTATAAACTGAACAAGTCTTTAGTTAGTAGTCTATTGCAACAAGTACGAACTAATTTTTAAATTAAATTTTAATAATTAATTTTTTTATTTTTATTCAATCCTATAGAGATTAATAATCGTAAGTCATAAAGCCAATGAAAAATATATTTTATTTCTAAACACCATTTTTAATATTTGGAAAGTCATTACAGTTAATAAAGTGAAGCAAATATATTTTCAGATATCAAATAGGTAAGTTAAAATATTATGTTCACAAAAACATAATTTAAAATTTTTCATAGGTATATATTTTTCGTATTTATACTAAAAACGTTGGAATCCAGCGCTGTATATATAGGTAAATAAAAAAAGTAACAATTGATAGTTGACAATTAACACGTCACGTATAAATGTTATTATTAGCATTCTCTTCGAGGCAAATTCTAAATTCCATTACTCGTGTGTTTGCCATTTTACGTGACACTGGCAGAGTGATTTGCGCCCAATTTGCACTGTACAGCCCAAAAATAATGTTATTATTAAATAAATTTTATAGCACGTTTCCATTAAATTTGATAATATTTGTAGTGATATTTAATAACTATTTAAACATATATTTCATGTAAGTCATACGGGTTATTTATCAAAATTATCGAACTATGATCTTGATAAAACGATAAATCTCTCTGAGTCTACCTGGATCGATCTCATTTTTGAGATGGAGATATTTGCAGGGTTGGAGAGTGACAGAATAGACTGTTAATTTCAAGACTACAGTCCACGCGAACGAAGTTGCGGGTAAAAACTAGTTATATAATTTGACATTGGAATAGCCTAATACATTCGTAAAAAAAATAAAAACATTCAAAAACTTCATTACATATCATCGAAACAACTATAGCGCAATTGAAAGTAGAGAGGATTAAACAACGCGCGTAATTTCAATTAACTACAGACGTGTCACTCCTTTTTGCATATAAATTAAATGAGTGTTGTTTTGTTAAAAAGCGCCTGTATTTTATCACATATTTCATTTTATGTCAAAGTTCGTTAAAGCCATAGCTATCATTGGCAGTAACAATATTTTGTAGACTCTTCGTCGTATCAAACTATAAACGTGTAGCTAAACATTTATGTATTTCTACGTCTATCTTCTACCTCACACGTTCTTACATCAAGCTAATTGGATTTTGTCTTACTATGTCACCACTCATCGTTCTTCTAGCCTTATCCCACTTTAAGTGGGGTCGGCTAAATATGTTTTCTTCTTCCATTCTCTTCTATCATACGCCAACTTTGGCGCTACTCGTTTTATATCCATACCATACATCACACTATTCATTTATCATTTATTCGATCTACTTCTACTCATTGTTTACTATATACGCGTCTGTATCAGTAGTTTTTTTTATATTATATAATAAAATAGGGATAACGACAATAGATACATAAAATGCGTAACAGCTAAGAATCACTTAAATACAAATAATAAAAACAATTATTACCTTTAATCTAGTTATTGTCATTTGACTACGACCGACAGCAGTCTAATCGACGACATTGTGCCTGCAACAATTACAAGATGTATTAAAATTTTATAATATTCTTATCTTCTTTTATAATATTTTTATATAGCGATAATATATAGTTAGGTGTAGGGAGACAATGAATGTTGTGGCTTACGTATTAAAACGGCTACTCCGCACCCTAGACTCTCTTAAAGAGATATGTCCAACATGAACTCCTATCGGTTAAGACGGACGTTTATCTAAAAAAGGTTTTAAAACCTACAACTTTAAAGGATTGAACGCTTTCTACTAAATACTTAGATTGTAAATATTTATAGCCTAAAGATCCTTAAAAACATTTGAAAACCCACCTCTCTTGTGATTTCAATTGATTGACATTCAACTGGTTGACATAGCCTCTTTCATGGATTCTTAATCTCTATGTAGTAGTTTATTTATTTATGCGATTAATAACATAAGTGTTATCACAATATAGACCACATTAACTTATAATTGAAGTGTATGCAAATTAAAAAAAACGTTATTTGTAAGACTAGTTTAATAGTCTAATTTTGGGCAAAATAAAGGCAAATAAGATCTTGTGTGTGAAATGTAGTTGCTTCTTTTCCGTTTTGTTTTTTACCGATTATTACCTTTGCTAGACCATCTAGCCATGTAGTTTTCATTTCGTTATTTTATCTCGACGTAAATCGCTGCCTAGCAAAATCGCAGCTAATATCGCGCATGGACTGCAGTAGTGGCAAAGCCGGACGCCGGCGACGAAAAAATTTTAATACGAGATAATGCTATAGTTGCTGGGATATAACTATTTCAGTTTCTGCAGACTTTGTTTATTAGCTTTATTAGCTATGTAATACAAACAAAAATGATATGATTAATTAGACATTAAACAAATGTGCTTAATAAAAATGATGCGACTTTGATAAGCTCTATTAAATTATCAGTGTGAACGGCATCGTGTCAAGCGTTGACATGAGTTTTAAATAAAAAAGCTTTTAATAACTGAGTAACGACAAGTCTAAAATAGTAATACTTACAGATTGAAGTAAAGCGATCTTGGATTTATAATAACTGTTTGATAAAAATTGCAGAATATAGACATTCAAATAATATAAAGCATTATTTTACGTAATCTTTATATACATTTACATATACTAAATCAATATTGTTCGATAATTTAAGTCACGTATACTTCAGCGAGTGCACTTCGCAAATGACTAAGGAGGCTTCTGTACCGCCGAGGTTCAAACCGGGATCGCGCATGCGTATCACAGTTCGTTTTAAAATTGTATGCTCAACGAGAACGTAACTAGCGCGCTATAAAGTCAAAATTTCATGGACGTACTCGTCCGTACCTGACGAACTAATGATATTGCTATTTCCTTGTGTTGGTTGCACAAATCCCTGTAAACATTTTATAACAGAACAGATGTATGACTGGCCTTTCTCAATGTCTTATACATTGTTGGCATCATTATTAAGCTCGATTTCTCTGAAAAAATTCAAAATGTCTCGACGGCCACTGCAATGAAAATTTAAGTTACCGCGCGTTGCTTCCGACCTGAGTGTGGGACAAACTTCTGTGTCCCTCAATCGTTCCGGAATGTGAGAAACAACCAACGGAATAAAACGGATGGGAGCCACGAAATGGACGATATTTTTAGTTAACTTCAATATACTATGTATTATTATTTAACACGAAAAATAATAATAATAACGCCGTGTGGTATCCGGATGAATAGTACCACCCTCATTTCTTACCGAGGTTTCGTAAAAGGCGACTAAGGTAAGTCGACCCACCGTGTGGTATCCGGTTAAGTAGAATAAACCACCCTCTTTTTACCGAGGTTTCGAAAAATACGATTAAGGTAAGTTGATGTCAGGTAGGCGGCCGGTCGTAAAATACGTAGCCAAATCATATGACAACATGTTTACATGTTGTGCCGACCCCACTTAGGGTGGAATAAGGGCATGAAGAAGATAATAATATAATAATTTTTTTAAGTAACTTCGAGCGTCCTGACGAGATTCTTGCCAATTATGGTGCCCTGAGTACGACGATAATGACCTATGATCATGTTCTAAAATACATTTTTATCTTAATAATTTTAAGATAAAAATATTTTTTAGAGTGTCTCAATCAGAATTCACGGATTCATATTAGAAAGGATTCTTTGTTATATATTTTGATAAAATTGATAAAATATTTCATTACACGCTTTACATTGCACTAAAATAGCTACGCATCACATAACATCACGTCTCTTATCTCTAGAGAATATCACAGATTACATGTATAGCAGCCTGAATTTTCATAATATTTTCCTTAGGTAATTTTAGGCGCGAGTATTTTTTTGACGTATTATTGCTTACTTGTGTCATAAATCTTTGGAAGTAGTATAAAATGATATGTTTATGTATGTCCACAAGGCAGTAATCTTCCAGAAAATTGTTTTGTCAGGACCCTCAAGGGCGAAGGACTTAGAACTCCCTAATCCCCGTCGCCATTGACAACGCACGATTCAAAGGAAAACAGAGGCTGCCAAGCTCTCAGCTATACTGAGCAAAAATAATTTATATAGGTAAATGTTATCGAGGCGCTGGGTCTATAGCAAAATCGATAGAGGTATATAAAAGCAATTTGTTTTACAAATAGAATAAGTCCTGCTTTTTCTTTACGGTAAATATTAAAATGGAATATTGAGTATCGATACTATCAATATCAGTTAAAACAAAAAATTATAAATGGAATTTTGGGCACGAGGCACCAGAACTGAGAGCTAGACATAAACGCGGCTACTTTGGAAATGAAAAATACATTCATATTTAACGCTGCAACACGCGATTTACATATATTTATTTATGCGATATAAGCTATTGAAATCTAAGCTATCGAATCCTGCATGTATCAGGTATGATAACCGATTGTCCACTTACATTTAGCATTATATATATTTTCTATTTTACTTCATCGCGGATTATAGCAAAATAATTTTATTATTACTTTTGTATTATGGATCTCCGCAAAGTAACGCCTAATTCTAAAAATTAACACATTTAGGATTTCGGTCGGTTAGTCTAATCACTCTTTCGCAGAGTGAGTAACATCTTACTCTTCTTACATATTACAAAGATGTTATGTCATACACTATGCCTATTTGTTCGTCGAAAGTCATGGAAGGATGATGTCGTATCTCTGATAGAATAAGAAAAATCCGATGAAGTTCACATGGCGGAACTATCGTCCGTAAATATTTACCATTTAGTTGTAAGATGATTTTTCGGGATGTAGCGGTGTCATCTAAATAGGGCTAGGTTCTTATTCATCCTAATGTGCGTCCAAAGAGCACAAAGAGTCACTCGTGTTGAGCGAGTACATAAAAGGTGCTAGTAGGGAATCCTAAATCTTTAATATTTAAATGAGTTAATCTTGTATGTATCTTGTTAATCTTGTATTGTAATCCTACATGCTGAATCTCAGAGCAATTAGAGCCGTTTCAGAGATTCCGAAATATATATAAATTTCGGAATCTCGGAAACGGCTCTAATTGCTCTGAGATTCAGCATGTAGGAGGTTTTGGGGGAGAAAAAAATAATTCGTTTAGTCCCTGTTTTTGGGCATTAAAAATACTAAAATATAGATAAGTAATCGATTATTTTTTATAAATAATCTAAGGATACTTCCACCCGAAGGGGGTATCTTTGAAGAACTGTTTTGGTCGTGACAAGTCACGACCAAGTTAAACTTATATCTTAAACATAGAACCTTTTGGCGGACGGGCACTGGGGAAGGTGTACAGTAGAGGGATAAGGGGATAATAGAGTGGGTTAAGAGAGAGGGAGGGTGGTAACGAGACCACAGTTTTTAAAGGGGAAACGAGGGGGCGCTAAGGCACGGTGTACTGCCGCGCCCCCGACACGTGCTCCACATAAATATGCCGGGACCAGCGGATGGTATCGCTGACCATGAACCTCCTCATCATCACAGCGTAGACTCTGTTGATATTGAGGGTGTTCATGGTCTTTTCGTTACGGCAATCCCAGCCGCCAAGGGAACCAACTATAAAGGCGTCGACGTCAACGGTGTATCCCCGACCCGTCAGTTGATCGACTATAGGTTGGTATTTGTCGATCTTTTCCTGACGAGCCTGGTCGAATGAAGTGGTGGTGTTTTCAAACGACACCGTGACGTCGACTATTGCTATGCGGCGACGGTTTTCGTCTCTAACAACGATGTCTGGCAGGGATAAAATCCTTTTATCCCTGGGTTTGGGCATTAAAAAATACTAAAATTTATATTAAATTTGCCATAAACTGTCAAGTCAGCGTAGCTCATTCGGAGAACGGGCAATCTCGAGAAATGTAAATACCTAGGATCGATCCCCAACTACCTTATTATTTTTTTAAGTTTCTTTTTTTATTTCGTATAAAATCACCAGTCAACCAGGTACTGATAATATCATATACAATAGATTACCGTCTTAACGAAATCAAAACGTAGTTATATATAATAACTAGCTGTCAGGCACCGCGTTGCTGTAGCTCAGTCTGGTTTCGAATTCCCCTCGAAACAGAACTCAACTGTTAAAAAAATGCTGAAGTCACCAAACTACAAGATCATGCCCTAGGCCAGTCTAAAGATTGTCTCAAATATTTAATTAAAATCAGCCCAGCCCATTTCGGAGTCTATAAAGGACATACAGACAAACATTCATTTTTATATATTAGAAGATTAATTTAGAGGTCAAAATGTTTATAAATATAATTTTTTTTTTAACTGTGTTATATTAGATACCACAGATATTGTATTTTGAAGTATATTAATCTTCATCATTTTAGAATCTGTAATACAAGTATTACAACACTTTAATAAAGACAAGCAAAAAAAAATTAATTTAAATTAAAACTAATTTAATTTATTTGAATATGTAATTTTTAAATAATTAATGTGTAGATACATGTTCATAACAATTTAATCAACAAGGCGGTTGTCTCGTGTTCAACATTTTCTCGTAAATACCGATATAATACCCTTCGGCGTTACCTTCACGCTAATTAATCCTGCTAATTGACTACCTACGTAATTTTCTACTCTCCTATAGGCATGAGATTGATGAAGCATAATTTCTTATAATTTATTGTGCAAAATTGTAGGTTATGTTATCAAAGTATACTAGCGAACGTCCGCCAGTTTGTCTGCTTTTTACAACACAAAACAAGTCATGTGTGTGTCAATTTTGTTTTGTTCCACAGATTATTAACTACTAACCCGAATGTATATAGAAATTCTTTTCTTGTCGACTCAATATTTGTTCCAGGTTTTTTATATTTACCTATACTTAAAAACCGTTAAAAAGAGGCTGATACAAAAAGCTTACTATACTGTTGAGGATTACTTAGATGATAAGAATGTGAGGATATAGCTCTCATCGAACCTGTACAAGACAGTAATGACTAAATGTAACTAATATTAGGAATTATACTTTTAAAAGAGCAACCGCCGAGTTTCTGCTGGCCCTTCTCGGTAGGAACAACTTTCTGAAACAGCAGTAGAGTTGACGATTCAAAAGCACTTGTTTACAAGTTTAATGCAATAATGAATATTTTAAATTTGAGAATTTGACAATAATACGTTCTCGTATATAAAATACTCAAAAATATAAATGTGTATAATTACTTGTTAACGTTCAAACATAAGTACTTCATTTCTTTTAATAATCACACATCTGCGGCTTAAGAAACTACTTCAATAATGGTCCAATGTATCTGTATATAATCCTATAGTCTCGTGAGCACGAGTGTACTTAGAACCTAAATTAAATATCTATAACTATAAAAGAGTGCGGATCCTATTTAGGTCAGATTGTTTTCGTTTTATCCTAGACATGCATTTTTTACGCGTTTCCCGAGGTTACTACAATCGTGCTACAATCGAGGACATTTCGAGGCTACGGTGCTACGTGGAATTAACATAGCTGAAAAGTTTATGTATAATTTTATTTCTTTATTATGGATATTATAAAATAATATGAAATGTGGATAACTTGAATTTAAGTTATTACTTGTTAATAAAAGGTTGACGAAATCGAGTCCAGTCCCCGTCGACATTAATTCAATAATATGAATTCTCTGAGCCTTACTTGTGATTTACTTTGGCGTAAAGCGACGATCGATTGCCTATATAAATTTCGCGGAGACAACTCATAAGCGCCTGCCCGGATTTGAACCTGCTACATATTTTTCAAATGTCGCGTGCTTTCACCTTTCTGCCATAACGGCTTGTTTAATGCACAATAATTAATTTTTGATTAGTTATATTGTGCATTACACAATATAATTGTGTAATGCATAGTATAATCAAAGTTTGGTCGCTCTGTTCGAAATTATAATATTAGTTGTGTAATTTTCGATACCTTGTCCAGACAAAATGTAGCGCGGTTTTTTGTTAATAAACTTCTTAATTCATACAAAGAAGAAGGCTATGCGAAAATTTAAATTACACCTTTAAAGAGCTCCACTTTCCTGTCGTAATTTGAATTCGACTTTTAGCATTTGAAGAAAGCTCTTTCACTGCACGTTAATTTCTTTCCGCCTTTTTGAATAGAAAACGGCAGATGGAAAATTTACTCACGTAAAATATTTTTTACTTTTCACATATTTAACGTAGTTTTTTACTACCTTGATTGAGATATCGTCCCTCTTGAAATCCTTAAGATCATCTGAGGTCTTCACGTCCATTCACTGATAATACTTTCTGAATGAAAAATTTCTATTAAACGCTTAAATTATTTGAGTTCTCTCAATTCCTTAATAGTCCCATTATAATTTAGTAGTAATTTTGTTAAATATAAAACCAATCTGAAAAGATTAAAAATTGCATTTAGATAGCTTTCAACATTATTCAAAGTATATAATCTACCAGATAACGAAAATGACAATATAAGAGACAGTCGGATAAAGTTTGAAGGAATAAATACATAAGTTGAATGACAATGGCGATCATTCTTAGTGAAACTTTACGAGAAACCTCAAGTTTTCTGTAAATTGTCGATGCGATTTTAGGTTATTATGCAACCGTCTTTAACTGCAGCTTGGCAGTTTGTTCGAGAATACACCTACTTACTACTTATGTACTACATAGATGTATTCTCGCAGTATACTTGAAGTGAAAGAGTTGGTGTAGTGTAATTGTAAGTGTAACTTTAAATATAGGAAATAGAATTATACAACAAAATTGATTATTTTATAATAATTAAAATCATCATTCTCGTGCCCTTATTTCACTCTAAGTGAGGTCGGCACAACATGTTATAAACATGTTGTCACATGATTTGGCTACATATTTCACGACCGGGCGCCGGCCTGATGGCAACTTACTTTAGTCATATTTTACAATACCTCGGTAAGGAAAAGATTGGTCTATTCTACTCTAATTGATAACAAACAGTGGGTCCATTTACCTTAGTTGCCTTTTACGATACTTCGGTGAGAAATGAGGGTGCTCTATTCTACTAAACCGGATAGCACACGGTGGTTCGGCTAACCTTAGTCACCTTTTACGACAGCTCGGTAAGAAATGAAGGTGGTCTATTATAATCAGCCGGATACAACGCGGCGGGTTGACATACCTTAGTCGCCTTTTACGACACCTCGGCAAGAAATGAGGGTGGCTTTTTTTCTCAGCCGGATCCATAGATACGGATGCATCTAAAATATTTTTAAAATTTTTTGTTGATCCTAACGATCGATTTATTACAAAAAAGTAAAACTATTTTAGTTAACGTTATTTAGCTAAATTAATGTAAATTAGAACATTTATCTGTCTGCTATAACTTACACAGCTGAGCAGCTGGATTAATATTGATAGAATTTGTTACAATTTATCCTTATATACAGACGTAGCACAAAGAATAAAAATAAATTCCTTTTTCAGGAACAGCAAAAAGTACATAATTGAATAAAAAAATCATTATATAATTGAGTGTATTTTAACACTCAAATTGACGCGAACGAACAAAAAAGAAGGTCTACAGAAAAGTCCGCGATGGTATATGTCTATCTCTTATGGATAACCCACAATAGCATTTTTTGTCATTTACTTTTTACGAAAAATAATGCCTTATTTTTGAAGCAATTTTTATACAATACAGCATTAATCCTTATCCAATTAAGTACCTTAAATACATTGTTGATTTATTATAGATCAATATGGCCTTTTACAGCGTGTAATTTAAATGAACATTTTCGGAGATATCACAGATTTAAAAACCCGCGAGGGGGCCGCGCTTCGCCCTAGAGCACTTCGAATTTAGCAGCGATCGGACGCGCAACTGTCGCTCTTTCAAGAGTAACCTCTAAAGAAAACATGCTTGTATTGTCTAATAATGATAAGAAAGCTATGAATGTTGTATATAAAGACATTCTGTAATTAATTAATTTTAAAAATAAAATACATAGGGAAAATGTAAAAATAAATAAGTAGTATATGAATTTAGATATTAGATATAGCAGGAAATCTTCTTGGTATAGGGAGACGGGAATTGTTTTTCTCCAAATTTAACGCGTGCGGGCCACGGGCAGTAATGAAAAAATCAAAACTACTGGATCGATTTAAATCATTTTTTTCACTGAGTGACAAACTATATATTTTATATAGCCCGTGCAAAGCAGGGGCAGGCCGCTAGTTAAAGATAAAATATTACAATTAAAAATATAAAGATATAGATTTACGGTTTTTAAAATTCCATTTCTACAGTTTTTTCCCGGAATATCTACAGTTTTACTCTATGATTGGGTTGGCAACCATGGCTGCCAGTGATGACACGGATATGACTTGCAGGATAGACCGAGCTTTTCTTGGAGTAAAACTACGTGATAAAATTATAAATGAGTAGAATACCCTAAATTTTAATCTTAATTAAAAAGTTAGCTCGTGAAGTGGCAATGATTGTGACACAAAGATCGACGATCTAAAGAGCGTTGGGGTCTTAAAGTGCTAGAGAGCTACAACCTCGGAACGGAAAACACAACGTGCCTTGATAGAGGTCTATGAGTTGGATTGAAAGAAGATTTTTATAACTTTAGGTAAGTTATAAAAAACTCCTTCAGTAATTAATCTTAAACAAGAACTTTCTATGTAATAATTTATTAGAGCTATTTTCTAGTTAGTTTATGGCTAAAGGAACATTGACTGTGATAATTAGTATTTCAAATCCAATATGCATAACTTAAATAAAAACATATCTTTTTTTGAATAACATTTCAGTCACTAAAAATAAAAAAGGTTATTTCTAGTCACCTATTTCATATTTTTTATTATACACGCAGATAGAATAAGCTCCTTGTAGAGGACTAGCGAAACAAGCTTACAAAGGCAACGTTAGTACCATGCAATAATCACGTTACATCGAACATGAGTAACCACCCACCACCCACCCCTCTCTCACAGATTTACTGCATCCTTTCATAAAGTTTAGTTCCTGAATTTTAACATTTCATTGATAAATTACCTTTTATTTAAATATAATTTTATCGGCAATGGTTTTCGTTGCCTATAAAATTAATCACTACGAATTATACACAACTACCTGTACTTGCTCCTTCGCCCGCGTGGAAATTAGTATCTTAAATAATTGAAATTTGGAACTTAAAAAGTAGAATTTTTGTAGATCTACAATTCTCTAATACATTACTTTAGTGTATCTCTTTTCGTTTACTCGGTGCACGCGACAAAAGCAACCAGCCGGCAAGTTTTTCGTACAACCGCGCAACCCCTTCAACACAATTTTTTTTTAAAGTAAATAAATAAATATATGGGACACTTACACACACGGTCGTCCGTCCCCAAAGTAAGTAAGTTAATACTTGTGTTATGGTTGACAGACAACTGGTGAATATATACTTATATATTTTATAAATATATACTTAGATACATATATACACCCAGGCTCAAAGACCAACAAATTCATTTATAGAAAATGTTGGCCCTCGGCGGGAATCGAACCCGCGACCCGCGAAGCTGAAGACAGGATCACTACCCACTGCGCCAACGGGCCAGTCAACGTAAGTTCAAGTCAAGTAACGTTCTTCTAACCTAAAGCTTCTGAAAGAATTGCACTACCTTATGGTAAAACTACAAAAATTCCTTCAGTAGATTTTGAGAAAATCGATAAAATACAGATACAGCTTTAAGGGTTAGTTTTAAATAATAAGTAGAGACTTACCAGGCCTTAGAGACTGTTTATCATTTTCTGAAGATGATAATTTCGGTGATGATTTTTAGTTCCTAATATGGATTTTGGTTGGTAAAAATAAAAAGCGTAATCTTAGTTATACTTAGGATACTTATGGTTTAGCTTGTCCTACGCTTCACGATTGAAAGTAAAGAATTAAGTGGCGAATAATTGTCGAAGAGCTATTTAATGATAACAAAAACCTACTTTGAATTTAAATTCAAAACGAAAGCTCTTTAAAAAATGAAAATACCTTACTTATGATAAAATCTGGAGCGATATACAACTATAGCCCTCAAAAAAATATTTTACTATGTTTTTTGGACAGTAATTAGCTATATTGCGTGTTAAATGAATGCCGCAAATAATTATTAAATTATTATGACTAGTTTGTATTTCGTTTTATTTATAAGTACAAAACTTATGTTATACATGTTACTGGTGTCATGTACAAATATTGAACACTAAAATATACAACAATTACAAGCTATTATGAAGTAATTATAGTAAGACCAATAGAGTCCAGCACTAGTTTTTGAAAATCGGGCTTTGTTCTACTGGGACCAATCCGTTATCACACAGGCATATTGTTGCCAATGAACCTAACTTAATGTTAGTTATCGGACAGGGCGTAGGATTATTATTATTGATATCACTGTCCCAAATGACAATAATTTTGTAAAAGCTGCGAATGAAATATTAATTAAATACTTAGACCTAGGTCATAAGATAATCGCAATTTGGAATATTGGCTGAACTGAGTCAGTGTTCCTGTTGTTGTTTCGGCTAACGGTCTAATCACGAACAGCCTTGACCAAGATCTCAAGAGGCTTTCGTTAATTAAATGTTTTATCAAGGGTAGGTTACAGAAAACAATATTGCTTGAGATAGCACATATATTGAGGAAGTTCCTCAGTCTGGAGTCTTAAACGACGAGAAACTTGGATACTTTCACCGCCCCCTGTGGCCAACAATTTTTGTACACATGTATTAAAAATTTGTCTATAATTAATATAGAATTTTTAACTAATATAAACAAAAAAAATCACGTTTTTGTTTGAACATTTTCACGGAATCAACATTTTCTTTCTAACGGATAGTAGAAGTAATCTAAAAATATGTATATACATGATATGTAATATCATGTTATGCGTAAGATCTTTTAAGCAAATAAAGAACAGTTTCTTATATTGTGAACCTTATACTCCAAAGACTACAGAATTGATTCATGCGTTTGTTGAGTTGCGATTCTCTTGCACCAAAGACTACAAAACCTATTTATGAGGACAGCCTCTGCTTGTCCATGTCCATGTTTCATGCGGAATGTTGACCTCTATAGAGACCGTGACTATACTGGAGAGCAGTATAGCTTATGTTATTATTGCTTTTCTTAACGCTTCTAAGACTTCTGCGCTCTACTCTCCTTATTTCGCAACCTCATAAATGCTTCTGCATTGTCTCGTTTCGCTTGGTGACTGTAAAACCCTGCATGAATAACAGCATATTGTCATCATTATTTAAAAAATATCAATTGTGTTACTTTTTATCGTCCCACTGACTGCAGAGCAGGGTTAATTTTAGTCTATTAATTGGAATTTTGTGATATATACTAGCTTCTACCCGCGAATACGACTGCATGTACTTTAACAGTCAGAGCAAGAGTGTTTTAAAATATCATAATAGTGGTGACCACGACTTCGTTCACGCCAAGTTTAAGTTTAAGTATTCTCAATATTGCAAAATGTGTTCCTATTCGCGAAGGAAAACGAGATTTTTTATCCTATTTGTAGCCCGGTATGTAAGCTTCAATCATTATAATTTTATCAATATTGCCGACCAGCAGACAGATTTTCTGCATTTATAATATAAGTATGGATAGGCTGTAAAATATCAGAGTACCAAATTTCAACCAAAACTGTTGAACTGCTCATATGTGATGGCCGAATGATTGTATTATATAAATTGACGACACCAGAACAACCAACCTGAACAGGGTTAGCTATTAATCAATAAAAAATTAAAATTAGTTGGTTATTAATTTAAGTTTTTTGTTGTAAATTATGATACCTCTAAGCATAAAATTCTAAGAATGAAATGCTTAAGGTAAATAAAGTATTTAAAAAAAAACAAAAGTAATGGTTTTATTATTATCTTTATTCCGCGATAAAAGAAAAAAAATATAATGCTAAATGTAGAGTGTATTATTCAACTTCAACTCTACTATGAAATTTACGAGTCTCTCCTAATAATGCTTTGCTTTTTACAGGGCGAAACGATTGTTGGTATTGTGGTATTAAATGTGTGTATGTGTGGCTGTATGTGTGAGTGTGTGTGTTTGGAAGAAAGCACCCGGACCTTAACTTTTTCCGACATTTTCAACGTTTATCGTCAAATTTCGATAAATCTGCAAAAATCATCTGCATTTTACGAATTAGAGCTTTTAGAGTTATGACTTTATTACGGAACAAACAAATAGACGCGGCGGGAGACTTTGATTGACAATTATTAAGTAATTTCTATTAAATGTAATGAAATTAAAAAAAAATCAAAGTACACGTGAAGTTTCATTCGCACAGCTTTTATAAGTGATTTTTCTCGTAGTTTCCAGTTTCTTGATCTTGATGAAGGTCGCAAATGTTCTTTTCTCTTACGATGATTTTCTGAAAGTACATTAAGCAATTCTATTTTTGGGGACAAGCACATTCGCTTTGGTAATTCATAAGTTTAACAACCTTCGCAAAAAAATGAAAAAGACCATAACAAACGCAAAGCTAGTGTTACTAAGAACTTACAACGATAATATTGGTCAATAATTAAAAAATTACGTGAAGAGTAAACACTTTCTTTGATATCCTTAGTGTTAAAGCTAAGTAAGATATCGTACGTACGCAGACAATTTATTAAGAAGTTTTTCATATCGACGGACATCTTCCTTCTCTTTCTATATGTTGTTTTCTCTCTTTCTACTGCTACTGACTTTTGCGATATCGACGGCCGTACTTACATAAACGAATCTATGTCACACGACGGAATACTGCAATACCAAACACATGTCTTCCACTATCCATTATGAATGTGTGGGTTTAAAGTAATTTTATGAATGATAAGATCATGAAAGGTTTTTCATACATATACATATATTATATATATACATATATATAACATATTATATATACACACATACACGTTGATAGACATACCTGTCGGTGGTGTCTATGTTCGTCTGTCGTGCAGCACAAACTGGTTCAAGCAGGTCACAAGATCGCCCCTCATCCACCTCGACCTTACGATTAGCTGGAGTTCATCGCAAGCCAGCGGCCACCGTCTCCGATCGATTTTTTGAACGCGATAAGGACACACATGGAGGAACGACCTAGAGCCGGTGGCGGCGGCGAAAAGGCTTTTTGGTAGGCCACCGAGCGCGACCGCGGCACTCGCGCGTTTAATCCTGCTCTAATTTCGGTCGATGCGGTGACGGAGGAGACTCGCGCATGACTAGAGCGGGAGAGTGGACGCCCTGGCAGATTGCGAGCAGTGCGTCGTGCGCACTGGGACGCGCACGATCGATATCGTTAGGCGTGCGCTGCGGCTCGCCCGAAAGAAAACTCACACAAACTCAAAATACCTATTATTTCTACGATGACGTTAGGGAACGACGTCATCGTGGAAGAGAGTTTGAGAAAGCGCTTGCGGCTCTGTGCGAGCGCAAGGATTCGTCTGTAGCGTCTTCCCTGTCTTTTGTGCATAATAAAAACTTAAGTGAACGTATTTATTTATATGGATTATTTGTTTGATGTATTTAAGGTATATTTCGTGTAATCACCTAATTCTCCACATTAATTAGGTATTTACATATATACATTTTCGTGATTTTTTTAATTATGCTTCTTCTTCCTCTTTGTCAACCGATGGACATCCACTGCGGGACATAGGTCTCTTCATGGGATCTCCATACCACATGATCTTGTGCCGCTTGGACCTAGCGGCTCCCGGAAAGTTCAATTATTAATACCAATTTTTATTCCGAGTACTAACGATTCACTTGTACCACTAGCAGCGGACAAAAGCTGCGTCCAATTATTATCAGTTGACATTCATTATATTTATGAAAATCGTAATAAAGTATTTATCTACTCTGATACTATAATACAATACGATGATAAAGCTGAAACCAAAATTCTTATGACAAACATTACGTACAGGCCAAAAATAAAAAATTAAAATTTTCATTACGATACAGGTCTTGTATGGACACCTGTATCATAATATAACTTTTTAATCATAACGATACACCTATACAACCTCCAGCTGGACCAAGGAGGTTGAACCTCTACCTTAAAAAAAAGGTTTCAATGAACGAGTCCGCGGCGACGCAACACGCTTGCGCAATCGTTGTTTGCACCTTGGCGCTAACATTTGACATTTAAAAAATCTTTTCAATATTTAAACAAAGTTTTTATTAATATTGTTTTACGTATTATAGTATGAGAGTAGATAACGTATTGTATGACACTGTACATAACTTGGTCTTATAACACTCGTGTGATACTATAACATACTCGTGTTATAAGAATCCTTATTATGCAACAGTATTCATAATCTACTATAAGTAACTAATCAATAGTAAATGCATTCAATATGAAGAGGATTATATGAATTCTGTAAAATTAAAAATCTCATCTTATGTGTAATAAGATATCTATAATCACAATAAACCCTATAGTAAATGGAAAACAAAATATTCGTAAATGTTATTTAAATGCGTAGTGTAGTTATGATTTCTAAGTACCAAAAGATCTACATGTTAAACATCAGTTTATAAAGAAGGCATTGAGACAAATATTAGGTAGAATTATTCATAAAATTGTTCAGTGTCATCTGCTTTGCTGATATGGAAAGAAATAATGAATTTACTACGTAGATAAATCATGATTAATGATAGGATGCACCACATAGAGTTTCATAAAAGAAGCACGTCCATATAAGTCGAGTACAATGATTATCAAATTGTTGAATTGCTTTCCGACTACTCGACCGATTCCTACACTTGATGCCAAAGCTAGATAAGTAAAGAATGGTAGGAAATACTAAGAAGGCTGTTTAATAAACCGAAAGCATCTACGGGCTATGGTAGTTAAAACTGCGAGGTTAAAGAATGGTGCCGCAAATGTCTTTTCAGTATCAACGGGAACAATTCTCTCACAATTAATCATTTAACTAATGAAATACGCTTTAACAAAATTACATAGTCCACAGCCTATTTTAAAAAAACGGCAGTTATCTAAACCACGTAAACGTGCTCCATTTCAACGGATATTCCATAAAGAATAAATGGAATTTATGAAAATAATATATCAAGATTTTCAAAATCAAATATTGATATATAATTTTTATCGTCTTTTCAATAAAAATGTGGCAAAGGAAATTATTAAATCAGTGATCAATCAGTGAGTCAGAAAATAATCACTCTGATCAACACCAGGCCCATTTAAGCGCGACAGGTGCCCGGGTGCAAGCAGTGCTGTGTCGCATCTAATAGCCAATCGTATTACCAAAAGGTTTTTGAAAATACTTTTTTTCACAATTATAACATTTAAAAAAATAGAACGTTTGAATAATATTAAATTCATAGAAATAAAATTAAAACTACTTTCAGGCACCTCACCGAAGTCATCGATGAGTACTACAAGATTTGACCATCATCGGCGCAGCATCGCACCATGGGTCGACGGGCATGATCAACATCATACTACCATAATACCATGAAAACAGGAAAATACTCTCTAAATTTTGTCAATATTAAATTAAAAATAAAATTCTAATTTGATTTGTAGTAAATAACTCTTGTTTGAGTTTTTAGTTATCCCAACAAAAAAATCTTGGTTAACATAACAAAATCACATGATTTTTCCGACTCTCAAAGCTCATTACCCACATCCTCAACCACCCCTTCGCCTTTTGACGTCTAGATTTTAACATTAAATTTTTTAAGTGTTAAAAGTTTTAAATGTAGAATTTGAAATTAATAAATAAATACATGGTAATATTTAATCCTATACCTTACGCCGTGTGTTGTCTGGCTGAATAGAATTGTACCACCCTCATTTTTTACCGAGGTGTCGTGAAAGGAGATTAGGGTAAATTGCCCCACCGTATGATATTGAGTAAAATAGACCAGCCACTTTCTTACCGAGGTGGCGTAAAATAGGACTAAGATAAGTTGACGTCAGGCAGACGGCCAGTCGTAAAACACGAAGCAAAATCGTGTGACAACATGTTTGTAACATGTTGTGCCGATCCCACTAATCTATTCAGCCGGATACCACACGGCGTTTGGCCACACTTATTGTTTTACTGAATAAGAATAGACTAACAATTATTCAGTACTCACCTACAAACCAATGTCTACAATATATAACCTGTTAACCATTAGTTGAATTCATTTGATTCTTTTACAATGTACATTGTACTGCTCCTAGCGTACGTTTACAAAAGAAAAGCCTTTTAGACCAGTACAATATCCTAAGTTTACTATTGTGTGCAAGTGGGCATTATCTGGGGATGAACATAAGATGATGCAGTGCAGTATATATTCTTTCTTTTTATCTTTAACTAGCGGACCGCTCTGGCTTCGCACAGGTATAAAATATATAGCCCATGACACTCAGTGAACTCAGTCACTCAATGCCCTCCTCGCGGCATTTTAAATCAGTAATATCTTCGAAAATGTTCATTTAAATTACATGCTGTAAACGGCCATATTGATCTATATTAAATCAACAATGTATTTAAGGTACTTAATTGGATAAGGATTAATGCTGTATTGTTTAAAATTGCTTTGATAATAAGACTTTAAGAATTTTTCGTAATAAGAAAATGACAAATAAATGCTATTGTGGGTTTTTCTATAACAGATACATATACCATCGCGGAGTTTTCTGTAGACCTTTTCAAGGTGTACAAATACCTTGTAAATTATTTTGATAAATCTCGTAAGGTTCAGCCTGCGTTTGCAATGTAAGCGTAAAAAATGTAATTATTTACATCACATTAAAAACCTCAAAAATTACAGTATTTCTCTAGTCCAGATTAAATGTTATTATACATATAAACCTTCCTCTTTAATCACTCTATCTGTTAAAAAAAACCGCCTCAAAATCTGTTGCGTAGTTTTAAAGATTAAAAAAACGGCTGCAACGATTTTCCTGAAATTCAGCATGGGGGTTTGGCGGGAGAAAAATCGATCTAGCTATGTTTATTTTTTAAAAATCCCTGTTTTTGAGCATGGAAAAAAATGCTTACATGAGAATTGATTGCAAATATTTTTTTTGGCTGACAAACGTATTGCTGTGATAGCCTAATGGTAACGGGCGGACCAAAAAAGTTCGAAGTTCCGGTTTCGAGTCCAACATGTTACCGGCGTTTTATGGCATTTATTATATCTTTTAAATAATTACTGAGCAAGCTTCGGTCACCTAGGTACTTTTATTTATAATTTTAACAATGATATTGTTATAAATATTTAACTTTACAAAACATAAAAAAGGGATTTTGAAACTTCCAAATCAGCGCTCATATAGGGGCCGTTCATAAAATACGAGTACGTTACAATTAAATAAGTTTTTGTTTACCCCTCCGCCCTACTGTCAAGCTGTCGCCCTAGTGTCACATATTCTTACCCCCTCCCCCCCTTAGTATATTGCGTCACAAAAACTAAGACCTCCTGATAAAATCGTATTTTAATTAATAGTGCATAAATTTTGAGAGCTTGTAAACATCGAACTACTTTATCTTTTTTGTTCCGCTTTGGATGTAAATTTTTGAATGCTGTGGTTAGGTTTTATTAGACGTGTGATATAGACCACAGTCTTTGCACGTTCTGACATATTAATTTACTATATTTTAATGAACGGTGAACGTCACCTTGTCGGGGACCCCGGTCACATCTCATCACGTTCAGCAATCACTCCCCCCCCCCCCTTATGCAAACGTATTTTATTAACGGCCCCACATCAATTGACATGAGATAAAATAAAACTTCACCTTTCTACAACATACTATGGCTATTATTCCTGAAACCATTGTCCATTGAAGCAAAAATACTTAATATATTTACTATGACTGAAATGAGATATGCATATAAGTAGCTAGCTAGTGTGATGAAAGCTAAGTGAAGTGAATCTTTCACTAAGCCGATTAACTTTTTACGAATACAACATCATCTTCCTGCCCGTATCCCACTCAAAGTAGGGTCGGCACATGTTATAAACTTGCTGTCGCATGATTTGGCTGCGTTTTTACGACCGGTCGCCTGCCTGACGTCAACTTACCTTTGTTGTATTTTACAACACCTCGGTAAGAAAGAGGGTGGTCTATTCTACTTAACCGGATACCACACGGTGGGTCAACTTACCTTAGTCGCCTTTTACGACACCTCGGTAAGAAATGAGGTTGGTCTATTCTACTCAGCCGGATACCACACGGTGGGTCGACTTACCTTAGTCGCCTTTTACGACACTTCGGTAAGAAATGAGGGTGGTACTATTCTTTTCAGCCGGATACCACACGGCGTTTTTTACGATCACAACAAACGCACAAATTTACACGCAAAACTGAGCCGATAATCGTCATAAGCGAACGAGCGAATGAAGAGGTACACGGCTTTCATTAATTAACTTACATAGTTCAATATGCCTTTTTGCGTTGTGTTATATTGCAAACACAATACATAGTCACATATAAATGCCAAAGGAATTAATTTTCACATGTAAGTCACAAACAGTAAAACGAAAGAACCCAAATATTGAATGAGCAACAATAGACCTTAATAATAAATTCCCTTAAATTTTAGGTAAAATAATGTTTTCATCTTATTAAAGGGATAGATAGCTATGGAGTATTTATTCTTAAAAATTAATCATTAAGCTAAAATCCTCCCGGTGACAAGAAAGTAATTCTTTTTCGCATCATTTCAGTTGATTTTATACAATTTTTTAATTCATTCCGATTTTAATTTTTCGATACCGAGAAGTGTTACAATCGTTCTTACAACGTTTACGAAAAGTAAAATCAAATTGTTTCATAATATACAAAAGAGACGTTTATTTAAGTTATCTCCGCTGTTCCTTGCCTCATAACCAGCATCATCTACGTTTACTTGTTCTAATTTGATATTTTTTTAGATATAGTAAAACACTCATAGATTTTTAATTCCTACTTTAATTAATGTCTCAGTACTTTTTAACTATATATGGAATTCAAAAGTAATAGTAAAATAATTTTATTATTACTTTTGTATTATGGATCTTTGTAAAGTAACGTCTAATTATATATTATATATAGAGAATTGTATTATTGTTGTTATCGCAGTGTGCGTTCAGATATCCAGAATTAAAATATAGTTTATATTTTAAACTGTCATTTTTATGAACTTCTTTACCTTCCTTAATTTTCTCTCATATACTATAACATAAAAATCCTACTTGAAAAACCGCGCGCTTTCTGTCCCGCCATAAGAGAAGTTCATAATTTATATACTCAACAGACAAATGCTAAAGACAATAAAATAAATTCTAGAAAGTAGCACCATAAATAATTAGTGACATTCAGCTTTAATAAGGCACACAGATTATATAAAACCTATATAAACAACTATTCTGACGTGTTATGTGGACTGTGCATCACTACATATTATAAAATAAAGTCCATATTTCCGTATGTACGCATAAAACTTTAAAACTACGCAACCGATTTTGATGCGGTTTTTTTTAATAGATAGTGTGATTCAAAAGGAAGGTTTGTACGTATAATAACATTCAATACGAAGTAGAGAAATACTGTAATTTTTGAGGTTTCTGTAAATAATTACATTTTTTTCCGCTTACATTGCAAATGCAGGCTAAACCCTACGAGATTTATCAAAATGATGTACTAAGTATTTGTACACCTTAAAAAGCTCTACAGAAAAGTCCGCGATGGTGTATGTCTATCTCTTATGGATAACCCACAATAGCATTTTTTGTCATTTACTTTTTACGAAAAATAATGCCTTATTTTTGAAGCAATTTTTATACACTACAGCATTAATCCTTATCCAATTGAGTACCTTAAATAAATAGTTGATTTAATATAGATCAATATTGCCGTTTACAGCATGTAATTTAAGTGAACATTTTCGGAGATATTACTGATTTAAAATCCCGCGAGGAGGCCGCGCTTCGACCTATAAGCACTTCGAATTTAGCAGCGACCGGAGGCGCAACTAAATGTCCTTCTTTCAAGTTTATATTGTCTAATGATAAGAAAGCTATGAATGTTGTATGTAAAGACATTGTCTAATCAATTGTAAAAATAAATAATATCACTACATAGTATAAAACAAAGTCGCATTCTCTGTCTGTCCCTATGTCCGTATATCCCTATGTATGCTTCAATCTTTAAAACTACACAACAGATTTTGATGCGGTTTTTTTAAATAGATAGAGTGATTCTAGAGGAAGGTTTGTACGTATAATAAAATTCAATACGAAGTAGAGAAATACTGTAATTTTTGAGGTTTCTGTAAATAATTACATTTTTTTCCGCTTACATTGCAAACGCAGGCTTAACCCTACGAGATTTATCAAAATGATGTACTAAGTATTTGTACACCTAGAAAAGGTCTACAGAAAAGTCCGCGATGGTGTATGTCTATCTCTTATGGATAACCCACAATAGCATTTTTTGTCATTTACTTTTTACGAAAAATAATGCCTTATTTTTGAAGCAATTTTTATACACTACAGCATTAATCCTTATCCAATTAAGTACCTTAAATAAATTGTTGATTTAATATAGATCAATATCGCCATTTACAGCATGTAATTTAAGTGAACATTTTCGGAGATATTACAGATTTAAAATGCCGTGAGGAGGCCGCGCTTCACCCTATAGCACTTCGAATCCAGCAGCTATATCGTACTTTCCAGAGTTTGTTTAATGACAAGGAAGCTGTGAATGTTGTATATAAAGACATTCTGTAATTAATTGTAAAAATTTAATACATAGGGAAAATGTAAAAGTAAATAAATAAAAATGTACTATATGAATTTAGATATTCCAAAGATAGCAGGAAATGTTCTTGGTATAGGGAAAGGAAATTGTTTTTCTCCAAATTTAACGCTTGCGGTCCACGGGCAGTAATGAATAAATCAAAACTACTGGATCGGTTTTAATCATTTTTTACACTGAATGACATGGGATATATATTTTATACCCGTGCGAAGCAGGGGCAGGCCGCTAGTACTCCTATAGACCAATACTCCTAAGTTGTTTCTTTGTCTATGGTCATAATTGTACGTGAGCTGTATAGTATATTTACTTTTGACAGTGCAATTTTAAACGCCAGCGTGGATAACGTCTTATATATAAAAAAAACTCAATGACGTAAGAAATATAATACATTCGCAATTTACAAATTGTGTTATAAATAATGAATCTTTTACACATAAATACGAATCCATATTTGATAAAGATGCTGTTTATTTTTACACTTTCACTGACCATCTTCGTATCAGGTAAGAAACAATTAAGTATTATTATTATTATCTTATAGAATGGAATTCCTCACAATTATCGAAAGAATGCTCTTCCAATGCCTCGTATAATATAAAATATATTCACATTATTTTTGCGATATTCTTTGTTGTGTTGAGTCTTACTTACGTCTCGATCATCGATGACGTAAATAATAAGAAACGATTGCTGTTAACAGGAAATTGTTAGAAGCAACCTGTTAATTAAATCTGTATTTTTTGCCTACATCTTTATGTTATTTTTAAAAGCTTAAATACCAAGATGTAATAAACTCACATAGAATTTTTAATTAATGTAGTCTTGTAGGAGTTTTTAATAAAACTCATTGTTTAAGCTATATCTGCACGATTTATATTTGACGAAATGTACTTAAAATATTTTTTGCAAAGATGCATTTTGTAGCGCCGAATGCTTTAGATCTATTTCTACAATAAGAAAGGGCAATATAACATTATTGTTTATTAAATATTTTTACCAATTTAGCTTTTATGTTATGTAAGAACATTGCATTTTTTTCTTATGAATCTTTGTGACTATATTTTTTATTAAAGAAATATATTAGTTTGTATTTGTTTTTTAATTTGTAAAATACATATATATGATTTTATCTGTCTTAACAATAAGATCACATTACTTTGAGCACTGTTTATGAGTTATTTAATGACAATGTTCAAACAATTTATTTCAAGGACAACATAAGTTAAAAACTTGTTATACAGATTAAAAAAATAAAAGATTGTTACACATGTGTATTTATTTTGGACAGCAAAATTTTCCTATTTGCATTGATAAATTTAAATATTGCTAGTAACAATTTATATTTCTTTGTCAGTGTAAAATTTATATTTATTGACTCAATATTGAAATTGCTATTAAAATTGGCATCTTGACATACAGTCACAATAGAAAAACCACAATGAAATTTATTTTGTGATTATATGTATAAATGTTGAGTTTTTGTTAAGTTTACACAGCATAGTTTATACATAGCACTATATTTTTAAAAGTCAATTTAGTATTTTAACAACTAAAGCACAAAGTTCGGAAAAAGTATATGCTAACCAACAGTTCCAAATTCAGTTAATTCAGGAAGAACTTAGCCTAGCAGTTTGCTTTTTATTTTGTTTTGTAAGTAAGACAAAAACTATATTCAGCAACATGTTCTTCTTCTCACTGACTATTTTCCGCACTAAGTCAGATTGAGATTAAATGGGCTAGTAACCAAGTAACCAAACTTCTTTCCGAAGCCACGAACATTACCCTTTCAAAAAGATCATCTTACCAAGGATGTTTGCCCAATTTTCTACAATCTCTATGCAATGTAAAATGACATATGATGGTGTTTCTGGTACACTCATGCATACTCTGCATATTTGGCCGTATAGCAGGTAGTGTCCGGTAATGGTACTCATCAATCTTCTCAAGTTGAGTGTGTTTATGAAATGTAGACAGTTGACCGACCATCTATATAGACTTTCTTTGAATCCTTGTTTGGTCAAACAAGGATTCAAAGAAAGTCTGTATTGCATTCAAGTCCAGTTGTCTAATTTGTATTATGATTTTCCTTGGTCATTTCCATAAGCCATGATCTTACTTAATTGAAAGGTATGATCGGTTCAGGTCCCTTACCAATGGTATTTGAGCCGTCCCGGGTTAATTAAGTAAATTATTTAATTCAGTCTGAATTGTCATCATTTACAAAGTTTGTGTAAGTGTGTTGAACTCTATTAAACAGTATCCTCCCGTCATATTAATTAAAGCTAATCTTCATGATGTAAAATGTAATTGAAACAATAGTTATTGTTAGTATGGTCATAATTGAGTTGTTTAAAACCGACAGTTATATATTATAATATCAACACTTTCAACAACTTGCTGCAGTTGTTGTAAAACAATAATCCATTGTTGATAAAATTTTGACATTAAGACCCTATTGGTTTCAATCATATAACATACTGGAAGAGACTGGTTCTGATTGGAAACTGCTTGATGGCTGCATCCATGCACCTTAGTAGCATATAAAACTGGTCGTCTAGAAATTTAGTATTTGAATATTATGTGATTTTATAAACCAAACATTTAAATTAGGCGTGTTCCCTTTAGTCATAAACAAAAATTTGATATAATCAAACTTTCTTAGTTTTAAAAATGGGCAAGACCAAAAACAAAAGTACATCACTTTCAGGTTTGTAAACCCGTATATTAACCGTACTTTACCCGTTGTATTAACTGTACTTTATATTTTAGTGTCCAAGTATATATAAAGAATAAGTATCAGAGTTGTACACGCGAAATAGTTTGCGTTAACTTAGTATTAAACCCTCCTAATGGTGTCCTATGCGTTTTTTTCTGTTCCCTAAGGAAAAACAGGAATTTCAATCAATATCGCACTCGCATATGCGCGACAGACAGCCAAAAAGATACTTTCGCATTTATAATATTAGTATGATTTTTTTTTAAACATTCGCAATGAAACTTGAAGTCTGTGAGATATGAACGTGCAATACTTTCTCATAGTTTCTGCTGCGTCGTAAAAAGTTCCTTATGGTTACAATATTAATATCAAGATGAACTTGATACTTGAAAATATATCCAGCCATATTCTTAGTAATGCATATTCACTTTTGTTCCCGTGGGAAAAAAACATTTCTAGTCTAGTTATTAGTTCCTTATCACTACATAGTATAAAACAAAGTCACATTCTTTGTTTGTCCATATATCCCTATGTATGCTATAAAAATTTAAAACTACGCAACAGATTTTGATGCGGTTTTTTTTAATAGATAGAGTGAGTGATTCAAGAGGAAGGTTTGTATGTATGATAACATTTAATACCGAGTAGAGAAATACTCTAATTTTTGAGGTTTCTAATGTGATGTCGTAAATAATTACATTTTTTCCGCTTACATTGCAAACGCAGGCTAAACCCTACGAGATTTATCAAAATGATGTACTAAGTATTTGTACACCCTGAAAAGGTCTACAGAAAAGTCCGCGATGGTATATGTCTATCTCTTATGGATAACCCACAATAGCATTTTTTGTCATTTACTTTTTACGAAAAATAATGCGTTACGTTCAAAGCAATTTTTATACAATACAGCCTTAATCCTTATCCAATTAAGTACCTTAAATAAATTGTTGATTTAATATAGATCAATATGGCCGTTTACAGCTTGTAATTTAAGTGAACATTTTCGGAGATATTACAGATTTAAAATGCTGTGAGGAGGCCGCGCTTCGCCCTATAGCACTTCGCATTTAACAGCTATATGTCGTTCTTTCAAGAGTTTGTTTAATGACAAGAAAGCTGTGAATGTTGTATATAAAGACATTCTGTAATTAATACATAGGGAAAAATGTAAAAATAAATAAGAAAATATGTACTATATGAATTTAGATATTTCAAAAATAGCAGGAAATCTTCTTGGAATAGGGAGAGGGAAATTGTTTTTCTCCGAATTTAACGCTTAATTTATTTTTTTTTCCCTGAGTGACATGGGCTATATATTTTATACCCGTGCGAAGCAGGGGCAGGCCGCTAGTAAATTATAAAATAAGCTATTTCTACTAAATAAATACACAGTTATTGACGAAACAGAATTTCTGAAATACAAAATATGAAATGTATAGTAATGGTGATGCAATAGATACTTCTTAACAGGCTATGTAAGGGTAACAGACAGTACTGAACTAAGTTCGTACTAGTTTAGTGGTTTAGTGGTTAGTGTTTCGGATGGTAGCTATATGGAAGAATACAATAAAAAATAAATAAGGAGATACATTAAAGAAATATACCGAGGAAAATTTTCGAAAGATTGGGTTCTCCCTCATATGACAGCGTAGAGTTAATTGAACAGTAATTGTTTCGGTTAACTTATGAGATATGAGACTCTCGTTAAATCGTTAGATCAAGTTTAATATGTGAGTTCATTTAACAGTTATTGTTTCGGTTAACGAATATCGGAATCTCGTTAAATAGTTAGATCAAGTGTAAAATGTGTGTAGATTGTGTAGAGACAAGGAAATAATTTGCAAAGTGTGTAAATTTTTATGCCTTTTATATATGTTTTATTTTTCTTTACAGCGGATCTGCAATATACAAATAGTATTTATAATGAAGAACTCGAATCGATGGTATATGATTATAACCGACAACGCCGTGATGTAGGCTCTGCCTCCGCGCCTACCACATCAAATAGTTCAGCGGTCGTAGCTTCCTCTATAAGTCCGGCCACTATCCCTGCAAATATCAGTAATATACCCGACGAAAGTAAGTTTTATTTATAAAACTATAATTTACAATGCATATACGATAAATTTAGGTGTGTGTTAGTATTAATGACACCAGTATGTTCTACTTTATTCGAAACTTATTAACACCATTTAAACAATTCTGAAGAGTCTTATATAGGTTAAAATCTGAAGGCAGAAGCGGTGTAGCATCATCGTGATTAAAGACTGTAAGCTTCATATCAGTTTTGACCGGTATTTCTCAAAATTATTTTTTTTTGTTTAATTTTGCCCTTCCTTCCAAACCCACCACACTCACATATTCCTCTTTAATAAGGTTGCAAAAAACTTCGCGATTGCTCGTATATTATAAAGCCTTCAAATTTTCAAAGGAATGGTCTTGGAAAGCCATTTTTGATGGATACAATGTTAATCCGTACCAACTTATATATACCTTAGATATTAAGGTTGACTGGAAGAGATCCCTTTTAGGGATAAGTCCGCCTTTTACATTTTCTTTTCTCTTTTCTAATAATATGTATGTACCATAAATAAATAAACATTATAAATTAGTTAGACCATCTATATAGCTATATAAAAAGCGGTACATGCATATTGTCTTAATTTATACTGTATGTCGGCTAGAACCACCTATCTACGGACAGACTTATTCATCGTAATACCTTTATACGTCGGTAATAGTAAAGTTAAGCAATCATATTTTCAGGATTAGAATAGTAAAGCTAAAATATAAATTAATACCATGTCATGGGTTAAAACAAGTGTAACCAAGGGTTTATTGTCTTTATTAAAAGTGAATTTATAAACATTCAGACCGCATTTTTCTCAATAAATTAACATGACTAATGGTTATTGTGAACGCTAATATGACGTTGATGGTAAATATTTATTTATCAGTTGTTTGTACTAACTTAGAGAAAATTGCGTCAACGTCATCCCATTTTAACCAAGACAAATGCTAATAGCGCGCTTTATAACAACAAAAATAAAATTGCATACAACGTCATTACTATAAAAGACTTTCAGATTTGAATGCCCATTATATTTTTACTAGAGTTTAAAATTTGCAGTAATAACTTTTTAATTTTTAAGCTTAGTTTTGTTTTTGTAGTATTTATTCAAATTCGAATTATTAAAATAGTAAAAAACATTTTCATGTCCTGATATTTGTTTATCATAAATATATTTTTATAAAACAACCTGTACCCGCAACTTAGTTTACGTCAACTGAGTGTTAAAATACCCTCAATTATACAATTCTTATTATGTTATTATATCCCTGCTACCGAAGGAAATATGGATTTTTTAAATCATATTTGTTAGTCTATAGATATAGAAGCTTCATTTGAAATATTCACAATTAAGTCTATTGGTCAAGCAGTTTAGCCGTGAAAATTATTAAGGATTAAAATAATTCAATGAGCACTGTTGAAAATAACCGGTCAAAATAGGCCCAGCTGTCAAGACGTGAAAACGTCGGAAAAAGATACTTTCGCGTTTATAATATTAATATGTATTAATATTGTATTATTAGAGTACTCTGTTGCAAAATTCGTTTACAAAGTTTTATGACTCAGTTTTCTTTGTTTGCTACAGTGTACTACAATATAATCACTTGATTAAATATTGTCTACGCTATTATGAAGGCATTGCGACTAAATTTTATTTAGTAAAGTAGAAGAATACCCAATATTAATAATTGTTTTGTACTAAAATGCTTGCGATTGCATAAAATGAGTTTTGTTTCTAGCAGCACTTTCGTTTTTTGTCTATAAGCTATGCTATACAAAATTAAATACATGTTCCTGCCCTTATTCCACTCTAAGTGGGGTCGGCATAACATGTTATAAACATGTTGTCTCATGATTTGGCTACGTATTTTACGACAGCTGCCTACACCTGACATCAACTTACCTTAGTCGTATTTAACGACACCTTGGTAAGAAAGAGGGTGGTCTATTCTACTTAACCGGATACAACACGGTAGGTCAACTTACCTTAGCCGCCTTTTACGACACTTCGGTAAGAAATGAGGGTGGTACTATTCTATTCAGCCGGATGCCACACGGCGTGCACTATAAAATTTAATTATATTAAACAACTAGCGGCCTGCCCCTGCTTCGCACGGGTATAAAATATATATCCCATGTCAGTCAGTGTAAAAAAAATGATTAAAATCGATCCAGTAGTTTTAATTTATTCATTACTGCCCGTGGCCCGCAAGCGTTAAATTTGGAGAAAAACAATTTCCTTTCCCTATACCAAGAAGATTTCCTGCTATCTTTGGAATATCTAAATTCATATAGTACATTTTTACTTATTTACTTTTACATTTTCTCTATGTATTTTATTTTTACAATTAATTACAGAATGTCTTTAAACAAACTCTTGAAAGAGCAACATATATTATAGGGCGAAGCGCGGCGTCCTCACGGCATTTTAAATCTGTAATATCTCCGAAAATGTTCACTTAAATTACATGCTGTAAACGGCCATATTGATGTATATTAAATCAACTATTTATTTAAGGTACTTAATTGGATAAGGATTAATGCTGTATTGTATAAAAATTGCTTCAAAAATAAGGCATTATTTTGTCGTAAAAGTAAATGACAAAAAATGCTATAGTGGGTTATCCATAAGAGATAGACATATACCATCGCGGACTTTTCTGTAGACCTTTTCAAGGTGTACAAATACTTAGTACATCATTTTGATAAATCTCGTAGGGTTTAGCCAGCGTTTGCAATGTAAGCGGAAAAAAATGTAATTATTTACAGAAACCTCAAAAATTACAGTATTTCTCTACTCCGTATTGAATGTTATTATACGTACAAACCTTCCTCTGAAATCACTCTATCTATTAAAAAAAACCGCATCAAAATCTGTTGCGTAGTTTTAAAGATTTTTGCATACATAGGGATATATGGACAAAGAATGCGACTTTGTTTTATAATATGTAGTGAAATAGATTTTCGAAGAACCCAAGTTACTGGAGTAATCCCACATTTGATAACCCGGGGTTCGTAGCGCAGATGATTGGCATAAGATCGAATAGATAATATTTTGACAGATTAAGTTGGCTGATTGCATAGAATAGTAATTGATAATAATTTTTTTAAACCTAGATTGACTGGCTTTGATTACGCTACGCAAATTTTATAGTACAGGTTCGATAAACGATTGTGTGTAGTACTTATACGCTTTGCATCCTATTTCTAATTAAATGAATTCTCTTAAGTTAATATATTTCTGCTCTTTGCTGTTTTATGTCTCTGCATCTATCAAATTTTATTTCTTTAGCAATACGCTTAACATCATTATCAACTTGTCATATTACGTGTGATAATTTTTAATTCTATATAAGACTCAAACGTCGATTTCTATTGGTATTATATTTGTTATATATATTAGTATTTGTATGATTATAACACTTCGTTTGCGTAGACTGTTGTCGTGTGATAGGTTGATAATAGATGGCGCTTTTTAATGTCATCCTATTCCTTTATAATGGACAGGATTTCTATAACCTATATGTTAATCCGATGTATAAGGTATAATTGTGCCAAAATTCATCGATATTGACACACCGGATTCGCCGTGAAAGAGTAACAAACATACATCCATACTAACAAAATTTCGCATTTATAATATTAGTAGGATTTGTATCTACACTATGACTGTGTTTCATACCAAAAGTATGTCCCAAAATCTTAGATTCAATGTCTACAAATAGTATAAATATACTAAACTCGTGCTTTGTAAAGATAAAAAAATTGAAAATGCTTTTTCTTTATTATTATTTCATTTTATTTAGACGCTGGTGCTTTTATTCAGTTTGATGTTGTTAGTTTTTGTGTTTGTGTCAGAAAATACAAAAACATGATATATATGTAACCTGATGAATATTTAACTTAATGGTATTATGTCATTAAAATTGAAGCGAACTATTTGTGCTAGCTGTGATAGCCAGCTGTGTGATTCAAAAGAGTGACTTTTGATCGGGGCATGGATTCACACTTCAGGCAGGAAACAATGACTTTTTTGTTAAAACCTATGTACCTAATTAATATTTGCAATTTAAACAGACGCTTTTTGGTGAAGAATGAATTGTGAGGCAACCTGCATACCTCTAGAGAATTCCTGGGCTATGTGTTACTTACCAATACGCGATTGATCGATGAAGCGTATGTCGGAGCTCCTTTCCAAAAAGGAGATAGGGAGCCTTCGCGCAGTAGTGGGATAGTGGCTGTTTCTTGAATCGTATTTGCATTTCAGTAACATCACCAACACCTGTGGGGGTGGTATCAAAAACGTCAGCACTTGGGGTCAATGGTTCTGGTATATTTCACCTTGACGTAAACACTAATACGCCTAAAGTGAGCGAACCGATTGCGCCAGATGATGACGGTGAGTATTTCACAGAATTTTTAAAGTATAACATAATAAATCTCTCCCCCACTTTGCAAATAGACAACACGTGTATATAAAAAATCCTAAAGAATCCAATTTCAATAGAATATTAAATTTTTAAATTATCTTTATAATTTATTTTACATTCACCATTTAGGTGAATGTTTTGTTATTTTAATAAAATATAATCAATGGGTTTTATCAATATTATTATGAGGTCATATACACTTTAATGTATGTTTTTTATCTACTCAATTAGTATTAAATGTAACTGACCTCATATTGATAATTATATATTTGTTACCTTTTATAATATCCCAGTAGCCAGCCACACGTTGCTGGGCCCATTTTGCCAATATATTTGGGCCTGCGATAGTTTAATTTTGTTAGTTAAAACTTATTTTACACTAAACCTTAAAAAGTTAAAAAACTTATTTACATATTGTTTATTAAATAACTTTTTTAACTTTAAACAATATTTAATTGAAAGTTTTATATTAAACATTTATAATTAATTGCATAATGAATGAAACATTAAATAAGAAAATTTTGTTTAATAAACAATTAAATAGACGCATAATTGCAAAACCAAATGTCAGCAATTTATATTAATAATAAAAAAGAAAATAGTAAATAGTTACTGTCATTAAATATCGTTAAATGAAGACTTAACCAATTCTATAATCCATTAAAAACAAATCAAGATATAATTTTTGCTTTGCTACTTGCCACTACAGTATTTCCAAACGTTTATTTAACTTGTAACATTTATTTATAATGTAAACATTTATTTATATTTGTTTATTTCGTTGGTATTGACACAAAATAGTTGTAGCATTCTTGGGGAAGGGTATAATCATAAGACTTATGAGGGTGTAATTGATAAATAATTTCTTTTTCATTTCATTTTTATCATGTATTTTAAAGTAATGTGATAAATTTCAGTACATATTTATTTTAATACCTACAATATAGTCATTTAAATGCCTGTTTATTTCTATAAAACAAGAAAACATTGAGTGAAAAGGAAATTTCAATATGATAAATCGATTAAAACTTCTAATGTAAATAAAAACGATTGTTTTTTAAAATCGAGTCAGACATGCAATTTGGACATCACTACTTTAACTGTCAAAAGTTAAATAATATATATCCTCCTGCCCTTATCCTACTCTAAGTGGGATCGGACAACATGTTGTAAACATATTTTCATATGGTTAGGCTGCGTATTTTACCACCGGCCACCTGCCTGACGTCAGCTCACCTTAGTCGAGTATTTTACGACACCTCGGTAAGAAAGAGGGTGATCTATTCTATTCAACCGGATGCCACAAGGTGCTTCGACTTACCTTAGTCGCCTTTTACGACACCTCGGTAAGGAATGAGGGTGGTACTATTCTACTCAGCCGGATACCACACGGCGGGTTGACTTACTTTAGTCGCCTTTTACGACACCTCGGTAAGGAATGAGGGTGGTACTATTCTACTCAGCCGGATACCACACGGCGGGTCAAAAGTTATTTAAATGATTGAAAAGATTATAAATCGTCTACATTAGAAATCACCTTGTTAAGTTGCCTTGATATTATGTCGGATGTGAATTCCAAAAATACACAATGATTCACATTTTTATAATTTGTATATTAGACGAGTGTTAAGTGTTATTTTGTGTTACAGTACAATGTTTGTTAACAAATAAATTTTATAAATTTAAATATAATGTCTTTTCTATGTCTTTGTCTTTTCTATAACGGGCGCGACTTTCAGATTTCCAATTAAAATGTAGTTTTTTTTTCTGTATAATGTTGCTACTTTATTTACGTTGGTATTTAGATAACTAATGGTTAAGAGAAATGTGCAATATCCAGACAAGTCGGTAAAGCTTATGGATTTGAAGAAATAAATTGTATATATATATTCGTACAAAGTACATATCTATTTCATTTTCAGGTACAAACGACGTTTTCAAAGAGACTATTGAAACTATTAAGGCCGAACATAATTTAAGTAATATAGGATATGTAAGTATATTTTTAATACTATTTGTACTACATATATAAAAGTTGAAAACTATGAAATAAGCAATTTCAAGCTTACATTTAATACCGGTGTATTAAGTTGTAGTAACTTATACCAATATTATAAATGCGAAAGTCTGCCTGTTTGTCTTTGTATGTTACGCTTTTACGACGAATCTGATGGAGCAATATTGATGAAATTTGGCACCAATGTTATACACCAGAAATATATTTGCTAAAAAATTTGCATTTTTATTTCGAAAACAAGGAAAAAATATATTGCATTATGGGAGCACTTAAAGTCTTAAGTAGTGTGAACGAAGTCACGGGTATCACTAGTAGTATATATTTATCATCATCTTCCTGCCTTATCCCACTCGTAAGTGGGGTCGGCACAATATGTTATAAACATGTTGTCATATGATTTAGCTACGTATTTTACGACCGGCCGCCTGCCTGATATCAACTTACCTTAGTTGCCTTTTACGACACCTCGGTAAGAAATGAGGGTGGTTTATTCTACTCAGCCGGATACCACATTGCGTGTCCACTTATCTTAGTCGCCTTTTACGATACCTCGGTAAGAAATAAGGGGTGGTCTAATCTATTCTGCCGGATACCACACGGCGTTAGTAGTATATATTTATGTTTGCTTCAAATGTTGGTTCCAGTAATTGTTTAAAAAAGCTCTATGTGTGGGGGGATGAGAGTATGGTGAGAATGAAAGCATGTGTGTTAAGATTAATCAGAAGCCATTTTACGGCCCTTTAAGAAGGCTTCATTATATTACATTTGCTTATTTCAATCCAATGGTATTATATTGTCCACGCTGTGTGGTATACGGCTGAATAGAATAGTACCACCCTCTTTTCTTACCGAGGTGTCGTAAAAGGCGACTAAGGTAAGTTGACTCACCGTCTGGTATCCGGTTAAGTAGAATAGACCACCCACTTCTTATCGAGGTGTCGTAAAATACAACTAAGATAAGTCGACGTCAGGCAGGCCGCCGGTCGTAAAATACGTAGCCAAATCATGTGACATGTTTATAACATGTTGTGCCGACCCTACTTAGAATGGGATAAGGGCAGGAAGATGATGATGGTATTATATTGTCCATCCAGACTAAGGTTAACTTCTCCTAGTGCTTGAATGGTGTCAATGTCTATAGAATTCTTTCTCTTTTCCAGTACATATTAATTAACACTACAGATATAAGATAGTGGATATACTTTTAGTATTCAATGTTTTACTATTTAAATTTATGTGCGAAAATATAACAAAGGCTGCTCCCTATCCTCCTGCCCTTATTTCTTCTTATCCCACCCTAAGGGGTCGGCACAACATGTTATAAACATGCTGCTGGCTGCGTTTTTACGACCGGCCGCCTGTCTGACGTTAATTTACCTTAGTCGTATATTACGACACCTCGGTAAGAAAGAGGGTGATCTATACTACTAAACCGGATACCACACGGTGGGTCAACTTACCTTAATCGCCTTATATATACCTTAACTTGCCTTATATCACACATCCTGTGCCGCCGGGAGTGAATGAAAAGACTCACCAACAGTCAACAACAGATTTATTAGGGTCGTAAGAGGTCTACTGCCCGTCAATGCAATGCTCCGTAAGAGGGTAGGTGTGCGCTAGGTACTGCCCTGGCTTTGTCTAGCAGCGGAGTGGGCCGTGCAGCTTGCGCCCGGAGAACGATGAGTCGACCCGAAGAACGTCGGGCCCGGACTCAAGGCCACTAAAGTCCGGCTCTGGCTGAGATGGGGGTTAAAGGTACCTTCTGTAAACCCCGATATGACATCCCAATACGTGGGGAAATAAACTTCACAAAATACTAGATATAATAAAAAAAGAAAAATAAAAGATATCTAGGCTGTTCGTCCTCTTCGAAGAAAGGGGCACGCACGATTAAAGTCACAGGTCATCATGCCTGTGAACGTGCGCACCCCGTCGACTCAGGAAACGAACAGCCGAGCTGACGGGCTAATGCGCCCGCGCCCACCTATGGCGAGACAAGAGGCGGGGAGGAGCGGGAGGAGGGCCCGCGTCGTGTGACTAGGAATGAGTCACACGATTCCGCGCGTTAAATTATTGTTTAAATGATAAAATATACATAAATACGTTTAAATAAATATAAAAATACATAAATATACGTTTTTTACGTTACAATCCATAGGATATAAAAAGCGTCCCAATATACGATTACCATCGTTGTTTAAGTATTTGAATGGTAAGAAAGGAGATATTCTCAGTGTTTCGTCAAAATTTATCTATTTAAAAAAGAAATAAATGTGTCATATCACTTTTTCCATTTACACATGTAATTAAGTGGTTGTAATTATTTTTTACTAATCTAAGCCTAAATATGTTTCCAGGATAACCACGTATTCTACAATAGTACATTCATTGGCGTTTTGGATTATTTCGAAGGGCATTGGGCCAACATAACCCGTCCCAAGGCAGAAATACACGATATCCTTAGCAACTCTCACCGACGTGCTACCGTAAGTTAACGTAATAGCAACCTAAAGTCTGGATAAAGATAATAAATGTAAGATCTTTGAAGAATGATATGCATCAATTTACGTTTTATTTATATAAATATAGCTAAAATATATCTTTTGGCTTTCTTATCTGAAGTATAATAATTACGTTTAAATATACGAATTACTTATAATAATTATACATTAAAGTATTTTTCATCGTCTTCCTGCCCTTATCCTACTCTGAGTGGGGTCGGCACAACATGTTATAAACATGCTGTCATATGATTTGGCTGCGTTTTTACGACCGGCCTGCCTGAATTCAACTTACCTTAGTCGCCTTTTACAACGGCTCGCTAATAATGAGATTGATCTATTCTACTTAGGCGGATACCACATGGCTGGGAGATTTATATGCATATAAAAAATTGCACCAGAATTGACGAATAATAAAAGAGTGCGGAAGATGTACGCAAATTTTACTGAACCTATTTAGAGTGGGTTAAGGGCAAGCAAATGATGAGTATTAGCTTTAAAAGCTAGACATATACTGTCACGGACTTATATTTAGAGCTTTTAGAGGGGTACAATTTTTTTAATACATGATTTTTTAATATCTTTCACCGTAGGAGGAAAGTTTCAAACTTTCAAGGAAAGTTTCAAATTTTGCCGTTTTTGCAATATTTTTTATATTGCTGCTCCTCGCCTATTCATTTTAGCGTGATGTTATATAACCTATAGCCTTCTTCGATAAGTGGACTATCTTACACTCAAAGAATTTTAATAAGTTCCTGATATTCAAACAAACAAATAAACTCTTCAGCTTTATATATTAGTATAGACAAATAATAAAATATCTTATACAGACTGTAAAGGCATCATTCCCGTTTCGTTTCTACGGCCACCCTGTCACCAATATGACAGTCGCAACGGGAGGGTTCATCTACATAGGCGAACATGTTCACAACTGGCTCGCAGCTACTCAGTATATAGCTCCACTCATGGGCAACTTTGATACTACACTTTCCAACGACAGTTTCGTCAAAATGTGCGACGACGGTAAGTAGTTACTTGCCTTATTTCTGACAACGTTAAACTTATACTTAATTTAATTTTTATAATGAACACAATTATTAACAATTAATATATTTCTGAATCAACTTATATGTTTAAATACCTTCGATTGTTGTTTTCACTAAGGACAAATTTGTTTTCCCGTATATGTTAGTCTATTACATATTACGTATAAATTGTAAATTATATATAATACTAGCTGTGTCAGAATCTTCGCCCGCGTGAAAATCAGTTTGTCACATATTTTTTCCTGATTCGAAATTTTGAACACAAAAGTAGTTATCATGAATTAATTATAAAAGATTTTTAAATATTTTTCACCGTTTACTAAGCGCACCCAAGGAAAGTTCTAAACTTTGCCGTTTTCGAAATTTTTTTCATTGCTGCTCCTTTCCTAGTAATTTTAGCGTGATGTTATATAGTCTTATAGCTTTTCTCGATAAATGGACTACGAGTACCTTACACTCGAAAGATTTTTTCTAAATCGGTCCAGTAGTTCCTGAGAACAAACAAACTCTTCAGCTTTATATATTAGTATATAGATATAGTATACATAACAGTTTGTATTATTATTACCCGTAAGAATTTTTTAAAATTAAGTATCGAGTATATCTATGTACAAGTTAACAAGCAAGTGAACTACAAATTTAACCTCAATTGATTGTATGTGTAACAAATGTATTGACAACAAGTGCTAACGTTTACGCTTTCAATAACAGTGGTCAATCAAACAATCTACATCCCACTTAAATAACTGGTCGCGGTTTACAACTGGATAAATTGCATATAGTTTATCTTTATATATAAAAAAAATATGCCATGATGTGCGTTTCATTGCTAAACTACTGCACCGATTCAAATAAAGTTTTAAAGATGGGCTAAATTTTGGTCCAACTTACAGGATAGGATAGTTTTTATCTCGATTAATAATGGAACTTGTGCGAATTCAGAGTTTTTAAAAGGCTTTACTTATAAGTTTCCTTTAGATTATCACTATATGTATTAAAGTTTTTTATTCACCATATCATAAAGTCAATTAAAGTCTGTAAATTGAAGAAAGAGGTCCTATATTACGATGCGCTATATATTTATAGAAAATTCTATTGTATGGTGAAATTTAACTCAGCTTAAGGTGCAGACTCTGTCTCCTTTTTGAGAGCAGAGCGTTAGCGTTAAAATGTAAAAGTAAATAAGTAAAAATGTACTATATGAATTTAGATATTCCAAAAATAGCAGGAAATCTTCTTGGTATAGGGAAAGGAAATTGTTTTTCTCCAAATTTAACGCTTGCGGGCCACGGGCAGTAATGGATAAATCAAAACTACTGGATCGATTTTAATCATTTTTTTTTTACATTGACTGACATGGGATATATATTTTATACCCGTTCGAAGCAGGGGCAGGTCGCTAGTTGTTTTATAATATGTAGTGATTGCAAACGAAAACTGGAAATATAAATAGGTATACGGAATTAGCTTGTAATATGCGTTCTACATAATTTAGAATTATTTGTATATAAAATTCATTTTTAAACTACAATTCATTTATTTCTAAATTGTGAGCAATCATTTCTAAATAATAAGTGAACGTTGTGGGTATACTTCAATAACAACTTTACAACACCATCGTAAATTGTAAAATTATATTGCTATAATCTGCTATTTTAATTTTACTTTTGTATTATGGATCTCCGCAAAGTAATATTCTTCTATAAAGTAAATCTATTATTAATTATTATCTATTAATAATATTTCTTCTATAAAGCTTTACATAAAATATTGTGTCAAAGAAATTGTAACATGTATAATTGTTTTTATACGATGTCGTTAATTCATTATTTCAAAATATTCTACTTATCTGGCAGGTGAAAAGTTCACTGTTTTCTGGGAGAATGTCACCCTTCGTCAAGACCACACTAAGAAGTTCACTTTTGCTGTAACACTGTATAAGAATGGTGACATCATATTTGCGTATAAAGACATACCCTTATCTTTGAAAAACATAAACGATAGCGAGCATCCAGTAAAAGTTGGAATCAGTGACGCCTATCTCACGGATAAGTTTCATTATCGTAAGTTATTCATTATATTTAAACAAAAAGGTTACTAACAATTTTAGGTTACCAATTACTAGTAAACTTGTAAACTCCTTCAACTAACCTAAGTGCTTGTATTAGAAGTGGGCTAACGTCGGTAGTATAATGGCCGGGATTCGAACCCACGACCACTCTAACGCAAGTCCATTCTAAACCATTCCGCTACCGCCGTTTCAAATATATTATATGTATACTTAAGCCGTGTGGTATCCGGTTGAGTAGAATAGATTAACCTCATTTCTTACCGAGGTGTTGTAAAAGGCGACTAAGGTAAGTACCACCATGTGGTATCCGGTTAAGTAGAATAGACCACTTTCTTATCGAGGTGTCGTAAAATACGACTAAGGTAAGTTGTGCGAAAGAAGGCGGCCGGCCGTAAAAATGCAACCAAATCATGTGACAGCAAGTTTATAACATGTTGTGGCGGCCCCATTTAGAGTGGGATTAGGGCAGGAGGAAATGTATACTTCATTGTTTCTAACGAAAAGTAGTTGGTAGTGACCCTACCTTCAGTTCCGCGGGTCGTGGGTTCGATTTCAAGGGCCAACATCTTCTAGCACAAATTTGATGGTTCATCGAGCCTGGGTGTATATTTGTATTTAAGTATGTATTTAAAATTATGTAAGTATATATTCACCAGTTGTCTGTCACCCATAACACAAGTATTAAGTTACCTACTTTGGGGACGGACGACCGTGTTTGTAAGTATCCCATATATTTATTTATTTATTTAATAGTGTAATTTTTAAACTGTTTATTAATTGTATCAACTTATTTTGCGATATTTTTCAGTTCTGAGACGTAAAACAATCTACGAATATCACCGTGTATCTTTCAAGAACTACGACATAACAAACAACACTATACTGAAGCTTGTGGCACTTCCCACGTGTCTAGAATACGACACGTGCCAGGGCTGTACTAATCACAAGACCGAATTCAATGTAAGTTAGTAAGAAATCTATTTAAAGTAAGGGCACTAGCGGTAACACCGTGCGACTCTTTCGAGGAGTCTAAGTAAAAAGTAAGTAGCGGCCTGTTACTCTCCCACTGCTGAGAATAGGCCTCTTTTATCCGTTTTTGGAGAGAAGGATTGGAGCTAAGACCTACCACGCTGCTCCAATGCGGATTGGTAGGTTACACATATCTCCAGAATTCTCTAGAGATATGCAGGTTTCCTCACGATGTTTTCCTTCACCGAAAAGCGTGTGATAAATTGCAATTATCAATTAGACACATAAGCCTCTTAGCTCCAATCCTCATCTCCAAAAACGGAGAGAAGAGGCCTATTCCCAGCAGTGGGAGAGTAACAGGCCGCTACTTATTCTTTTTTTTCTACTTTTATTGGCACTAGTAGTTGACCGTTTTGTATAAAATTTTCAATTTTGTTTGTTGTAGCTAATAAAAAATATTAATTAATAATATTAAAATTCAAATACGCCGTGTGGTATCCGGCTGAATAGAATAGTACCACCCTTATTTCTTACCGAGGTGTCGTAAAAGGCCACTAAGGTAAGTTGATCCACCGTGTGGTATCCGGTTAAGTAGAATAGACCACCCTCTTTCTTACCGAGATGTCGTAAAATACGACTGAGGTAAGTTGACGTCAGGCAAGCGGCCGGTCGTAAAAACGCAGCCAAATCATGTGACAGCATGTTTATAACATGTTTTTGCCGACCCCACTTAGAGTGGGATAAGGGCAAGAAGATGATGAATATTAAAATTCAAATATTAAACAATGGCAATGTAGTGACAACGGTGATATTGCTGGCATTTCCAATAACAAAATAAATAACCTACGAAGTTGAGAATAAATTGACTGAAGAATAAATTGATTGAATAGTTCACAGACAGTGGGTAGAGACCCTACCTTCAGCTTCGCGGGTTGCGGGTTCGATTCCCGCCGAGGGCCAACATTTTCTATAAATGGATTTGTTGGTCTTCGAGCCTTTGTGTTTATATGTATAAATACATACATATATTTTAAAAATCTATAAGTATATATTCACCAGTTGTCTTCCTACCATAATACAAGTATTAAGTTACTTAGTTTGGGGACAGACAACCATGTGTGTAAGTGTCCCATATATATATTTCAATGATGTAATTAATTGGTAATTCTTTATGCATTTTACGTAAGACATAGTGATGAGCATATTCCTAGAGAAACCCTGTTATACAGTTTACCATTAAATTCGAAACGTGATGTGTGAAACTCCAATCCTTTTTAGCAATACAATCGTCATGAAATGAGAAATAACTTGTATACTGCTTAAGTAACGACCTGTTACTATCCCACTGCTGGGCATAGGCCTCCTCTCTCCATTTTTGGAGAGAAGGGTTGGAGCTAAGACCTACCACGCTGCTCCAATGCGGATTGGTAGGTTACACATATCCCCGGAATTCTCTAGAGATATGCAGGTTTCCTCACGATGTTTTCCTTCACCGAAAAGCGTGTGATAAATTGTAATTATCAATTAGACACATAAGTTTTAATAGAAAAACTTATTGGTGTCTGACCGGGTTTGAACCCATGATCGTCTCTAGAGATTCACACGGTCGCACCGCTAGGCCATCACAGCTTACCAAACTTGTATACTGCTTACACAAAATGTATTGTTGTTTTTTGCAGTGTCAGTGGTGTGAACAAATACAAACATGTTCAAGTGGAACAGACCGATATAAACAAGATTGGATTCTAAGACGTAAGTAATATTGTATAATTGTAGTTCTGTAGTTTAAACATATTGTGTAGTTTATGTATAGAAACAAGCTATACTCACGTATTATTCCAGCCGTATAAAAACTCATGAATAAGGACCCCGGATGATCTTGAAACTAATCGGGCCAACCCAACAGAATAAGACGTCAGTATAGGCGGTTTCTATACATAAACTAATAGTACTAGTCAGGATAGTTTAAATTCGAAATATATTGTGTTTTTATTATAGAAGGTTCGTGTATATTTTGTTTTATAAGTTATCTGTCACGGATGGTTGTATTATTGAATGAAAGAGGTAAAAAGTAGCAGTCTAGCATATTGTAAAAGTTCCATAATACGAGACAACTTAGATTATAATTTATTCAATTAAACTTGTACAGAAGTGTTTAAATCGTCAACTTTACTTCGGATTGAAAAATTTTTATCACCGAAAAGACCTAGCAAGAAACTCAGCAGTTACTCTTTTTGAAATTTAATCCGTATTAATAGTCAATTTTGTCATTATAGCAATTTCGACCTATGTAAGCTCGAAGAGTAAATAACGCAAGCATTTTTAACTATTTATGTAATACTTAATATTATTTAAAACTGCTATAATAATATAAAATTGTAACATTGATCGTATAATGTAAGACACATAACCTTGACCTAAAAACTAAATGTAAGGTGTTGTGAGACAAATCAAGAATGTTATTTTTTTCTCCTGTTGCGTGCAGCTCCAGGTCGGTGAACCATTATAATCAAAGCCAGCTCGCAATTAAATCTTTAATATTTAATCTTGTATGAATGAGTTGATATATATTTTAGGAATCTCGGAAACGGCTCCAATTCCTGAAATTCAGCATGTAAGGGGTTTTGGGGGAGAAAAATCGATCTAGATAAGTTTTATTTAAAAAAAAATGTCGTTTTATCTCTGTTTTCGAGCTCTAAATTTTTTTGACATTGACGTTGAATACAATCACAATTTTTCGCTGTCAAACGTAAAGTCATGGTAGTTCTTTTGGAGAACGGGCGGTCTAGAGAGGTGAAAATACTTAGGATCGAGCCCCACCTGCCCTATTATTTTTTCATTTTTCTTCATCTTTCTTAAAAATTACCGAAAAAGGCTCGGTCATCTAGGTTCTTATATTTATTTTGTTAAACTATATTTAAGAAGATTTAATTATACCAACGTTATCTTATACGTTTAAGTGGTCAGTTAATTCATTTAATATTGTGTCGTAGGTGCGGCTCTGTATATTTCAAAAATTGTATTTAATAGATTGCGAGAAGTCAGCGATCGCCAATGAAACTTCATGTCCGGTTACGGAGCACGTAGAAGCACCGGATGGCGCTGGCAAGATCGCGTACACAACAGACACGAAGCCCACTGCGACGCACGATACGGCCATCGTCACCACTGGTAACACGTGTTTACTATATACAATACTAGTAATCGCCAGCGGTTCTGCCAGCCTGGATAGATTAAAACCGTAATATAGTATTCTGGTAACCATAAAAATGGTTAAAGTGGGTTCACCTTAAAGATAGCTAGATAGATGCTAGATATATGCTGTGTTATTTAGAACTTTTAGAGGGGAACAATTTTGTAGTACATGAGTTACCATAACCATTACCGTTTACTCAGCGCACGGAAGGAAAGCTTTAAATTTGGCCGTTTTCGTAATATATTTTATTGCTGCTCCTCACCTATTCATCTTAGCGTGATTTTATATAGCCTTCCTCAATAAATGAACTATCTTACACTGAAAGGATTTTTCAAATCGATCCAGTAGTTTCTGAGATTAGCGCGTTCAAACAATCAAAAAAACTCTTCAGCTTTATATATTAGTATACATACATAGAAGTTTTGGAGTCTATCTCGCCTAAAATTTCCATGCCACATGATTTTGTGCTGTTTGGATCCAGCTATTTCCTATGACTTTTGTACTCCTTGTCCTTAAGACCCCTAACGGAGTTGTAGACCCCTCGGTCTAATGGTATAGTAAGGTTAAACGTTAAAGATCAAAATATTATAAGCCTTTATGCTCAATTGGGCTAACAGCATAAAGTTAGTTCGGATAAAAATATCGGGTAGCAATCGCTTTGTTAACTTTTAGCGTGTTACATACAAGTTTAAATGAGCAGACCTTAGTTTTTCATAAGAAAAGATATTCAAGGAGGAAAAATCTTGACTCTTTAAAATATAGTTGTAATAATTACCCGAAATTATTAAACACGTTGAATGCCACGCTAATTTTGCATTACTTGCTAGTCCTGGCCAAAAGAGTTTCGACCGCGTTTACAATATTATGATAAAATATTATTTACAAAAGAATAGTTGATTTTTGTAATCATTATTAACGCGTTTAATTTACTGAAGTCATCGGTAACCACGGCTTAAGTTATGGTCGTTATGTTCGAGTAGTTATGGTTCGATATTTTGTGTATTAGTTATTTTGTAAAAGTATAAAAATGTACTCGAATTATGTGTTTCTAATGATCTTCGCCGGTCATCGGTGACCTCCATGACGCTACGAACAAATTACATGCCAGTTACCATTAGCCCCCGTGACATTGAACGTATTAATATCTTAAATATTTAAATGAGTTAATCTTGTATATATATATTTTCGGAATCTCGGAAAAGACTCCAACGATTTTCATGAAATTCAGCATGTAGGGAGGGGGTTTCGAAAGAGAAAAATCGATCAAGCTAGGTTAAAAAAAAATCATTTTATCCCTGTTTTTGTGCATTAAAAAATACTAAAATTTATATTGAATGGAATTTTTGCTATTAACCGTCAAGTCAGCGTAGCTTATTCGGGGAACGGGTGGTCGCCAGAAATGAAAATACCTAGGATCGAGCCCCACCTACCCTATTATTATTACTTTTTTTTATTTCGTAAAAAATTATCAATCAAGGCTCGGTCGTCCATATATTATGAATACAAATATGTACATATTTGGTCGCAATGAACTCCCAAGCAGAAGCAAGGGCAACCGTATCGGCTAGCAACACTGATGCGAAGGCGCCAGGATACTCTTCGTCCCCTGTTGGTGGTGTGGTGGCTGCCTTCGTCGCCATCACGCTGGTGTGCAGCGTCGTTGCTTGGGTGCTGTACGCATTCAAAAACCCGCACACTCGTAGCGGACAACTTCTTATTAAGGTATACATTGATTTTATATACGGTAATGAATTTCATCATACTCCTGCCCTTATCCCACTCTAAGTGGGGTCGGCACAACATGTTACAAACATGTTGTCATATGATTTGACTACGTATTTTACGACCGGCCGCCTGCCTGACGTCAACTTACCTTAGTCGTATTTTACGACTCCTCGGTAAGAAAGAGGGTGGTCTATTCTACTTAACCGGATACCACACGGTGGGTCAACTTACCTTAGTCGCCTTTTACGACACCTCGGTAAGAAATAAGGGTGGTACTATTCTACTCAGCCGGATACCACACGGTGGGTCAACTTACCTTAGTCGCCTTTTACGACACCTCGGTAAGAAATGAGGTTGGTCTATTCTACTCAGCCGGATACCACACGGCGGGTCGACTTACTGTAGTCGCCTTTTACGACACCTCGGTAAGGAATGATGGTGGTACTATTCTATTCAGCCAGACACGGCTTATATACGGAATTTATTTCCACTCAATACTCTAACATAAAAATTGGAATGTTCACATCACCACTTAAACTTTTATCATACTTTACCTCACCAGACATTACAATTTTTAACTTTATTAGTTTTATAATTACTTTATTTACGGCCTATTGGATATCATAGTAAAATTTACTGGGAAGAGGAAACGTGGATGTGGGAGGAAATCTTGGTGACGAAACATCCGAAGGGCGAAAAAGAGATGGATGGATTGTGCAATGTATGACATGCATATAAAAGGAAAGAATGGAAACGAAAAACATGTTGTGCCGACACCCAATTAGAGTGGGATGAGGGCACTACAATGATCATATATATGCTAATGAAGTTTTACTTTAGTCATGTGGTCTATCACGCAATATAATTTTTATACAAAAGTAATAATAAAAATTATTTTGCTATAATCCGCGATGAAGTAAAATAGAAAATATATATAATGCTAGATGTAGAGTGGACAATCGGTTATCATACCTGATACATGCAGGAGTCGTAAAAACACATGCACAAACCTCCACCACCGCCACCACGATACACAAGCACTATATACATTCACTATCACAAACTCAACAACGTTGAGTTAGCATTATATATATTTTCTATTTTACTTCATCGCGGATTATAGCAAAATAATGTTTATTATTAATTTTGTATTATGGATCTCCGCAAAGTAACGCCTAATTCTATAAATTATATAATATTTATATTTTCAGTATCGTCCGTCCACTTGGAGCTGGCGACGTGGCGAGGCTCGTTACACCGCCGCCACTATTCACATGTAACTGTAATTAGGATGTACATAGAACAGCGCACATATCACTTGTGTATGTAACGTAGATTGCTTCGAAGTAAGACAAGTGCTTCTTCATCTTTACCGAATTATCCACTATACGGCAGTGAATAAGTATTAATCACGATAATAGGGGTTTTAATAATAGTACAAAAACAGAAACGTCGTAATATATGTAACGAAATCCGAAACTGTACTGTAATAAATGTGCGCGCGGCGAAATGTATTCTTTGTTATGACAAATAAATATTTCACATTGTATTAATTTTTAGAAAGTATTTTATCATACATCATACTTCTATAAAATAATATGCGGAAGATCAACGACCTAAATTTTTTTATATCAACTTCTCACTGACGTTTAGCAGTAAAGAGAAATATTTATTATTCACCATTAAATTACGAAACAGCCCGCATCATCTCTTCTGTACAGTCTCGACGAAATTAAGACGAATAGTTACGAATATTTTATATTTGTTTAATAAGTTAGTGCCCATATTATTGTATAAATTTTACAAGATCAAATATAAACCTCTATATCATCTACGGTGGCTCTTAAATGTGAAGAAATTTATTTCAACCGTTTAGTCGGATATCGTTACTCGAAAGAAGCTTATATCTTGTTATATTTATATAAATATATTTTGTATATTGTTACGTATATTCTTAATAAAACAAATAAATTTATGTGGCTAAAAAATATATTGTCCGAAAACATCATAGACTTTAGTTTCGCCGCAAATTACAACAAAGTAGTAACACTTTTCTTTTCAATTATTTTTATAATAAAATTATGTTTATTAACGTATCTTACTAACGTTGCTAAAATGTTTCTTGTTAAAAACACACAAAATTTTCTTTAAAAATGAATTTTGACACACGCCGTGTACTATTGCCATGAAATAAAATAATGATAAGTTGATAATTAAAAAGGAATAATAAGTATCTGCTTCATTTGCTTAAAGAAATAAAATCTTTATTCGGCTGTATATAATCCTATTTGAAATATGTTTCTCCATTATCAAGGATAGGCCACAAGCATCATATGAATAAGTATCATGAATATAATAATGAATAATAATAATAATATACTAACAAGCAGACAGATACGAAGCGATTAATAATCCTCGAATGAAGTCTCATAAAAAATTATTTTTTTTTTAAACTCGTTCTATACAGCTGCTTACTGTTTAATGTATTTTATAACGATAAATGTATTCAATGCTTTAAGAAACACTGGTGTCCTGGTTTACGCTCAACCTACACTTTTGCAGCTATTAAAAACGAATTGTATGTAAATCAGCCCAGATCCTGATGAATTGGTGCTTGCTATGCCTATATAATGAGTTATAAGATTTTAGAATGATATTGTAAACTAAAAGACTATAAAACAGCTTAACTATGTATAATTTTTAAGTATTAAATAATATTCTTTTGTTTTTATATAAAGAACCATGAATTATGATGTTTTACACATATTTACCAGTTTTGATAATGTTGTATTACATGTATCCAGCAAACGTTTTTAAGTTAGCGGAGGTTTTACCATTCATATAAGAAAAAACCTAACAGAAACATACGAGAAAATATCCGACCTGGCGCCTAACTTGGATTTATTATCACGCCGATATAATAATTGAATTTATCAAGTGCCTTTTGAGTTTCGTAAGACACAATTGGAAATTCCGTCCTCGTTCGTGTAGTTTAAAAAAAAATAAAGCTAATTATTAAAATAAGTGCCTATTTTAAGATAGATTATAAATTAAACCATAAGACACTTATATTGGTTTTTAAACTTCTTAACAAAAGGTTGTTAAGAAAAATCGAATTTTCATTATATAATTCTTATATTAAGATATCATCGGGCTTCTATTTCAATTCTTAATTGATACTATAATATATCTGGGATGTTAAGCTGTGTTAACAATTAAATTACCGATCTCTGCGAGTTGTGCATTTTTGACATAGAAGTAAAGGCGCCTAAAAAGTTTCCTATATATAATAGCACCCAGAAAAGTGAGAGTATGTCACTACCACCAATATAAGTTTAAACTTTAAATTTAGATTGGACTTCCAATGTAATGAATATATTAAAACGCCTGACATGTAATTAATATACTCGTCAATTTACGTTTTATTTATATAAATATAGCTAAAATATATCTTTTGGCTTAGTAATCTGAAGTATAATAATTACGTTCAGATTATTTATAATACGAATTACTTATAATAATTATACATTAAAGTATTTATATATTTCTATTATTGGACTCTCATTTACATAAATCTCAATGTGTTAATAAAATAAATATCTGTGACTAAGGTGATTGAATTAATTTTTAGCAAATATTCTTTTGCCATTATAAAACTTACATTGGATAATTCCTTTTTCATTGATCGCATAATTGGTTTATATTCACTGCTGTACCTACATAGAAGTAAGAAACCTACGGACAAATAATGAATATATGTCAATTAAGATAACACTTATGCATATGTCCATTTGTCAATTTGCTCGTCCGTGTACCAATTATAATTCTACTATATTACTCCTACTCCGAGTTCGAGAGAGAACTATTATGTATAACAATATAAAAAAGCTTATAATTAATAATATTATATTATAATTTTATATATATATATATAAAATATTGAAAAACGTGTTTATTGACAAGTTTCTCTTTTGACAGCTTCGTAAGTTCATAGTAATAAAGTGATTTATATACTTTCATTCACATACACCCCTAAACGTCTGTTATATGAACAACTACAGTTACAAAGTTATTATGATATAGACACTACGACATATCGTACCATAATGGTAATGTTAATATAGCAATTAAGTCATTATAAATTGATGCCTTTGGGAATGTCTTGACTTAAGTCTTACGGAACTCTTAGCTGTCCTAAATCAAATCTAGAAGTAATTTTATAGAAATACTGAATCATTTTGTTAAATATGATTTGCATATATACAAGCCATTATTTAAAAAATAATCTATCGCAACACGATTTATTTTCTTCTTTGCAAATTATACTCGCTGATTTCAATAATGTAATTCAGTAATTCCATACACAACAGGAACTCCTACAAAATAGAATTATTTTCTAGATTATGATTAACGGTCATACATTTTTGAGTGCACACATTTTATATTAAAACGCTTCGTACCAATACATTGACGATAAGGGTAGCTAAGACTTATAACAATCGATATTATAATGTTATTATAATTACACTCATAACGTACATTGACCTTACATTAATGTATCTACAATTTTTTACATGAATCGATAGTACACCAAAGATGTTTGTGGTAAAGGAGGTAAACTTGATAACTTGGTGTCATTAAAGTAAAATTATAACAATAATGTAATCAATTGCATAGTTAATGATGAAATTTATTTCTTGTGTAATCATAAAATGTAGTCTTTTAACATTTTTTTTTAATATAATATACTTTATATGTTAAAAAATTTATTATAAATATATGTTTACTTAATACGTTTTATTTTAGGGACCAATATTGATTTCTTAATAAATGTGCCGTTAATTTTAAATGTTGTTTCAATTAGCTTGCCCCCTGTTCCAAAAGGGCTGTATAATTATAACCCACATCATCACACACGGGATTAATATTATCTTAAAATACCCAATTTACCAAAATGTTTTCGAATTATTTCGGACACTACAGTAATAGATTATACACTAAAATATACGCCATACCTTAGAAAACAAACGATCACCTCAAAGACTAGTGTACATAGACGTCTATCACGTCAGTCTCACCAGTCAACCGTTATTTTTGTGTTTCTACTCTTTCTTGTACTTTTCTGTGGTAACTCAGTTTTTTAAACATCGACTTGCTGAACCCACAATGTAAAATGCATTCTTATTGCCTAAGTATTCTTAGGTAAGCATTTTCTTCCTTTCATTTTATTTAGGTTTAATTTATAAATAAAAATATACATCTTTAAAAAAAACTTTCTGACACTGATATTAATATGTTAACGGTGAGAGCAAGATCGTATTCAGTTGTAAATTAGGCATCTTAAATTGCCTTTAATCATATTTTTTATGCTTTTATTAGAATTGCCCTTATCACCGCGGTCATTGTTCTTGAACTAACAATAGGCGACAGGTGTTAGTTACCATAATCAATGTATGAATATTATTCAAATACTTGTGTATCCTAGTAGATGGATCGATTGACGCTACTTATTTTCCTTAGCTGTGCAAAAGCGAGACTATTCTGTGAGAAAACAAAAATGCCTCTCGAAATAGGTCAGTGGCACTATCATTTACAACATATGGATTCAGCGGTAGTCGAAAATCGTCCCGTTACTATAAACGAGGGGCAAGTATACGTTTATGAAAACTTTTTTCCTGGATTTATCATCAACTACATTCACGTGGATAATGTCGCAATCAAGTCTTGTGGTGCGAGCGCCACGATAAAGAAGGGGGGAGTTGGGACATCATCAGTTCTAATAGTGCTACACGCCGCGAGCAATGAAGAGATACGCTCCGTTATTGACATTTGGGGCACGAAAATATACGAAAGGACTACTAAAACAATCTTCGTAAACGAAAATATTGGGAATTTAAAATCTTTATACCTTTTTAAAGAATTGAGAACAGTTAATCATAATAAAGGAAATTAGAATAAAAAAGTGTTCTTAATTAATAAAAGTTATTTAGTTTATATGTAAAACTATATATTTTAAAACAAAATCCCCCGTTGAGTTTGTTTGTTCACGATAAACTCAAGAAATACTAAACGTATTTTCATGCGGTTTTCGCCTTTTAGAGACAGGGTAATTCACGAGGACGGTTTAAGTTTATAGATTTTAAAGTATTGTCTAAATTAGTTTTTTAAAAAGGGAACAGTGGTTACAAGTCAAGCAGCATGGGAGCTTTTATCAAAATCTGCTTAATTCTGACTGGCCCGTTGGCGCAGTGGGGAGTGACCCTGCCTTCGGCTCCGCGGGTCGCGGGTTCGATTCCCGCCGAGGGCCAACATTTCCTATAATGAATTTGTTGGTCTTTGAGCCTGGGTGTATATTTGTATTTAAGTATGTATTTAAAAAATATATAAGTATATATTCACCAGTTGTCTGTCTACCATAACACAAGTATTAAGTTACTTACTTTGGGGACGGACGACCATGTCTGTAAGTGTCCCATATATTTATTTATTTATTTAATTCGTTTTAGATAAAACATTATGGATGGGATATTCCACTTTTAATAGAACTACAATAAAGTATGAGATGGTATAAATAAATAAATATATATATGGTACACTTACGTTACTAACGTTATTCTCTACGTTTATTCACTTTAAAAAATATATCAAAAACTGTTATTCTGTATTATTATTTTTACTTTGTATTATTTCTGCGAATAAAGAATTTCATGTAGAAGTGATTTCAAATGGAACTTATGACAATAACTGAACAAAAAAAACTAATTATTATATTTATTACTAATTTTATTTATCACTTTAAATTATAAATTACAAAATACACATATATTGTTAATTGTACGCTATTCACTTAATACCTAATATAACAGCAATATGAATAAAAATCGAAAATACTCTCATAATACCAAAATAAAACCAGTGTTGCGTGATTGACTAGATAATAATGATAATACATTAATATTTTAATTTTGGATGCTGAACTCACAAATTTCCACAAATAATGCAATTGTGTATAAAATAATAAACATAATAGCAAATATGTAATTTATACTGTAAAAATATTTATTTATTTAATATTCATTTTAAGGCTAAGTACCGTTAAATCATAGATAATAAATCGTGACGTGTAACAAATTAGGTTTACTAAAGAGCATTATTTAACAATTATTTGTGAATCACGTTCTCTACACCCGTATTTTTTATTAAAAATTATTTTGACTAATTAAAATAAATCTTCTTTTAAAAAATTCATGTTTACTTTAAAGCAAACAAATACAATCCTGTTGAAAATTACCCCTTGTCCCAAATACACGTAACCTACGTCTTGTTGTAATAATTATGTATATTAACCTTCTGAATCTGACTAAGACTAGGATATTAAAAAGCCTATATCTAATATTATAACTAGTATGGCATTACATATGCTTTAAAGCTTAAACTAATCCTAAAGCTATAAGTAAAATAGAATCATGAACAATCTATTCTCGTAATTCAGCGTTACTGAAGCTATAAACTTTAAGGGGTACATATATTTCAATGATTCCAAGTCCTTATATTGTCATTGAATAACAATAATAAATAAAACATAAATAATATTCCCCAAAGTGTTGTTAATCACAGATTATAAATACTAAAAATCGCCCGGTGGCGATCATCTCTATGGATGTCATGACAATCCAAAAATAATAAAAAATATTCAATCATTTCATCATTTGTATTCTATTTACAATTTAAACATTATTTTATGTTATACCATAAATGGTAAACTATTAAGCCAAATTTCATACTCCTCCATACGCGAAACTTGTTTATTAAAAAGAGGTACAAAGTTTATATAGCTTGTATAAATAATATTTTCAATGTTAACTATATGGTTATATACCTGTAGTAGAATAAAATCGTATGGCACTTGCTTACTATACAGCAATTTCATTGTTCGGCTATATAAATAAACAAATATGCAAAGTTTAAACACGCTAGCACATTGATTGTCATTAATAGCACAAATTGAAACTGATTGTGAGCAATGTTTGGACAAGCTCAATGATTACTGCCAATTTATGTTAGTTATGGCACTCGATGGATAACGATACATACTTTACGCGTTATATTTTCAGTTTACATTAACTAATACCATTGCAATATTTATATCCCCAAGTTCTATCAATAGTAATTAAACTTTGCTTTATCAATTAAAATATCATTAAATATAAACCACCAAGCCTGGTAACTGTGACATAAATACCTAATAATCAAGTACTTATCATAAATTTGTTATAATTGTTTTGTTATGAAAAATATTAACTTTCTCTAAAGCTAGATATAGAATAGAAAACCACTGAGGTGCTCCAATAAGGACTGCTAGAATACACATATTTAAAAAAGTATCTGGACATACATAGATTGCCTCAGAGTGTATTGGATTTTCGCTCCTTCAGCGTAATATATGTATATATTTTTATTATGATTATCATTAAATATTATATTATTAGATTTATTAAGAAACGTTAGATACCCGCCTACCAATTATTGATTTGGCCAAGACTATTTATGACAATAATATGTTATAATACAAATTTTAGCATTACAGTAATACATTTATAAATTAGGAGAACAATCAATCAAGTAATTTTAAAAGTGCCAAAATGGTCTTCTCTATTCCAGAGCATAACATTTGATTATAAAGGCCTAAATATGTCAAAGACCGTGGAAAATAAATGAAGACTATTTTGGACTTTTACCATACAATTAAAAACATTATGTATTTAATTGATAAATATACCATAACATTTGTCTCTTAAATTGTGATGCTGTTTATGTGATCACAGTACAAAAAAGTACTTAGGACTTTGTTAAAAAAATTATTTGGTCTATACAAATAATTTTTAGTGGATTGTTGATAAATTTAGTCGATATTGTGAAATTTCAATATTGCACGGCCGTTTATTTCAGAATTGCAAAGTTTTCTCACCACTTCCTGGGCTTCCTCTGCAGGGAATACAGAATGGGGCGGAGGTGCAATCTGAAACAAATAAAAATTATATATCAAGGATTATCATCGCATTATGAATATTAAGATTCATTATTGTTACAAACATGCTAAAACGGTTAGTGATGCTTCAGATATAGACTTAAAATTCGCTTGACATAATTATCCTCATAACCTTTTGTTAATAGCAATTTCTTTCAATGTGTCCACACCACCGCAATAAAGACTTCAGATCAGGATTTGTGAAAAAGAACTTTCTGGATCGAGTTTACTATATGTATAATGGCGTGCCTTTGTTTCCGTGCGCAGTTTGGAATATAAACATTAAAAATATTAGTTAACGATAACGTTAGCCCACTTTTGGTGTAAAAATCCCTTGTAGAAGCCTATCTTCTCCAGAGGAAACGATAGGTTTTCTTGGTATAGAAGTCGGGGTCAGAAGCTACTTACAAATAAACACATAAAACGATATAAGTTAATATTTCCCAATTTTCAAATAAAATACGTTAAAACTGATAGCGATCGCGATTTTAATCGCGTTGGCTTAGGCGTTTAAATACCCTCAATAAAGCAATGTGGTTTTCCCTGTTGACGAAAGAAAAATAAAATCCTTTTCATCCTGCTATTACCCCGGTCGGTTTACTTGTGCCAAATTTAATGCCAATTAGCCGTAAAAGCGTAACACGTAGACACACTCGCATTTATAATATTAATATCGATACTCACATCTCCATTCGCCACAAGCTCCACCAACTCTTTAAGCTGTTCGATAGTGCCGTTGGGAACTATAACAATGTTCACATTCAAATCTTCGGCTTTTCTCGCAAACTTGGGCAATAGTCTTTCTCCGATGTCTTCAGTTACAAGTACCATGCCACCCTGAAATGATAGTTCCGTACAAAACTATGTACATATAAAAAGAGAGACCTAATTCTTTAACGCAAATTGCGGTGAACAGATTGACGGATATAACGGGTAAATCGACTATGTTGCCTTTCATAACTAGATGAGAATTAGAAGGAAGATTAGCAGAAGAATGCCTTATCTGCTCATAGTTCGTGAGTTTTAAACCCACCAATTAATTATGTGCTTCATGATGAAGTACAATCTTGGTGAATCTATCATATCTTAGAAAAATTTCAATGCCAGTGCCAGGTTTGGGATTAATACCAAAAGATTCCAACAGTATGGTGGTTTAACGTTCTCTTTACACCAAAAGAGAAGACCACCAGTGAGACATGTATAGGAGTTGTTTATCACATTATTGCAAGTATCATTCAGTATAGAAACTAAAGTTTTTATTTTAAATGCTAAAATTATAAATAAAATGTATGGCTTTATTAGTACAAAAAAAGCTGTACCCGCGACTACGTTCGCGGCAATTTAAACTTTAAAAAACTCTCAATTATACAGTTTGTTTTTCCTGTTCCCAAAGAAAATATGGGAATTTTTATGTTCTATATAGAAGCGTGGTACATACTCGTAGATATACTTAATTTCAGCAATATTGCTATAGCGGATTAGTCGAGTAAGCGTAACAGACTAACAGAAAGATGTTTTATAAAATTAGTATGGATGATAAGAACTAACCGGAGCAAGGCATTGCAGAGAGCGGTGAAGAGAGCGTGAGGTCGTGCCGAAATTGAGCACCACGTCCACAGGCCCTTGGCACGCGTCAATCGTTCGCTCAATCAGTTGACGCTCGTAAAGATCCTCAGACCACTGTACGACCTTAATGCTAACAAAATTACCTTTTTAAGTCAAGTTTGACGTACAGCAAATTACACTTTTAATACTCGTTATTTAATGTACTTGATCAAAGATTAAGCCATTATTTATTAATTGCAAAATATACAAAATTTTTAGAAATTAAGAAGAATATTTTTAATGGAGTGTTCTTCACAATTTTTGCTACTTCAACAAATAGCTAATACAAATTAAAATCTGCGTATATGAGAAAAATCAATATAATGCTGTATAAAAAGTAGGGTGTACTATATGTATGCACACATAATCCATTTAAGATTACCACTATATCAACAATTGTTTCTCCCTGTAACTGAGCGAAGCAGAGCAAGCTGTGATAGCCCAGCGTCAATCTCTAGAGACGATCATGGGTTCAAACCCGGGCAGACACCAATGTTTTTCTATTAAAAACTTATGTGTACAGTTGATAATTGCAATTTATCACACGCTTTTCGGTGAAGGAAAACATCGTGAAAAAACCTGCATATCTCTAGAGAATCCTAGGGATATGTGAAACCTACCAATCCGCATTGGAGCAGCGGGGAAGGTCTTATCTCCAATCCTTCTTTCCAAAAATGGAGAGAGGAGGCCTAGGCCAGAAGTGGGATAATAACAGGCTGTTACTTATGTAACTGAGCATCAGGAGAGTCAAGCCAGTACAATCATATAGTAACTACATTTATTTTGTATTAGCCCACAGTTATAATTATACATTTATAATTAAATATCAAAGATGTTACAACTTACTCTTCATTTTCTTTAGCAAGAAGAAATCCTTCATCTTTCAAAGTAGCAACCGAAATATGAACACGATTATGATATGGCAGCCCTCGGAAATAATGTGTAGCAATACGAAGTGCCCAAAGAGCTAATCCACCAGTTCCGACTATCAGAATTGTCGCTTTTTCCTTTTTATCCGGTCCTTCCAATATTCTGTTCAAGCATTCAATTGCAGTATAGACTGTATTGGTAGCAAGTAAAGCACCTGTAGGTAGCATTGCAGCAATGCTCAAAGGCAGACCATCCGGTACCCGTACTAAGCATTTAAAGTCTGGCACAACAATGAAATCAGCATACCCATGAGGAACACCTTCATAAGGATACAGAACTATTCTAGTTCCTACAGTAATACCATCTGTACATTCTGCTGCACTTCCTATAGCATCTACCACACCTGCCACTTCATATCCAGGGAACAATGCACCATCTCTTAGGCCAATATGTGCAGGTGTAGAAGAATGCAACCCAAAGTTTTCCATCTCCCCTGTTAAACTACCAATTGATGAAACAGAGGATGTGCTACATACAGATGCAGATCGAGTTCGATTAACTCTGTAACAAGCACCCGCATACACAACTCTAATCCTTGCTCCATACAAGGGAACATCTGGCACTGGCACATCAAAACTGAAAACACATTCCCTGAGAGTGGATCCAGGAGATTCAATAGACACTTGTCTGCAAAGTTTACTCATATTTATTTTATCTGAAACAAAATTTTACGTATAATTTAGAAAACCTTTATTACTATTAAAATGTGTAGTATGGATATAAACATCATCATCCTCCTGCTCTTATCCCACTCTAAGTGGGGTCGGCACATGTTACAAACATGTTGTCATATGATTTGGCTACGTATTTTACGACCGGCCGCCTGCCTGACTTCAACTTACCTTAGTCGTATTTTACGACTCCTCGGTAAGAAAGAGGGTGGTCTATTTTACTCAACCGGATACCACACGGTGGGTCAACTTACTTTAGTCGCCTTTTACGCCACCTCGGTAAGAAATGAGGTTGGTCTATTTTATTCAGTCGGATACCACATGGCGGTAGTATGGATATAAATATATCAGAAACTTATCAAGTTCTACCTAATTCTAATATAATGCAATATAGGTCAAACTTATATTCATTATTAATTAAATTATCATAAAAATAAATAGGACAATACTTTGATGTGGTATTCTGGACTTTCTATATTACACAGATAATTCGAAATAGAGAATATAAAAGCAAAATGGAAAGTCAATGAAAAATTATATATCAAATGTATAATTTAAAAAGTTAAAGTCAAGCAATAGGCTATATTTAAGACTGCCTTGTAATAAAAAAAAATTACCGTATTTTTGTGATCACAGTGGAATAATTCTATGAAGGTACAATCTCTGCTTGCTATATCAAAACTATTTCTATAAATAGCGAGGAAACAAATTAGGTATGCAGCCTTCTTGACAACACCTATTATCTTAATAAACAAGGACAATGTACGAATAATGACAAACAACGATCACACGCGTGATGAGTGAACAACAAAACACAAAATTATATAAACTTCGATACGACCTTTCGTTACTTGAAGGTCAAACCAAATTTAAAAAAACGGGAGGATTACGACGGAAATCGATAGCCAACCGACTAAAAATATCTCATAGGTCTAAGAAATAAAAAGTAGGTACATAATATCTGTAATTTATGATTACTGTAATTATTGTATATTGTATAGTGACAGATAATTTAACACTACTATTGAATAATAAAAATGATTATTTGATTTTTTTTTAAACAATAATACTTACATACTATCGATATAAAGTTATAGATGTTTCACAATGAAAAGATTATTACACCTCAAAAAAGCAATTTAGACGTTTTTCTCACAGAGTATTCACTGAATGTTTATTTATATAAATATGTATACATTCATAACACAACCTAATGGGAAAAATCTGATCTTTTTTATAGTATTTTGGGCTCTTGATTCTAACTCTTTTGAGAAAATGTTTGACATTACGTATACGACATAGACTAATTACTTAAAACCAAATTATACGAGATCGCAAGATAGTCACTCAAATAATTTAAAAACAACTGTTACATCAATAATATTGTAATATGATATATATTATACATAATTATATATATAATACATAATTTTGCTCATCTTCGGAATAATAGGTACTTTAATGATACAAATAGATATAAAACTGAGGACTAATAATATATAATTTCGAGAAGTGAGAAGTGGCGCGTATAAAATCGAACGTTTCAGTTAGGCATTTTACTTACGACTAAAAATACTATCTTTATGGTGCCAATTAGGCTGGATTCATACTATGATGCCGTTCTCGGTACGATCTCGCTTCGTTCTCGGTCCGGTCAAATCTCACTGTGTCTACACTACTCGATGCCGTTCTCGGTTCGATCTCGATTCATGGTCGACATACGATGTTTAAAAAAAGAATCATATTAATTTTATTCGCCAGAAAATGGAATTCAATTTTTCTATTGAAGAATTAGCAACAATAGCATTTTGGATAAACAAGATATAAATTAAAAAAAAAATATTCTTTATCTATAACAAATGTTATAAACCACATAAGAAATAGTTAACTTTTTCTGAACTCTACGATTTATTACCAGACATATCATCATCTTCCTGCCCTTATCCCACTCTAAGTGGGGTTGGCACAACATGTTATAAACTTGTTGTCACATGATATGGCTACGTATTTTACGACCGGCCGCCTGCCTGACGTCAACTTTTCTTAGTCGTATTTTACGACACCTCGATAAGAAAAAGGGTGGTCTATTCTACTTAAGCGGATACCACACGGTGAGTCAACTTACCTTAGTCGCCTTTTACGACATCTCGGTAAGAAATGAGGGTGGTCTATTCTACTCAGCCGGATACCACACGGCGGGTCGACTTACCTTAGTCGCCTTTTAAGACACCTCGGTAAGAAATGAGGGTGGTCTATTCTACTCAGCCGGATACCACACGGCGGGTCGACTTACCTTAGTCGCCTTTTACGACACCTCGGTAAGAAAAGAGGGTGGTACTATTCTATTCAGCCGGATACCACTCGGCGGATTTATTACCAGACATAATTATTTAATTAATTTTATTTAACATAAATGCTAAACACATGCGGCGCGACTGATGAAAGACTGCAGTTGAAACAAAAGAAGCGAGTTCAGGTCGAGACAGGTCCGATCTCACTTCAGTCAAATTTTCTTGTCGACGAACCGACGCTCGACCGATATCGGATCGGTACTGGCCCGATACTATAGTGTGAATACTCTGATTCTTTTTTATTTAAGAATATTTTACCGGACCGAGAGCGGAGCGAGATCGAACCGAGAACGGCATCATAGTCTGAATCATGCCAAAAGTTCAATTCAGACTATGATGTCGTTCGCGGTTCGTTCTCGCTTTGTAGTTGACATAAGACGTTTTGGAAAATCACTACATATTATAAAACAAAGTCCATATTTCCGTATGTACGCATAAAACTTTAAAACTTTTTTTAATAGATAGAGTGATTCAAAAGGAAGGTTTGTACGTATAATAACATTCAATACGAAGTAGAGAAATACTGTAATTTTTGAGGTTTCTGTAAATAATTACATTTTTTTCCGCTTACATTGCAAACGCAGGCTAAACCCCACGAGATTCATCAAAATGATGTACTAAGTATTTGTACACCTTAAAAATTTCTACAGAAAAGTCCGCGATGGTATATGTCTATCTCTTATGGATAACCCACAATAGCAGTTTTTTTCATTTACTTTTTACGATAAATGATGCCTTATGTTCAAAGCAATTTTTATACAATACAGCATAAATCCTTATCCAATTGAGTACCTTAAATAAATTGTTGATTTAATATAGATCAATATTGCCGTTTACAGCATGTAATTTAAGTAAACATTTTCGGAGATATTACAGATTTAAAATCGCGCGAGGAGGGCGCGCTTCGACCTATAAGCACTTCGACTTTAGCAGCTATGTCCCTCTTTCAAGAGTTTGTTTGAAGACATTCTGTAATTAATTGTAAAAATAAAATACATAGGGAAAATGTAAAAGTAAATAATTAAAAATGTACTATATGAATTTAGATATTCAAAAAATAGCAGGAAATCTTCTTGGTATAGGGAAAGGAAATTGTTTTTCTCCAAATTTAACGCGTGCGGGTCACGGGTAGTAATGAATAAATCAAAACTACTCGATCGATTTTAATCATTTTTTTTACACTGAATGACATGGGATATATATTTTATACCCGTGCGAAGCAGGGGCAGGCCGCTAGTAACTATATAAATTTAATTCAACAGCATTTAGTATTTCAATATAAAAATCAGAAAAGAAAAGCAAGAAAAAATAAAAAGAAAAGAATAACCGAATAATAAAAAAGCCTAAAAGAAATTTAAAAGAAAAGTCAAGAAAAATCAAAAGAATAGCACAAAAAGAAAAAGAATGACAGAAAAGAAGATTCAAAAGAATAGAAGAAAAGGAATAAGAAAGAAAGAAAAGCTGATAAAAAATTATAATAATACAATCACTTATAACAAATTTTATAAAGTACATGATAAATACTTACCTAATTCAGATTCCCACTATTTATTACCTTTAACTTAATTTGATTTAATTAAAACACACTAGCGGCACGACTGATGAAAGTCTGGAGTTAAAACAGAAGCGTGTTCATATTGTCGATGTCGGTACAACGCCGAGACCGGTTCGATCTCGCTCCAGTCAAAATATTCTTTTTGACGAACCGGTGCTGGAGCGATATCGGACCGGGACCGGAGCGATACGATAGTGTGAACACTCTGACTGTTTGTTGTTTAACAATATTTTACCGGACCGAGAACGGAGCGAGATCGTACCGAGAACGGCATCATAGTCTGAATCCAGCCTTACACTTGAATATATAAATCAATAAATATATGGGACATATAAAAACTATAACATAAACTCAAAAAGTCACCCAATAATCTAACAAGTAATTATCGGCAATAAAATAATAATGCAACTAAAGTCTAGAACAGATTTTTAAATGGTAAGAGAAATTGGAGAGATATGATTTAAAAATCAACCAAAACTGAATACATGCACTGTAATTTCTGTGCAGGTATCTCCAGTTTTCCTCAATTTCCTTAAATGATATAGTTTTACCGGCATGCTTAGATTTCCGGTATCTTGGTTCATCTTTCGAAAATGACGATAAAATTCATTCAGATTTTAAGGGGGATAATAAGAAAACGGTTGGAACGCCTGTCTTGTATGGATCAGAATGTTGGGCAATTAATGAATAAAGGAAAAGTCTTAAAGTTGTACCTGTTATAGAAAAGACGACAAGTCCAATATTAATATGGTATAAGGTATAGGAGCGACGAAAATCAATGGACCAAACGAGTGCAAAATACGAAGTATCCAAGCGTCCTTAAGGGGCCGTCAAATGCCAAAAACGTGTTATTAATTACATAGGAAGTTAGCAAATAATTCTTATAACTAATAATAAATTGTAAAGTGGCAATCATTATTTTTTTATCTTTTTTCATTTCTTTTTATATTTATTTTATCCACATTATTTGAAAGGATAGGTAAAAAAAACAATTAAATAAAAAATAAATTTGTACTTTATTCAGAATATATGATTATAATTTCTGGGATTCGTCTTAAAATATCTGATCTATTTTAGTTATTATTACATATTTGAAGGTTTATATTTTTTTGGGAACTTTTATTATAAGTATTATATTATATATGTATTATACAGTAGTATACTATATTACATTACATATTTTTATCTATGGTATTACAAATGCTTCAATAATTAATCATTTAAATACGCTTTTACATAAGAACTATAATTTTGTTTTCAAAGACTTATTAAAGCTTATTTCGTATTTGTTATAATTTTATAATGTGAATAAGTGTAAATAATAGTAATATCGTGAAGTGATTACCTTAATTTTTTTAAAATAAAATTTGCACTAACGTTTCAGGTAGGAAGATGGAATGCATAAAATAGCATACTTACTCATATCATTGAGAATGTCGTATATTTGTGTTAATAAAAGCTGTAGGGCAAAATTTCAAAAATAATAAACCATAAAGTAAAATAGCAACACTTGTTGGCGTGGGTTCTATAACAGTCATTGTTAGCGATTTTATTAGCGTGGGTTGGTCGTTGTATATTTTCGGACAATCTAGTAATCGGTGAGTCTAAAAACATATTATTAGACTATTTTTACCGTTATTGTCTAATTATCTTACTCCGGGATGTTAATCACTGTGGCAATCTGTGCTTAAGGTTGTTACTTTTTTTGTTGTAGGAACATCGAAGTTTTTCAGATGCGTGACTGATCACTGATTTTTAAGTTATTGCGAATGTATTTCTGATTATTTGTGAAAATTATTGTAGGCCTTTATTTTGTGTATATACATTTAATGTGTTAAAGGATTGTTTATCGTATGCTTAAGTTGTGTTGTGTGTTCATAGTGGACATATTTGGCACTTCGAATTATAATATTAAATTGGTTTGTTCCTCTTTTTTTACCACTTTAATGTTTGATAAATACATATAATTCATTAGTTATTAATTAATTTTTTTGCCTATTTATATTTAACGTATTTATGTTGCTATATTCTACAAATATAGACGTTTATATTTTGGTCACCTATTATGAGGGTATTTTTTTGAAATTTTTATTTTTCTTCATTTACTTTTCTTAAATGTGAGTTAAAATATAAACATTGCAGTAATCTTTTGATGGTGATAGCAATTGTAACATAGTAAATAAATAAATATTTTTACCTATATTGAGATTAAATAACTTCAATAAAAATATTTATTTTTTAAATAACTTTAAGTTGCTTTGCGCTGCCTTATTTATGTTTTTACCGCTTTAGCATTGCATAAACATCACAAATCTTAGTCAAAACAACCATATCATTAGGTATATAATTCATAAAATTTATTTAGGATATCTTGACCTTGTTGGCCTTGGAATGTTTCTTATATGAATAATCTTTAATAATGATTAAAAAAACTTTACTTTTCCTTTTGTAGTTATTTATAAAAAAAAGCAATTATCCACATCTGCTGCTTAACTGGATGTATTAATCTTATGAAATATAATTTTTATTATCTGGTTTCTAGTTATTATTGTGGTATTATTATGATTGATATTACTTATTACTAAAAAATAACAGTAGTATGTAATTGAAATACAATACTTCAAACAGTGACAAAATATTGAAGTATAATTTGATTAGATGTATTGTCATGACCAGAAAAAAATATTGTCACTAATTTCTTGAGTTTGCAGGGTTTCTTAGTGTTTTTTTTTTGTTTTAGAAAAATATACTTGTAGCTTTATTTATCTTTAAAATCAATTATGAATTTGTTTTATTGTACATAATGTTTATAGAGATTAATTTTACCATGACATAGCCTGATAATTATAGGTTCAAACCATATAGGATAAATTTAATCCATAGTGAGAGATAAATGCACCTAAAGTTTTACAAGTTTAGTTTATTATTATATGATGGTGTAGTACACATGTTGTTACAACTCTGTAACCTTTGACGTTTCTGTGTACCAAAAAGGAGATTACAGAATATATTTCTATATTATCTATGAAAATAGACAGAATAAATGTTTTGTGTATAGTAATGTGTGTGTATATGTCTCAGTATTGAATGATTCTGCCAATGCGAATGAAATCCTAAATTTGTAGCTTCGTTTTAGTTTTAAATTTATAGATTTGTATCTTCTTGTTAATTTTTCAAAAAGCAGAAAACTTAAACTTTTATGAGCTCTTTGAATCTAGATGGCAACATCTGAGTATAACAATTTAATTTGAGTATAAAAGTATAATATTTAATACTAAAATTGTTTCTTATGCTTTAATATTATCCAAAGGTTTGCTGTTCTGATTGGAATTTTAAATTATAATTAAATAACTTACAAAAAAAAATATTTTATAAAAAATGTAAGAATAAGATTTCGAATTTTGTTTGATCTTCATTTTCCCCACAATAACATATAATATACAGTTTATCTAATTCTCCCATTGACATAAGTTTTGTGTATAAAGAACAATCAATTATCAGATAAATCTTATTGTGGTTTCTGGTATTGGATCATCAGGATAATTGTGGTTTATAATAATACTACTATTCTTATTCTTTTAGCTTTCTCTGCAATTTGATTATTATTTCACTCTTTGTTTTATGGTATCTACTGAGAACGTAATACACTTTGTATTAAATTAGAATCTCTTATTAAATATTATAATGAAATGTTTCAGAAAACATTTTGTTGAAGAGATTGGGAGGTGCTGTACTCAACACACAAACTGTGGTTGTTGCACAAAAGTAAGTTTTTATTTACTAAGATGTATAAACAGGATGTCAATATACCTAAAACAAAAGGTTATGTTATGTCCAATATTGTAAAAAAATAATCCAATTAGAATGGGCTGTTATTAGGAAATTAGGCTAGATCTTTTCCTCTGAAATATGTCAACACTTGCAGACCAGAATCTTTAATCATGTATGTTTATTTATTTGTTAACAGCATAAATACTAAACTTTAAAATGTCGCTGTAACTATAGTTTGCTGCACAGTCAGCAGGTGATAGAAAGAACTGTGCATAATATCTGTTTATATGAGGTAAATTTCCTAACAATCTTTTCCTTTACTGAACATTATTTTATTATTGGTAATGATAATCAACCTAAATATTTTCAAATAAAGCTTTCATCATATTAGCAGCCATCGTCTTACTTGCGTTTAGAAAAAACATACAATCTTTAGAACTAATTTACTTTACAGTTTAATCTCTTAGCAAAGCATTAAATCTTTGTGATTAACTAATTGATTTCATCACCTATATAGGTTTATAGAAAGTATAATATTGTACTTAACACAAACTGTGATTGTTATTCATCAGTATACAAAATCATAAGAAATTACACATGTATGTTGTATGTTGTATTAATTATGGTTATGTTTCAGGTTAATATGTCGCAACAATACAGTTTGCGGTGGAACAACCACCAACCCAACTTCATATCTATGTTTGGTAATCTACTTGCTACAAAAAATCTGGTTGATGTCACTCTTGCAGCTGAAGGCCAACATTTAGTAGCTCACAAAGTTGTGTTGTCTGCTTGTAGCACATATTTTCATGTAAGTTTAAAAAATAACACAGGCTACATTGTGTTTGCCACTCTTTAATCACCTTATAATTCATAGTATATATATTACTTCATTGTAATATTCCTACTTTTAACATATTCTCTTGTTATTATTCTCTGTAATTTTTATGTTATTTCTAATACATTTAATGAAAATAAACATACATATGTAATTAAACTGTATTACCTTTTAACTTATATTTATTGCTTCTGTCAATAAATACAGTTATTAATTGTTTAGTTAATTTTCATATCCAGAAATGTCGAGGGTTACTTTTCTCTACTTTTTAAGTACATATTTTAGTTTTTATTATACTACATTATCTTCAATTATTCTTTGCAGAATTTTTATACTGCAAAAATAATTTTATGAGAAAATCTATGTTATGCTTAGTGTAGGCAGCACTATCCATTCTCAGCTTATACATGTGGGGTTAGTAACTGCACGTACCACAATACACTACACAAGCACTAAACGCATTCACTTGGACGATCTCAACGTTCCGTAAACGAAACATCATCAGGTGATATGCTCCATGACAGACACATAATCACTTTACGACTTTCCAGGTTTCGTTTGGAACACAGTATCACATAGAGTTTTTTTAAAACACTGATTAATTTAAACAATTCTGGTGTTTTTTTTTTAATACTTTTATTGTTAATTATTCATAGAACATGCCTTATTTTTAATTTAGTTTTATTTTTCTACTCTTTGCAAGAGAAAAATATATATCTGTAGTTATATATCTGTTTCAGTCATTATTTATGGACAACCCTTCGCATCATCCAATTGTTATATTGAAGGATGTTACATTTAATGACTTACGTACAATGGTGGATTTTATGTACTATGGTGAAGTGAATGTCACAGAAGAGCAGTTGCCCCAGGTAAAAAAAAATATATCACCATAAGAATACATAATTTGGAGTATTGATTTTGAATGACATCCCTGTCAACATTATGTACATCTAAATTATGACTTTTCTCTTTCTTTATTCTTGTTTCAGACTAGTCTCTTCTTTTGAACTTTATTGTATTAACTTACAGTTTTTCTTTTATTAATAAACTAGGAGTCCCGCCCCAGCTTCGCACGGGTATAAAGCATATAGCCTATGTAACTCAGTGATAATCACAGTATTTCGCTACTCCATATTGAATTTTATTATACATATAGGGTGGTTAAATTTCAAGGGCCGATGTTGATTTTGAATAAAACACAAATTATACAGGAAATGATTGTTATTTCTTATTATTATGATAATATAGTATGACTCAATTATGTATGAAACAAAATATTGGACAAATGGCCGCCTCAAACGCGGCGGCACACCTCCAATGATGGTCCAAATTTTCGATGACGCTGAGGCATAATTGAGGTTCTATGCCGTTAATGAGCCGAATTATCTCGTCCTTTAGCTCTGGAATTATTGCTGGCTTATCGACGTACACCTTTTCTTTCAAATAATCCCAAAAAAAGAAGTCCAACGGTGTCAAATCACATGATCTTGCCGGCCAATTGACATCACCACCACGTGAGATAACACGGCCATTGAAGTTGTCGTGCAAAAGAGCCATTGTTTCGTTAGCTGTGTGGCAAGAGGCACCGTCCTGTTAAAACCACATATCATCCACACCCATATCTTCCAATTCGGGCCTCCTACATACCCAGTTTGTTCAAATTTTTGCACAATTTTTCCGATTGTACGCACATTTGGACAATTAAATTGATCGAAAAAAAAAATCGCTAAGTACACGATATGCATTTTGATTTGAACGCCAATTTTCATAATAAGCCTGAATAACTTTAACGCGTTTCTCGATTGTGTATCTTTCCATGGTTCAAATTGAGTTAGTCTGAAATTGCGAAATATCAAAAAAAATGCAGAAAAAAACTTGACATTTAAGTGTGGTTCACATTCAACATCGGCCCTTCAAATTTAACCACCCGTTATAAACATTCCTCTTCAATCACTCTATATACTTTAAAAAAAACCGCATCAAAATCTTTTGCGTAGTTTTAAAGATTTTAGCAAACATAGAGATATAAGGACAGACAGAGAAAGTGACTTTGTATTATACTATGTAGTAACGTTTATAGCTACTACTATTTTGATAATTGTCATATTTTTACCAAACTTATCCAAAGACTAAATTACGTTTAGCTGTCATTTATGTTTAGTTTTTCCATGTCATAGTCGTTTTTGCTATACCACGTTCTATAGTGACTTGACGGGATAAAATAAATGCGGTCGAACGGGATAAAAAGTATCCTATGTCCGTCTCCTGGTTCTAAGCAACCTCTCCACCAATTTTCAGCCGAATTTATTCATCTGTTCTTGAGTTATAAATAGTGTAACTAAGACCAACTTTCTTTTATATATATAGATTTCTAATTATAGGTTTTAGAAACAGCAAAAATTTTAAAAATCAAAGGTCTAACGGAAATGCCCGACTCAACGTCCTTGACACGCTCACAAGGTTCGGCAGCTGACTTTCCCAGCGTGGACAACACTAATGAACTACAAAGACCTCCAGTTTCTCCCAGTTCACCATCTATTAAAAGGAGAAGGTTGGTTTCCCAAAACAGTGTATCTTACATGTTTCTTATAAATAGTTATAAATATATGAAACAAAATAAATTAGGTTTACAGTGTAAATCTAAGTGTAGTCACTAAAAACTATTGATTTCAGTTCTTACAATACTTTCAGCTGCATGTTAAAAGTATTTTATAGCAGTGCTGGATTTTTAATTAATTTTACTGTTACAAATGGCAATAATTAATATTATTTAAACAGATTATGTAATGTTTAGAATATGGAATATAATGTTTAGTATATGGATTAAATAAAATTTTATATATTTAAAAAGCTGGTTTCGCTTTAGTTTACTTTTAACTTGTTATGAGATTTATTAGTAGTGTATAAATTTATTTATTAGTGTATATATTTATAAATTGATAGGTAGAGTTTTGGTAATTTTATTGCAGACGTCGAAAAAGTTCGTCAGGATCAGGAGTAAATTTGGTGACAGACGACAACAGGAGCAATGAGTGTGTTCAAAATATGGATATGATGCGAGAAGCTGTGACATTAAGTAGTGTACCTCAACAGAAGCGCAGAGAACTTGATGAGCGCATGGATACGCCACAACAGGTACAATTTTACTTGTAAATCTATACTAATATATAAAGCAGCAGTGTTTGTTTGTTTGATTGTTGGAAGACGCTAATCTCAGGAACTACTGGACCAATTTCAAAAATTATTTGAGTGTAAGATAGTCCATTTTTTAAGGCTATAGGTTAAATAACATCAAATGGTAAATGCTAAAATGAAGAGGAAAGGAGCAGCAAAAAAAAATTTGCAAAAACGGCAATATTTAAAGATTTCCTTGCGTGCGCTAAGTAAACAGTGAAAGTTATTAAAAAATCATGTACCTATAACAAAATTGTTCCCCTCTAAAAGTTCTAAATAAAAGTCCGCGACAGCGTATGTCTAGCTTTTAAGGTTGACCCACTTTAACCATTTTTATGGTTATCAAAATACTATATTACGGTTTTAACCTTTCCACGCGGGTGGAGCCGCTGGCGATTGCTAGTTTTATATACATTTACTAATTGGCCCTGCGAACTTCGTATAGCCTTTTAATTAAATAATATGTCGAAGTTTAAAAATTAAAAATAACAGCTGACCAAAAATAATACTTGAACACATTTTTATAACGAAAAAGTTTAAGCTTATGATAAACAATAGTTTTGTTACTTTTAGCGCTGCCTAAATATTTTGTACAACGAGTAAGGTTATCCGACACACAAACACGTAACATCATCTACTGAAAACCTAAAAAACTTTAAAATAAATTAGTACCCTTATGCATAAAAAAACTTTACAATTTGCAATGAAAGAAGACCATTAATCGATTTAAAAACTAACCTATCATTTAAGTAGGACCAATAGATTTAATTTGAATGTAATTTAATACACAAATTAATGAAAATATTATTTTGCTATTATCTGCGATAAAAGAAAATATATGTAATGCTTGTTAGCGCACACACTATACAATAACACGATATAATAGAAATACTACAATTCCCGTTCCGTGATGCTCTTCTCTTGAAAGACGAACAAAGACTGAATGTCCCTGAAACGTTTTATCAATAAGAAGACTTCAACGGAAACAACAATGGCACAATGTTGCCACCGTTTCAGTAAAAAGGGCGCGATACTCGTTTCATGACGGTGTTGCTATAAAATACAAAGCGAAAGTCATTGGCGACAACATGCTAAATGTAGAGTGTACTATTTGTTCTCATAGCTGATACGCCACCAATAACACAACAATACACTAACACTGCACACATTCACCACCACAATCTCAATAATTGTTTTGCGCCGTAACCGAAAAATCCTCGGGAGATAAACTCCACGACAAAATCGCATGTTACAAACATGTTGTCATATGATTTGGCTACGTATTTTACGACCGGCCGCCTGCCTGACGTCAACTCACCTTAGTAGTATTGTACGACTCCTCGGTAAGAAAGGGAGTGGTCTATTTTACTCAACCGGATACCACACGGTGGATCAACTTACCTTAGTCGCCTTTTACGACACGTCGGTAAGAAATGAGGGTGGTCTATTCTACTAAACCGGATACCACACGGTGGGTCAACTTAACTTAGTCGCCATTTACGACACTTCGGTAAGAAATGAGGTCGGTCTATTCTACTCAGCCGGATACCACACGGCGGGTCGACTTACCTTAGTCGCCTTTTACGACACCTCGGTAAGAAATGAGGGTGGTACTATTCAACCGGACACCACACAGTGTAACATTGTATGATTCTTTTATGCTTTATTTCTTTGCCTAAATACAGGATAATATTTTATTAATTGAACAATTTAAAAAAATATATATTTGTGCTCTTTCATTACAGACTGGGGATCCTTCAAATATCAATATTGATCAGTTGGCTATCGATACAAGTGCAGTTGGAATGTCCCAAGGTATGTTTATATTTATAGTGCATTTTATTTATTATTAAATGATTGATTTAATTAACTACGCCGTGTACTATCCGGCTGAGTAGAATAGACCTGCTTCGTTTTTTACCGAGGTGTCGTAAAAGGAAACTAAGGTAAGTTGATCGAGCGTGTGGTATCTGGTTGAGTAAAATAGACCCCCCTCTTTCTAACCGAGGTGTCGTAAAATACGATTGGGGTAAGTTGACGTCAGGCAGGCGGTCGGTCGTAAAATACGTAGGCAAATCATGTGACAACATGTTTGTGACATGTTGTGCCGGCCCTACTTAAAGTGGAATAAAGGCAGGAGGATGAATTGATTTAATGAACTTTAATTTTCAGAATTATTATTGGATAAAATAGATATAATAAAATGTTTGATTTGGGGGTTTTCTTGCCGGAACCGCAAATTTCAAATCGGAATTGGAATTCAGTCTCTTTAATCGATCAAATGTAAATAACAAGATAACCAACATAATTCAAAAAATATTATCAAAATTTAGTGCCTTTAAAACTACCAAATTAATTAAGTACACGATTTAATCAGGTACCGATTAATGAAGTCGAGAATGGACTTTTTAGTTTATTTTATAGTTATTATTGATAGCAATACCGCTATAATAAAATGGCGTAAATGCTATCAATAATTTTAAATGCTTTGAAATAAGAATAATATTTACCTAATGGTAATTAACGTGTTGTAGTCTGCCTACTAAAGAAATTTTTTGACATGTTTATATTTAGTTAAGTATGGTTAACCTTTGGAGAATATGTTTGTTGTGAACTATTGTTTGGTCTTATTATCCTACAGTCTGTACTCAAAGTATAATAACCCGTATTCTTTAGGATTTGTATAAAAATTTAATTCTCAAGCTATAGAGAAGTGATCATATCATCAGTATCATCACTAAGTGGTCGGCCTACTCGACAGTTTATATAGTTCTTGTAAAAATGAAAAATAAACTTCAAAAATGACGTTCTTAGTTGGTCTGTGGTAAACTGGTAGTAATTTAGTTTTATGTTTAATAAATTTAGTTCGTTATCATAAGACGTGTATACGTAACTGTTTAGTCTATAGTATCGCGTTAAAGATCAAATGGAATTGTTTTTAATCGTAGTTTATAATAAAATAATTTTGTCATTCCGTTTATGTCAAGGAGGTTTGCACTCATGTTGTAACCAATAAAGGCAATACCACCTTTGGATATGCAAATGACATCTCTCACGAACAGATATAGGTATAGCTAGTAGTGATCCTCTCAGGGGCAAGGTGGAGATTGACTTACTGTTGAAATAGGTAATTGGAAAGAAGCCCGTCTGTTCAAGTTACAATGTCACCGAAGTTCAATTTCAGTTCAACTTTGCACCTGCATGAATTACTAGCTTTATTATTAAGAGACCGTGTCCTAAGTAAAATCGTGATGTACTTTACATTGAAAAAATTTCTTACACAGCACAAACTTAGGTTTGTTTATATATGGTGATACTTTTACCATTTGTGGGACAGATATGCTAAAAACCAGTAGAATCCTTTGGACTTGCTAGATTGGTAGGAGACTTATTGGCAACAGCCCTGATTAATGCAAATTTGCATAGTTTACAATACAGGTGCCGAGTTGGCTGTCTATCGGTTTTCTACAGGATTTATTAAGGAGTCTCCTCAAATAACTTATAACCTTCTTTTTTCCAACATATAATATCAAAACTGGTTTTTGACATCGACATAAATTCCACCAATATGTTAGGGATTATATGTATGACATTCAGTTTCTATTGCACACTGAACTGGTATAAAATACCCTCCCAGCACATGCCTCTTCTTTAGAAAAGACTATAGATGACCTGACAGACCTTTTAGTTCCGAGTATGCAAGAAGCCTGTTAATTGTTAATGTCATTTTAACATATGTGCCTATATTTAGCACTGATTCACTCTTATCAACACTAGTAAAATTGCATAAAGAATTTTTATTCTTCAATATTTTATAACCCATAATAGTGTTTACAGTGTTATCATAAATAAGTCCATAGTTTCATTTTCGTATAGATTCCAAATAATACATATGCCGTTGAAATAAAACATCTAAATTGATATCACTGGGGAGAATTTTTAGCTGAAACTATGCTTTGAATGTTCATATTATTTTACAAACACCTGTGACAGGCACAAGTTCTTAGTACATACGAATCAAAGAAAGATAGATAAATTAAGGTTTGGATATATGTGAATTTCTTATGTTCCCCGAAATTCTTTATTCTTTTAATAGATGCATATTTTATTATACTTATATTCGAATTTGTATAATTAAATTACGACCAGTAAGTTTTTATTGTAGAGTTTAGGTAGTTTCTGCGTTTATAGACTTTGATTTTTTATAGTCAACTAAGTTAATATACATAGTATAAATTATATAAAATCTAAATTATTTTGTAAGATTTAAAAAAAGTAGTAATCCGATACTAAAATATTTATTTATTTTATACATATGAGAACTGCATTTTCTAGTAAATTGTGTTATATAAAAGCCCTTATGTTAAAATATGTATTAGTATATAATATTTACAATTGTACATATTGTAATATTTTATATATCTCAAAGAGCCATTGTATTTATAATATAGTATATTAATTTTTCAGGGAAGGGAGATCAATGAAATCTGTAGTGTAGTGAACCTTATTTTTCTTTTTTTTATTGTATTACAAAATCATTTATCTCTCTTCCCAGGACAATGGAATATGTTGGAGCATACATACCCCCGGTATTCAAACGCTTGTCTCGGCGGTGGTGGACTTCAACCTGATCAGGGAATGTATCTCAATAATGTGATAAACCCACACGGGGATCCGGACATGAATCATTACGGCCAGGCTCTCGGCGTGCCGGGCCCGACGCCGGGGCCCAGCTGTGTCGCGGAGGCACAAACGGTCCAATCGGCAAATAAGATTCAACAGAGGCGACGTCGAGCGACAAATCCACAAGCCGAAGAAAACTTCCAACGGGCACTGGAGGCGGTTCGCTTCGGAGGGATCGGATTTTGCAAGGCAGCTAGGATGTTCGGTGTGAACAATCGAACACTTTGGCTGGAATATAAGAAGAAGGGGTACCCGAATAACCGACCCAGCATAAAGAGCCGTATCAAGCGCGAGCACGTGACACCACCGCCCGAACACAAGAATGAACCGCCACAACAGGATCAACAGATGGCGTTGATCTGTCCCCCCCACCCGGTTCCGGTCGGGTTCATCGATCCCCGTCCAGTAGACTTCCCACTGCAAGTGAACAACTCTCCCCTGAATATTATCAACGGTGTGAATTTCCCGATGCAATAGAACGCGGCGTGCGGGGTGCAAGGAAATGAGTCTTACTCCTTGTGACCCGAGTGGCAAGGCGGCGAGTGTGCGTTCGCACTGTCGCCGCCCTTGCGCCCCCAAACACGCTACGATATATATATGCATATGCCCATGTAAATATTGTTACCATTATTGTCCAGTATTACTTGCTAACCGGTCGGTTGTAACTATAAAAAGTACAGTAAAAGGCAAAAGTATACAATCATAGATTAGTATATTCACATATTTCATAAATCTATATCAACTTACTTACTCAATAAGTAAAAATTATATTAGTCTTAACTTTTTTTTTATAGTTCAAAATGTAGAATTTACGTACTTAAACGTAAATTGGTTGATTTAGTGATTTATTTTTATATTCTATTATGTTTTCCGACTATGATTCCTTTAAGCATTAGTTCCAATTTTAAAGATTTATGTGTCGGATTTACTATGTGTATCTGTGTGAGTATACAAAGTATTGCATGAGTGTATATACGTCTATATGTATACATATTTACCAGCATTCAACAAGATGTCAGTTTGTGTCTGTGTTGAGAAATGTATTTAAAAACATTATCTGCATTTACATATACTTTGCCTCTAACTGTACAAATCCCGCAAACATCTTGGCCGAACTGAAAATAGAACAACTAACTCTGCCTAAATTGTAAAATAAATGTGGATTACCTGTTGCAATGATTCGATTACTAGTTCCACGAGCCAAAAATATTTGATTTGTTCTTTTAGGCCAAATTAGTTGAAATAAAAAAAAAATATCCCTTAAAATATTACAACTTTGATTATCGATAATCGATTAAGAATCATTCGATCTACCTCTAATACAATAGCGTTATTAATTCAAATAAGTATGACATATGACACGCTAACATATGATAACGTAAACTCAGCTCGGCCACAGATGCTCCGTTTATCGTTTCGGGATATTAAAGGTATTAAAGTGAGTGGACGCATTGCCGACGACGTCCATAAGCCATAAACAGTAAGGTATGTTTAGATCTCATAGCGATGTAAGTTTAAAGACAGGTATTTGATATCAGCTTTTATGATTAAACTGCTTTTATAATGAAGTTAGTGTATAAAGAGAAGATGTGATAGCGAATTTACTGTAAATTATATAGTAATAGTATAATTATAGTAGATAGAGATACTTATGTAGAGACCAGTCTGATATCGTTAATGTTTTGTAGAAAACTATCCATAGTTGTACTATTGAGTATTTTTTTAATACATTAACATGACACGGTGCTCTTGCACTGTTAGCATTATTAATAATAACGTAAAAAAATAATGTCTTGATATGGTACCCAACCGCTTGATTCTTGTTAAATGCCTTATTTAGAATAAAAATGTCTATGTTAACTACCTCTTCAAAAGTATTTCTTCTTGTATAATTAATTATATATAGGCTATTCCACTAAGTTTTTCGATCACAAATATGTACCTAGATACAGAACATACAGAGTAGAAACGGTAAGTGTGCCTTATAATTGATTTATTTAATTAATAATAATTTGTAATTTCAAATTATAACACGACAACGCATTTTAGGCATTAAAAAAAATTAATGTTCTTTATAATGCGTGTGGTCTACATAGATAATAAATAAAAAGGCCCATTGACGGGATCACAAATAACGAAAGAAATTAGTAAGTTTTCTTCTATAATTATCCAAAGTTTGTATATATATCAGTGTGGCTAGGTTAAGTAAATAATCGACTGAAAATACTTATCGTTTGCACTCTTTGTACTTTCTAACTCAAATGGGAGATTATTTTTGAGAGGAATTTTGTATTTTTCAACATGCACTTTTATGTATCCGCCTTTATTACTTAATTTATTATTTTAATTTGACTTAGCACAATGAGAAACTTCTCAGGTATCATCACATTATATGTTATCATAAACATAGTACATCGATTCAATACATTTCACCTATCACTACAGATACACTAGCTTAAGAAATGAACGATTCAAAAATTTGTAAACTTTTACGCGGCCTACATTCTGGCAAATGCACAATGTATAGGTAATCGACGTATAAATATTATATTCATTGAAAAGATCTTGTAGTCTTAAAATCTATATAGTTATGACAGTAGAGAACTCCATTGTATATACAGTAGTTTTAAAACATTTAATACAAAGATAAACTTTAATACTATAAGTCCCGTGCATTTATAGGTTAGAGTGGGTTGAAACTTACTACAATAAGGTGGTATTTATAGGCTCGTGATAGCAATTTTGTTAGAAAGTATTATAGAGCCAGTGAGCCAATAATTTTTGGTTAATCAGAAGCTATTATTACTCAATTTTCATCAATATATAAAAGTCCATGTGGATATTACGTACTACACGAGAATCAGTTTGTAAAACTTGCTATTAGGTCATTCGCAATCATTCCGATCGTTTCTTATAGCATTCACGCTTATCCCACAACCAACTCGTTCTGATTACCCCATCCTAGCCAATATTGACATTCAAATAGCTATATTCTTTTGATAGTTATAAATGCGCGTCAACTGTAGATATAATACATCTCCTGATTTAAAGTCTATATACTTGTCCCAAAAAAATTGGTCTAGCTTATTTAGCAATCAGGATTCCGCACCTCCTGATATAATTTACGTATATTTTTTTCTGTTAAAATATCAAAAATATAATTTTATTTTTGGGGGTTTTTTTACATTCATTTCATATAAGAAAATTTATTGCATCCAACAAAATATGTCTTAAAATTTTGCAACATCGCAGTCACCCCATATGTAACATAAATAAAGTGTCGGAAACGGAATTGAACATTTATTTTATTATCAATAGCTATATAATAGCTATAATAGTTAGCCAAATAGTAAGTAAGTAATAAAAGCCATATAAAATTACTGAAACTATTTGATAAAAATAATCGATACATAATAAATTATCGGGATATTTATATCGGTTTCATACAAAATCAAAATAACCTACATGTACACTTATGCTGATTATATTGTAACACGGTATAGCTTTTTTGTACATAATATGTTACCTGTAGTTAAGCAAAATTGTTCCTAGGATCTCACGAGTGGATATAGACTGATTTTATTATACATATTGATTTTTAGTCTCTGTGAATATATCAAACAACTTTACTTTATTACTTATAATAAAATGTCGGTAGTCCAAAAACATAATTATTTAAATGATTTCACGCAAACTTTGTTTTGGATGCTAACGGCATAACATTATTTAAGTACTAAAAATGATTATGAGACACTAACTAATAAATAAATAATTAATAACGAAATTTAATAATCAGATTTAACTATAAAGATGTACAGCCTTACTTATAAACGTTAATTAAATTTAAGCAATGAGTAACTGGTTAGTTAAGAAACTTTTTTACTTATAAACGATACTTAACTTTAAATACTGTTTAAATCGCTGTTTAAATAGTTGTCAAAATAAACACCACTAGGACGTTGTTTAAGGATTGTTTAAGCAATGGCGTCGGCGTAACAGCTGATTTTGGTATCGCTCTGTCCGTTACACGAATCTCGATATATCCTATTAATATTATAAATGCGAATGTGTGTGAGTATGGTATGTACGTATATTTGTTATACGATGAAATTTGGCACAATTATTCCTTTCCACCGAAATAACATACAGGCCACGGAAATAAAGCGCCATCTATTATCGACCTATTACACTACAACAGTCCACGCGAACGAAGTCGCGGGTAAAACCATTTTTATAAGTTACAAAAAAAGCTTTATAAATTAAAGGAAACTTAAAACTTGGTTTTGGGCATCGACATAAACCAATAACAAAATTAATCGATTATGAATTCGCAACAATCTGTGCCGCTACAGACTAAAAATAAATAATATCACAATTTCATTCGGTCTTTTGTTCAGTGTTGCAGTTCTTAAATATTTTGAACGTTGATTAACTAATTGAATCCTAAGTAACGTTTATAAGTAAAGAAAGTTAAACAAATGTTTAACCACTTAAGCGTTTGTTAGTTAAGTAATTGTTTAGTCAGTGATTAAAGGATTTTTATAAGTAAGGCTGGTAATAGTTAAATCTGATTATTAAATTTCTAGTTACATTTATTTCTTGGTTTTCGTAAGCTTCCATTCGCAGCTTTTACCTCTACCATACCCATTATTATGGCCAGATAGAGTTTGAAATGTTAAGCCTCATTATTAGTTATGCAAAACCAGGCATAACGTGACATAAGGTGACGTAATTAGTTGTAAGAACTTCTGTAATCATAGGATCTCCTTCGTTTTCGACTGATTTTTTCTTCTATTGTAATGGTAAGTGAAGTGTATGTAAAGGTAAATCTGAACTAAATAATGTATGGATTTGAAAAAATCATTGTTTTTTAAAGATGTGTTTTGCTAGTTTGTAATTTATAACACTCTTTTAAATTTAGTTATACTGAAATCAGTTGATTTATATTCAGTTTAGTTTACATTCAGTAATAGTTTGTCTATTAAAATAAACAATACTACCTGCTATATCTTCGGTCCAATCCTAAAGTAGCCAATCTATATAAATTTGCTGTGGAGACGCAAATTATTTGAACATCAGGGTTATTATATATTTAACTCTTTCTAAATAATGTATAAATTTAAACCAACCTTTACTGTTGTACCAATGATATAATAGTATTTTTTTAACATGTCGAATGGGACTGAACACAATTTATTATTACAAATAGATCAATTGTTTTCGAATAACATAAGTTTTATACACATCCTTTTTATGATAAGTTTAAATGTCTTAAATTTTTAATGTTTACTTATTCAGATAAAAATTTATGTTATACGAGTAGTCCTTACTTAGCGCTAGTAATTGTGCACAAAATTTCGGCATAACGAAACTTGAATTGAATGTACTTTATTGAGATATAGGTAAGAAAGATTCTGATATAGCTTCCGTTTTGTAGAAGGCAAATGGATCTGAGATGTAAACTAAATTTCCTATTTTGTATGCAGCTGAGGCCAATCAAGTTTATTCAAAGATTATTCGTTACTCCAGTGCCTTGGAAAATACATTTTAAGGTCGATTAAATTGCTAAACGATCTGACTGATGATATTGCTGAAACACGTCTTTCAAATTTTCACATTTATAGCCGTTCATCACAATATTTAACATATATCTATAGCAATGTTTTTAGGACAAAAATTTATCATCCTGAATAAAATATATTGACTTATACTGTGGATAATTATTATATAACATTTACGGCCCGCTTCTGGACTTTAGGTTGTGTTAGTATATACTTAAAAAAACTTTTGTAATGAAACACTTCTTATGTGAATCGTGAATGTGATTATATTATTCAATAAATAATTTAAAAAATGTTATTATTTCTAAATGTATTTTTCAAAAATTTTGAATGAAGTCTATAATATGCAGCTTCTTATTCAATTAAATTGCTCTAAAACGTTTATGAAATATTCTTTTGGCATCCAACAGAATATAGTTTTCGTAAATAATGTGTACAAAACGTGTGAAAACTATTGAAACAAAAACTTTACGTGGTAGGTACTTTTTTAATGAATTTTTGTACTTATTATATTACTTATATACAATAAAAAAAGCCTAAATCTAGAATCAGTATACATCATCAGTATGTTAACCATGATTTTTGAGTGTGTATTTTAGTTCAATAGTATGTACATAATAGGATCGATATTTCCTTATGAAATAATAGCAATAATATTTGTATTATTAATATGTTTTTGTACGTAACGTACTAGACAGTAATCGTTAATTACGTAAACTGTTTACTTTGTAATGGACAATTAAATACCGAATAAAGTAATATATAGCTATGTTGATATTTTTCAGATCCATTCATTTGCAAATAGCTAGCTTTGTTACTCGAGTCCTGATTTACAATGCATGAATAATTCAATTGACTCGCAAAAACAAATCCCGTAACAATCGACGGCAGTTTAGTTTAACACCACATATACGAGAACCTGGCCCTCAAAACCAGATAAGTCCGCGAATTAAAATTTTACATGACAGCCAAAAAATATATACTACCACTTCAATTTTTACCTAGTTCCAGTTTTATCCAAAAGTAAGAAAAGGGATAGATACACCTGAATAAAAATACCACAATTAGGTAAAAAAGTGGACTTATCCGGATTTGATCCACGACTAGCCATTGTTTTTAAAAGGCCAGTCAGCATCAAAAGTAACACTAACGACAGCAAATTTTAAAAGTTTAAAAATCAACTGTAATTGTCGTCGAACGCAAATCCCATATTATAGTTACTACAGAAAGAGCTGAAGCATGATTCCAGAGTTGTTTCTTTGCTCGCTGACTACGAATACTATTCTTAATCATGGCTGCATAGCATTGTTACATATTAAGTTGAGCTTTTAAACACTTCAAAACATTACAATGTATCGTACGATAGTGTACATAAGTAATGATTCAGTATTATGTATAGTGATTGTCAAGATATATTTAGAAAACAAAATTGTTCTCAGAGTCGCGGAAATGCGGAGTAGCTTTACTTTTGTGTTGTTATAATTGCGATTATCGAATTGTTGTCATTGGCTGACATTTGAGTTCCGGTTGCTATAATAGATCGCCTTGTATGTAAAATGTAGAAAGTAGAAAAGATTGGTATGCTTGCAATGTTCACACGAAAGTTATCCATGAAAATTTGTATGAAATAATTGCATTCATAGCAATCATTCTAGTCAAGAATACGCTAGTAGTTTATAATTTAAAATTTTATAAAATATTTTCTGAATGTTTGCCAGTGAGAAGGATTCCGATGGTAACAATCAAAAGTTACGTGATCTAGGGGCTAAGTTTAATACGCGTTCTTTAAACTACAATGATTGCAACTATATCAATTTATTTATCATAGCTATTTACGCATTTTTCAATTGTTACTTTAAATAAGATAACTGTATTTAAAACCAAACTAGGTGGTTAAATAAAATAAATGATAGTTTTTCAAAATCAGGTCTTAATAATTTTATTACCAACTCAAGTTTCAACAGTCCACATTGAAACTTCTATAAAAGTACAAGTTCTTTTAAACCGTAAAATTTCCTTAAAATTGCTTCTGGCGAGAAGTACCAGCAAACAACTCGATGCTTTCTCTTGTTTTAAATTTTATTATTATTTCATTTCTATCATTTACTAGGTCTGATTCGGTTTCGCTTATGTACTCAGTATCCGCAGATCGTTTTATTCACCAGTTCACCCATAAGGTAATTAGATACTGTCTTCTAAGTGAAAAAAATGTTTAATTCTCGGCATTTTCATCATGCATGCACTAATCGTTAGGGGACAACCGTGTCGAGCTGTTAGACCGTGTCGAGTGTTAACTGATGATTAAACTTGATGTACCGCTTATTTTAGGGTTTCACTAAATAATAATATCAGCCTCATAAAATACAATTGTTTTTTAAGTCTCGAGTTACATTGTCCCCCTATGACCCTACTCAGCGCCCTCGCATTAGATATTCCGCAATAATGTGTTGGCGTCTATCACGCTTTTTTTTTGCTCTGATCTAAACTATAGCCATCCAGCTAGAACTGTGGTAGACCTGTGCGGCATATCTTCCATCACATTCTAGTCGCACATCCTTTTTCGTCGTATTCCAATTTTGTACACTTCTGGATTGTTTTTCTGTGTGTCACGGATATCAGTTTTGCTCCTTTTAGGCATAACCAAAATAGTAAGATGTACATTGTATTCAGGGACTCCCGATAGTGCATGCTGCTAATACGTTAGTACAATCCAGGAGTACATGGTGAGATTGAACTCCTGCAATATTAAAGGACATCAGGCTACTCGGCAATTACCTACTCGGGGATGTTTGGTTCGTGAGAAGCCATCACGGTGATTAACGATTTGTTACTACAATGATGTTAGCCTCTTCTATGTACAGCAAACAGCCCTTATGACTTTTCCGCACTAGTAACGAACCAGCTCTCATATTCGATTGGCCTTTCATGGGGACGCTCTCCCTTCATCAAGACTGCGCTTAAACAATACGCACATCTATCAATATAAGGGACGCACGGTATTATCTCAATTACATTTTGATCTTCAATCAATTTACATTAGCTGGTTTTTTAAAGGAGATACGCAAGAGGTCTTGCAACTTCTACATAATTTTTGGCAAAATCCGAATCTAATTCACCGTTCGTAGGAACTATCACTTGACCAAAAAAACTTCATATGATCACACGCAAAATAGCCGTTAACACGGTTTATGCGCAGCCTGAGCATCTTTAACCAATTAAAATATGCTTCCAGGTCTGATAAATGTCGTTCAGAGGGCACCGGAGATAGTTCTACCAGATCCAGGTAATTTAAAAGTTGTATATCTGTAAAGTGGAATCGAATAAGGCCACTAAGCCACTAAAATTTATCACCAGAACTATGAAACCACATTGGTATGCGATTATATATAACTGACTATACTAGAAAACCGCTAGGACAAACAATTACTTATCGAGTAACTCCAGCTAATGAAAACCGCCTTTGAAGTTTGAGGTCCTTGAGATTTCTTTTTAGAACACAAATTTTGTACCATCAGACTATAAAGAGGTCAAGAATTTGCTATAATAAATACGAAAAAGTCATACAGATATTAATAATGAATACATAAAATGCCAAATGTATTTTCGTTATTCTTAACTTTCAAAAGTTGTATAAGTTAAAAAGATTGTTAAAATTTAACAATTGTAACATATAATGGTAATTGCAGAATCCTTGAGCTCTCTCACCGGTGCGAGGATGAGACGTTCCAAGTACTTCAAACGGCAGACCAGGGTGGAGCCAGACGAAAGGGAAATGAGGAAACAAGTATCAGAGCCTACGGCGATTGTAGCAACGCCTGTCCTACAAAAACACGATTCTTATCCACAGTACTCGGCTCCGAAGGTATTTATTAAGCTGGATTTTTTTAATCGATCAGAAAGTTATGTGCCATTTATTTAAATATATTATGTTTGAGCAAAGATCAACTAGGTACTGAATCTTCTTTTCAATAAACGCTAAAAAATTGTCGGTTTTTAATATTTGATAATTCGATGCGGCCTAAATGATTGCAATATCAAAAGACAATTATGATTTAGATAAATTTTCTTTAAAAGTTATATGTTTATGAGAAAGCGTAATTATATTTGTATTTCTAGTGTACTTTTAAACAATTACCTAATGGCGGATTATAGCAAATAATATTATGATTCCTGTTGGTTTTTTTATATTAATCTTTATTAATGTGTATTTATAAGATATTTTTGAGCTTGTTTGCTGTTACGTCCAATAAAGTTGTCGTATTAATAAACACTATCACAAATAGCTAAGTCGGCAGCCTCGCACCGAGCAACAAGTGAGCTCGCTGCTGATACGGGCTGTCGCTCTAGTAGATCGTCCTCCGTCCACTACGTCTACAGTCACCGCGTCCACATCCTTCGAAAGCGTGATCTCAGAGGCCGCCCCGCATACCCAGCGTGCGAGCCACACTCCAGCTGTACGGTCTGGGCCACCCCTCAGCTGCAACTTCTGCTGGAACTCGCGCGACGAAAGCGGCAGGACACTGCGACGAAAAACGCAATACCATTGCCCTGAATGTCGTACAAACTTGTGCATAGTGCCATGTTTCCACGAGTATCATGATGTCACGTCGGAAACGGACGCTGCAGCCAGCGCTAGATGAGTAATTACTTACGTTGGAAAACCAACTTATGGTTCTCCCTCTTGCAAATAAGCTTTGAAAGCGTTTTTGACATCACTGATGTCCGTGCATAAGGATTTCATACGTCCTGATGAGATCACGTCAAAGGTTTATTGAGACGCTGCATTGCTCGTTGAAAAAAAAACTTTATTAGCTTTCAGTACTTTGACTGAACTTGACGTCTATGTAAAATTTGTTAATACAAAATATTTTTTAGCTTAAGAAACATTATTTTACATTGTTAAAAAGGGTTTAATAATCCGTTATTTAAAGTTAATGGTACATGAGGAAGTGTTTTTTCGGCGATCATAGTCTAATATTCAATACGGAACCTTTATAATTATAATACTTATTGAATGTTAGTATTTACTATCGACTACTCTTCTCTCTGGCTCAAAAACATAAGATATTTGAATTGATCATTGTCAATAGGATTTGGTCTGTTTCAGCATGTAGCTTAAAGTACTACTATTAGATCTAAGCCCGGAAAATTTGCATGTTTAGATGGAAATAGCTAATTTAAATATTACCTACAATTTTTCATAAGTTTGCAATGTGAACTTTTCATGTACAATATTGGGAAGTAGATAACGATAAAACTTTGTAGTTACTATTATATGTTATAATCTATTTTCTGTGTGTAAACTATAACCACTAACTGTCTATAAATATTACGAAAATTATTGGTAATAATGAAAAAAGATAGGATTAGCAGTGTTATCTCTATGTCTATATGGAAAAATAATAAATATTTGTAGTTCATGATCTGAACCTTAGGAATTTCTGATGATCTACTAGGTAAATATTATTAGTCTCATAATAATTATTGAAATCAAGTTTATGTCTGCGTTATTAATGCGCGTTATATAAATAATCTATGCTCATGATATATAATTAATAAACGCTTTTAATTATGTACATATACGAGTGAGTATATATGAAAAACGTTAAAACTATTAACTCTTCGTGTCTGTCAATATTATATAATTCGAATAAGATGACTTAAATGATCTATAAAATGTATGTATTTATTGTGTATGATAAAAAGGATTTTTGGTACTTATTGAACGCCAGTAAAATACATGTGTCCATATATTGAAAATTTCATAATCGTAAATACTTTCTAGGTGTATGTTTCTGATCACTATGGTCATTGTATGTTCCAAATGCTTCACCTTCTTATTTGAATTGTATTAATGTTAAACAATTTAGGTAAGTGAAAATAAATCTTTAAGAAAACAAAGTAGAAGGTGCTTCGTGTCCATGATTTGTTTCTAGTAAATAAGGTGATCTATAGATATTTCTCAAAAGATTTTATAAAATAGAATTTTGAAAAATTGAATATTTGTAAATGCAATATGTATAAATTACTGTATATTCGTAAAGATACTATAACTTAACAGACATGGTCATTTAATTAGATCCTATATTATTTATACATTAATATGTGAATTTAAAATGTCTTCCTTCATTCATTTATTTCTCCACTTGTTACTGAATACGACAGTTTTTTCGCTTTTACATTATATATATTTTTTAATGTTTACTGAAGTATAAAATATTCCTGTCGGCAAGCAGTTATGTTCGCTTTAATATAATATATGTTTTTGTATGTTTATATGTGAATCTGGAAATAGAGCTAGTTAATTAATTATTATTTAACTATTACTTATTTCGTGATATACATTATAAGGTTACTAGTCGTCAAGTGACAATTATAGGCCCACAATTATATGACCAGGACTGTTATGTGCCTGCTGGCTGTGTGTCGCTATAAAATGCGAGTTTTTATCGATACTTTATTTTTAATACTTTTGAAAACGTTATAATTTGATATTGATTTAATTTAGTACTTATAAATAAAGTTGACATCAGACTTATATGAGCTATGTAGGTTAATCAGACTATTAAACATTACAAATGTATTGTTATATATAATCTAAATGTTTATTGTACTAGATACGTAAAAAAAACTATTTAACAAATTCTAAAGCGATACTTTTCTTAGAAATAAATTTAAAAAATACTTTGTTAATTTGTCTTTAAAAGACAGAGATTCGCGTAACAAGAGGTTATATAATTGAGGTTATATAATGGCTTATTGTACATCACAAATTAGGAACGATAGTGATAGGTACCAAAATTTGAAATTTTTACTTAGGAAAAATTAAATACACGAAACTTTTAGATATATTCTTTTGTAGATTTTAATAGAAATATCTATCTAAAAAAATAAACAAATATAATTGACTTTTGTCAAATTATCTGCCATTTCATCTTAAAATACATAATATTATATGCATCATTACTTATCTGTCGACGGCATACTCTCATAGCACAAACAATGAAAATAAATCAATATTTTGAATATTCAGGACATTTTACCGTGGTGATAAGATATATGATGAATATATATATATATATATATATATATATATATATATATATATATATATATATATATATATATATATATATATATATATGGTGGTCTAAATATATAGGTTGAAAATATTTAAAAAATATCTTTGAATTTTTGGATGTTCCGTTCATAATGTACAAAATAAATACAAGCTATTATTAATCTACTTCTGTTGTCGACTATTAACCTTTTGCCTACTTTTTGTAAAAAAATAAGCAATATGTGTTGTTTAATGGAAAAAATGTATTTTTATACGAGTTTTGGCGGTATTAATATAATTAATATACATGATATAATTGCTGTTTATTGTAAAATGGCCAAAGTTGTATTATTTACACTAAATATTTTTAATAATTAATATTAAATTGTATTATTTATAACTAATATCTGTAAAATTTTCTTATAATATACATATATATTACAATTACTGAGGCAATGCGGTAATATTCTTTCTGAATAAATATGTAAAAGTTATGTAAAGTTGCCATGCTTTGAGCGTGTAATTAATATTGAGTGTAAAACTTATTAATGTTCGATAGCTTACTATGAGTATGCGTGTGCGCAGTATGCGTTACTTTAAAATATGAGATGTGAGACATCACACATCACACACACAAAGGTGTGAGGTGATTTAACTTCTAGATCTCCTATTCTTTTACCAATAGGCCACATTTGGCGACATATTATTAAACAAAATAGTGTTTTTCGTGTAGATAATACTTGTATAAGAATGTTCAAAACCTTCTTGTATATATGTTCATCAGCACATACATTAATATACATCGCACAAAGTGGGTTATATTTGAGTAGGTTGTAACAGCAAAGCTGTTTGATAAATAAGTAAGATATTCCGAATTTTTATGCATAGATAGGGGAGACCGCAAAAGAGTTGTGACATTTTTGAAAGGGCATTTATCAGACCATTTACAGTTTTGGGTACACATCTAAATCCATACCCATGTTTCAAAGGTCGTTCGTAGAAATTAAATTACAAAAAACAAGTCTAGAAAGACAATATCTGTCATCGTTCATTTTCTTATGTAATGGCATTATCGGTTGTTTTCAGCAGTAGCTTAGAATAGACACACCTGCCATTCTAAAAGCGGTGTTCCATTATTATTTAACTCTGATTATCAAATTTCTAAGGAAAATACTAGATATTACCTACTGTAATTTTAACTGCTCCACTGAGTTATTAATAATTTCTAACTTTGACTATTAACATGGGAGACATTGACCGCTGTTTTTAATTACATTATTATAAACTTGTTCTTCTGTTCTTACTGTTTTATCGTAGATTCTGACAATTTCACAATAGGAAAGTGTATATAGTATAATCTACATCTACTAACGTAAACATCTCGCCAATCGAAACTTGCACAGTTCGGAGCAATTAGATGGAACCCAGTCGTTCCTAAAACTATACTTTCACATTACTTGTAAAGGTCCTTGAATAAAGGATATTTTAATTTTATAAAATATCTAACTCAAGAAAGCTAGTCATATCTGTTACATAAACATAAGTATAAAAGTAGTTTTTTAGAGTATTGTTGCAGGTCCATGATAATAAGAATGTATGACTACAAATAAGTATTAAATTTGTTAATCAATTATTTCACAACTCTTTTTGGTCTCTATGTCTTTGGCAAGAGAGCCTAAAGGCATTATAATAGAGTATTGATATTGACATATTTATAGTAGAAACTTATTCATATTCAGGTAGAGTTTTGAGTCATTATTCATAGGTTTGTCGTGATTGTTTTTGTGTTGAAGTATATATTTTGTTTATAAATTTTCTACAAATTACGATTATCATTACCAATAAAATGCATGTAAAAAATCCAATTCATTCATTATTGACAAGCAAATGACAAATGTTAATAATTTTGTTTAAAAATAAAAAATAATTTAGGGTTTAATTTCTAATTCGTCCTGTACAAGAGTGCTCAATTGGTAATATGTGAAAATGTGATATAAATTACATTAAATTTAAAAATACAAGCAATGAATATTAAGCACAGTGCCATACGTGATTAGGTCAGTGATTCCAATTATTTGACTGTTTTTGTCTAAGTCTGATCTATAACTGCGTGGGATTCTATCAGTCTATGGTACTGTATTCATTATTGTTGTTGTCATTAGTTATATTAAAATCTAATTAAATTTTTGAAAAAAAAACTATATTTTTTGCGCAGTGTTAGGTATATAAACCGATTTTCGAACGTTAAGTTTTATCATAATATTTCAGCACTTAATGCTATTTCACCTACATAATTAGTAATTACACTTTTGTAGCATTACTTTTTTTGTCTTTCACCACTAATTGCAGACAGGAACAATGCATAAATAATTATCGTAAACCTAAGTATTAGTAAAACTAAAGTAAGAAAAATGTATAAGTATTTTACAGTTCATGGATATGAGATTTAAATTTCTATATTTGGTAATTGTTCATACAACAAAACAAAATGACAAGATTAGAAAACAATAACTTTTTATATGAATATAGAATTTTTTTTGTTAAGTATATATTAACGTATGTTTTTATATATGTCGTTATAAAAAATTATTTTATTTTGCTGAATTCGTCATTATATAATGTTTTTCGGAAATATCCGAATTATTTTTTTCTATATCTTATAGCGTTATAAAAGAAGAGACGATTTTAGTAATACCTATTTATGCATTTTTCCTGTTTGAATAATTTTTGTTTTGTTTGTTTAAATCATTTTATTACAATACTAAAGATCATTTTACTTTCTTTAATAAGGTGATATACTTCGTAAACGTAGATAGACTTCGTTATTTTTAGTAAAAGTCAGGACGCGATGAATTATTTAAAAATCACTTGATAAAATGCGGTAGTAAAGATGTTTCGAATGTGTAGTACTAAAAAAAAAATACGAATATTTTCTTGCAGATTGATGATTCTTTGTGGAAATTTTCTATTTGACGTTTAAATGCATATTATGAACAATAATGTCGCTTTTCTCGTATTCATATAAATCACTTAGCTAATAATTAAATAAATAGTGCCATTTAATTATATTTTTCTGTACAAATGAATGTCTGTAATAAATTATACGCCACTGTGTAATCAACTGATTCAATTTCTTCAAACTTTATGGGTGTTTTTAATAAATAATCGAAAATATGTGTGTATTTTTTATTTTTCTTATTCCATGATCGTTTAATTGGTATGTTATTAATTAGTGGGCTAGTAAAAAATTCTGATCAACCAACAAAGAGCTCAAACAAAAAGCATTAATTGGGACTTTTACTTGTGTTACGAACCAATAGGTCAATAATCTATTCAATTACTTATTGTAATTACAGGCTGGAGGAAAAATTCATCTAATTAAGACTTAAAAGCTAGGGGTAGGTTAGTGTCAATTTAGATCACCTCTGTGCAAATGTGATACAGCATGAAAATTATGTAAGCTTCTCTTTGTTTTCCTTTATTATTGACTAGCGTTTGTTATAACATGTTTCAAATAGGTATTGAGGAAGATTAAACTTGTTGACTTTTATTGGTTATAGTAATTGATTGTGCCAGTTTCCACTCTTTATCCGACACGTTCCAGTTGCTAAGAAAGTAATTATATGTTACTAAACTACTTGTATTAATAAAAGAAGTATTCTAAATCAGTTTTATTCTTTTCATAAAAAATGCAAATATAAAATCAAAGCAAACTCTCATTCGCTATTCGCGGGCTAGCTGCTAATGACAGTGGCTGTCACATTTCCCACATCAAAAATGGCGCGAAAGGCTGTGGGAAGATGTGACGTCTGGCTTGCTTGCTTGCAGTAGCGACAAGGCAGCGTTGTTACATATAGTTACATTTGTTTAATAATTAATCGCACTAATACAGGCAGAAAAAGTTTGTAAAATTATAAAATACAGTAATTAAAACATATCTCTCTATCTATCAAACTACTATAAAACTTACTTTATGTTAGGTACTACTCTGTTTTACTGAACGTAAAACAACCCAAGGAGGGCCCCAGTTAAAAAAATTAATTATTTTTCAGCATCGCAATATGTAAAAGATCACAAGCTGAATTTAAGGCAGACAATATGACCCTGACATATAAGAGGGGCATATATTATAAAAAAGCGACGATATTTCTCCTTTTATCTTGTTCAATAAATAAAAAGCAGTTTTCCCAGAGTCAACCCATTTACTCTTTCGCTACAACTCAATGAATGACACATAAAAATATGACAGCCACAACGCTTTTTCATATTAATCGCCAACTCTATGAAGGAGGTCGTATTAAAAACATGTTGTAACAGTCGACCATCCTGACAACATTTGCGACCCCGCAAATCTCACAAGCTAACTTCTGGGAATGAATCTACCACCGATTCGGAATGCTGATTGTACTGAGAAGAATCGGCAAGAAACTCAGTACTTGCTCTTTTAATCTGTAAAAGAAAACCGCACATGCCATGACATGACAGGACTACGCTCACGCTTTATGCTCAACTCTAAGCTCACGCTTTATGCTCAACTCTTTAAGCTCAACTCCTCAACTCCTGAAGCTTTTCGCACCATAAGCATTTCGCACCTCAAGCTCACCCTCAATCACTGTCATGGCATAACACAGCTCAATTAGTGGCAACCAACTCAGCAGATACACACGTAAACAGACTCGCAAATGATAACGCTCAAAGAACAATCACCACTTCTAGGCAGAGCCTAGCTGACAGTCGTTGCAGATGTCCACAGTCTAGAAAACAATCGTTACATAAGGAAAGATCCAGAGAACAATCGTCATTCTAGCTGACAGTTCCATCGAACAAAAGTCACGGGCGCGTCTAAGGCCTCACATAGCACATCGTCACGTTGATCTCACAGAATTAATTAACCGAATACCAATTACCATCATTAATCTCCAATAAAAACTCCCTTTTTTTTATTCCATGGCATCGCATATCGCAACTTTTTCTCAAATTATACGAAATTCGTACTCCCCGTGTTGTCTCAAGATATTGATCGTCATTTATCTTTTCGTCATTTGTCTTTTCTATAAACTCTTTGAATTTCCAGATATTCCTTTTATCCACTTGTGGGTTAAGGTTACATCCCCTTCTGAATATAACAAACGACGATATTTCTCCTTTTATCTTGTTCAATAAATAAAAAGCAGTTTTCCCAGAGTCAACCCATTTACCAGGGGGGTGAAACTCTCTAAGAAGCACTCTTTAGGTCGCCGAGAGCGTCATCTCATTGCAAGCATTGGACAACAAAAATTAGTTTTATATCATTATTCACTAGATGTCGCAAATGATACACTGTAATATATATAAGTATCTGTCATAAATTTTCAAATTTTTCTGCCAAAAACGCATCACTGCTTATTTAAAGGTCGATATTGGAAATTATGCCGTCCAAAAATTATTTTATGTGTTATTTTGGATGTGAAAACGTTGGTAAGTAACTACTATAATGTTTTTGAAACCATTTAGTACCTTTTCCTAACAATAGAAATTTTTACTGCAGAAATTTAATTTTTAACCCTTTTAGTGCCGAGCGAAAAGGAAATGCCTACACGAGAATAACCAGCCGAATTTTTTTAATTTTATTTATGTACATTCTTATGCAATTAAAACCAAACGAGAAATAATATTTACACGATTCAAAAAGTAATATACTAAGAATAAAATAGGAACAAGTTTGCTCCTCCTTAACCCATTCTAAGTAGGGTTTTAAACAATTTGTTGCATGTTAGTTATTTTACGAGCACCCGCAACTTTGTTTTTTAGAAAAAAATATGTGGTTATTCGTAATAAATATTATATTTTAACACTTTCGGTTACATTATTTTGGTATACATTTGAAATATTTGGTCTGATTTAGACTATAGCTACAAAAATTCAAATGTGTGATTTCAGGTTTACAGCAAATGAAGATTATGATTATGAAAACTAATTACAGAGTGTAGTACGTATGCAAAGTTAGTTGTTTTCAACAAATAAACGTGTAAACTGATGAACATTTGTTATTTGTATACGCTTGATATTTTTTTTAATGTTTTAAAAGTATTTTTCAAGTGTTTCCTGAATTGACATACTATTTAAAAAGATGTAAAAAATAAAAATTATTAAATATTACATAGCTTTAATCTTTTATTCATTACCCTTATTTAGAATAATAGTTTGGTGCTACTCTTTGATTTGAACTGGAATTTGGAGATGCCAAGTCCGTTCAAATTGAAGTGGTATAGCGCCAAACTATTTTTTTGTAAATACTATTTTTATATAAGGGTCACTATATGAATGCAGTACAGCGCCATCTAGTGGATTATTATGATAACGTTACAGCGACATCTCTGCCAGATCAGCGAAAACAGTCCCTTATCATTACTTCAAAAAAATGACAGAGTTGCACATCTATATCCTATATAGTGTATTATCTATGCCATTTACTCTTTCGCTACAACTCAATGAATGACACATAAAAATATGACAGCCACAACGCTTTTTCATATTAATCGCCAACTCTATGAAGGAGGTCGTATTAAAAACATGTTGTAACAATATTATTGGATTAGTCGAGTTGGGAAAAGAATGATCATCATCTTCCTCCCGCCCTTATCCCACTTTTTATATAGTCGGCACATGTTATAAACATGCTGTTATATGATTTCGCTGCGTTTTTACGACCGGCCGCCTGTCTGGCGTCAACTTACCTTAGTAGTATTTTACGAGACCTCGGTAAGAAAGAGGGTGGTCTATTCTACTAAACCGGATACCACACGGTGGTGTCTGACGTCAACTTACCTTAGTCGTATTTTACGACACCGCGGTAAGAAAGAGGGTGGTCTATTCTACTAAACCGGATACCACACGGTGGATTTGGGAAAAGAAGGAACAGACTTTTAAATGCGGGTGAAAAGATTTATCTGATTTGTCACTCTGTCAACATTGGATTCCAAAATTCAAGCCAAGAATATAAAATGAAAAAACATAAAAAAATAACGCCGAAATTTCTTAGCAACATAACTTACTTATAACTTTTTTACTTATCTAAAGAGTTAAAAAGCCACACAGATATAGTGCTCGAAACCTCAAAGAAATGAACTCTTCAGTTTGTTGTATTTTTAAATTTTTACATTGAATTTATTATTTTTTTAACGATATAAGAATTTACTTACCTTTGTATTACAATCTTACCATATAGGTACTATGCAATTATTTATAGAAACAAATATGTTCAAATTGGGAAAGGTGACCCGATTAAGAAAACCAATACTTTGATATTTCAATTTTTAAGTATTTAAATATAAGGCTCAGAGGAATTAAAAATAAGACTGAACACAGATTTTTGATTACATTTTATTTCTTATATGCAGTTAGTAACTAAATTTAAACAATATATAATTATACCATCTGTCATTACTTTGAAGTTTTAAAATTTTATATTAAACAACAAATGCATAAAATTGCATTTAAAAAGTACGTGATAGATATTTTTAGTGAATTAATAGTTATTATTTTGGTAAATTTAAAATATTTTAAACGTAAAGATCTCATCATACATTCCGAAAAAAAATATGAAGGACTATTATATGCTAGTTACTGGCAAAGCTTACCTGAATACAAGACTTTATCACTACACATGATCACCAAAAACATCAATATCACTTTATTAAATTGAAACTCATGTGACAGATGGCATAAACGCGTACTAAAAATGATGTGCATCTTTATTGGGGAAGTAATATATTATAAGGTACTATACTAATTGTCGCTTATTACGGTGCGAGCATTCTACAAGTTAGCTCATACAATTAAGGCAGAAATTGGTATAATTTTCCAAGGCATAGTTGACTAGGTACCAGTTTTCATGCGAAATGATTGTCACCTATGATCCTCAACTCTATAGGGTGAACCACAACATCGCTTTGGGTTTATGATTATCAGATGCTGTACCTAGTGAACTGGAATAAAATGCTTCATTATTGCATTACTCTCGAAGGGAAGTACAAAAAGTGGAAATGGATAATTCATATTATATAGTATCAACAAATTGTTAAAACATCCAGTTGTTGTTTTGCGATCGTCGCTTAACCAAAGTTCTTGAAATAAGCAGTCGCAACTACCGCCCTCGATTATGGTACCAACAATATTTTAATTTTACTATACGTTATTGGCAAGACTTATGTATTATACGTAACTCAGGAATCAATTCAGTGTACAATAATCGTAGTGACGGTATTCAGAATTCTGTCTTAACACTATGATTGAATTCCTAACTTCATACTACGTAGAATGTATACATCAAAAAAATTACACGTTCCCCAATAAAAATGTATAATTTTTACATATAGTTTATAGAAACTAAATAAATACTCTAAAGAAGTACCTTAGATTTATATTTATATGGCTATGTGGATACGTAGAAAAAGATAGCTATATGGCATGACAAAAACAAGAAATGCCTTGCATCAATATATGTTACTAATAACGTAATCAATAACTAAATAAATAGTAAAAAAAATCCTCGAGTTCTTTAAGCTTATAATATACAAAACATGTATAAAAATATCGGCGGTAGCTACGCACACAACCGGAAATGCATATGGGTACTTCTTACAAAAACTACAGTTTCCTTACCTTCCAAAATTTAAAAAAAATTGTCGTACTAAAACTCATACTCGCCCAATAGTGTACGTAGCAACTATCGATATATTTTAAATAGATAAGTAATGTGGCATAAATGTAAAAATATAGGTAATCTTTACATGGACAAGGATTATTATGCTTTAGTATATTTTATCACTCAAAAAAGAAACAGTAAGTATTGCATATAAACAGGTTGCATTTTGAACTAGACTAGAACTAGTCCGAAACAAAAATTTTACATGATTTTTTTATTATGGAAATAAAAAATGATAGAAAAAAAATATAAAAAAGGAAAACAACAATGCCTCTTCAAAAAATCACAAGGTTTTTCAAACTTAGAATTAATATAAAAACACATGTTAACAAAAAATACGTTTTGCACGTACAGCGATTAGGGTTTTATGTAGTACTGGCTAGTACATACAAAAATATTCCGCATTGCGGGATACGTTACGGGATCACAGTACGGAAATCTCTATAAATAATGATGAAATTTGACAACGCAGACTAAGCTGGAATGGCCTACGAGATCAATATTTCTAATGGTGGTGCTTTGAGGTCGCACTAAGATTTTTTTCTTTATTTGAAAGGGCGTACTATCGTTAATCTACATATTGCGTGTAGTGGGACGGAAACATTGACGCGGTAGGGTAAACTACTGACTCTAGGACCTACATTTGTTTTAAAACTTTACCCTCTTAACTCATAAAATTCGAAACTATAAATCTCGTGACTTCTTATTTTAAAGATCAAATAATTTATGAAAATTACAAAAACTTTTAGAAGACGATATTATCAATATCAAAATTACTTAAATATACATGAGCCTGGCGAGATGTACATAAATCATATAACGTATTTGATTATTGATGTTGTACATGTTGATATATTTGATAGTTATTGAATCTTTTGAACCAGATTCTTGGAAAGTTATAAGGCTCTTGGTGACTGTCTACAATTTAAGGAATGGTAATTAATATTTTTGTAAAGAATATTTCGAATTTGAATCGTTATATTAACAAGAGGGTATAAGTTTGTCTAATTAATATTGATTTCCTAATATTTCGTGATTTAGACAAGTTAGGTTGTCGCAATCAATACGATATGTAAAGAATTAATTTACTTTAGAAATTTAAAATATTTTTTTTAAATTTGTTACCTACACTCTTCAGTCTTCACACGGATCAGTTTTAGAGGATTCCTCCGATTTTAACCTGAAATTAATAAACCGATGTTCAAATTGTACAGCCCCAGCTATTAACATTACATCACTAATAATTTTTTATCAAATACACTCGAATATCGTAACTGAGAAAGAGCGTTAAGACCACTAGATATTTTGTATTAGTATAGTATAAATATATAACTTTTTATTCCTACTATCCATAACTTTCCTGCAGTAAATATATTGTAAAATATTGTAAAGGTATTCACTGAATTTTATTTTGGTGAAATCGTATTATTGTTTTGAGGAATAGTTACGCACGCTTACTTTATTTTATCAGGGCCAGTAACAAAATTAATTGTTATATTAAGTAGTTAGAGAAAATCTATCATGGCATTCAAAGTTCAATGTTGTTTGTTTGATATATGACAGCGAGTGATATCTTTAATATTTAAATTAGTTAATCTTGTATATATCTATATGTGTATATATAGGTATATATGTTTGTCCGAATATCGGAAACGGCTCCAACGATTTTCTTGAAATAGAGCATGTGTGGGCATGCGGGGGGGGGGGGGGGGGGGGCACAATTAGATCTAGGTTTAATTTAAAATATGCTAAAATGTAGAATTTAATGCAAATGATATTTGAGCTGCATAGCTGTGATAGCCTAATTGGTAACGAGCGGACCAAAAAAGTTCAAAACCAAGGATCGATTTCCGCATGTCACCCGTTTTTTTTATTACATTTTTTATATCTTTAAAAAAATTACCGAGCAAGGCTCGGTCACCTAGGACTTAATCATTAATCCTTATCACGTGAATATCGTCGTATGTGTTAGACGTTAGACATAGAATGGTAAATAAATCGTCATACATATTATCGATATACATATTAACATTTGTATTTCTTTAATGAATTTTATTTTTATGTGTAATATATCTTTAATATTTAAATGAGTTAATCTTGTGTGTGTATATATACAACGGAATCTGGGAAAATATATACAACGGAATCTGGGAAACGACTCCAACGATTTTTCTGAAATTCAGCATGCCCCTACATGCTGAATTTCAGTTTTGGGAGAAAAAATCGATTCAGCTAGGTTTTATGTAAAAAAGTCGTTTTATCTCTGTTTTTGGGCATTCAAAAATACAAAAATTTATATTGAATTGAATTTTTGCCATTAACTGTTAAGTCACCGTAGCTTATTCAGAGAACGGACAATCTCGAGAAATGTAAATACCTAGGGTCGATCCCCAACTACATAACTACTTTTTTATTTTGTCAAAAATTATTCAACGGTCAACCAGGTACTAAGATATTAATATGTATTGAGAATACTCACATTGTTTTTTGAATCCATGTACTGGCATTTTACTTGTTACAATAATAAAAAGTAAAACTCATAAATTTACTATTTTAAATGTAATTATATATCATTTAACATATTAAAAATAAAGTACAAGTTTAAGTTAAATATATTTCATTAGAATGCCATTAAGCATTTTTAATACAGCTGAAAATTTTAGCTGAGTATTGTTTTACACAAAATTTTTACTGATGTATGGAAAACTGATGACATGAATATAAGATTGCACTTGGCCGGCGTCAAATAACAAATTAATTCCTAAGTTGTTCAATAAATTAAATTACCGATAAACAGTCGATTTAGTAATCGTTAATTCCTGCTTGACTCCGATATAAACCGCCGATTTTAATTTTAACACATAGCCCTAAAAACATTGTTCTCTGTTGCTATAATTCGACATTATCACAATAAAAAACAGAAAGTATTATAACAATATTGCGAATGTTTTGTACCATATATTTCTTACTAATTCATCACAAAAGGTTAACACAGCCGTTGCTGAAGAGTTGAGATAGAAAGATGTATATTTAGACTTAAAAAATTTAACAGCTTATTTCTAATCAGAAATATATGTGAACACTACAGTAATAGTAATACGTAAATTTTATTTAATTCCTATATGATCTGTGAATATTACGGGACTGGAATGAGATATGAGGATTTTTAAAAAGAAACCGATCATGTTGTGTCATATGCACCGGGAATATGACGAAGTTCAAACACATCACCCTGAGCATTTAGACGTAAGGTTTTTGCTAAAACCCGGCACCGAAGTAACGCAACGAACTGTTGACGAAAACTCTCGAATCGGATTTGTAAACGGACAATTTAAATATACATATCGTAAGTTAACTCGGTTCTAAATTTTATCAATAACGAGCCTTAACTTTATAAAATTCTAAATGTTTCAAATTCTCTAATACTACCTTCGCCTTTAATTATCACTATTGGTGTTATATTTGGTACCTCTAAATTTAAGCATCCGATATAATATAAAACGGTATAAAAGCAGTGTATAATGCCAATACGGAGCGTCTTTCAAACCTAAATTTAGCGATATCGATAAATCGTAGACAACTACAGAATTATTTTATTTATATTTCACAAGATACTAAACGAAAACACATTCGTTATAATTTCATATTAAAGAGTAAGCTCATATCGATACATATATGATGAACGTAACCAACTTAAATAAAACTATTTATACAAACAATTTCATCAAAGTTGTGATGTAAATTATATTTATTTGTTAAACAAAAAAAGAAAATTTGCCCAAAATTGATTTCTTATTATAATTTAACGTAACAAGTTATATTAATGCTTACAATAGAGCATGCATAAAAATGTACGCATAGGTTGTATCCATGACAAAAATGTAAAAGTGTTATTTTAATGTTATATTAGAAAATCACTACAAATAACCTCTAAATATCCAAAATAAATTGTTTATCGACTATATTAATCTACATTAATCTATATTCGACGACAAACAAGACAAAAAAATAGAGATAAATATGTATTATTAACTAATTTAAACTACAATTTTGATTACAATGACAAATGACTGTAAATGTTTTTGTTTTTAGGTCTAATTTAAAAAATAAATGATAAATTCTTCAAACGATATCGTTGTTTCAAATGCAAATGGAACGTATGCATTGCTTATTGCTCCATAATTTAGCTCTAGGCATAAGAATAGTAATTGACACCTATTATTTATCAAGTCGTTTACACCAGTATTGATTGATATCCAAAATAAAACTATGAAGATGATCCTCTTTAGGCAATGGCGTCAGACATTACATTTAGCATATAAAACCACATATTTTAACACCAATTATATAATTTTATGTGATACCTACTTGAAGTCTATGTGACATTAAAACTAAATGAAAAACTCTGATTCGAGATTAAAAATTTTCAACGATTTGAAATATGTCGTTATAATATTTTTCTAATAATTAACGTTTAATTTTATTGGTATATTGGGGCTTGAAGCAAGGGCCAAGATCAGTTCTTCCTGCCTCCGCTTGCTCTTCTAATGCTTGCTTAACTAATATATTTCTAATTCAATTTCTAATGAATTATTGTATCAAATTGAACAATCAATATTTAAAGAACTATTTATATTTATAGTTCTTCGAAAACATTTACTTATTTGTTTATTTCCTAGTTGAAAAAAGAGTTGTATCTGTATAGAAATAAGTCGTCATATTATCGCGTAACTAAGCACCTAGATTCATTTGATTTATATTTACGTTATAAATTGGTTCGTAATAGATTTTCATCGCATTTGATTAATATGAGTTCATTTTAATCATTAGTTTTTTTTATTTATGTTTTTATTTAAGTTAATTTTAATAAAATAAGAAACAATAAATTACACCCATAGATAAATATTATTTATGGTCACTAGTTAGGCAGGACTTAGGACAGTAATGAAATCGCTCGCCTATAGCACAGCAAATCAATTCCTAGGTACATTCTGATAATATCCCTACATTCTGATTTATCCCTTTGCAATAACGATTACTATACTATCTTTATCAAAACTGGAAGTACATGAAACTAATATACACTTATATAAATCTATTAACAAATATATAAATACTAAATACAAAAAAAAAATTGGTGAACTTCGTTATTTCAATGTAATATATACAGGTTGCCACGGTAAGGGTGTATCATACCGCGATAAGTGTGTAGTGATAATAAAACTGTTGTTTTATTCGCTGGACATATTTGTTATTTACAAACAGTTATCGCACTATGGAGTTACAAGGTGTAAACCGTAACATTCGTACTGTCACAATATATCGCATTGTTGAAATTTTACGTTATAGTACTATGAGACAATCGACCCGCTAGCCTTTGTACACAACGTCTCCATACAAATGCGTACTAAATATCTAAATTCATCTCTTTTGTTTTATTTTTTACATCAAAAAATGACGAAACAGATCAATGATCACTGCGCGGATTTCCCTTTTACTCAATCGAAAGAGGGACTCAAAAAAAGCATCGATAATTTGATTCGATAGTTGTACTTAACAAGTACTTTTCAGGAATCGTATCAAATACCCACCTGACTTCGCTTTCACGCTGAACTTTTTATAAAACATTACAAATTGAGTCAATGGCGTAGCGCGGTAGCGTGAACTAATGTCAACGACATAAAAAAAAACACGAACCTTCGAAGCTATTACTTTTTAATTTATTATTTGTCCTATAAAAAAGAAGTAAGTAGCGGCCTGTTACTATCCCACTGCTGAGAATAGGCCTCTTCTCTCCGTTCTTGGAGAGAAGGTTTGGAGCTAAGACCTACCACGCTGCTCCAGTGCGGATTGGTAGGTTACACATACCTCCAGAATTCTCTAGAGATATGCAGGTTTCCTCACGATGTTTTCCTTCACCGAAAAGCGTGTGATAAATTGCAATTATCAATTAGACACATAAGTTTTAACAGAAAAACTCATTGGTGTCTGCAAGGATTTGAACCCGCTGGGCCATCACTTGTCCTATAATTTTTATATATTTTCGTTGGATTAGCCAGTATACATAAATACAGAAAAAAATCCAGGGGTTCCTAGAGGCCTAGCTATGTCCCCTCATGTACGTGGCCGTGGGTAAGTGTTCAATTCGCCTACCTGATACTTAGGCGGCATTTAAGACGACTTTTTAAGGTACACTTTTCATGTGTAGATTTAAATTTTATTTTATTCAGTCGCTTGTTGCATTTTTCTATGTCAAGTTGCTATTTTTAATTCCTTTATTTTGCCGTTCGTAGATTACGATTTTTTTTTAAATGTCTTGATATTCGTATTGCGTCGCGTGGACTTGTGTATTAAAGAATGATACACCCTTTCCGTGGCACCCTGTATAGCATGGCGCCTTATAAACTTTCCTTTTAACAAGTCAAGATATAAAACAGTGACATCAATGTGTAAGATTAAGCACAGTTTGAGATTGATTTCAAGATGTGGGCGAACAGTCGACGTAACAAAATATTGAAGAAACTCTGTCGATTTTCCACTATCGTGTACTTGTACATGCGTTGAACATAATAGACTTATTATTATTTGATATCCTTACTATATGAGTTATTAATCGTATGAAGTATCACTACGTATTAATAGTACGGATATCAATTATTTACCACTTTAATATTTAAACGTACAAAAGCCGAGAGTGCGTTATGTGTTGTTTATAGTCTACAGTGGAGTATCGATTTAAACATTTAAATCCGTAAAAACTATACATAATCAGGTCAGGTGTAATTATCCGAACTTATACAAATAAAACTGTACACAAGTATATATTTCGCACTGCTACGTCGCCTGTACTCCAACATTAGCCTAAGTGCGCGTCATTTGATTCCTAGCGGCGCGTTTTCGGCGAGAGTCGACCTATAACTACGTACACATCAGCCGTCTAAAGTACAAACAATCTGTGCCATTATTTACTATGACATTCAAAACATTGAACACGTTCAAAAACATCTAATATAAGGCTCCTTTGTGATATGGTGTTCTATATGCAATAGACACTAAATTGATAAATGTTTCAATTCATTTTATTGTCAATTATAATAATGCCTTTTGGAACACAGATATTCCGAAGTAACATCTACTTCATCACATTAGTTTACGAAAATGCGTTCAACAGGTCGAGGAACATAGAATGAGGTCGTGCGTTAGTGTTTATGTCACAGCAAATAGGGGGCCGGAGTATATTAAATCAGGTGTAGGTTAATGTTTGACGTATGTGTAGATAACAATGCCGGCTAGAATGAATCCGAATGTGATGGTGAGTGGCTTGTATAGAGACCTTTTCAGGGCGTGCCACCGTTCCGCGTCGCGACCCCGCTTCTTCATCACGGAAATGCGCTCGGCGAGTTCGCGCGTGCGTCGCCGTCGCAACGTCTCCGCGTTCTCGACACTGATCGAACAATTTATACAGCTAGTTATTATTAGTTAGTAGAGCGCCACTCAGATAAGGTCCATAATACAAATAAATAGTAATAATTTTTTTATTTATTTATTTAGGTTCACTTATAAATAACTTAACACTAATAATATATATATATATTTAATAAATTAGAAAAGCTATGAACTAAAAGCAGTGTTTGCGAACTGTTTTATAGAATACTCTCTTTGTGTCATAATGTAAATCGATATATATATAATAATAATACTACTAATGACGCCGTGTGGTATCCGGCTGAATAGAATAGTACCACCCTCATTTCTTACCGAGGTGTTATAAAAGGCGACTAAGGTAAGTCGACCCGCCGTGTGGTATCCGGCTGAGTAGAATAGACCAACCTCATTTCTTACCGAGGTGTCGTAAATGGCGACTAAGTTAAGTTGACCCACCGTGTGATATCCGGTTTAGTAGAATAGACCACCCTCTTTCTTACCGAGGTGTCGTAAAATACGACTGAGGTAAGTTGACGTCAGGTCGGTCGTAAAAACGCATTCAAATCATGTGACAACATGTTTATAACGTGTTGTGCCGACCCCACTTAGATTTGGATAAGGGCAAGAAGATGATACTATTGCAGGCAGGATCACTACTCAGACTGGCCCGTATGGCCGACTGGCCGAGGTTGCTGTTGTAGCAAAAAAAAGTAAAGAAAAGAGAACAGATGTTTAAGCTAAAGGAGTAGCAAGTTTTATATAAATATACATACACACACAAACTTAAATTAGGAAATTATTAGTAAGGTAATTCCAATTCATAATGTTTGATATTTGTGTACCAACTTTTTCATAAAATATAAATTGTCTCACTTCGTAAGTTAGCTGACAGAGATTTGACATAGGGATAAGTTGACCTTTGTACACTTTTTTTTTACCAATAATGTTTTTTCCAACATTTTTTTTATGGTACATAAATAAATAACTTTTTACCTTTCATTAATGGATACAGGGTCATCCTCCTCGTCGTCGCCGGACGAATCTAGAGCGGGGCTGTCTCGTAAGGGCGGTGTGGGTGGATCCTCGTCCGTACTGGAGCCCTCAACTGAGCCCGTCGTATAGTATAGGTTCCCTACAAATACCATTACTGTTCAAATATATTCCTCACCCAAAAATTACAAAAAAAAATATATTCTTGACTGACTGTAATATACTTGAACAAGAGTGGCTTAACTTCTTAAACATAATATTACAGTATTGATAACAATAGCTTTGGTTTAAAATAGTTGCAACTTTACCAAATTAATATCTTTGTTAAATATTTGCTGTCTTATTCTCTTATTATCTAATATTTTATATTTTGTAGTGTAAATCAAACTCAGTATTGAAAACTGTTAGGCCACTCTTGCTCTCACAGCCTCATATCTTTAATATTTAAATGAGTTAATCTTGTGTATATATATATATATTCAGAACCTCGGAAACGGCTCCAACGATTTTACTGAAATTCAGCATTTAGAGGGTTTTGGGGGAGAAAAATCGGTCTAGATAAGTTTTATTTTTAAAAAATGTCGTTTTATCCCTGATTTCGGGCTCCAAATCTTTTTTTAAATTTACTTTGAATACAATCACAATTTTTCTCTGTCAAACGTAAAGTCATGGTAGTTTATTTGGAGAACGGTCGGTCTAGAGAGGTGAAAATACCTAGGATCGAGCCCCACATGCTTTTTTATTTTTCATTTTTCGTTTTAATTTTATTTTTTTTAGATAATTTTAAAAATTATCGAGTATAGCTCGGTCACCCAGGTACTATAGTCCTTAATTTTGATAAATAAAAATTAATGACTATATATAAATTTTGATAAATTTGATAAATCAAAATTAAGTACTTTTTATTCAAATGTTTCTACAAACGACTGTCAAATATGTTGGTATTATCTATACCATAATTTTAACAATAAACTATATATTAATACAATTTTCGGTTACATATTCAATGGCTTCCGAGGCCGACGACGAAAGAAACGACAAGTTTTAAACTTTGACTGTAGATAATGATCTCTGATGGTTCCACGAATGTTGATTTTGTATTGCTAGATAATATTATCTCAAACAGATTGTATATAATAAGATACGATTTCTTATTTTGGGCCGAAATAAAGGTTATCCTTGGTTACTTGTTATACCAGTAATAAAAAGATTACCCAGATTAGACTATTTCTTGACACTGCACACACTGCATAATTTAAATATATGGGGCAAATTTTTTGTTCTATATAGTAACTCTGTAAAATATCTTCTTATAAGGTTCCATTCTGAGTTCCGGTATTCATAGTCAACGAGCGATTTTAAAGAACAATACTCATAGATGTGGTTTGCGCATCATTTAGTAACATAAAACTTTTCGAGTCTATGCTCAATGAGATATTACAAAAATACATTAACCAAAAAATATTTTAATGCCATCTAAAAAATCAAACGTGTCTGTATTGTAATGTAATAACTGTATGGCGCCTTTAAATTACTTACCGAGTGAAGCGCTAGCCGGTATGGCAGGAAGAGGCCTCGCTGGAGCCTTCGTAAGACTTTCAGCACGTGGAGGTGGCGGTGGCGGAGCCTCCTCCTCCAACTCCTCAGCAACAATCGAATATATGCTCTCGTCCATTTTAAGATACTCTTTCTGTAAATACGAAAATACGGCACTAATGTTAAAGCATTTCAATATCGGTGCAAACGACACATAACCAGCAACCGTCGAGGACTTTTAGTTCATTTTTAATAGACTAGTCAACTAATCGGACTAACCCGATAGAATAAGACGTGAGTATAGCCGATTTCTGTGATAGCCCAGCTGTGAAAGCTCAACGGTGCGACCGTGTGAATCTCTAGAGACGATCACGAGTTTAAACCAGGGCAGACGCCAATGAGTTTTTCTATTAAAATTTATGTGTCTTATTGTTAATTGCAATTTATCACACTCTTTTCGGTGAAGGAAAACATCGTGAGGAAACCTGCATATCTCTAGAGAATCCTAGGGATATGTGAAACCTGCCAATCCGAATTGGAGCAGCGTGATAGGTCTTAGCTCCAATCCTCTCCAATAACGGAGAGAGGGGGCCTATGCCCAGCAGTGGGATAGTAATAGGCCGTTACTTTTATAGCCGGTTTCTATACATAAGCGTCTAATACAGTTTGAATGCAACCGTAGAAGACTGTAAGTACTAAAAGAACAGTATTTTAGAATGCTACTAATAGCAAAAAGAGAGAAAGGCAAATAACAACCATTAAAAATTCGCAGCTCGTTACACAGATCTGCTATGATTTTGATCAGGGCGGTCAAAGATGGTCAAAAATGTTCCTCAAACGATTATCAATATCTTGGTATACACATTTAACGTGTCACGTGTAATCACATTCAAAAAATACATGATATTCGCGGAAAGACCTCAGGTATCAATAATCCACCTAGTCTAGATATCAGTGCAGTACCAAGAGTAACTTAACGAAATATAGCAAAGAACATTAAGTTATCCGTATAAACCAAGTAGCCCTGCATGTGTTAGTGAAGAGATTTGTAGCTAAAGAAGAACCATGATTCAAACTATTAACATTGAAAAATACCACGCTTCATCCTTATCAGCTTGGTTCATCCACACATCCTGACCGATACAAAATTGTCATCTAATCCGACGTTAATGTATACAATCTGTGTACAACGTTATTGTTTTTACGAACGAATCACAAGCCGTTTTAATCAATCCAGGCCAAGATACGAGTTTCTTTTTTAAATTTAATCTATCGTGAGTAGTATTCATAGTTAATGTATAGAACCGGCTATACTCGCGTCTTATTCTATCGGGTTAGCCGATTCGCGATGTTATTGCGGCGGGAACTCGAGTTCCCGTGTAAAGAGCTCATAAATAAGTGCCCCGGATTGGTTCGGAACTAGTCGGGCTAACTATACATTAACTATAATTCGAGTTTCATTATTTATGTATGTCGGGAACAGAAATAGTCATTTCTGTAGTTGTTTAATACCGAATGCACCGGAATCATGGCTATCACGTGATCAATAGCGAAAGCAGGGGCTTATGTTTTTTAATTATTTACCTACACATACATAAAAATTAAATGACCTTTGTGAGTTACTTGGCTACAGTTATTGAATGGTTGAGCTAATTCAGCTAATTTTGGTTATGAAATAATTGTAGATGTCCAAAGAAGGTTTGGAAGGAAGGTTGGGTCATAAAAAACGAAGAAATTGAAAAAAAAATTAGTAATTCCAACAATTTTTCTTTCCCGTACAAACGGTCCGTACCTTTAAAACAGGTTGCGTTTGGAAATTAAATATTAAGGATAGTTTATACTGTGACATATTTAAAAGCACGTAGGATCATTTACGCCGGTACGAAGTTCAGGGGGTCAGCTATTATTTACTAACATTATAAATATAATACTTACGTAATTTGGATTAAGCTTCCTAGAGCCTTCAATGACGGCCAGATATGAGAAGCGGAGCTGGTCCGGCGTCTGTATCAAGCCCATGCGATCTTTACGCATTTCCAACAAAATTTGCTGTATATTGACGCTTTCTATTCCCTCCTTTTCTATCTGGCAAAATATAATTTAGTTATTTAGCATAACAGCAATATAGTCTTAAATACACTTTTATTATCTATTCAGTTCATATACCTTTACTAAAATACTAGAATTTTGATGCAATAGGCAGACAACTATTAAATCTAGTATTTTTTAAACACATTTAATTTTATAAAGTGAGAGACAATCAATTCATAATATTTCTTATCGGCACTTGTAATTTTTGGAGTTTACTCCTTAAGAATTAGCTTCATATAAAGTTGACGGTATATAACTTTCATTACATGTGATAGTTGTACAAGCGTTATCACTAAAATGCTTTGTCTCTATAAGGCATATAATAAAGATATAACTCTAACTCTAACTTAAAATTCGCTGTTTTATCTGTGTTACACATTTCAATAACTAATATCTCTAACTCTTTTTATACAGGAAAATACTCCTTATGGGTATCACCGTCCGACAGGGACAGACGGTGGTTATGTCGGACTCGCACCGACTAAAACGACTTGTGTGCTCTACCAGGCTGCTGATGGCAAGGACAGGGTATCGTTGTAGACATTGGCCCCATCCTGCCGACAGCCGCTCTGATCCAGAGACTCCACCTCCGGGTAGGGACATCTCAAAAGAGAAGTCCTTCCCCGCTAACCGATGCATCGGGAGCACCAGATGCACCGACCGCCTCGGGGACCTGTAAGCCAGGCGTCTGATATACCCCGTTCAGAATACCTGAAGGTCCCCAGTTAGGGCGGCAGACGATAGGCTTGGGTAAGTCGCTAACACCTGGAATCACCAGCAGCAGATTGGATCCAGAACAAATATAATAACTCTAACTCTAACTTAAAATGCGCTGTTTTATCTTGTGTTACACATTTCAAAAAGAAATAAATAATATAAGCGATAACTCAAAATTGCGAAATTATTTGACTCAAGTAATTATATATTAGTAGTATCTTTATTTATCTACTTATTTAACAGAAAATAATTTATAAATGAAATAGTTAAATTTTTTATCTATATTGGATCATATTTATTTATTTTTTTAGTTTTTGTGTTATATCGGGTGGAAATATTTATCTAGATATATATTTAGTTTTCCGTTATTTTTGTATTTTTTTCTTTCTATATTAGCCTTCTTCTTCTTTTCCTTGTTACTAAGCTTAAGTCCGCCTATGTACATGTGGCATTCATATCTTTCTCTTTTCTAACAGTATGTATGTACAATAAAGAAATAAATAAATGAATACTATAAAAGTTTTAGATGTGACGAATATTTAATGTTACTGAGCAAAAACCACCACCTAAATATTTATAACCATTATTTGATTGCATTGAAAGTATAAACTCTAGGTTGCGTAACTGAACTGTTGGATACATCTTAACTATAAATTTGGTTTTTCACAAATCAAAATTGTCGCGCTTTTTTTTTATTATTTTATTTTTTATATATATTATTTAATTATTTTTTGTTTCGTAAAATGCAAAGTTTTAGTTACAACAATCCTACTAGTATTATAAATGCGAAAGTTTGTGGGTATGGATGTACGTTAGTTACTCTTTCACAAAAAAAAAAACTATTGGACGGATTTAGATGAAACTTCAGGTTATATCGGAGGAATAACACATAGGCTAAATTTTGTAATGATGTTGTCATTTTGGTTAAATGCGAGCAACACTGCGGGGAAAAGCTAGTAATATCATAATTTATCGTTTTTGCCGACGTTAAAAGGACAAGAATATTTGTTTTAAATATTCATTAAGAAATGACTTGACTCAATTCAAATATAGTTGAGTTGATCATAAAAAGATATACGTCTATTATATTTTAATACATAACTTTCATCCAATTGAACAAATCTCATCTTTCGTCATACAAAAGTATAATCATTTTTGTCGATAATGAAAACTAATTAGGCGCAAATAAAATACCGACAATGTAGTGATAGCGTTTAATGGTGGCGCACTATCGGTTGCGATTCACACGTTGCAGTTAGTGCATATTATCTTTATTATGCTCGACATTTGGTAAAAATAATTCGACCCCTGAGATATGTCGTTTGTTTACAGATGAAAAAGTTAATGTCACAAATGATAATGACGAAGATTATTTGATGTTATTCAAAACATTTTGAACGGAGAACTTCTCTTTGTGGTTACTCTATTTTATTTTATCGCTTGTAATTAAGGAAAGTATTTCTTGCTTTAGGATCAGCAAAATCAAAATAATCTTTATTCAAATAAGCTCTTTCAAGCACTTTTAAATTGTCAAGGATCAATATGATTAATGAATCTACATATGGTTCGGAATGTTGCTCTTACCGAGAAGAACCAGAAAGAAATTCGGTCAATCTTTTAAACATTTTCTTTTTTACATTATTAAACCGTAGTCCTGTATGAAGCTGAAAGGATTTTCAAATCCAGGCTTTTTTATCATCCAAATAATCCTCAATTTTGTAATATGCTTTACGTATAAGTACATCTCTTATACTTAACATAAACCTTTCTGTAGACCACCTTTCTACAGATGATACAATACTAATTACGGCACGTTATATATTTTACTAACTTAATCTACAAGATGGTATGTACTATAGTCATCATCTTCCTGACCTTATCCTACTCTTAGTGGGGTCGGCACAATATTTTATAAACATGTTGTCACATGATTTGGCTACATATTTTATGACCGGCCGCCTGCCTGACGTCAACTTATTTTTGTTGTATTTTACGACACCTCGATAAGAAAGAGGTTGGTCTATTCTACTTAACTGGATACCACACGGTGAGTCACTTACCTTAGTCGGCTTTTACGACACCTCGGTAAAAAAAGAGGGTGGTACTATTCTATTCAGCCGGATACCACACGGCGGATAGTATGTACTATAGTATCTATGTAAATATGAACTTTGGTACATATCAGATATGAGTAATTTAGATAAATAAAAGTTCTAACTAGTACTTACAATAACAAGACACGAATCGACCAAACAAAAGGTCCCAGATCGTCCTATGCCCGCGCTGCAGTGCACCACCGCTGGCCCCACATCCGGTTCCAGAGCTCCTGAAGAGCGGACCTTATACAAGAATTCCAAGAAAGCCAACGGCGACGACGGCACTCCAAAATCAGGCCACGTCGTATAATGGAACTGTATCACTTCTCGGCTTTCTGTACTCTCCATGTCGAAAATCCTAAAATATAAAACTATTGTTAAACTATTATTAAATATTACTTTATGACTTCATATTGACATTAAGATTGACGTTATATTATATGATATATTATTGACATAATTGTTGTAAGGTACCTTTAATTATTGAACACGAATTAATACGAATGACGAGATAACCTTTAATTAATAGAACATTTACAATGAGATCTAACTAACATAATTTAAGAGATTAGAATATATCTATTGTTGATTGTCCAATAAATAAATAAATAAATAAATAAATACAACTATTCATTTTTGTTACGGCTTAATATTAACTTGTTATACAGTAAAAAAAAAAATCTTCTGCCCTTATCCCGCTATAACTGGGGTCGACACAACATGTTATAAACATGTCACATAATTTGACTGCGTATTTTACGACCGGCCGCCTGCCTGACGTCAACTTACGAGTACCTTAGACGTATTTTACGACACCTCAGTAAGAAATGAGGGTGGTCTATTCTACTCATCCGGATACCACACGGCTACCTTTTTTAATACTAACAATAAATACAAAAATATCACTTAATACAAATTGTACATGAGATCATCATCTTCCTGCCCTTATCCCACTCTAAGTGGGGTCGGCACAACATGTTATAAACATGCTGTAACATGATTTGGCTGCGTTTTTACGACCGGCCGCCTGCCTGACGTCAACTTACCTAAGTCGTATTTTACGACACCTTGGTAAGAAAGAGCGTGGTCTGTTCTACTAAACCGGATACCACACGGTGGGTCAACTTACCTTAGTCGCCTTTTAGGACACCTCGGTAAGAAATGAGGATGGTCTATTCTACTCAGCCGGATACCACACGGCTACGTTTTTAATACTAGCAAATATCACTTGATACAAATTGTACATAAGATATAAGGCAATAAATTATTAAGGTCGTATAAGCAATTGCTCAAATAGCTGCGATTATTAGTTTGTTAAGACAAATAAACTTCGGAAAGTCACTGAATCCAGGCAGCGATACAATCATGCATTAGATACCTCTGAAAAGACCTATATTCAGCAGTGAAAATCTATTGATTAAAGAAAGATAGAAATGGGTATATTTTTTGTCTTTATAAATAGAAACGTACGGGTTCAATTCAAAGTTCTTACACTCCGAATTTCTTGTAGTTGAGACAAACATATATATTTTTGATGCATTAAATATTTTAATTGCTAAATATAAAAAGCAATAAGCAACTCTGTACATTTGTGTTTCAACATATTCTGGGCATACAAAATATAGGCTCCACATTTCCGATTTAAGTAGAGTGTTTGAGTTACAAAGCATTCGTAAAAAAATCACTACTAACATTAAACCTAAGAAAAAATGGGTGGGGCCTATATTGGGTTTGGTTGGTAACACAAAACAACATAACAGTCTAAGCTGCCAGCTGCAGATGTTTGACTACGTCCGTAAAAATAATAAACAAACTAGGAGATCAACTTTCGCATTGATATTAATAGTGTGTATTACCAATGATTTCTATTAAGTCCAAACAAGTTCAACGAGCAACGGAAAAAACAATCGCGCGCTGCGCACTATTACATCAAGCAAATACATATAACATTGTAACTATAACATTTTATATAGTGCAGTGCAGAGTTACAATTATTCGCATTTAATTTACTCATAGCCATTGAGTAAAAATATAGATTACTATACTATCCCGCGTTTTCACTCGCGTAATTTTTATTTTTTTATACCTTATTACATTTTCATAACGAGTTCCTTTTTTTTTTTTGAAAATGTAATATATACTATGTTGCTTAGTAAAGATGCAACTTTCCAAGTGTGAAAGAAGTTTTGAAATCGATCCAGTAGTTTTTGTGTGAAAACATTACAAATTTTACCTCTTCATAATATTAGTATAGATATTTAGTAATTGCGCAAGTTTTAAGACGAGGTTGTTAACAGGCACTTTATCGGGTTTTGTGACTATACTTAGTACTTTACCGTAAGGTAGTAGACCTATTTAAATTGTCAGAAAACAAGTCAAGTTAAAAAAGCTTTTATAAACGCTTTTACAAAATTTCATGTTCCCACTGTTAACCGTCGAAGTTCCTACGTCCGTCAAGTTCCCTTGTCTGGAGCCAATCCTAGCGGCAGCATCAGCTAATGCTTATCATACTCGTAAACATGGTTTGTATGGGACTGGACCAGTATGTAAAATTTTAGCTCAATCGGACACCGAGAAGTGGATCAAATTTAACTTGCAAGATTCCACCTTCACACGGCTTAAATAAAAGCTTTCAATTAATAATTTTTTTTTTTTAGAATTATTGGAGGCTTTTAATTACCGAATACGTAAAAAAAATTGTGTTTATACTTAGATTAAATCAAAATAGTTCGTTGAGAAAAAAAATAGCGCAAAGCAATAAACAAATATATTATTTAAGATTCGTTCGTTTCGATCTTTTTTATATGAGTTTGGATGTCGCTCTTTTTTATACGGCTAATAAAGAAATATTTCTAATTGTGTTCCTGTCTATATAATTTAGGCTTTATATATTTTTACAAGCAAGTTTCAACTTAAAAATCGGGCGTTAAAAACTAATAACATTCTAAGCCAAAGCGAGGTGTGAGCAGGTTTAGCTAGTTATTTTTTATTATTATTTTATATTATTATTGATCTAAAAGCTGTCGCCCCGCCAGCATTAATTGGTACACTTATTAGATATTCACCACTTTTTATACGTTACGTATTTACACACTCGACTGATGCAAATAGGTAGCACAAATTAGTGTTTACCTAAAAAATCGAGGTCCAACAGATTTACGCTTCTACTATACTCAGATAATTAAAATAATACATAAGTTTACTAAAAAAATTAATCGTATAGATATAGAGATCTTTGCACGTCTCGCAATATGAAACTTTCCTGCAAGTATTTGTTTCTGATACATAGTCCATCTTAAAATCAAATTCACTAAAACAAAATTTTTCGTTGTCTATTGATATATAAAAAAATTTGAACTGAAAACTGTGCAGGAAATGTACATATTAAACCAACAACTGCAAGTTCTATAAAAATTAAGGTCCAAGAAAAAAGATCGATGTCGTCACAACTGTCATAATTGAATTCAGTAGCGCGCTCAAGGTTAAATTAGCTTATTATGGTTACAACTGATAGCAAATTAAAAACTACAATAGATGGCACATATGATAAATTTGATGACATCGCAATTACAGTTGGAAGGGACTAGAACGTAACCAATAGGTGGTGGCGGTGTGCATTTTATTATTTCATAATACATGAAGAATTATTTATTTGTAACAAAATAACAATATTTAGTTTCTGCTGCATTCGCAAAGCACCAATCGTAAATCGTAATATACATTCGCTAGAAATACTCAATACACAAGTGCAATGATTCACTCACACCAAAATGCCTTTAACAATTATTAAAGGCATTTTGTATTAGGAATAATTATATAGAAAAACATTTTTGTTAATTAAAGGACAAGAAAGAGACATAAGTTTTAAGGATCGAAACTGTGGCCGTTGCAGTCAATGATTATAGAATAACAAGCTAATGAATCCAGTGTTTGTATAAGTTAATATAAGTGTAACATATGATAATGCTACAAAATCATAATTTAAAGCAATGGGGTCTTAATCTGCCTTAGAACATGATCGCTACTCTGCATCATGAAACCTGGACGTCAGAGTTTCAACAGTTATACAAATTACCTTAGCTGCAAGTTATCTCTTATATATATTTTGTATTGAGAATTCTATAAAATTCTTAATACAAAATATGCATGGCTGTTGTGGCAGGTTGGCACAGACGAGCTTGATGGGAAACCGTGTGGTATCATGCTGAATAAAATGAGACCTTAATGAGAAACCAGCCTAGTTACGATCCTATTGCTATGACCCATATCAACAACATTCAGCATGAAGGGAGTTTTGGAGGAGAAAAATGGATCGGGCTAGATTTCATTTTTAAAGAAATCCTTTTATCCGTATTTTGGGCATAACAAAAAAACAAAACTTTACTTTTAATTTATTGAATATACACAACACAATTTTTGCCGTGAAATTTTAAGTCATCGTAGCTTATTCGGGAAAGGGTGGTCGCGCGAAATTAAAATACCTAGGATCGAGCCCCACCTACCCTATTATTTTTTATTTATTTCCATTACAGATGAAACGACAACAGCAACTCAGAGGGGAATTGCTTATTCAAAATCCTTTTAGAATTTGCTGTTATATCCATATTTTTGTAAATAATTTGTTATATTTTCGTTATAAGAAAATAAAAAGAGAAAATGAGAGAGGAAAAATAGAAAGAGAAAAACAAAGTCTGTCGCCAGTGTTATAGAAACACCACAATATAATATTTACAGAGTAGCGGTTTCTAAGCGAGTAATTGCCCTAACTGTTGCCGGCGATCGATAAAAGGCTAAACAAGAAGCTAATTGATTAGAAAGCATGTAATATAAGAATTACATAAATGAAATCTTTCACATAACAACACAACAGTAATTATTATTATTTAGTGCTTTAACATATTTTTATATACATAAATAGGCAGACTAAAGGCAGGCTTAACACTAATTTAAGTGTTTTTACCAGTTACCCATAGAGTCAAGCGGAAAATTTTAGACGGTGCGATTAGCAAACGAACGGAAAAAAAAATTAATGACGGTTTAATAAATAAATATTTGGGACACTTACACACACGGTCTTCCGTTCCCAAAGTAATTACCTAAAACTTGTGTTATGGTAGACAGACAACTGGTGAATATATACTTAAATATTTTTAAATACATACTTAAATACAAATATACACCCAGACTCGAAGACCAAGAAATTCATTTATAGAAAATGTTGGCCTTCGGCCGCAATCGAACCCGCGACCCGCGGAGCTGAAGGCAGGGTAACTACCCACTACGCCAACGGGCCAGTCGATCGGTATATCAGTAAAGTGTAGTTATGTACTGGGTATATATTAATAGCTCTAAAAAATTACATGTATTTGTATCTATACGGACATAAAGTCTCTTCAAAGGGCTTCCACGCTACCACAATCTTGTGCCATCTGGGTTCAGCGGCTTTCCGCGATCTTTTTGATATATAATACGTGTCTATATAACTATGAAATGATGGCAAATAATTGGTACCTAGAATTATGATATATAAAATTTACTAATTAATACATAAATAGACGTGTGGTATCCGGTTAAGTAGAATAGACCACCCTCATTTCTTACCGAGGTGTAGTAAAAGGCGACTAAGGTAAGTTGACCCGCCGTGTGGTACCCGACTGAGTAGAATAGATCACCCTCCTTCTAACCAAGGTTTCGTAAAATACGGCTAAGGTAAGTTGACGTCATTATCCGGTCGTTAAAACGCAGCCAAATCATGTTACAGCATGTTTATAACATATTGTGCCGACCCCAGAGTGTGATAAGGGTAGGAGGAGTACTAATTAATACATAAAATAAACAAATATACTTATATATAGCTATTAAAAAATCCAATATACTAGTGGACGTCCATGTATTAGTTATTGGTGTATGTTGTCAATGAAGGTTAGAACGATAGCGGACAACTTCGATAACTATAAAATCGATAACGCTGCCAGCTATAATCAATGTCGATGGTCGTTAGCAATTTCAGTAATTGTTGTGAGTCATCAAACGACATCGGCTCATCGGTAGTGCGTTATTAAAGTTCACAATTGTATAGAATAATTAAATCGAGCTTTCCACTTCAAAAAGAAAAGTAAAAGCTTATTAATAACCTATTTCTGGGCACAGGGCTCATTTTACTACAGTAAGCTACGCTTGTCTACGATGTCTACGTGCGGTTGTGCAGTAATCGCCGCATTTCGATCACTGATCTTACTCAAAAACGAAAAATTAAAGATAGTCAATCAGGATGTTACAATCAATACAACCTTTTTTTCGTTTAGTTTAAGTACCTGGATAACCGAGCCTTGATCGGTAATTTTTAAAAGATATAAAAAATGCAATAAGGAAAAGATAAAAAAGCGCTGTATGACATGTGGGAATCGATCTCAGCTTTAGAACTTTTTTGGTTCCTTCTCGCGTTACCATTAGGCTATCACAGATTTGCGTTTGACAGCTCATATTATGGGTTGCTGTCTATTTCTATTTACGTAGTTTTTTAAGTGCCCAAAGACAGGGATAAAACGAGATTTTTTTAAATAAAACCTAGCTAGATCGATTGTTCTCCCCCAAAACCCCCTACATGCTGAATTTCAGGAAAATCGTTTCCGAGATTCAGAAAATATATTTATATACTAGTATGTCAAGCCCGCTTTGCCGTGCTTAATTTAAAGATATATTAATTACAGTTATAACAAAAATGCTCAGATCTCAACGAAATTACAGTATGCAAGTACCAGTATCGCAGTATACGACCTTTCAACTTAAAATTGTCATATCTTTTTTATTTGCTGACCGATTGTACTATAACATTTATATGTTAAGTGAGGCTTCCTACTACACATTAGTAAAAACAGCATCCAAATCAGATTAGCGGTTTTTGAGATTAGCGGGAACAAACGCACAGAGATTTGACATCCCAACGAATTTATTATATGTATATAGAATATAGATATAGATATAGATAATACAAGATTAACTCATTTAAATATTAAAGATATGAACACTATAACACGTCCACAATGCTGAAATGCAATCTGTGCAAAACATTGTACCGATAGTATAAGTGCCCTTTCCGCCAACCGTTTACTAACTAACACTACCTACGCATTCGTTGCTGAATTTATTCCCGCTCCACTTGATTTTTATTTCATACTAACAGAAAATGCGATAAAAATTTCATATCGAATTATGTCCCGTAGTGCTTGGTATCAATTCCGTTTGTAATTGGATTGCATAAATTTTGCTTGAAAACATTTTTTCGTTTGCATTTATATAAAATGATCGAATTTGGATAAGTTAGCGCTTCGTTGCAATACAATTTTTTACAGCAATCAAATAGTTCACAAGGTTTTTAAAATGAAAAGGTTCTTCCACATATAATATCCAGCCTGAAATTCAATATGCTTATGCTAATATTATGATATGCTGATGTTTTACTTTACAGAATTTTATAGCACAAAAGACAATAGAATTTTCTGGGTTTTTTTTTTAATATCGAGAATCGTCATTTTCATAATAAAAAAGACGATTCTCGATATTAAAAATTCTGGGGTTAAAGAAAATAAGAATCAGTAAGCAACCTGATTTTCTTCGTCATTACTACTTAATCTCATTACACCTAGACTAGATCTTATAAGACCTATAATATCCGTCTCTAAGGAAAATTATTTATAAGCAAGACATATATCAACAATACTAATGAAATAAACATTAAAATCCATAATAATATTATAAATGCGAAAGGCTCTCTGACAATAGAAGTCAAGTAGGCCAGGATAACATATAGGTTAAGTAATTAACAACCATAATACTCTTGAATGTTATTTATAAGTATATAAAATACTCGGACATTTTATACATATTTATACTAGCTTTTACCCGCAATATCGTTCGCGTGAACTGTACTTCTGTCACTCTCCACTCCTGCAAATATCTCCATCACAAAATTGAGGTCGATCCGGGATGACTTTTTTTTGAAGTTTCTTTTTTTATTTTGTAAAGAATTACCATTTTACGACCGGCAGCCTGCCTGACATCAACTTATATTAGTCGTATTTTACGAATCCTCGGTAAGAAAGAGGGTGGTCTATTTTACTTAACCGGATAGCACACGGTGGGTCAACTTACCTTAGACGCCTTTTACGACACCTCGTTAAGAAATGAGGGTGGTCTATTCTACTCAGCCGGATACCACACGGCTAAAAATTAATTATTGTACAACTCACCGAAAAACTCTTGTAGTATAATAGCCGCAATCATCCTCGCTAATCTTTTCCACGGTCAGTTTGACGTCACTGAGTACAAATTTTTCTTCTTCCCCGGTTCCATGAGGCCAATACCAGTGGCACTTAATTTCGTTCTTTTCGATTACTTTATTTAGCATTAATATTGCACGACTGTTTTGTTCCCAGACCATCAGCCAAAAGTGTCCAACCGTAAATGCAAGTGGCCCTTGTGTGAGAATATATTTTCGATTTGCGCGGTCCATCTGGTAACAAGCGTATATTATCTTCACTTAATCACTGAGGTTTACGGAACAATTTACGTTCATGAAAAATCCGCTATATTCATAAAATAAAATTAAAATGAAATTAAAAACAAAAATAATGTTTGCAATTACGAAATTTTTCTAATCTGAGTGCAGGTACTAAAAAAAACGCTGTCGACCGCTAGAACTCGCTGTTGTGCCTATGGTTTACATGTTTCTTAAAATTTCTGTTGATATTGGTTTTACTTGTGGTTCAAGATAAACCTCATACTTAATTAAAATAAAGACATGAATGGTAAATTTAATTAGACAATTAATATGCCTTGTGCAATTAAACTACTGTAACCTTGTGCAAGGACAAAACGTTTTTATGGGGTTGTTGCTAGTTATAATGCATGAACAATTTTCTCGGAAAAGTCGAGTGCATAGGTGGATTAATTTTTAATAATGATTCCAAGAATTTTGTGTAAAGGAAAATATATAAAGTTTGGGAAACAAAAACGAGTGAACGTTATATAAATCTAATAAACTAGGCAATAACTTATAACAATATTTACAAAACAAATTTTATTTCTCAATATGACACAATAGATGACTGGCCCGTTGGTGCAGTGGGTAGTGATCCCGCCTTCAGCTGCGCGGGTCGCGGGTTCGATTCCCGCCGAGGGCCAACATTTTCTATATAATGAATTTGTTGGTCTTTGTGCCTGGGTGTATATTTGTATTTAAGTATGTATTTAAAAAATATATAAGTATTTATTCACCAGTTATCTGTCTACCATAACACAGTATTAAGTTACTTACTTTGGGAATGGATGACCGTGTGTGTGTAAGTGTCCCATATATTTATATATTTATTTATACCATTTTTAATTATAGTATGATTCCTTTTAAAAGTAACTATTAAATATCAAACATTCGCCATTGGTTATTACTTCAACCAGTTAACATCATTCGCAAATTAGTTTTGACATTTTTATTATTTTTTTTTATATATTAATATTTTTAGGTTTTTTTATTGCAAAAACAATAATATTCAATTCAATTGATCATCATTTATTGTACAATAACACAAGACTTTATTACACTGCACTCAAGTTAGAATTTAATTTTACATAATAAATGTATTGATATAATGTTCCATTAACCCTACAATTTGTAATAATTAAAGTGAACCATAAAATATATACAAGCAGGGAAAAATTCCTAAAAAAACTTCTTACACTTGTAGATTGGATATTTAAAAATACCAATATTATTTTCACAGCATTATCTTAGGTACTTATATACAAGATAGGAACATATATAACAAAACAAACTTTATTAAAAGAAATTTAGTACTACAATTTATTATTTCAATATATTATATTCAATTTATTTCAATGAAATAAATCATGAAAATAAAAATATTTTACAATTAAGGATAAGCAATTTTTCATTATCCTCAACATTTTTTTACTTACCTACATTAATTATAATTAACGGTCAGCAATATGTGGATCTGGTAAACTGATTTTAAAATTTCTTTACACAACAAAAGTAGAAAATGTACAATATAAATTTAGAATTTGCATACCTTCACAAGATTTGCATTGATATAATCTCGTTCACATCGTTGCAGAATAACCCGACTATGATCATATGGGTTTACATCTCTGTACCGATTTAAAGGCTTGTTTTTTGGTTTCTTGGCCTCTAAGCATGTATATGTATAAGATTGACATTCTCGCCCAATTTTCTGCAATATTTTAAAAACTTAGCTAGTCTATGATACATAAAATAGAATTATAGAATTTAGAATTTTTTTGAAAAATCACACAGTGAAGTCAAAATATAAAACTTTAATGCTTGTTGTCATTGTATTAGAAAATTTTAACTAATTAATTAAATCTATCACAAAATTTTGTGGTATTAACAAATTTATTTAGTATATTTTATATTTTCAAATAATGTCAAGTAAAAAAATAGTTTAACCACATTTTATTTGATCATACACAAACCTGAATTTGTTTTGCAAGCATTATTAACTAAATCTAATGCATATCTTTAAAATATATTCATTCGTTCTTATTATGAACCGAGTTACTCTTGCGTGGCATACACAACGAAAACCAGTGCGTCATAATACGTAAAACTTACCTGATATATGATCGGCCATGCGTTTTTATTAGCTATGTCCACATATTCTGCTTCAATGTTATTTGAATTCATTTTTTCGTCGTTCATAACTCAACTATATCATCTCAAAGTTGCACGAACAAAGTGTGATCTGGTTCAGTCGACAGCCGGATGCCGCAAAACTCGCGGGTTTAGCTTCAAACAGAACTTATAATAAGTGATCAATTTATCGCCAAGCGAATCTCCAACTTTTGTTATAGGTAATTAAACTGATACTTAAAGAAGTAGGTAGTTACTTAAAGAAATGTAAAAGAGAAAAGACTAATAGAATTGCAATCATACACGACCAACCGTCCCAATTGTATATGGAGTAAATAGTTAAAATCTTGATTGCTCGACGATTTGATGCACCGCTAGGCGCTAATGGTTAATTGTCTATTCTTAAGGTTACCATATAAAATTGTGAATTCTACCGTCCTAATGGCGTATCTGTTTTTCATAGCGAAATAATAATCTCCGAGAAAAATATGCACATATATCTTTTATTTTTTATTTTTTTAGTACTTACTGGCTGTTAACACGGCTTCGCTCGCTTGGAAATCAGTGTGTCAAAAAAAATTTAAGGAAAAATTTTTTGCGTAAATAAAAAAAAGTTTATTTACATAAACTTTTTTTACTTAGTTACCTTACTTACGTACTCTTCCAGTGAAAGTATCCACAAAATCGGATGAACTATAACGAAGAATGTACTATTCACCCAAGCCTTCCTTAAGAATTGCAATTAAAATCTTTTAATGAAATAAATCTAAAAAAACTCAGTTGTGTAGGTTTTGAAAAATCGCTCACATCGAACAGCTATAAGACTTTGTTTATTATATGTAAAGATTACAATTTTATTATTGCGTATAATACTTGGGAACTGGCACATTAAAAAAGTGGTTGTAAATGTAAGAAGCATGAAATAAAAAATAAATTCTGCTTTAGCCATACTGAAAACAAATAAGTTTAAGTATCGCCAAAATTAACAACTACACCGAAACTTTTAAAAATCCTTGGATGCTATCAATGTAAATTTGATTATTTAAAATATTATGATCGTGATTGTTTATATATAACAGAAGAAACAACACTTTTAGACCATTAATTCACTTTCAAAATTGCTTCTAAAGAATTAAAATAATAATTTGACTAATTTTAGGTTTCTTAAAACTGTAAAAAAAAAACTTGAACACCTAATATACAACATTATTCTCACTACTCATACTCATACATGCTACTACGCATACTCTTGTAATGCATTTTAATCATAAAATTTTAATAGAACATTCCATCAAGGCTATTGAGGCATAATTTTCTTTACAAGATTATTTATGACTTTACATAATAATTGTACTCCCAGCTATTATCCTACTTGCAATTAAAAAAATATAAGCTTAACTTTTTTAGATCACTTTATTCAAAAACATCTAAAAATATGATGGCAAACAATGTGCAATCTGACTATGACTACGGCATATAGTTGGAAAACGGATAGAAGTTGGGGTCTTATAGCAATGGAATAGCTATCCCGTATTGGGTAACGTAGCGATGCTAGACGCTCCACTTCCAGAACAGACAACTTATAAATGTTGTTATATATGTTCGATGTTAAATTTCTCGGTGCCCAAGTTTAAAAGTGAAAGGTGAAAAAAAATTTAAACCGTTTGTTTTTTAAGACTTCCTATATATCACACCAGCAGTAAAACAGCAAATTACACTCTATTCTTTAACTGGGCTTGTCTATTTTGACCATTAACGTTGTAAAAGTTATCAGGATTGAAAGCGTTAGGACATAAGACAAACACATATGACATATTCATTAGAATAATGTATTAGCATCATCATCCTCCTACCCTTATCCCACTCTAAGTGAGATCAACACACATGTTATTAATATGTTGTCACATGATTTGGCTATGTATTTTACCACCGGCTGCCGTCCTGGGGTCAACTTACCTTAATCGTACTTTACGACATCTCAGTAAGAAAGAGAATGGTCTATAAAATAATGTATAAGCATACGGTGAATAATGAATTTAGAAAAAAAAAACAATCTTTTTATAGTGCGCCTAGCATACATGTATTTTTGATCTGTTACAAACTCCTACCATTTTAGAAACTATACCATATAAAACTACTAAAAAACGTAAACGATCCTGACAGGAGTAATTATATTATCTGTAGTTTTGGTTTGTCTCTGGTTGCCAACTGGAAGAAAAATGCAAATTGCAAATGCTAATTTTGACGTTCACCTGTCGACCTGTCGTTCGTATCGTACAATCGTTTTCAGTTGCGCATGTGATGCCCGCTTCATAGTTGCTTCCAGATTTAAGCGGACATTTTAACGATATTTTTTGTCTAAAGCTGAAAGGAAATTGATATTTTTTTTGTGTTTACAGATCTCATCAGATCTGTATAAATATTGTAATGGCGTCACCGCGTACACGTCGTAAATTGAACTCCATACGCACCCAAGACGAGAACCACGTAAGTAATTTACCATTAGATGTATTTTACTATTAATGCGTTAGAATTTGTATGATATTTTTATGTTTTTTATGATATTATTTGTAGAAATGTTTTGAATGTGGCTCGCTAAATCCTCAATGGGTTTCGGTGACCTACGGTATATGGATATGTCTGGAGTGTTCAGGTGTGCACCGTAGTCTCGGAGTCCACTTGTCTTTCGTTCGATCAGTAACCATGGATAAATGGAAAGATATTGAACTGGAAAAGATAATGGTAAGCTTTAAAAAGTCATTTAAAGAATCTATATCTATAAAATGTATGAGTTATTTAAAGAATACATTGAAGAATTTAATTTGAGAAAATTTTATTTTAACAAGGTTGGAGGAAATATGAAAGCTCGTAAGTTTTTTGAGAGTCAGCTAGACTACTTACCAGAAATGAATATCAAGCAGAAATACAACACCAAAGCTGCTTCAATGTATAGACAAAAGGTATAGTTGAACTTTTTTAATTTATGACACTATCAAAATAAGTAGAAGTACGGTAAATATATTATATTTGTTTGCCAAGAAAAAAAAGATTTTAATAGCTGTTCAAAGTTTGTATATGTTATAATAATGATTTTGGTACATTCAGATAACGGCATTAGCAGAAGGTCATGATTGGAGTCCTTCAGACTTCAAACCTGAGATTACGGAGAGGCCTACTGACTGGAGTCAGTCTCAGACATTTTACTCTTCTGGTGACAGCACATTTCATACTAGTGGATCTGACAATAACATAAGCTATCAGTTAGTATTCTTTTACACATTATTTTGTTCATATGTGATTGCTTAAATTAGGAAATAATATATTCTTTTTAATTTATAAAAAAATTGTGTAGTGCTAGATTTAGACCCTGCAATTGTAGTTGGAATAATTTGCTTTTCTTTTATGATAAATTTACAATTTAAAATATTTAAATTTTTTGATATAGCTTTTATTGGACAGCAGATAACCACACTAAGCTAATATTAAATATATATAATTTGTACTAGTTATGTTTGTCTATGGACAATTGTCATTATATTCTGTGTATGTATAAAAAAAATTTAATGTTGTTAAAAGATTATTATCATTTTTAAATAACAGCAGTGAATATGGTAGTGGCCGTTACACAGGATTTGGAAGTACTCCAAAGCAATGCCATTCAACTCCTATGTCCCCTATTCACAGTGGAAATGAAATGGTTGATAATACATTGGCTTCCCTTGCTACAGTAAGTATTATATATTTAGTTGAATACTGTTCAATGATTAATACACCATGTCATAAATGTAAGCTTAGGTATGTTGTTGCAAATTTTTTAGGTATAAGTCATTTTTTTTTTCTTAGGTAACATCAGCTTAGCCAAGGATAACTAGCTATTCAATTATTAATTTTGTATTGCTGTACATATTGGCATAGTTGTAGTTTTAATGTTCATAGTAATAAGAATTATTTTTTTAAAAGAGCAACCTCCAAGTTTTCTGCTGGCATAGTAGGAATAGCTTTCTGAACCAGGAGTAGAGTTGACAATTCAAAAGCACTTGTTTACAGGTTTATTTGAATAAAGAATATTTTGAATTTTAATAAATAACAAGCTGTTCCAAAGCTGGTTTGGTACAAATCAATGACAATGGTACAAAGTTCCCGAGAACTTTGTACCATTGTCTTTGATTTGTACCAACTAGTTATTGCTGTACATTAGTGACTCCCTTTCTATTTATCTTTTAAATAAGCTACCTATGACTTTAGAGTATGATGGAGCTGATATGTTTGAACAGACAAAAGTCTCTTAGAGGCCTCCTACATCGGCATACAAGGTTGAGTGTGACAAGATGTGATGGGGCTCTCCGACAACATGACGTTCGCCATTCATTAAAATATTGTAAATTAATATATCGGAACATGCAATGAATGTGGTCTATATCACACACTTAATTAAACCTTACTATAGCGTTTAAAAATCTACATCCAAAACGGAAGAGAAAAGATAAAGTAACTCGCATTGCAGCTCTGCGAGCTCAAGAGCTGTTATGCATAGTAGGAGATGAAAGCAACTTGTATAGAGCATGCAGAATGTATAGATAATAGTAGACAGTAGTTTTGAAGATCAAGAACATGCTGCAATACTGATAAATATAAAATCTTTGGATGAGATCTGAATAGAAATATCATTTATTTCTACCCTAAATTAAAGAAATGTAATTTAAATTCGCAAAATATGTGCACTATTGAAAATTTATCATATTTAGGGGCGGCAGGTAGTTTTTGTGACGTAATATTTTTAACAGAAAGTGTGACACAGCGTCACAGTAGGGGAGGAGGGTTAAAAAAACTTATTTGAGCGCGATGTTTTTTATGAACGGCCCATTCAACATCTGAAGATTTAAAAAAATAATAATTTTAATTCCATTTCAATATATAGTTTTATTTTGGATTAGGGTTGGTCAATGTTTACATCATCGGTGACTAAAGCTGCGCGTTCTGCAACTGAAAGCGCGGTGCGTTATGGAGGAATGGCGTCGCAGAAGGTCTCCGAAATGGCTTCCACTGTTACTGACAAGGTGACTATTTATTTTTGATATCATAATTATTTTGTAGTGGTACGCCGTGTGGTATCCGGCTGAATAGAATAGTACCACCCTTATTTCTAACCGAGGTGTCGTAAAAGGCGACTAAGGTAAGTCGACCCGTCGTGTGGTATCGGGCCGAGTAGAATAGACCTACCTCATTCCTTACCGAGGTGTCGTAAAAGGCGACTAAGGTAAGTTGACGTCAGGCAGGCGGCCGGTCGTTAAAACGCAGCCAAATTATGTGACAGCATGTTTATAACATGTTGTGCCGACCCCACTTAGAGTGGGATAAGGGCAGGAAGATGATGAATTATTTTGTACTGGTACCGTACATCCAATTGTTATCTCTTTCACGATTTTAATTTTTTCTTTTAAGGATTTCAAATGTGAAATGTAGGATTCAAAATCAATTTACAATCACAATAAAATCATAATCTTCACTAAAAGTAGTTCTGTAAAACGAATGATTGCATTGAAGGGGCATCTGGTATGCAATCTGCATAGTGAAACTAGAAGTATAATACAAGTTTGTACTTAAGGTGTTAATAAAGGCTTCTCTTAAAATGAAAACTAGTGACACTTTACAATTAACGTTACAATTCGAAAATAGGTGTTATTTATACATCCTTTCAAAATTTGCTTGTGATAGTATTTTTCCTAATAGACAATATTAACTATTAATAACAGTTCTTTTTTTAAATTACGAGATTTAGTTACTCGTCTTTACATATTTCCTAAAATTTTATATTTTAACAATTGTCACATATTGTGAATGCTTTTTTCTTTTTTTTAACTTACAAAATAAAGTACAAACATGAGTTTGATTTAAAGTGGCTTCTATATAGAGATTCATAGAGTAAGCAAGCACGCCTTAAATGTGTCAACCTGATATAAAGGGTAAGAAAATTAGACTAATTATATCTCTATTTCCGCGCGTGCGTATTTTTGCTTGCTATTTTTATTGAAATACTTAACGTTAACCAAAATATCAATGTATAAGATCAAATTGAAGTAAAAATTATACAAAATTATATTGTCTAATTTGAGCCAGTGAAATTAAATAGTATTGTGTAAAAAACGCATCTTGAAGGTGTCATAATAATTGTTCTAAGTATTTAAATTAAGAACGCGCCATGAATATAATCTCTACATATGAATATAATCTTTCACGCAAGGAAAGCTTTAAATTTTCTCGTTTTCGTAACATTTTTTATTGCTGCTCCTCTCCTATTCATCTTAGCGTTATGTTGTAGCTTTCCTCGAAAAATAGACTATCTTACATTTAAAGAATTTTTCAAATCAGTCCAGTAGATCCTGAGATTAGCGCATTCAAACAAAAAAACTCTTCAGCTTTATATATTAGTATAGATAATGCTTATTATATATATATATATATATATATATATATATATATATATATATATATATATATATATATATATATATATATATATATATGCATAATTTTAAAATAGGTGTTTGTTGCCTTATTAATATCGCAGCAATGACATAGCTCTTATAGGCCATCCATCCATTAATTAACTGTCGATATTAGGGCAGGCGACCATACGCCACCCTGTTTCCACCCACATCAAATAGCTTTCAACGATATTAAAATTTGGTATCAATACACTTTGAAGCTATTGCGTAGCATTTACAAAGTTATGTACATATACCTAAACTAAGTTCCATGTATATAAACCTTGTGTTTAATAAATTAAAATATATTGTAACAACGATCTTTGTGTTAAAGATACGAATATCAATACAATAGAAATCATATCGTTAAATAATAAATAGTTATGTTATGTATTAAAACTCTTTATTAGTAATCTGAGTATATTTCAATTATGATAGTTAGTAGGTAATGCAGTTCGTGTAATATTTCACGCGCTTCTCGAGTTTACAAGAAAGGCTCACAAAATTAATAGTATTAGGTAACCAGAACTTTCTTAGGACTTGATTAAAATATATTTCTTATTGGTGGAGCGTGATTGTGGCACGTAATTTTTACTTTCATTGATTTTCTTAGGTTTCTAGACTAGATGCGAGATACTGAAAAGAGAGGGCTGACTTAAAACGTCGAAGTAGTTTCTTGTAATATTATGTATAGGTAAATATATAAACACACTTTTTGAATGGTTAAAAAAGGAAATATTGCTTGAATCTAAACGAAAAAAACTAAAACTTTCAGTTACATGAAATATTAAAACCTATTATGACTTTCTCGTCCTAATTATCAAGCAGTCACTCCTTGCGTCCCCATTTTATATCTTCGGCGTTCCACTCTGCAAAATCCAGTAAAGACTAAAAGCATATCGTCAAAAAATAAACTGAAATATAATTAAAGTACAATATTTATTTATTACAGTAGATATATAACATTGTCAACTAAAAGTTATCGACTTACAGTACATACAATTAAAATTATACATATTTTTTACAAATTGTCTGAACCTAAAAATAGTTAGATTCCATGTAGCTTTATTTTAATAAAACTTGAAAAGGTGATGGCGTGTTACACTAACTTAAATTAAAGAGAGAAGGTATGGAGCTAAGACCTACCACGCTGCTCCAATGCGGATTGGTAGGTTACACATATCTCTAGAATTCTCTAGAGATATGCAGGTTTCCTCACGATGTTTTCCTTCACCGAAAAGCGTGTGATAAATTGCAATTATCAATTCGACACATTAGTTTTAACAGAAAAAATTTATTGGTCTGCCCGGGTTTGAACCTGTGACCTTCTTGCAAGAGTCGCACGGTGGTACCACTGGGCTACCACAGCTCAATATATTATCTAGTAATAATTGTGCCAGGTGAACAACCGCGGCGGATGGAGTTCCTTGGGCGGCAGCGAGCTACGCCGCGCCAGTAACTCGAGCACTCATTTCCAGTCAACCAGTTACGGCGCTATGAAGAACTCTACTTCCGAGCCGTATTCGAAGTGGTGCGTATGTTATCCAGTTAAGAGTATAATTGGTGTCTTATTTTATGTGGTCTGCTTTGTTGCATGTACTTTAAATAAAAAATACCTATTTGAAGACAAATTCGAACATGTATCTTAAATGCTCCAATGCAAGTTGTTAGGTTACGCATATCACAGCATTACTTCACTTTGCAGCGCGCACGAATCACTACATATTATAAAACAAAGTCGCATTCTTTGTTTGTCCATATATCCCTATGTATGCATAAAACTTTAAAACTACGCAACAGATTTTGATGCGGTTTTTTTTAATAGATAGAGTGATTCCAGAGGAAGGTTTGTACGTATAATAACATTCTATACGGAGTAGAGAAATACTGTAATTTTTGAGATTTCGTAAATAATTATTTTTTTTTCGCTTACATTGCAAACGCAGGCTAAACCCTACGAGATTTATCAAAATGATGTACTAAGTATTTGTACACCTTGAAAAGGTCTACAGAAAAGTCCGTGATGGTATATGTCTTATCTCTTATGGATAACCCACAATAGCATTTTTTGTCATTTACTTTTTACGAATAATAATGCCTCATGTTCAAAGCAATTTTTATACAATACAGCATTAATCCTTATCCAATTAAGTACCTTAAATAAAAAGTTGATTTAATATAGATCAATATGGCCGTTTACAGCATGTAATTTAAGTGAACATTTTCGGAGATATTACAGATTTAAAATGCCGTGAGGACGCCGCGAATCGCCCTATAGCACTTCGACTTTAGCAGCGATGTAAGCCACATATTTTTTTAGAAAAAGTCTTTGGTTACCCGTTGATACTCGAAAACTTTTGTATAAGCACTTATTCATCTTTAATATTTAAATGAGTTAATCTTATATAATTTTACGTTGAATACAATCACAATTTTTCGCCGCCAAACGTAAAGTCATGTTGGTCCATTTGGGGAACGGGCGGTCTAGAGACGTGAAAAAACCTAGGATTGAGCCCCACCTGCCCTTTTTTTTTAAATTTTTCTTTTGGATTTTTATTTTTCACATCATTAAAATTTACCAATCAACGCTCGGTCACCCAGGTACTGATATCTTTAAGTGACATGGTATATATATATATATCCATAACCAAGAGATATAACAAGGAATAAACCAATCAATCAATTTAAGAGTGTGTACTATACGTATTGTAAGGACATTTTATATCCTCTTGCGTAGCTCTTGTATACATCGGTCAATTGGCTTAATCTCGTGTTTGTGCACTATATTTTGCCTAGGAACAAAATGTAGCGACACTGTTTTTGCGAGCTAATTTTTGAAAACTATACCATTAAATAAATACTTGGCCATGTATAGATAGAGTAGTTGATACGAAATAATATTACAAGTTGATAAATCCAACTGAAAAAATAATGTTTCTGAGCTCTCATGAAGGAGTCACTCTTTGGCTGCTCTTGAGCACGTATTATCCATACGATGTGTTATTGTATGAAGTTCGTAGTTGTATTACGAAAAGCGGCGTATTTTCAACATTGCATGCCAGCTATACTAGTCGCCATATAATAATCCAGATAAAACGCTACAGCTAGAAGCTTCAACTAATACGCCATTTAAATCTACCTAATGAAAATATCTATACCAATAATAAAGAGGAAAAATTTGTATGTATGTTTGTAATGTTTTCACACAAAAACTAATGGACCGATTCCAAAAAATACTTTTTTAAAATCGGAATTAATTTTAAAAATTTACTGAGCAACATAGGCTATATTAAAAAAAAATAGTAGATCCGTAATATAAATGTAATATGGTGTAAAAAAATTAGTCATAATAATCTGATGATATTGGTGATATATTTATATATTGATGATATCATCATCTTCCTGACCTTATCCCACTCTAAGCGGGGTCGGCACAACATGTTATAAACATGCTGTTATATGATTTAGCTGCGTTTTTACGACCGGCCGCTTGCCTGACGTCATATCATATCATGATAAATAAATAGACTTAAATATTCAAATTTCAAAACTTAAATCTTTTATGTATTCTATATCTGAATATTATTAATTTCAGGAATGAGCAAATCCAGCCTGGTATAGTGCCGTCTGTAGCGGCGCGAAACAACTTGGATTCTCGTGATTTGTCTCAGGTGGGGGTATCTAGCCCCCCTCCCGATATCAAGAATATAATCATTAAAAAGAAAAAAGATGACGAATCTTGGGATTGGCTCAACAATTAAATCTGGTGAGATGTTTTTAATATACTTAGATCTCATTTAAATCTTTTGAGTTTAGTTTAGAAGTCTGCTTCTGACATTGAAGTTGTGGAAACAAATAATTTTTTATTATTGAATTTAATGTTAAGCAGTTATAACAAACGATAATATTTCTCCTTTATACTTGTTCAATAAATAAAAAGCAATTTTCCCGAAGTCAACTCATTTACTCCTTCGCAACACCTCAATGAATGACACAAAAATATGACAGCCACAATGCTTTTTCATATTAATCGCCAACTCTATGAAGGAGGTTGTATTAAAAACATGTAACACAGTTATGAATACTTTATATATTGTATTATCTTTTTATATATTCTTTTCATATATGTACTATGTATTTGTATTTACTGTTATCGGATGATTTATATTTTACTCAGACCTAGTTAAAGTAACAATTTAAGTTCATATAAAAATATAATGAAATTTGGTAAAGCAGTAATAAATAAACTGCGTTACTTATTACTATTGCTCTTAGCCGTGTAGTTTCCGGCTGAGTAGAATAGACCACCCTCTTCCTTACCGTGGTGTCGTAAGATACGACTCAGTTAAGTTGACGTCAGGCAGTTGGTCGGTCGTAAAATACGAAGCCAAATAATGTGACAACATCTTTATAACATGTTACCAACCCCACTTAGAGCGGGATAAGGGCAGGAGAATCATCACTTATTACTATGGCTCATAAAACTATATTTAAAACATTTTTACTTCTGTAGCCCAAAACTGCTAAGGACAAGAAACAGTAGATAAAATTATCAAGAATATTTCCGTAATAAATTAATTTACGGTCTCAGAATAAAGTGTATTAAACACCAAGCTTTAGTGAAAGTATATTTGACCCTGTCTCCAGGAATCGCAGTTTGGTCCCCAACGAGGGCTAACATTAAAAAAAATCAATTTTGATGGTTTATCAAAGCTTTCTGGGTGTATTTATTTACATATATAAAAACTTATTCCAAATTACGATTACGAGTATATATTTACCAGTTGTCTCTTCTATAGCACAAGTATTAAGTTTGTTACTTTCGGGACGGACGACCGTGTGTGTAATTGTCTTATATATTTATTTATTTACTATGTGATTCCATCGAATTTTCCACCAGAGAAAATCTATATTTTCAACCCACCCCCGTATCGTTAATGGGAGGCAACGAATCTCCCTCGCGATGATTGGAATTCGCAATTAACTGAAGTATCTCATTCATCTGAATTGATTGGTGTTTAAATTGACCACGTCGCATCGTGCATGTCCCATATACATATTCGCATATAACTCTGATGTATTTTATTCTCTTAATAAATAAAAATAAATACGCCGTGTGGTATCCGGCTGAATAGAATAGACCAACCTCATTTCTTACCGAGGTGTCGTAAAAGGCGACTAAGGTACCTAAGTTGACCTATCGTGTGATATCCGGTTGAGTAAAATAGACCACCCTCTTTCTTACCGAGGAGTTGTAAAATACGATTAATGGCCTATATATTTTATACCCGTGCGAAGCCGGAGCGGGCCGCTAGTGTATTATAAATGCGAAACTCAGACAGACTTTCTTGTTTTACGCTTTCGCACTAGTAAGGATTTTATTCATATAAATTTTAATTTAGATATAGACACACTATTTATATCGATTTTTTTATTTTTAATTACCACTTTTCATATTTCTTAGTTCTTAACACCATCACAATTTAGATTAATATTTAAAAAAAGTAAAAAATAATAATAATATGAGGCACAATAGGATCAAGTTCGAAACAAAAAGTCAACAATGACAGTTTTTGATGTTGTGTTCCAGATGCTTTTTATAGCAACACAGCATTCTAGCTTTTTGTTGATGTGACAAATTAAATTAGTAAATATTAACACTGAATTCATTTCTTACAGATTTACTATAAAAGAATAATGCTATGATGAAAGTTCCTGTACTGAAACGTAGCAGTTTATTTTATCTTTATTCTAGTACAAACACTTATTCATTATGCAACTCTACTAATAAAATAGTTGATATTCATAATGGTAAAAAGAACTACATTTTATAATATTTTATTATGTGGTTTTTAGAACTTAGACTAATATTATTTAGTATTTAATGTATTTATAATTCTAAAGGCCAACTTATATAGTTTTATTGTATAAAAAATTATTTTATACGATGTTGTTTCTTTATTGTGAATAATTAAAACATATTTTATTTTTTTAAATATTATTATATAGATCAATCTAATCTTTGCCTTTGTACATTTGCTCTATTGTCGACGTATAACTTTTAGCTCGAAATATTAAAAAAAAGACGCTGATTATTTTGCGTCGTTTATTGATAAGCTTCGTAATTAGTAAGATGTTTATTAATTCACTTCTCGACTGTGAAGACAAGGATGGTAATGATATAAAGTATATGATATAAAGTATTGTATCTTTTAAATTTTTCTTTATGCCATCACAGAAATCCAATGGCTCGAGTGTCTTTGTTTGTACTGTAAGTATAAGCATGGGACATACTAGAGGAGAGTCGAAGTAAATCGTAGTGTTAAATTCTTTACCATAAACCAAAATCCGTGCGCATTTTCTTCTCTGCGCGCGTGTTATTTAAAAACAAAACATTGATAGTAGATTGTAGTTTTTGCGGTATCTCTATTGTAAAATAAAACTCATGTACACTTTGTACTTTCATATACAAGTTGTAGAAAAAGAAAATGAAGAGAAATGAAAAGAAAACCTCTCTGGTCAAAAATAGAGTAACACTTCAATTCTATAAAGTTGTTTGTATTCGCGTGGTAGAACTCAGAATTTTTATTATAATGTAGGAAAACAATTTTCTTGGTTTATGTGCAATGTACCAAATATTATATAGAACGAAACATTCCATTTGCTGTCCACTGATAAAAATGTATAATTATTTATGTTATGGTCGTCGTAAAATATTACATTTTCGATGAATTTACAAAAAAAAAAAATTAAATAGACAATAGAGAAATAAATGTTCTCTATTTGATCTATGTTACTAATAAATTTCGCAAATATATGTATACCTACCTATCTATAACATTGAAAACAAAAATGGTGGAAATTAATAAGTTAATTCTTAGTTACTTTAAAGAAGCCTATATTAAGCTTAAGGAATATTTTAGTATTAGTATTAATAATTGCTTATAATAAATAACTATACCATGCCTCATGAAAAATTATTATAGGAACACACATATTTATATTTACAATAAATAAATATATAATCCTTAATTTTTTATTCGCATAAGATTTTAGCGTAATTTATAATATAAAATATATTTTAAGGTTTACATGTACTACCTATTATTTTCTTTGTAGATCATAATTTGCCTTAAAATTAGATTTAAGTATTGTAGAATATTACATTTAATAAAGGAGTTCTTCCACAATATCTGTCTGAAAGCTCTAATTTTAATCCTCATTTAAAAATACCTTAATAGTCCTTTTGTTTTTCTATTGCATGCATATAATGAAATGATACTATAACTGTGTATTTGTATTATTATGGATTAAACTTATCGTATTTATTTGTCCTCCACTTGAAAAGGCAGGTTAGCATAATTTTCATGTTTTTTTTTTATAAATAAAGAAAATTGGTTCTCTATGCTAGTGTTTAATTTTCCATTACCTAAATACCAATCTCCTTAAATAGGCCGTTTTTTTCATCATTATTTTGATACGCTTCTATAAGAAACTTCAGAAATCGTCTGTTCAGCCTAAAGGATATAGGTACATTACAACAGGAATTTTTATATATTATAAATATAGGTATTATAATTTCTCAAAGCAATCAAAACAGAAAAGAGTGTCCTCTTAATAGAAAGTAATTGATACTTGAGTTGTTCGCTGCATACGTATATATTAATTAACTAATAAACATTTAAAAATACTTTTAACTGAATGTTCACACAACTTTCATTGTAATGTTTTGTATCACTGTAATGTTTGATAAAAGCTTACGGCTTTCGAAAAAACTTGGCCACTTAAAGCTAGATCTCGGACTGAATTTAATTTAACATACCTATATTTAATTCTGCTCGCGACAGAAAGTCCATATATGTTAATTGAGGTTAGACACTATGTGCCAAATTTCAGAATCCGTTCGTAGTATTTTTTGCCAACCAACATATTTTAAGAATAAATAGTAAATATATTGACGCCTGTTTTATCTGGCAGAATTCATCGTAATCATAGATTAATTCAATATTTTCCAACAATAGCCCAGGTCCTTGTTACCCTGCATTAGATATTCTATAACCAGTCATATTCAAATTCAAAATTTTATTTCAAATAGTATTTTTTTAATAGGCTGAAAGGCTGAATATGTAAAGCAAAAAATAAATTAAGGCAAAACAATAGAAACCTTTATTCACCAATTTAATGAAAGATATCACATCACGCTTTAAAACTACTAACAAGTCAATATTAAACAATGTATTACAAAATAAGATGCTGGATGTATGGCTAGGGGAGGCCGAAAAAAAGTTGACGAATGATTGAGGAGAATGGAGGAAGAAGACATTTTGTGTCGACCCCACTTAGAGTGGGATAAGGGTAAGATAAGATGATGTATTATAAAATAAAAACTACTATATAATTTTTTTTTTTTTAATAATTCTAACCCTACATCTTATAAATCATAATAGAAATCAATGTGTTTTCTTTTCAGATAAGTCAATTATAAAAAAAAAATTCATATATGAATCAAGCCATTATATTCATAATCATTTTCTTATTAATGTTGTGGTATCAGGCTTTCAAATTTCAATATATGAATTACAAATAACATAGATAATTAATAAATATCTTATTAACTTTAGTATCAAATTGTGTAGAAAATATTAACTAACTATATTTTGTATTATGATAAATCTAGCATAATTTATTCTAAAATACGATCACCAAATTTATATAACTTAGCAGCAAATAGGAAAGACTATTTGAGTTATTAAAAGAAAATATAAACAATTATAATTATATAAATTTTTTTATGGAATGATATAATAAGGCACTCTGAATTGGAGATTTTATGAATCCATTGAAGCAAAATTTTAATTAATTTTGAATTTCCCTCAAGACTTTGTTTAAAATAATATACTGTTGCTGAACCAATTATATATATATTAAAAATCAGTAACAATCTATTTTCAATCAGCAATTTTCACAATAATTGATTATTAAAGTTTAATTTATGTTGATTGTATAATAGTATTACCTAAATATAGAAATGTACTGAAATAATCACTTTAATCATTAACTAAGTTAATTTAGGTTCTAATGATTTACAGTAACAATATGTGATTTTGTGGTTTGTCATGAAGAAAGATATGCAGGTAAAAAGGTATGTAAAGAATATGTAGCTTATTCATGTTAAACCTTTAATCCCTTTATTATAAGTACAAAAGTATGATTATATATGCATTTATGCACTTACAACTAAATATCCTATATCTAAAGATATTTATTTATGAGGCCCACATATAAAAGTAAATATCCTGCCAATGGTTTAAATATTGCAAAACAGGGCCACATATAAATGACATCATCGGTATTTTGTTTGAAGCTGATATCAAAGTTTCCTCAATCACATATTTTGAGTAGCTGTTATAGACTGGACTGCGTAACAAATATAAGACAAGTCCAAGTTTTCTCCTACTTATTTCCAATCTCTGTTCATAAGATAAATTTTGGATATGATTATTATAAAGTCTAAAACTAGACAAATCAATACATAACGCAACCAGCCACTGCTTCCAAGACTTGTTTCCAAAACTTTTCATTGCTATAAGATGTATTAAAGATTTTAAAACATGTAATAACTCTGCTCGTACCAAGTCCTTCATTTCAATATTTATTTGAGCATTTTCATTTTCAACATGAATAGGTTGCCAATCTCTTATTGCAATTGGAGGTGCACCATCAACACGGCGTATAACCCGCCCTGATCTCTTCAAAGTGAAAAATGTGTTAGTACTGTTATCTATGACTTTTCCTTCAGTAACTTTTTTACGTTCCAAAGCTGGTATTGGAGGATGTTGAATAGGCACTTCTTTAAATCTATACAAGAGTATTATTGCTGATACACATTTAAATAGCTGTAGCAAAGTTGCTGCAGTCCATTTGCCTCTATTACCCCACCGGCTCTTCACAAAAAGTTCAACAAACACTTCACAGTAATGAATGATTGTTAACAACAATTTTATTTGCTCTTGAAGGCCATAATGTTGTATTCCATTACTATAAGCTTCTCTTATTAGACTGTCATTGAATAATGACAACAATTTAGATAGCGAATATACCAATTCAGAAATTATTGGAGATTTATTTATTTTGCCTGCAACAAAATAAGACGACCAAGTTATAACTGTTTCAACATCAGTCACTACTCGTGGATTATTAATAACCCATCGTTTGTAGATGGAATACAGTTCAGGAAGAGTGAAGTTCTTATCCATCTTTAGTTATCAATAAATAGAAATTAGGTGGATTTATAAAAAAAATCTTGACTTAAGCAATTGCGCTAATGATGCGAAACCAAATGACAAGAAATCAATTATTTGTTTATTTAATCTATTTTAATATTCAACTGATTCTGAGTTCAGATGAGGGATCTCACAAAATAGTCGATTTTTATATTTATCGATTTTCAAATTATAATCGATTTTTTTTAAATATCATAATACGTTTTTTAAGAAATCTTTATATTTTGGTTAACCTTTTTTTCTTACTCTCTTTCTTTCTTGTTTATCTTAAAGGATAAGATATGCGTTTTTGGATGAAACCCATGTATCCAATCTGCAAACAGCGCATTTCTTGTTTTTTATTCGTACTTATACACTTTAGTTATTTTTATTCTAATTAATTTTAATATTAAATAGTTTCAGTTAATCGATTTTTTCCAAACGATTGATTTTGAAGGAAGTAAAATCGATTATTTAGTAATCGATTGTTTTTAATTTCAAATCACATTCCTAATTCAGACTAATATTTTTTTATCAGTTTCATTAATGGCCTGGAATCAAGTCTTTTAAGGCCTGTCATAAAAAACATATACCTATATATTTACTTTATTAACGGTCTGTAAACAAATTCTTTAAGGGCTCACGTATAAATAAATATTTATAAAGAAATCAACATAGACTATTTACTAAAACACGGTTGAGATCATATTATCATACCTTGAGATCATATTATTATAGTGTATTATGTATGCATCATACTTCGCCGGGTGTCACTCTCTAGTGGAATGTGAATTAATGTGTGCTACTCACATATTTGCGGCAGGGGCAATTTAGAATGCATCGCGGTCCTGATGATATCGGGAGTATCTCTGCAAACTTGCCTGCCAACTTTTCAAGCAGTGTTCGAGAGTGTGTTCAAACTTTTTAAAAGTGGTACTAGGATTAACGACAAGTTAAAGATTGGTGTAGCCTTAGCGCTTTCTGTGATACTACCACAAAAAAGACAAAGAGATATTGGGTTGAGAATTGCCGTTAAATAAAAACGCACTTTCAAAATGTTATAAATACTAGAATAGCCGGCAAATCTATAAGGTTTTTAAAATTAGTTCTTTCATATCGTCCAAATTAATGTTCACTATTGTTCCTACAATTAAAATATATAGAAATTGTCCTGATTGCGCTACACCCGCAGCATTTTATCAGTGCAGCAGAGGTAATCGAAGAACCACTCATGCTCCTGCTTGAACTCGTGGACTCGCGCTCCTGCCGCCCCGAAAGTTTAGGTTATCTCTTGCTTGCCTTACATATACACACACATACCAATTAAGGTAGCAGTTAAGAGTCATCCCCACTTTACACGGTAGATTGCTCCCTGTCGCAGGTATGTTATAACGTAGTAAGTAAAGGTCCCGTAGCGTGTTGCCAGTGATGATATACGGATCCGAAACTTGGTCGCTGAATATGGGCCTCATAAGAAGGCTCAGAGTCGCTCAGCGAGCGATGGAGCAAGCTATGCTCGGAGTATCTCTACGTAATCAAATCAGAAATGAGAAGAGCCGCTGGATACATGCGGCACAAAATCGTGTGCTATGGAGATCGCATGAAGAAACCTACATATGTCCAGCAGTGGACGTCCATCGGTTGAATTAGAAGGAGAGAAGAAAAAGTAAGTTAAGATAGTAAGTAAAAGTCTTAAAAACCTTCCGGTTTTATCTTTATATTTGTGTAATCTTTACTTTTAACCATCTAAAGTGCAGGTAAATTTCTTTAAAGTTTAATGAATTATGTTACTAAATCACGTGAATAAATGAGAAGGTTCTTAAGGTAGGTACTTTAAGTAGCGGCACGCCCTTCACTGCCCATTAAGCAGCAATGTCACTAGCTACTGGCGACTCTTTACAATGGCAGCTATGTATTCGCCGTAATTCTAGCGACATACAGTCGCTAGAATTAGGGGTGAATAACAATTCACATACATACACCAATATCACTATCATCAGTTAGTAGCCACTATTAAATGTCGCTGTCATATTATATACCAATATAGTGTATTATCTATGTTATATACTAACCCATAGATAATACATATACTCACCTAAAAAATGAAGAAGCATAGAGAACACAACTCTGTCTGATTCATAGACTAGTCCGATCTCTTATTGTCTCTTACAGATTAAGGATGTACTTGGAGTAAAAAAATCGTTTTTTCCCCTTTAAAAATAATCGAATAAAAAAACGATTTTTTCGTATCTAAACCGATTAATGATTATCGGTTTTTTCTGACTATTTGAGAAGTTGCCATTTTAATAAAAAAAAGTAAGTAAGTAGCGGCCTGTTACTATCCCACTGCTGAGAATAGGCCTCTTCTCTCCGTTTTTGGAGAGAAGGATTGGAGCTAAGACCTACCACGCTGTTCCAATGCGGATTGGTAGCTTACACATATCTCCAGAATTCTCTAGAGATATGCAGGTTTCCTCACGATGTTTTCCTTCACCGAAAAGCGTATGATAAATTGCAATTATCAATTAGATACATAAGTTTTTAACAGAAAACTAATTGGTGTCTGCCGGTGTTCGAACTCGTGACCTCCACAAAAGAGTCGCAAGGTGTTATATCGCTGGGCTACCACTTATTACCACTGCCATTTTAGTATTAATAATTAATTAGAATATAGGCTAATTAAAGTGGATAAGTACTAATAAGTAATAACAGATGCGCTGTTTGTGAAATTCTTTTAAAATGTGTAGTTTGGCTTCATCCGATTTACATTGCTTTCATCCGACAATGCATATGTTATCTAAAAAAATAAGAAAAAAGAGTGAAAAAGAGAAAGAGAAAGATCGAAAAAATAATCTATCATATAAAAATCGATTATTTTTTCCCATCTCTATTACAGAGTTGTCTTTGTATAAGTATTCAACAGACTAGATAATCAATAATCATTCCGCTACAGTTTTTGCCTTCATTCAGTCCGCGTTTTCGCTGAAGGCAGTTTATAATTCAGTACGTCGTAGTGAAAGCTCAGAACGCAGTGTATTTTTACCTAAATTTGTGAGTTAAGTTACTTCGTGCACAAATTCAAGGCGAAAATGGATCCATTAGCGCAAATTGAATTTAGTACTACTCGCTATACTATGAAGGACGACTTCGGAGCTCTAGGCTCTTCAGCATTAGAACGGGATAAAAAGACATTATTCTGGATGAGTGGTGTTTTGGACTGTTTTTCAACTGTATGGGCGCTTTTCAGAACGGGGGAATATGAAGAATCGCAAGGTATTATTTGTTTTTGTGATATATATATTTGTATATCTATGTATTACGTAAATATTCCCAGGGTTCTATTGATTCAAGGATGCAATCAGAGGGACGCATTCAAGGTCGATGCGCCACGCAGCTTTGAAGAAGGGAAGGGAAGGGGGAGAGTAATTGATTTTTATGTAAATAGAAAGATTGCATAGCGACACAACATTATGGCGACAATAATGATTATTTTTCCGACTTTGTTCATTGTTATTTATTGAAATGTGTACAAGCATAGCTACAAAACACTATGGCTGCAATAATATTTTGCTTACTTTGTTCATTGTTGAATGTTTGAATGCAGCATTTAAATTATTGTGTAAAAATTATTATTGTGTTAAGCATTTTTTTAGGTAATACAAAATTGAAAAACATTTTGGGATTTCATTATTTTTACAAATAAAAGGAAAGGATTAATTGTTCGCTATACAATTATTTAGGCAATATTAATAACTTAAATACAATCCACTTTGAATTTTATTTCAGTAAGTCTTTTATTTGGTAGTATTTAAGTTACCATTCAATTATTTTTACCTTTTATGGCAGATGCTCTATGAAGAAAATTGATTAAATATTTTAATTTTATGATTCTGATAAATTTGTACTTTCATCCATTTTTGTATTTGCTCTTCATGAGTGACTTCCTATGGGCACTAAAAGGATTGTGCCTTTTTTTTCACAAATGTTTGTGACAAACATTGTTTTTGTTGTGTCCGAGAGATATCTATATTACAAAATTAGAGTTATTTGTTATAATTTTAGTAAATCATTTATGTATAATACATTCAGAAATGGACCGTTGTGTGGTATCCAACTGAGTAGCATAGACCAACCTCCTTTCTTACCGAGGCGTCGTAAAAGGCGACTAAGGTAAGTTGACCCACCGTGTGGTATCGGGTTTAGTAGAATAGACCACCCTCCTTATTTCCGAGGTGTCGTAAAAAACGACTTAGGTAAGTTGACGTCAGGCAGGCAGCCAGTCGTAAAAACGCAGTCAAATCATGTTACAGCATGTTTGTAACATGTTGTGCCGACCCCACTTAGAGTGGGATAAGGGCAGGACGATATATATATACATTCAGAAATGGACCTAAGATACTTGAAGAAACCTATAACAGTAACCAAACTGGATGACTTTAAATTATTAATGTGTTACATATATGTTAAAATGAATTAATAAATAATATTTTATTTTAATATGATAACGTTCAGAGTGCTGAATTTTTAAATTATTTTTTAATTCAAACAAATTTTATTCAATAGGATTTGCACACCCTCTCATATGTACATATCACATATACATATAAACAAATTATTACATACATACATTCAGGGTCATTACATATACAATACTCAAACAGAGAGGTTATTCCAGACTTACATATTATTTATACTTCTTATTTTATTTTTATTATAGCAAATAGTAAGTCCATGTGTCTGTTGCTGTATGCTGAAATATAGATTAAAGTTGGGCATGGCCATATTTAAAGCTAAGCTTTTTTGTCATATTATAAGGAATAAATAAATAAATTGTATATTAATTTATTATATGTTTTCCCCCATTTATAATTAAAAGAGTATTTAAAATATGTGATTTTTTGCATTGTGACTTGAGCTTCAGTACATACAATGATTCAATGTGTTATGAATTATCATTTTCAAATATTAATTTGTTAATTAAAAATTATGTTAATTTGTTCGCAGAAGATGACTGGGAAGTTCCCTTTGAACTCATTACTGACCTGGTATATTTAGGGTCTGGAGCTCAAGGTGTTGTTTTTGGAGGTAGTTTTAAAGGTGAAATGGTAGCAGTTAAGAAGTTAAGAGATAAAAGTGAGGCAAACATAAAACACTTAAGGAAATTGAACCATGAAAACATAGGTAAGAGATTTGCAGATGAAGTTATTGTCAGTTAATTTATAATAAATAGGATGATTTAGTTGAAGTATCCATACAAAAACAAAATTGTTTTTACAGTACGTTTTCGTGGTGTTTGCACAGTATCTCAGTTTTACTGTGTTATCATGGAGTACTGTCAGTATGGACCACTATTTGATTTTCTCCATAGTGGAGTTTCGTTTACACCAAAGCAAATCGTCAGATGGGCCAAAGACGTCGCTCTTGGCATGAGTTATCTTCATTCTCATAAGATTATACACAGGGATCTCAAAAGCCCTAAGTAAGTACAACCATGATACTTTGCCATGACAAAGGTGATTATATCTATTTGAATATTGATTTTTTTTCAGTATTTTGATTGCTGATAACCTTGTGGTCAAGGTAAGCGACTTTGGAACAAGCCGGGAATGGAATGATGTCAGTGCTATAATGAGTTTTACAGGCACTGTTGCATGGATGGCTCCAGAAGTTATTCGCCATGAGCCGTGCTCTGAACGAGTTGATGTCTGGTCTTATGGTGTAGTTCTCTGGGAGCTACTCACTCAGGAGGTGCCATATAAGAACCTGGAGACACATGCCATAATGTGGGGTGTTGGAACAGACACAATTGCACTGCCAGTGCCATCTACTTGCCCAAGCAGCTTGCAACTTTTGCTAAATCAATGCTGGAATCGGGTTCCTCGTAACAGGTATAACAGTAAAGTAACACATGTTTGTTTTATTATTTCTTATTATTTTATTATATTTTTATTCTTTATATACATTTTAATACAAATTTTTTGTACAGACCTCCCTTCAAGATCATCGCAGCACATTTAGAGATGGCAGGTGAGGAACTGTCCTCACTGGATCAAGAATCTTTCAATGCTACACAAGCAATCTGGCGCAAGGAGGTTCATAGCTGTATGGAAAAACTTTATGCTAAGTACGTCTCAAACATAACATTAAACATTATTATGCATTGTGCGCGACTTGATCCTGTAATTAATTACGCGCGCTCTATTTTTTACTTTGCGACTGCTTCAATCCCACAATTATAATATTACAGCTTAGTCTATCTTAAGTCAATAATAATAAATATTTGGGACAATTACCCACAATGTAATTTAAAAAATACGTATATACAGAAATACGTCCAGAGTAGAAGAATTGATAAATTATATTTTAGAAAATGTTGGCCCTCGTTGGTTATAGAACCCGCGATTTGCGGAAATAGAGGCAGGGTCACTTCCACCTGCGCCAATGAGTTATCGGTTACGACTGTCGACCTATTGAGTGTAACGAAATAATACCATTCATAGGAGCGGCAAGCCTGTGGCCCAAGATGCGGTCGCTCAGCGGCGGGAAGATTTGAAGCACGCCCGTGACGTGCGTTACGTGTACGAACAACAACTCTCCCGGGCCAACGAGTTGTACATGGAGGTGTGCGCGGTGCGCTTGCAGCTCGAACAGAGGGAGCGGATCATTGCTGAGTAAATACATTTAGTGGTTCCTACATTGATTATGTCCCTAATATATACTTATACGAATCTTATTTATGCTGAGTCTAAAGCCTATTTTGCATCGTGCCACGGACATTTATTTATATATTAATATTTAGTAATAGTTTAATTTCTTACATTTGTTTATGTCCTGTTAGCACTTTTGTGGAATAAAATTTTTTTTCATTTTCATTTCATTTCATTTATTGATTTTTACTTCTCTTAAAACTGTTGTGGCGAGTATTTGTCGTATAACAACCTCCTTCTAAGTTTGATATTAAGAAACTGCAATGTTGGTTCAGTTTATTTGCTTAAAGTAATGATTTCCATTTAATCGAATTCTATCAAATTTGCCACTCATCGGTGTTATAGTATCACCGCAGTCCCGTATCTCCAATATAATGGTTGTATTCAAGGTGTATTTTATTTAACAGGAAGGAGATCGCTTTAAGTGGATGCCGCTGCGGTACACGCAAGAACTTTAAGTACTTCCACCGTCAGACGTCCTCGTCATCGGACGGTTTGAAGGGGGCCATGGTCACTCTCGCTGAGAACAATAGACGCCGTAAGAAGAAGCAAAGCCTGAACGGTCCTGTCCAGATGATCGTAAACTACGTCGAGGACAAAGATGACGGCCAAACAGTGACTGTGGCCGTCGACGACTACGTGACTTGCGTCTGCAGCGACGAGAGCGTGCAGAATAATAACATGACAACAGTCAAGCCTGTTAAAGATACCATTGTCGAGGACAATGGCAATATCATCGCTAAAGACACCGGAGGCATGATCGAGATACCGCTCAATGATAACTATGTACCAGATCTCGCTCATGTCTAACTTTAATTTACGTTCCCCAGAAATAAATGGTATATGTCATGTTTTTACAATTTTCCAAATTTTATGCCTAATTTTTTTGATATTTTGTTTTAGTTGTGTTTGAGGATGGAGGGTTGGGAATCCATTTTTTCTAACTAAATATTCTCTGTGTAGGTGAGATAGTTAAATTAACAGTTTAAAAATCTTTACGTGATGTAGACCTACATACGCCAGTGTTGTATTTAGTACTTACTATTGATAAAGATACGGACGTGGTTCGGTTGCATACAACTGGCTACTTGTTTATTACTTTGTAGCCAAAGATTATCTGATATCTTATTATTATTTTGTTCTTTTTTTATGGAACATTGAAATTTGGTAAAATAGATGTTTAACATTATATTATATTGATGATCTCTAATAAAAATTTTAACTGGCCTAATATAAGATCTCAATTTGATTTCATTATTAATGTTATAATAAGTGTTGTAAATGTAATCCATATATCTATTTATAAATGTATTTGTAAATGTTTATAGATTTCACGTCCTATGACCATTTAGAAATTTATTAGAGGATTTGTTAAAATTAATAGTAAAAAGGACAATTTCATATACTTGGTTATAGTAATATCCATATTAGTTAATTAACTTTGACTGCTTATTTTCCAAATCGTACAGTGTTGACAAAAAATTACATACCCGAAGGATCTAGGACTAGCAGATTCATTTTAATGAACTAAAAGTGACATCCTTTATAAAATGGTTTTTATCACTTTGGTATGTTATTTCCTTTAAATATTATATATATTTCATTGCTATATAATTTGTGAATGTCATGTGAACACTGTGTATGATCATTTAAAATCTTTTTATTTTCTCAATTAATCTCATATCAGTACTCATTTTACTTTACGTAGCCATAATGTAGTATATAATACAAAATTAAGTATTTAACTAGGAAAATGAATGTTCCTCCTAAATTGAGACTAATTTTTTATTTAATTCTCGAACGCACACACACTATTATTACTCTCGCGTTTTTTGTGTAAATTAAGTTAGGGTAATATTTTTTAAAATTATATATTAATTATATAAATGCTTGAATAAAAAATGATTTAATCGCTTTTAGCAGGCCTAAAATTTGTCTTATATATACTTTTCTTATTTTAATGAAAAAAAAAAACAAACTAAATAATGTGTAATGTGCATAATCAGCAAACGAAAATACTAAAAACAACCCTTGTACAAATAACATGTTTGCTTTAAAGACACGTCAGCAACATACATATGTATGTATGTATATATATATATATATATATACAGTGACAGTTAACTCTAAAGTCCCTGAGTAGACAATGAACCAATGTTAATAAGAACCAAAATTATCGATACATAAAATCATGACACTCATCGAATACTATTTACAACATACACCATCTTTTTATAAATGGATATGATAAAAGTTAAAAAGGAGGTATTTATAAACACATTCGTAATTAATATTACGTAAATCGATATCTGAAGTTGTTAAAGTATACTTTGTTGCCTCACATCAATCAAGTAAATATCAGTAATACTAAATACCACTTATCGACATATAACGAGATATACAAGGGATCACTTGCACTATAAGGTTATTAGTGATTGATATGTACACATCTCTAATTAACTCATTAGTGTGACCATATCCGTTCCAAACAATCCAGGGATAAGCCGAAAAAATTGTAATTTTACTTTTTATGTTCGCAATAATTATATTACTTTTCACATACTGAAAGTACATATACTTAAAACAGAAATGTGACATTATTTTATGACCAAATACTATTAATATCATTCATCATCATCAAAAAAAGTAATTTGAAAACAATAAAATTATAATAACATCTTATCTATGTACATTGATGTTCACAACGGAGCTATTTAAGTGTCTGGTAGACCTTTAAGTCACCGCATACTGTGGTATCCTTTTTTGATTGCTACACGCTGACGACAATTATCTCATATTTCAATATAATAATCACTCCTATGTTTTATAGTTATTATACTGTCCCCATATATTTTCATAGAATGTGGATATTTAAAATAATGTTGTCAATGTACATTTTGCACATTACAATGTAAAATATTTTTGTGCAACATTTTTTCGGCACGTGTGCACATGCACTACGCGTACTAGTTGATGATATATTTTGGTATGAATGTATGATGCGACTGAACATTGGGTACTGCTATATGTGATGAATTATGTGTGGTGATGAGAACTGCGATATAGGTAATTATGGGAGTAAATATATTCTTGATGTAGAAGTTATACTGTAGTATATACATAACATAATATAAGCCTAGTTGGAAATTTTGAAAAATATTCTTTTTTGATATATTTTATTTTCAATGTAAATTTTTATTTATGGCTCACTATTGTATATAAATATTTAATCAATTTTGAAGCTAACTATGCAGTTTTTGGTCAATAGTATTAAGGTTTATGATATTAATAAAGTCTAGACATTTCGGGAAAGTACGAAGTTATATCTCGTTAAGGAATACGATACTATCTATGGCAAAAATATAATTAGTAAAATAGTGTCAAATTTCATAATATTTTATATTTATTAGAATTCAAATTAGTACATAATATTGCATTGTAGAAAAACTAATGTTTACTTACTCAGGTATTTCCCTAAGACTGTAAGTCAGTAGACTTATTTCAATTTCAACCAATTTCTACTCTACCAAGAAACAGAATTGTTTTAATTTTAATTAATAAATTTCATTTACTTGGTACTGTATTGAAAATATTTTGATAGGCCAATAGAAGATTATTTTACTGTGTAATGTTGAATTATTAGAATTATAAAAATTTAAGGTAGCAGTTATCATTCCTTTACATACATTCGTACAGATAATTCCTTATGTAAGCTAAAAAATTATAGACTGCAATATTTTTTTTGATATACTTTTACTTAATCTGCTCAGTCTTAGAGTGCGCCAATTAACGGCCTTAGATAATGGTATTACTGGTAGACATTACTCGAATTAATCTATAAGTTCTAAGTTAATTTAATGCAACGTCGAATTAGATTTATTTACATATATCTGTTCCAGGCGTGAATATGTTGATAAGTCGACTTATGAAATTTTTATATGTTTAATCATAATAGGCATTAGGATTGCCTAATTTATATAATGAATATTTTGGTAACGTCGATATGTCTTTTATATAGCCCATACAAACTAATGAACATTTAAATAACTCTTGAACGGATGCTAAACGTAAACCTATTTGTGGCTGCCCGGAAAAGGGAACGCTTTGGACTTGTTAAGTTATTTACGCCTCGTACGGATATATACTCTATTATGACAAGTAGTGAATCTCACTTTGGGGAAAAGGTTTATCAGCACTTAATATGAAAGTAAAACATATTTTCTGCTATAAATCCACATAAGAAGTCTTTTTATTAACAAAATCTTTATAATAGGCTCATAAAATAATTCTCCTAACCCACTGTCTTTTATATAATATGATACACACATTCCGTCTGTTAAGATGTTCTTTAAGCAAGAAATTAAAACAATGCTTTTGCAAAAATCTATAAAACAACCGATCCAAGCAGCAACAGTCTCTTGCATATTCTAAACGATTCTAGTGGATCTTATTATAATAATCACAAATCAGACCATTACTAGTATATAAAGTTTTTTACAATAATGCCTGTTCATCGTTCAAACTTTTATTATTGTATTGCATTCATATGCCTATAAAAACAAATAAATCGAATTACAACACGCTAATATCTGCTTGATAAATATTAGAAAAAATAAGTAAAAAAATGAGATCGATTTATATATAGATTTGATTAAAGTACAAGCAGAGCATATTAATTAGAAGTTAATGTTTTGAGCACATTGTCTGTAATTTAATTTTATGCTAATGCAGTTGAAATGTGAGAAAACTTAACGCTGCAAATTAAATAATTGATCGATGTCTTATCATATTATAGTTGTCCACGTTATAACATTTGTATTGCAACGATATATAAACAAATAGCAATTTGAATCGGGTCGATTTAACGTTATATAAATAAAGTCATATCGCATGTCTTTTTGTTTTGGTTGGTATAATATTTGAAGTCAATGAACTCGTTGAAATTATGTCAATACTAAATAATAAAGTGTTAACACACTTCACAAAACGATTTTAACGCGATTAGCTTACACGGCAAATTGAAATATTATATTACATAAAAAAAAATAACAGGGTAGTAAAATATTGCTTCTGTTCCATGACATGTCTAGCTATAAATTTTTTTACATCCATAGTGCTGTTTTAGTCATCATAACTTTGGTATTTACGAAACAATACGATAGTATTCAATTTTATTGTTAAATTGGAAAAGATTGGCGAGTATTGCTGGATATATGTTTAAATAATAATTTTTTATATGTTGATGGTAAACTTTGTTTAAGAAAGTAAAAGACGTTATTTTAATTTGTCATATTAGTAAAATTTAAATATAGATGTATTCTCGTAAAGTAGTGCATTTATATTGAATTATGTATCCATATTATGATTTAAAATAATTCATAATATTATATAATACATAATTAAATTTGCATGTCAGTTTTATGACTAAACATGTTGCTACTACAGTATGTTGTTACAACTTTGTTACACATGTATTCTGCAAATAAACTAATTTGAATTTGAACTATATTAATAGTTTTTCATTGTAACGACATTTTTTAAATATAATTGCAAAAAATAGTTAAAGGTGTAGTGGGATATGTAACTAAATGTGATTATTTTTAATGATTTGAAATATTTTTAGTTTTTAATAAAGGAAATACACCTAATGAAATGTTTATTTTATATTTACGACTTTTGTACCAATTGTCTTATTATGACATTTTCAATATAGATTTTCTATGATATTTAAAATTGTATTTGTTTGTGTATGTTTTATACTTTTTTTTAATAATTCCTTTTGTTTTGTATATAATATATTACAGTTAGTATATAATACACATAACCGAATCGTTTTATGTAATTAATGTTCAAAAATTGATATAATAATATAGAACATGTTTTTGTTAGACTTTAAGATAGTGTCTTGATTAGCCTAAGAAATGGTCTAGTCGCTATCAAATCGATGTAGTCTAATGAAATATTGTAGTTTGTTTGATGAATAAAGATATAAATAAGAAGATGATGTTTTTTATAATCCCACAAAATCGTAAGCGAATAAAAGATTACTAAAGTATTTCCGTAGATAGAATATCTACGGAAATTTATCTACAAGTTCTAGTACTGTATATATAGTAGAAGCTTTGGAATCGGCTTAAGATATTTCATTGAGAAAATAACAAATTTGAGAATACTTAACTATTTTATTGTAATCTTTGGAAGGAATGTGCGAAATAGTTATATTTACAAGTTCATCTCATAACCAATACCTTAATATCGCATATTATTAAGTATATGAGAGAACAGTATATTAAATATACACGACAGTGATGATATTAGCGAAATTTTCGCGTCGTATGAATTTCGCTCCGCGCGTGTTACATTTTTTCGTATTATTTATAGAAAGTGAACGGGCGGTGTGTGTGCGCGCGCACAAGGTGCGGTGCGCGCGGGCCGAGAGGACTGGAGTTCATGGAGCCCCCATCGTTTTCCACCAGCGGCCCCCAAATCGTCAGGGCGGCACCTGGCAGTGATGCGAGCCTCGTCCTCCCGCTGCCCTCCGGCTCGCAACCTTTTCAATTCGAATGGTACGTTCTATTTCTAGCCATACATTCCCCCACTCATACTCGCTTATGTCTTCAATGTTTAGACTTTACTGTAGACCAGATTTTTTTCTTATCTTAAAGAAACTTTCTGTTGGTGTAATAATTGGTTGAACTTTGAAGTCGCATCGAAGAGCTATTTGAAGACCCAATATTTAAACGTAACTCAATTAAAATAGAGTGCATAGTGAATCGTAGGCGCTTGCGATTCGCCGGTAGCGTTGTTTGTTTTTCACTTGTCGATATAAATATATAAACCAGGAAGACATGCTTGAGACACTCGACTACGTTTATTGCAAATTATGTGTCGATCAACGAACAAGGGGGTTAAAAAATGGTAATTGTATACAAAACACATAATTGTGACTATTGATTTCCGACGGCGTCTGGGACCTATGCTACTTGAGTAAAAATAAAACACCGCCAAGCGCAGTGCTCAAAATATTTATAATTTTATGAAGTTTATTTTTTTATGGATATAAAAGGTAATTTCTTGTTTGTAAGGAAGCGTCAAGAATGTCGTATAATATTACAATTATATGTATTACATACTAGTAAAGAGAGATATCTCGAAAGAGAGATCTCGAGATCTGATTTTAATATTGCAATTAGAATTATACAACAATGGAGGCCATCTTAATCTAAACTTTATTTCCATTTGTCGGTGTTTTCAAGCAATGTAGAGATATCTCGATTGTAAAAAAGTACCTAGCTGTAGTACGATGTTAGTCCAGTTTACCTTTTACATACCAAAAATAAATATGAGGTTATCAAGTGTTGTAATTCATTATTAGAGCAAGCGCCATCTTCTCTAAATTGCTTATAACTTTTGTAATAGATCGATGTTCCATCTAACTTGTACTAGCGCCATCTGTAGCACACTGTTAGCGTTGGGCTGAAAATTTTTTCAGTAAAAGATTTACAGGAGCGAGATCTAGCTATTCATTAACTGGAAAGAAGAATCGAATTATGTAAGAGAATAAGGTGTCCTAAGTTTGATAAGCATGTTGTTTTTCACTGGAATTTATATGAACTCTTAAGTATTTACAGTTGGTACATGTGTTACTGCTAGAACATCCTTTGATTAGCCTAATATTGAATTGTAAACAAATAGCGGCGCTAGCAGCGCTTTTACAAAAATATCTTTTAGTGCGCGCAGTACGCGCTTGGCCATCGCGAACTCGAATCGAACCGAGATGTGCTCCCGCCATGGGCAGCAATTGTTGCAAGGGTGACGCTGCAGGGAAACCCCTCGTGCGTTCGAGTTCTTCGATCTACAGCAGGTATTTGCAGCTGAAATTCATCAGCGGCTATGGGTTCCTCGGAGTACTAAAGATATTGCGTAGCCCGTCCTGTCCGTACGTAGATTAGCGAAGAAGTTCACTGTTTATGTCCAACCTGGTTACTCCAATTTATAATGTTAAGCTTATTACGTTTAACATTTTATAATTAATATACAATACTTTAAACTTAATAGTGATAGTGAACTCAGTGATGTAATCTAAATTTTGTTATTAATACTCGTACCTCGACAGATCGCCAACCGGCGCATGCGTAGAAATGAATAAATTAGGGTTTTAACGGAAGTAACTTCTGTTAATCCTGCTTTGTGATTATATTAGTGAACTAGATTTTGGGGCACAGGAATTCAAGATTCTATAGATCCTGTGAAAGTTTTATCATAAATGTAAAAAGCAAGCACAAGATTTATCTTTATAATTTATACAGTGAAATCTTGTATCGGAAGAATTGGAACTAACAAAAAACGCTGATCAGGAACAAGAAGTATTCGTGTCGTGTTTCAAATTACGTGAATATTGCAATACATATTTAATATGTATATTTGTCTTTATTGATTTTTTATGCTGAGCTTTAGACGAATATAAAGTAGGTACTTAATTGTACGTTATACATTGTTCCAATGCATACGGCTATTTCTTGGCAAGTATCATAAAGACATTATTTTATATGACGCAGTTTTGCATTTGCATTGACTTTAGTTTCTTATATTTAAATAAATTAGTCACTATTGAAAATTATAAATAAGGCAATTTTATTGCTTATAATTATTTGGCCTATCATACTACTGAAACGATTTCTAATGAAGTCAAAATCGTAGCGCAGCATGTTTGACAAATGTTTGAATTCAGATCATATCTTTATATTGCGAGCTGTAATTTAACTACAAATTATTAATTTTTGGAATCAGATTAAAAATTGTTGGAGGACGTGCACGGAATAAAATATTCATTATGTTTTTGGCAAATTCTTAGCCAGTTCTCTGTCATCAAATACAAAAACTCCCACATATATGTACAATACGAATTTAGGGGAAAGGAGGGCAGGATGGAAGACTTAACTTTATAATGTATAAAAAAATAAAACAACTAAATATACAACTTTAATTTTGTTCAGACTTGAAAGTGATACTATACAGCTAACCCATCGAGCAATTGAAAATTATTAATAATAAGTAGATTTTTTTTAATGAGTCATTAAAAAATAACTGCAAAAATTCCATCTTGCCCTTACCCTGAGGGCATGATGGAAAGCTTGTTCGGGCAAGATGGAATGTTCAGGAAAAAATTACATTTAACAGTTTATGAGCATAAAACTCTTAGTTGTATCTTCTGTATCGCTAGATAATTCATGTGCCCAACTAGCAGGTACATATTTCACATTGCACCCAGTCTTCTGAGGGTGGTTCCACATAAAGTTCTACACATCATATACAGAAAACAATTTTGTGAAGGATGTTGTTAGTTTTGTACAATATTCTTTTCTTTTCCTGTTTTTTCCTCTTTTCCTTAGCCTTTTTCTTTATTTTCACAAGTCCCTATTCAAATCCCTAAGTCACCATTATCTTTAATGGTCCGATTAACTATTAGGTAACATTGGTTTCGCTTTCATCTCATTTTTCATTTCAATAATATTTGTGGATGAAGATTTATTTATTTATTTTTTATTTTTAGTTGACTTTTATTTTGGTGACTAAAGAATTTTAATATGAGTAATAACATATGAAGTGGATAGTTGATCCGTCCGATGAACAACACTGGAACAAGTTTAAAACATACTTTCTTTAGTCGTTTCTTTCTATTTATCATGAAAATTAAGTGGTTCTTCTTGTTTCTGCTTTTCATCATCAACACTGCTAAATTCTTGGATTTTCAATTACTGCATTATTATCATTATTTAAAGCTAAGTTTTCAGCAACGTTAAGATCCTTATTTTTCTTTTCCTCATCTGTCACTGTCTGTTATTATCTATCTATAAACAACAAGAAGTGACAATATTAGTAACAAAAACTGCAATCAGAAATCAAATAAGGTGCGCGGGCAATTTGGAAACTCTTCCATCTTGCCCTTAAGTGCAGTTTTCCATCTTGCCCATATGCCCCTTTCCAGTAATAATATTAATACTTTAAAAACGCTTTCTCTTATTTTAATATTAATTCACACAATATATTCCTAAGAGATCCTTTATATAAATGCATATTAGTAATATTACTCACCTCGTTTAAATAATCTTATCACAAAAATCGAACAAATTCGTAATATTTTGCTGTGAAAACAAGAAGCTCGATATAAGTTCGTTAGGTGACACGAGCCGAATTGAGTTCCCGTTCGTAAATGCAAGATGGTCTTCTGCATCCGTGTATGTGTGGTTTGGGTCCCTACGTTGCGCGGTTAGGTTTTGGTAGCTAGTTTCCATCTTGCCTACTACTTCCATCTTGCTCGCCCTTACCCTGAATACTTTCAGTATCATCCATGCGCGTTATTTGCTTTATAAGGGATACACAGTTCGTTATAAACTAGCAGATCCGACACACATTGTTGTTATTCGTCTATTTTCGACTTAAGTATCACATATTTAAGAAAACCAACGTAAAGCTTAAATCACTATACGTTACATGCGCCGTGTGGTATCCGGCCGAATAGAATAAACCACCCTCATTTCTTACCGAGGTTTCGTAAAAGGCGACTAAGATAAGTTACCCACCGTGTGGTATCCGTTTAAGTAGAATAGACTACACTCTTTTTTACCAAGGTGTCGTAAAATACAACTAAGGTAAGTTGATGTCAGGCAGGCGGCAGGTCGTAAAATATTTAACCAAATCATGTGACAACATGTTTGTAACATGTTGTGCCGAACTCACTTAGAGTGGGATAAGGGCAGGAAGATGACTATACTTTGTTACATCTTAAACGCATTATATATTATCGATGAAACCTCTCGGGCGGCTTGATTTTTCAAGATTTATTGTTATATTTCTACACTAACATCTTCCTCGTGAATCACTCTACCTATCGGTGAAAAATACCTGAAGGGTCTTTAGTGATGTATCTCAACATAGAACCACTCAATCTATATCTCTATTCACTAGACGGATCGCTTGCGGACACTTTCGAGCCCCGGCAGCACCTCTGATAGAGTCGTATGTAGCATTTTTGCGCCTTAAAAATCTTACTCTTATATTATAGTTTGTAGGTCATCATATTTACTTCGTCATATAAAATTTTCACCACTGTAAATAGAGTATCCACTAGCCTATTATTTAAAATGCTCCAAGAAGCGCAGACAACCAGGCAGACAAAACGGTTTTTCAGTTTGAGTTGAAATTTCTTGGGAATTGGATGTGAACTAACGAGTTGGTAGACTTTAGTTACCGGATTTTATTATAGGTAACACTTCATCGTTAATTTCAGAGTTCATCATCTAGAGATCCTCTCTGTCCAAGATATTATCTAACACCTAGGCCTTATTGCTCCGTTGCCCGTATCTCAATTGCCCAACTTTCAAATCTATGTCACTTGCTGGCCCAGCTTGCTGTTAAAATCCGTCCTGACAACAGTGTATTAGGTTTTAGAGGCAGCGAAGATTCTAGATCATACATATCACCTTATCATGAGAACACATTTTAGAATCATCGTGATGAATCTTCGGACAATTTTATCATATCCCATCGCAACTTGCTTAATAGTTTCTTCCAACAAAATTCCAACAAAAAATTCAAATTTAACCTTAATAGAAGTCACACTTAGAAGCATTTATTAATGAAGCAATCAAGTGATACTAATCAGAACTAAAAAGAATATTAAAATTAATATATTAAGTTTTGTCAAATTGGTTGTCAAAACGTTTAAAGATTTATTATAATAAATAGTACTTGATATATGTATGTACTTCTGTGGCGCGGCTTTTGCTCTTTTATGCATAATACGAGATAAAAGCACAGATAATGCAAAATGGATAGACGAGGATGAAGTAAGGATTCTAAGAAGATGAAGCAATATCGATTATAAGTATTTTGGCGCATTTACTTGGATTTGTGATTGATAGATTCTAATAAAAAATTTATTTATTTGTTCTCTATAAAAGATTTATATTGGTTTATTGGAATTTTATTATAAAAACTAAGCAAATATAATTTCAATTCTCAAAATTCGTGAATTTATAAATAAATTGTAACTTATCATATTCAGGGGGGAGGTCTTCGTTTTGTGTCGTAATGTTTTTAGGGAGGTAACATAAAGTGTGAAATAGCGCGACAGTAGGGGGAGTAGTCGAAAAAAACTTATTTTAGCGTGATGTATTTTATAAACGACCTCTAATTAATGACGCATATAATCTATCATCGCATCAAAAAATGTCCTCAAATTATTTTTTAGTATTAGAGAGAATAAATAGAGAATTAATTAAAGTATTAAAAACTATTTTTTATTATAGAGAAATATTTTTTCCTCATAAGTAAGAGTCGATTCTAGGATATAATCTCATGTTAATAAAAATTTATGGTTTAATGTCTATTTTCCTTTATAAAGAATTGCTTTTTGTAGGTTTACGGGAACATTGTCACGACTTTGATAGCTATATAAAGATTTAGCAGTCGTTTCTAAATCCCCTCACAATGTATTGATATTCTATTTATAGTTCGTCTCTATTCGGCACAACGGCTGCTGACTATGTGTCTATTATTCTGGACTGTTTGTACCTGTTAGTAAATGTTACAGTATTTTTGTATAATATATTAAGTCTCTGAAGCATTTTAAGTCAATATTTTACTGAAGTAGAGCGCAAAATGAATGAATGAATACTTTACTGTATATATGTATTAAAATATCTGTTAGTAAATGTTACAGTATTTTTGTATAAGTCTCTGAAGCATTTTAAGGCAATATTTTACTCAAGTAGAGCGCAAAATGAATGAATGAATGCTTTACTGTATATATGTATTAAAATATATTTTAACACCAACTCGTCATTTCGTCTACATGGACCTTTGCCGAGATAAATATATAGCCTTTATAATAGTACAATCTCGACAAATTTAAATCCAAGGGAAGCACAAAATGTTTTAAGATATAGAGTTTTTACTTTATCTAGGGTTTATGTTATGGGTGTAGGGTAGTGAGTTAGTACTCTCGATTTTCATTGATTAATGGAGGATTATGAATAATCCGAAAATAACTGTTAATAAGAATAGGTGAACACGTGCAAGCCTTAAATGTCGAATTTTTTTATTAAACACGTTGCTAACAAACGAAGCTAACGAACGAAATTTAGATAATATTGATACAGACAGTTTGAAGAAAACAGTCCCAAAAATATCGTAATTTTTTTTTTGAACGTAAAAGTAGTTATTGTGAGCGTTAGTTAGTAACAGATAAGAGACCTACTGTTGCGATATTTTTTGTAGTATTTTTATAAATCTATAATTCTCTAGTAAATTATTTTAGTTAATAGTCAGTAAATACTAACGACATTATTATTAAAACTACGGTTACAGCAGATAATACGCAATATTATCATTTAATTAAGTTGTTGATTCAATTTTTTTAGGTCTTAATAATTGTCGTACCTTTTCATACGAACCAACATTCATAAATATCACGATTATCAAGATAATGAGGCGTTGGAAAGAAAATATTCGAGTCATTTTCCGCGTCGTTTTGGTAAAAAAGCTTAACCCCATATCAAATTAAATCAAATCTAAACAATCTTTATTCATATACCTAAGCATTATCAAGCACTTTTGAATCGTCAAGGATCAATATGACTAATGAAGCCACCACTGATTACTTATATAAGAGAATACTACAAGTATGTCACTGTAGAGATAGCTCTATCACAAAAATTACATACGCATGCAGTTCAAAGGTGAAATAATAATTAGCAATTATAACGAAAACTAATCATCATCAATAAAATATCAAACTGAAGGCTGCATTTTATTATAAAATTGTGCTTTAAAATTATGAATTATTTTTATAGAATATTTATTGCATAATATTAAAGAATAATTATTGCTTTAAAATGATGAGATAGACGAGATCTGTACCAATAAAATTCCAAAGCAAGCAGCTTGATCGCTTTAGCCGACTTTTCATTGAAGTCCTCGTTTTTCTTCGTACAGCTATTATTATAACAACACAAACAAATCGTAAGCTATCTAGGTCGCGAAACCGGAACCGTTGCATTACCTACCAACTGGCGCGTATGTATAAAATGTAGCCTCTCTCAGAATATGGGTTTTTATGCTAGTTTATTGTAGTTTATTATATTATAGCTAATTTATTATGCTAGTTATTAATTACTCAAGCGGTGTCCATTTTCCATAAACGTGTAGTGTATATTGTTTACATAACACCACCGCGAACGCAAAATAATATTCGTTGCAGTTTGTTTTGGTCTCCCTCTATACTTAGCTGCAAGGCATTTCCGTTATACACTTTTAGAATTTAATGTTATTGTTTTAGAACATAACAAAAGGATCAAATAGCGCTTTAACTGTTTAAATAAAATGAAAATTTGTTATTAGTTTGGAATTTTTAGCTTATAATCATGTATATGGTTCTGTTAGTAGAGTCAATGTTACATAACATGTAAGCATCTTAATGCCATGGAACGCAATGTGTAGGATAAAACTGGACAGTTTTTATTCGGTACTTTAGAACTGAAACTATACTTTGTTTTTTATTAGAAACTATACACATTTATCACTAGTGCCCATGTCGGATCTAAAGCCGAAGTAACAGACAATTTCGATGTATCTGTAGGCTTACGTGAGAGATCAGCTTTAAGACCATTTACATTTTTCCTTGTCATTAATTCGCTTACTGCTGGAATTCAAGAAGAGTGCTTTTCGCTGCTCATCGTACTTTTCGGAGAAAATGCAATTGATGAAATGCAATGCAAAAGATGAAAGAAACCGAAATGGCACGTACAATTAAAGAGAGTTGGTTTCAAAATCAGTTGTACTATAACCGACCATACGTACTTTAGTGGAACTTTCAATTTCACCCCGATTGGATTAGATGAGAAATTGTTGTGTCTGCAATTTTCAGTATCTTGGTTCACTTTTTTCGAACGACGGTCCCGGCTGAGTAGAATAGACTACCCCCTTTTTTACCCAGGTGTCGTAAAATACGACAAAGATAAGTAGAATAGACTACACTCTTTCTTACCGAGGTGTCGTAAAATACAACTAAGGTAAGTTGATGTCAGGCAGGCGGCCGGTCGTAAAATACTTAGCCAAATCATACTGCAACATGTTTATAACATGTTATACCCCGACCCCACTTAGTGTGGGATAAGGGCAGGATGAGGAATGACATGCAATGTAAATACTGTTTAAAAAATTAGAATTAGGATAAATTATACCTTTTATAACACAAATGAACACCATGTTAAATTCCGATCCTTTATTCAGTAACGAGATTTACTTAGTCACTTAAAGAGTGTTACGAGTAGGTCCATGTTTTACCGATAGCGTTAAGTACCAACTTGATGATTAGGATTTTTACTGCTGTGATAACAGCTGGCAAAGTTCAGAAATCCAATGTGAACCGTTAAACATTGTTGATAAACATAAATAAATTGCTTTGAACTGCTTTGAGCTAAAACGCAATAAATTATACACGTGTAACCTTTTATAGAGTATTAATTAGGAGAGTTGAGATAGTTCAAATGCCACTTCTGACACCAGAAATACACAACAGCGGTTTCTCATGGTTTAATATTAATAAATTATATATATTTTATAGATATATGGTTAAATAGATTTTTTTTTTGGATGAATTCATTCAAGAAATTCTCTATTCTGAGTTAAAAATAAACCAAGAAAACGTAATATTAAATAACAAACTATGCTTTTTATGATAGAGAAAACATCAAATAATTAAGAATATATAAGCTTTTACAGATTGATAATGTCGTGACGGAAGGGTTCGAGAATATTTTAGTAATGTTTCTAAAAAAGGTATATATTAATCTTAAGCTAGAGTTAAACTAGAGGAATGCACAGTTCAAATACCTAAGTTTAGGTATAGGTAATAAAGGGCCATGTTTTTTATGCATATATAGATTTAATTTTTAAATGTGTTTGCATATAAGTACTTTTCAATAAAGCTTACTTAAACATAACTGAGTTCAATATATATATATGTATTAGAAAAAATTGTTAGGAGATCTACAAACATTTTCGGAATTAATATTACATACATTTGAATAAAGTAATTGTGCGCGTTTGGCTGCGGCATTGACGTCTCGGGCCCGATTATTTTTAGACTGAGATCTTCGGGGACGGGCGGGCTGGTGCTAAATGGTGAAAATAAGGGTCGGAGATCGGAATATCATTTGTTAAATGAAAATTTAACTAAGTTGTGATTTACAGTATATCCTTTGTAAAATTAAAATTGATAAAACACTAAGATTTTACAATTTGTTCTTCAAATGAAGAACGTATCAATAAAGTTTTAAATTTCGAAAATTACTGCCTACCGACTTGTGAGCAATAAAACCGCATAACCCCTATCTTATGATATTTTTTGATCTTTGTTTTATATTCTTGAATTTGTTTTATGTCTGAGCTATATAATTTAAAAAAATTTATTGACATGCACTCCTTGCACCCATGGCCGCGGACATTATAAGTATAATGGTAAAATTTGTTAATCATTTGTATGTGTGCTGGAACTTTATCTGATGACACCTTATTATTTAAAACATAGTTACTTCACCTGCTAAAGCTTTTCAAATGGTTGTCGGACGACGGTAGAATCAAAGAATGCTTTCTTTGATCTAGTTACTAGACGTCTACGTTTAAGTTAATTTTACAAATTGTTATTATATATGAAGAATTGCATTATCTTTTAGTAAACATTGTACAAAAATCCATTTTAAAGATTTTATGAAAATCGATTACATACAGACTTTCGCTTTTATAATAAGAATAAGGATAATAATTATATTATAATATTAGCATTGTTGAATGCTTAAAATGTTGTTAAATCCTTGTAAAAGGTAAGTCGACCCGCCGTATGGTATCCGGCTGAGTAGAATATACCACCCTCATTTCTTACCGAGGTGTCGTAAAAGGCGACTAAGGTAAGTTAACCCACCGTGTTGTATCCGGTTGAGTAGAATAGACCACCCTTTTACTTACAGAGGTGTCGCAAAAGACGACTAAGGTAAGTTGACGTAAGGCAGGCGGCCGGTAAAATACGTAGCGTACGTGACAACATGTTTATAACATGTTGTGCCGACCCCACATAGAGTAGGACAAGGGCAGGAAGAAGATGATGATGAATAAAAGCATTGTTAAAACATTTTCATATATATAACCTGACGTGGAACGCTTAACCTAAAATAAATCTAAAAGTGAGCGCACTGTCTGGAAATATTTAATCATACATTAAAATATGTTATTTACAACCAGAAAGCAAATCAGTTCGATAGTTTAAAATCGAAGGCTGATAAAATTACAATTAAATAAATTTACTTTCTCATTTCTAATTACAGTAACTACGAGTATGCTATACATAGATCGAAGATACATATGGTAACCATATTTATCAATAACCACGTAGCGAAGACGCGAAGAGATTTTAAAATGTTCATTCTAATAAATATCCCGTACATAATCAATATGACGGCGCCCCGTCATGCGACCTCTTTTGTCGGATCGAGAGCGAAAGATTCTCCTCTAGTGATGCGTTGTTGCCTTGGTAACCTGTTGACCTTGTTGTTAGACAAAAATAATAAGTTTTAATTCAAGGTATTCTTTATTCAAGTCATAGAATTATTAATACTAGAGTAAAGGAGCTATAGGCAAGCTTGTAAGTGATAGTGACACGATTAATAAAGAGGCAAAAGATGACATTCTAAAAGATGAAATACTTCATCTTTGTCTAATCACACATGGAAAAGACGGATGTTAACTTTTACTTGTTGTCTCTATAATGTCGATAGAAACATTTTAAAAGAAGCTACCACTGATTTGGAAGTCTACTCCTACCGAGAAGAACCAGCAAAAAACTCGGCGGATAATCCTTTCAAAAATTATATGCAATTTGTTTCATTGATTACATATTAATCGTTGTAGCCGGGACGTAGCTGACTGTAGTTAAAATATGCTTCTATCATTCCAGTGATCTTCAGTTGTATAGTAAGCTTTATGTAATCGTTTTAAGATAATTTCTTAACTTGTGTCCAACAACACGAGATAATCTTGAGAAATTTTGTTATAATAACTTGTACCGAAACCGACAACGATTTTTGTACCATCTGAAGCCGCAACATAGGCGTCATTAAATGTCGGTTTCTAGTCTGTCTGTTATGTCTATCACTATTTTTACTACATATAAGAAATACTTATTAAGAAAATCGAACGGTTTGGGTCCATGGCTCGCAACGACTTACTAACGATGTCTTAGATGTGAAATCCCTAAACATTTCTTTTTGAATTATGTTGTGTTGTCTGATTATACCGCGTCAATGATAACTGCCTAATATTATTTGGAACATTTCCCTTGCCACACCAACCGTTATGACCGAATTCAATGAAGGAGCTGATGAACCATCAATATACGAAGAGGGAGGTAGAGATGTATTTTAAACATAATAACCAAAATGGCGATTATAATTCAAATAGGACCTTATTTACAAATAATAAACATTTTTGAAAGTATTATATTAAGGAAGGAAGATATTTGCTCCGACATCACTCTCGTACTCTTAAATAACTCTAAGTGCTGTCGGCACAATATGTTTTCGTATTCCATTCTCTTCTACCATTCGTATTGGTCACATGATTTTCATCCCTCCTCATTAAATGTCCATACCACCTTAATCTCGGACTTCTCGTATTTTGTATTCTTTTCCTTTTGGAAAAATATTTGTCCTTTATTAAAGTATTAAATGTCGGTATACGTTGTTTGTTATACGCTGAGAAAATATTAAATACACCTCCCACGTAATAAATCTATATTTCATCAGGCATGCGCGACAGGTCGATCTAAAAATAGTTACTTCTAGGGGATGAAATCATCGATCGGTTCCATTTAGCCTGCGCTTACCTGGAACTTGTAGTTATATAATACAGATTCCTGGATATATAACTATACAACATACTATAATTGTTCGGTTAGACCAATGATGTTGTAGGCTTCTGTAGTGAGATTTAATTACACTATAGTAATTAGACTCTAGAATAAAAATTAACTCTTTAATATAATTTAAGAAATGCTTTCACAGCCAAAATACGTTTTATAAGTTCAAAAAGTAAGATGTTGTAAGTAAGTGGTTGTTAAGATTCGGAATTTTTCTCCGTATAGTGTGAAAGTTATGATAGCGGAGCTGACGATGATAAATGGGGATTTACTCAAGCGTCATAATGAACTATTGGGTTGCAAAGCTGAGATGATAAAAGAAAAAAGTGATATATAATGTATAAGGAAAAAGTATATAGCGATTATAGATTGTCAAAAATGTAAAAAAAAAACCCTTAGCTTAGCTAGGTTAGCTCCCCTATGGGTCATCTGTTAGTATCTACGAGGTATAAAATGTGTGACGTTTTTAATAAGATGATTGCGAGTATGATCCATCTAAAATACGAACGTTGCCAACATTTATTTTTAGTAATAAACAAACAAGACAAGATATTATAAAGCGTTTATAAAAGATTGGAAAATGTATGAATTTATAACAAAAGTAAACAATATCAGTAGTGAGATAGAGAATAAAATGAATGATCATGATAAAGAATGATTTAAATATTACGAGGTAATGCTGTGATAGCCCAACGGTGAGAAGCTACGACTCTTTTGGTGGGGTGACGTGCACTCTATTGAAATCTTACATTTTTTTAGGCCTTAGCTTGCGATTGTCAGAAGACGCAATTTAATTATTTTTTGCGGTCAGTGTAAGCTAAAGTTCAAGTTTGTGGGATTGCAACCCTTGTTCCCCGGCCTCAACTCCGAGCAGGCATCAATGGCTTTTTATATAAAACATTCATTTGGATAATTACAATATCACACGGTTATTGGTGAAGGAAAACATCGTGAGGAAATCTGCATATCCCTGAAGAATTCTGGGGGGTATGTGTAACTTGCCAAACCATATTTGAGAATCGCAGTAGGTCTTGGTTCAAACCATTGTCTCCAAAAACATACTTATTCTACATTTACATTACATCTTTCTACATTTACTTAATATCACCGTTTTTGAATCTCTGAACATACTAACATAAAATAATTAGTATAGTTTGAGTAATCTAGTATTTGGTATGTTACTTGTTTTACGAGTTACAAATTTAGGTTAAATTAGTAGTAGAGGAAGCTGAAGCTGTATTACGTAACAGGTTGTGAAAAACGGGTCACAAAGTAATATAATACGAACGCCTTGTTTATCCATAGTGCTTGACTAAGATGGGGACCTTGTTAGTGATTTTGTAATTACACAATCGCATTTTATGTTTATTGAAAACAATTATTACATAACTAGCGGCCTGCCCCTGCTTCGCACGGGTATAAAATATATATCCCATGTCAGTCAGTGTAAAAAAAAATGATTAAAATCGATCCGGTAGTTTTCATTTATTCATTACAGCCCGTGGCCCGCACGCGTAAATTTGGAGAAAAACAATTTCCTTTCCCTATACCAAGAAGATTTCCTGCTATACCTAATATCTAAATTCATATACTACATATTTTCATTTTTCCCCTATGTATTTTATTTTTAAAATTAATTAGAGAATGTCCTTATACTACATTCACAGCTTTCTTGTCATTAAACAAACTCTTGAAACAATGACATATAGCTGTTAAATACGAAGTTTTATAGGGCGAAGCGCGGCCTCCTCACGGCATTTTAAATCTGTAATATCTCCGTAAATGTTCACTTAAATTACATGCTGTAAACGGCCATATTGATCTATATTAAATCAACAATTTATTTAAGGTACTTAATTGGATAAGGATTAATGCTGTATTGTATAAAAATTGCTTCAAAAATAAGGCATTATTTTTCGTAAAATGTAAATGACAAAAAATGCTATTGTGGGTTATCCATAAGAGATAGACATACACCATCGCAGACTTTTCTGTAGACCTTTTCATGGTGTACAAATACTTAGTACATCATTTTGATAAATCTCGTAGGGTTTAGCCTTCGTTTGCAATGTAAGCGGAAAAAAATGTAATTATTTACAGAAACTTCAAAAATTACAGTATTTCTCTACTCCATATTGAATGTTATTAGACATGTAAACCTTCCTCTACAATCACTCTATCTATTAAAAAAAACCGCATCAAAATCTGTTGCATAGTTTTAAAGATTGAAGCATACATAGGGATATACGGACATACGGACAGACAGAGAATGCAACTTTGTTTTATACTATGTAGTGATATTATTTATTTTTACAATTGATTAGACAATGTCTTTACATACAACATTCATAGCTTTCTTATCATTAGACAATATAAACTTGAAAGAAGGACATTTAGTTGCGCCTCCGGTCGCTGCTAAATTCGAAGTGCTTATAGGTCGAAGCGCGGTCTCCTCGCGGGATTTTAAATCTGTAATATCTCCGAAAATGTTCACTTAAATTACATGCTGTAAACGGCAATATTGATCTATATTAAATCAACAATTTATTTAAGGTACCTAATTGGATAAGGATTAATGCTGTATTGTATAAAAATTGCTTTGAACATAAGGCATCATTTTTCGTAAAAAGTAAATGAAAAAAACTGCTATTGTGGTTTATCCATAAGAGATAGACATATACCATCGCGGACTTTTCTGTAGACCTTTTCATGGTTTACAAATACTTAGTACATCATTTTGATAAATCTCGTAGGGTTTAGCCTGCGCTTGCAATGTAAGCGGAAAAAAATGTAATTATTTACAGAAACCTCAAAAATTACAGTATTTCTCTACTCATATTAAATGTTATTATACGTACAAACCTTCCTTTTGAATCACTCTATCTATTAAAAAAAACCGCATCAAAATCGGTTGCGTAGTTTTAAAGTTTTATGCGTACATACGATATATGTGACTTTGTTTTATAATATGTAGTGAAGTTATAATTATTCATAACAAAAATATACAAATTATAACTATGTAAACTAAAATAAATATAGTAATAAAAAAAAAACTTATAACTATGTCATTTATGTCCATATTTAATATATCCATACAAATAATATAAACGTCATCAAAATAATATATTTTGGCAAATTATTAAATACTAGCGACCTGCCCCTGCTTCGCACGGGTATAAAATATATAGCCCATGTCACTCAGTGAAAAACAATTATTAAAATCGATCCATCGATCGATCGAGTTTTGATATTCATTACTGCCCGTGGCCCGGAAGCGTTAAATTTGGAGAAAAACAATTCCCCTCTCCCTATACTAAGAATATTTCCTGCTATCTTTGGCATATCTAAATTCATATACTACATATTTAATTATTTATTTTTACATTTTTCCCTATGAATTTTATTTTTACAATTAATTACAGAATGTCTTTATATACAACATTTACAGCTTCCTTGTCATTAAACAAACTCTTGAAAGAGCGACATATAGCTGTTAAATTCGAAGTGCTATAGGGAGAAGCGCGACCTCCTCACGAAATTTTAAATCAGTAATATGTCCGAAAATGTTTACTTAAATTACGTGGTGTAAACGGCCATATTGATCTATATTAAATCAACAATTTATTTAAGGTACTTAATTGGATAAGGATTAGTGCTTTGAACATAAGACATTATTTTTCGTAAAAAGTAAATGACCAAAAATGCTATTGTGGGTTATCCATAAGAGATAGACATATACCATCGCGGACTTATCTGTAGACCTTTTCAAGGTGTACAAACACTTAGTACATCATTTTGATAAATCTCGTAGGGTTTAGTCGCGTTTGCAATGTAAGCGGAAAAAAATGTAATTATTTACGATATCATATTAGAAACCTCAAAAATTAGAGTATTTCTCTACTCGGTATTGAATGTTATCATACATATAAACCTTCCTCTTGAATCACTCTATCTATTAAAAAAACCGCATCAAAATCTGTTGCGTAGTTTTAAAGTTTTATGCATACATAGGGATATATGGACAAGCAAAGAATGCGACTTTGTTTTATAATATGTAGTGAGAGTGATTATTTATCAAGTAGAGGATTAAAGAGGAATATTCTACTTCTTTTCAACTTTTCCAAATATATCATTTAGGTTAAAAATCTTTTTAATGTGTTGACTGTCTCTAATAGGAGTCGTGCGGGAGTGAAGATAGAAGATCGCTTCAAGCCATCAAGCGACTCAAGTGGCGTCCGCCTCACCATATCTTCTGCAAGCACCGACGATAGCGGCGTCTATACCTTGCAAGTGCGTTGTGTTGTTTCTTTGCTACACCTTAATATTCATGTCCCTTTTTTAGTTCCAACCGCAACATGAGATACCCAGTTCAGATAAAACTGGGTATCTCATGTTGCGGTTAAAATTAATGACAATTAATGACTTTGTGGTCCTTAACAGGCTAGCAATGCTGCTGGTAAAGACACGACCCGGGTTCGGCTAGAAATTTCCCCGGATGAAAAACCGACTGGCGAAGATCCACCATCTTTTCTACGACGATTGCAGGACCTTACTGTGAAAGTCGGAACACGGACAAGGTTCCTAGTAGAAATAGTCAGCTCTACGGAATGCAGGGTAATTATAATTATCTAGTAATTGACAGATATAGTTTTTCACTAACTTACTAAGATATTTTTTTAAATCTTATATTCGGGATTTATTTGACTACTAGCTCGATACGTGAAATAAATACCAATTTTACTTATGTAGGAATATATCTTGTATTCAAATTCCCTTCGTTATTTTCTTAAATTGTAAAGAAAAAACGTAACTTATACATAGGTATGTTATAAAAGTCGTTGAAGCACAGGCCCGCTGCCTGTGCTACTTAAAAAAAGGATTTTATACCTGTACAATCTCAATTTGGAAGCTAGTGAATGAACATACGGCCAGAAATGATGAAAGAGTTGAATGAGACCTTGAAATCTATGGAATGTATACGTCAAACCTAATAATATAATTTCTCTATTTTAAATCTTTACGTTCGCTGTCGTATTTATAATGTGTTTAGAGTGATTCTACAAATGCGCTGACCGTTATTCGTGCGTGTTTATTTACAATATTAGGCGTAATAAAGAATGAGAAATAATATACTGTTTCTATAAACTTTGAGGATTTGCATCCCGTATCGTTCGTTGTCGATGACAGTAACATAGCATTCTGCGCTTACCTCATATATTAACATGAGATCTTAGTTTCTTATTTACTTGCTATAGTTATAAAAAAGTGGACGTTCACAATACGGATATCTTAATACATAAAATAACTTTTTTATAATACTACTACTTTTTATAAAACTTAATAAATAAAATTATTTGTGTGAAACAAAATTACTTTAATCCCCTAGGCTTTGCTAAGGGTCAGTGGTAACAAATTTTTCCCGTGGGAAATTCAAACCAAAAAATCCAAAGGTGTAAAGATAACAATTTAATTTTTAGTAGCATTTTAACTTTGGTGCTACAAATATTTGAAAGTAAATTTTGTATATAAGCTTTATCATAATTGATAATATCGACTCTCCTATATTGAGTTTGGGAAATCAATCACGTAGCATAAATGATTTCGCCTCTATCATATATCATCGAGTTAAATCATAATGTTGAGAAATAAGTCAATTGGAGATTGTTTTTTTTTAATATACTGAAATAATCAGCTAATTTGCTCTTTTGTAATAAAATCTGAAACGTAGGAATGATCATAATTTTAATATCAGCATGCTTAGCGTACCGAGCTTGTTTTGATTCTTCTGCAATTTTTGTAGTATTTTGTTAATGATCGTAATTTAATAAGGTCGCATTAAAAAGTTTCTTATAGAATTTGGCGTCGCTATTCCGAATTATATAATGCTAGCCTTGTGGTATCCAGCTAAGTAGAATAGTACCACCCTCATTTCTTACCGAGGTGTCGTAAAAGGTGACTAAGGTAAGTCGTCGACCCGCCGTGTGGTATCCGGCTGAGTAGAATAGACCACCTTCATTTCTTATCGAGGTGTCGTAAAAGGCGACTAAGGTAAGTTGACCCACCATGTGGTATCCGGTTTAGTAGAATAGACCACCCTCCATCTTACCGAGGTGTCGTAAAATAAGACTAAGGTAAGTTGACGTCAGGCAGGCGGCCGGTCGTAAAAACGCAGCCAAATCATGTTACAGCATGTTTATAACATGTTGTACCGACCCCACTTAGAGTGGGATAAGGGCAGGAGGATATACATATATTCCGAATTATATAATGCAAAATTACCGATAATATCTATTTTACTATAAACCAAGATAAGGGGAAATGATGAAAAAATTAATGAGAAAGAATGAAAATACGTGGAAAATAGTAATTTTGAAAAACATTTTTAAGGTGACTTGGTACCGCAACGAGCGTCGTTTGTTAGAAGCGGAGCGGATCGCATTGGTGCGCGATGGTAATTTCTGGTGTGCAGACATCTCAGCTGTGAGTGTAGACGACGCGGGGCGATGGACTTGCACAGCGGAGAATGTTGGGGGCCGGGCCAGCTGCTCAGCTCATCTCAATGTTTTAGGTTAGAATTAAACTATCAGTACAACTTAGGAAAATAGTATTCTTTTTGTCTTTAGACACAGATAAATGTTTCTAGTATAGCTATTCAAAGATAATAAAAGTTGAATGTGTTTCAACCTCAAGCGATAGGTAGGGGTGTAGTAGTTCGATTCAGTTCCCTAAATATTATCTTAACGCGTGCCGTTATTAGTACCGATGTTAATATCCTATTGATTCTTGCTCTTCATTATCTACTAATATTATAAATGCGAAAGTTTGTGAGTATGGATGTATGTTTGTTACTCTTTCGTGGCGTATCCGCTGAACCAATATCGATGAAATTTGGCACAATTATTCCTTATACACCGGAATAACATATAAGTTATAGAAATCCTGTTAATTCTACAGGAATAGAATGCCCTTGAAAAGCGCCATCTATTATCGAGCTATCACACGATAACAGTCTACGCGAACGAAGTAGGGTAAAAGCTAGTCGTCTATAATTGGCAAGATCACCGTGCAAGTATCCGGATGGTGTTGAAGCATATCTTCGATGCTTGGAAGGACTGACAAAATGCCATAGGGGTATTTTGTAATATGTCCAAGGCATTGGCGAGGCGTTTAACACGAGACTTTATGGCTAAAGCTTGGGCATTATGGTGTTAAAGAACGCGCTTCATCTCGTTGCATCTTATCTTCACAGCCCGAGTCGAAGAGAGTGCATTAATGATGTGCTGTCATCCAGATCGGCCTTGCGTGCGTCAAAGATCAATCCTTGGTTTTGTGTCAATTCTGTTTTTAATATATATTTTATATAAATGATTTACCAAATCTTATTTGCGATATAATTCTATTTGCTGATGATACATCTTTGATATTTAAAGTAAATAGAGATGATGATAATATTTACGAAGTAAACAGTTATTTGTCGCAAGTAGCTCATTGGTTCAGGCTAAACAATTTGGTACTGAACTCAACCCAAAACTTAATACCTATACTATTGAAGGTTACTCAGATAATAATATGGACATAGTTAGACCCTGTACAGGACAGTAATAACTAAATGTAACTAGTGATAAGAAATATATTACCAACCACCGAGTTTGTTGCTGGCTCTTCTCGTTAGGAACAGCTTTCCGAACCAGCAGTAGAGTTGACGTTTCAAAAGCACTTGTTAATAACAAGTTCACTTGAATAAAGAATGTTTTGAATTTAAATTTAAATGCTTTGCTTATGTGTGCAATCGGCGTATTTTTGTTATTCAATGTGTGCGTTTTTACTATTATACAGAGAGATCCGGCTTAGTGTGCTACAGACTGATTTTTCATCTCTCGGTTTCGGATTTTCAATCGATTTTTCATCTTCCTTCCTTTTTCTTAGTCTGAGACATGAAGAGTCACACAGGAAATAGACAATAGAATTATTATAGTTAGAGTGAAGAACGATAGGTAGGCCTGTAAGTGATAGTGGCACAATAAATAATGACAGGGAAGATGTAACTCGTATACTTCATCTTTGTCTTATCACACATTAAAAAAAACAGATAGAACACCCTATTTTGCTTTCCCTTTATTGTAATATGTTACATTTTAGACTGGATTCCCTACTCTAAAATAATATAATCTATCATGTACTTTTATAGTGTACATACAGCCTTATAATGTAGTAATTTATATTTCAGTTCCAAAAGCATACAAACGCCCAGAATTTGTAGAAGAGCTTCGAGCTTTGCTGACCGAACAGGGAACGGTATCACTTGAGTGCAAAGTGGTGGGGGTTCCTACACCAGTGCTGCGTTGGTTTAAGGTACTTACCGTTTAATATTATAACTAAAATCAGTTTGGATAAACTTGTTTAGCTTTTATTTTTTTAATTTAATAATTGTGTGCCGTTTTATGCATTGCACGACGCATTTGCATTATTTGCGCACGCACGCACGCTCGACGCATTTCTGTGATTTGCATTGACGCTTTGCGATATATCTCTAATGTTTAAATGAGTTAATCTTGTATGTATACATATATATTCTTATCCTATAATTGCTGCGGGGTCAGGATTTATGCTGCTCGACAACCTACTCTATCTTGTAGTGAAAAAAACGGGTTATCCGTTCCGTAGAATGTACTATTGACCTACGTTTTCCACAATAATTGCACTATCTTTTATGACTAGCATAAACTGTACATAAATCCGTTCAGTGGAGAAAATCAATTACATACAGGCAGACAGGTTTTGACCTTGTTTTATAATATGTATAGATACGAGTATGATTTGAATTTTTCAGGATAGTCGTGAAATCAAAGCTGGCGATGTTTTTGCGTTAACGGCAAATGCTGAAGACCCAACGTCGCTGGGTACTTATACTTGTGAGGCCGTAAACTGCATGGGAAGGGCATATTCTTCATCTAAAGTTCACGTCATTGGGCGCGCTAGTAGAGAGGGCTCTGCCCGACCTAGCTCTGGGTAAATATATAGATATTTACTATAGATATAGATATTATGTATAGGCATAATATTACGAATTATAATATTGTGATTCTACTGAATAACGGTCTGTCAAATAAATAAATCATATTTTGAAATAATACATATTATTTATACACAGATTTTTTTTGTCTTCAAATATATATGTCTATCTGTCGGCATTTTTGGTAGCTTAATTTTAGCTGCAATATTCTAGAATATAACCAGCAGCGATGAATTTAGTTTTTTCATTTAGTTGACAGTATTACACTTTTGCTATAAGTGGTATACGTAAAATTATTGGAAATAGCTAATAAAAGTCTACTTTCCGATTTACGTCTACTTATCGATATATATTTGAACTTTTGTTTTTATATAGAATAAAGAATTGTAGGACAATTAATACCGAATGAGCGAAGACAAATAACTATACTTTAATTTTGTAAAATTATAATATTTCCGTCAGTTCTTTAATAACTCGTCACAGGTCTTTAGATGGACACTTTAGATCAATCTGGACATTCATCCACACTAACATAATTTTTAACCGTTCATAGAGTTAAACATATTAAGTTAAAAACGTCACGAAATAAAATAATAATAATAATTAAATAAATATAATCTTTTCATTCCCTAATGGTGATAATTTTAGAGGAGCAGCACTCGAATCGTCTCCGATTTTTACTAAGGAATTAGAGGATCAGTTCGTAAGAATCTGCGAGCCTTTGACGCTCAGTTGCAACATCGTAGTACCACCATGGCCACGGAGCGTAGTCTGGTATAATAAAGAAGGGAAAATCGAACCCAGTGAAAAGTAAGTTATTTTATTTTAATTCATTTATAGGGACATTTCGCTTATAAATATTCTTTTGGGGAAGGGGAATACTTTCTAATAATGATGGGAATAGTTTCTGTTACTCCAAGTGGGAGATAATCTCTAAACTTCTTGCAAGGCGAGACACATCCGATTTTTCTCTAACTCACACGACACGAGAGTGCATACTGACGTCATCAATTAAATTTTAATATTTTATAGTAATCTTCAACATTTTTGTGTCGGGTAGTGTATGTTGTTGTCTTGGTTATTACGTATGAGATAATTTTAAAATTGAAAAATAATTGTGTTAAAATATAGTTCACATAATTATTTTCATAATAATTAAGATGTAATTGTCACTATTATTGTCCTCAAGGAATAGAATTCAGGCAAAATCTTCGTAGAATGTAACAAGAAATGTATTGAAAATGCAATGTTTGTTTATTTGTAATCTCTTTATTGCATTATTTGATATAAAAATGATAATAAAAAAACAACAAAATGTGCAATGTCGGACTTATTCAAGAATAATTTTTGTTGGTTTTTTAATAACTCTGTTTTATAATAACTTGCATGCATAAATTACAAATTAATGCTAATCATTAAAAATTTTATATTTTAGATATCGACTTTTAGAAGATGGTTTAGGAGGGTACCTTTTAGAAATCCAGCAGGCTGAGTGGCCGGACGAGGGTGAATGGAAATGTGTAGCTACAAGTACTGGTGGCAGAGTAGGCATTACCACTTGTTACGTCTCTATGGATGGTAATTATTACATGGTTATAATGTGAGGTACTAAAAAACCCTTTTGATTTATGCTGTCACATAGAAATCTAGTGGCCGTCCTCCACATTCTTCATTTAGAAATTCCTTCAGTATTGACTGGAATGTCTACGAGAGCAGAACTATTCATATTATCCCTCTGCATCACGTTTGCGTGATCGAATACGCAAACGAACACACACAGATTAATAGAAGGAACTTGTATATGGCTTGCATCTTTGGTCGGGCGATAGACTATAAATAATATAATTTTGATATAATTCGCTTTGGTTCCTTTTCTTGTAACCCTCTCTAATAAATATAATTAACCATGTTTATTTATCACTATTTTTTTAAATATATATTAAATTTAAATTCAAATTAAAAAATATTAATTTCGAAAACATTAGTACCTATGCAAGTACCTATCGAATAAAAAAGTAATAAACGAAAAAATAATAAGCGATAAACAAAGTTTTGGTCATTTGATAATTCTTAGAATATTTGTGGTTGATATTATAGAGGAGGGATTATTTTTGTTAATGGTGAAAAACATCAATGACTACGATTAAATTTGGTAAAAATCTAAGACAAATTAATACGGCGCTTTAATTTATAGTCTATCGCTCGACCAAACATTAATTCTATTTATGTGTGTGTTTGTTTGAGTATTCAATCACGCACATAAACGTAATTTAAAGGGGAAATGCGCCCGCAAACATTCTAGTCGGCAATAAAGGACTATCTGAATGAGAACAAGGAGGACGGTCAGAGATCATTAGAATTCTCCATGAAAACATGACAATGCTCCGTATAATTGACATCTAAACGGCATTGTAAGGAGTATACACTAAAATAATTTTAATGGATAAAAATAATAACCTATTGAAGTAATTACGCAGGAATAGAAAATAATATTTATTTATTTTTTAGTTCCAAAGAATTATCGTAAGCCTCGATTTATGGAAAATCTGCAAGCGGTTTTAACTGAAGAAGGACTTGTTTCATTTGAATGTAAAGTCGTTGGATTTCCAACACCCGTACTAAGCTGGTTCAAAGATGGCCAAGAATTAAAACCTGGAGATGTATACCAGCTTACAGGATCAAATTCTTTAGGTTCTTATTGCTGCATAGCTAGAAATTGTATGGGCCAAGGGAGTAGTTCTGCAGAATTGACAGTGGAAGATATTCAAAATCAGCTAAATGAGGAGGAGAAGTTACAATTGTTCTCTAAAAATCAAGCTCCTAAATTCCTACAAGGCTTAAAGAGTGTTGAAGCCAAGATTGATGAACCATTCCGTTTTACTATTAAAGGTTAATACAATCAATTATTATTTAGTCTATTATTATACTCAATTTGCACTGACGAAATGCATTACTGTAAGAGATAAAATATAATAATTATAGAAAATAGTTATAGGAGCTTAATTTTAGTTCATAATGTATAATTTTAATTAAATTTGTTTTTACAGTTGCCATTCCCCCTGATCCAACTGTATTGTGGTATCGCGATGATCAACCCGTTGACGAGTCTTCACGCTGTCATCATGGAAAGGAGGAACGTGGCGTATTTTTTTTAGACATTCAAAGTTTAGAATTTATGGATCAAGCAGAGTGGAAGTGTGTTGCTATGAATGACTTTGGGCACAGTGTAACATCTTGTTTTTTAAAGCTTATAATACCACGACATTACAAGAAGCCACGATTCCTAGAAAATCTTCAGGCTATTCTATCAGAGGAAGGTGCTGTAAACTTAGAGTGCAAAGTTATTGGTGTCCCGCAGCCTCTTCTCAAGTGGTATAAAGATGGTGAAGAGCTCAAGCCGGGTGATATACATAGAATAATTTCTGGTCAAGATGGGACATGTTGTCTTGGTACATATACGTGTGAAGCACAAAACTGTATGGGTATAGCAGCCAGTTCTGCATCTTTACTTGGATTTGAAGATTCTATAAAAGAAAAGTGTAAGAAGAAATGCGATGAACAGACATTACAAAGAAATTTATCTCTTAGCACTATTCACGAAGAAAGAACTTCGCAAATGTATGATACTCCCGTTGGGGATATAACTTTGGATGATAAAGGCGAAATTTCATTTTCATTCGACGGAAAAGAAGTATCTGTGTCTTTATATGAAACCCCTGATCTAACAGAGGAAGAAGCGTTGCAGATAGTTGAGATGTATGCTGATCAATTATCAGAAAATGTGACTGAACATAACGTTGTAGAACTTCCTCCACTGCGGTTTGTTAAAGAAACATCGACATCGGGTAATTTATTAATGGAAGCAATAATTATTGATGTTTCCCCTGAATATTTCACTTCTCCAGAAGAAGATTTAAGAACTGAGGCGGACGTAGAAGATATTTCAATCGCTGATGAAAATGGACCACAACAGTTACCTCTGGATCAAGATATCGGCGATTATTTAGAAAAAAAAAATTCTTTATTATCAGATGAAAAAAATGATATACCTATAAAATTAGAGAGGAAAAAATCCGATTCACAGAAAAGCGTTGAAGATTACTTTAGCTTGTCACAAGATCAATCACTTTCTGAAGAAAAAAAAGATGATGACACTCAATTTCAATGTGAGAGTGATTTACAAAGTTTTGCTAGTGCGCGAAGTTCTGGAAAACCTAAGTCTAAGTCTTCAAAACCTTCTATTGAAGACGGTCAAGAATCATCGGATATTACCAAGACAGTTTTACTTAAAGAAGACGTACAAAATAGACAACCTGACTTGGATTTACTACTTACGAAAAATAAAAAAAATCGGTGTAGCAGTCAAACCTCTAGGAGATCCAGTTCGAGTAGCGAAAGATCAATAAATGTAATAAAAGAAGAAGTTTTAGAAGATAAATTTGACACTGCGTTAAAAATGACTATCAGTAACGACAGTATTAACATAGACATTATTAACATAAGTTCCTCTTTAGCAAAAGTAATCAACGACGTGCAAATGATAGAACGGGATATTATACTTCAATCAGAACTTATGTCAACTGCTGCCATGGCATCTCGTAGCTTGGAAGTTATTAATAGTTTAATAAAATCACTATCAGAAATACTAAGTATTACAGGTGCCATTACAGAATCCGTTAGTGAACCTCCCAAAGTCACTACCTCTTTATTTAATAGACTTCCTCAATCTTTAAATATGCTTCATCAGTCTTTAAAAATAATTGGAAAATGTAGTGACTTAGAAAGTGATAATCAAACATTAGTTAAAAAGACGTGTATACAGATTATTGACAAATGTGGCGAAGAACTCAAAAAATTAAATAAACAAATAGATATAATGCTGAATAAAAATTGCCCATTTTTTGAGGAAATAAATATTTCTGAAATAAAAACGAACACTAATGAAATATATACAACAATTACATATTTTCTAGATGCAATCAAAGATAGTAGAATTTTCACAGATGCAATGGATAAAAAAATTGATAAAATAAGCCCAGAAATAATGCACTTACAAAGAACTCAAAAAGCCGTATATGAATTAAAAAGTCCACTGAAGTCACTACTTTGCATTGCTGATGAAGTAAATGTATCTAGTTTAAAAGGTGTAGAAAACAAAATCAAAAGTCAAATTATTCTAAACGATATGTCCACGCCTATTCAAGATTTACAAAATGCGTTAGAAGAGATAGAATCTCTGTCAATAACAGAGACACAATCAAATTTACAAAATTATAACACTGAAATAATAGAGACTGTTATGGACTCCGTGCTTAAACTGAGGACATCCTTTGAACAACTTTCTGCAGAACCTGGAGAAATGGGAAATGAAGTTGTGCTAAATGATGTTTTAAATAATATAAGGCGTAATATAAATGAAATTTCAGCTCATTTAGATATATTTGAAATAAATATAGGTACATTTGATATATTAAACAGTGATAATAAATTACAAGCTCTTCAAAAAATGGCTCAAATATTGATAAATTTAGAAAATAATTTAATAATACTTGACGTTATACCGTCAACAAAGATTCAAATGGTAGAATTTCACAAAACTTTAACTAAAATATTAGAATATGTCATAGAAAGTAACGATGCGCACGAGTATTTTATATTTTTAGAGATGTGCGATACGATTAATAGACTTAATACTCTGCTTAAAAATATGGATTCACATGACATGTTGTTAGCTTTAGCAGGCATTAGCAATAATCTTAAAATAATTCAAGCAAACATAAAAAAAGATGGTTTTACACCGGATTTAAATTTTACAATTTCATCTATTATTTCTGATTTACTACTTAGTATACACGAAACTAATTGTCATGCAGAGATATCAACAAGTGTCATGGTTTCAGAAAATGTAGAAGACATGTCAACGAAATATTTAGAAAAACATAAATTAAATTTTGTCATAGAACAAGTAGAGACAGCTGTTTTAACTATAAGTAATGTGATATCAGTAGAAATGGCAAAAGATTTAGTCTTGCAGCAAAATTTTGATAAAATATTTCCGGCATTAGAAGAAATCAAATCCAACATTGCTTCATTAAATGTAAATATAACTGAACAAGAAGAAAATATTTCCAGCATGAGTGATCTGTCTTTAACACTAACTGTTGCCAACCCTCTCTACGATTTAAATCAAAGCATTAGTGTACTTAATCAAGTTATTTACGAAAAAGTAAAACAATGTTCCGAAAATAATTCGCTTAGAACAGAATTGGTGATACCACTTTTAGATTTGCGTAATGCATTAGAAGTATTACAACAAGATGTGATTTCGCAATATAGTGAAAATATTACCTATCTTAACATCAATAGTAGTATCGCAGACGCTATTCAAAATATTCAAAGTTGTATTTTATTGGTTCAGGGAGAAGATTTATTGGAAATGGTAGGCGAAATATCAACATTAGAAGATATTTCAGCCATTAAAACAACTGCAGATATAATGGACACTGACGATTTTGCATCGCAGATTGTAGAAGAAACAAGCATTGAAACATTACATTACAAAAATATACAATATACTTCATCTAAATTTTTAGGCATTTTGAATGATAATTTAATGAATATCTCTAAGTCAATAGATGCATTAGATTCATCATCTGAAGAATATTATTGTTCTACGATCAAAACCGTTACAAGAGAATTACATAGAGCAAATAATATAATTCAAGGAATTTTAAATCCTATTCAATTTGACGAGTATGAAAATCTTCCAAATTGGACAAAGTCAACTCAATTAGCTATGTTAATTGACCCATTACAAGAACTTTGTAAGAGTCTATCGCTTATTGATAAAAGAAATATAGTAATGGAAAACCAATCACATATAGATAAAAAAGATAAGTTTTTACAAAACATATCTAATTGTGAAATAAATCTAAATAATTCTTTAAACTTAATAAATGTGGCTATTGAAACAGTAGATAAAATTTCCGAAATTGCTACTAAACTTGACGTGTTACGAAAATTATGTACGGAGTTGTATATATTTTTGAGTACTACTAAAAAAGATGCAGAATGTGAATTTTCAGGTCTAAATGTTTTAGAGGATGCTGTCAGTCAAATGTTAAATATAATAAATCATTCCAAAAACGTTGATATTTCACTAGTAAAAATAAAAATTGAAAATTTACATCAATGTATTGTAACAAGACGAGATGAATTTATAGGATTTACAGTGAACACACCAGTTTTATTGGACAGTGAAACTAAAATTTTAAGTCTAATAAATAATATTGAAACAATGATTGTTGCTTTATCACAACTTCATTTCGTTTCTAAATTTAAGGCATGTATTCCGCAGGCTACAAAATTTAAATTAGATGTTTTAGTTGACTTAGAGAATATAACTGAAATGACTGCTGCATTTATCCAAGACTTACCTGAACATGTGCTTCAAGATAATTTTATTTTTACGGAGAACTTAATCAAAAAATTTCTTAATGAAGTGATTTTATTAGATTGTTTATTAAAACAACCAACGACGCCTAAGCGAATAATAAAGATATTACAAGTATATTATGATCTCCGACAAAATTTTAAGCAGATTGAAATTTATAAACATGACTCATGTATATCAGAAGATTTTAATAAATGGATGAGTGAATCAGAAGTATTTTTAAAACATATACAAACATTACTTGAGGAAAATTTCGATTTGATCACTGAATTGATTATTAATATTCCTATTTCTAATATAGAAAATAATAAAATATTTTTAAACAAAATATTGGAAACCAATCATTTTACAAATTTACATAATCTAGCGAAGTTATTTTTGAACACCATAGAATCGTTTAAGCCATTGGTTGAAAATATCAACGATAACATTGCAAAGGAAATAAAGTTTAGTAATATTGAATTAGAAATAGATTGTGAAACTGTTCACACATACAATTTACTGAGTAATTGTGTAACAGAGACAATATCTAGTAAAGATATCAAAGATAAACAATACTTAAAAATTATCTTAAAAATTATTCAAAATTGTGGTGATTGCACAAATGCGTTGGGAAGTGGAAAAAAAACTATTTTTGTAAAATGCATCTCTGATTGCTTGGATGTGTTGAGGGATAATTTTATTACTGAATTCAAAGATAAAGCAATTGGCGAAAAGTCTATTTCGAAGAAATATAATTTGAAAGACATGTTAAAAGAATTAAATGAGCCCATTGATAGTTTTAATAAGAAATTAACAAATATATGTTACTCAAATGAACAAAAAGAGCATTTGTCAAAAGAAATTGAGTCATTAGTCGAGCCGCAAACTATTGCTGATATTACCAAAAAAATAAATGAACATATGAAATGTGAAAATACATACTTAGATAATTTGAGTATATCATTATTAAAAGATCTTAATACCAAAATCAACTTAATTCGGGAGAACTTAAAGTATTTAGACTTACAGGATTGTTGTAATATCATTTTTATAAATGAAGCTATTAAAGAACTACAATGTATACTTATTGGTATCCTTTCAGAAGGAATAATTCACGAAGAACATAAACAGCTAAACGGTAAGTTTCATAGCTAGTAAAAGATTTTGAATAATCCAATTTTGAATTGTACATTTTCAAAAGAACATAATATTAAATATAGATTATGAAAGTTATAAGTTTAAATTATATAATGCAATCAGCATTATATGATTTAAAAATGTTGAATAATAAATTCTTAAATGTTTTAGAAAAGACCGATTCATTTTTGGAACATTTGGATTGCTACATTAAAATAATAGAAACTATTAAAGAAGACTCTGCAGTCATAAAATTGGATGATCTAAAACAGTCAGCAGATATTGTAAGAGAGCTCCGAGCAAGTATTTACTTAACAGAAACCTTTTCTGATGTAACTACGGAAGACACAGAAATGAATTCAGAGAACATTCAATTACTCACTAATTTGCATAAGGCATTAACAATGTTGCAAGTACAGGTTTTTGATCGTGAACAAGAATTCAAGATAGAGTCATGTCTTAATGATCATACACGAGAAGAAATGATAAAAGCTATCACTAATTTGCAAGATGATTTAGAAACATTGACAGGCAGTTTCTTTATTTTAAAAAGTCAAGAATTGGTCAAGAACTTAGAGAACACAGAACATTCTATTCAAAATGCTCAAATTTCTACAGAATATGAAAATGACAGAAATAATCTAAAAATTGCAAATGCTAAGTCAATTCAAAATGTTCAAAATGCAGTTCATGATTTGATAGAGTCACAAAATGAAGAGCTGAGTGAAATTAGTGATGACGTTTTGAATCAATATAATCTTGCGGAAATATTGGAGGTTGATAAAAGTGAAATTATAGATATTGCTGTTTCAAAAACTCCACATCTAAAGCTAGATACCGATTTAGAGAAAAAACAATGTACAGGTAATATGTTTGATTTTCTATTGATTTGTTGACTTTGAATATCTTTCTTAGATTTTCCAACATTGGTAGTTATATAGTAGCTACAGTTAAAGAAAAGCTAATTTAGTTATAAAATTACTACATATAAAACAGTGAAGAAAAAAAAATGGACGCGCTGTAGTGATTTGAAACCAACAGATCCGCCCCTATCCCTAATATTTTAGTGCAGGTTAATTTTAATTTTGCGATAAGTTCTGATATATATTATTTGTAAAATAATATGGTTTGGTTATTGTGGGATTAATAGGTTCAGCATAAATGCTTAAGATAACTAAAGGTGTTCCACATGGTAAGGATGAAGTTACATGAAGTTTAAATATAAACAAATATATTCTTAATATCGTTGGTAATACGGTTGATATTTCGCTGTGGTATGATACTCCTACGCTATTCCAAGTGAAAGCATAACCTAGAAATATCGAATGTATTACATTTATTGTATTGTATTAAGTTTATTGACATCAAATACTTATTATTATATGGATTACATTTGTGTTAATATAATTTTGTCCAGTACGTCTTAAATGTAAACAACACCTGACCGTGTAGAACGAATACAATTATTGATATTTCCGACCAAGGTAACTTGGTAGATTTATCCTCACCACGTGTTAGGGGTTTAACGTATTTAATTTAAAAAAAAAAACATATTTATCCGATATTTTCATCAATCAATATATCGTCATATTCAACTAATTTATTCAAAAATATTTACTTAAAATTATTAACTTAATTTGCATATTATTAACTTCGCTGTAAATGTTATGTGAAAAAATAAGCATAAAATCCATTTGGTAATTTTTGAGTTTATCGCGAATAGACAGGCAGACAAACACGGCGGTAGTACTCTCATGTATTAGGGAGTGCTATTACTATTAATAGTAGAGTATTACATTCATCATTCTCCTGCCCTTATTCCACTATAAGTGGGGTCGGTACAACATGTTTTAAACATGTTAGTACACGATTTGGAATTTTTTTTACGATCGGCCGCCTGCCTGAATTCAACTTACTCAATCGCCTTTAAGGACACTTCAGTAAGAAACGAGGGTGGTCTATTCTACTCACTGGATACCAGAATACTATATTATGAATTGTTTTGAAAAATATATAATGTAGTACTCTTATCTGTATATTAGTACTGGGGTGACCATGCTTTGCTCGGTAATTTTTAAAATGATGTAAAAAATAAAATTTAAAAAAAAATTAAAAAATTATATGGCAGGAGGGGCTCGATCCTAGGTATTTTCACCTCTCTACACCGCCCGTTCCCCAAATGAACCAATATGACTACGTTTGACAGCGGAAAATAATGATTGTATTCAACGTAAATTTCAAAAAAATTTAGAGCTCGAAAACAGGGATAAAACGACTTTTTATTAAAAAAATTTTTTAATAAAACTTATCTAGATCAATTTTTCTCCCCTAAAACCCCCTACATGCTGAATTTCAGGAAAATCATCGGAGCCGTTTCCGAAACTCTGAAAATATAAATGTATACATACAAGACTAACTCATTTAAATATTAAAATAAAGTTTTTTATATGTATCGAACATCAATATTGATTCATAGCATTTACATTGCATCTAGAGCTATCTATGTTTGTGCACAACTATAACAAAAGGCTTATTGAATTTTGACATTTCTAGAAAACATGAAATTGATGGTTGATGAGACTCAACAAACAATAAATGAATCGTTAAACAGCGAAGAAATATCGGAATCAAAATTAACAAAACTTCCTTCTATAAATAAAAACATCGAAGATAAAAATAGTGAGGTTATTGAACCTGTAACAGTGCTAGACAACGGGGAGGAATCAAACAATTTCGAGAAACAGAATGAAAGTGGAAAACAGAATAACTGTTTAGTTGAAGAAATCAAAATTCAGGAGCCTTGTTCTAGAATTGAAGATAGTGTTAAACAAAGTTTTCTTGAAGTTGAAGGTAAGTTAATTACAAATACAGAAAGTATAATACACAGCGTTTTACGTTACAAAAAATCTCCAAAATTTTGCATTGAAATACATAGGTATATCCTTTTAAAACAAGTATTTTGTAAAAAATAGTATATAGTTTTCTTTACAGTTCATCTATTGATACAGATACATTTTTTCATAAATAAAACCTCAAATAAAGAAAAATAAATAACAACATAATATTAAAATACAAAGTTTTTTCGGAATATTACACTATTTTTTACAAAAATTCTAAAACTCATAACTTATTATAAGCAACCAGAAGATTAAGTAAGTAACGTAACTTACAGTCTAGTATAGTATTCTAGAAAAAGCTTCGATAGCCCATCGGTGAGACAGTGCGACTCTTTCGAAAGGGTTTTGATGAGTAGTGACCAATGAGTTTTTCTTTTCTGTTAAAATTTATATGTCAAATTGATAATTGCAATTTATCACACGCTTTTCGGTGGCGGAAAACATCGTGATAAAACCTATATATCTCTAGAGATCTGGGGATATGTGTAACCTACCAATTCGCATGGGAGCAGCGTGGTATGCCTAACCCCCTTTCTCCAGAAACGGAGAGAGGAGGCCTATGCCTAGCAATGGGATTGTAACAGACCATTACTTTACTTTTCTTTTATAGTATTCTTATCTAATATCTTATTTAGATATGCATAAACATTACTTACCGTTTCATTTTACAATATTATTGTTACAGATTTTATTACTCATGACCAGCATTCCTTTGTAATACGTGACTTGGAGATTCTTCTACAAGAATTAAATGACACGATAAATTTATCCCTTAATTATCCTGTTATCCAGAATTCGGAAATCTTACAAAATACGCTCGATGAAGTACAAACTGTAATAATAAATTTAAAGTGTGACTTCGATGGATCTATAAATGACATTGTTGAAGATTTAGAGTGCAATGTGAGTAGCATACAACTTCAAATAAATGAGAAAAGTTCTCCAGCACTTTTGAAGGAAGCTTGTGCAAATTTGCAGACATTAGTTATTTCTTTGAGTAATATTAACAGTACAGAAAATGTATTGCCTATAGCAACGACAAAAAATGCGATTTTTAAATGTAAGGAGGATGTTGAAAAAGCAATAGAACTATTAGAAAAAGTACCTTGTATAAAGGGCAACAGCCAATTAGATAAAATATTGAGTGATCTCAGCGATTTAAAAAATACAATGAAGATATTAAAATATAATTTCTCGGTTGATGCAGAATTTTTAATAATAGGAGGGATCGAAGTACTTCAAAACTTAAATCATGTTGAAGATAAAGTTTTTTCTTTAGAGAACGATTTGGATGCAAGTAATGATATAGATATAATTTCTAAAGATAGTATCATAACAGCCGTTCATTCTATATATGGAAACATTAGTAACATGAGAAGTACTTTATGTAGAATCCAAAAAATATATATGCATGAAAACTATGGAAAACCATCAGCATATTTTTTAAAATCAATAAAGAATACAAATGTTTTGTCAACAAACGATCCAAAAAGAGAATGGCAAACATTAGGAACCTCTCTTCGGAAAGTTTTAAATCATTTTGAAGATATCAAGTTTTATATAAATTTTGATAAAACTGCAAGAATGCCCAGTGATTCTGCTTTTACAAAAATTATACTTAGTGAACTAAAGATTGCACTGTCAGAAGTTGTTTCGCATTTGCATGTAAACTTCAGCGATCAAGTAAAAGACGCTATAAATTATATTGATAGAAACCTCGAAAAAATTGAAAACAAGTCAAGTTTAGAAGTAAAAGAAAAAATACCTATTTTCAAAGAATTGTCTGTCAAACTTTTTGATCTAACAGAAAATATTAAGACCTTGATAACGAAAGATTCCAGTGATATCAAAAATCTAGTGACATATACTAAAGAACTATCTATAATTGAAAAGGAAAAACAATTATCTATGGAGAAGGATGATAATATAAAAATGGAGCCTGATGGAATGATAGTAAAATCAGTTCTTGAATATCAAAATATTCAAGAAGAACAGAATCTCGAAGAAATAATAGAAAAAGATACACTCAGATTAGAGGAAGTAAAAATTGTGGAAGAGATAAAAGAAAACAAAATAGTCAACGTGATCGAAATGTTTTTCGATGACAAAAACGATAATAAGGAAAATAGCTTAGACAGTTTGGATAATTATAAAAAACCACCTGAAGTGGGAGGTTCCGAAATAAATTCTAATGATGGTGATAAAACTACACAGAGTTATTCTGATTATCAGGACAATGAAATATCAGAAAATGAAAAAGAGATAGATATTATTAAAAAAGGTGAAGAAAATAAAAATGTTATGATTGCGGAGACTTTAATCACTGATAATTATATTTATAAAACTGAGCTAGAAAATTTAAAAGATGAAAATAATGTTAGCATAGAAAACAGTGTCACTAAATGTGAATCGAAAATTCACGTTGAATCAGAACGACGAACTGATGAGCAAAATAGAAAATATGATAATACCGTAAACAATAAGACAGAGCTAGTTGACTCAGATGATATTTTAAAACAACAGAGTGTTCAAAAAGAAAAACATTTCATCCAAAGACCAAAAGAGATAATAAATAAAATTATTTATGAAGAGACATCTCCATTGCAATTAGACATAAGCATAAATGATGCTGCTGCTAAAGTGTTGAATGTAGAAAAAGTTGAATTAACAAAAGATGTAAGTGTTTGTTCCACAAAAATATACTTAGACATAAGTCCTAGCGAGAATGATAAGAAAATAGAAACAATAATACTAGAGCCGGAAACAGAAGATGTACAGTTTCTGGATCCAGTGCAAAACGCTAACCAAACTTATTTTGATAAAAATGAAAATGTTGAAAAAATAATATTAGTAAATGAAAAAAATAAACAAGAATTTTACGAAGAATTTGATAAACAGTCAGATTTAGATGAAAGGGAAGTTAAAAAAGGCGATGTGCTAGAAAATGCATCCATTTTGGAAACTCAAAACAAAATTAAACCAAAAAATGAAAAAGATGATTATAATATTACAGAAATAGATATAAACAATGGTAAAAGATCACAATTATATGAAAATGAACATATTACAAGCGAATTCTGTGAACAAAACAAAGATTACGATCAATCTAATATGCTCGAAGTAGAAATTAAAGGTGCAGAAGATACACAAAACAGCGTAGAGTCATATGATAATTTTATCAAAGATAAACAAATAAAAAAAAGAGAAGCATCGCATAATAATCGAACTGTTGACTATATAAAAGGCGACTATGAAAATAAAGAAATTAATAATATGACTTTAAACGTGGTTGTCAAGGAATTTACAAACGAAATCAAAAAACCTGAAGTCACTGAGTTCATCCAACAATGTGATATGATGCAAAAAACAAACTTCATAGAGGAAATACAAATGTTGGAACAAACTGAAACAAATAAAGCGTTAAATGAAAGTAATATTGAATTAAACATTGAACTTGATGGTAAATATCTTTTAGGGAAAGATACTGTTCATAATAATATTTTTTCAACAGATGATAAGGAAAAACAATTTGAAAATAATGAAATATCTAGTGTCACGGTTGAAGATGCCGCAAAAGAAGAAAAAGTAAATACAACAGAAACAATGGAACAAGTGTGTCAAGCACAAAATTTGTTTGCGAGTCAGGATGATGATAACGAAAAGTTACACGAAGTTAAAGGAAGAAAGCTGGAATCAAATAAGGCACTTGAATTTATTAACAAGGAAGAAAAAATTACAGAAGTCATCATAGTTTCAAATACAGATGAAAATTCAGATATTAGTACGGATAGTGTTCAAGACTCGTCTCAAGGTAAGTATAATCAGAACGTGCCATGTACCAAAACCATATCACTAGAAAATCATGATAATAGAAATGGACTATCCGACGAAAAACACAACAATGAAATAATCAATGAGGATAGTTTAAAAAGTTTAACAGAAATTATTAAAAATGAGAAAAAAAACTCAGTAACACAAAACAACATATTTTTTTTTACTGGAAACGAAAATCAAATACACGAACAGGGGCAAATGACAGAATATCTTTATATTGAAGAAATTTGTGATGAAAGTATAATAAGTTCATCTGAAATAGCTTTAGTTGAAGACGAAGTTGTAGCTATTCAAAATATTTTGTATGATAAGTTTGATGTAGCAATTGATATGCAACAGATTTTTCAAGATAAAATCGACGAAGAACCCAATAGAGAAAGTGATAAAACGGTTAATGAAACTGTCATAGAAAAGTCATGTGAATCACAAGAAAATCAAAATAGGGAAAACAAAAGTGAACTAGAAAAAAAGGATCCTCAAGATAACAAAGTAGCAAATAAAAATAACGAAGAATTGAATCAAAAAACGGAAACTCTTATTTGTTTACAAGTCACTAATGAAAGGAATAACTTGCAATGTGATAATGAAGCTGTTCAAATGACAGTAAAAGATGAAATATTACAGGCAAACACAGAAAATCAAAACAGCAAACTTGATATGGAAAGTGCTGTGTTACAGAAAAATATCCAAACAAATCAACAATCTGAAGAAAATACTAAGATGCTCATTTGTCCAAGCGAAGGTACTGAAGGGTTTAAAAATGCAGTATATGATAAAGCATTCATTCAAGAATCTGCCGAAGAAAATTTGCCAAAAACAGAAAACCATAATCAGACTAAGGAAATGAACAAAGTGATACATAAAGAAGTAAACCGGGGAGATGTAAATGAAAAGAAGTTGGTAGAAAAAGTCAATGAGCTTGTATTTCAAGTTGATAATATTGAAAACATTAATACTTTGGCATATAAAGAAAATGGAACTCCAAGTAATCAACAAGATGAAGAAACAACGATTTGTCAAAATATAAAAATCGGAGACCAAGTGCTTCAAGAATCAATAATAGAGAAACAAAACGATAAGATTGAAATGGATATATCTCTAATTAAAGAATTAAACCAAAACATAACGAATAAAATAGAATTAGAAGACACAAAACAAACAATAATTGAAAGGATTGGCATTTTAGAATTGGATGAAGCTTTGGTCGAAACGATGGTCCAAAATAAACTCAAATCAATAAACGAAAATCAAAATGAAAATACCAAAACGGATATTGCTATAATGGAAGAGAAAAGTCCAGAAAATAATTATAAAAAAGTGTTATGGGAAAATATAACGAAGACGGACACAGTTATTTGTCAAGATCAGGATATTGTCAAAATTGAAAATTTAGAAAATGATAATATTTCAACCCTAATGGCCGCCCAAAATGAAATACACGATTCAGTACAAGAAAAACAAAATATCAAGAGTGAAATAGTAGTAAATGAGGAAGTATACCAAAGTAATATAAATGAGAAGAAATTCATAGACAATATTGAAAAATATAATTCAGAGGATAACGAAAGACCTAAGATCGTCTGTTCAAAATACGAAAAGGAGACAGTACCTATGACGTTTCCAGATGAGTCGTCACTACCAATAACAGAAATACCAAACGTACATATGGCACTAGAAATGGCAGTGAATAAAAATCAAAGCCAAAATATCACTAATCAAAGTATGTTAGATGAAAAAGGGGAAACACGGGTATACCAAGACAAAGATATCGAAATAAATGCAAATCAAACGGTCATCCTAGATGAAAATCTCCAGCATTCAATAGAAATCATGAATAGTAACATGCAGAGAAATATAAGCAATGAATTTTACCAAGACTTCCCAAATGAAAGGGTACCAAAAAACGAACAAGAGAAACACATTTGTAAAGATATTTATATAAAAAATGAAAATAAAGAAAATACGAATTTTGACAAAAGTAAAAAAGGTCCAATTGATTTTGGAAATGCTGTTAGTGTGATTGATAATCAGAAACTGATTGGCATAAAGGAATCTATAGATAGAACAGAAATACAAAATCCTCCAAACGCTGAAAAAGTTGATTCCTTACAATATGGAAATAGTTCAATGCAAGCATCTTTGCAAGATAAAACAATTGAAACACAGAAAGAAAATACGAATGATGCAGTTGAAAACGATAATCAAGAATTTAAAAACATAGAACAACTAGAAGACAAAGAAAATATATTAATTTGCCAAGAAGAGATTATAAGAAGCATCGTAGATAAAAAGCAAGTTAGATCTAACTCGAAAGACGAAACCCAAATTAAAAGTGACATGCAATATAATGAAGAAATAAATCAGAATATTGTTCAACAAGAAAACAATACCGAAATTGATAGTACGACTGACCAACCTCTAGAAATGAAAACTAAAAAAAAACAGGTGTCAAAAAGAAATAGTAAAGGGAAAAAAGAAATCAATAGACCAAAAGGATCTGAAAACATTGATTCTCAAAAGATTGAAGAAAGTAAAAAAGAACAGATTGACGAAGAGATAATAGAAAAAATAGCAAGCGTTGAGTGTAACGAGCAGTTAAAAAAAAAAGATAGTGATCCCGTCGCTAACATTATTCCAGTAGACAATCTGCAAGACGATTCTTCGGTTTATATTGATAGAAATAATGAGCAAAGGGAAGAAAATATATATGAAAGTAGTCGAAAGTCACCAGAAGGAATATTACAAAGTCGGATAGAAAACCACATACATGTAAAATGTTCTGAAGAGACAAGAGAAAGAAAAGAAACAGTGGTTGAAAAGCAGGAGGAAATCCAAAGTTTATTGGAGGCCGATCAACGTAAAGAAGAAATTTTTGATAAATCAAATCAATTAAATGGAGAAATTTTGGAGAACAAAGATATAAAAGATTCCCAAGTCCGCAATGAAGCATGTATGTATAATACACATCAAGAAGAATTTTTAAAGTTCGATGAATCACTATGTAATATACCCCTCAGTAAAAACGAATCAAAACAATCTGAACATCAGTACATTAACAAAAGAAAACAAACAAAAGTTGACCAAGTAGATATGCTAACTCAATTTGAAAGTGAAGAAATTACTAGTGGTGATATCATGAAAATTCCAAGAAAAGCAGAAACCATAGCTATAGAATCAAATGAAATCAAAGAACTTGTCAAAGATCGTCCCACATTTGTTAACCGTAACAACGCCAACAGTAACTTAGAATTTTTAAGACCTTCTGGTTATAACGATAGGTCATTTGGTTTCGAGGATTCGTTACCAAAAATTTCAACGCACAACAATAACAAAAGCAACGTGATATACAAAGCCCAGAGTCTTCTTCGTGAGTCACAAATTAAATCAATAGCACCGTATTGTGAATATCAACAATTATTCATCACAGAATCAGGAACTGAATCAAAACAGAGACCCACAAAAGCTTCAAGTGAATCTAGGATTAGTACAGTATCTGAAAGAAAAGCTGGGTTTCATAGAGATGTTAAGAGAAAACCGCTATTCTCAACACATTTAACAGATCGCACGGCAGTAGAAAGTTCTCGAGTAAAACTAACATGTAGTATTTTGTCTTCTAATGTTCCTGACATTTCTTGGTATAAAAACGGCATTTTGTTAGATAATAAACAAAAATGTAAAATGAAGTACGTAGACGGCTTAATAACTTTGGAAATTTTAAATGCAGTCCCAAGTGATTCCGGTGAATATAGTTGTACGGTTGAAAATGAAAATGGTTCCATAACATCATCGGCAACTTTGAAAGTATATCCTTGTTTTGAAGCGTCTCCTATACCTCCAACATTTACACGATCAATTCGTGGTAAGTGTAAATTAATAAAAAATGTGGATTCAGTCAAATGAAAGTTAAATTAACTTTATTAACTTTGTGCAGATATATATCATTTACATGAAAATGAATTGGTACTTGAATGCCGAATTCGGGGACAACCACTGCCAACTATAACGTGGCTTAAGGACAATAAAACCATTACACAGGACGAACGATATCAAGCTCACTATTTAGCTGACGGTGTGTGTAGGTTAACCATTGCATCTCCTAATGAAGATGATTCCGGAAAATACACATGCAGAGCAGAAAATTCCATGTGGTCTGATCAAATTACACACGATGTTCACTTTATTAGTAAGTTACGATAAATTTCTATACAACATATTAACAAAAAATCGCTTATAGTATTTTATTAAAATTTATTACAGGAAAAGAAAATCTTCATTTAAAAAATATAATATCTGAAAACAGACACGAATTGAGACGACCTCATTTCTCTAACGTTTTATCTGATCACAAAGTAGTAAGTGGTGGTACAATTGGACTACAAGTGCAAATCAGTGGCTCACCTACTAGGGTAGAATGGTTACGTGAAGGGCGTTCCATAATTGAGACGTATAGAAATGCACAAACATATATTGATCGTGGTTTGTATACATTAGCTTTGCCCGATGTAACGGAAAAAGAATCAGGGTTATATACATGTAGAGCTTGGAGTACTCATGGGACCGTTGATATGAATGCTTCAATCACAGTTGTTCACCCTAATCAGTTTGAAGGAAAACCAGCTACAATTATAAGTAGACCAGTGAAAGATTTACTAATAACAGTTGGTGAAGACCTCAATGTATCATTCAGGGTACAGGGAGAACCAAAACCAAAAGGTATTTAATTCGTTACAAATAATAACACAGTAGTATATTTCAAATTATTAAATCAAAGATTAATAGAAATGGTAATTTTTCAGTTTTCTTTATGAAAGGAATTAAAGATATTACAAGCAGTCAAAGGGTTTGTAAAATGACTTCTGATGATTACGTCAAATTTACATTAAAGAGATCCGTAGTCTCTGATGCTGGAACTTATTGTGTCCTCGTCAAAAATGTCTACGGTTGTGATAGAGCTTTTGTGACTGTTGTGGTAAGGTTGTATTTTGCATTTTTTTTTATTATATGAGTACAAACACAACTTTTGATATATATAGGAGAATTTTAACCCAATAAAAGTGAATGACATACGAAAACCAAGAAATGTATGTGTGATCGTAGGTATCATACCGGGTATTATGTATTCATCAAAATAACCATAATATGCCAGTTTATGCACATAACTTTTATTTTTAAACCTTATTGCATCCAATATCAACCTGCGTGTTGCATTTATGATCTTCCTTCCAGTATAAGGATTTGTGTACAATCCATCTAATATATTAATTATGCCTATATTTATTTTTATAGATAAGACAACGTGCTTCTTCAGACAATCTTATATCTGATTGGATATATCCAGTGGATGATTTAGCTATTGCAGTAGTTGACCGCAATTATAAATGTAAGTGAGCAGAAATCATTAATTTTTTTTGTATTTTAAAGGGTTTATATTTATTTAAAAAAATAATGATAATGTAATACTTTGATATAAATTATTAAAACAAAAACTGTTCCTTTCATGTTAGTATTGGTGTCGATTGATAGGTAAACAGTTACTATCAGTCGAATAATATTATATAATAAATGTGAAAGTTTGTCTTAGTGTCTGTTTGTTACACTTACGGCTAATCTGCTGGAACAATATTGATTAGTAAAATTGAAGTTTATATACCGAAGTAGTATAAAACATAAAAAAATCCAGCGAACAGGAAACAAACAATTTAATAGTTGTTGAGACCTTTTAAAAAGTTGGCGGCAACGAAGTCGCGGGTACCACTGACTAGTACTGTATAATGTTTAAATATTTAAAACTAAAAGTCCCTTTTAGTTAATCGCTATATTGGTGTTATAAAAATCAAAAAGTTAATTTTTTTGTAAGAAATAATCTATTCATTCTATCTTTAAAACTATGATTAAAAAAAAATTCTAAACATTAAAATTTTTTACCCAAGTCATCTTATAGAAATATGCCATATTAGTGTAATTTTTATACACCGAAATGAAGATTGATATATCCATATATTTATTTTGCAGCCGTACCCGATCGAATTCCAAATGAACCAAGTGCAGTGGATGGCGGAAATAACTGGGTTTCGCTAGCCTGGTCCAAACCGGATTATCAGAGTAAAGCTCCAATTCTAGCTTACAAAGTAGAGAGTTGGTTACTTGGAACGAAAGGAGGCGCTCGGTGGATAGAATTAGGAGTTACCCCACGAAATTCATTTGATGCCTTCAACTTAAAACAAGGTGAAGAATATCACTTCAGAGTAACACCAAGAAATCGTTACGGCTGGGGCGAATCTGTTCAAACGTCGACGCCTATTGGTATTGGATTAGCTGGTGATAGACCCGAGTTCATTAAAATACTTCCTGGCCAGCTCAAAGTACTTGTTGGAGAACCAGCTATTTTATCTTGTAGTTTTAAGGGCAAACCTATACCAGAAATCATATGGATGAAGAATGGGCATGAGATTGAAGAAGAATTAGGACGGGTAAAGGTAGAATTGATTGGGGATAATACGTCATTACAAATTAATGAAATAAAGATGGATGATGAAGGCAGATATAGTTGTGAAGCTACAAACGTTCATGGCCGCTCTTCTACATATTCTAGGATGGCAGTTATTACAGATAGACAAATTTGGGCAGCAGATGCTAAACTTAAAAGGTGACTTAGTCATATAATCAAAGATTTTTATTGTTATCATAATTATCAATATGCAATACGCTTAAAAACTGTTAGCTAAACGAAATAGCTCATGGCTTTTTAGCGTTTCTGAGTGTGCCATATGGAATAAATATAGTATAGAAGCTCTACTGATCAATGGGGGAACAAACTAATTATATATAAAGGTCGCAGTAGGGTGTTTAATAAAAGTAATATATTAAAAACGATTGATTTATTAAAATGATATCTAATAAATCACTACATATTATAAAACAAAGTCGCATTCATTTCTTGTACGCATAAAACTTTAAAACTACGCAACAGATTTTGATGCGGTTTTTTTTAATAGATAGAGTGATTCAAGAGGAAGGTTTGTACGTATAATAACATTCAATACGGAGTAGAGAAATACTGTAATTTTTGAGGTTTCTGTAAATAATTACATTTTTTTCCGCTTACATTGCAAACGCAGGCTAAACCCTACGAGATTTATCAAAATGATGTACTAAGTATTTGTACACCTTGAAAAGGTCTACAGAAAAGTCCGCGATGGTATATGTCTATCTCTTATGAATAACCCACAATAGCATTTTTTGTCATTTACTTTTTACGAAAAATAATACCTTATTTTTGAAACAATTTTTATACACTACAGCATTAATCCTTATCCAATTAAGTACCTTAAATAAATTGTTGATTTAATATAGATCAATATCGCCGTTTACAGCATGTAATTTAAGTGAACATTTTCGGAGACATTACAGATTTAAAATGCCGTGAGGAGGCCGCGCTTCACCCTATAGCACTTCGAATCCAGCAGCTATATCGTTCTTTCAAGAGTTTGTTTAACGACAAGGAAGCTGTGAATGTTGTATATAAAGACATTCTGTAATGAATTGTAAAAATTAAATACATAGGGAAAATGTAAAAGTAAATAAGTAAAAATGTACTATATGAATTTAGATATTCCAAAGATAGCAGGAAATCTTCTTGGTATAGGGAAAGGAAATTGTTTTTCTCCAAATTTAACGCTTGCGGGCCACGGGCAGTAATGAATAAATCAAAACTACTGGATCGATTTTAATAATTTTTTTACACTGAATGACATGGGATATATATTTTATACCCGTGCGAAGCAGGGGCAGGCCGCTAGTATCTATATAAACTACATCTATGCTCAAAGTATATTGAGGCTTCCTATGCTAACGACACCGGGACGGGAAGTAAAGCTACTCGGTTCCCACGCTTTTAGTGGTGTCAGCGCATTGCATTCTATATATTCCGGGAACTAGCGACTTGACCGTATGAAGATTTGTTGGCACGCACATCTATAGTTTCTTCCTAGATATGCCTGCATAACAAGCTTGCTTGCAATCTGATTTCACATATAAAATCAAATCAAAATGATAGCTGTACGGGATCTCTAGGCACTGAAAACAAATCTCGTGGAAGACTCAAATTTCATTGTAAAGCCTCTTGGCGTTTAACCGACATGATTATGATTATTATAACAGTTAACAGTATAGACGCGGTTAATCGCCATATCTACGAAATATAAGAAAGACTAAATTAATATAATCCATAACAAAATATTAAAGCAAAGTACTCCATTTCATATTAAGTAATTTAGCGTAAAAAGCAAATGAGAGTTTATTTTTAATGTTTCATTATTTAAAGGGAAAGATCATCCGGTGCTAATGGAGATTACCCTCCGCAATTCACAATGCGTTTACGTGATCGTCGTGTGCAAGTTACATACCCCGTGCGCCTTACTTGTCAAGTAATAGGAAACCCGCCTCCAACTGTGACATGGTTTAAAAATGCAGAAGAAGTCTCAGCAGACAGTAAGATAAATGTTTCTTAATGTTAATTATGTTACAGTTTAACTTAATGATTTTAGTTTAATATAAAATTAAATGTTTAATATAAAATTTGTTGTGCTATGTAATGCATGAATTAAAAAGTATACTAATACTATAACCATATGGTTTGGTGGTTTGATTATCTTCCTCGTGGTTGTTCCGCTATTGAAGGGGTAGTCGTAATTACACTACGGTTATCCTGGTCTTCTACAGTCAAAGACTGTAGTATTTCTTCACTCATAAAAGACGTGACACGGAAATTTCCACAAGACAATTAATTGACTAATTGACCGTCGCCTGAAGACGCCTGATCGTAAGCAGAATGACTACGCACGATCATCTGGTGGCTATGACAATCGGAGGACTAGTCACCATTCTATGACTTCTTTACACATTACAATCTCACAGAGCGATACAATTTGCCTGTCACGTTCTACATTATCCATTATCATAACTAGAAGAGTTACTGTCTCTACAACTGTCAATAGTGTCTTTGTTTGTTTAGCACTCCTTATGGCATTTGCTGCAACTTAAATTCGGCAGCTGTGTAATTGAAGCACTCCCTCGTTGTTTCATATCTAATTAGTCGACGCACTTCAGTACTCCACATTTGTGGTGTATACATATAAAAAGTATATGTAATACTTTAGACGGAATTTATGATTGCGGATTTTTATTTTAGAAACAAATACCTGTGTCATGAAATATTAAATTAATTATTTTTAGTTATCGACTCGCAACGTTGGTATCATATACCTAATTTGAATTTTAATCTGCTAAATGTTTATATCAGATCACTTTGTTGTACACTGAGTATTATAGATAACTATAAGTGGTATTCGCAACTTTGTACGCGTCGATTTTAATGTTACAATACCATCAATTATGTGCTATATTGTTTTTCCTTATTTCAGGAGGAAACACGGGATTTCTTTATCTTATATGCTAGCCCGGTACATAAACTTCAACTGTACGAAATGTCGCGTATATTGCTCTATCTCATCAGTCGTGACAGATACACAGACAGACTTTCGCATCTTTAAATATTAGCACGAAACAACAGCACATTTACACGCAGTTTTAATTTTGATAACGTTTAACCCACTTGTGAATAATGATGTTTATTGACGTATAATACTAATATTATTTTTGTTTTGATGCATATTTGTAATAACGTCATTGTCAATATGTAGGTATTCAAAGTGAAGAGTACGTAGTAAGTAAAAAAAACATCTTACTTCTCTATCGTAAAATAATAATATCTTATCGTAAAATCTTACTAATATTTATGAAATAATTTTGTATTTATTTCATAAATATTAGTAAGATTAAATGAGTTAAATTTGTATTTATTTCATTAATAGAATTATTGTAATTTCTGTTTTAAGTTTGAACAATTATAAAATATAAAGTAACAGTAAAGTAAAGGCCTGTTACTATCCCACTGCTGGGCATAGGTCTCCTCTCTCAGGTTTGGAGAGAAGGATCGGAGCTAAGACCTACCATACTGCTCAATTAGACACATGCGTTTTAATAGAAAAACGTGTCTGGCCGTGGTTTGAACCCGTGATCCCCTCGAAAGAGTGGCACGGTCTCACCACTAGACGATCACAGCTTACATCGAATATGATGATGATTAAATCAAATAGTGCCAAATCGGAAAATTACAGGTCGTCATACAACATCGCAAGATGAATATTTTTATACTCTTGAAATGGCGCCAACAACGTTGGAAGATGCTGGTGTTTATGAAGCCATGGCACGAAACGGATCCGGAGCAATTAGTTGTCGGTGCAATCTTGTAGTAGACAAGGGCATCAGAGCTTACATCGCGCCTGAATTTTGCTGTGGATTTGAACCACTCTATTGTGTTTGTGAAGGTAGGCAAATTAATTCGTTCATTAGTCATGTTTATTGTGCAGTAAGCAGATGATGCAACACTTTTATTGACATACATATGAAATATAAAATAAATTTTTTATAATTCTCTTGAATTTTTGTATTGTTAGACTTAAACGTTACTTTTTCTCAGGTGACGAACTTAGAATTTCAGCAGTAGTTGAAGCATATCCTACTGTTGGTGTCGCATGGTATCGAGATGGCGTTAGATTAAGGCCTAGTCGACGAGCCATAATGACCTTAGATCACGATGGACAGATAGAATTAGCACTTGCTTCTGTGACTGCCAGAGATGCTGGTGTCTATACATGCACAGCATCCAACGAAGTAGGAAGAGCTTCAACTTCTGGTAAAGTTGAAATTATTAAGGGAGAACATGCAGCTGAAACCCTGAAAGTCCCACCGATTGTTATTAGCCCCGACATACCGTAAGTTTAAGATGCTAATTAAAATTTAGATATTAGATATTTTATTTATTTTAATTAAAACTTATCCCGCCATTTCTCATATTTTGTTGCTTAGGTAAAACTTCAGAAAATGATTTTATATTATACGATACTTTGCTATAGGTACTCAAAGGAACCCATGTTTATAAGAAAACCAAGATCTAGTGAGGCATGCGAAGGTGACACAGTTATAATAGAATGTGAAGTTATTGGAGATCCTAAACCTGATGTTTACTGGTTAAGGGACTTTTTAAAGGTAATGATAACCTGTTTAAAATTTATTTTTAGTTTTATACATATTTATACATATGTATATCCATATTGTAATATGATTTTGGTCATTACTCGTATTTTAATTATGATAGTGTGTATGTATTTGTTATTTCAATTTCGAACGCAGAAACAGATCCTTGAGATTATCGATATGGATATAGTTGAAGGGTTGGAGAATGCTTTGCTTCTATTTATATGTTTTCTTCTCGTAACGTATAAGTCGGGTTTCATTTTTTATGGAGGTCTTCTATCCATCTAATAAAGCGTCTGCTGGCATTGCATCTTCCAATGCGGTACCGAAATTGTAACGCATTAACAACGCAACGTCCAACTTTCTAATAACAACGTGACACCAAATGTGAATTTAGTTTCGATGTTCCTTATATTATAAAATGTCGATAATTACATTTGTTTTATGTGATCAAATAGACATTCCTTACAGAATATGATTAATGCAATTATAATACTTTACTCTTAAAATTACCTAATTTATATTTTAACCTTTTCGTAAAGTCATAGAATCAATGAATAAAAGTTTCTTTGAATCATTGAGAAGATATGTAAGATATTATGCTTAGAATAAATCGTTTATTGTTAATTAATAGTATTAAATATTATTTTAACTATTATTTAAATACGTCATGTCTTACATTATTAAACTAAATGTGCTTCAAAGTTTTTCCCGCGTAAATCTCAACCCCACGGGTATTTAACCGTAATGTATTATTAACCTTTACGTGATAACCGTATAAAAATCGGTTCGCATATAGACAGGCAAGTTTTGGGGACTTTGTTATATAAGAAGTATAGATATCATAAATGGTTAATTAAAGTTTGTGAGTGATGAATGTGAATGTTACTACAACTGCATGAATTTCAGCCTGATTACTATCGAGATGCGAGCCACTTCAAGCGGATCGGAGCAGGACCTGAATACCGGTTTGAAATTCCTCATGCAAAGTTGGACTACACCGGTGCTTATTCCATAGTTGCTAAAAATGCACATGGTGAAGCAAAAGCGATTATATCACTACAAATACTAGCTAAAGGTCAGTTTATACGAAAGTTTTTTTCAGAAATTTTTAAGTTCATAATATAAACCTAAACCATTTGCTAATTATATCTTTGGTCTACTATAAAAATGTAGGTTACTTTTTTTAATAAATTAAATCTATGCGAGCGAGTTCAAAATAGGAACAGTATATTTCCTTTTATCCTAAGTGCAAGTGCGTTGAATAACGTCGTCTTTAATACAGAGAGTAAGAGAGTTTTTAAATACCTATTATCTTGATTTTTGATATATAGTATCAGAGTTCCAAATTTCATCCAAATCTTTTAAACTAGTCATCAGTCAACAGTTATATCAAAGTATTAAATACTATCCCTAAACTAAATCCTTAAATGAAACAGGGAATGCTAATTCAACTTATGTTAATTACAGACGTGGGTCCATATTTCGGATAAGCACATATGATTTTCCTTAACCGATGGAATTCAATTGTTCTAGATTTTCTCACGTATTTAGATCCTGTGCCGCTTTTAGAGGTCACAGGATTAAGATACGTGAGAAAATCTCTTTTAGAGATTCTATGGCGAACTACTGTGAATTACTAGCGAGGGGACTTCCAAATTCGGCATTTTCCATATAAATTTTCCATATAACTTAATCGAAACTATGATAAATTGCAAATTTCAATGTAGGAAAATGTTGCACAGTAACCTGCACAATCTTCAAGAAAGTTTAAGATATGTATAACCTGTCGATGTCTAAGGGAAGAGGAGGCCGCGGGCCAACATCGCTGCATGATTAAATATATTGATTTTTTAAATTTTTCATGAAAAGTTGAAATCATAAAAATAGATCTACTTTACCTTTACCACGACATAACGTGACCGGGTTTAGTACGGTTTAAATATTATTAAATATTATTTGCAGACCCTTCGCTCAGCACTGAAACGCACAATATTCGATACGGGTAAGTTAAAAAAAAACTAGTTTTTAGATAGGCTCCACGATATACAAATAGTTTAACACTTCTTTTTGCCTCCATATTTGCATATGTCCATATAATTTTATATATTTACGAAAATAATTATCCATCATAAAATAATTTAATATAAAATAAAATCTAAAATGAATCAAATTAACTTTTTTATCTTTAGACGGGTGGAAATAATTCCTCGCTTTGACAAGGAGCTGACAGACTTGTTATGTTATGACGGGGATGCTATAGAATTCGAGTGTACAGTATCTGGAAATCCTGAGCCTGATATCCGATGGTATCATTATAATGAGGTACTTATCAGTCATAAATTTTCATTTTAAATATTTATCAACCAGCAAAAAACTTTTCATGACCTTTAACACTCTAGACTTGTACAGTTTGTTTTTCTCGGCTTGAGTTTCCTTACCGGCTTGAGTGAGTGATTATATAGGATTGTATTATAAATAAATATAGTTTTAGGAAAAGAGTTTGTAAATTAATTTGCGATGAGGTCACTTTTCTTGAAAATGAATTAACATGGATTACCATGTTAATTATTTTTTTAAAGGCTTTAATTATTTATTATCATATAATCGAAATAACGAACGAACGAAACTTAATAAGTGTATACATTTGTTTAATTTAAAAATTACTTATATTTATTATCGGCAGATAATCCCAGAGTGCTCAGATTTCGAAACATCCTATAATGTCGGCACTGCGCGGCTCAGAATAAGGCAGGTGACTTTTGAGGACGAAGGCACATATATATGTGAAGCTTCAAATAATATGGGAAAAGCTACTTCAAGCGCTTGTTTAGTTATTTACCGTGAGTTTTTATGCAAAAATTTAGCTTTTTAATTATAGGATCTCGCAAAATAAAGAAAGAAAGACCACGTTATTCACGAGGTCATATTAGTTTTATCATTTATTGTGTTGGTAAAATTATAATATTGTAGCTTGATGGGCGAGGTTTGAGTAAGCTTTGCTCGGTAAATTTTTAAAAGATATAAAAAATGCAATTAAAAAAGAAAAAAAAGAAAGAAAGCGCCGGTCACATGTCGGACTCGATGCCGAGTTTTTAAATTTTTTGGTCCGCCCATTACCCAGTGGGCTAAAACAGCATTTCGTTTGATGAATATAATCTCCATTTAATTTTACATCTTAGCATTTTTTCAATGTCCGAAAACAGGGATAAAACCTTTTTTTTAATCCTTGCTAGATCCATTACTATTTGCTACATCACCTTCAGATGAATGGGTTGTTGATGAGATGTACTCGATTACTGAAGATTTTGGATATTGAAATTGCGGCCGTCGAATATAACAAAGATTGTCACATCATTTATTTTAATTTTTCATACTTATTATATGTAATGCTGTTAATGTAATGAGATCCAAATAAATAATAATTCTTTAGGGTTAAATATCATGTTTTTGTAAGAAAAATTATTTCTCCTATTTCTAAATAAGTGGAAATTTATTTTGTCACTTTTTCAAGCTCCCGGCGAACCAAACACGCTTAGCCAAAGGCTGCGTAGGCCACCTGCTCTTCTTTCTGCTTCGTCGACGCCACGTTCAACCCCGCGCACCACGCCTGCTAGATCGCTCTCCAGGACACCAGGTAATATATATAAGAGTATGCATGCAAAAAGTATACATACAAGAACATTGTCGCTTTTCTTATTTATCAAGAACTCCATCTTAAGGTGTTCCGCATCCACACACTGAGAGTAGATGTCTTACCTTGATCGAAACGCCCAGAGATCAGACGTCAGTTAGAAAATATGGGAGCTTAGTAGCGATTAAGAACCTATATTTTTGGTCGGACGATTATTTGAGCTATGCTGATGAGATAAGCAGGAGGTCACTGTCATGGGCGAATTCGTAGGATCTCAGTTTTCTCGAACGATAACTCGCGATATTTCTTCAAGTGAATTGAAAAAAATACTAGTACCTAAACTGATTCTGATAAAAATACATGTAAAATAAAAAAATATCAATAAAGTATAACATATAAAAAATCGTAAAAAAATCTATAAATGTTAGCTTAGTATGCTTAGTTATGTGTCATTAGTTATTTTTAAAGTATATAGTGTTTTATTGAAAAATTACTTTTTATAATCTAAATCAGTTGGAAAAATTGCCCTCACTTAGGAATTTGTAAGTTTCATAGCATACATTATTTGACTTTTACCTTAGAATAAGTGCGTAGTTTGTGTTGTTCGTTATCATTTGTTACAATTTCTAATACTTATATAAATAATAAAATTTCTAAGCTTATTTGTATGTCAACAAGGTCCGGAGCTGAGCCGACTTTGCAGCCCATCTCACGAAATCGCTCCAAAGTTCTATACTTATCCCTACAATAGGGTAGTTGAAGAAGGCGACACGGTAGTATTCCAATGTGCTGTTAGGGGTCTTCCGGCTCCTTGGACCACTTGGGACAAAGATGGAATTATAATTACTCCAACAGCCAGAATAAATATTAAAGAAAAAGATGAAATGTTTAGAATATTAGAAATCGAGGAAGTTACCATAGAAGACGTTGGTCTCTATAGGATTATTTTAGAAAATGACTACGGTAGAGCAGAAGCTACAGCGAGATTGGAAGTAATATCACAAACGGGAAAGTTTTACGGTACTAGATCTTACAGTGTCTCTCCAAGAAAATGTCTGCCCTACAGAAGACGAACGCCTTCTTTAACCAGACAAGACTGATAAGTTTTTTTAAGGAAATTTGCCATATTAATCACAAAAAATTGTGGTTTAGCGACATAAGAAAAATATAGCCGAATTTCTTGTTTAAAATATGTAAGTAATCGAAAAGTGTAATGATATAAGCTATAAGCGAAGTTTATGGGTACCCATTTTTACTTAGAAAGCAAAGCGAACTTATTGCGCTACGAGTATGTACATATTTAGTGTCTATTCTTAGTTTCTTGTACACTATCAATGTTTTACATGTAATCCACATTATAATCGACAAGTAACTTTACATGTTTATATTATTTCCTACATTTAATATTATTTGTTGTTTTATAAATAAATTTGTTTTTCAGGTTATATTTAAAGGAGAATTCAAGAGTAAATTATTTGAATTCGTTTTCTTGGACAATATGTGTTTGCATTTTAAAAAGTTATTTAATTAATGAAAGTTTGACATGAAGAACTTAAAGAAAAGGCCATGATCCCACAAAAATTTAGCTTTATTTCAAAATTTCACTAATAAACATTGTTTGTTTGTTTTAACATTAAACCTTTATGTGTATCTTTATTCGTGCCCCGTTTTGGATTTTATAACTGGTGATAGACATTTATTTCATGGACTGATATCGATTATGTTCTATCGTTACGATAATATACAAGTATATTAAACTCACTCCAATCACGTAACGGCTTTGACCATGAAGTGAGAAACCAATGTGTTTCATTCTTATTGTAGAATGTAATTTATATTGGCGTTACAGTATTTATAATACCGAGGCAAGATACTCTATTGTTAAAACATTTTGAGTATGTAGGTATATTTAGTGTTATCAGAGTGAAACATTATGTAAAGTATTAACTATTTATTCTTTGTTTTCGTCCTCGTAGATGTAGCAGAATCCTTTTCGTAATGTCTTGATAATATATTGTTATATGTTTGATAACATAATTAGTAAATTTCCAATCATAGTATACCACGTAGAAATTAAATTCTATTATAATTTTGTGTTTTTATTTTTTACCTCTTTTTTTGAGTAGCGGAAGTATACCTCGGACTAATCTTATGGACTCATAAATACTGTCGGAGTAAGTATTTAGTATGTACTTAATAACCATTGTAATGGAGGCGTGATGTCTCAAAAAGAAGCCAATATATTATTATTGTTTTACTGTTTCTACAGTCAGCCCATATATAAATGTGTTCTTTGTATCAGATTTGTAGTACTTGGTTTATTTTAAACAACTAAATAAAGGAATTTTCGTTAAATTGGCATTGCAATTTACAATTTTATAAATATTATCTTCAAATTATAAGAATTCGCTTTGTAAAACATATAAAAAACCTCTAACCCATACATAAGAAACAGCTGTAGTAAATAACAGTGTCATAAGTTGATAACAATATAGAAGTATAAATAATATAAATAGCGTATTAAAACATTCGTATAAATTATATGCTTAAATTATAGCTTTCGCAACAAACCACATATAATTTTTTAAGAGATACATTACATAACATCTGATTTACCGTAACTTGGTCTTATCTCGTCACTTTACATTATATTGTGATTTTGATGGCACTGACAAATAAACTGCCAACAGCTAAGTCACCCGAGGTAACACCTTGTCATTATCAAATGTATTCCGCTGACTTCCCGCGTTACGAAGACGATGTGCAGCGATCATAACATTTCCAGCTCTCTGTTGAAATAAAAACTTTCTTTATCAAGAAATTTCTTTATCGCAAATTAATTTTCTTTATTTCTAATGTTGCATCTGGACACATTTTAATTCAAATAATTACACATAATTCTCTCTTTCTCTTCAACCAATAAACGTTCACTGTTTGTCTATTCAAATTTCATGCCACATAATCATACTCAAGCTATTCGCAGCGTGTTGTCTATCCACAAAGTGGTGTGAAATTTGCACTGCATTTTCCGATATTGGTCCATCGTCCAATTGGTTATTTGAATTTGTGTCCAGCCTATCGACAATCTGTTTCGCAGCCAGTTGGCCTTTCTTGGCCCGTTGGGTTTTCTACGAATTCCATTTCGGATTTGAACGCGCAATGATACCCCCAGTTTAGCTCTCGCCATAGCCCGCTAAACTACTTGGAGCTTTTTGGTTATTATTAGTACTGTAATAATAACCAAATGTAAAAAAGTTTTCTTTCTTGATAAACATATAGCATGCTCACAACGCTTACGTTACGAATATTTAAAAATGCATGCAATGATTTTTAATAATCAAGCATAGAAAAGTCAAATGCAAATAGTTCATTATTAACAAAAAGCATTTATAAGATGTTTACTTACTTGCCATCTCGCTCTATTATGGGCCAAATAAGACCTCAAATTTTGTCTGGTCTGTTTCATGTGACCAGCCTTTTCACTTTTCGGTGGACCTTCTATTATCCACTTATGATTTAAGGCGTTATGAGCTTTCATACGTTTTTCGGGGTGTAGTATAAGTAGACAATCAACAAAGTTTTTGCCTAAGTCCGATATATCTTTAAATGCAGATTCGTGATAGTTATAATTAGCATTTGTAATATTAGCAGAACGCTCCAACCAACTATCTCCAATAAAAGGCAAAACTCCTGATAAACTGTAACAAATATAACTCATTACTCAATGCAAAAACATTTTGATAAAAGTTGATGATGTTGACTCTACACGAGGAGAACGAAATATGTAGACCGACAAATAAATTTTAAATACTGTTGTATATTGTAACATTGTTATACTCACAGCATATAAGTGATAACCCCTAGACTCCACATATCGCAAGCTAAAGTTAGTTGTTCAAAATTTAAGACTTCAGGTGCCACATAATCTCGAGTTCCATAGATAGCCTTAATAACATGGGTTCCATCTAAAACTCTGGCCAAACCAAAATCTATAATTTTTATTTGTCGAGAATTTCGGCTAAGACAAATAATATTCTCTGGCTTTAAATCTAAATGAGCTATTTGGTGATTATGTAAATATTCTAAGGCTTCACAGATTTGTTTCACGTAAGGCACTACGTCAACTTCTTTAAAATGATCTTCCTCTACAATTCTGTCGAATAATTCGCCACCCCAAAGACTGTAACATTTACAAAAATATATTTATCCTGGTCTTCTTCACCTAATAATATTCCTTGTTTTTAATAACATTTAGTAAATGAATTTAATTCATATTGTAAGCTAAAATAAAATTTGCTTCCAGCGATTACTTTAAGTAACGCTGTCATCATATCAACAAGACGTCTAGAGTGAACGAGTACCACAAAAATATAATAAATTAGACTAATTGTAATTTAAATTATTAACAAAAACCGGCCAATTTTAGTTAGTAGTTGGCTACCGTCCTGTTTGTTTTGTAATCTTCGTTTACTTATATCATATCGCAATTTATAATTATTTTTGCATGCATCGTATTAGGTTAAAAGAAGTAAACTAAGTTTTTAATTCTTCGATTAGAAACAAGATATATGATATACTTACTAATCCATTACTAAAATAAAAGATTCCTTTGCTGTGAATGCGCTGTGAAGTTCCACTAATTTTGAGTGTCTCAAATTCTTCATTGTTTCATATTCTCTTAAAGCAGTATCTCTTTTTTTCTGTGTTCTAGTTTTTAATATTTTTGCTGCATAAAATTCTCCTTTATTATCACGAACGAGTACCACGCTTCCAAACGCACCACACCCAATTATATCACCGGTTTTTTTAAACTTTGAATTAAAATCTTCCATTGGTTTAAGCTCGCACAAATTTTTTGTTGGTAATTCTTCAACGGCAGGTACTGAAAAAAAAATTATTGAGTGAAAAATAATAAATAGTGAAATAGTAGAAGTTACATATCAAACTCGTAAAAGATGTAATTGCAAGGGAAAAATAGTAAAAAGCAAATGACAAAAGTCGTAAGATCACTAATAATATAAGTAAGGGTTACACTCACATATACAAACTTTTGATCTGTTAAGACTTTCTAGTGAATCTCGCACGGATATGCGAAATTTCAAAATTTTCTCCAGCGGCGGATCATTCAATTCAAACGTCGGTAAACTTGAAACTCCCACCTCAACAAAGTCATCACTCGTTTGTCCAAACTCAATTTCATATGATTTCCTATTAGAATTACAATCTGTATTGTACCTGTAAGATGGATATGTTTATCAGTTTCACGAGGAAAAGGTTCTAGGAATAGATTTATATTATTTTATACTTACCACTCTATAACCACAATTTTAGACTTGTGTTTAGGTGGTGCGTAATCAATTGTTTTTTCGTAAATTACTATATCGTTAACTTCATTTAAAAGTTCCCCATTTGTAATATCCAAATAAAAATTATCGTCATCTAATCTAGAAATTTCAAAATTATTGTATTTAATAACGTAGTCTTAAGTTATTTTATGCACACGTCAACCTTTTGTAATTTAAGCAGTATCGTTTGCTGACTATGAGATTTTATTGGGTCTCCTGAATTAATGAGAACATGCACTAATAATACAATACAATGTTAGACAGTATAGTAAGAAAAATGTTCGACAAACATTAAAAATATCTCCGTTAGAAACCCACAGTATCTTTCGCTATATCTATTAAAGTAAAAGTCAATTGAGTCTCCTGATTAAATATAAACTTGACCGCAAAACTTGTGGTAAACACAACGTTACCTACAACAATAACAAAATTTTTCTTTTACCGCGGTTGGTAAGAAAATATATTGTTACTTTCTACTGGTCCTACATAGTCCCCATAGTCCTACATGGTCATAGAAATTATTTTAAATTAATCGTTTACTTACAGAATTTACATTGTTTTATTATATAGAAAAGTATAGAATATAGAAGACGATTCTTGAATGATGAAGAGTTGAAATTACCTGCAATATGTAATAACCGTTGGTTCTTCACAAATACTTGTGCTATTTGTAGAATTCTATAGAAAATAAAATAAATATCTTTAAATCACTCAACAAAATACAGCATCTTTTCTAAGGAAAACAATAAAAAGAAAGTTCAAATAGGTAAGAGATTCATTCTTACCAATTTGCACAAAAAATATTACATGAGCTCAGTGTTTGAGTTTGAATTATTTCTTACCTAACTGACATGATAATAGATATTCCAACTAAGTTTACACATTACCACGTGCAAAATTAATCCCATAAATTTATCATAAAATGAACTACGAAACGACGTTTTCATTATCGTACGTCTGCACTCGTTACACTATGTGTTACAGTGAAGGAAATAATACAAAAGATCATAAAATATTTTACTTAGTTCGTTGATAAGAACATTTTTGATATCCATCAGATATTGAAAATATGAAATCTAATAACATTCCGTAAAAACAAAAATTATAAAAATAATACATGCAATATGATAACATCAATACATTTATTTATAATTATAAATACTCACAGCAGATTTTTGGATTCCATTGCAAACACTTTTTGTTTTATATATAGGGACATTTAATTTGAATTTCGTATTGTAGTAAACATTCCGTTTAGAGATCGTATTACTTAATTTTAATTCTTTATCTATTATAGCAGGTGGTACTATAGTTAAATTTGTAGCAGTCCTGTTAATTAGAATGGATTTTCCATAGGGCCTAGCTTTGTGTAGCTCACAAGTAACTTCGCCCGCCATACCTGGTTCTACTTGATTGATAATTAAAAAATAGTCTCCACCAGTGTTTAATACCTGAAATTGAATTTATACGTGATTACTAAGTAATTACTGGGCCCTGCTTTCCTTTCATATATTTTTAAATTAATCGCTGTACTTACAAATATTTACTCTTACTCTTCAACAATTATAGTGCAATATAGACAAACATTTATTAGTTTTACAGTTATTTCGCATAGTAGTAATTTTAATTAATCATAATATATAAAAAAATTCAATGTTATAATAAAATATTGTTTCAAATTGTTCAACAAACTTCTGGGCTATAAATAAAATGAACCTATTCTGCCATATAAACTTGAATATTCTACTCACATGAAATCGGTGATTTGAGCGCTCCACGTTGTAGTGGCCGATGTACCAAACGACATAATAAAATTTAGGATCATCCAAATCAAAACTGCAGAAAAATGATAATCTATACCCTATACAAGTAACTATTGGTTGTAGCGGAGTCCTTAACATCACAGAATTTAATTTATCCATAGGAACGTCTGAAATATTTTTTTTATATACCTAATTAATAATAACTTGCTTAAAGTTAATGTTCTTATTTAAAAAAGCATGGCGTCACGGAAATCGCACCTGTCCAAATATATATTTCATCTCTGTTTGTATTTAAATATGTATCCAGCTGTCAACTTATATATTAAAACCCTAATCAAATATCTCAAGTAAGAGTATCTAAGATCTAACAAAAGTAAGTTTAAAAAGTTTAAATTATTATGACTTAAGAAAAATATACGAATATTCCAATCATCATCATCATCCTCCTGCCATTATGCCATTTTTAGTGGGGTCCGCACAACATGTTATATACGAGTATATACGAAGTATATACGAGTATATGCGTCGAAAAGCAACTAATATCAGCCATTTAGTATAACTACATAAAATAGAAGAAATCGATTGCAATTTCATGTCATTTGGACGCCAACATATCATGTCGGAACAGATGTGTATTTTCTACAAAGATATAATTGTAAGAATATACAGGTGGCAGTAGGAATATAATATACATAACAATTTTAATATACATAAAAATAAATTAATTTAATTTCAAAGTTAAAATATTGGAAAAAAGTTTGAAGAGCTGCGGTCTTTATGACGCGGAGACTACATTATGTAATTTACGAAAAACATATTGAAACATTGAGACTTACGGCTTACAGTTAAAAAGCAACTAGATGTGTCTGTATGACCAGTTATTTCATCACGCATTAATATTGAATATTTCCCGCTATCTTTTATACAAGCTTTTTTTATTCTTAAACAAATATATCTATTGTTGTAATATTCTGTTGTAAGAGTCTCAATTTCATCTACGACTATAGTAATTTCATTTTTATACCATTGTATAACAGTATTAGCATCAAATGTAACTTTACACATAAGTCTTACTTCCTCTCCTTCGTTAGCTTCTAATTCTTCTGGTAAAGATTCATCTATACTTGGAGTAATTTCACTAGCATTTAATGTGACAAGGTTTGTATTTACAACCACCACACTCGAAAAACTTGATGCAATACCGTAATCAGATTTACATACTACGTGATAAATACCAGTATCCGTTTCTTTGGCATACAATATAGAAAGTGTGGTAGTTCTTTTATCGTTCAAAATTATTGTACGTTCATTTTGCAATAATGGACGGTTACTTTTGTACCATATGTAGTCCTCGACAACATCAGCATTAAATTTTGCTTCTAACTCTATGGTGTCGCCTATTAATACTTTGGCACACTTCAAGTGCCTAATAGCGTTGAAGCGTTGAGTCTTTGAACTAATATAAATAACGTCATTGCTATGTGTATCTTTTACTTCCTTAACGTATAGATTAGCTTTAGAAAATATTTCTCTACAATCATCATTCAATAAAACAATATAAACACCATGATCATTAGATATAACTGATGTTATTTGTAATCTGTACCATTTTCCATCGTTACTTATTTTTATTCTGCGTGAGGATTCTATAAGTTTGCCATCTTTGTACCATTTATATGACGTACATCTTCTAGAATTGTCATTTACTTTACATTCAAATATAACGGATTTAAATTCATCGATTATAATATCACGCAATGGCTCCTCTATTTCTATATTATCTTGAATTGGTTTATAATTGTTTTCCATTATTGAAATAATTTTCACTTGATACAACTGCTGTCCAAAAGTTATTTTCAATAATATAAACTTAGATACTCCTTCTGGAAAAGAATTAGATTTATTTTATCCATTCTCATATTAATCATTATTCATATTATTCATTCATTCTCATATTAAATTAAGCATTAAGTATATCATTATTAGATATTAAAAAACAATGTTCCCCGCTACATCTGTCTGTCAATGTCTACCTATGTCTCTTTATCTGTTTACGATACATTCAAGATTTTTAAGCGGTTTTCACCGATAAACAAACTGATTATTGAAGAATATTCAGTTGTGATTTATTAAATGTTGTAATTTATTGCATAGCATTGTGATACGAGATATTCATATATAAGATTACCTTGTTTTATGAATCTCTTAATTCTATAAATTATTGACAATTTATTACTTTGTCATTAAAAGTGCTATTATTAATGCAACTAAAAATAGTAATAATATGTATTTACTGTGCAAAAAAACTTCCGAGCTCCCACAAAGCAGTGTATTAACTTATTATTTTCCATCGCATGATTAACAGTCGCAGTTGTCAAGTTAAACGTTAAAAAAAAAATATTTTAGCAGCTCCATATCACATACCAAAAATCTAGTTAGGATACACAGAAATACATTCGGAGTATTAAGGAGCAGCAGTTAAGAAAATGTAACTACTATTTGCCATGAGTCATGCTCACAATAAGGTCATGCAAGGTGACGTATAGGCACTGGGCAACTCCAAAAACATTCGTAACGGCCTTCTGGGCACACCCTGTCATAAACATGTAGATGTAGATAGCTAAATTTTATTTTGCGATGACATAAGATTATATTATATTGTTATAGTTTTGAATATTTTATAGGTAAATTAAATAAGTATATAAATTTGTGTTTCATCTAAAATTTGCGCATATTAATAATATAGTTATATTTTTAATGCTCCTCCATTCCAAAAATACTTAAAATAGATTGGCAATAATTTTGTTTTTATATCACTACATATTATAAAACAAAGTCGCATTCTTTGTTTGTCCATATATCCCTATGTATGCATAAAACTTTAAAACTACGCAACAGATTTTGATGCGGTTTTTTTTAATAGATAGAGTGATTCCAGAGGAAGGTTTGTATGTATAATAACATTCAATACGGAGTAGAGAAATACTGTAATTTTTGAGGTTTCTGTAAATAATTACATTTTTTTCCGCTTACATTGCAAACGCAGGCTAAAGAGCATATAGTAACCCACAATAGCATTTTTTGTCATTTACTTTTACGAAATATAATGCCATATTTTTGAAGCAATTTTTATACAATACAGCATTAATCCTTATCCGATTAAGTACCTTAAATAAATAGTTGATTTAATATAGATCAATATGGCATCAGCATGTAATTTAAGTGAACATTTTCGGAGATATTACAGATTTAAAATGCCGTGAGGACGCCGCGCTTCGCCCTATAACACTTCAACTTTAGCAGCTATGTCGCTCTTTCAAGAGTTTGTTTAAAGACATTCTGTAATTAATTGAAAAAATAAAATACATAGGGAAAATGTAAAAGTAAATAAATAAAAATATACTATATGAATTTAGATATTCCAAAGATAGCCAGGAAATCTTCTTAGTATAGGGAAAGGAAATTGTTTTTCTCCAAATTTAACGCTTGCGGGCCACGGGCAGTAATGAATAAATCAAAACTACTGGATCGATTTTAATCATTTTTTTACACTGACTGACATGGGATATATATTTTATACCCGTGCGAAGCAGGGGCAGGCCGCTAGTAGGTAAATAATTTGTACTATCAATAACAACAATATATGTAAATAGTTCCTTATAAATAATTTAATAAGAATGGGCGTAAATTTTAACTATCTTTAGCTGTTTATTATACCTATTATAGGTATTAGATCTATATATGCCGTGTGGTACCTATCGGCCTGAGTAGAATAGACCACCCTCATTTCTTACCGAGGTGCCGTAAAAGCGACTAAGGTAAGTTGACCCGCCATGTGATATCCGGCTGAGTAGAATAGACCACCCTTATTTCTTAACGAGGTGTTTTAAAAGCGACTAAGATAAGTTGACCCGTCGCGTGATATCCGGCTGTGTAGAATAGCCCACCATTATTTCTTACCGAGGTGACGTAAAAGGCGACTACGGAAAGTTGACCCACCGTGTGATATCCGGCTGAGTAGAATAGACCACCCTTATTTCTTACCGAGGTGTCTTAAAGCGACTAAGATAAGTTGACCCGCCATGTGATATCCGGCTGAGTAGAATAGACCACCATTATTTTTATCGAGGTGACGTAAAAGGCGACTACGGTTAGTTGACCCACCGTGTAGTATCCGCCTGAGTAGAGTAGACTACACTCATTTCTTACCGAGGTATCGTAAAAGCGACTAAGGTAAGTTGACCTACCATGTGGTATCCGGCTGAGTAGAATAGACCACCCTCAATAATAATAATAATATAGCACCCACTCTAATTCCCATCATCCTCCTGCCCTTAGAGCATGGTAGAGCATGATGAGTATTAGATCCATATACGAGTATATACATTATTATATAAATTATTTTCTTTCTTTTTCATTTTTTTTTCATGAATTAAAACGCATTTTCACATAAACATAAATGGTAATCAGACATTGATATTGCAAGTAGGGTAATACAAGCTTAGCATATCCGATTGGCGGTTTATTTTTATTTTCCCTAATGAGGAATAAACCGTCGCTGTTATGTGTAATGTCTTAGTTATGTTTAGTAGATAACGAGTACATTTTAGTAGCTCATTTAAAAGGCAAAACAAGACTTAGTCATCGCCCGTGACCTAGAGTCAAAGGTAACATAATCTATGAGCATCGTTGTCATATAATTAGTTGCCACAATCATTTAATACAATAATGTTAAGTATATTGTGGAAATCCATACTGTTAGACTAATATTATATATGCGGAAGATGCCGCTTCAACGGAAAAGGATTTTATTATTATATTATGACTCCACTTGGCTTTGCATATCCAGCGGATTTAAAATTTGAAGTAACAAGAATCAATCAAGAAGAAGGAGTGAAACAAGATCAATTAATCAAAGGCTAATAGTATTGTTTCTTAATTATGTTTGTTCATATTTTCTAAACCATTTTCTAGAGTACAACTTAATTCGTAATGTCCTACTGCTCTATGTCTACTATATTTTACTTTGTCTTTTTAACCTTGAAATTGTTTTCTTTTAGATATTTAAAATACATCATTCTCAACTATGTATTTTGTAGTTTATAACTATATGCTTTTGTTACTGTTAAAAAGGTTGATGTTGTAAATACCGGAATTATAAGAACAAGTCAAGTTAAAAAAGCTTTAAATGAAACTTCCCTACTGTTAACTATTGAGGAGTTTCCTCGTCTGGAGCCAATCTTAGCAGCAGCATGCATATCATAAACATGCATTGCCATTGGGATTGGACCAGTATGTAAAATTTCAGCTCGATTGGACATCGGGAAGAGGGTCAAATTTAACTTGCAAGATTCCACCTTCACATACATACATTGCAAGTTAAATAAAAGCTTTTAATTAATTGGTAAGTAGGTATCCCAATAAACATCAGCGAAGGAATCGATTGGTAAAAGACTTTAAACTATACTGATGAAAGGTAAAGATAAACATTCTTTTCTTTTTAATGGATTTAATGTCGCACTTTGCAATCACAGCGTCCCTAAGATGTCAATAAATCGCAAAGTTACGAATAAAAATCTCCCTACATATATATGATTACAATTTAAATTCTACTAAAATTAGATTAAACTGACAAACGATCCCAGTCTTCACGCGCTTGTGAGAACTTGCACCTTTGCACTAGAGAGATTTAAAAATCTCGTTGGTTGGGATATGAATGTAATCGTGCGCCGAGTAATGTATTACACAGGCGATATTTCGAAATTTTGCAGTCCTACGTGCCTCTTAAGACGACCAGATTTGACATAATATTAGTTTATATCGGCGTAGCTTCTAGATCGGTGGTGAAATGTGAAATTATGACATGTTAAAAATTTGTGCGGTCACTTAAATTTCTATATAGGTAGGCACTTTACTAGAGCAGATTGACGCTGACATAGTGGCGTCGGAGGCCGTGTGATTGAGATATGTCTCTTGTAGCCCAAGATGTAGGTGACAGCGATTTATATATAAAACATGAATTTATGCTTTTGTAATAATTTATTTATGCATAGAAATATGTTCGTAAAGTTGAACATATGCTATCAATGAAGAAAATTTTTTTTTTGCTTTTTTTTTTTTGTCTAATGATAATAGGAGTTCTGGTATTTTAAATTACTTGTATTTAATAGGTATTATAAAGAATGTTCTTAACTATCACTAAATATCATATCAAATAAATTATAGTACACAGTAGCTCTCGGCTTTGTTGCTCTATAAACTAAAGATTTATAAACTATTTATACATATTTATTGAGTGTACTGTTTCACAATATTTAATGTTAATTAGCCGGCAGTATTAAAGCGAACAACCAAAATAATATGTAATATAACTTTTTTTAATAGTTAAGAAAACTGAGATATAAAAAGATGATTATTCCACTAAATACAATTAGTTTTCTTTAAATGGACTTTATAAGAATTTTTACTTATCGCATATTTTTATAATTTACACCCCGAAGTGTTGAGTCAAATAGCTGCACATATAAGGAATGTAGCAGTGAGCAGTGATTGTATCGGCGATTATATAACAGCGGTCGCGTGTGTAATCATATCTTCACAAAATAATACCTAAGTATTTTGAATGTATTACTATATTTGTTTATATGACAGATCATTACTTAATAGGGCTGTAAAAAATTCTATTTTTTATAAAAAGATGAATGAGCCAATAAAGCAAAGTTAAATTTCAACCTTCGTTAGTATGCCATTCTAGAAAAATCTGGTACCTACAATGACGAAGTTAAATATTAGATATACACAATAATAATACTAATATTTAAAAAAAAATAGTTCACGTTTTATTCTACAGTTTACATTTTTAAAGTGACGACCCTACCATGAATTATCTTTACTCCATAAAATTTCAGTTTGTAACTATTTTTTAGGGATAATAAATATAAGTTTGCCCACTATCTTGTCCTCATCAATGTGATCTATTAGAACTTTGTAAACAAACCAAATAGAACGGCGAAACTAAATGATATAAATATAAGTATTTTGTCTTCGTGCACTGTGGAATCTTGTTATTCAAACAAAGATATTCGTTCTACATTATTGATGTAGAGACAAAATCTATCATTTTATTACTCATGATTTTTTTTTCTTTTGTTTGTTATCACATTACGTAAAAATGAAATAAATGGTTTGATAAAATTAATAATATTTTTGTAGTTTTTTATTCAGCTACATTTGAGGTTCACCTAAGCATTATTCAATGTATTCCCTAAAATTGCTTAATATTTAGAAGTATTCTCAATACACATAAGAATTAAATTTCTTTTGAATGGTCAATTTGTACTATTATGTTACTAAACAAGTATTTTAACAGTAAGACCGATGTATGTGTATATAATTTTTCTTTTATACCTTCTTAGTAGTAATAGAGCTGATTTGTATTGACGGGATTCGTAATATTAGTTGTGTTTTATCTGGATTATCCTAGGAATCAATAAAAAATTATAATATTCTTTTCTTTATAATGGTTCAATATGCAAGATCGTGACAATCTTAGAGAGGATGTAATCGTGACTCGGCTATTGTGTGAGTGAACATCACTTATTAACTTAGGCTATGTACTACGACTATTATATCCGCTGTGCATAGTTTGACGTTTCGCGTGTATTAGAGACATCTGCAGGCAATCTGCCTTTTGAACTACCATAAACGCGACGAACGACCATAACGTGCCTATGGGACATTATAGGTCTTATCAGTTTCGTTACATACAAAGGGAACAAACGTAATATACTTTTTTTGCTAGGACACATACAATAGCGTACCTACTGAAGGGCAAGACGAGGCAATGCCCCAGGGCCCCTGAGCTGAGGGAGGGGGGCTCTAAGCTTTTCTCCGTCCCTGGACTACTTCGAATTCAAAAACGAATAATACAAAACAAATGATTTAGACCCCGAAATTGTTTACTTAGAGAAAAAGAAGCGTCAAAAGCAGTCCAAGAGGAATTTTTACAAACGATCAATAGAGACATGGGTCAATTAAGAAGTCCTTAAATGCAAATTCCGCAACTTACTCGTATTAATGAAAATATTGAATCTGAAAGGCTCTTGGTCATACCTGGGTTATTCTGACAATGTTTAAGTTTGATAAAAAAAAGTATATTAGTATTTTTTCTTGCATTGTTATTATCTTATTATTACAACCAATATAGATAATACGAAGAAGCATATTTCCAAAAGCACAGCTAAAACGTGGTTGATCGAATTTTCAGTGAAATAAGTCTTCTAAGCCGGAGTAAATAACTAACGCAAAAAGAATGTAATTTCTGTTATATTTAAGTATATAAACAACCGCAACATCAAGTATACAATATAGCTTATATATCATATAGTTTTTACTGTTGAACGTTTTTATGTACCGAAGAGTAGTCTTTCGCAATCTTTATGAGTAAGTTTCTGTTCAAGAATTTCTATGTAATATCAATCTTAGAAAACACAATAGTTTCACAGTTATTGTTCATTAGGTACGCAAGAGGGCACAATACTGCTTATACTATTTTAAAGTAGACCAATGATTCTTTGCTTAGGCATGTACTAATGTCACGATCTGCTATTGTTCCCTCGTATTCTTTCACACGAGCCGTGATATATTATTGCTCTTCAGATAAACATCGCTAGCATGTTTTGAACAATAAATCTCATGTATGTTTGATGCTCTTTTTGTCTTACATATCTATAAGTGCGAATTTATATATATTTATATATAGAAGGTATTTCGTTTTCTGATTAAATGAACCATTACAATAACGTAATATAACTTTACTTTATTCTTGTTTCCAAATTTTCATGGTCATAAGTATAAAAATATTTATACTGGAATTTATAATTTTTTTTTTATTTACCTTTTCAGAATAATGGGTGCAAAACAGTAATATGGTAATTTAAGAAAACCATTCTAATCATACCACGTTACATTACAATTAAATGTTCATCCAATTTGAAATTGTTACCAACATTAGAACATGCTCAAGGCTGTTAATTACTCCTTTAATTATTGCTTTTTCGTTTTTAAAAAGGTGTTAAAGAGATAAAAACTTGAAATCCCTCTCTAAACGTCGGTAAAATACTTTCTTTATCAGCTAATGCGATAATACTCGTACTTTAAAAAGGTTAGAAATCACTCTACGCGTTTGGAACATAAAACACGTTTTTTTACGTTTACTAAAACTTGTTTAGAGAAGCTTTAACTTTCGAAGAAGAACAGTTTTAGAAGAATCGTATTTTACTGTATGGCAATGTTTATTGCATATTGCATTTCGTTAAAACATATGACTTTGAATATTGAATATCGCAGTTTCTGTTAAATCGAACGATACCGCTTCTGAATTTTTGAATAAATTTATGTTACAAGCAAAAGAATACATAATTACTAGTAAATAAACATACCTTGGAAGTATGTTTATTATTCTTATTATTCTTAATGTATACAAAATTCACAATGTAAACGTTGTAAATACATAAATATTATAAGTCAAATGAAATGTAATTTAGGATATATAATTTAGAACTTTTTGAATGAAATGTAATTTAATATAAATTACAAATCGTAGCAGTAAAAATCAATACTAATATATAAAGCTGAAGAGTTTGTTTGTTTGATTATTTAAACGCGCTAACCTCAGGAACTACTGAACCGATTTGAAAAATTATTTCAGTGTAAGATAGTCCATTTACCGAGGAAGACTATAGACATATAGATAGAAGATATAACATCACGCTAAGATGAATAGGAGAGGAGCAGCAATAAAAAATATTACGAAAACGGCAAAATTTAAAGCTTTCCTTGCGTGCGCTGAGTAAACGGTAATAGTTATTAAAAAATCATGTATTACAAAATTGTTCCTCTCTAAAAGTTCTAAAAAAAAGTCCGCGACAGCATATGTCCAGCTTTTGAGGTTAACCCATAGTAACCATTTTTTGGTTATCCTATATTACGGTTTTAATCTATCCACGCGGGCGGAACCGCTGGCGATTGCTAGTACTTAATAAATTGATTTCTCGGTCAATTGATATCTTGACAAAATTGACATTTTTATTGGCAAATAAAAGAAATTGCAACGTCAGAAATAAAAGGCAACAAATTCTCTTACGTTACAGTTTACCTTATTATGAAACACTAATTGTTTATAAGTCAAAAATAATATATCGTGGGGCTACATATACAACAAAGACCTATTAATAACGTGAATAAAAATGCATAGGCAGTATTTGGCATACGTTGTGGTTCAAAATAATGAAATTTGTGTAAAATAAATTTCAAATAAGACCTATAATACATATCGTATATTAACTTATGAAATCGTATAAAGAAGGAAAAGAATAATATGAAATGCTTACGTGATTCGTAAAGGGTCAGAGCCGATTTCGTTTGTTTCTAAAAGTTGACGCGCAAGTCTTTCCACGCGCGGTTCGGCACACGAATGACTATGGCACTATGGAAGTGGTAAACCAGTATCAGTACTCTCGGATATACGTGTCTCTGACATAGTGCTCGTAGAAGTAATTAATCTAATATATCTACAGCGTTACATGTTCTTTAGCTTGCATTCGTTTTGTCATGACATTTATAACATAAAGTCTAGCCTATATTTGAATTCGTATTATAAGAACTTAAGAATGCAAACTTTATAATGAAATTAGATTATAATACAAAAAATATGTAAGTTATGATGTAATATTTAAGAGGCGTAGATAATCACAACATAACACCTGGCGCTTTCGGAAAATTTATTACTTTTCCTGAAATTGACGCTAAACAAATAAAACAAGCAAAGAATTTTGCTTGAAGAAGCAATGAACCTGGACGCCGGACCTATGTCAAATTTTAAATCCGATGGTTCCAACTGCCAAACGATGAACGTTCCGTTTACCCAAACTTTGTTTAATTATAAATTACTAGCAATCGCAAGCAGCTCCGCCCACGTGGCAATATTAAAGCTCAATATAGTCTTTTGATAACAATGTATAGCCAGTGATTCTCACCCTTTTTTTTGTTGCGACACATTTAACGATTCCAAAATTTGGCGGCACACAAAAGAAAAAGATAAAAATTATTTACTTACACACCGCATAAATAGTTTATGACAAAAATTTTAAATATACGAAATAAAGTAATATATACTACAATAATAAATAACGTTTATAATTTTTAAGGGATTAATTACAAGCTAATAATAAAAATATTTTTATCTTTATCTTATCTTTTTAAATTATATAATTTAATAATAATAACTTTATTCTATATTTGTATAATTTGGCGGCACACAAAAGTGCCGCGGCACAGCGGTTGAGAATCACTGGCATAGGCGTTTCTTTGCGGAGATCCATAATACAAAAGTAATAATGAAATTATTTTCAATTCATTCATTCATTCAATTAAAATCGCAAAGCGAAAAAAAATTGCATAGCTTTACGATTTTGTCGTGGAGTCTATTCCTGATGATGCTTCGGTTGCATACTGCATGTATCAGGTATAAAAACGAATTGTCTACTCTACATTTAGCATTATATATATTTTCTATTTAACTTCATCGCGGATTATAGCAAAATAATTTTGTTATTACTTTTGTCTTTTGATAACCATAAAAATAGGTAAAGTGGGTTAACCTTAAAAGCTAGGACATACGCTGTCGCGGACTTTTTTTTAGAACTTTTAAAGAGGAAAAATTTTGTAATAAATGATTTTTTAATAACTATTACCGTTTACTCAGCGCAAGCAAGGAAAGGTTTAAATTTTGCCGTTTTTGTAATATTTTTTATTGCTGCTCCTCTCCTATTCATCTCAGAGTGATGTTCTATCCATATCCAGTTCTTCCTTTGATTAGCGCGTTCAAACAATCAAACAAACAAACTCTTCAGCTTTACATATTAGTATAGATTACTTTTTATAAAATTATTCAATATTTGTTATACATTATTTAGTATTATCGTTTGCCGTGTAGTATCCGGCTGAATAGAATAGACCACCCTCAGTTCTTACAGAGGTTTTCTAAATGGCGACTAACGTAGTCGACCGTCCGTGTGATATCTGGCTGAGTAGAATAGACCACCCTCATTTCTTACCGAGGTGTGGTAAAATAGGGTAAGTTGACGTCAGGCAGGCGGTCGATTGTAAAATACGAAGCCAAATCACAACATGTTTTTAAGATGTGCCGACTTCACTTACAGTGGGATAATGGCAGGAGAATGATTTTTTAGTATTATCGCGTAAATTCATGATTTAGATTTTTATGTACATACACATACATGTTTTTATACAAATAATTATTATTTACGAAAACTTTTGTATATTTCACATCCAAAAAAAAACTATACAGATAGAAAACAAAGACTACAGTGTTCATGTAGATATCTTTATTATACATATCACTAATAACAAGGTACTTTCTTGGTATCAAAGTAGTTAAGTGTATTTATTTCTCGTTTTTTATCTTGTGTTATCTCTAATAGATGAAAAATTAATCTAAATTTGAAAAAAGAAGAAATGAAATTGACACTAGAAAATATTGATTTTTTACTGACACGGGTTATAAAATTCTTTGTGCTATATAAAATGGATACATTAAACAAAATAAATAGTATATTTGATAGTGTAAAGAATACTGTAAAAGATAAGAATACCAGTAATAGATTTCAAAGTCTCAAGAAGGATATTTTATTTTTACAATCAGAGCTTCTCGTGCTGGGGAAGGAGAACCATGACCAATATGTTAGATCACTCGCAATGGAGGGTTATTTAGCTTTGCTTTCAGCTAAAACTATGCCTATTTCATTAACAGAGAAAAAGAATTTATTAGGTGTTGCGTACGAAAAACTCAAGCAGTTTGCGTTACGTGAAGAATGCCTGTTCATTTTTCTTAGAATCCAAAATTTACTTTGCTATTATCTAATACAACTAGATGAAATAACGAACGCAAAAGATATACTTGAAAGTATGGAAGAAATATACGATAAGATCGGAAAATCTAAAACCGATATGTACATAGATGCAGAAGATTTATTTACTCCAGAATCAATTACTAACATTAAAAAAATGAATCCAGAGAAAATAGATAAATTAATTACTAATAACGTTCAAATGTTAGCTTTTTTATATAATAAATTAAATATGCCCCAACAATACACAATATATAATCATACAGCACTTAGAAGGCAATTAGAAATGAAAGAGGGCACGCCGCAGGATTGGGCCTTGCGCACTGCAAGGCTTGGTAATTATTTTACTTATCTCAATCAACTTGGAAACGCTCGACATCATTTGTGCGCTGCATACCACATTTTGAGAACCTGTCATGACAACTGCAAACTCATGCCAGAAGAATTTGTCCTTCAAAAAGCAGATTTTGAAATGCATTTCTTAGAACTTAGTCATCACTGGGTTAAATATGGACTAACACTCTTTAAATTATCACGGAAGAAGATTTTGACCCGATATTTTTCACAACCTGCATCCGGAGCAGACTTATGGAAAACTGTAGAAGCACTAAGTGTTAGTGTCGATAGCTCAGAGAAACATGAAGAGAACGAAAAGGATTCGGGAGATGAAAAAAATGATAAAGGCGATTATTTATCTGAAAAAATTTATATTTTCCCTTCTTTAGATCTTTCAGATATGGAAAAAAGAGTTCCGTTGGATCACATACGCAATGCAGAGGAAGCAAGAAAACTTTTTTCTTTTACCCACAAATGGCTGATGCGAGCGAAGCACTATTACGATTTTGAACATCATTCAGCCCAATATATATCGTGTTCGTTACAGCTTGCAGAACTCTACGAACATCTCGCGTTTTTTGAACAAAATATTGACAATCAATACAGCATCCAAAAGAGAAGGGCGGACGTTTTAGAAACACTCAATTCGTTACTAAAAACTTGTGATAATGTTATGTCGATACAGATAGATGTGATAAAAGAACTATCCCAAGTGCAACTTGAGCTAATGGCACTAAATTTACAGAAATTGTGGCGCGAGGAATCACAAACTAACATATTTAACATAGACGGCGACGCAGATTCCATAATAAATTCACTAGATTCTGAATCGAACAAAACATTAACTGAAAAAACTTTAAATACCAGTTCCAAAAATATATTTTTAAGAAAGATGGAAGCTGCCACATCGATCAATGGCAAATTATTTCGGCTAAGCGGGCAGCTAGGCCCAAGAACCCCATCTGAATTGAGTTTTGATTATGGATTGCTTAGAAATTGATTGCTTGTCTTAAATGATTAATTAGAACAAACTTTAATAATTTTTTTAGAATCTTATTTAAATTACCTGTTATTTATACCAAATAAAACTCTAAAATCACAATAATGATTATATTTTATTAAAGATTACAAATAACACAAAATTACATAAAGTATTTTGGAAATTTTGCAATATGCGGATACAATAAATCGAAATAAAATTAATAACAATCTCTGTAATCAATAAAACACATGAATACAGTGACTTAACTAAAAATAAACAGGAAAATGGATAGTTAAACTAGTTGGAAATCTTATTATATTAGTTTGTGGCCCACACAGCGCATACTGGGTGCAAAGCACTCTGCCAGTGTCACGAAATGGGAATCTTTCTCCAATATCTTAATTTATAATTATGTATATCCTTATTATAATAGCTGTAATAAGGCACAGATCAAATCTGAATCATATAATGAACTGTTTTACTACCAATTCAAGAATACTTCAAGATAAATTCTTTAAAAATGATTATTGATTTACAATAAAGCTAGTATTACGGTAACATGATTTAAATTTCTTTCTGTGTGCAAAAAATGCATTTCCCAATGTGCGATGGGAAATCTATTTTAATGTACATCAATTAAGCTTAAGAAAATTTTCGTTCGATATAAAAATGTACATACACCTACTATATAAGCACCTATTAAAAATCATGCATCATCATGTTAGAAATTACGTGCCACAGAAATATCATGAATATTTTTTCTTGCCAATGAACAAACAATGAATAAGTAAAATTTTTATTCCCTTAGATTCGTAAGTGCGACACGGTTTTTAATAACTATGAGAAATAAATCACTTAAATTATTGCGATTCATACTTTAGGGATCGATCGTTCATACATCATTAAACCCATTTAACAAAAGAATAAAATAAAATAAAACTAATAACAAAATTAAATGCTACAAATACAATTTTTAAATGTTTTGTTTGTTGACAAAATCAAAAACAGGATCTTTTTTGACAGAAATTTCAAGCGTGCATTCATTTTTTCAAGGCTATTCCTATACCCATAGAGTTATAATATTAAATAGGAGAACCAGGGTAGAGTAGGGGAGGCACAGACAGGCCCGTGAGTGAGTGACACAATAAATAATGTGGCGAACGATGACACGTGTAATCTTTATCTAATCACACACAAAAAAGAGACACAGATATATGTAACGTAGAAACTTACAAATTTGTCTTCAGAGTCGACGTTTACAGGCATCATAGCCTGTGAAGTCTATTGTGCGTGCCCCTGTTTTTGCATCTCGACTTCAAGCACTTGATATCTTCTAGTGCAGTTTTTTTGTGTTTTAATGTTCCCCGCGTACTGCCAGGGCAGTATTAAAAGATCTAGCGACTTAAATACCAAAGCGATTGAGAAACGTGCTAAACTATTCCCAAAGAATCGCCCCATCCGAAAAATTTTGTTACATTTACTTTGTTTATACATGTAACTTTATTCTTCGGATGGAGCGAAATAATGGTTCGCTTAACGCGTAACATAGATGTATCTATGTTACGCGTCTCATTTCTGTAAACAGAAATAGGCAATATTGTAATAGGGCACATGTTAGACTGGCTTCTCTCCTCTTGTTAAAATACTCTATACTATAAGGGGAGTCAGTCTACAGTTGTCCATCAACAATAAAGTACAAATGAGGCTTATGATCTACCTCAAAGATAAGTAGACAAGACTGTCTGAAGACAAAAATGAGTTTCATCTTCCCTCCCTTTTCATTTTGCGACACTCTAACTTACAAGCCTTCCTATGTCTCTTATAGAATAATAAATCTATGCCTATATCGTTCTATACAATATTATAGAGGAACACGGTAAAAATATGATATTGAAAGTAAAAATTCAGCAGTAATTGTTTTGTATAAGTGTTAAAAGCAATAGATAATGCATTACGCTAGTAAGAAGTTAAATTAATGATTATTATACACAGAAACAAAGAATCGATTTGGGCCATATCTTTGCAAATGTTAACAAAGCCGCTCATTAAATTGATAATATCCTTTTAACTGTAGGTTACTCCACATAAAATAATTTCCATTGTATTTACTCTTCATGAGACAAGTATAGGGACTAATTTTATACCTCCGCACATTTCTTTTACTACATAATTTATTATAGGCGAATATTATGTCCGATCAAAGTTGTAGGATGTAATAATAGTTTTTATACCACCAATCAAACTTTAAAATATTGAATTCACTGAACAATATTTGAAATGTTTGAGTCGCAATTGTAAATTACAGATGTGGCCCAAAGGTAGTTTTTAGAATTGTTAAAAATAGAAATACATTTTTAAAGACGTGAAATTAACGTGCAATACAATAAGTTATTTCAAATGTATATTATTTGTAACTACTCTATTCTATAATATCAATCTAACAAGTAACTTCTTTGGTTTCAAACCTTAACTTAAAAGGTTTATCCCCACGGTTATCACAACGCACATCATATAATTACATATATTAGTATGTAATTATACATATATCATTATATAATTACATATATAATAGTCTTTGACAAAACTATATGCATGTGTGTGTGCGACTAGGTTTCAATGGCGAAAATGTTTTTAACTGCTGTTGCTGTTTGCTAGAAATGAATGCCGCAATATTAAAGTCCATTACATGATAGATCGTGATTCGGACATAATGAGAGTCTACATTGTAATTTATCTAAATATAACAATGAACAGTGATTTTGTTTTTGTATAAAATAAACATTTAGTTGTTTAACGACAATTATACATTTCTTATAATGTAAATTATACGGTATGATGCGTTAAGATTTGATTGTTTCACGGTTTATGGATGAATTTTTGAAGTTTAACGCTATACACTCATCGAATCTCAAGCTGTGAGTGCTTTAACTCTATATCGTACATTCTATCTTGCATAGACAATAGTAACCTAAATGTTTATAGTTTCAACCAAAAAGTTTATTCACGCCCAAACAATTATAAATCTATAAAAAAAACGTAACAAAAACAAATGCAAAAAACAAATTAATATAATTGGAATGCATAATTTCTTATCGAAATAGCATAAAAAAAAATATGGAAAATATAATTCAAAAAATAGATACGAACTAAAAGTCATTCCTCTAATTACGTAATTCGTATTTCTTAACATGTAATAAATACTAGGCACGTTTACGCGCCTACACTTAATATAATTTAGAAGTTATATGAATAGTATCACTTTTTTTAGTTTGTTTTTTTGCTGAGGCAACATTTATAATTAAGGCGACGAACAAGAGCCAAACAATACTGATATCATCGATATTGTATAAAAGACATTTTAACGACCACAGAAAATGTCTTATATTCACGATGTGTTGTGACTGCCAATTATATCTTAAACATGTATTCCTATAAATTTCAAATACATGACATTTATTATGCATAAAATGACATAATATTTCAATAAAAAATATTTAAATATATTTAATAATAATATTTAGATGCTTAATTAAGGTTGATACAGAGGTATACAATGCCAGTCAATGTAATATTATAGCGTTCGTTCGTCGCCAAATACATGTAATAATATATAAACATTACACAGTTATGTGTATGCCACAATCAATGCTAAATATCGCTCCGAAAAGATCTCCAGATATCGATTATCTGCCATCTCTCCTTTGCAATACTTCAAAAAGTACAACGTTAGAGTCAAAGTCGCTGTCTTCGCTGGCAACATTGTGCCATTTGTGGCTCTCCAACAGCGGTTCGTGGTGTTCTTCCTTGGTTTTAGGTGCTCGGGGTCTGGGTATATCTTTGAAATCGACGGCGTGGACCGTTCCTGCCACCGCTTTAATAAGTAAAACCTTATGAACAATGTGACCAATTATACCCAATAAACATAATGCTAGCCCGGCTACGTTGATAGGACTAAGTTGGTCACCGCTGACTTCCACTGCTAATACCAGAATACACATTTCCTGGAAGAAAGAAAAATTCGCTTTATAAAATGTATTTTATTTAAACACACGGTCGTCCGTCCCCAATGTACTTAATACTTGTGTTATGCGTGGCAGACAACTGGTAAATATATACATATGTAGTTTTAAATGCATACTTAAATACAAATACACACCCAGACTCGAAGAACCAACAATTTTTTTGTAGAAAATGTTGGCTCTCGGCGGGAATTGAAAAAGCGACCCATGGAGCTGAAGACAGGGTCACTGCCCACAGCACCAACGGGCCAGTCAAATTTACAATATAAAAAGGGGAAAATAGAAGTGAGAAAATATTAAAATTCATTAAATAAATATGAATATTTAAATTCATTCAAGAAGATCGACTTTTACGAACTAATACGTGCCTGGTAGTTAGAAGCGAGTTATCTGAAACCCAGAATTAAATATTCTAATTCAAAATATTTCTAATTCTAATTTTGTATGCAAGTTATTTGCTTAATAAATAAATAAAAACAAAACAAAATTTATAAATAACAGATACATAAAGATATCAATGGCAGTATCAGTTGATGTTTTACTTTATAATAAGTTAAACATATTTTGCTTTGCAATCATAATACTAAACTATTAAGTAGCGTAAAGCAATCGTGAAGATAAATAATAATTATTATATTCATGATTTAGCTTATAAAAGTGGAATCAAATTCATCGATTTACGTTGTACACATTATCCATCAACCTACATACAAATATTATAAATAAAAAAGTCTATCTATCTATCTGTCTGTAACGGCCAATTCGCTGAAGCGATGTAGACAAAATTTCTACAATTGAAACTACTAGAACTTATAAGACAAAAGTCCCGCTTCGGGAAAAGGAAAAAACAATACATTATTTAAGTCGCGTATGCACTTTGAGACAATACAAAGTAAAGTATTAAATTAATTAATATTAAACTAATTTTTTTGCTTATTTGTCCTACACGTCCGTTCGGAGCGGCGGAACGACGTATTTTGTGGCATAAAGTTATTATATAAAGTAACGCAAAGTTCAAGCGAATGAACTCGCCGACAGCTATTAATATATAGTCCACTTTCGCAAATGGAATGGAATGGATGTTTCGCACGCACAACTCTTTCCACACTAACATTATAAATACTAAAGTCTGCCTGCTTCTGTGGCTATCCCACGGCTCATTTTAAAGGGAAATATTGATAAAATTTGATACAATAGAAGTTAATATCGGAAATATATAAATAAGAAAAAATCCCGATTTTCGTGCAGCAACACACGAGTTAACACTTTTCACAATTAACACTTAAGTTGACGTGCAAGAAGTCGCAGTTACAGCTTGTAATTTCAATATATAGATGCACCTAACATTTCGCCAGCTTATTATAAATTCAAACATAACAGATATATTTATATATTTTTTTCTATTAAGTATGAAAAACAAAACGTTGCAAATAGTTGTGTCTATTAGAAATTTCTATCGAGTCTAGTTTATTAAATCATCATCTTACTGCCCCCCCACTGCCATCCCACTCTAAGTGGGGTCGGCACAACATGTTATAAACATGCTGTCACATGATTTGGCTGCGTTTTTACGACCGGCCGCCTGCCTGACGTCAACTTACCTGTCATATTTTACGACACCTCAGTAAGAAATTGGGTGGTCTATTCTACTAAACCGGATACCACACGGTGGGTCAACTTACCTTAGTCGCCTTTTACGACACCTCGGTAAGAAATGAGGTTGGTCTATTCTACTCAGCCGGATACCACACGGCAGGTTGACTTACCTTAGTCGCCTTTTACGACACCTCGGTAAGAAATGAGGGTGGTACTATTCTATTCAGCCGGATACAACAAGTCTTGAATAAACTATTCAATATCTTAAATTAATCAATTGACGAGGGGTGATATTGCTATAGTATAAAATATGTTGCATTTGTCATCCTCTAACTTGTAATAAAGTACAAAATTACCTTTAACATAGTAAAATATAAAATAACTATAGGTAAGTATATAAATAACTATAAATAATGAAAATATAATATCTTGTTGAGCAAGTATGCGCGCGCGTTTATGTGTATGATGGGTTTGTATTTGTGTGTGTGGGTGTGTCCGCACTCGTATTGTACGTGTTTGAGAAAATTTTAAAAACCTCACCTTAAATATACCAGCAATGGACAAAGTAAGACTGGATGTGTATGTGACGACAAGAAATTCGCTGATTTCCATAGCAAAAGCAATTGTCGCTCCAACGGAGACCTTGAGAAGGGTCGGCATCAACTCCTCGTGTGGAAGTTTCATTATATAGTCGATACATTTGTACCCTGAAAATAACTCAATAACATAAGTTTATTGCATTCCCAATTATTAAGTAATTAATGATTATATTGTATCAATGGCCTCAGATCAATCTCTATCTCACTTATCAAATTCGTTCACGAATCAAATTCTCACCAACAAGAGCGATAAGTAAGGAAGGTCTATGTGTATAACTTCATAAATAAAATAAAAAAGTATATCAGGATACTTCTATTCTGGGTATACAGAAAAGTTCGCGAAGTCATGTTTATAGATAAATACATTAAACGAATTGAATGTTTGATGAGGCGTGGGTGTTGTGAGCGCTTGTACATGTTAGGCCGCCTACAGACAGAATGTCTACAGACATTCGAGACGAACCATTGTCTGTCCGCACCTTTAGCTTTCAATCATGCCAATAATAAGTATAGTTTTAATATTCGTTCTAGATACAAGGATTTTATATTTAACAATAGCCCCTTGGTGTGTATACAAAACTTTGTTTATCGTGACATATTATGAGAATTACTTTGGAATACACAGACACCTTAATATAAAAATAATATAGCACTAAATCATGGATATTATTCTTTACTATGAGATTCAAATTAAAACATTAAAAAATTGTCTGCTGGCCCTAAACCTATTTTTTCTAATTATTTTAGTTACGAACTTCCTACGTTTTTTTTTTTAAAGTGTTCTTAAACAGATGTGCTTTAGATCTTGTAATTTTTTTATTACCACATCATCAATCATAATAAGAGCCTGAAAATATACGTCGCTATTAGCTGTCGCGGAATGGAGTTTCAAACTCCTTGTATGTATCTATACTGTCGATTTTTAATTTGTAACGATACCAATAAATTAATATTACCTTCAAACATTACCATGAATGGTAGCAATGACAAAAACATCCAGGGCTGCACATGGAATACCATATCCACAGGATTGTGCAGTCCCAATTTAGATTTTTGCATCAAAAGTTGAGCGAAAGTCCATCGAAGACCGGCAGCGAATGACGCCAGAAGAAGGAAATTAAAACCAAGAAGATTGAACTGTGTAACTTTATAAGTGAACATGATGAGCCCAGCTGCTATCATGAGTACAATTCCGACTAACGACCATGACTGAAAAAAAAAATTATAGTCATGTAGGTGAAATAATAGATGTTCCTTGAACCAGTTTTTTTTTCGATTTATAGCATTCAATTAACCTGATATTGATAATGTGTAATAATGTTATACATTAGCTTACATTTGTGTTCATTTAGGGACGAATTAATTTGAAAACCTTTTTTTCTGTTTACATCTTAATTTTTTTTATTTATTATGTTTATACTTACAAAATTGATTAATTATAAAATTAAGCAAATTGTTTTATGATAATCAAAATAAAAATAATATAAAAATGTTTTATGATAGATTAAAGTTGACAAATGATTTTACCTTTTTCTCCAGTCCTAAAAGGATGGCAAATCCAAGAATGAAAATAATTGTTGTTGATTTTGTCATGGTATAGAGAGATATAGTTACAAGTTCCAAACCCCAATTAGAAAATCCAACATCTATTCCACTGGCAAGACCAGTAGGTCCCACAGATCTCAAACAAGTGATAAATGGCAGCATCAATTGGGGTGTTCCTGTTATTAAATACAGAACTAATCGTACAATGACTGAGAGTATCCATTTCACAACTAAGTGGTACATTACTACAGTCAATGGGTAATGAAATTCCTGTAACAAACAATTAATATATTTTATCCTCCTGCCCTTATCCCACTCTTAGTGGGGTCGGCACATCATGTTATAAACATGCTGTATGATTTGGATGATGCATGATTTGGTTGCGTTTTTACGACCAGCCGCCTGCCTGACGTCAACTCACCTTCGTCGTATTTTACAACACCTCGGTAAGAAGGAGGGTGGTCTATTCCACTAAACCGGATACCACACAGTGAGTCAACTTACCTTAGTCACCTTTTACGGCACCTCGGTAAGAAATGAGGTTGGTCTATTCTACTCAGCCGGATACCACACGACGGGTCGACTTACCTTAGTCGCCTTTTACGACACCTCGGTAAGAAATTAGGGTGGTACTATTCTACTAAGCCGGATACCGAACGGCTAAACAACAATTAATATAATGCTCTGAATAAAGAATGTCAAAAATCCCAGCTAAAGATGTTTGAAAATTGTTTGAATTACACAATTTGAAAGTAAATTTACAAATTAAATATCCTGGTAATCACAATTTGCTACTTTTCTTTTCACTACTCTCCATGATATCCAGTTCACTTGAGTATAAAATTCATTATACATAATTGTGCTTTAAAAATATCATTTCTCATCTTGTCATGTTAGATGGTGTAGTTCCAAAATAAATTTCTTAATTGTAACAAAATGTATTCTATTAATCTTATCAGTTAAGTATTAGCAACTAATTACTGTTGGAGTTTTTTTAGACAATCAATATGTGTAAGTGTCTTTTTATCACTTTGGAATAATTTTGATAATTTTATCACACTTTGGCATTTTACACTAATATTATGCGAAAAGCACCAGATAAGCAATATCACAGAAATTAAGCTACTTATATGAAATCATATGGCCAACTAATTGATGTATTACTAGCAGCCTGCTCCCGCTTCGCATGGGTATAAAATATATAGCTTAAATCACTTAGTCAAAAAAATGATTAAAATCTATCCAGTAGTTCTAAACAATTCCCTTTTCCCTATACCATGAAGATATCCTGATATAGGGCGAAGCACGGCCGCCGACGCGATATGTATAGGCACGCGGCGCAATCGCTGTGCCCCTGCATTTTAAATCTGTAATATCTTCGAAAATGTTCATTTAAACTACATGTTGTAAACGGCCATATTGATCTATATTAAATCAACAATGTATTTAAGGTACTTAATTGGATAAGGATTAATGCTGTATTGTATAAAAATTGCTTTGAACATGAGGCATTATTATTCGTAAAAAGTAAATGACAAAAAATGCTATTGTGGGTGATATAACAATGTCTTAGAATACTTCTATACGTAATGCAGGTATCAGTTGTGTTTGAAATGTTTCTTCTTCAAAAAGAGTAAGCTTCTTCAGTGATACTGATCAAACTTCTTTAGCATTTGTGTAATTGTATGAATATGCATCTTAAGTCAAGTTCCATATTCATAAAATTCCACTAAATTTAAATTAATAGTATTTCCTTTTAAGAAGTAGATATTAAATCACTTATAGAATTATTACTTTTGTAAGTAAATATTATTCTACATAATTCCATGTACAATAGAAAAAAATATTTTGCTTTATAAAGAATAAATTAAAATTCTTCTGTTAAATTAACAATTAAATCTTGACAGTAAAATCATTTCAATATTTTCTTTCTGTTTTTAGGAACTTGTTTTACATGCAACACAGCACAGGACTCTATAGTTAAGTTCCACAACATTTATAACACTGATTTACCCATTTGATGTTTAGAGATAGATCATATACTCATCATACATTGTTTGTATAACATGTTCACATGTGTTACCACATGATTAATAGGAGACTAAGGAATGTGTCACACCTAGTGATTTATATTAAATTATAATCAATATTTATATCAAGTGCTATAGTTATGACCTATTGCATCTTCAAATAAGATACTCTTTTGACATAATTATTTAGGCGCCAGCGATTGTGGCACCATCTTAAAGTTGTTAGAAATGGAAATAGTTAAATGTCATCTCTTTAGTTATTTAATACTATAAACGCTGTAATCCGATGACCAAGCAGAGAAGGGACTTAATAATTGTCTATAAAAGAGCTGAGCCATAGCGAGAGAGTCTTGCCGTAAAGTTTAACTAGAACGGTTATTATACTGTTAGGCTACTAGATTGTGTTGTCATTGTAGGATTATTAAATTCCCACGTGTCTAAGTCATGTTACAACATGTCTGAGAGAGTTCTGTTCCTGAGGTTAAACCGAGCTAGTGTTTAGTATTGGTAAATGTTTCTTCTTTTTGGTATAAAATATGTTAGCATGGACCCACAGTGCTGTTCCTATGTGAATGGGCAGAATTCCTTAGGAATTCCATAATAAATGAATATATAGGACATACATTTTATAGAGAAGAATGTTGTACTTGTTTATGGTTTAAACCTACGAACAGATACATGGAGTCTCAGTTATCATCTAACTTTTTAACATCACCATTATTACTTTATATCACTGTTTAAACAAGTGCTACAGAAATAGATAACAGATAGTAGAAAAAAACTCACAAACATACACAACATAACACTGCAGACAAATGAAATTGAGAATAGTCTGCAAATAAATATACTACTTAGATCTTGATTAAAAGTTTATTTCCTTGGATTATTAAAAATGTTAATTCTCGAAAAGTTACCATAAGTGTGAAAAATTTCTCTTCATATAAAAGTCATCTTTTGTATTTATAATACCTTCACTAAATTATATACTAACCTTTAGAAGCCACCTCTGATAAAACGTGAGCCCGATAGATAACGAAAAGTATAAAAGTATTAAGCCTAATGAAAGGAGGCTTTTTTGAAAACATATGTCTGACCATTTTTCTTTTGATTTTCTTGAAATTATGTCTTCCTCGGTTTCAGTCCTCAACGACAGCTGTTCATATTTTACACTTGGCATACCGAACTAAACGCGTTTCAACTTGTTTGAAAAAATAATCAAATTGCATATCAGTTTGTAGAGCGATATCGCCAAAGTTTGCAATAATTTATAAAAATATTATAAAGTCCTGTTTCTCTCTTTTGTCAGCTTTAAATAATGCCACTAAGCATAACTTACTTCGCCATTCTAAGTATTTTTTCCCATAATAACAAGTAGGTATCCAAATTATAAATATATACCTACTAGGGATGTGAACAATAATAGATTTTTAATAATCGATTATTTATTCATCAAAAATCGATTAATATTTAAAAAATATTTATCTAATATTATAAGATAGATAATCTTAAATATAATAAATTATATATCTTAAATATTATCGAAAGTATTTAAAAATCGATTATTGTAATTATCTCTTGTTTTTTAAGATCAGATATGCATTGTTTGATAAAACAAATTTAGCCAAACTGCACATTTTAATCGAAATTTACAAACATCGTTTTATCAAATTAATTATTAATATTAAAAAGCAACTTTGCAAAAGGTCAGAAATTCGTATCAAAATAACCGATTATTATTAATCGATTTTTTTAATCTATTTATTTTAAAGAAAAAACATCGATTATTTATTAATCGAACTTTTCTACCCCCAAGCCCATCCCTATAACTATATATAATCTATATATTCACTATAGTAGAAACGTAAAAAATACGCTATTTTCATATTAATCGTTTATTTTATTATTATTTTTTACTCTCTCTTTACTCGTTTTTTAAGATAACATATGAGTTATTGGATGAAACCATTCAATTATTAATAATCTGTAATTTGTGGTTTTCAGCGGTTTTGCTTATCATTTGCGACGCTACCGGCAAATAAATATCATTAGGATCAGCAATTTTTTTTAAATCAGGTAAAAATCAAAGTATGAATTAATGTAAAATCGATAATTTTCAACCCTATATAACGTTCTTAATCATAGATTATTCTCAATCGTGATAGCGATTCCAATCGAAATTTTTTTTCATTTCATTCAAATGGTTTCATCCAACAACACATATCTTACTACATAATATACACGAAAGATAGTAAAAAAAAGAAGAGGATTGTAATTCGGCTTAGAGTGTAAAGCGAGTTATAATGTTTAGTAAATCGGTTAATATAACAATCAATCGTTTTTTCACATCCCTAATTGCTAGATATCATGATATGTTATGAATCTGTTTTTTATGAGATTTGTCTATAAAATGTCGCGGATATTTTGTTAAATATCAGTGAACAAAATTAAATAAGATATTAAAAAATATCTCCGTTCAGAAAAGATCAAATTATTTTGAATGAAACATGACAGACTCTTCAATGTATTCTTCGTTATTTGCACTGGTAGATAATCACCTTTCGAAAACCAGCTTACCAGAAAATGGCGGAAACACTGATACGACATCGTTTAATCTTCCGTCTCTCAACGGTTTGCGCGATGGTAGTGTATCAGAATCATTGCTGTCTCTGTACACGCAACCAAAATTACCTATCCCAAGTTTTGGCTCTAGCGAGAGTCCTATTCAAACCATTTTGGCACAACAGGTAGTCAATATGCTTAAAGCTAAAGAAAAGCAAAAAGAAGAAGAAGAAAAGCAAAAATTAGAAGAAAACTTAAAACGTCTCAAAATAGAAGATGAGAAAAATTCAGTTATTGATTTGGTGAAGGCCATTCAAACTCCATATTATCCAAAGCCTGTACCAAACAAAGAAGAACAAGAAAGTCTAAGCAGAAGCAGCTCAGTTGAATCCTTATTGAAATTAAAAATTCCGGACGAACTCAATGAAAATGAAACTGACAATATATCAGAACCATTGTTGCCTTGTATTCAAGACATGTCTTACATTTTGAAAGAAAAACTGAAAATGGGCAAATGTTCTCCGTTTGGCAAAGTATTATTGAAAAGATGGCGACCACAACCATCACCATATTTACGGGCAAGAATACCTTCAAGTATTGCAAGATTTAACTTCAGTACACCATCACCTTGTGATATTTTAAAAGCAAACTTAAGGAAGCCAACTATGTCCTGCACTTTTACATTGGATATAACTAAATTTGTGTAAAATGATGCACACAATTGTGAATGTATATAAGTGAATACTCTATGATAACTTCTACCTAAGCACTACTCAGCTTAAATCTGACTTATTAGCTCTTATTTCTTTTAAAACAGTAGTTACTATTTTTATATTGAATTGTTTCAGAAAGTCATTTTGTTTTCTGTGTAAAAATAAAAAACAATTTTCGTATACTGAATAATTATATTTAATAAAATATAAATATGTATATTAATTAAATATATATTCTATTTGCCATATTTCTAGCAATACCTTGATTTCATGATCATGCATTTTATGGTCTTTGCTGACAAAAAAACTTATCTAGGTGATTTTTGACCTTTTCATATGAAGTAATGGTTTTTAAAAGTTGTTGGGAATACAACAAACTTGTGTGAGATCTTTCAATTTACTTTCATGTGATCACTAACAGTTCAATTCAATAACTTTAAGCTTAAACATATCTTGGTTGTTTTTATTCATCAATTTGCATCAAATTACACCTTTATTGTGTTTTTATGAGCTTCAATTTGTTTTCCAGGACATAGGGCATCAGTGACTTCAAAATTGCCAGATTTAAATTTTACAAACCAGTTCTGGGACTGGCATACTATCAACACATCCTTTTCATACACATCAGTGAATTTCTTTCTGGCTTAAACAGTATTATTTGGCTAAACTCTTTAACACATAAGCCTTTGTATATCAACTCTCAAAACATAAAACGATTTTGTGACTTAATTGTAAAGTTGATTTCAAAAAAATACAATTGAATCTGTCGGGAAAAACAAGATTACTTTCTGAACAATTGATACATTATTAATATATATATATATATATATATATATATTATTAATATATATATATATATATATATATATATATATATATATATATATATATATATATATATATATATATATATATATATATATATATATATATATATATATATATATATATATCTATCTATCTATCTATCTCTCTCTCTTATCATACATACATACTAATGGACTTTTACTATTGTACAGATCTCCAAATAATTTCCTGTCTAGTTCAATAGTCCACATAGTGGTAGGAGAGTACTCTTAGAATTAAACAATGTACTGCTAAATTGGTTTGTTTAAGTAATAAAAAAAAATATGAATGTAAATGAGAATAATTTTGCCATCACTAATCTGTATTACACCAGGAATCTGTTTATAACTGTATTAAGCTCAAAATTATTTTGTGAGGTATAAATATTTTAATCATTTAAAAATTCAATTTTTTTTTAGAGTTAAATAATTTAGGGAGCTAAGTTTAAACAGTCTAAGTAAGTACAAGACATAATAAATAATACATTTCTAATCTTACTGCAACATACAGTTTATAGTAATAAGTTGATTATTATTCTTATAGTGATAAGTTTATTGAATAGTGCACAATTTCTTTATCAGTAGTTGTAGTGATGTCTATATGACTATGATATGACCCTTAATCTTGATTAAAGTATTTAGCAAAAGGAGTTTTTATTTACATTATCTAACTTAGTATATTCATATATGTGTAGGTCCTGATTTATAAACATTCTAGTTAAGAAATAAATGCCATAATTTAACCTGATTTGTGTAATTTTAAGTTTGGGATATTTTTTCATGTCCTTGTTTTAATTGCCCAATACTTGTGGTCGAGGCCCCTTCATTGAAACATCTTGTCCTGGACAATGTTCTTACAACTGTTTCTGATTACGACTACATATATGGCCTCAGAGACTATTTAGTTTGAAGAGTACATAGGACTCTTTCTTGGAATCTTTTCATCGACCTTATCAATGGCCCTAAGTTTCTGAAGGCTTGCAACTATTGTGCCTGAATAACTCACAAGATCTTTAATAGGTGTTGATTTTGAGTACATCAAGCACTAACCATTTCATCCCAGGTCCATGAGATTTTAAATAATTTCCTTCAGCACCACATATTGAATGCATAATGCGTTTGCAGTTTGCCAGTTTGTGTTCATGTCTCTTCGCTATATCTTTAATATTTAAATGAGTTACTCTTGTATATATATATATATATATATATATATATATATATATATATATATATATATGTTCATATATATATATTCAGAATCTCGGAAATGGCTCCAACGATTTTCTTGAAATTCAGCATGTTGGGAGTTTTGGAGGAGAAAAATGGATCTGGCTAGGTTATATTTAAAAAAAAATCGTTTTATACCGGTTTTTGGGGATAAAAAAAACAAGTTTACTTTTAATTTATTGAATATATACAACACAATTTTCGTGAAATGTCAAGCCAGCGTAGCTTATTCGAGAAACGGGCGGTCGCGCGAAATGAAAATACCTAGGATCGAGCCCCACCTACCCTATTATTTTTTTGAAGTACCTTTTTTTGTTGTAAAAAAAATATCGAGCAAGGTTCGGTCAACTACGAAATCTAGGCTTTTAGCAAAGAGAGCAAATTTTATTAATTTTTATTTTATGGCTAATCTTGCTGCAGTCCTTCCATATTCTTTCCAGCTGTGACATACCATTCTGACGTTATGATACGCCTACATACTTAATTTTTGTATATAAAGATCCAAAAAATGAAAAATTGGCCACATTTATGTATGGACTATGTCATGGTAATTCAATTGCTTTTTGTGCATTCATAATCCACAAATTAATATCTATATGTGAGAGGAATTGTAAAATAGGAATCAAATAAAAAAATTGTACACAGTTCTTCAAAAGGTTTTATTTTAACATTTTTATAATTTCTTTAAAAAAAGCGCACCTTAATTGTTTGATTTAATGTTCAAAAATATCTTTAACTGTGTTTTTAAAGATCTCTAAAAAAATTACTAATTTTGCTCACGAGACTATAACATAGGTTTGTAAATATATAATTAATAAAAACGCAAATAGTGTTTAGAATATAAATTATCTTATATAAAACATGATAAATTACAATTGCTTATAAACTATGGTTGATAATGTCTTCCAAGGAATTGCTGAGGGTCATGGAGTTTCCTAGTTGCTTGATAGACATCGCGTTCTTTGTCAGGATATTTTGTTGGCAAATGTGGAGAATGAAGATTAACTTTCGCTGCGTATCTAAAACATATACATTTTTAATTATATAATTGCTATAAAATTAATATCACGTTTAAATCTAAAATCTCATAGTAAGCCCGTTTAAAATCGATACGATAAATGCGAAGCGATGTGTAAATGATGGAATAAATAAGTTTGTAATGATTTAAATATCACCTTATACCGGCGATATCAATCTCATAGTGACCGCTGAGAACGTAGTCGTTAGTGACTTGTTGAGGCACGCCATCTTTGTCCAAGTTTTGCACAAATCCAAGGCAAACCTGTTATAAACGAAATATATACAAGTATTATATTATTTATATAAATAAAAACGATAATTTTACAGGTTAATAGTTGTTACCCTAATGCAATAACGAACTTATATAATTTATTTATTCTTTGTAAAAAAAAAAAATTCAATGAAATCTTAATTACGATAATTAATGAGTACCTGGGTGACATAGCTCGGTAATTTTTTTTAAATAATAAAAAAAAGAAATAAAATAAATTAAAAAAGAGACAAAGACCGCCGGTTGACATGTGGGAATCGACGCCAGGTTTAGAACTTTTTTGGTCCACCCGTTACCGTTAGGCTATCACAGCTTTGACATTTTACATTTGGCAGCTCAAATATAATTTGTATTCAATGCTACATTTTAGCATTTCTTTAATACCCGAATACAGGTATATAAAGACATTTTTGTATTAAACCTAGAGCTTGATCGATTTCTCCCCCACCCCCAACCCCTTACATGCTGATTTTCATGAAAATTGTTGGAGCCGTTTATATACTCGTATGTATATATACATCACTACATATTATAAAACAAAGTCGCATTCTTTGTTTGTCAATATATCCCTATGTATGCATAAAACTTTATAACTACGCAACAGATTTTGATGCGGTTTTTTTTAATAGATAGAGTGATTCAAGAGGAAGGTTTGTATGTATAATAACATTCAATACGGAGTAGAGAAATACTGTAATTTTTGAGGTTTCCGTAAATAATTTCATTTTTTTCCGCTTACATTGCAAACGCAGGCTAAACCCTACGAGATTTATAAAAATGATGTACTAAGTAATTGTACACCTTGAAAAGGTCTACAGAAAAGTCCGCGATGGTATATGTCTATCTCTTATGGATAACCCACTATAGCATTTTATGTCATTTACTTTTTACGAAAAATAATGCCTTATTTTTGAAGCAATTTTTATACAATACAGCATTAATCCTTATCCAATTAAGTACATTAAATAAATTGTTGATTTAATATAGATCAATATCGCCGTTTACAGTATGTAATTTAAGTGAACATTTTCGGAGATATTACAGATTTAAAATGCCGTGAGAACGCCGCGCTTCGCCCTATAGCACTTTGAATCTAGCAGCTATATGTCGCTCTTTTAAGAGTTTGTTTAACGACAAGGAATCTGTGAATGTTGTATATAAAGACAGTCTGTAATTAATTGTAAAAATAAAATACATAGGGAAAATGTAAAAGTAAATAAATAAAAATGTACTATATGAATTTAGATATTCCAAAGATAGCAGGAAATCTTCTGGGTATATGGAAAGGAAAGTGTTTTTCTCCAAATTTAACGCTTGCGGGCCACGGGCAGTAATGAATAAATCAAAACTACTGGATCAATTTTATTTTTTACACTGACTGACATGGGATATATATTTTATATCCGTGCGAAGCAGGGGCAGGCCGCTAGTGTATGTATAATTTAGACAGGGGATGTGAGCGTTTACCTGTTTCTTGAAGGTAAAGCCGTAGCTAGTGGTGGTGGTCTGGCCGCAGTAATTGCCATCCCTGTATATTGGCTCTCCACCCCATGACCAGAGATCTAGCTCGTGGTCGTGATCAGTCAGTAAGAGCTGGACGTACTGTCTTCGGATGCCTTGCTCGCGCTGGCCTAATAAGGCTTCGCGACCAATGAACGGGATGTCTGTCTATTGGGACACACAAATATATTAAAAACGAGCTGAAGGATAATGTTAACCTGCGGGTCGTTATGCCGTCCATATAATATTTAATTTTAGTTTAATATATTTTAATAAAAATATTTAATATATGGGACACTTATATACACGGTCGTCCGTCCCCAAAGTAAGTAACTTAATACTTGTGTTATGGGTGACAGACAACTGGTGAATATATAGTTATATATTTTTTAAATACATACTTAAATACAAATATACACCCAGGCTCAAAGACCAACAAATTCATTTATAGAAAATGTTGGCCCTCGACGGGAATTGAACCCGCGACCCTCGGAGCTGAAGGCAGGGTCACTACCCACTGCACCAACGGGCCAGCCAAATAAAGGTAAGGTCCAGATGGTATGAGAGTTGAACTTGTTTAAGTCAAATAACGTTGCCTAATGTTCTTTGCGGTCTTTGTATCGTTTTCGCCTGAGCAGCTGTTTAGGTAAACGCTTAAATAAGTGATATTTCTTTTATTTTTTATTCTTTATCTTAAGCCTGATTATATAGAGGTAAAATTTGTATGTGTGTTTGTAATGTTTTCACAGAAAAACTACTGGACCGATTTCAAAAATTCTTTTACCATTGGAAAGCTGCATCTTTACTGAGCAACATAGACTATATTACATTTTCAAAAGAATGGGGATCCGTTATAAAAATGTAATAAGGTGTAAAAAAATTACGCGCGTGAAACCGCGGGATATTACTAGTATATTATAAACTGGCGTTTACGTTTCGTACAAAAGATGAATGGGAATATTCAAGTATTCTGGAAACATGGCAAATAAAACAAAACATTAACGAACTATCATGAGGGCTCATTAGCCCTAAAGGCCTAATTATTTATTATCATTTTCATGAATTTGTAATTGTAAAAGCAAAATGTAATTTACAAAAATACTTACGGAATATTTATCACTAATTATGCCATTATTAATTCTAATAATCAATTCATTTAATATTTTTAAATGTAGTACAATAATTTATAGAATTAGGCGTTATATTGCGGAGGTCCATAATACAAAAGTAATGAGAATATTATTTTGCTATTTTATTTCGGATTACAGCAAAATAATATTCTCATTAATTTTGAAATGTAGTACACAAATGCGTTAAGATATGTAAGTATGTATAATAATACGCTTTAATACAGACATTGGCGTTAGTAATAAGGGGTTGTTATATGGACTTTAAGTACAATCGACTTACATCGAATTTGACTCGCCAAGTGCGACCACATTCAAGCGGTGTGGTCATGGTGTCTAAATCCTGTCCCCAAAACGCAAAGAATTTCTCGACCCTCAACGAACGCGTAGCGTAGTAACCTACGTGATTGATGCCGTACTTCTCACCAACAGTCATCAGACGATTGTATACATGCAACGCAAACTGAAAACAATAAGGTATAATTTAATAATATTTAGGTGACCGAGCCTTGCTCGGTAATTTATTACAAAAAAAAAAAATGAAACTTCAAAAAAAATTAAAAAAGTAGGTAAGGATAGGTGGGGCTCGATCCTAGGTATTTGCATTTCTCGCGACCACGCGGTCTCCGAATTAGCTACGCTGACTTAACAGTTAATGGCAAAAATCAATTCAATATAAATTTTAGTATTTTTTAATGCTTAAAAACAGGGATAAAATGATCTCCCCCAAAACCCCCTACATGCTTAATTTCAGGAAAATCATTAGAGCAGCTTGCGAGATTCCGAAAAAAAATTTCTCTGACTCTGAGTGATAACATTTTTTTCTATATTAATAAAATATATTAATATTACATAGATAATAAAATGAAATATTAATACATACATAAAGGATATAAAAATTAATTGTACATTAGCAATTATAACCGTTAACCGATCGTATAACCGGTTTTATACAACTATACATACATCTTATAATCACTCATGATAGTCTAAATTCCAAAAATCTACTTACCTCATTGGGTATATACAGTACGTAACCCAATTCGCCCGTGTGGGTGAGATTCATTGCTCTAATTCCGTTGGCCAAACCCACATCCAACTCCTTGAAGGTGAAGAAGGGAAAGTTTGAAGGCGAGAGGTCCGTATCCGTGAGTTCAGATAGAAGGCTTCTAGTGAACGGGCCAAGGATACAGATAGCTGTATACATCGAAGTGACGTCTGATAGTGTCACTGAACCGTTGCGTGGCAGGTGATGTTTTAGCCAAACTTTGCAGCGAGTTTGTTGAATAGTGGGCGCTATCATCATATAACTGGAAAATATTCCAATAAAGAAATCACAAGTTCTTTTATATCGCGTTAGATATATCGTTTAAGGGCTCTTAAGATAGTTTAATTGATACCACTTACTGATTATCCGTTATTCTGGCAAGACTGCAATCGTTCTCATAGCCACCGCGCTCATTTTGCATGCCCGTGTGTATTATACTGCCTATAGGGACGTCAACATTATTCGAGCATAAATACTGCAGTAAATCTACCACTTCATTCCCTTGTGACTGTTAACAATTTTATGAATTTATATATGTGTTGACCGTAAATCATAGGGAAAATCGGCGTTATGCTGGTTAAGAGTTCGATTCTACAGTGTCTTCCAACCTTTTATGTGGCATGCCCCACTTTCGCCTTTCTAAAATTCTTATGCCCTCTTAGCCATACATAACATGACATACATAAATTTTATTATAAAAAATTAAATTATTCATATAAGAAACTTAAATTTTTTTTTTAGGAACAATTTGTTTTTTTCGTTAAATTTGCCATCAAAATCTAACATTTACGAGTGGATGGCCCGAAACGAATTGGTTAAATTCTTGCCGAGTCAACTTCTGAATTGCCTCCCTATAACAATCAAATTGGCTCCTTGTAGGGCGTGGGCCCCAGGCTGGGAAGCACTGTTCTAGAGCTACCGCATTTTATACATTAGGCTACCTTTTCCTCTTCTTATACTTACATAATTCATTAGATATACGAGTAAGTCATTTAAAATATTAACATTACAGGTCGAGAACTTTACATCAATTGTAATGTTTTAAATAATGTTGTAAATAAGTTTTAAAATACAATTATATTTTTTATATTCCTGTCTGTTACTCTATGGACTTTTATATCAAAAGACACTGACTAAAATGGATATATACATATTCTATTTGAAGACACGAAATCTTCAGACCTATGAGTATTTAAAGATTGTAATAAAATTTATAAATAGATCGTTATACTCGAAATTAATGTTCAAATCTGAGATAAAAAACGATAGGTTCCTTGAATTTTTAGGCTAGTGTAATTTCTATTTTTTTTTAACTTTTCTATTTATATAATATATTTCTGTGAAATTATAATATATTGTTGCGACATGATCCAAGTACAACCATTTTTTTTATATTATTTAGTTGGGTCAATAATATAAAAAACATTGTCACCGTCAATATTTTACTAGTTGTTTAGAAAGAATAAATGGGTTGACTTTTGAGAAAATTGCTTCTTATTATGGAAGAAGTGTAAAGGAAAAAGGTTGTTATAATATATACCTATATTACCTGTATATCAATTTTTGTAAACGAAGAGTAATCGGCGAGACCGACGGCTTCTCTACATGCCCAATATTCTCTTTGCACGGTTTCAAACCAATGCGGCTTTCCAAAGGTTTTTGTATGAGCTATTTTGAATGGTTGAGGTTTTTCTGGTGTTACTGTACTTTTGTCTGTGAACATACAATGTCGCCCGCAGAAAATAATAATTGGATTTTTAGACATGGTATACAGCATATGTCTGGTGTTTAACAAAGGGCCAAGTAAATAAATAAATAAATAATCACACAATTGATGGGGGATTATAAAAATTCGGACTTTGGTCGGTAACATAGAACAATGATATCATTTAACAAATACGTCCAATGAATCATCGTTAAAAAATATTAGTTACGTTAGCGCGTTAAAGTTTTGTGAATAGTAAAAATCCTTGTTATATGTAAATTATTAATTCAATAAGTGAAATATCAATGGACAAAGATAAAGAAAAACAAGTAAATCTTTAATGATAATAAAAATACTTTAAATATCGTTTTTAAAGATTATAATTTTTTTGTAAAATATAATAAAATATAGATACGTAATTGTAATACTAGAACATTATAATTTATAAATAAAATAATATTTAAAAAGTAATGAGCATTAATAAGTACTGCACAAACATGATTGAACAATTTTAAGTACTTTAAAATCAACATCATGAGAAAATATTTTTTTACAAAGCTTTATAAGGTTCATAAATATTCCTAAATATTAAACTTATATCAACGGTTATTGTAAGGATTCATGGTATTCAATAATTATGCAGAAATCAAAGTTATCTCACCTACTGCTTCGAACCAAGTCGGTCTCTCGTAACCCATTACCTGTCCAAACACAGCTCCATTGTCCCGCAAAGTAGGGTAGATCGGAGATAAACGTAGGTTGCGACCGGTTTCAAACTCGTAAAATGGATACGGTAATCCATAGTGAACACCTGTCACCATACAAATAATATTGCAATGTGTATATCATTCACACCGTTCATGGGTGTTCATCATTCGTCATTTAAAGTCATATTACTTACCCTTAAATCAATCCTTCCCGTTTGTTAATTAAATAATAGTAGATTATAATACTGTTGCATAATAAGGGTTCTTATACTTATAACACGAGTGTGTTTTAATAAAATCCTGCCCTAGTCGAGTTTTTTTTATAGTATCACACGAGTGATATAAGACCAAGTTATTTACAGTGTCATACACTACTTTATCTACTGTCATACTATAATACGTAAAACAATATTGCAAATAAAACGCTGAATATAACAACAAATTTATTTTTACTTGTAATTTTAAATGTCAAATGTTAGTGCCAAGGCGCAAACATCGATTGCGCGTGCGTGTTGCGTCGCCGCGGACTCGTTCATTGAAAACTTTTTTTTAAAGGTAGAGGTTCAACCTCCTTGGTCCAGCTGGAGCCAGCTGGATCGTTATGATTAAAAAGTTATATTATGATACAGGTGTCCATACAAGGCCTGTATCGTAATAAAACTTCTTAATTTTTAATTTTTGGCCTGCACGTAATGTTTGTCATAAGAATTTTGGTTTCAGATTTATAATCTTTGTAGTTTAATTAATTATATATAACCTTTATAATTTAATTATAGTATCAGAGTAGATAAAGATCTTAATGAATCCTTACATGTGTTGAAACTAATTTTCATTGTTAATGTTATGGTTGCTATGATAAATTATATAAACTCCAAAGTATATTTAAATTACAAGACAGGAAAAGGATATATGAAAAAAAAGCGTAACGAAGGGTTAACGAACTTATGCCAACGAAATAGTGAGAGACTTGAACAGAATGTAGGTAAAGTAGGTACCTAAGTTAATGAGGTTCTGGCAAGCGCCTTAAATAGGTCGCTCACTACAGCGAATGTCACGTTCGGCATAATTATTCGAGAATTAGTTTTATATGCATAGTTACTCCAATCTTTTAAATTTTAATATCTTCCATTTCAAATATTACTGAATCAATTCTATTCTAAAATTCATTTCAGAACCGTGTATATATATTTTTAGAATCTTTGAGTTTTTATATATGTATATTATTATGTAATGTGGTACTTATTATTAGTACAATATAGAAACAAACAAACATTGATGATGTGCTGTTACTCGTAAATGCCGTCTTACTACAGTTCATGTTGGGGTTAAGTAATAATTTGTCAGATATAAGCCTAATCAAGAGCGATGAAGCGTTTTAAAAATTGAATACTAAATTAGAAGTCTATTTATTAGCTGTCAATTGAGATTGTTAAAAAGATTATTATCATGTTAGGATGATGAAATTAATTTTATAAATAAACACGAATGTTTGATTATAGAGTGTACTAAATTAATACGCTTTATAGACCGATGAGCATGAATGATCAAAGAAATAATGCTTGCACACTACATTTGATATCTGTTAAAATGTCTAGGAATAGTCAAAATATCAATTCCTACCCGGTACTTCCTTCATGCGGTCCCTTAGGAACCGTTTGTTGTTGTGCAAGCCCAGAAAACGATTAATATCGAGTTCGTACATGTCATATTTTGTGAAACCGTCGACAATCTCATCGACAGTAGCCTCCGCTACTCCCCCGGCGGCTGATATTCCGACCGTTTTCATTCCGCACGCGACGTGGTAGTTGAACATCTACATCACAACAAAACAATTTGTCCCGAAACATACATGATATAATCTAACACAAAATAATTATAAAAAAAGCCAAAAGTAATGAAAATATTATTTTAATATAATCATTAAAGATATGTAAGTATCCTATTGTGAGGATTTATGAAAACTCATGCACTACCAACCAATATTACAAATGGGTGGAATAGTCCGGAATAGGAGCTGATCGATCACCCGCCCTGCACCGACAGGCGTCCCCGAAATTAGATAGAACCAATATTACAATACTGCAGTGCACACTAAATAAAGGATAAGCAGTAACATTTTTGTCGTAGAGAACCACGACAAAAATGTTAATGGCAAAAACATATTTTAATTACTTTTGTAGGACACGTAACAGTATCACCTAATTCTATAATGGAATATAGAAAAATTTATTTAAATAACTAAATTTTAAAACTCACAAGCGGTGCATTGACTTAAATTTAACTAAATACCTTTATTTTATTACACACTCTCTGTAATATTTATACTCCCGTCTCTATTGATAAAGATCAAGTCTATGTTACATTTATTTAATTTACAGAAATATATATTACTAATAACATGGGCAAAGTTGAGATATTCATATTAAAGAAGACTTTTTATTTTCCAAATAAATCTACATTACAATAATTGTAGTAGTTATAGTTATTAGTTAGTAAGTAAGAGCTATACTTAAGAAACATTCTCTCGTCTTTTAGCTCTAGATTGCCAAAATGGCACAACAAAAAACAACATAAAATTTAAATAAATTTAAAACAATTTTTTCCAGACCAGCCATTTTTCCAACCAGATTAAGGATCTCGAGATAATTATAATTATCCTACTTCCTACTAATGTTATAAATGCGAAGGTTTGTGAGTGTGGATATATGTTTCTTACTCTTTTACGCCGAATCCGCTAAACCAATATCGATGAAAATTAGCACAATTATTCCTTATACACCGGGGTAACAAATAGACTATAGAAATCCTGTTAATTCTGCAGCAATAGGCTGACATTTAAAAGCGCAATCTGTTCAATATATTATCAACCTGTCACGCAAGAACAGTCCACGCGAACGAAGTTGCGGGTGAATGCTAGTATGTATATAACAATGTTACCATAAAATGTTATATAAATGTTGTATTTAACTATTTCCCGCCTTTAGTGTTTCTCTTCGCACGATCAACTGACGAACAATCTTCAATCAAAACGTTCGATTCAACGAATTTAGCCGTGCCGTTTCCAACACTTTACTATAGCCACATTCGCGAAATCAAACGTTTCGAAAGAGCATTTGTGTTATTCTTCTTTTTTCGGCTTCTGTCAGGCCAAGGTGAAATTTTAGTAGATAAATGATACCATTTTTTTAAAATAAATACATTTTTAATAAAAAAAATACCCCAACATTTATGTAACTGACCCCTATAATTAGTAAGTAATAATGGTTATATAAAAAATTTCAAACGCCACATTCTACTTATTTGAAAGTCATAATCTGCCAAATTCACAAATAACGCACGAGGGAAAATATTGATACAGTTATTACAACATCGTATAGAACTTACTTATTAAGTATAACTTACAATTAATTTAAGTATAACTTACAATCAATTAAAGTCTTATAACGTACAGTTTAGAAACGGAAAAATAATAATCATATTGAGTTAATTAAACGTCGTTATTGATTGTTTATTTTAAAACAGAAACTCACCTCGGGTGCTTCACCAACAATCCATTTACAGTCAGGAGAAAATGCTTCGAGCCCGTTACATAATTTGTGCAAAACAGCTTGATTGAGACTTGGTACTCGTTTAAGAAGTTCCTCTAACAAAACGTGAAAGTGATCCCAATCTTCTGGAACACAACGTTGACCTGCATTCATAACTGAAAAAAAATACATGGTAATTTATTGTTTAACTGAATAAATAGTTTTTTTTACTAAATGATCTACCTTAAAAAAAAGAACCATCAACACAAACTGTTCTAAGGAAGGTAGTACATTTACAATTAAAGAAAAGTCATGATAACCTTTAATTTACTATATTTTAAATAAAATATGTATAAAATTATCTATTGCTTACTTTCTTCTTCATATACAGGTTTTGCGACGGGTTCAAAGCCACCTGCTAATATACAACCATCTCTTTCTCGCAAATATATATAACCATCAGGATCTCGAACAACTAAAACATTGAAAATAGTCTTAGTAGTATTCTTGAATTCTCTGAACACAAATGATACAGTATGATACTTTACCTGGAGTCATAGAATCCAAGTTATCAATACGTTTAGTATGCAGATAATAATGTTCACAAGGTAGCAATGGGACCTTTACTTGAGGTTTAGAAAGCTGACCGATCTAAAATAAAATTTATTTTTTATGCATATTATGTCTATTTTGTTGTAAATGTTTTGATATATTGAGCATCATAATATTTCAAATATCTCATCGTTACTGTTTTACTGCTAGAAATACAAATATTTAAACTAAAGATATACACTACAGAAAAAGATACATTTCTAGCCATTATAAGCCTATGTCTAGATTATAAAGTAAAGTTGCCTAACAATATAGTTTTTTTCTTATATATTTGAAATAGAAAATAAGTCATAATTCATTGTCAGACCCACCTGTCTAGCCCAAAAGCCTGCACAATTAACAAAATATTGACATTCTATTGATCCACTAGTTGTTTCTACACCTGATACTTTTCCTTCTTTTGAGTTTACTGATGTTATGGCACAATCTTCCATTACACCAACTCCTAAAATATGTTTAACAAACAAACAAAAAAAGGTTTACAATATACATTCAGATTGCATGAAATGAACTAAAGAATATGAAATGACCAAATAGCACTAATGTTGAATATAAAAAATGCTATTAATACAATTAATACAAAATCTTAGCACTTTTTATTCACTTTTACATGCTTACCATTTTCAACAGCTTCTCTCATTAAAGATATACAGAACAAATGAGGATCTCCTACTCCATCCCCTGGTATCCAAAGTCCTCCAAGGATATCATCAACATTGAGCAAAGGCCAAATCTCTTGACATTTTTTTGGACTTACAAGTTCACAATCAATACCCCAGGAACTGTCTAAAGTAAAATTACGATTATTAACTGTCAACACAAAAATTGGTCAATTTTTCAATTTCTGCTTTAACCGCTGTTGGTCGCTAGGGATCTTTGAGATCCGCTTAATAGTTTTTTTATCAGATATTGGAAGGTTGTGTAATGGTATCTTATAGTAATAATATATTTCAGAATTTAATAAAGTTACAACAGCTATATCTATTTTATTTTATTAGTACTACTTAAAAACTCATATAAAATAAAAAAAAAATATTAGAAGATTGTGTATAAATCACAATTCATTTAGTGGGTGTCATAGATCTAGGGCACAACAAACAGTTTAATAATTACAACATGTAACAATTTGGAAATCTTATTCAATTTTTTATCAAAATGCTACTAAATTCAAAATTTTTTTAATATATAAAATTAACTCTGTAATAGTTCTTTGATGTGAGTGTGAATATGATTTGGCTACGTATTTTACGACCAGACGCCTGCCTGACGTCAACTTACCTTAGTCGCCTCTTACGACACCCGATAAGAAAGTGGGTGGTCTATTCTACTTAACCGGATACCACACGGTGAGTAAACTTACCTTAGTCGCCTTTTACGACACCTCGATAAGAAAGAGGGTGGTCTATTCTACTCAGCCGGATACAACACGGAGGGTTGATTTACCTTAGTCGCCTTTTACGACACCTCGATAAGAAAAGAGGGTGGTACTATTCTATTCAGCCGGATACCAAAAGGCGTAGAGTTCTTTGATTTAGCATATTTCAATTATATTCCAAATATACATATACATTATTATATATAGTGTACTAGTTTATACTAAGTATACTGGAAAGATACTTACACTGATTGACTTTTCATTCTTCTATACACTGTCATTCTATCTCTTGTTCTGGCTAATAGTAAGGAACCACATTGTTTCCAACCGGTTGGCTTCCCTCTTGACTCTAAATCTTTCAGAAGACGAATAGATGATTGTGCAATACGCACTTGGGCAAGAGATGGCTTAAAAGCACCAACTAACCCTGAAGAATACCAGCGACTACCTGCTCCGACCCTAGCATAAAGTTTATTAATCCACATAAAATAAAAAAAAACTTATATTTCAGAAGTCTATGTTTATTATTAATGTTAAAAATCAAATAAAGTTATTAAAGTTAAACATTTTATAAATATATCACTCATAAGCTACCATATTAATGTATAAATTAAGACAAAGCCACAGTAAGACAAAGGCATACCTTATAATCAAATAAAATCACTTTGCTAAAACTAGCTGAGCTACTAGTTGGCTTAGAATATAGAGAATATGGTTCAATGTACCTTGCCTGTGTACTTGTATGAAGCAGGGAGTGCACTTATTGATTGACCTATCAAAAATCAATAGCGTGCTAATGACCACACCGATATGCGCAGCTTACTTTGCTAGTTTAGTTATATAATATGGAAGATGAGTTCTTAAAGGGTTGCACTTACTTTTCTTTCTCTATTACTACTGTGCGATCCCCCCAACCACGTCTGGCTAGGTGGTACGCCACAGCTGCACCCATTACTCCACCACCACATATCACCACCTTTGCAGTGGATGGTAATGACGATAAACAACCGCTAAGTTTTTCTTCGAGATCCAGAGAATCAACACTAGATAAAGAGCGACAACCGCTTATGCACTTTATTGCACTGTATCTTTGGACGCCATGTCTGACTTTCCTCGCCAACATTGTGGGCTACTGCGCACATACGCAATTGTACTGCAGCGCCTTAATATATCAATAAATTGTAGCAGCTAAAAATATTTAGTGCAACAAAAATGACATTTGAATTTGACACTGCTTTCTCTATTGCTTGTGTACGTCTATGAACCAGAGTTGCCATTTTAAGCAACTTATTTCTCGCACTGATATTAACAATAATTTTACATGAAATAATTAGAACAGAGTAATCCAAATGTGATTATTAGATTTTTTTTGTTAATAGCCTCGATGCATGGTAATACTTGATGACTTATTTGAAAAGAGTTATTTCGATATTAAGCAGCACTTACATGGCAGTTACGCAAGTGATATTTAATAAGATAAGTCAGAACTAAAATACATTCTAATAATCTTCATTTTTATATTTTGTATACGATTGATGATAATCAAATAGTCTCCGATTAATTATTACAAATCAAAATCTTCATATGGCAAACAAACAAAGACAATAATCCAGTGCCGTAACCAGGATACCATATATTTATTATAAACATAATTTGATAGAATTTTTAATCAAAGATTTCGTAAATCAATTCTGTTTCATATTTATTTAGTTATGTCTGTCGTGGAAATAGTTTACCATGATGAAGTCATATACACGATATTGGATAAACCTCCCCCAGAACCACCAAAAACACCAAGGTGACTATTTCTGAAACTGTAGTCTACAAATTATGTTTTCTTGTGTTGGTAATGTACAATATCTAGATGTATACATTAATGAAGGTTTCAAACATTAATAGATACGAGTCGAATTTGGAGAAACAGCTGAAAGAAATGAAAATACCACAAATGCATCGAACTTTTGGATACGCTGAAACTTCACTAAAGCCTCCTAATCAATTTTTAAAAAAAGGTGAAGGTTTTGGCCAACCAATTAAAAAATCTGACCACAAATGTTTTGTATCCGGTAATCTTCCTCCGGTGCCAAAACGTCCACCTCCAGGGAAAAAAACCGATAAATGTAAAGTGAATTTTAGAGTCGTTAACATTAAAAAGGCAATAAAGACTAAGCCAAAACCAGTGGAACCGAGGTAATTCGTAATATTTTATAGTTTTGAATTTTTGATTGAAATTTTATACTACTGTATAAGAATGTATTTCAGGTTAGTTGATACTCGTGATGGTCATATTAAAAAGATAAAGGGATCAGGAGAAGTTCCTGAATATTGTTTAAGAAAAGACTTTGGACAAATGCCTAATTATTTGGTTAAAAGAAATAGACGAATTAAAAATGAGCTAGACAGGATTAAGTACGCTGAAGAACACAAGGAGAGTTTGTGTAAACTAATCAACGAAGAAGAGAGGCAGGCACTTCTTAAAGTAAGAAGACGTTTTTTGTTTTTGATCTACATTTATGTACAGAATAAAGTTGTTATAACTAAAAATACTTAAGTTTCAGTTCATCATAATTAAAAATACATAAACGTAAAATAAATTTGATAGCACAAGTGAAATCACAAATTTTGTTAACGTATGTACATAGATGCCGTTCAGAGTTTTATAAATCATCTGTAACCTTCCGAGTTAGTTTCGTTGTGCGCAGCGTTACATAAAAAAATAGTATCATTTAACAACATACGAACTAGTATATAAAATAAAAAACCGTTAATTTTGAAATTGTTTTAGGATTTAAAATACAATTGGCAACTGATGCAGAAAGCTTTTCTACAACTTCCAATGTTAACGGATACCATTCCAAAAATCCTGCGGAAGACAAAAATGGAACAAGAGTTACGACAGCTAGAGAAGGACATATCTTTAGTTGAATCCAATCCTTATATTTATATATACGAATAGAAATTACTAAGGTAGTACATTTACAGAGCCATACCCAATCTTGCGCCATTAACAGCTATTGAGGTAAGAGTTCATTGATATGATTTTACTTTAACTGATTATAAATTTGATATTAATTTGCAAATGGTCGGTTGAGTATTGCGGCTTATTATTAAAAACGCATTAAGTAATACAAATTTCTTGCTGTTGCAACAAAGAATTTAATGAAATAACATGTGTTTTTATAGCAAATATAATATGTAACGACTTCGTAACGATATTAAATTTATTTAAATATGAATTGAAAATTGTTTTATATTAACTCACACGATCGAACATATAATACCTGCAAAATCACCGCAACTAACCAGCGATTCTGCAGTGTAGCAATAAAACAATCACTACCAATATTCAACATTTATTAAGAAATAATTCAAAAATTATGGAATGATAAAATACTGAATTATCCTAATTGACTACACTGTTAACTATTATATAACTTCTAATGTGAACACTTAGCACTGTTTTCTAGTAGATATGTAAACATTACTTTCCAAAGGTATGTTGTTGATGATTTTTGTACTTAAAAATATTCATATACTTAGATTACGTTAAACATTGTCCACGTTGAATAAATTTGGCATCAATATTTTAAGAATTTCATCGTAATATAATTATTTTACTCTCATTATACATATATAAACATACTCTCATTATACATTATACATATAGAGACCTAGATAGAAGATAAAATTCTAGAGATCAGGCAATTTGCGAATATCGTGATTATTTAAAAATACTTAAGGAGATGCAACAATACTAGGTTATTAATATTAAATAATGAGCAACTTTTTATAATGAATGAGCTAAATAATGAGTAGATTTTTTGACTAATTAGTATTTAAAAGGTTCAATAGAGTTTGTGCAAGTCTACTATAATATAACAAATGTTTCATATTTGAAAGCCATACCTAGTATTTGAGACAGATTAACAAGCACATAAATCGCCCGAGTAGAGATTCCTGACCGCGAAAGCACCTTTAATTAATTTAAATAATAATTTAAATTAATAATTTAATTAAAAGTCATTAACTAGCATATCAGAAGGAATAATCATTATGTTTCTGTTTTGCAAACTTTTATCTACACTAATGTTTGAATTCTTCCAACTCTTTAATATTTGTACTCAATTGCATAAAATATTTGTCCTCACATTGTAATGTTACATGCAAATTCTTCAATATTTTTTAATTATTATAAATAATTTTAGAACGCTATTCATATTATCGATAGAATTTTTTTAATTGTATAATTTACTCAGACCAAATAAATATAGATACGTCCTTATTGTCGTGGTTTTTGTTATTATTGAATATTTGGATAATCAGATGATTAATTTATAAAATACTAAGTAATAAGAAAAATTTCTTTATCGTGATTGCTAAATAAGATAAAATAATCCATAATATAATAATTATATTATGAACATTATTCTGTTTTTAGTGGATTGTGGATGGTGGCATATTGCACATATGAGCACACTATTAAAGAACAGACAAATTATGGACGTTTTTTATCGATGTACTTATTCTAAATTTCATTTAAATTTAAGCCTATATACTATTAAGGTTTATTTATACCTATTAATATCGGAAGCAATATTATGGAGCCCATCGTTTCACTAAACTATAAACTTTAATTGGTTTTACTTATATTTTTGTGCGCATTATAAATAAAATGCTATTTTAAATATAAATTTTGCATCGTTCTATGGAAGACGCTTAAAGAGACTGTGCTCTCTAAAGGTTGCTCTATATAATCGGCGATTACAAACGACTAAGTGCGAGCACGATCGTGTAGAGGGCTATACTAGCCAATCGCCTATGATCACCTTCGGTCGCCTACAAACCAAGAATGTCGGTTTTTCTGAGACACATCACAGGGAATCGCTGAGTGATACGAATGATCGTATGATAATACGCATGATCATGTGGACATTTGTACGATTGACGTGCCGATTATAGACGATCACGCGATCAACGATCATCACCGCTAGTGAAGAGCAAGCACAATATTATGTCAAAATTAATTTGATGTTGACTTTTTGAGCCGTAGATATGTAACGACTTAATAAGATAGTAAATTTTGTCTCTGTATACAAATTGTTCATTAAAGTGAATCTCAATAAAATTGTACATCCGCAATAGAGTCATTAATTATTAAAAATCAACTATCAATATACACAATAATTCAAAGACAAACTTGTAAACAACTTGTATAAAACAAAGACCAATAATATTAAAGTTAACAAAAATCATTGTATCAATATAATTTAGTCTTCAATACAACTAGACAAATTAATTAATAGAACCACTTAATAATAAGATTGTAACTGTAAAGTCTGCACAAACCTGGTAAAGTTATCTAAATAAAAAAAAAGTGACGAAAAAATTAATATTAATACTGACGCGTTAATACTGATTAAATTGATAATGTTATACATATAATCTTTGATGCATCTAGCTGAATTCTATAATTACTTGCGTTCAACATGCCTACTTAATAGTATAACAAAAATATATTATTAATTTTGAAAAAATATAATATTTTACTACCGCATTCGTAAATCCGCCAAGTTGTAGCATCTGATGATTAAACGACTCTGTAAAAAAATTTGTAGTTTTACTCGACTCCCGTGATTATTATATGAAATTTCTTGATTGATAATTCCAGGCAACTCGTTCATAAGCAAATTATAATTCAAGGTGATAATATAGTCTTTTTTTTAATACACAAAATTTCTTCAAACAAATACTTCTTCATTGAAGAATATGCGAAATCAAGGCTGCCTGGCTTAGCACAAGGGTAACAGGTTAAATAAAATTAATAATATAAAAACAAAATTATTCAAGATTTCTCGTTTTTTCCCTAACAAACTTATAAATATAACGTGCGTTATGTCGGACATAGTTACCAATACTCACATTTTAGCAGACTTCTTATTCAATTTTTGATACATAGAGCCCTTCGCCAAGTTGCTAGGTCCTTTAGACAAACCAGAAGGACCACGTGCCAAAGAAAACTTACTGCTTTTCGGCTCTGGTCCATCTGGTTTTACTGATGGCCCGCAACGGAGCTCGGGGTTCGGACCATTCCACGTCATATAGTCTTCCCTAATAAAAATATTTTTTTTTGTATCACCGCTATTGGATTGAATAGTATTAATGTTAAATTAACGTTAATAAAGATAATAAAAGATTTTTAATATAGGCAATAAAAGACTTTCAATAAAGTGAATATTTTATTAAATAATTCCATACAAATCCCTCCGCACAAATCATGAAATTACAAGTGCTTTATCTAACTTTGATTATAACGTAACTTATGTCAGGTGACATTTTATTAGTGACTAGATGAACCGGTAAAGGTTTTTCCATATAAACTATTGCTGCTCCTCACCTATTTATCTTAACGTGATGTTATATGTATATTTATGTCTATAGTTCGATAAATGGACTATCTTAGACTCAAAGAATTTTTCAAATCGATCCAGTAGTTCCTGAGATTAGCGTGTTCAAACAATCAAACAACACACTCCTCAGCTTTATATATTATCATAGAATAGAAGCTTTTACATTTAAATGTTTCATACTCGAAACAATCGGCTTCAATAATTATGATTCTTCTTTTAGATTTACAATGTTACTCATTTACAGGCCTGCTTCTAGCTACCTGGTGGCGAGGATAGGCTACCGTTAGATATAACAATTATGTTTTAATAATACATAAGTCTGACACTTCTTTACTAATTTGGGATCTTATTTCATCCATTAAAGTGATATAGTTACAAAAGTAATAATAAAATTATTTTGCTATAATCTAAAAAATATAAATCATATAAAATATTTGAAGTTTGAATATATATAGGTAATGCTAAATGTAGAGTTTTTTTTTTTTTTTTTTTTTTTTTTTTTTTTTTTAATATTAGTGAACCCCCTGATATGTATTATTCAGGGTCCTTGAAATTAATGACATAAATGATTCCTTTTTTTTTTTTTTTTTTTTTTTTTTTTCCTTTCACTTATTGTTATTATTTATTACTATGCGCTATCGTCCGCATGATACTTATACAGAACTCGGCAAACTTAAGTCCTGTGCGTGTATCACTTAACAGTGAGCTCCAGTTGGAGGTGGTGATTTTTTTGTCTAGATGTAATTCCAGCTGCAGCCTTTTAGCGCCAAAGCGCGGGCATTCATTTAAGATGTGCTCAACTGTTTGTTCGACATCGGGAGAACAAGAACATTCAGGTCCATTACGGCGCTTGAAACGATAAAGGTAATAGGCCAACCCGCCATGACCAGTCCAAATTTGGGTTTTCCAGTAAGACACTCCAATCATTCCGATAACACGAAATGATTGCCGAATATCCGGGAAGAACTGCTTTGTAATCCTACCCACCTCCGAATTCGAGTATTCATTTTGCCAGGCGTTCAGAGTGCGCTGCCGTATTGTCCGTCTAGCAAATGACAACGGAAACATGTCGTAGTCAGCAACTGTTTTTTTGTAAAGGGCAGCATGCTTTGCAAGCTCATCAGCACGTTCGTTACCAGTAATCCCGGCATGAGCCCGCACCCACCATAGTTTTACATTGTAGCCCTTATTGGCCGCCATTGTCAGTTCATTCCTTATTTCGCTCACTAGTGGATGTGTGGAACGCGAGTTAATTATAGCCTCCAGGGATGAGCGTGAGTCACTCATGATATTACATTCCCTGAAGCTAGAATTTTCCATCACCAGTCTTACAGCCTGCCTTAATGCGAACAATTCTGCCTGATAAACCGTACAAAATGGTTCCAGTTTGTATTTTTTGCTTAGTACTTCGGCGCCGTGGCGCCAGCAAGTGATAGCACAGCCTACTTTACCTTCAATTTTACTGCCATCTGTATAAACATTGACAGAGGCTGAGGGTTGTACCCCAACTTTGCCATCTTCGTAGTGATCTAGTATTGCGTACTGTATCGCTAAACGATGACCTGGATGTGACATTTTAAAGTAGGGTGTCCTTTTTTCAATTACTTTACCCGCGGCTTCGCAGAGAGTTTTTCCGTGTTTTACAGCGTACAGTTCAGCTATCTCACGAGCGCGCATATCAATAGGCAATAGCCTCGCTATCGTCACCGCCGAATTAAAGGAAACCGTACGGTAGGCCTTGGCAATTTTAATCGCAAATAACCGCTGAATAGACCTCAGACGCTGAACATTGTACTGTTTTAACCTGCTGTTGGCCCATGTACTCGCTGCATACAATAGAGTAGGTTCTATAGCTCCAATGTACAAGTGCCGTATTATTGCTGGGTTCAAGCCCCACGACGCCTTGGCTGCTATTGCTAAGCACTTGTACATATTGGCTGCTTTAGTGGTGACCGAATCGATATGGTCTCTGAAGGTGAGATTCTTATCAATTACCAGACCCAGTATCTTGATCGAATTTACTGGTGGTATAATCACGCCAGACATGATTACTTGAGGTATACAGAAATTTCTTTTCCTTGTAAAAACCATATACGAAGTCTTGTGAGGTGAGAATCTTAACTTTTGCTCTTTGCCCCATTCAGCAACCATATCAAGAACTGGATTGATAATTAACTCAATTTCCTCGGCTGTATCGGCAGAAGCCAACAATACCACATCGTCTGCAAATGCTTGAATATGCACAGGTGAACCCTCCAACATCTCTAATAGAGAGTCAAGAACTATATTCCACATAAGCGGCCCACTCACGCTTCCCTGGACACAGCCACGAGTCGTAGCTTTAGATACCGTAAAGCCTGCATAATTTAGGGTTATAGTCCTATCAGAGAGATAGCTGTGTATCAAAGCATAAATATCCGCGGGGCAGTTTTTTGTCTGTAATTGGGCCTTGATGAATGGCCACCAGGCGTGGTCGAAAGCACCCTCTATATCTAGTGACACGAGCGAAACAATCTTGCGTTCCACGTTTCTTTCGTTTGTGATTATGTTGACCAGATCATAGAGGGCATCCTCCGTACCTCGTTGGGGCGTGAACCCATACTGCCTTGAGTTTAAGTGACCCCTGGCCTCCAAGTGCCATAACAGTCTATTATTAAACAATTTTTCTAAGACCTTTCCCATGACTGGAAGCAGACCTATTGGCCTATATGCCTTAGGGTCTGTGTAGTCGCACTTTTTGGGCTTAGGTATTATGCATATTGTTGCAGTCTTCCAAATTGTAGGAAAGTATCCTATCTCTAGACATCTGTTAAAAAGGGCTAGAAAGAACTGGATGTCAGTTTTTATTGCTGCCTCGCAGATATCTGCGGTAAGCCCATCGGAGCCTGGAGCCTTTTTGGGGTCCATTGAAGCCAAAACTTCCAAGAGTTCAGAAAGTTGAAACGGTGGACCAGAAGGCGACAGGCAATCAGAATGAGGTAGGATTTCAACAGCTCGGCGAAGTGACGCTTGTTCGTTTGTATCGTCCATAGATGAGTCTTCGGGGAATAATGTGTCTGTTAAAAGGCGAGCAGAGTCGGCGTATGACAGAGTAATTCCACTAGGAGTTTTAAGCGCAATACCTTCTACCTTTGCTCTCTTGCTTCTTCTTACAATTTTCCACGCCTTGTCCCAAGCATTTTTTCCAGCCATCTCGGAACAATACCTTACCCAACCGTTAGTCCTGGCCTCGTCAATAGCGTCTTTATAACAGTTAAGTGCTTCAAGATATTCTTGAACCATCAGCTCTTTCCTGTACGGATTAGCTCCTTTAATACGCCTTCTGCGTTTAATCACCTCCTTTTTTTTATCCGCCAAGTCGCTGGTCCACCAACAGTTTCGACGTATTGGCCGTGGCCTACGCATTGGAAATATGTCACTAGAGACTTCTTGCACACTTGCCGTGAGAGCTAAGACGTAACTTTCAAGCTCTTGTCTATTAAAAAATGCCAATTCGGCAGTAGATTTCCCGAGGAGCTGTATTTTTCCTCGAAGTGTGCTTTGAAATAACGACCATTTTGCGTTCCTCGTATTATATTTACGTGTAGCAGATGGAGGGCGCAACCCCGTATGCTTACCAAAGTGGAGTTCAAAAGCGATCGAATTATGGTCAGACAACTGCACAATTGTTCGATCAACACGCCAATCTGAGACTTTGTTAAATGTAGAGTGGACAATCGGTTATCATACCTGACACATGCAGGATTTGTAAAAACACATGCACAAATCTCCACCACCGCCACCACGATACACAAGCACTATATACGTTCACTATCACAAACTCAACAATCGTTTCGCCACGCAACCGAAGCATCATCAGGAGATAGACCCCACTGGTCGTCCACTCTACATTTAGCATTATATGTATATTTTCTTTTTTACTTCAACGCGGATTATAGCAAAATAATTTTATTATTACTTTTGTATTATGGATCTCCGCAAGGTAACGCCTAATTCTATAAATTATGATATAGTTACAATTTGTACTTACAAAAGACGGCTGTCCTTTGGTCCCTGCCGAAGTAATGGATTCGGTCCGATATTCGGTATGGAATAGTGCGATTTGTGTTTGGTTTCGGTATTACTACTACTGGTTTTCAAAATGGGCCTGTGATAATAACAACACGAGTTAAAATAATACAGTGATAATACATAATACAGTAACATGGGCCATAAAATAGTACAATGATATAATACATACGCAAGCAATTTCATAATAATACTCCTTTGGAGAAATTTGCAGTGTAATTCCTTGGTCAAGCAGTATAGAGCCTAAAGGTAACCTTGTTCTAATCCAAGTAGCATACTGTGCTAAAATGCCTATTTGTCTTTTTCGAGTTATTCGACAGAACACTATGAAAACTATAAACAAATTCGTAGGTAATGCATAGTTATAATGTTATCGAGTGTTGGAATGGCGACCCCGCACCGGAAAGCGCAGTGTTGGAAGACCCCCTACTAGATGGACAGACGACCTCAAAAGGGTCGCGGGGAGCCGCTGGATACAAGCGGCACAAAATCGTGTGTTCTGGAGATCCCATGAAGAGGCCTATGTCCAGCAGTGGACGTCCATCGGTTGAAGAAGAAGAAGAAGAAGAATGTTATCGAGATAAGAGGCCCTATAATTCGGTTGACTTACCAAAAAATCGTTAAAACTATATATTTATATCTAGCGAACTATTTTGCAAAAAATCTTCTAGATTCGAGATTTTAGCACAAATCTGATTAACTTTAATCCTAATAGTGAACCTTTTTGATGTACATAATGTTATCTAATGTATGTGATGCGATAATTTGAATAACATATTTTGTAGGTAGTTGATAAATAAAAATATGCGACATTGTAGACGAGTGACGTCTATTTGTCATGCTTCACACTATGAATAAAATACTTAAGAAGCATACCTGTAAGATTCTATGATAAGTATTTTTTATTACTGATGTTTTATTAGATTACTGGTTCCCATTTAAGGTTGGAAATATAGGAATAAAGGTATTTAAATATTGCTACTTAAAACGATGATTGATGAAATGTTGCAATTCTGTTAAGGAATTTATTTAAACTAAGCATAAAATAAACAAATCGTGCAAAATGATATTTTTTTGTTCAACAAGCCGATATGTACGAGTAAATGTGCAATAAACATTTGTTTTAAACCTAAGTCCTAAGCCTTAAGTCCTTATCAGCATTGATTTATTTTACGATTACATTATACTCGTATATTATTCCTATTTCTTGTAATTACTGATTTTTATTATTATATTTAATTATTCCTATTTCTTATTCTTGTAATTACTGATTTTTAATTATCACCAGTGTTAAGAATTCATTATAATTAGAACTTCGAATCTAAAGTTAAATAGATGAAATGATCCTCAAATCTTTACACAACATTTTTCCTAGACTGTCTCTAACATTTCAGGCCCCCTGTGATTAAAGACGGCAAAAATATACAAGTAAAATATGCGTTAAATTTTTTATCTTTTTTGATTCTTCATGTGTAATTTACTCTTATGTATTTTTGTATGTATTTTCGCGAAAAACTGATTCACTAGCAACATATACTTATTATAGGTACTTAAAAATATTATTATTTAACAAGATTTACATTTTAAAGGCATCGTTAATTCTTTTTTCGATAAGCAAAAAGAATCGCACAAGAACTTATTGCACTCAAAATAAGATGTTTCTACTTAATTACCTTAAGAGCATATTTATATCTTCTTAATTACCACTGGGGTCTCAAGAATAAAACATCAAAATTAATGTAACACAAATATTTATAGCCGTTTAGATACATCTCAATCCAAGTATAACATTATCTGATATACCTATTCATTCGTTTTTTTTTTATCATGGATGTCATAAAAGATTTATGATAAATTTCATTAGAAGTAACGATAAAGTCCCCAGATTTAAAAATCATATTTCTATATGTACTCTCTAGTATTTTATATCAATGCTATTTCTTCATACTACAGATTTATTGTTAAAAAAATGAACGTCAATTTGAAAATAGTGTCATTGTATAAAATTTATTATCAGATGCAATAATGGACGCAGTTAAATTCCTGTAATTATAAAATCATAGCGATGAATTGTTTAAACGTGTTTTGTTCTATAAAATTTTCGCTTCAACAGCTTAGCTTTCCATGAAAGATAACAGACATAAGACGGAAACAGAAAGATATCCTTTTGGATATACATTTTGGATATACAAGGAAACAACAGCAAGAGAGTTTAGATAAAAGCGTCTTCGGATATTTTTGTAATAAAAGATGTAACGTTCGGAATATGGATTCAGATAAATTTGTTAAAATAACGTGTGATTGGCCGATAATTTTATCTGTTAATTTGTTCAAGTTTTCTGAGCTAAAAGATTTTTCTTATATATCTTTATGAATTCCCTATGACTAGTGGATTAACCCAGCAATAACTATAGGTACCGGCTAATATTCAAAAAAATATATAAAAACTTAAAGGGAACAACACACAAAACTTCAAAAGCATACACACTCAAGTTGTGCTTTACAAAGCATGCATGAACGTACTTTAAATGTTCGGTCCACGTCTTGAGGCGGCGTGCGAATGGGGCAGCAGGAGGACTCGGCTCGCGCTCCACTGGGCTGACGCTAACCGTACGGAATGTATGAGTATGAGTGATGTTGGAGGGGCAAGATTGGTTATGTTTTTGCGGAAAGTTATTGAGCTATCGCCTGTTATCCATTTATAAAGATCCTCAAACAAAAATGAAGGATCACGATGTGCACAAAAACGTTTAAACTTTACAATTAATAACCCCTAATAGCAACGCTGAAATATTAGGATAATTACCCGTTGCTAATATTTCGTTTAAGCATGTTCTAGATTTATTTGCAAACGAGCAATCAACTCGCATTGAAAAAGAACTCTATTTTTGAGTCCTGTAAAAATGTATTGTTCTGATCTACAGCATAACCGATCTCACCTCAAACTATAATAATTAAGAAGGATTGCACAAATATTTTTTTAATAATGTCATCTATATTACCCTTTAATGCTATTTTACTTGACTTTTCCTTGATATACAATATGTATGCAATCCTATCAACATGAAAAGCTAAAAAGCAATGGGATTTAAAAGATAGATATTTTAAATTATAATCAATAATGTCACCAGTTACAAATTAATATATTTATTTTATGGAAAGAGAGCAAAATTAAATATTATTTGTCACAAAGGTGTTATTGCATAATAATTAAAAACGAAAACATATGGTTGTCTATAATTATAAACAATTTAATTTTATTTTTTTGTTTCCTAGTAGTTTATATTTATTTTTGTATCAGTCCAATTAGGCAATAACCTAATTAATCGTCAATGCGTAGTACTAAACCTCTGATTCTATTCTATTTTATTTTAATAAATGAGTGAATAAGCATAGCGGCAATTAAAATTCTCTATATGATATATAATTAGCAACCTAAGGAAGAAACTCCACTCATTAAATATTTAGATTTTCCGGGCGTTTTTAATAACTTTATTAAAAATTATGATCATCAAACGTTACAATTCTTAATGTTCTAAAATATTCAGCGATCGCTGTACGTACAATAACGTAGTTAGATTGTAAGTAGTTTTGCAGATGACTCCAAGACTTCTTGACACAATTATGCCAATGGGCAAAAAGGCCTGGTCTAAAGTCAATCTGAACTCAAATTCAGCTTGACCCAAAGGTCATTTAACAGTCAGTCAACTCAAATGATTCAAACTCTTTTAACAGCGACTCGAGTCAATAACAAGACTTAACTGATATACAACTAACTATACACGAAGATAGGGCTTATCATTAGAAAAAGATTTGAATAAGAGGTAAAATATACCTGACATTAATCGATATTATTTCTTACTTTACCAAAAGAATCTGACGTTGTAAATGCAGCAATCTCATTTTTAAATTTAGACACGAAAAGGATTCGAATGCAAAAGGACTTCAAGTCTTATGTAATACTGAAGAGCAATTACAGACTTTAGTTCTCTTGTTTGAACCCCGTTTTAATGCATCGAGTCTTGTAACACATCACCCATCACATTATATAGAGTTCAAAGACTTTATTAACACTCTCTATTCACCATTGTTGTACTGTCGCCGCAAAAAAATGACGAAACGAATTAAAGTTAAGACTGTCTATATTGCAATTTGTTGTTACTATTAAAATGAATTCTCACCCTTTTTTCGTTTCAATATTATTTGGCCGTCTCTTCTCCTTAACTTCTGGATTCGTAACTGGTTTTGGGTTTTCTTCTTCCTGTTCAACAGCATTTAATATTTGCTCAGCTCGCTCTTCGCTATAATTCACACTGTCCAATGCTATAGACACAATCTTTTCTGCCACCTTGCTATATTTGGTCTGAAGTTTTTGTTTCACTGTAAGTAGTTTATTATTATTAAATATACCTATAATTTATTTTTGTCGTCCAGTTGGTTTGAAAAAAAGTTTAATACCTTTTTAGATAGACTCTATCATCGTACAGTCTGTGTCCTAATAATACTTCGGTTGCGGGGCGAAACGATTGTTGAGTTTGTGTTAGTGAACATGTGTAGTACTTGTGTATTGTGGTGGCGGTTTGTGCATGTGTTTTACGAATCTTGCATGTATCGGGTATGAAAAAGGATAGTCCACTCTACATTTAGCATTGTATACATTTTCTATTTACTTTATTGTTTTCACATTAACTACTTTTATGTTCTAAATTAAAATTAAATACGCTAATTTCCACGCAGGCAAAGCCAGCCAGTACAGCTCACAAAAATTGCTTATTATTACTTTATTTTGTGTAAACTTATACAAAATAAAGTATAACCAATTTTTGTGAACCATTTGTAAGAAATTAATGTTGAACATTATGCAATAATTGGACCTGAATATGTTGTATATTACACTCAGCTCAAGCTGTGGGAGCCCAGAGTATTTGTACGACTCCCTCGAGAGGGAGGGTCATGGGTTTAATCCTATGCCGCACCAATGACTTTTTCTGTTAAAACTTATATGTCTAATTACAACTTATTACACTTTGCAAAAAAAATTTCTTAAGGAAAATTGGTTATTTATGTAGAATTCTGGGGATATGTCTAACCTACCAATCATTGGAGCACCGTGGTATGTCATAGCTCCAACCCTTATCTCCAAAAATAAAAATAGGAGTCCTATAGCAGTGGGTAAAACAGTTACTATACTGCTTCACATCAAACAACTCACATTCAGATTTTTCTTCAGCAGTCTTCATAATGACTACCCTCTTAGGAGGCAAAGGTGTTTCTTTATCTTTTTTCTTCTGTTGGACGAGTATGGTTTCTTTCTTTGTGAACCCCATAGAAATAAGTTCCTCGCTGGCTTTTTGTACATTATTATCTTTATTTGCTAATATGTCAAGGATTAAAGTTTCTTCAGCTTTTGGAAATACGCTTTTTAAGTACCTGGCAAGCAAATATACTTATATTGATTTGTTTTTTAATAATTTGTTACATAAGTTAACGACTAGTTACTACCATACTCACAAACATGTTCCACCAAAATAATATTAAAATGAATAAATATTTTTATCCTGAGATTTGATATACATTAGTAAGATTGTTTTTAGATTAAAAATTACGGATTATTAAAAAAATATATATTATAATATATTAGTCACGAATTCATGACCCATTATTTCAACGCCGTGAACTTCTAAATTACTTTAAAATAAAGTAAACTTATACAGATTTTATATAATTACGTTTAATACTTAATCTCCATGATTAAGTATTAAACGTACACTGGTTTTATATTACTACTCACTTCAATTTCATTTTAGGTGATTGCTGTTTTGTTACTTGAGGTTCAGCTATTTTCATATTACCATAATAGTTGGAAGCGCCAGAGGCGGGCCGTAGTAATAACGGGGACCCTTGAATAGTAATATAACTAATAATTATATGATAATGATCAAAGGACGAAATGATTGAAAGAAAGATGTATTTCACTATTCATACCGATGACCGTTGTACGTCAAGGTTTGCAATTACCCCAAAAAGACGGCACATTACTGCCTACGTACAAATACTTACAAGACATCTAGATTATTCCGTCTTAAAGTTACTAGGTATATTGCTATTGCTACAATTATTTAATTCTTCCTCTTCTTCAACCGATGGACGTCCACTTCTGGACATAGGTCTCTTCATGGGATCTCCACAACACACGATTTTGTGTACCCAGCGGCTTCCCGCGACCTTTTTGAGGTCGTCAGTCCATCTAGTAGGGGGGTCTTCCGACACTGCGCTTTCCGGTGCGGGGTTGCCATTCCAACACCTTGAGACACTAACGCCCATCGGTTCTCCGCACTATGTGCCCCACCCATCACCACTTCAGTTTCGCGACACGCTGAGCTATGTCGGTGACTCTGGTTCTTCTACGGATCTCTTCATTTCTGATTTGATTACGTAGAGATACTCCGAGCATAGCTCGCTCCATCGCTCGTTGAGCGACTCTTAGCCTTCTTATGAACCCCCTTCTTATGACTATGTGCCTCATTATTTAATTACCTGTTTGTTTTGTAGATTTACCTTGTGGAGTTCCCGAAAGCGGTGTTAAATGATGAGAGCTGTGCATGGATCCTGATACACCCTTAGCTAATTGCAGTGCTGAGTACACACCAAGAGCACTTTTTTGCAATCGAGCTGTTGATGGGGATATGGTCAAGGGACCGGGTGTTGTGATCGGGTGTTTTTCAACCTGGAGTGCACTGATTACTACTGCTTCACGATTGTAGTATCTGACAAAAATAAATGTATCAAACACATATAACACAACAAATAGACACACTTCTTAAGTATTTTTATCGTGGGATTTTGATTTGATTGACTTAAATTTGTATCGATTAGGTAAATAGATACAATTACGTCTGTGTTTTAGGAGACTAGCGTACATTGTTTTATAGTGTCCTATTAATTCCAGTTTGGTTGTGTGCTGTGATTGATGTTTTGAGTGTCTAGTATGTTAAATACCTTGTACTGAGTGTTGTATTTGTGTATATGTATAAAATGCTATGTTCAATCATAAAATCAATGACTTCATAGAGATGCTATATTTTATATGTATCCTAAAGAAGATCGTTGCCATAAAACTATAAGGTAACGCTTTGATAGTCAATCTTCAATTTATTCGATTTAATAACAAAGGAGTGTCTGTTAAAATGTCCAACTTACTTTTTTAATAAAATCTTAATATGTGTTTCACTAACTGTAGGAAACATTGCACTTATTTTGGAAACAAGGGCATCAGTATCGGAATTAAGTGTTAGAGAATCTTGAAACTTTTCACTGAGGTGTGAAACACGACCAGGCACTGGACTACCCTTTGGAGTAAGGCAGAGTGCTCGACCCAATATAGGACTTTCACTTGGTGTTGTAAAGGCTCTTGGATCCTACGAGTAAAAATAAGTATACAAGTTTATGTAACTGAAAAAGCTTTCTAAAATGTTATGCTGTCCTGAAACGGCAGGACAAGTATTACTTACAATAAGATCCCATCCGTTACATAAATAACAATTCGCAGAATTAGAATTTAAAGTTAAATAGGATTTATAAAATTTATTCTCTCTTATTTATCTCATTATTTTTAATTGAATCTATCCCCCCAAATATACCTAATACATACACTTTAATGCATATTTTAAAATATCATAAAATGCTAAACTTTTGTATACTTTTCTTATAAATAAATGACCGCCGTGTGGTATCCGGCTAAGTAGTATAGACCAACCTCAATTCTTTCCGAGGTGTCGTAAAAGGCGACTAACGTAGGTTGACCCACCGTGTGGTATCTGGTTTAGTAGAATAGACCACCCTCTTTCTTACCGAGGTGTCGTAAAATACGACTAACGTAAGTTGGCGTCAGGCAGGCGGCCGATCGTAAAAACGCAGCCAAATCATATGACGACATGTTTATAACATGTTGTGCCTACCCCACTTAGAGTGGGATACGGGCAGGAGGAAACAAACAATTAAAACTGTGGAAAAATACTTACAATATGAGGCTTGAGCCCTTTCGGATAAAACATTTGTGGACTTTGTTGATTTTGGAAAGCATGTTGTAGACGTACAGGTGAAGGATATGGATGTACATGGTAGGGCGAGCCGTGAGCTGACTGTGTAATTCCACGGTACAGACATGGATAAACAAACCACACTGTAAACAGTTGCTATTGCCGAGACTGCATTCAAACTATCGATATAGAAAAACGAAAATATTTATTTTTTTATTTTATTCAGGTAATGTGTTATTATACAAAGTACCTGGATGACCGAGCCTTGCTCGGTAATTTTAAAAGATATAAACAATGCAATAAAAAAAAGCGCCAGGTGAACATGACATATGGGAATCGAACATAGGTTTCGAACTTTTTTGATCAGCTCGTTACCATTAGGCTAGTCACAGCTAAAAAATTTATTTACTTTATAATCCCATTTTAGCAGTTTTTTTAGTGCCCAAAAACAGGGATAAAACGATATATACACAAGATTAACTCAAGATTAAAGATATTTTTGCTTTGAAGCCAACCAGAAACAAAGGACGCACAAAGTGTTAATAAATCTACAAGTATTATGTGGCCTTTACATTCACCAATAAGTAAGCAAGATGGACACACACGCGGGCCTTACCTCTATAGGCTGTTACCTTTTTTACACCTACCGTAGGCGTGGTGATTCTAACGACTGTGTCGCTCTAAGTATTTGAGGTAGACAGTTTTGGCATACACGGGCTTTCATGCCATAGGAGCTCAAATTCAAATTCAAATTCAAAATATTCTTTATTCAAATAAACTTGTAAACAAGTGCTTTTGAATCGTCAACTCTACTGCTGGTTCGGAAAGCTGTTCCTACCGAGAAGAGCCAGCAAGAAACTCGGCGGTTGCTCTTTTAAAAAAATATAATTCTTAATAGTATTTACATTAAGTCGTTACTGTCTTGTACAGGTTCAAAGAGAGCTATATCCACACATTCTTATCTTCCAAATAATCCTCAAGAGTATAGTAGGCTTTCTGTATCAGCCTCTTTTTAACAGTGTTTTTAAACTGCTGTAATGCTCTGGTAGGCTTTTCCGTCATGGTTCTCTTAATGATACCATCAAAAGAGCTCTTGCCACCATCGACATTCCTGTTCTTCTCGAGCCTTCGGGGATATGTCGGGAAGATGGCAAGTGACCAGACGGCTTGACGCTGGTTTCTTGGGAATGGGGACGGGCCCTAATGTGGGACGCAACATGCGTTGATACGTTAGCCTCTTCCCATATCAAGGAAACAGCGTTAAGGCCTGTAGCTGCGGCGGAAATGGCCGTATCCGGCAAGTATACACCTCTCATCGAGAGTTATATATTTGTCCCGTTTGCAGTTGAGACCTAGGGCCATGGAGTCGAAGTGCAAAAATATATTTTTTTTCGTTTTAACACCTCAGTTAATTGCCTCGTCAGGTGACAAGAGAGCTGGTTCCTTTTTAACGCAAAGAATCAGCTTAGCGATTCAGAGTGGAAACGCTGCCAGCCTTCTTGGAACCGCGAATTTATCGCGGAATATAGCAAAATAATATTCTCGTTACTTTTGCTTCTTGGAACCATTCCATGTGGACATGATTTGTATAGTCCTAGCGTGTAAGTAATTTAAGATAACTTAAACATAACTTATAACTTATAGATTTTTATTTATTAACTTTTAAAAAGAAAAACATACAGACAATAAGCCGAGTAAAGCGACTACTGGCAATTGTTATTTTATTACGAGCACTAATCGCGAAGCAGGTTCAAAGAAGAATCGCTCGGAAGTGCTTTACCTAAGAGATAAGAGATGGTAAGATGGTATAAGTCTATCCATAAGAGATAGACATATACCATCGCGGACTTTTCTGTAGACCATTTCAATGTGTACAAATACTTAGTACATTATTTAGATAAATCTCGTAGGGTTTAGACTGCGTTTGCAATGTAAGCGGAAAAAAATGTAATTATTTACAGAAACCACAAAAATTACAGTATTTCTCTACTCCGTATTATAGGTACAAACCTCTGGAATCACTCTATTTATTAAAAAAACCGCATCAAAATCTGTAGCGTAGTTTTAAAGTTTTATGCATACATAGGGAAATATGGATAAAGAATGCGACTTTGTTTTATAATATGTAGTGATGCCGACAAGATAAAACTTAGAATGCTAGGATAGATTAAAAATATTTTTGCGATTTTTACTTGAAACGACTGAATGTATGTGAATTAATTTTGACACACAGTTCAGTCTTTAATTTGGATTACCAAATAGTAAATTAATTACGAGTACTTATCGTCATGTAGACGAAGTAGCGGAATGAAACTAGTTTAATCAGATAATGATTATTAATGTTCTCAAGATTAGTGTCGCATTATCTTGTCCTGCATCATCATTTATCCAATAAAAATATCAAACCCATATTCACAAAATTGTTTAATTTTAATAAAAAACTAAACAAAGGATTATAAAAAAAAAATTATATACGACTATTCTGGTTTATTATGAAAAAAAAAGTTAGCAGCACTAAAATATTCAATTCTCAATGCACGTAAGTATTTAATTGCATGGGAATTTCGCGCACCATCATTCACGTCTGTCGCCTGGATTTCAAAAAATTCTTCCAGCTAGTTCTAAAACGGGACCACTATTAGTGATAAGGCCGCCTATACACGGTTGTACGTCTTTGTTCTGCTATGAACAATAAAATTTTCTTTTTTCTTCATTTAATTTTAAAACTTATGTTTAAACTACTAATTTTTTGCTTTATATAGATAATAATATTTTTAAGGCTTTAATTTTTTTATGTAACGCTTTGTAACAATAAGTACCTCATAAATTTAAATAAAATCTTACCTGAGGATGAATACATTCCAAAGCAATATGATGTGCAGCGCTGGATTTATGTCTTGAACGTATATCTTCCATGGTAACTTATTGGAGATTAAATATCGAGTAAATTAATTCAGTTAACATCACAAATTATTCACAATATAAATAACTGATTTTTATTTCAATAAGGACTTTTTGTAACTAGGTAAAGCGTATTTTAATATTTCCCTCCTTTATTTGTTTGGCAGAGTTAGATGCAACGGAAGCACTAAGCATAAAGGATGCAAATGTAAAAGACCAGTTTTTGTGATTGTTTCACATGGAAACTGTACTTCTGAAATTTGTCGGTTAACATTGCGTAATACTTGTTAAAATCAATATTTTCGTCTAGTCTCAGAGGGTGAACTTAAGAGCGCATAGACTAGGGACGTGATAAAATAATCGATTTTATATTAATCGATTAATTTTTATTATCAGAATCGATTCCTAAACTTAATAACCGATTAAACTTTATGAGAGATGGAACGATCAAGTTAAGGTAATGATGGGCGGCCCTGTACACGAGTGAACCAAAATGAGCAGGAATAGGGAGAAACTGCGAGACATCATGATTCGTGAGTCGAGCAACATCTGCCACCCATAAAAATACTGCGTGTCAACCACGATCACTCTGTCAAGAATGTTACGACTGAGAAGAAACTTTATAGCTGATTAAAAAAAAACAATTATATTAATTAAAGAAAATTAAAGAGCCACTGAGGAGAACCTCCATTTGCTTTCGCCTTAATATATTATGTTATATTTAAGGCTGGCTTCCCTACTCTACTTTAACAACTCCAGGATGTTGCGAACACCAAGAAACTAAAAGAAACAGCAATTAGCCAATAAAAAACAGTAGGTAATGTTAAAGGAAGATTTTGTACTATACTTATATTATGATATAAACAATCAACTACTTTTATTATTTACATAATATATATAAATAATATTTAACAAAATATATTAAAAACAAAAGTTGAAGTAAAATTATAAAAAAAAAATCATAAATATTTTTATTCAATTATAAATTTATTTGTCTTTCTGTAGCTTCAAACGATACTTCTGACCAGATTCGGCATCATTCCACCGATGTATATTTCTTACAACGGTATATGTTACAATAGGGCTTTGCCGCTTTAGCCTGAAGCAATCATCAATGAAATTTTCCCGTGCACAACGACTATTAATTAATAACTTAAATAATTAATTAACTTATATGACGTACTTATTATGACAACTTAGAATATGCTTGGGGAATTACCTCGAGTCCCGACAAGAATAGATGCTGTAATTTAGTGTCATTGCGTTTTATTATATAGTGGTTATTAGAAAACACATGCATAGTGTAATAGGTCGCTATACATGTTGAGCAGCAGTAAAAATTAGGAATGCAACAGAAAACAGGGGCATCAATGTGGAAACATTTAATCTACTGTTACAATTGTTGGGTTCTTAGCACTAACTCTAAGTATAATATCTCTATGTGGCTACTAACTAGATGCAAGAGTAGTCAGTGATTGGTTTAGCAACACGTTACTTGGAGTATTTATCACATCATTAACACTTATTTATCACCTGTATATTATATATTAAAAGTATAAATAAGTGATCTACAGATTTCAGTTTATTGAAAAATTGGTACGTAATAATATACGTTATAATTTTGTTTTTATATTTCAGATCAAAAAGTTTCAACAATAATAGAAACAATAATACATATTCAAAAGAAAAACAAATTGAATACATGTAATATGTCGGTTGTTCTTGTAAATGATACTTATTAAGATTGAACATAATATAATAATAACAACATATTTCAGAAATAGTAATTTGAAACAGTAATTAAACTTTCTGTGATATTTTAAAAACATTTCAAATATGCCGCCATCCCGAGTTGTTTTTTCTAATGTACTGGCGGTCACTAGGGATAACAATAAAATTATCGATAATATTAAATCGAGAATTTTATTATTATATGCGATTTTTATTAATTTAGCTTCTTAACATTATCAATCGATTTTTTAAATAATCGATTATATTAATTACCTTTTTTTTCTCCCCTTTTTTACTCTTTTTTTTCTAGTTTTTTTAACATTAGATGCGCGCTGTTGGATGAAACCAATGTAGCCAAATTACACATTTTAATCGAATTTTGCAAAAAGCGCATATATGTTCTTGTCCGCTTTATTAGCCTTTATTTTAATTAATTATAGTATTAAAAAGAGTAACTATTCAAAGTCAGAAAATCGATTGTTAAATAAATAGATTTATTTTGGAGGGAGAATATCTTTTATTTATTAATCGATTTTTTCCACTCCAAGTAAATTATTAGCGGTTACAGGTAAAATGGACTTCCACATTACAATGCGATTGTGGAATATATTATTACTATGGAGTTAAATTTATACTAACGCAAGATTGACTTCATAGCTTGAATTACAAAAAAATTTATAAAGAAAATCAAAGAAAAATTGTTAAACTATTTCTAAATATTTTTTATATTATATATAAGGTGATATTGTCACTAAATAAAAAGTTTATAAATAGCTGCTACCTAGTAGAAGATTGAAACAATTATAAACATTTTTAATTTCCCTGCCCTGATAGAGGGCGTTGGCTTAAATTTTTTTTTATCTAGATCTTCTTAGTAATCTATGTTTTCTTAGCGAGTGACATACCCAATACCCATGATTGTGGATTATTATAATTTAAAAATCAATCTGATTAATTCAAATTTCGAGTAATTCGTGCCGGCGCTCCAATGGGTGGGCGGAGGAAAGTAATGGCGGGGAACAGAAGTTCGGACAACGTCGTTATGCCGGACATTACCGAAGTAGCCGAACCCGATCCTCTCTCGACTGCGGCCGAGCGTAATTCCGATTGCTCTGATGGCGGTACGATTTTGTCAACAGCTATCAAGTCAGCCCGCCGTTCAAGCGACTCCAATGGCGTCGTCACGGTGCCGGTATCCTTACCGGTTGGTACGCTTATTACTGGCACTACGTTTAACGTCATAACATCCGATCAGTTGCAGCACTTAAAGCCAATGATATGCGTTGATAATGGATTTATCTCAGGTGGCTCTGTACCAGAAGACATAAGACCGACCCATATAGTCATTCAAAACACGCCATCGCCGCCGCCTGCCCGCGAACAGAAAGATCATGAAACACAAACAAATTCGACTTCTTCAAGCAAATCGATGAGTAATCGATCATGGGTCGAAACTGCAAATATGCCCATACTTCCCATACGATGTAAGAATACATCAGCAGAGCTTCATAAGCAGAGGTTAGGTTCTGGAGGGCGGGGCAGGTGCATAAAGTATGGAATGGAATGGTATACGCCTAGTGAATTTGAAGCACTTTGTGGGAGAGCATCAAGCAAAGATTGGAAACGTTCAATAAGATTTGGTGGTAGAAGTATTCAGGCTTTAATTGATGAAGGCATACTGACACCACATGCGACCAGCTGTACATGTGGAGCATGTTGTGATGATCAAACTGGTGTGTTGCTAAATTTATTAATTCACAGATAATGCAAGCTTGTAACTATCCACTTAACACTAGCATGACTTTTATATAAATTAAACATAACACAAGTAAAAACTCACTATGGTACATAATTAACCTTTATTTTATTTTGATTTGTATAGATTTGTATATAGACTTTTGTAATATGTACCTACTCTATTTGCACAACAAAAAAATTGACTAGATTTATTATATTATATATCTAACTTTTATACATTCTGATATCCTCAATTTTATTTATGGGTGATGGTAAAAATTGTATGACTAATAATTTATTTCAATTAGTAATGTACTATTTTGAAATTGAAATAAATTACTACTACTAGACTACTTTTACAATAGATTTTATTTGTTTATTGTAATTTAGAAATATGTTTTGAGAAGCAATGAAATGTATATCTAAGTTAGTCACTATAATGTTTTTTTGAGAATTCTTTTCCCCATGTTTTTTAATTTTAAAAATAATTGCACAATAATTACACAATAAAGGTGAACATATAAAAATAATTTCTTAAAATTAATTATATAAAGAATAAAGTTAGAACTTGTAAATAAACTTTCTTTCTAATAAAAATTTCTAGTTTATATTTTGTTAATATAAACTATATACACTTAAAATAATAAAAGAAATTGTATAAAATATTTAATTTGACTGTTTTTGTCTGTGTTGATATGAAATATTTTTTTATATAGCCTTTAAAAAAAATTACCAAGTATCTCACAAATATAAGTATAAAAAAAAGTAGAAGCTGATGTCCATGGTTGAATAATCTTTAATATGTGTTTTTTAGTCTATTTTTTAATATGAAATATAATTGTTCTTTCAGCAATGGGGCCAATAAGGTTGTTTACACCATATAAGAGAAAGAAAAAGAACCAAGAAGGTATTTTATGAATTTATCTTCATTTATTATACTTGTTTTATTATAAATAAATAATTTATATAAATAGTAAATAAATAATAATAAATATATGGGACACTTACACACACGGTCGTCCTTCCCTAAAATAACTTATTAATACTTGTGTTATGTGTGACAGACAACTGGTGAATATATACTTATATATTTTTTAAATACATACATAAATACAAATATACACCCAGGCTCAAAGGCCAACAAATTAATTTATAGAAAATGTTGGCCCTCAGCGGGAAACGAACCCGCGACCTGCGGAGCTGATGGCAGGGTCACTACCCACTGCGCCAACAGGCCAGCAAGTAATGAATAAACTTTGTAGGAACACCAGTAAAGAAATTAAAAGTAAGATGTGAAAGCACTCTCACTGAAGCAGATGTAGATAATATTCATCAAACAAGCAGCAATAGTCATTCCAATGAAGCTTGGCAGTCAATAGCAGAAGGCCTTGACACAAATACAGACTATCAGCTGTTAGCAAGTCCCGAGATGAATTCAGGTAACAATATATTCATTTTCTTTATTAAAAAATCTCTTTTTAACAAGATGCAACTATGAAATTTAGCAGGATCTGTTCCATTTTGGTATCCAGCTAAATAGAATAGTAACACCTTCATTTTTACCGACCGCCGCCGACGCCGTCGACCCGCCGAGTGGTACCCAGCTGAGTAGAATAGACCACCCTCTTTCTTACCGGGGTGTAGTAAAATACGACTTAGATAAGTTGATGTCAGGCAGGCGGCCGATGGTAAAATACATAGCCAAATCATTTGACATGTTTATAATTTGTTCTGCCAACCCCACTTAGAGTAGGATAAGGGTATGAAGATGATGATCCAATTATGAAGTTGATATCCTATGTAGAAAACTGAGTAAAACTACCTATCACTGGATAAATATAGTATTGAGAAAACTAGAAGATTTTCTCATGAAGAAAGTTCAATATTTTTGCTTGGTTTATCAAATTTCATAATACATTATATCAATATTTAGGATATTGACATTATCCAATTTATGTGTTAGTTATCGCATATTTTATTTTACTTTATTTTGTGTGTATACTTACTGTATAGGCTAGTTACAATTTATAGAATTAGGCATACTTTGCGGAGATCTATAATACAAAAGTAATAATAAAATTTTCTATTTACTTTGTCGCAGATTACAGCAAAATAATTTTATTATTACTTTTCTACTTATAATTGTACAAAGCATTGCGACTCACAGTGATAAGCATCTTTTATAAATAAATTATAATAATAATGACAAATTTCAATCTATTTAAAATAAGAATTGCATAATTAGATTAGTTACTTTCAAAATGAACCCATTAAATCAGTGTCTTCAAAATTCAAAGAATTTAAATTTCATTCATTCATCATAAAGAATTCAAATTAAGAATTTTTTTGAATTTGGAACCAAATCTAGCATTGCATATAAATGTCCCAGAGTGAAAGCATTAATTTCATGTCCAACTCTTAAACAAATTGTCCCTCTATGGCCTCTGAGGCCAGCACTCACATTGGGAAACACTGCTTTAAATTATTTTTTTAAATTATGCTCTATTGTGCCAGTGGAATTCAGTTTTCTTATATGTTTAACAATTCATAATTTAATTTTAGGAAATGCATGCACTTTTCGTTTTTAAGATTGTTTTCTATGATAATAGCACTGCTGCTTTAATAAATTTTACATATAGCAAGGCATGTTATTATTGTTATAGTGTATTGATGAAACTGCAAAATTATATAAATGTAGATATTAGAACAAGGATTTGATGCGAATAATGTTTTATATGCAAAGCAATTTTTTTCTGCATGGATCCATTTATAAATATACTTTTCCTTTTTTAGAAATTTTATGATAAATGTACTATACTTTTAACCTAACATGTCATATTGATTTTCTTATATTGTGTATGTGCAAGCATTGTGTTTAGTATTTCCCTTATATGTATTTTTGTTTGTTTATATTTTAAAGTTATTTTGTTCTTGTTATAATAACCTTTTACTGTCCCATTCTTGGACAGCACATTTATCTTTCCTTTGGAGAATAAACCCATTGTGGAGCTACATTGCAGATAGGTAGGCTACTGATATTTTAATCAATTTACCAAAAGCCTTATTAACCTGGAATTTGTTAAAAGTACATTAATATTTATATTATAATTTTAATTAATGTGTAGGTAATTGAACCCATTTTTTATAAATTTTCTAGGTCTTCCAGATATAACTAAAGTGGTAAAGAGGCTAGAAGATATTGGGCAAACTCTAGCGCAGCTTTCAACAGAACTAAAACAGTGTGTTGAAGATGTCAAAATTGTTAGAAAATACGAAAGGTTGGAGCAGGACCGTGCGTCTGCAATACTAGGAGCAAGTATGGATGCGCAAGTAGAGTCTGAACAGGTGTCACTGCACAGTGTTGATGATTCAACCTCAAAAAAGGTAAAATTCACAACTAGCTCTCGCACATTAATTGTTTGGGCTAGACATTTGTTAACTGCATGCATCAACATGTGGCGTAGCTTCCGGAGGGCTAGACGAGGTAGTGCCCCGGGCCCCCCAAGTTCAAGGAGCCTGACCAGACCCTCCTTTCCAGGAGTATTTTTTGCCCCAGGGTTTGAGATACCACTTGTATCAGATATGTACCCATAATTATGAAAGTGAAAGTAAAGAAAAATATTAAATGTGATTTTTACGATATCGTCAAAAATGAACCATTATATTGTAGTTGTAAATTCAACATTAAATAGAATTCATTTTGTGTTAATTATCAAAGTGGTCTACGTCAAAAATATAAAGAAATTAAATATCCAAAATTTGAAAGAGGGCTTTTCTTTTCGTGATGCGTTTTAGAATTACATAAAAGAATTACCCTGAGCATTATTGTGAACTGATAGAAAGTGTAGAAGAAGACATTACATTTTGAAGTCACAGACAGATTTATTTCAATGTAATAAATAAAGGATCAGATTCGTGAAAAATGAACTATAGAAAATGTTCTATGAAACTATTTTTGATACTCCTGAATTCCACGTTTTAGATCTGTTACCTAATAGAAGAATACCTAAAATATACAAATATAAATGGTCAAAGGCAATTCAATTTTTAAAGAAGACTTTGACGTATGAAGTTGACATTAAGTCTCATATTCATAAAAAATTCCATTAACAAAGACTAGTAAAATTCTAAAAGCGCAAATCACCATGTATTAGTATATCTTTATCTACCGTGCTGCAACGGTAGATTTTCAAAAAATTACAGTTGTAGAATTCTAAATTCTTTAACCATCTTTATTAGAGCCTACCTTCGTACTTATATTTATAATAATAATAGTGTAAAAAAATTATTTTGATTTTGTTTTATAATATTATTTGTCGACTTATTCTGGTATACGGTAAAAGTATAATAAGTATGTGTACAACTTTATACCATTATTCGATGTATTCATGTGTGAAAAAAAAACAAAAAATTTAAAAATATTTTTAATTTATGCAAATTATAATTAAAAATCTTGAAACAATAAATACCTGACGTAGACCAATTTCATACTTAACGGTACATATGTAACTTTCATTTTGTAGGTTTTTTGATTGATTGATTGATTGATTTTTTTATTGTTATAAAATAGCACCATGTTTGATTCCCAGTTATTGTTATGAATGGTAGTACTACTAATTATTAATAGAGTAAGTAATGTTTGATTAAAGTTCTTTTTGCTATAAACTGCTTATTATTGATACATGTAGCTTATAAATGATTGCCTACTTCTATAGAAAATTGTATCTTTTACTTTACTACATTTGATTTTCAATATGGGGATATTTTAACAAAGCAGTTAAAGTTTTTTTAACACTTCTTTCTCTCTCTTTTTCTCGTCAACAAATAAACGTCCACCGTTGGACATAGGTCTTTTCCAAGACAAAGGTCTCCAAGCTCAGTGATCATCAAGCTCAAGATCTAGTGCTGTCTGTCCACTTAGTGAGGGTCTGATTAGGTTGCGCTTTCCGCTGTGGGTTTGTTTCAAGGTGCTTTAACAGTTCATAATGTCAAAAAATATGTCCAGTTATGTTAACGCTATGCATGATGACGCTAACATTGATCTTCTCATCCTATGATTGTAATGAATACTTTCATGCTGGGGTCTGCACAACATGTTATATACATAAGACAACATGTCACATGATTTGGCTACGTATTTTACGACCGACCGCCTGCCTGACACTAACTTACCTTAGTCGTATTTTAGGACACCTCGTTAAGAAAGAGGGTGGTCTATTTTATTCAACCAGATACCACACGGATACTACACTTTGGAAGATCTAAATAAACATATTGGTTAAATTTGTTAATTTTTTGTTCGTATAATTGGAATTTTTGGTCTGTAAACCCTAAGAGTTTAGAGTTTAAAATTCCTACCCTGATTCCACTCTAACTGGAGTCGGCATAATATCTTTTCATCTTCCATTCTTTTCTTTCATTCGTCAAATCTTGTGCTACTGCTTTTATAAGCATTTGATAACTCACATAATACATCCACCTTTTTTTCGGCTTCTGTCTAAGCATATACTAACCACTTTCATATTTCAAACTCGTTTGGTCACATGATTTTCATCTTTTCTAGTACACATTTGGAGACAAGTTGAGGGCTGAAATCTCGTTTTATTTTCAGGATACTTTATAGTTATTAGACATTAAATTATTAGGTTATAAGAACTTTGTCATGGTGGACTGATGGACGTCCATATTGGATGAAAAATCATGAGATGCTATTATTTATTTGACACAATGAACCTGACCTCAAATTGAGCTACATAATTCAAATGCAGAAATCAAAGAAAATAATTTAATAACTAAGGACACAGACCAGGGTAGGCAAACCTTTATGCACCAACGTGCCATTTTTTCTAAACAAATGCTAATGAGATCACTGGCGTGTCATGAAAATTTCAATGGTGGCGATGGCCATTCGACTCTGCTACGACAGTTTAATCATAGACTAAAATATTGAGGCTCAAAACATTGACTATAGCGCCATGCGGCAGACATGGAACTAGGTGTCACGTCACGCCGTGCGTAGGATCACCCGCGTAGCCTGCGTTCGCTCATTAAAAATACCTACTTCCCTTATTTCTCTTAGTGCACTATAAATTTCGTGATCGGTGACGTGGCAAAATAATGTGTCGCGTGCCATTGTTTCGCGATCCCTAACATAGACTATAGCTATTCATATAAACAAAGTCTCCTGCTGTGTCTATGTCTATGTGTCTTTCTATCTGTTGGTGATGAAGTGAAAAACTACTGCACGGATTTTTATGTGGTCCTTCACCAGGTAGCCAGAGTAACTTATAAGAAAAGTCTAAGTAATTTATAGAATTTGGCGTTACTTTGCGGAGATCCATAATACAAAAGTAATAATAAAATTATTTTGCTATATTCCGCGATGAAGTAAAATAGAAAATATATATAATGCTAAATGTAGAGCGGACAATCGGTTATCATACCTGACACATGCAGGATTTGTAAAAACACATGCACAAATCTCCACCACCGCCACCACGCCACCACGATACACAAGCACTATATACGTTCACTATCACAAACTCAACAATCGTTTGACCTGCAACGGAAGCGTCATCAGGAGATAGACTCCACGACCAAAATGCTTTGCGATTTTATTTTATGACTTTTATAAAAGTGTAAATGTATAATAAGGTTTTGTGTAAATAAGTTGAAATATGACGATAAATCTTTAAAATTTCTGGAAAAGTCATAACATTTAGAAGCTTTCATTACAAAGGCTTTCTAATACGTGTTATGTATATTAAATCAATACTTGGTTAGGATATTTCTCTTTTAAAGGGACAAAAAGTTTGTGATGACGTGTATCTGTCTTTTAAGTATAACTCTACTATATTTATCTAACTTTTAAAGAAATGGTCACGTACATTGCGGTATTTGGAAAGGTAATTCCACGAATACAGTATTAATACTTATCAACTAAAATATATTATTTATCTGAAGCATTTTATATCTATAATTGTCGATGTCTAAACGTCGATTATTTTCGGGCTTATCCTTGAGACCACTTTTATGTATTAGGCTGACAAATGGTAATGTCCAAGCGTCAGAAAAGATTTCTGAGCTTATACTTAGATTAAAAATTTGTATTAGAAATTTAGCGATTGCATGGCCTTTTTGTTTATAAATTCGTTATTTAATTCCTTAAAAGCTTTTTCATTTTGAAGTTGCAAGATAAATGTCCCTAATTCTTTCTGATCAGTTGGATGCATTAAAAAACAATTATTGGTCGATTGTGTTGACATTAATCTAAATGTTACTAATTCTTCTGATATATTCGTGCCAGAGAAAATATGATTTGCTAGCTTTTGCCCCATAGTTAAAAAGTAATCATTACATCCATTTAATGTTTCTAATAGGTGGACCGGAAAGTAATGTCGTTTTTGTGAATATCGATAATTAGTCGTCATTTCTCAACTTACTGTGTATTGCAAAGAGGTGCCTAAGTTATTTTAAGGTTACTGTGACTTATTCGCTTCTGAATAATTCAATATTAAAGTTTTTTATTTGTAATTTGAGGAAAAATGGCCACCCAAATACCAGAAGAACGTATCCGGCATTGTATGCTTTTTGAGTTTCGCAAGGGTAGTAACGCAACAGTTGCTACCAAAAACATTTGCGATATTTATTCAAGTGCATTAGACGTTCGCAGATGTCAAAGATGGTATTCCAAGTTCAGATCTAGTAATTTCGATGTTTCTGACTCCTATCAATCAGGAAGACCAACATCATTATTTAACGACATGCTAAGGGCAGAATTGGAAGAAAATCCATGTCTAACAATCAACGAACTATCAAACATACTTAACCAACCTTGGTCAACTACTCAGGAACATTTACAGCAGATTGGGAAAATAACCAGTGCATGTGTTTGGGTCCCTCATAATCTGTCTGAAGAAAAGAAAGTCAACCGATCCATTACATACAACGCATTGCTTCAACGGCACCAAAGAGAACCGTTTTTTGATCGTTTGATCACTGGAGACAAAAAATGGGTCCTATATGATAATCTAAAACGGAAATGGCAGTGGTTTTTTTAAAATGAATCACCAAGAAGTTCTTCGAAGCCGGGTTTGCTTCCCAAAAAAGCGCCCCTATGTGTTTGGTAGAATATTCGCGGAATTGTCCACTCTGAAGTGCTAAAACCAGGAAAAACTTTTAACACGGACCTTTATTGTGAACAATTAGATCGCGTGAACCAATCTTTAATGTCAAAGTATCGAGCGATTGTCAACAGAAAGGGAGTCATCCTGCAACAGGACAAAGCAAGACCAAACTGTGTACGGCGACCACCCCAAAAAAATAATGAATTAGGGTGGGAGGTACTGCCTCATCCAGAATACTCGCCTCATATCGCTCCTTTCGATTTCCATTTATTCTGATCCCTGCATAATTTTCTTAGTTGAAAAAAAAATTAAAATTTGGATGATGTCCAAAATTCCACCTCAAGATATTTTTCTCAAAAATAAATTATTTTATATTAATCCGGGATTACAAAATTTGCACTCTAGATGGCAAAAGGTTGCTGATAACGAAGGTGATAATATTATTGATTAGAAATAAAGCCCTATCAAAATATTTAATTTTGAATTTAATGTAAGAAAACGACATTACTTTCCGGTCCCCCTAATATTTTGATTGTTCCAAGTAACTCCACTGCATTAGAACTTGACTTTGGTGGGTGTTTTTGAGTTATGTTTTCATTATGTTTGACGACTTTCTTGTAACTCGGTGTGTAAATAAGATTAGTGTTTCCTGACAATTAATTGGGTTTGAAAAAAAATCTTTGAGCTGCTCCTAGGCTAAAAATTATTTTATAGAAGAAACTATCTCAGCTTTACTGCTGAGTTGGCATAATATAAATTTTAAAACTACCAATTTTTAAGTTACGTGGCAAGTTCATAAGCATTATTACAAATATAGATATAATGTATCTCGTCGATGACGGTTCTGATTCCGATTCCGTCATCTATGAAAAGTGCTATGTCAAAAGTTAACATAAAATGGAAATTTTTTTATGTGTATATTAAAACAGGAGAGAACACAAAATAAGAGCCTCTTTGCGCAAGACAATCTCGTGCTTAACACAATCGAATGCGTTTGATAAGTAATAGAAAACACCTTGCGCGTTCTGGAAAAAAGCTGGTAGTATTAAATTGGTCTGTAATTATTTATAGATCTTCTTTATCTCCAGATTTAAACAGAGAACAAATTTTTAACTCTTTTTATGAGATCTGGAAATATACCTAAATCTAGACTTTAAAAAAAAATGCTAAATGAGACGCAAGAAAATCAATGATATTCTGTATTGTGAGCACTAGGGTTGCCACCCGTACTATAATATATAGTATCGTACTATATTTAAGTCAATTGTACTATATATTATAGAAAAATAATATAGGACAAAAAATACTATATATATATATATATATATATATATATATATATATATATATATATATATATATATATATATTTATATATTTATATATATCGCTAATTCAATTGTCGCGCTTTTTTAATCAACTGTGAATGGAACGCGCCCGCAGCACTGCATAGTGAATGTTTGAACGAAACACATTCATGTATTTACGGGGCTTAGTTAGTTAGTAACTCTAACTCCTTTGTCATTGTCCAGCGAAAAGTAATAAAAATTAATCATCGAAAAATAAATAATGATTGAAAATAGATGTGTACTATTTTTTTCCTGAATTTCCTAAAAGTACTATATTTTTTTGATTTAAAAAGAAAAATACTATATTTCTTAAAAAAAAAAGGTGGCAATCCTAGTGAGCACTGTCTATCCCCATAAATCTTGTCTTTTAAACGAATTGTTTCGGTGCTTTTTAGAACGTCACATAACGGTAATGTGTTTAAAATTAAAGAACGCCACATTCAGTGACGCTCGTCTGTAAATGATTAAGTGCTACTGTTGGCGAGGAATTGATTGACGTAGTAGCAGTATGTCTTAAAAACTTTAAAATGTGTGAGCGTCTTCTAAATTGGAAGTAAAAATTTTGCTACCGGTGCTAAGTTCAAGATTATTACCTTGAATTTTATTTTTACCAATTTCATCGGTTAAAATATTCCACGTTGCTTGTATTTTATTTTCAGAGGTAGCGATCTTCACTTTCAATCATCATCATCAATCAAACCTTTTCCTATTAATAATGGTGCTACTGATCAGCGAGATATAAAACATGTGTAGTTTTAAGTAGTGTTTAAGACGATTTCGCAAAGTATCTGACAGATCAAAGCCTCATTATTCTAAGCCGCAAGTGGTTACAGCAACTAAATGGATACCCTGGACAAGTCATTCGGTTATATGCACTATTATAACGGCTATTATTTTAAGAATGCTGTCTTCCGTATTAAGGGTTTGTTAGTATTTTGAAAGAGTTATTTCTCTTATTTAACTGTTAATAGGTTCGACACCTATTAATAGTTAAATAAGATTATTAAAATATTGCTTGCGAATCCCTACTTATAAAAGCGAAAGTTTGTCTTTCTGTCTGTTTGTCAGTTACTATTTAACAGCTATTCCGCTGGAGCAATATTGATAAAATTTAGTACGTTTGAAGGCTGTATACCAGCCTAACATATAAGTAATAACAAAAAAAATATTCCTACAGGAATAAGAAAAAAATATTTGTACATACTTGAGGGTAATTTAACAATGAAGTCGATGCGAAGTCGCAGGTACTAATAGTGTTCTATGATTGTTTGATGTCATCGAATAAAGCTAGCCGTCCAGAACTAATCGCTCAAATGAAATCAGTTCTGCTTAAGTTAGTAAATTAGAAGTTTTATCTAATAAAAATAACCCACTCTTTGTAGTTATTGGATGTAAATTTTAGTGCGCTAACTGTAATCGGGAAGCATCAGCGGAGTGTTCTTTATGTCGACGTACACCATATTGTTCCACATACTGCCAGAAAAAGGATTGGGCATCCCACCAAATTGAATGTCTCCGAACAGTACCTACGATTCATTCAGATACACAACAGCATCAGTCAATTATGCTTATTGTTGAAAGTCAACATCAATAGTATACAAAACAAACAGGTAAGTGCTCAATAATATTTTAACTGTTATAGTGTCCACCCCGCCCGGTGACGCTGTAAAAGCCGTTAGGGCTAACAGCATATAGTCAATTCGAAAAAAAAAATAGTGTCCATAAAAATTGAGAATGTCTGTCTGTTGCATTTCACGGCTAACCTGCCAGACCAATATTGATGAAATTTAGCACAATTATTATGAATTTTCACCATTAATTAGTGTTACTATTACATTTTTTGGAAAAAGGACTTAAAATGATACTTATATATCGAAATAGTTAATAGAATTATTTAAAGGGGTAAGCAGAGTTTAATGTCTGTTCTCGGTAGGGTCAATTTATTATTATAATTAATTATTTATTTTGTAATTTAAAGCAATAGACATGATTATTCAAAAGAACAGATAGAATCTATTTGAATAAAGAACATTTTATCTTTGCAAATCTTATAATTTATTTTTTATAATTTACTACCTTTTTAGAAAATTCTAAACTCGATATACTTTGTAGAATAGTGTTTCAATTTATGTTCGAATTATGAAAAATAACTATTGTTTTTCAGTTTCATCTCGAGAAACTGTTTACAAAGGCCCTATGGAGAAAAAAAGGAGTTTTCATACATAAATTTCGGACATCTTTTAACTCATTGTATACCATACAAAATTATTGTGGGTATTGTTATATAACAAGATGAGCTGATAATCTCTTGTGATAAGGCGGGTGCATTCGAAACTTTAGTTTACTACTGTGTATACATTTGAACACAAACAATTCTGAACATGTGTCGACGAGTGTATACTAGTTTATGGATTTGTTGGTATTTGCCACGTCATGGGTGCACGCTGCAGTCGTTTTATCATACTTGTTTTACACTTTTTTCACTTTTGAAACTCTTGTTGAATACTGAATAAGGGGACTTATTAGTCGTTAATTATTAGTATATTAATGTGTCGCAATAAATGTGATAAGATATTCATTGTAATTCAGAGTGATATAGAAAAGACTAGTTTTTCTCTCCAATCAACGAAATTAACACTCTGCTACTAAATTTTATAATATTTTCCTAATGGGTGTTTTATACGTTATAGAGATCTTATAAAAATATGTTGATAAATTAAGAGCAACTTCTCTCTTATTAATAGAATCTAATTAAGAGAAACTTCTTTCTTATTTTTTTATATGATAAAATTGTTTTTGTTGAAACAATTACTACATACAAATGCATATCATTTGTTTGTGGAAAAGACATTCCTTTGAAACTATCGTATTATTATAGATTTAAAAATGAAAAATTGGATGTTAGCATTCCCAAAAAAGCCTGTTCGTAACATTAACGAGAATTGAATTTATTGACATATTACAAATTGGCTTGAAATGTACAAAATATGTTTTATTCTTAATATTCTATAGTATTTATGTTAACTAATAGCGTGTGTATACATTATTTAAGAGAACGTATTTGATAATTTCAATTGAACCAAAAAATATTTGTAAATAGAAATAAGATGCGTTTGTTAATTATTAATGTTATTTATTAGCGATAAGGTATGTTAATTGGTTTACTAGTATATAATTTTAAGCGATTAATATTTTATTATATCAAAGCCAAATAATGTTGACTGATCGTGAAATCCAATGATCAATAAATACCCAGATAGCTAAAATTAGATTTTTTATCTTGTAATTTTTAGGTTTTCGCTCCATAAATGGTTTAATGGAACGATTTTTATTTAAAATTAATTAATATTTCAATAAATTCAAATTTTACCTTATTCAAATAAAATGTATAATTCCACAAGATAACTGATTTTTTTTCCTATTAGATGATTCCAAAGGACAAAGAAAGTTCGAACTTAATACGGTTTTATTTTATCAGTTCGAAGTTTGCTATTTTAAGATAAATTTTACTATTTAACGTCAACAGTTGCAAAGCTGTTTAAGACGTTAATAGTGCATTATATCTAATTGAATATTATAGGGGTATTTGTGTGACGATATAAAAAAAGCATCTGTTGGTGCTAAAGTCGTATTTCTTTAGTTTGCGTCATGACGCATCCCATCCTATGACGTAAAATAAGGAAATACGACCTTACATTCGTGATGTAAGGAACATGCCGGGGATAATTGTTGTCCGGGTATGGGCGAAACTCGAGTATCTCATAATATATAGCAGTGTTTGTTGTTTTTGTTATTATCCAGACTATCAAAATTTTAGATTTAGAACAATAAATATCGTAAATTTTGTGTAAAGAGGTCAAGGTGTTACAAATACACGCACACACACGTACACCTAAACAAATAAAAAACAAACTGTCGCTTTTATAGAAGTTTTAGAATGATAAAATTTCTATTTTGACTAGCCAAGAAATGTTATTATTTTAGACTTGTCTCATTCTTATGGAAAGTATGTAAGTTATCACGTTTTGATGGCATTTTAATACGCTTGGTGCGTATTAGAATGCCATCAGAATTCGTCGTTTTATGCATTATGATTGATAATTACATTATTAGTTAAACAGGTAAGATAGTCAAGTACAAAGCTAAAAAGTAATGTGTAATAATAAGTAACTATGCCGAGTAATAGATGTAAGTATATTAGATGTAAATATAAATAATTTGCACGAAGGCAGGATAGTAATTGTTCTCGCGCATATATTATGTATTTATAATTATGAAAGTGGGCTGTCATATATATTTTATTGTTTTTAAATATTTATTAAATTGCATTTCAAACTATTACAAAGCATATTTTATATTGTGGGAAATTTTAATATAGTACTTTATCATTCGTTTTAATGGATGTAAAAATGTTGTTTGAATTGATTTTAATTTTTTTTAATTCACCGAATGTCCTGTAAACGACTTAAAGCAGTAAACTACGTCTTTTATTGGAAGTAAAAAAATTACCTCCATTGGTTGATTTTTCAGGAAAGAGAAGGTGTACATATTATTAGTAATTATGTATATAGTTATGCGTTATTTATTACTTTTTATCATCGTAAAAATTAATGTTATAATAATTGTATTCGAATAATTATTTATATTTTTACGCAGACCACTTTCCAATATAATATAGTAATTATAATCTATTAATGTTTAATTTTAAAAACTACATTGAATTGATTTATTTTATTATAATGTGATGTGAAAAAATGGACAATTTAATTTTTGTAAAATTTTAACTTTGACGACTTTTATAATTGTAGGTATATATCAAATACGACCATCGAAACTAACATTATTAATTAAGTATTAATTATTTATATAATAATTGTAGAAATAGGCATTAATACACAAGGAACTACGAATATATTCGTCTCTTTTTGGATTTTCTTGTGGAATATATCTCTGGAAATATATATTTTTTAATACTTGTTTAGAAAAAATGCGAATCTATTTGAAATACATTAGGCGAGCATGTGAGTGCTTTTTCTTTCTATCAACGCTTAAAATAAACTACACCCATACGGCGAGTTACCAAACGTAATGTAAAAGGATATTGCATCGAAAATTGAATATAATTTTAAATTTAGATAGTATCTCAACACGATGCTATTAATATTATATATAAATATCTCGTAACTTAATAATCTTATTCGAAGTTATAAGATGGACATTGCAAACGAAAAGGCAAACGCTCGTCACTTTCGGGAGTTAAGGTAGTTTTGCACCTACTTATTGACATAAGCTTAACGAATTAAATCTTTGTAGTTGCTCAAAGACAGAAAATAAATGACTTACCTCATATAAACGTCCTCCAGTGATTATAACGTCACATAGCATTTATGTTGTTTTGCCATTTAATGCGACCTACCTGTCAAACTTGACAAGTACTTGCTTAGCACTACACTTCCTAACATAAGTATACACTGCTACGGTGGTAGCTTCAGTACCTATATTGATCCTTGACGATTTAACAGTGCTTGAAAAAGCTTATTTGAATAAAGATTATTTTGATTTGTATTGACTTACAACTAATTATAACAATGTGAAATTGTCACTTTTGTATTAGTCTCCATATTCACGGAGTTTAAATCTTTTGTGGTATTTTTATGGTTTATATTACTAATAAATGAACCTGTGGTATTGTAATATTTAAATGTATGGGAGGTGGTTTACTTTATGTCATGATTAACCAGTCCAGTAGTTTCTTGTGTATTACAAAATTTGTAATAGTAATTTTATGTAATTTTTGACATCTCGTGAAGCAATAACATTTACGTCAAATGGTTATGTAGGAAATTATTAATATAGATTCATTTTTAGGTATATTGTAAATATTTTTATGGTTATATACTTTTAGCATATGTGTCGCGATTACAAACGCCCACTTACCACTTAATGTGAATGTGCTGTAGTTGTTTTGCTGAGAAATAAAATCTGCCGGAGTCTGGCTGGTTGTCTGCCCTAGGTGACACCTGATTTCCCAAGTGGGTTGAAGATCTTGAACCACTATTTTAATCAGCCCCTTCTTAACATTACAATGATAAAATTTAAAAGTGATTTACTAAGTAATAATTACCAATATTATTACTTAGGTTTTAAGTCTTGTTTTTTTTTAATATGTAAGAATTTATTCGTAAATATCCATCTTATCTATATTGGATGCTAAATTCAATTATACATATATTTATGTTCTTAAACTTTAATATTTCTCCTTGTACGTTGGAAATATTTCAATTAGTACTATTCCATTAGTCAAAATTGAAGTGAAAACTGTATATATTGTATGAGTTAATTATAGTTAATTTATACTTTCCGATTGTTTAACTTTACTATAAAAAAAATTTGTACGTTTATAATAAGAGGATATTTTAAGTTTGTTTGCGATTTTGGTTTTTAAGGATCCATTCTTAGCGTTATTTTATCGAACCGCCAGCGCTACTCGTGTTTTATAAAGTCTCGTGTTTTTATTACCATACAGAAGTAATAAATTTCTTAAGACAAACATCGCGGTAAAATTACTTCCTCACAGTAAAATAATACTTAAAATGTTCTTAATGAACAACATACAACGTATTTTCGTCCCTGTAAACCGTACATGCAAAATTAGTAAATAGTACATTCCGTCATAGTATAGTCCGTCGGCATGTTGACTAGCAATAGCTTGCAGTGTAAAATGATATGGGTGATAAAATTCCTTAACATTAATCCTCGAGCAATATTTGTATAGTGAAATGCTTTAAAGAGCTACAAATACAGAGCTTTATGAAAATCAGATGCGATTTAGTATGTTGGATAGCGATAGTTTACAGTGTAAAATGATATGATCGGTGATAAAATTCTTAACGTTGATTGTCGAGCAATATTTATAGCGTGAAATGTTTTAGAGAGCTGTTTTACAAAGCCTCATGAAAGTTAAATGCGGTACCGTCAGTATTTTGATTAGCGATAGTTTAGTGTAAAATGATAGGATCGGTGATAAAATCCTTAACATTGATTGTCTAGCAATACTTAAATTGTGAAATGCTGTGAAAAGCTACAAATAAAGCCTTATGAAAGTCAGATGCAATTCGGTATGTTGACTAGTAATAGTTTACGGTGTAAAACGATATGATCGGTGATAAAATCCTTAACATTGATTGTCGAGCAATACTTAAATTGTGAAATGCTGTGAAAAGCTACAAATAAAGCCTTATGAAAGTCAGATGCGATTCGGTATGTTGACTAGTAATAGTTTATGTTGTAAAATGATATGATCGGTGATAAAATCCTTAACATTGATTGTCGAGCAATACTTAAATTATGAAATGCTGTGAAAAGCTACAAATAAAGCCTTATGAAAGTCAGATGCGATTCGGTATGTTGACTAGTAATAGTTTACGGTGTAAAACGATATGATCGGTGATAAAATCCTTAACATTGATTGTCGAGCAATACTTAAATTGTGAAATGCTGTGAAAAGCTACAAATAAAGCCTTATGAAAGTCAGATGCGATTCGGTATGTTGACTAGTTATAGTTTCCAGTTTAAAATTATATGATCGGTGACAAAATCCTTAACATTGATTGTCGAGCAATACTTAAATTGTGAAATGCTGTGAAAAGCTACAAATAAAGCCTTATAAAATTCAGATGCGATTCGGTATGTTGACTAGTAATAGTTTACGATGTAAAACGATATGATCGGTGATAAAAGCCAAAGACATTGATTGTCGAGCAATACTTAAATTGTGAAATGCTGTGAAAAGCTACAAATAAAGCCTTATGAAAGTCAGATGCGATTCGGTATGTTGACTAGTAATAGTTTACAGTGTAAAATGATATGATCGGTGATAAAAACCTTAACTTTGATGTCGAGCAATACTTAAATTGTGAAATGCTGTGAAAAGCTACAAGTAAAGCCTTATAAAAGTCAGATGCGATTCGGTATGTTGACTAGTTATAGTTTCCAGTTTAAAATTATATGATCGGTGACAAAATCCTTAACATTGATTGTCGAGCAATACTTAAATTGTGAAATGCTGTGAAAAGCTACAAATAAAGCCTTATGAAATTCAGATGCGATTCGGTATGTTGACTAGTAATAGTTTACGGTGTAAAACGATATGATCGGTGATAAAAGCCAAAGACATTGATTGTCGAGCAATACTTAAATTGTGAAATGCTGTGAAAAGCTACAAATAAAGCCTTATGAAAGTCAGATGCGATTCGGTATGTTGACTAGTAATAGTTTACAGTGTAAAATGATATGATCGGTGATAAAAACCTTAACTTTGATTGTCGAGCAATACTTAAATTGTGAAATGCTGTGAAAAGCTACAAATAAAGCCTTATGAAAGTCAGATGCGATTCGGTATGTTGACTAGTAATAGTTTACAGTGTAAAATGATATGATCGGTGATAAAAACCTTAACTTTGATTGTCGAGCAATACTTAAATTGTGAAATGCTGTGAAAAGCTACAAGTAAAGCCTTATAAAAGTCAGATGCGATTCGGTATGTTGACTAGTTATAGTTTCCAGTTTAAAATTATATGATCGGTGACAAAATCCTTAACATTGATTGTCGAGCAATACTTAAATTGTGAAATGCTGTGAAAAGCTACAAATAAAGCCTTATGAAATTCAGATGCGATTCGGTATGTTGACTAGTAATAGTTTACGGTGTAAAACGATATGATCGGTGATAAAAGCCAAAGACATTGATTGTCGAGCAATACTTAAATTGTGAAATGCTGTGAAAAGCTACAAATAAAGCCTTATGAAAGTAAGATCCAGTTCCGCCGGTAGTTAAGTAGCGATAGCTTGTACAAGAATTACAAAATAATACTACTACAAGAATTACAAAAAATACTACTACAAGAATTACAAAAAATAACCGATTGAAAATTGATCGAATAATAGACGACACGATTTTATAAGCAGTTGAATATGCATGAAGTTGTCAGTTATTATTAGTATGCAAAAAATATGTATGGTATAATTCCATGTTTACTGATTTATTTCAGTTAAAAATTCTTTAGATAACAGTTAATAAGTTTCAACTTTACACCTGATTGCCTAGACTGTACATTAACTAAGACATTTTCATTTATTTAAAATAGCCCATAAATTGTCATCATTGCAAATGATCATTAATATATATTTGATGTAAGCGTACCCAGCTGACGTACAATCCACTACTTTATAAATGGTTTATCTTCACACTTAATTCAAATCGTGTCATCTATCTTTTACAAATTTTCTTTCTGCAGGAAATATTGTTTTCCATATATCTGGAAAACTGCCACTGCTAGCTACAATCTTAAAGACTAATGTTACAACGTTTAAGCAATTCATTAGTTATCGCTTAGGAACTAAGTCTGGAAACTCTGACACTTACTTAGGCCCAGTATCCACCAAAGCGGAGAGGAGATGCGTTGTGAATAATAATTAGATTGCTAAGTCATTTAAGCTAAGTAGAGATATGGCAATGACGATATCTGATCAGTGTTCAAAACGCATCTCTTCTTCATTTTGGTAGAAACCGGGCCTGACGGTCTGATATATCTTAACATTTTTATTCATTTATATAGTCTTATTATAATATTATATTTACTACTGTATTATTAGGAAAATAATGCATATTGCTACGGGCTTCCAAATACTCGGGATAAAAATAAGTTGATAATCAAATTAAATAAAATGGCAAATCTGTCGCTGAAAGGCGCGTCTATGCGTCGAGTGGGTCGATAGTGCAATTACTCTTCTTATAAGTACTTGCCTCTTTGGCTGATAAGTTTTTACTAGGTTTAATCAACTCTCTAGCATTAGAGCCATATTTGAACATACTCGTAGTGTCACGTATAAATAACGATTTATGTACGAACGAGTTTATGTATCTTTCATAATACCATAGTCGTTGAAAGTCTATAGCATTCATTAATATTCAAAAATTTTTAACACTACATGTCTAATTTCATGTACTCGTAAGTGTACATAATTGTTTCAATAAATGGGTCATTGTGTATAGTGAAGACATAATCTAAAACGCTATTGTTTGATTTTTAAGAAAGTTTTTATAACAAAGGTATTATAAAATAAACTTTTCAATGTTTTCGTATTTTTTATTAAATTAAAGTAGAAATGTTGGCCTATTGAAACAGAGTTGAAGTAACGTATCGTAATGATTGTTATGTTATTATTAAGTTGCTTACGTATATTACAGTTCAAGTTTTATTTGTGTAAGGCAAACATATGAATAAATGAATTTGTTTTATTACATCTTATTTTATTTTAGTACAGGTAACCCTACTATAATATGGTTTCGTTATAACACGATTCGTGAATTACTACCGTGTTATAATAGGACAGTTACCTGCAATTCCATTTCCATTCGTTCCTTATTCTTTGATTTATTGTGTTTTAATTTAGGATGAATAATAAGGTTGCTTTATATTTACAGTATGGACGTGAATCTTTTTCTGGGTTTTTGACGATGGTTTTGCTTGTTCAGCTTTGGATTACTTTGAACTAATTGTATAATAAAAAACAGTGTATACTGTAATACTGTTTATTTTTAATGTTGTATAGGAAAATACACGACACAAAAAATATATTGCAAGGAAGAATACATTGGAAAGTTTTTATTGACCATTTATTTTCTATAAAAATTCGCCCAATGATATATATAAAATTCCCTAAAGTTTGAATTAGTAAGACGTTAGTTAACTAAAATTTGAATTAGATTTAGGGACAAAGACACATACTTTAGAATATAAATTTGTACTAAGTTTACTTTTGTATTTTATATATTTTAGGCTTCTTCAATTAATGCTTTTCAAAAGACGTGTACAATCGCTGAATTTGCCCAATGAGTAACAATATGCTACAAACCATGAATTTCTGTGATATATTAGTTATGGTCGGATATTCACAATATGCTTTTGAGTTCTTGAAAGAAATATGTAACCACCCATGTTGCGCGTAAACAGTTTTAATTAATCGCTAGGACATACACCTATATTCGTGTTTCTGCCTGCTGCGCTCAATGGTATTTGCATAGGAGTTTCTTTGATGTAGATATTTCTGATGCAGCCGGTGAATCCTCGTTTCGAACGCACTCCTCGTAGTTTACTTATGGCGCGCTCGTGCCCACCGATGTAGATCGCGGACCGTGTGTCTGTTGATCCCGATACGCCGAGTCCGGGATCGGAGAAATGACCGTCAACACCGACTGATACCACGTGGTGTGATTTCACCGCTGGAATCAATGAGTAATTCTATATAATATCTGAAATGTCCAGATGACCGAATCTACAGAGTTTTACAAAATACAGAATTACAAATTAATTTGATACCTTTAATTAGAGAAATTAATATAATACCTATGTTTATTGTTTGCAGATATTTTATGTATGTATGTATTTCCTACCCACGGAATTTTTACCGAGTTTTAATCGCCAAAGGCATTTTTACAGTGTTATAAATTAATATTTTTATTTAATTTTTTTACCTAGGTTTACCAGGGTACAAAAATCTTTGTCAATCAACCAAAAATTCTCAGTATTAATAAACATCGTGCAGGAAATCTCGTAAAAGAAAAGTACATGTAGTACATTATTATAAAGGACTCAGTATGATATCGGTAACAAGAATTACACTAAAACCACATGTACTGGACAATCCAAATCATACTAATCAATATTGGCAAGAAGCGTTGTTAATAATACTGATTCAGTTCGATTTTCTTCCCAAATATTGTTAGTATTGGCAAAATCTCTACAAATTAAACGCTTGAAACACATTAGTCCAATTGTGGATATAAGCTTACAATTCTTCGACGCGTTTTATACAAAGTTTTTAAATCAGATAAAAATTACCATGTATTTTATGCCATTTGCCATCACAAAGGGAGAATTTATTGCCCAGTTTATAACTAGCACTAAAAGGCCCTTTTCCATTCTCCACATTGGCCACAACTTCGTTTTCCATGAGTTCCAGAACCATGAAGTCTTTCCTTCCATGCACACTCAACAACAGTCCTGTAGAGTTACGCGGTTTCACTTCCATAGAAACAGATATCTCGTAACCAACTTTAAACGATTCTAAAAGCTGTAACCAAGTAGTTTATATAAATTATTTTCTTATTCTCCTTTGAAATTTATAATTATAAATATCGTAAATCATAGATATACCTATCTCTTGGATTTTCTTTCAAATGATTAGATTGTTTTAGATATATTAAAAACACAAGAAACAAGAATGAGACAAGTATGTTTGAAATAGTAACATCTTGCGTTTTCAAAATGAAAAATAATACATTTAATTTATATGAAGTCAATGCTTATCCTACGCATAAACAATTATGGAGATACGCCTAATCTTTCTCGTGTTTTGAAATATATTTAACTAAACCTATTGAGCCTATAATGTGTAAGTCTGCAAACAGTAATAAGTACTAAAGATTTTTTTCTGAATTTTCTAGATGATACTAGATGAATTTTAATTTTAATTACATTTTTTGTGATATTGACTGAAAAAAAAATTCTTACTTTCAAATAATTGCTCAAGCCATTGTTCGAAGGGCCGAAGTAAATTCCTTCTTCAACGTTATCCGCGCAACGAAGGGCATTACTTCTGTGAAGTATATCGGTAACGTATTGGGCGTTCATCATGAGACCCTTAAGACATCCCTTAAATGGTTGGTAAAAGTTCTGAAACAAGTGAATATCGAATATAAATATACTATATCGTAACAGTGTATTTTAAAACAAATCAAAATAATCTTTATTCAAATAAACTCTTTCAAGCACTTTTGAATCGTCAAGGATCAATATGATTAATGAAGCTACAACTGGTTCGGTGGTTTATAATTCTGAACCTGGTAATTAATTATTTCATTAATTAAAGTAATTGGAATAAATATGGCAGTTGATTGTTGGGAAAGCGGAAAAGTGGTATCTTTATCAGATATTTGGTTATAAATTATACATATTCCAGGGGATTATTTTTTGCGCAACCAATACTACGCTTATGCGCGTATTTTAGCGGCTTACCTATTTCTCGTTCATGCAAAATACGTATTACATAATATAAATACTATAAATAATACTTAAGGTAACGGCCTGTTACTATCCCCCTTCTGGGCCTCCTCTCTCTGTTTTTGTAGAAAAGGCTTGGAGTTAAGACCTACCACGCTGCTCCAATGCGGATCGGTATGTTAGACATATCCCAAGAATTTTCTAGAGATATACAGGTTTTCTTCACGATGTTTTCCTTCGCCGAAAAGCATGTGATAAATTGCAATTATGAATTAGACACATAAGTTTTAATAGAAAAACTTATTGGTGCCTGACCGGGGTTTGAACCCATGATCGTCTCTAGAGAGTCGCCCGGTCTTACCGCTGGGCTGGGCTAGCACAGCATAAATAATACTCCGTAGGTTTAGGTACCTACTTAACTAAAGGTAAACATGTCAAACAAAAAGGTTCTTTTTAACATATGCGATGATAATGATGGTATTGTAAACCTTTTCTAGAAAACGATGGAAAATATTTAATATATTATAATACTACATTATCACAGAGTAACTTTATAGAGAAATAATATTCTATTATATCAGATAATCTAATATAATTACTATTGCCAGAATTGCACACAAAAGTAGTTTAATCGGTTTTAATCTGGATCTGATGAATATATTTTATTAAATCAAATGTTCATGATATTGATACTAAAAGCTTTATATTAAAATATTTATATTAAATTTTATAAAAGAAATATTTCATTGAAGAAATTATTTTGTTATATGCAGTTTTATTTCATTTTCTTTATTTGTAGATCTATTTTTATTGATTGATAGCAATAAAATGTTTGGCACACCTGAGTCATATGGTTTTGTTAGTTAAGTACCTAAACCTAGGGAGTATATAGAATACTGTGTTACCTTTAGATTACTCTCGATATTGGTTGATACATTTCTCAAGCCACCGTAATAGAACGGTGAGGTCAGAATTGCGGGCGATTGGCATGTGACGCTCGCTTCCCCAATCCATTCTGATACGACGGTGAGCTTGCCGTGACCACCATTCCTAACCACAGTCACTGTATGCCATTCGGTGTCGTTGTAGGTGCCGGTTGATATCACCTCGCCAGTCTCCCCGCCGCAGTTGAAAGATAAGTGAAGCTGCACAAATGAAAAATTATCAAAAATGTTAGTAATGAAAGCAATGTATCCTATCCTCCTGCCCTTATCCCACTCTAGGTGGGCTCGGCACAACATTTATAAACATATTGTTATATAAACAAACGGGTCGCGATAACCTCAAGTTAGCTTTGTATAAGGAGTCAGTTTCTGACCACGGTGGATGCAACTCTGCAAAAAAGTCGAACCTTATACAAAGGTAAGTAAGTAAGTAGCGGCCTGTTACTATCCCACTACTGAGAATAGGCGTCTTCTCTCCGTTTTTGGAGAGAAGGATTGGAGCTAAAACCTACCACGCTGCTCCAATTCGGATTACACATTATACACATACATATCTCCAGAATTCTCTAGAGATATGCAAGTTTCCTCACGATGTTTTCCTTCACCGAAAAGCGTGTGATAATATGAAATTATCAATTAGACACATAAGGTTTAACAGAAAAACTCATTGGTGTCTGCCCGAGTTTGAACCCGTGACCTTTTCGAAAGAGTCGAACGGTGTTACCGATTGGCCATCACAGCTTATACAAAGGTAACTCGAGGTTATCGCGATATGACCCGTTTGTTTATATAATAATTAGTATGAATCGCGAAAGTTTAAAATCTACCATTTATAAACATGTCCCATGATTTCGGTAAGAAATGAGGGTGGTCTATTCTACTCAGCCGGATACCACACCGCGGGTCGAAATACCTTAGTCGCCTTTTACGAAACCTCGGTAAAAAAATGAGGGTGGCCTATTCTACTCAGCCGGATACCACACGGTCTCGACTTACCTTAGCCGCCTTTAACGACACCTAAGTAAAAATGAGGGTGGTTTATTTTACTCAGCCGGTTTTAACTATCCGCCTTGTGTTATACACGGCGGGTAGACTAATTTTATAAGTGATTCTGTAAATTATGAGTGTTTAATGACTATAGCTATCTCATTGAGTTATTCTTATCGAACTTACTTTGGCATTCTTCATGTAAAGGGCTAAAAATTGGTCTGGCGCTTTCTGTTCAGCAGCTGCGTAGAATATAAGACCACCATGTTGATCAAAGGTTCGGAATGTGATGGTGAGATCGAAGCCATCTTGCTGTCGTCCAGGTAACTTGGCGTATTCGATACGACTGTCGACACTTGTACCTATATAAGGAATACGGATCAATAAATATTATATTTGACTGGTCCTATCGTGCCTTCAGCTCTGCGGTTCGATTCCCGCCGAGGGCCAACATTCTCTATAAATCAATTTGTTGGTCTTCGAGCCTGGGTGTATATTTATATTTAAGTATGTATTTAAAAATTATATATGTATATATTTGCCAGTTGTTCGTCACCTATAACACAAGTATTAAGTTACTTACTTTGGGGAGGGACGACCGTGTGTGTAAGTGTCCCATATAATTATTTATTTTAGTTTTTGTGCACATAATCGACATCATGATGCATTTCAAACAATTTCGATAGAAAATTTGAAACATCAATACCAGTACGTAGTAAATTAACAATTGAACGAAAGTTAAAGTTTACAGGCTTAAAACTTTTATTAATAATTAGCTATTCGGTTACGAATAACCGGAATAGAATAGAAATACTCTTTATTGCACACAAATACATAAAAGAAAGATAACAATTTTTTTAGCCTATATAACACAAGACAAGTTAATTTAACAAAAAAAAACCTCAATAAATTGCACAAATGGCGGCCTTATCGCTAAGCCAGCGATCTCCACCAGGCAATGTAATCTCTTATATGTTGTTTCTTAAGTAGAGAAAAAATAGAGTAATTACTAACCGAACCTGTAACCCTCTTCGGGATCACCAATGGCATATTGCGGATCGTATGCCAGTGCGCATCCCGTTTCTGGCTGCGGCGGTGGTCGCCTGGTGGTGGGTTCTGGTCGCTTTGTGGTGGCACTGGTGGTACTGAATGGAGCTTTCGTGAGGGCAGTAGTGGTGGTAGGAGATGCTGTCGTCGGCGTTTCTGTTAAACGCTTCTTTGTAGTTGTTACGGGTTGTTCTATAAGAAAATAAATAATAACGTCAGTGTAATGTTATTATATAATTGTGAAACTGTAGTGGCGTTTAAAATACAACAAATAGATATACACATATATATTCGACGGTTATAACTAAAATATGATTATTTTACTTTTAATTCTAATTTCATTTTCTATAGGCAAAAATAATTGGAAAATGAATTTGGAATGATATATTATAATTTTGGACTTGAGGGATGTATTGCTTTGCGTCTAAATACAAGTTTTATATATTAAAACAATTTTATATCTTGATACGATTTCTATTGTATACTCTGAACAGTAGGATATCATCATCAACATTTTTATTATTAATTTATCAACAAATAGTAATAACGATAAAAAATTATGTTGATTGATCAAGAATCTGTTAGTGATTTTATTTATTACAAAAAATATGATGCATATTCAGAGCCGGAATAGTAGGAGTAAAACAATACAATATTGTTACGTTAGTAATATATATAAGGGTTGCCGCAAAACGGCCACCCGCCACAATGGCAAAACGCCGCCACTGGCATATTTCCTTAAGTTTTCATACATTTTATCTCTTCTGGCTCTCTTGTGGCCCGCATCGGACACTAAGCGCTGATGAAAAAAGCCACCATATGCCACTAGCGCGAATCTCCACCTCTTTCCCTTCTCTCTTTTTGTCACAGTTCATTATGATACTCGCACATGTGTTAAAGATAGTAGCTGCCACCGATGGCAAGTGTCGACCATCGGTATTTGTCGCGCGCTTTATCTACCATTCTAGCCGTTTTTTGCTTTTCGTGGCGGTGTTTTTACCTGTTGCGCGTGACCGGTGTGCGGCGACGCTAAAAGTATTTATTTTATTTTCTACCTGTTTGTGTTGTCATTTCTTGTTCCAGAATGTTTGGGACTGGAAGGATATTTTCTGATGTTTGTATCGGCCATAGTGTTTGATCTAAAGTAATTACAAAATAATTACTATAATATAAAATTACATTGATTTCCTAAATTAGTATAATAATCTGCAAATTTTTCGGTAAATAATTTAATTACTTACAAATTTTAAGTGATTGGTAGATACATTTCACAAAATAGTATAAACTGCATTAGAATACACCAGGCATATAAATAGTCATTAAATAAATTTGTAAATAAAGTAGTTTTTAAGTTTATTTAAATTTAACGGAGATTTCCATAATGTGGAACGATGTATAACTTAATATTCTAATAATATTACTTTATACAAAAGTAATGAGAATATTATTTTGCTATAATCCGCGATAAATTTTTATCGCGGATTATAGATTTATTATTTAGATTATAGATCGCGATTTTATCGCGGATTATAGCAAAATAATATTCTCATTACTTTTGTATTATGGACCTCCGCAAAGTACCGCCTAATTCTATAAATTAAATATTACCTAAAATGAATTGTTGTAATTTGATGTTTGAAGTATGCATTATTTACAAGTGCTTTAATTTTCTTGAGCGTAAATTAAACGATTATACAACCTGGTGGGACACCTCCCGTCGTAGTAGTTTTGCCGCATCTTCCAAAAGTTACACTATTATTGTTGACTGGCTCCAAAAGGTTGAGAATGCGTCCGTTTATAGTTGCATCTGCAATGCATCCCTTTAACGCTGACTTGGAGCCTACTTTGCCACCCACCACGTAATTAGACTTCACTCCTCCAATGAAAAGGACGCCGTTTAGTATATGTAACGGCGCCGGCGGGGAATCCGTACTAGATAAAAAGTTAATTAAATTGAGGAGCTTGAAGATGCGTATTATGTTTTGTCGGCATAAATAAGTATTAAGTATATAATTTTTAATAAATTGTTAATACATATACACCCAGACTAGAAGAACCAACGAATTCCTTTTAGAAATTGTTGGCTCTCGGCGGGACTCGAACTCCCGACCCGCGGAACTTAAGACAGGGTCACCTGTCACCTGCGCAAACTGGTCAGTAAAATATATTCACATTATGAGTTAATTATATGATATTGGCTCCGCGATACAGGTGTTCCCAGTGCGGAGTCCGTCAGTAAAATACGTTGTTATTTTATACGTACATGTTAAATGATAGAACAATGTCATAACTTAAAAAATACTTTGTAAAACATACTGGAAATAAATAAATACTATTATTATTTATGAAGGTGATATATGAATACCTGAAGTAGTCGAAGTCATCCACCACGAGCCTTAAAGCTTTATTATTATGAGTTACGGTAACTACGTGCCACTGAGAATCATTGTAAGTGTTAAGTCCAGTGTCGAGTATTTCACGTTGGCTCATTAGAACTAATTTTCCTGTAGTAGTAACAAAAAAGGCAGATACAGAATAATAAAATTCAAAGTGTCCATATTTTATATCTATCATAATATAGGATGATTCTAAGGGTTTTATTGGTAAGGTATAATATTCACCTAAACATAAATCTACTTGCAAAAAAAAATAATTAGTTACCTTTGATTAGAGACAGTGAGATGCTGTCAGGCATTGATGTTGTTTGTGTTCGACTGACATAAATAAATATAAGACCATCAGGATTCGCTGTTTTGAACTTCAGTGTCAGCTGCACATTTTCTGTTGTAATGTCTTTGTACCATAGGTAGCTGTTTTCGCCAGATAGAGAAACTAGCGATGCGAACTACAAAACAAATTTAATCAACAGTCAGGAATATGTAAATGAGTGAATTTTGAACGAATACAACTAGTAGAAGTATTTCCTTACCTGGCAACCATAAGCAATTCCAACAGATTCGATATTCTCGCTTAAATCGATGTTTATACCATCAATACTTATTTGTCTGATACATCCATCAAATCCTTTATTAGTTACATATTTAATTCCTTTATTATTCCCTCCAAAGTTCATAGTATCAAGAGCAAGAATTTCTTTAGCATTTGAAGTTGAGTTGGTTTTCAAAATCTCATTGTCTACTCGAAGAGAACAGGATGCTAAATATCTTCCAGCATCCAGTCTATGCCATTTACCATCGTTATATGTTTTTAATGTACCTAAGATATCTACATTGTCTGGGTCACCAAGCGAAACCTATAATAAAAAGCGTATAAAAACCAGACAATACAAGTCGATCATGTATTTTGATCGGTTCTAATTATGTAAGGGAAGAAGTCAATGATAGCTGTAACACGTTATTTATTCTAGTTTATTTTCTTACAAAATTGTTATATTTAATGGTAAAGGTATTTTCTATGTAAATAAAATAAAAAAATGCAAATTTATAATTTTTTTATCCATTGAAAACGCAGAAAAGGCCCACGCTTGCTGGTTGTTTAGTTTGTGAGAAAGCTTTATCCATACGTACTTCATTCATATTTATACTATATTTATAGACGATAGATCCCTTCCAGGCATGACCAACTACCGACCTTCCGTAAGGTTATCGCCACAAGAAATTTTATATTTTCAGGGCAAATTTAAATAAAAAATAATAATTTAAATCACTACCTGCAAATATACATGACCGTCTTGCATGTGTATGGAGAAGAAATGTTTGTCGTCTCCCACTAAATATATAAGACCGTCAGGAGCGTATGTTCTAAAGAACAGTAGCACTTGATTTTTCTGGGGCCCGAGATATCCTCGGCCTGGCATTGTTACATGCGAGCGTCCATTAAATCTATATTCTTGAGGACCAGATTGAGAGGTTATTAATTTATCCCTTTAATGAAAAAAAAACCATTTAAGCTACCACTCATTAAATTAATCCAAAGTCCATTAAATTAATAATTTACACAATAAAAAATTTCATTTCACACTTAATAACATCACCTTCTACAAAATTTGCTAGGTATAGAACTGCGGTTATCGGATTGTTTTGATCATAAAATGATAAATAATTGTATAATGTATGAATAAAATAAGATAATCAGACCCTTAAAATATACTGTAATGTATCCCCTATAATATATTATAAAATTAATATATACCTTTGCCTTGCACCCTTTAAATTAGCAGCGCTAACTGAATTCCATAGCCCTACTGGTGTGTCACCAATCATCAGTTCTTCAATCTGACCCTCAAATGCTGGGAAGCTGATGCCCTGAAGTTTTGCATCCGATGGCACACCGCCAACATACAATTTTGACTTATCGCGGTCCAGATTGAATATAGTATGTTGTCCTGGGAGAACGGCGTCTTTGCTATGGATCTTTTCTGAGCCGTTATCAAGACTTTCACGAATAGATAGTTTAACATTACGTCCGATTCTGTAAAAAATGGGTTCGAGCATGATGAATCAGATGACAGATCTACAAACAGTAGTTATAAAAATAACCGCATTTTAATTACAATTGAATTTCTTGTGCCCATGATATCTTTTCGGTTAACTAATATGTTGTGACAAGTAATACGATATGACAAGCTATGATAGGCCAGCGATAAGACCATTTAACTTTTTCATGGGGGCGGGATGTCCAGACTCCGGGCAAGCATCTATAAAATAACTTAAGTGTCTAAGTGATAATTGCAATTAATAACACTTTTTTCGACGAAGGAAAACATCGTGAGGAACTTACATATATGTAGAGATCTTACATGTCTTAGGGCTATATGTATCCTACATATGCACATTGGAGCGTATGGTGGGTTCTCAGCTCCTCAACTTATTAATATAGTATTTACATTATTGAGTACTTTATACCTGTATAAAATGTTTTTACACCTGTATAAACATATAACATACCTATCAACAATAACTTGATACCATCGGTTATCTGAAACCATCTTGTCACTGCTAATTCTCGCTGGTTCCCGGCCAGATTCTGCACTGTCACCGATGTCCATAACAAGGTATGGATAACCATTTTGAACTCCTATTACCATGAAGTCGTCCTATAACACATTTATCTATTTATTTAACTGCATTCAATTTCGTGGTTGTTATTATTTATATATTTCAAGATAAAATCATAACAGGTGATGAAGATAAGTCTATTTTTCATTACATAAAATAACAACAAACAAGTTTGTTTAAATTAAGTAACTTACGGATTTAGTTCGTCTCAGCATTGTGTCTTTCGGATTTCCCAGATATAAAATGAAACCGTCTTTTTTCTTAGTACGGAAGTAAGCAGATACATGTGTTGAAGTCGACATTTCATCAATTGTATCAGGTAAACGAGGCTGTAGAGTTGAGAGCCGATCGAAAGTCACTCCGACCTGTATACGATTTGCTACCATACGGGCCTAAAAAATGCATTTTTATTTATATTTTAGAAAATATGAAACAATGCTACAGTACGTACTTACTATTGTGTACTTTATTAAAATTATCCGTAGGCATATTTTATGAGCAAGTATTATTATGACTTCCATCCTTTCTTAAATACTTAACGTGAACCATACTCAAAGTAAACTGAACTAGTAAATTATTATAACATCAACAGAATCATACCTGCTCAACTAATTCTTTAAGTTTTTGCAGCTTTTCGTCAGCTTCCTTGCGTCGATATTCTAAATCCTCCTGTTTCATTTCAACAGTTTGTAAAGTAGACTGAACCATCGGATCCATATTTTTAATTTTGTTTACTGCAAATCAATAGAATATGGTCATAAAATTTAGTGAATTTTAAGTATTAAGATACTGCACGAAATGTTAAATTTTTTAACTGGCTAATTGTTTATTATTAAAAAACATAAAATTAAAAAAATAAAGAAACAATTAAATGTAGATAAAGATAGTGTAATTAATAAGTATACCAACTATACTATAGTTGTATTATACTTACTTAAAAGTTCTACATTTGAAGTCATTTTCTGTGCATCATCAGCTAATTTTGGTAGAGTTTGTGCCCATTCCTTACTGGCTGAAAGATCGCTTCCAAGATTAGACATAGTTTCTGTTGTAGATTTTGCGATATTGGCTACGGTTTCTGCCTTTCTTGTCTCATTTTCAAGAGATAAATGTGGAGAAAGTGGAAGAGACCTGTTCGGATAAAATAATAAATTCTGAGATACATGCAATAAAAAGTAATGATCCAGCGAATTTTTTTTTTAAATGGAAAGAGGTAAACGATTACATCCTATTATCACACTACTTTTACACATTGAGGTAATCTTATGTGTTTTGAAAATTATTTCAACCTTCGATTTGATTGAAAACACCGGATAAGCTAGTATATTGGTAGTTGCAATGTTAAATGATACCATTAATTTACGAAATGTATCTTCAATTAGTGTATTTATATCAAAAAAGGCTATTTTAAACATCTTCAATTTGATAACGCTGATAAATTTGTAGATACTTTTTAAGTACTGCGCCTAGACCTCATTCATAAGATGAGTTCGGAATAAACTGTTAATACAGCGCCCACACTGCTTTACTACAACAGTACATCAACAAAGTACTTACAGTACTATAGCGTTGTTCTCATCGTCTGCATAACTGTAAGTCGATGTTGCGTTTTTAAGTGCCTTTTCTGCCATTGTTAGATTTGGTTTTAATTCTTGTTCAACAATTTCTAGAGCTTTTAATGCTGACTTTGAAAGAATGATAGACCGTTCACGCGCTGGCTCAACGCTGGTATTAAGTTTGTTATTCTATTGAAAAAAAGGTAACATTAAACACATATTATTTACAAATTTGTAATAAGTTATTTATTTTTTCATAACCATATCTCATACTAGCTGATACTCACGATATGGGTAATATTGGAAATAATAGCCTTCGCTTCGTTGCTAGCGTTAAAAGCTTCCTTAATTTCTTGTACTATTGAAGAATACGCAGAAGCTGCACTATAAGCGTGTTGAGTGTAAGAATTATTATTTTCCCGTTCAGCTAAATTTCTTAAATTATCTGCCTAAAAATGTTTAAATTAAGTGATTAACGTGAATTAATTATAAAATTCTTGAGAGATAATTAATATAAGTTAATAATGAAATAGATAGGTAAGTATTACGAGATTCGGATTTTTTGCAAATAAGATTGTTGGCTTACTCTATTCCGCAGATTGCTCGCATGGTTTAAGGCCTCATTAGTTACGTTAGTTAAATCAGGCAATGATTCTGTAAGTGTTTTTATAGAGTCTTCTATTTTATTGTTGGCGTTTTGCAGGTCATCCAAAGCAGTATTCATATCTTGGACTTTATTTTTTGTGTTCTCGGTAAACATTGTCGCGTTACTAATATCAGTTGCAGCTACTATTAAATCTTTCATGGCTGCAGTATTTAATTTTGTAACCGATGAAACTTTGTTCTCAAATTTTGATTTCCTGGATATGAAATTTTCGTTTAGCTTGTGAAAAATGAACATGAATTTTTTTATATACTAAATAAATTTACCTATTATTAGCATTAAGTTTTTCTGCTTCTAAAGCAATGTGTTCAGCTGAATCAGCGTATTTCAGCATTTCTTGTAATTTCGCTTTTATTTTTTGAGTAGCGTTTACAAGCGACTCAAATTTCTGCAATTAAATTATAATTAAAAATAAATTTTATTAAATATTTGATGACCTAAAACGATTTCTATAGATACTTGCTTTAACTTGTTCGTTCACAGGTTCTACGAAAATGTTCATTCTTTCTACTTGTTGCGATGCATTTGAATAGGCATTGAGAGCTTGTATCTCCTTTGGATTCAAATTGATTCCTAGAAAGTTTCGTAAGAATAGTGATATTGTCCAAATATGACTAACAGATTATGTACAGGTGTAAGCTGCAAGGCTTCGATTATTATAAAATTGAATTAGAATCGTAAATACCAATATATACACCTAAAATGACATTCGAAATAAAATAAATATTGTGAGAAAACTTTTTAAAAATTTATAATATCTATTCAATAGATTTATTAATTTAAATATTTAAGTTAAAAAATCTCAGAATCTTGTTTACTTGTACATTGATTTTAAAACTTAAAACGATTTAAGTATTATATTACATAATATTTTACTCACCAGATATGTTAGCCTTAATTTGCCTTGCTTCGACGATGGCGCTGTCTATTTTTGGTTGCTGACTTAACTCAAGTCCAGTTGCTAGCTCCGCCACATGTGTTACTATGCTCTTTGCCTTTTCACTGTGCTTTCTGACACAAGCAAGAACGCTTTCAGCATCATTTGTCAAATCTGCAGCTCTTATAATTTGTTTGTCACTATCGGTTGCGGCGAATTCAGCCTGTAAATAAAATCACAGGTGTGAAAATTGATTTTTAAAAGATTGATAAAAAAAATGATTTTAGAAAAGGAAATAACGGGTACTACGGGTACTACTATCCTGCTGTTAGGCAAAGGTTTCATTTTCCTAGAATAAGAGGATTAAAGTTTAGAACCACTACGCCTTTTCATTGTGAAATGGTGAGGTCATGCATATCCCAAAAAATCTATGTACAGACGTAGATTTTATCACGATGTTTTAATAATCTCCCGAGCACTTCGTTAGAATAATGGGCTCTTATTATTTGATATTCAAATTCAAATTCAAAATATTCTTTATTCAAATAAACTTGTAAACAAGTGCTTTTGAATCGTCAACTCTACTGCTGGTTCGGAAAGCTGTTCCTACCGAGAAGAGCCAGCAAGAAACTCGGCGGTTGCTCTTTTAAAAAAATATAATTCTTAATATTATTTACATTAAGTCGTTACTGTCTTGTACAGGTTCAAAGAGAGCTATATCCACACATTCTTATCTTCCAAATAATCCTCAAGAGTATAGTAGGCTTTCTGTATCAGCCTCTTTTTAACAGTGTTTTTAAACTGCTGTAATGGCAGTGCTGAAATTGATTGCGGAATTTTATTATAGAATCTTATACCAAAACCCACAAACGAGTTACGCACTTTTGCAAGGCGCAAAGCAGGAACCGCAAGCTTATGTCTGTTCCTGCTTTGTCTATTGTATACATCACCTATCGTTTTATAATTTTTTATATTTTTATGTACATAAATTAAATTGCTTAAAATATACTGTGAAGCAAATGTAAGAATACCTGTTTCCTTAAACTTCTCTCGCAGGGAATCACGCGGTCTTAAATTATAAATGCCACGTACAGCTCTTTTTTGTAAAACAAAAATTTTTTCACTATCCGCGCATTTACCCCATAGCAATATTCCATAAGACATAATGCTATGGAAGTAGGCAAAATAAACAAGTTTTGCTGTTTCGACGTCTGTGAATTGTCTTATCTTTCGAACAGCGTAGGCCGCTGAACTCAGTTTCCCTGCAAGAGTTGTTATGTGTGTGCTCCATTGGAGTTTTGTATCCAAGGATACTCCCAAAAATACAGTTGAATTTTCTGTTTTTAGTGGTACATTATTTAAAGAGAGTCTATTTGCTGTTTTTGCAGCATTAGGTAATGCAAATTCAATACATTTAGTTTTATTCGAGTTCAGTACCAAGTTATTTAGCCTGAACCAATGAGCTACTTGCGATAAACCCCTGTTTACTTCGTCAATATTATTGTCATGCCTATTTACTTTAAAAATTAATGATGTATCATCCGCAAACAGTACAATATCGCAAATATTATGAATAAAATATGGCAAATCATTTATATAAACTAAAAACAGAAACGGACCAAGGATTGATCCTTGAGGCACACCCATAACTAAGGCCGTTCCGGATGACTGCACATCATTAATGCACACTCTTTGAATCCGGCTGTGAAGATACGATGCAACGAGACGATATTCATGGATTCTATAAAGTCATAGTGATAAACTAATTCTTACCGATCTTAGAAGGTTTTTAGCATTTGTTTCTAGAGCTTTTACAGCAGCTGTAACTTCACTTAAGTCTACATTCCTCAACTCAGTGACTTTTGGCTTCAACAGTTCAGTTTGATTTGATATATAATTAAGTCTTTGTGTAGTAAAGAAAGAATCTGCTTTATCCTATAAACAGGTAATATTTATAGTATTTACATATTTCATTACATATACTATGTATGTATGCATTTTTTATCTACCTTAAACTCAAGAGTTTCATTACTCAACAGATAATTTAAGTCTTGAACCGTAAAAATAAGTGCATCCGTACAAGAATCACACTTTAAGCAGCCCTCTTGAGGAATCAATACCCATCTGTCAAAAAAAAATTATAAATATCTCAAATATTTACTTGTGTGCAAATAACGTGAAAGTAATATTCTTATAACTAAAAATGTTTTACTAAATACATTTTAATAAATAAATATGTATTTTAGATAAGACACCTTTCTGGACAGCGATCACATTTTTCTCCAATCACACCAGGTAAACATTCACATTGCCCTGTGGCATTGCACATAAATCCAACGGAATATCCCTTGTTACAATTACAACCTGCAAGAAAAATAAATTATAATTAAATACTAATACCGCAAACAATAATAATAGATGGTCAATATTTTAACTTACGGTCGCATCCTTCTTTTGTGTAGTTCCAGTAACCGGCAGCACATTGGTCACAATGCATTCCTGTCACACCTTTTGCGCAGCTGAAACAATACGGTTCGTTTAATTCGTACGTTAAATCAATACGTTCAATTTGTACCACATAGGTACGAATAAAACTTACAAAAGACTTCTTCTACGGGGTAAATAGCAACAAGATATACACTCAAATAACTCGCATCGTTAAATAACTAAACTTTAGACAAAAAATATACTGTTTGTAATACAAAGAACATACGTAGAGGCTCAGAGTACAGGAATTAGGACATTATTGTAAATTTCCTCAGGAATCTCTTGATGTTATCTTTAATGTATTAAATGAAAAAACTATATCAAAAGATAAACTTAAACTACTATACTGATGTCTTCAAATTATCGGACTAGTACAAATCCATCTTTACGTTTCAATCTTATACGTGTTTCCAAATAGAAAATTATATGTGTTTATCTGGCTGTGTTATACTGTTTTTGTATTATTTGTGTATTTATGTGTTATACTGGTAATATTTCAAGCTCTTCGAAAATGGGCTATCCATATTTTAAATGTTGAATATGAGACGTAGAAAATAAGTACAAAATAAACATACCTGCATTTTCCTGTATTTTCATCACATTGTGCGGACTCAGAAGCAATACCACAATTACAAGGTGTGCAACCCTGTCCGCTGCTCAGACCCCAATGGTTAGGAAGGCAACGATCGCAACTTTCTCCAATCACACCGGGTCGACAAACACAAGTACCAGTGGTAGGATCACAACGTTCCATGCCAAATTCATCACAGACACAGGCTACAGATATAATACATTTTATTGCATACCAGACACAAAACATACGCTAAATTTATTTATTATTTAAATTGTAATTAATGAAAAAAAGAAATGGATCCTTATTAACATTTTAACATCATTTAGGTAATTTCGTTGTATAGTTAGTTTCTATATTTTAATCAACAAATAATAAAAATGTTTTGATAAAACTGCATAAAAGTAGAATATTGTAATTAATGATTTATTGCTTAAAACCTTATTTGTGATTTTTACCTGTACAGTTTTTGGAGAAAATTGCGTCGCCAAAGAAACCAGGAGCACATAAATTGCAAGCAGCTCCAGCTGTATTATTTACACATTTTAGACAATTTCCTGTGATACTGTCACAAGAACCAGGATCTTCTGTATTAATGTTTCCGGAACAATTGCAAGGCTTACAATAATCACCTAAATGGGTGAGAAATAGTATAAAATTTATAAGATCTATAAGATGCGATGATAATATTAAATTCAACATACAAATTTCCACACTTAAATCAAATTGTTAAGATAAAACATCAAATCGAAGTTCATGCAGAGTTTTTATGATAATAGAAAACGTGATGCGATGTATTTCTTGGATTATTACCAATATTTTCGGGAATTCCATAATACCCAGCAGCACAATATTCACATCTTGCCCCTCCATAACCCGGCTTACAGATGCATGATATAAGTGATCCATTAGCACTTAAATCGCAGCCAATTGCAAAACTAAAAAATAATAAAATTGGATAATTTAATTGAAACAATTAATTTTATACGAAGTGTGTGTAACTTTACCTTAAGAACAAAAAATTGACTTACTTGTTAGAGATATTTGGTATAGGACAAGCGCAAATGAGGCAGTCTCTCGGTGTGCCGACAGTTGCATCACCGTGATATCCAGAAATACATTGTTCGCAATGATCACCCATTGTATTGTCTGTACATTCCTATAGGAATTGCAATAGTTTATTTAATGTTACTAATGAAGCTATAAAAATACTACTACCTTGGAAAAAAGAAAAAAATTATAATTGGAAACCGCAGTACATATACTAATAGGTGTCAATCTTTTTATGTAACATTAGTGTTAGTGGGAATTTATTAACCCTAAAACTAATAATGCGTCCTGCATGTGTTAACATATGGCGCCGAGACGTGGACACTGACGTCGGGTCTAGTCCACAAGTTTAAAGTCGCTCAGCGTGCTATGGAGCGAGCTATGCTCGGAGTGTCTCTCAAGGATAAAATCAGAAATGAGATTATCCGCGTGAGAACCAAAGTAACCGACGTAGCTATCAGAATAAGCAAGCTGAAGTGGCAGTGGGCCGGTCACGTCTGTCGCAGGACTGATGGCCGTTGGAGCAAAAGAGCCCTGGAGTGGAGACCGCGTCTTGGCAAACGCAATGTAGGGCGTCCACCGTCTCGCTGGACCGACGACATCAGGAAGGTTGTTGGGGCTAGGTGGATGTGCATTGCAGAGAACCGGGATGTCTGGCGCAGACATGGGGAGGCCTATGTCCACCAGTGAACTGCGATAGGCTGATGGATGGATGGAATACTAAAAATATTATCAAAATATAAAATATTATAAATACCAAGCAGATTCCAGTGTTAACATCACACTCTTTGGAGTGTCCATTGCACTGGCAGGGTACACAAAATCCTGCATGAGGCCCTGAGTTAACTCTGTAGTGGCCTTCTGCACATTGTTCACATGAAAGACCTCTGTAGGCTTTTGGACATTGGCACTCTTCGACAGAAGATGCTCTGCGATCCCCTTCCGCATATTCCTCCACTCCAATATCCAAAGTAACTCCAATAAGTCTGTATATAAAATATTATTATCTCATTAGCATAAATTCTTCGTGTATGGTATATTAATATGTACCATTTTTTGAATTGCGACTATTCAATCTTTTCAACCCCCAATAAAAATACTAAATACATCAAAAAAATAGAACATTCACCTGGTTGTAACAGCTTTATGCCAGTAGGTAGCTCTTATATAAATATTAGTGACGTTAACTAATATATTCATGAACTGGTCTCTCGAAACTACAGATCCATCCAAATTTGAAAATTCGTCTTCCACTATTTTAACGCTATGTACCCAGTTTTCAATAGATGGTGGTTGTTCTATACTATTATGCACGATGAAGCCATTAGAACCTTCAATGATGACATCAGCTGCAGCTATTGCATGTCCATTTTCTCGTGTCGTATAGAAGATACCGTATGTAAGGAATCCCCCATAAGACGTCAGACGTTTGCCTGAAAGTGCATGGAAATTAGATTTTATGAATAATTTCATTACTCTATATTATATTGCTCCGTTTACTTTACCAAGATAATAATCGGGTGCACCGAAATATACAACTTTTTGTTGATCATCATCGTTGGTAGCTAAATCAGCGCCTATCACAGAATCATTCAATACATTCGGACTTGTAGTGAGATGGAAAATGTTAAGTGTGCGGTTCGCTTCAATATTAACTAGGTACCAATCACTCATGCCATTTATCTGAAAAAAAACAACAGTTAAATTATTTTCATTGTTGAAGAGCGGTGATTTATTAAGACTATTTTGTTGTAAAGTTACATATTATCCAGTTTAAATCAAACACCTAGAATCATTAACTCCAATAAGTTCTCTTGAATAGTACGAAACATTATGAAACATTATCTAAGAATTAAACTTGTACCTCAACCCATGATAAATAAGAACTGCTGCATCTGGTTGTTTTTCCAAAGCAATAACATTTCGTGCATCCGTCTGGGTTATCTGGTTGGAGATTGAAGAATTCTTCTTTGCAAACGCTGCAGTCCTGTTCAAAATATACATACATATATAATTGGTACTCAAAATATTTGGTTCCCGAAATTAGCACCCGTGGAAATAAATATAGATTCAATTGATTAAGCTATTTGTGTATGTTATTTCTTACCTGACCCCTAACATGTTTTTTACAGTAACACTGAGCAGTGTTTTGATCGCAGACATCATCTGTAGTACCGCTAAGATCACAGGAACATTGTAGGCACTCAGGAAAGGCGTAATGACCGGGTACGCAGTGGTCACATACGCGGCCGATAACATTCTCTTTACACCTGATAAAAACATAAAGTACGCAATTATATTACTTGAATCTATGTAAGTGTTTAAAAATTAATGCATGGTAACTAAAACTGTTATTTTACATATTTTTAATACAATCAAAACCTTAAAATTTTTAAAGTAATCCAAGGGCTCGTATTGACGTCATTTCTCTTCGATATCTATTTTAACCATTAAAATGAATAGTGATGGGTAACCGAGAAGTAAAAGCGCTGTATAAAATATCTTTGCTCGTAAATTTAGAAGCGCGGTAAAAGCAGCCACAGACTTTATACCAAAAATTACATCAATTCAATGATACAGTGAAATGTGAAAACGGCCGTTTTCACATTTCACATTAATAATATTCGCGTTGGGCGTTTATTCCATTTATTAAAGATTGAATGCTGTAGTTTTCTTACTTGAAAACATGAACTTCAAATACAGAAACGATGGAAACTTAAGTATAAAATGCCGTATCATCTTACTCGCAATTTCCACTATCAGCTTCACATTGTAACTGATTGCCAACAACACCTAATGAGTTGCAGTTACAGTCATCACAACCACGCTGTACATCAAAGTTAAATGTGTAAGGTTTACATCGATCGCAGTTATCGCCTTCCACGTTCTTAGGACAGATGCATTGTCCTAAAAATAGATTGTATATAATAGTCAAATATACATATTTCACTCTAGAAAGTTAGTTTATATATTTTTAATTTTAGTCAGATTCAAAAAGCGAATTCATGAATCTCAATAACTACCTATCTGACTAAACTATGTTTCAATAAAATTGTGTGATGTCCTATATTTACACAGCTATAAGAAGTTGAATAAAAATTTAGAGTTGTTACATTACGTCGTCGTTTGTAGCAAAAGTATTTTTTGACTTAAAAACACGTATTGTTTCAAAACTTGGCAGGAGATATTGATTCAAATTTTTCCCTGACTTGATTCATAACCGTACATGGAGTCACTATGTAGTTTTTTGATTTTTAAGCTTCGCAGTCTTTTGTAACCCACTTAACATTATCTATGCCCGAGTAAGGTTCTAATGCAGTGATCCTAGTACCTATATACCTAGTTTCTCTTTTAGTAATAATATACATTAACTTATTGTAATTAAAAAAGTTAGGAATATGAAATAAATGGATCTACTTAAGTAAATGCACTCAAAAATATTTCGGTTTAGTGCAAGAGCAGCCATTAAATGAAGATTGTTTTGCCTAGGATTTATGAGCCACAATAACACTACTGGCGTGGCCGTTGGTAGTGACGACAAAAAGGGGGAATACAAAAGATTAAGAAAGTTTGGAACATCTTTGTTTATACGGATCCTGTCTTGAAATCATCACTATAGTAAAGCAACAGGTTAATAAAGCTTGAATTAGATTAAAATATACCGTTTTCATCGCATATTGCTGTTGCAGGACAATGGCACGGCCTGCAGTTGGGATAACCGTAATAGCCGGTTCTGCAAGCGCTGCATGTTCTACCAATGACATTATCTTTGCATGGACATTGTCCTCCAAAACTGTTACATTCCAGTTCTGTTGATCCCATAAAGTCACAAAAGCAACTGAGGGCCCCGCTGTTGTATTCTGCTGTCATTGAGAACATAGCATCGCGGCAAAATCCTGTAATAATACAAAGCTATACTTTACTGAATATGATTAGAAATGTAATTTTTTATAATTTGTGTACAATACTACTAAGTAATAATAATAAATATATAGGACACTTACTCACACGGTCGTCCGTCCCCAAAGTAAGTAACTTAATATTTGTGTTATGGGTGACAGACAACTGGTAAATATATACTTATATATTTTTTAAATACATACTTAAATACAAATATACACCCAGGCTCAAAGACCAACAAATTCATTTATAGAAAATGTTAGCCCTCGGCGGGAATCGAACCCGCGACCCGCGGAGCTGAAGGCAGGGTCACTACCCACTGCTCCAACGGGCCAGTCAAAAGTCAGTATTAATATAAATTTATAGTTGAGTATTAAAGATAAATGAATGAATTTAATTTTTACTGATACATAAATGAATATTAAACAAAATTTCATATCAAATAAACATTAAATTAACGTGACATGATTAATGTAATGTAAGAGCAGAAATTACAAGATTTCCAGATAATCGTTTTCTGTAATATTGCAATAATTATAGTAAGAAAACTGTCTTACCTGTCTCATTGGACGCTATATAATAGTGGTTTGCAGCACATTTTTCGATAAATTCGCGCGTGTAATCAATCATGTTCGCTTCTTTGAGAACTGAATCTACAAAATCAGGCTTTGCTATTGCGAGAATGTAATCTAGCCAAACTTCTTTGTTGGTACCATCCTGCAGAATAATAAAACTTAATAAGTGAAAGTTAAATAACGGTCTGTTACTATCAAACTGGCATAGGGCTCTTCACTCCTTTTTGGACAAATGAAGTTCCAGCTAATACCTACCGTATTACCCAGCAAAATTCTCTAGAAATTTGCAGATTTTCTCTAGAATTTCGATACTTTTCTTTGTCGAAAAGCGTGCGATAAATTGCAAACATAAATTTAATATTTTTAAGTAAATAATGATTAGAATAGTATTTATATAATTTCAAATAATTTCAATTTCTAGATGAGTCGTTGGTATATTTTTTTGTTACCTTAAATGTGATAGTGAAGTTATCAGTAACGCCGAATAGGGTATTTCCATCAGCTTGTCTTATTAGGGCCCTGCAACCAGAATTGGAAGGGCAGTGTTCCACGGGGATAAAAGCATCGTATTGGTGGCCATCAGCCGTTAGGTTTACGTTTACAATGCTTTCTGTAAATAAATGATAATAATTAATAACGCTAATTTTTTATATGAAATGTTAGTCTGGTACATTTCATTTCGTTTATTTCATAAAAGGAGTAGCGCCATAGTTGATGAATGGTAGGATGTACTCGTAATATTAGCGAAAAACATGTGTGCCTACTCAATTTTAAGTGTAAGGCAGTGGCAGTGTAAGTGTATAAAGCCAGGATGATAATGTTAGCCCGAGCTTCAATTGTACCAATTTCCATCAATATTGATGCAGCGATTAGCCGTGAAAGGTAGAGAGTCAGATTATCGCATTTATTATGTGAGTGTGAATTGTTAAACACAAATAGTTTTTTACCTGGATGATCTGGTTGATAATAATGCACCACAAACATATAATCTCCTGATGATGGTACTTTTGATTCTATCTTCACAGACTCTGTTTGAGGCGCCAGGTGTACTACCAACGTAGCGTTATCTAGAATTGGAGGCCGAAGATCACGATTTCCTCCAGTGCCAGATTCAACTTCAACCTATATTAAAATTATAGGTATATTATTGGTTTATACTACACATTGGCATCAACTTTAAGTGTTTACGGTCCCTAAATAATGATATATTTAGTATTTTCTTTGTTCATGAAAAAAAATTTTTTTTTATAAATCCTAAATCTTCGTTAGTATTCCTCCAGCGGATTAGTCGTGAGAGCGTATAAAATAGATAGACAGACCAACAAACAGACTTAAGCATTTATAATATAAGCATGGAGGATAAAGTGTTGAAAAATAAACAAAAAAAATCTTGTATTCCTTTAAGTCAGTATCCGTACTAAGATATGTTAAAAATATATTACCTTCTTAGAATCAACAGCAGTTGAAAATATAGCAGGACTACAGCGACCATCATGTCGCAGGCAATAAGGCCGCGGAGTAATATAGTCGAGATGCCAGTCTGATTCTGGAATTGCTATAATGGATTTGATACCAGCAAGAGTTCCAGTATCACCCTAAAATAAAAATTATTAGTTTTAGTGAAATATTAATATTGACGTTGACGTAATTGGCAGTAACCCTGCCTTCAATTCCGCGAACTGCACGATTACCGCTGAATACCAATATTTTCTATAAACAAGAACAAGTTTATGTAGTCGTCATATATATATATATATATATATATATATATATATATATATATATATATATATATATATATGCAGTTGTCTGTCAGCCAATACCGATGTGATTGTGGGGTCGGCACAACATGTCATATGATTTGACTACGTTTTTTACGACCGGCCGTCAGCGCAACTTATCTTAGTCGTATTTTACGAGTCCTCGGTAAGAAAGAGGTTGGAATACTCTACTCAGGTACCTTTTAAGACACCTAAGTAAAAAATGAGGGTGGTCTATTTGACTCAATCGGATACTCTACGGCGGGTCGACATACCTTAGTAGCCTATCACGACACCTCGGTAAAAAATGAGGGTGGTCTATTTTACTAAGCCGGATACCACACGGCATTGTTAAAGATCTAATGAATACAAAATAGTAACAACAAATTTAGCACAAGATATCCTGTATAAAACTAGCAACCGTAAAATATGCACTTACATTTAAATAAATGACGTTGTTGAGGTCTTGCACGTTAAATGTATAAATTTTTAATAAATCGTCCACAAGAACTTGTCTACACGGCGTCGTGTATGGACAATCGTTAAGATTGGCCAAAGCTATTGATTCCGGTCCATCTCCAGACTGAAATTTAATGCTGACTACTCCTCTAGGAGTTAAGTCATAATGCTCGCTGGAATTAGACTGGCTGATTGTTACAGCGGTTTTATTAGTCGGTGTTACATATTCGATAATCATGACGTAAGGTCCAATTGGATCTATTTTCATGTTATACTGCAGTTCGTTTTGCATGTCATTTATTATTGGTATGTCATCAGGTTGGACATTGTATTCATTCAATTGCTGAAATAGATAGAATTTAATATCAAATTACTTTCTTGAATACAAGTTTTGTAATTTATAGCAACAGGCATCACTTTGTAGAATTCCATAATACAAAAGTGATGATAATAAGATTATCATCATTCCTATATTACGCTTAATCTAAGAACCAAAAACAACGTCAACTTGTCTAAAGATAACTATGTCCAAGATAATTTCAAAATATTAAATTTTTTATTACTTATATAGCCTATTCATATTCTAAATCATTGCTTACCTCAGGGTTATCGATAAAAAATGTAGCAGATGATACCAGATCTGAAATATTAGCAGTAGGTCGTCCAATCAAATTAGGATACGCAAAATGTCTGCAAAGTTTTTTTTCCCCAATAATACAAGGTTTGTCTACAAGCTTTGTCAGCACTGTGGCCTCGTAATAAGCTTCTGGTATCAACACAAAATAATCCTAAAATAAAAATTATAAATTTCATAGTTGTTCATTTTTTGTTATTATAGTAAGCTTTAAAATTTCCTTACAATCATAATTTCTTTTGTGGTTTTAATAGTAACAGTCCAATTGCCTGCGTTCATAACAAAAGGAGCAGGCGCATTTCCCTTTTCTACTAAAACGGTGATAAGTTGTGGCTGATGAGTTGGTCTCAAAAAAACATTGAATCTGAAAACATTAAATAGTTATATGATTTCAAGTCACAGGAAGCAAAGATAGGTCAGTACCTTGATTTATACAGTTTAGGATTCCAAAAAATCCAATTGGATTCTTGCATGCAAAAATTGCAAAATTCCAATACCTTTGTTGTGTTTCGATGACGCTCTCTGGTGTTATAATAATACTTGCTGAAACGGCATCTTTTAGAGGGTTGGAGTACTTTAACACCATACGGTATAAGGATGATTTGCTAATATGGACTACGTTGATAACTTCATTCTATAAAATGTAATTTATACGTATCAATTATTTGAGTATCATAAATATATTTCATCACTAAAATGTATAGAGTAACGATTCACAAACCTGCAATAACGAGAATACGACATATCCTTTCCAAGAATAACCTGGAAACACTTCTTCCGAGTTTCTATACCTAACAGGACCGGATTGAGTGAGACCTTCTTCAACTTCATATTGGAATTGATGTAAAGTAGGAAAGTAGTGGGCACGGATAGGGCGGTCGCACCTTCGACCCTCCACGCGGGAGTGACAACGACATTGGCCGGTAATCTTGTCACAGTTATTGTCGATTGATCCACCGATATCGCAGTCACATGCTACGGAATATAACCTAATTAAAATATATAGTCATACTCGTAGTTTGTTCCTTACACCTGCATCTGATCTCGCACAGTTGCCTGTGAGAGATTGTTATAGCGTTTATCACGCTTGTCCTATTATGACTAAACTAGCAATCGCCAGCGGCTCCAGCCGCGCGGAAAGATTAATATAGTATTTAGATAACAATAAAAATTGTTTAAGTGGTTTAACCTTAAAAGCTAGCAGCATATGCTGTCGCGGGCTTTTATTCAGAACTTTTAGAGCGGAACAATTTGGTAATATATGCGTTTTTTATAACTTTCGCCGTTTACTTAGCGTACGCAAGGAAAGCTTTAAATTTTGCCGTTTTCGTAATATTTTGTATTGCTGCTCCACTCCTATTCATCTTATCGTGATGTTATATATAAAGTCTTACTCGATAAATAGACTATCTGACACTCAAAGAATTTTTCAAATCGGTATAGTAGTTCCTGAGATTAGCGCGTTCAAACAATCAATAAAAAAATACAAACTCTCCAGCTTTATATATTAAGTATACATATGTAGCAATCTTTTTTGAGCAATAAAAGTAAATAAATATATAATCTGTTCTTCTGGCAAAAGTAAAGAAGATGTTAATGTTGAATATCTTGACTGTAGCATCGTTGTTGAATCAGTAAGGGAGAGTACGTATACATTCGCTGCTAGTGTTCCTATAACCTAATTTACCTGTACATCCAAATAAGTTCTGCGTCTCCAATTTGTAAAATCCGTCTTGACATTGTTCACATTTTCTATCGCCAACATGAATTTTGCAGGTACATTGTCCAGTGCGTGTATTGCATGCGCCGAGGCCTCCGAGTGTGCCCGATACATTGCAGTTACATTCTAAAAAGTTTAAATAAATAAAATTAAAAACACGCCAGTGGTAACTCAATATATGCTATCATGGTTAAAGTACCCTTTAAATTGTACTCATTGTAGTAGTCGACGTACTTTAAATAACATTTAAATAAATAACAATCTCGCTTAAATTTTTGACAAAATAAAAAAAATATACTACCATTGATGTTAACGGGTCTTAATGTCATCATCATCTTCTTGCCATTATCCCACTCTAAGCGGGGTCCGCACAAGATGTTATAAACATGTTGTCACATTATTTGGCCGCCTGCCTGACATCAACTTACCTTAGTCGTATTTAACGACACCTCGGTAAGAAATATGAGGGTCATAATGTATACAAAAAATTACTATCATCAGCATCATTCTCTTACCCTTATCCCACTCTAAGTTGGGTCGACGCAATATATCTTAACCTTTCACTCTCCTCTATGATTCGTCAACTCTACAGCCACTTCATACAAAAAAATAACTAATAGTATAGAGTTAAATATAATATAATAGTGTTTACTGTATGTTAAGTAGAGTATTGTTGAAAAAAATTGTATTTAAGTTTTTCATATAATAACTGGTTCACGTACCTTCACATCCGAAAGGGTTGTACTCTTGTAGATTCCAGAACAGTGGTTTGCAATCGTTACATATACGTCCTTGTACTCTGTCTTTACATTGACAGAGTTCTCCTGCTGGTACTGAACCACAGCCTAGAAAACAAAAGGATAAAGGAAATTGTATTAAGTCAGATCAAATTTTATATATCAATAAAACTGTAGCTTACCTGCAAAAGATGCGATGACACCTCTAGGGTCACAATTGCATTCTTCGCACGCTGGATAATTGTAAAACTGCTCTTTACATTTGTTACACTTGACACCATCGAAATTAGATTTGCAGTGACACTGGCCATTGTCATCGCACGTCGAGCCAATCGTACCAGATTCATCGCAGTTACAGGCTGAAATATTTTTCATCTTAATGCATTTATAAAAGCAAAATGAAAAGAGTAATAAACTTAAAAATTGTAAAATATCTTTAAATAATTATATCTGGTTTAAAATCGTATTCTAAACTTAAATCAATGAATTCATACTCTGAAATAGAAAATATAATTTTTACCTTCTACTTGTATTATATTAAAAATTTTATATGAAATCCTGACTTAAGTTTAATTCTTTCTGTCAGTCAATCATTAATGTATAATCTAATATTACTGTTTACACTCAGAATCGTATACAAGATAATAAGCACACTCTTTTTTTTAGATTCCAAGGAAGTGATCTTGTCGTGCCAAAATCTGCATACAGTTTGGGAATTATTACCATTTTAGGATTTAACAATAATTAACTTGCAAAACTTGAAATTTACATTCTTTTAATAATTCAAGATTTTACATACGCAAGCACTCAGGGAACTTATAATATCCTGGGGAGCATTGGTCACACTGTTTGCCACCGAAATTACTAAGACAATTGCATTTCCCGTCAACTGAGCAGCTGGTTGAGGTGGAGCCAGTCGGTGAACAATTGCAAGGGACACAGGACCGCTCACGATCACGGACTTCCATGTAATACCTGATTATTTTAACAATATTGTAAAAGTATATTAAATGTATATAACTAATCGTATAGAATTATGAGCTGTGGTAGCCCAGCGGTAACACCGTGCGACTCTTTCGAGGAGGTCACGGGTTCAAACCCGGGCAGACATCAATGAGTTTTTCTGTTAAAACTTATGTATCTAATTGATAATTGCAATTTATCACACGCTTTTCGGTGAAGGAAAACATCGTGAGGAAACCTGCATATCTCCAAAGAATTCTGGAGATATGTGTAACCTACCAATCCTCATTGGAGCAGCGTGGTAGGTCTTAGCTCCAATCCTTTTCTCCAAAAACGGAGAAAAGTGGCCTATTGCCAGCAGTGGGAGAGTAATAGGCCGCTACTTTACTTTTTTTACTTATATTAACTGTAGACGATATTACCGGTTAGTAACTGGTTACTTAATTAAATAGTACCTGGTTGTCCGAGCCTTCCTCGTAAATTTTTTACATTTACAAATTTAATTTTTTTAATTTTTTACAAAGAAACTTAAAAAACAAGAAAAAAATTATTGGGTAGGTGGGGCTCGCAGGTATTTTCATTTCTCGAGACCGCCCGTTCCTCGAATAAGCTACTCTGACTTGACAGTTTACGGGCAAAATAGTGTTTTATATTAAATTAAAATGTTTAATGTTTTATATTAAATTTAAGTATTTACTCGAGTTGCCTTTGTTGTTATTTTATGTTTTGTAATATATTTAAGTAAATTGTCAATTATTTTCTCACCCAGATACACATTGATCACATCGAGAACCACCGAATCCGGGTTTACAGATACATTGTCCCGTGATGTCATCACAAATATTAGGCTGTGTGCCACTAGTGTCGCAATTGCAATCTGCAATATTTTGCAAACAATTAAATTCTTGTATGAATTTTCAATATAATGAAATAAATAATAGCTAATAAATACCCGGCTGAGTAGAATATACCACCCTCATTTCGTACCGAGTTATCGTAAAAGGCGACTAAGGTAAGTCGACTAGCCGTGTAGTATCGGGTTGAGTAGAATAGACCACCCTCATTTCTTACCGAGATATCGTAAAAGACGAGTAAGGTAAGTCGAATCGCCGTGTGGTATCCGGCTGAGTAGAATAGACCATCCTCTTTCTTATCGAGGTATCGTAAAGGCGACTAAAGTACGTCGACCCGCCGTGTGGTATCGGGCTGAGTAGAATAGACCACCCTCTTTCTTATCGAGGTGTCGTAAAGGCGACTAAGGTAAGTCGACCCGCCGTGTAGTATCGGGCTGAGTAGAATAGACCACCCTCTTTCTTATCGAGGTGTCGTAAAGGCGACTAAAGTAAGTGGACCCGCCGTATGGTATCCGGCTGAGTAGAATAGACCACCCTCTTTTATATCGAGGTGTCGTAGAGGCGTCTAAAGTAAGTCGAGCCGCTTTTTGTTATCCGTTTGAGTAGAATACACCACCCTCTTTCTTACGTAATCAAATCATGTGATAACATGGTTATAGCTTGTTGTGCCGACTCTATTTAGAGTGGGATAAGGGCAGTAGGTTGATATACATTGAAGTCATAAAATTTATTAATTATTACTTTGTATTTTAATACTTAACAAATATCTTCTTGGCGTTGTTAAGTTTTTTTTAAATAATAACTTACGCTTGCATGTTGGGTAATTGAAATATCCGGCCTCGCACTGATTACAGGTTCTTCCATTATATTTGCTTTTACATGTACAGTTACCACTTTCTTTATCGCATATTTGTGATACTGATCCCACTGAGTTACACTCACAATCTATGAAATAGGAAAAAATGTTCAATGTTAAAATCGATCACACGGGGCAAGGCTCTTACCATATTATGATTTTTGTGACATTTTGTATTTCTATGCTAAATTCCCAAGCTCTACCACGTTTTGAAAGGATATTTCTTATATAAACTAAAAATGGAATAATAGTTTTTATCAAAGAAGTCAAGCTTAGCTCGTTTACTACATATTTCGCCTTCGTTCCTTCTCAACTCGTCCTTCTTATCTTAAATTATAGTCTGACTGAATTGATTGGCTCTTTGGGGAATTGGAAATGACCCTACTTTCAGCTCCACGGGTTGAGGTTCCAATTCCAACAATATTTTTTATAAACAGTTTGTTGGTGCTTCGAGTCTGGGTGTATATATGGATTTTAAAATTATATATAGTATAGATTTTAAAAATCTATATAATATATTTTTTAAAGATTACTAAAAAAAAAGAAAATATAATAAAGAAAGAAAAGGCCGGTGATATGTGAGACTCGAACCCCGGATATTTTAAGTTTTTTAGTCTGCCCGTCCCCCATTGAGCTTTTAAAATTTTACGTATTAAAGCAAAATTTAAGTATCGGTTTATTTTTTAGCAGTTTTTTTAATGGCCGAAAATAGGGATAAAACGACTTTTTTTTAAAATGACACCAAGGGAGATCGTTTTTTTCCCTCGAAACCCTCTACATACTAAGTTTCATGAAAGTCATTGCAGCTGTTTCCGAAAATTGGAAAATATACAAATATATACAAGATTAACTCATGTAAATATTAAAGATATATTTAACAGTTGCCTGTCACCCATAACACAAGAGGTTTGCATTTATTCCATTACTTCGGGGACAGACGATCGTGTGTGTAATTTCCGATATATTTATATTTATTTATTATTTATAAATACTAGATTTCAACATTGATATAACATATTATATTTAAAAATAGTCAAAAACTTACTTTTACACTCTGGTGAATAATAACCATCTGCACAAATTTCGCAAGAATAACCCGCGTAGTTATATTTGCAAGGACACTGTTGAAAAAACGGTAAATCGCGTCAATTTATTATTAAATTACCTACTAATTAGGTTCAATATTAGTAGAGATTTATTATGGATCACTATGTATAGAAACAAGCTATACTCAGGTCTTCAGGTTAGCCCGACTAGTTTCGAAACCGTCCGGGGCCCTTAGTCATGAGCTCTTTATACTGCGTTATAGCTGCGGGAATTGGCTCTATAACGCAGCGAATAAAACCGGTATCTATACATACATGAACATTTATCGTTATTTTGATTACTATAATAAGTTTCCTCACCATGCCATCAGTGGGTGTGCAGTGTTGTCCTTCAGTACCATTAAGGTTGCATGTACATGGTTTACAATCAGGGTAGTCAAAGTATCCGTACGCGCAAGAATCACAATTCGGTGGATTGAATTCTCGACGACACTCACACCGGCCAGATTCCTCTTCGCAGTTTCCCGTAGAGTAGTGCAGGTCGCAATTGCAAGCTTTAAAGACAGTTTATAACGAATTCAAATTATGTTTGCTTACTTATAAGCTGTGATAGCCCAGCGGTGACACCATACGACTTTTTCGAAGGGATTAAACATCGGGCAGGCACCAAAGAGTTTTCTATTAAAGCTTATGTGTCTAAATGATAATTGCAATTTATCACACGTTTTTTGATTGGAGGAAAACATCGTGAGGAAACCTGCATATCTCTAGAGAATTCTAAGGATATGTGTAACCTACCAATCCGCATTGGAGCAGCGGCGTAGATCATTCTTCTTTATTTGATTACATAGAGATACTCCGAACCTAGCTCGCTTTATTACCCCCTTAGTAACTCTGAGCTTTCTTATGAGACATATGGGCCAAATATCCGCAGTAGGACATAAATATCAAAGAGTATAAGCACTTACGTTGGCATACGTCAAGTTCATCCCAGCGCTTTCCATAGGGGCGGAAGAATGTTGGTTTACATTTGTTGCAATTTATTCCCTCCGTGTTATGTTGGCAGTTCTTACAGACACCACCACCTTCATAATGGCCATGAATATCAAGCGACAACCGCTGCTCATCAATTTTAGTATCAAACTCACATTCAGTGGTATGGTTGTGACAGTTGCAAGCTAAAAAAGTTGCAAAGAATCGAATATCACATTTTATCTACATACTACAAATTTACATAAACACGCAGAGACATTTTTTTTTATATTTTAGTACGTAGTTAATTTTGAATATTATTATTTTCGTAAAACTGTTTGTTTTATAATAACTTCGAGAATGGCATAATTAGCATAGTTTATACTTTGGAATGCCATCTTCGCAAAATGAAGTGTCTTGTATAAGTTTTGATCAGTTGTACACTTCAAATAAATAAATAAATTAAAAAATAAGTTTTTGCATCATAATCGTAATGTAATTATTTATTAGTTCTAGTGATGTCACAATGATCTAACGATGATTATAAAATTTCAAACCCATAATAAAAAAAATTATAATAAAATAATTCGTGTGTTTAATAATATATGCAAAGAATATGTCCACGATGACAATCATTAAAAGTAATAAAATTAGAACTTATATCATAAATTACAAAGAATACATAAAAGATGACACCAACATGGATTTGCATTTCAAATAATATTTATGCCCTGCGGTTTTGCGTTGCTCAATTCTAGCAGATCTCTAGTACATATGTTTCAGCTTTTGCAATATCATTAAAAATTAACGTCGAACATCAACAGTAAATTACATGTTAATATTTTCTATGATAGAGTAGTAAAAGTAGAAAATATTACGTTCACAAGCGAATCTGTCCCAGTTTTGTGATATTCTCCATTTCTTTTGTTCAAATCCAGGACAACAGGCTGCGCATTGTGGACCACAAGTATTATGCTGGCATCGGCACACCAGAATAGTTGTATCGCTCTCGGGTTCCGCCGGGTCGCAAGTATCAGCGTGGCCATTACACATGCACCTCCCTCCAATACTGATATCTTTAATACTGTAGAAGTACTAATAAACAAAGAATATATTAAAGTTTATCAATTCAAAATACTTTCTATCATATTTCCTTTAGAGCATGTGATTGATTGACTGAATTGGTTTTAAATCTGTATCGGAAATAAAAGTGAAACCTAGTTTATATTTCCTCTTTTTATTTATCTAACTTAATTTTTATTATTAAAAGAATAATGTATATATCTATATATATAAAAGAAAGTTGGTCTTAGTTACACTTTTTATAACTCAAGAACGGATGAACAAATTCGGCTGGAAATTGGTGGAGAGGTTGGTTAGAACCAGGAGACGGACATAGGATACTTTTTATCCCGTTCGACCGCATTTATTTTTTCCGTCAAGTCACTATAAAACGTGGTATAGCAAAAACGACTATGACATGGAAAAACAAAACATAAATGACAGCTAAACGTAATTTAGTCTTTGGATAAGTATGGTAAAAATATGACAATTATCAAAATAGTAGTAGCTATAAACGTTACTACATAGTATAAAACAAAGTCACTTTCTCTGTCTGTCCTTTTATCTCTATGTTTGCTGAAATCTTTAAAACTACGCAACAGATTTTGATGCGGTTTTTTTTAAATATATAGAGTGATTGAAGAGGAAGGTTTATATGTATAATTAAATTCAATATGGAGTAGAGAAATACTGTGATTATCACTGAGTGACATAGGCTATATGCTTTATACCCGTGCGAAGCTGGGGCGGGACTCCTAGTTATATTAATAATTTAATCTTTATATGCAATGAACACTTGGGGTGGCTTAGATGTTAAAACACACGTCGCTTTCAAGAGTTATATTTTTTGTTGCAACTCTGGTAATATTTAAATTTTTCTTTAAAAAATACTTACTTCTTTGTTGCAATTTTTTAATGAATTTATAACTTAATCTCAGTTTGTTTGATTATTGGCAAACACCTTGGATAACATCTAGACACCACATCCTTCTCTCTTTAAAAAGAGTAGAGTCCTTTTCTTAACAGCAGTCATAACATTTACGAAATACTTACCCTTCTTGTAACCGTAGGGTCTTGTCTAGCTACTGACATGAGATGACCTAGCAAGTTTTTGGTTCTCAACAAACGTAATCTGACGTTAGTAGCTCGAGTCCACTCTTGGAGAACTGACGAATTAAAATATTTATTTGCCGAAGGTCGATAGTTCAGTAGGGATATTGGTATCTAAAAATATATTAACACTATTACATTAAAATATAGTACACATGTTAATTGATTGTTGAAAGTCGAAAAATAAAATCTTTGTAATAAACTAAATTAAATGAATAATTAGAATATTGAGTACCTCTCCACCTTCAAGAGGAACAATTTTAGAATATTCAGTGCTGCAGATAACAGAGTCATCTTTTGTTATTGGTTGAAGACTTTCTTTGCCAAAATATCTTACACAATCCCTGGAAGAAGACTTAAAAAGTTAATTTCCAAGAATATTTTAACGAAATCTTGCTGCTCATAGAATTTTCGGGCAAGCTTAATAATATTCAATTCCACTCGAGGGTTTTCTACGTAAAATCATCACAAATTGGTTGTTATCGGATTGAGTATTGTGATCATAGAGTTATTATACTTAGAGTAGTGAAGTCATGACCCAATAAATAATGAGATTCTATACTTCTTCTTTGTCTAATCTTCTTCTTTTAAATAAGGGCAGATCACTTTCATTTGCTGCCTCTTTATGGTAATATGTCACATTTTATCCTTGCCTTCCTACTATATAAATATGATAACTATATGGTTGTAATTAATGAAGATTAAGAAAGTTAAAATTCAAATAAACACAACTAGAGCTTCAGGGTCATCTTTTGAACCATCATCTTTCTGCCCTTATCCCATTTTTTAATGGGGTCGATATTATAAGCATGTTGTCACATGATTTGGCTACGTATTTTACGACCGGCCGCCTGCCTGACATCACCTTACCGTAGTCACATTTTACGACTCCTCGGTAAGAAAGAACTTGGTTTATTTTACTCAACCGGATACCATACGGTTGGTCAATTTACCTTAGTTGTAATTTTATGACTTCTCGGAAAGAAAGAAGGTGGTCTATCTACACAGACGGACACCACACGGCGGTTCGACATACCTTAGACGCCTTTTACGGCACCTCGATAAGAAATGAAGGTATTCTATTCTACTCAGCGGATACTACACGGCATGGTTATCTTTTGAACAATTCATAAAAAATAGAAAATACTTACTGTGGCGAATCAGAAAAATATTGCCATGCCTTAAATGTCTTTCCATAGTCAGTTGATTTTTCCAGAGCCCACAGTCCTGGTCTTGGGGAATTGCCCATTCTCACGAAAACATATGCAACATGGAATTCCTGAAAAACGGAAATTATCTCAATATTTAAAGAAAAAGAATTTAAGAATAAAGTATTAATTTAGTATTAGTGGTAAGCTAAATTAAGACAGCTTTTCTCTTCCTTAAAATAAGTAAACATTTTAAAATACCGGGTATTATTACAGTTAATTAGAAATTATTTATTTGCTGTTTTGAAATACATTATTTAACAAAAGCTTATGATTAATATCTTGATTACACTCTAAATGTCACCACATTAGGTATTAGTTTAGATATATATTTATGCACCTAAAATAAAATTTAACGGGCTGAAGGAATCTTCAGTTTATGAGATGGATCGGTTAAAATGAAATAGGAATCTTACTTTCGCAGAGATAAAACATTTATATTATACTACCTAAGCTTTTGATGAATCTAATTATGAGAATATAAGTATTCGTAATGTACTCGATGTAGCAAAACCCAGCAATCGTAAGGGTTTCAGTACCCTCGATAATGCTAGGTTGTTTTCAGTCCCCGAAAAAAAAACGGGATTTTTGTCCTGTATGTTACCCCGGTATTTAAGTTTTAATTCTATCAAATTTCATCAATATTGCTTCAGTGGATTATCCGGAAAGCGCAACAGATAGACAGACTTTCGCATTTATATGAATATTAGTATCAATAATAGTTCTGGTTAAATAAAAAGTAACTGCCTGTTACTATTCCGCTGCTGGGCATAGGGCTGCTTCCTCCGTTTTTCGAGAGAAAGATTGGAGTTATGACCCACCATGCTGCTCCAATGCGGATTGGTAAGTTACATATCTCTAGAATTCTTTATAGATACATAAAGATTTGCTTACGATGTTTTCCTTTACCGAAAAGTCTGTGACAAATTGCAATTATCAATTAGACACAAGTTTTAATAGAAAAACTTATTGGAGCCTGCCCGAGGCTTGAACCCGTGATCGTCTCAAGAGAGTCGCAGGGTCTCACCGCTGGGCTATAACAACTATAGTTCTGTATAAGGCACCAAAATATCAATATATATTTAAAATGTTACTTAAGTACTTTTGTAGACAGTTCTTTTTATTAGCTAAGTATTACCAAGAAGTTTTAAATCAATAATTGAGTCATTGTTAGGAATATGAACAAACAAATATTAACCATTGTTTACACTTCCACTAAGTGATACACATTCGCAGAGCAATGTCGTGTTGTGACGCAAAGCATTCATAACTTGTATTTCGCCAAGCTAAATGGATCATTTAACATCGCTTACAATACACTTTTACGTGATATCCAATAGGAAATTTCAATTTACACTGGTGTCAATTTATAATTTTGACAAACAACTCACCTAATTCGCAATAGTTCCTGATTCGATACCTACTCAATTCATGCAAGTACATTTATTTTAAAACATACAGAATATGGGTTGGATTTGACTGTTGATAATGCTATGATAAACTAATTGTGAGTTTCACACAGTTTTTTCATTATGTCGTATTTGGGTAGTGCTGTGATCTAGAGATCTTTCGACAAGGTTCATATTTATCGAGGTCTTTACTAAATCATACTTAGTTTACTTAGTATTATATTTTTTAACCCATGAACGTCTACTGCTATATTTAGGTATTGCTATTTTTACTGATTTCCAAGCTAAAAGGTTTTGTACATCTTACATCCAGTAGAGCGACTTGGACTTTAGGACTCCTCGGGACCCCAATGTTTTTCAATTCGCTTGTGTCTATGGCATCACCATTTAAGTTTCATGACGAAATATCGGACTTATGTTGCTATTTTTATTTTTTACTTCGTACTAAAGAGGGATAACTTTCATCGCTACAATGTTTCGGCAAACATAACAATAGGTGCATTACTATATGCCCTTTGACCCTCTCAATTAATTTAGCCTTTTATTGAGCATTATATCGCCCCATGCGTAAAAAAAGTTAAAGGTTCTATGTATAAGATATAGAACATATTACTTTATTATTCGGATGGGGCGATATAATTTATAGAATTAGGCGTGTTTGCGGAGATTTATATGCGGATAATACAAAAATAATAATAAAATTATTTTGCTATGGAAAATGTATACATATTACTAAATGTAGAGCGGACAATCCGTTTTCATACCTGATCCAAACAGGATTCGTAAAAACACTTGCAAAAACCTCTACCACCGCTACTACAACACACACAAGCACAACACACGTTCACTATCACAACCTCAGCAATCGTTTCACCCCGAAACCGAAGCATCATAATCCATGACGAAATCGCAAAGCATTATAATATATATTTTCTATTTTACTTCATCGCGGATTAGAGCAAAATAATTTTATTATTATTTTTGTTTTTTTTGCGACATATTTATGTTCATTACCTCGGTTTTTTTTACGTTTGCGTGCTAATTTTCGCTATGCTAAATTAGTGTTTAATATTACATAACATGAGGGAAAATTTAGTTTCCCTCAAAGTATTCACATTTTACTCATAAACTGAAGCTTCAAATCCATAGTCGTATTCGCTCATATATGAATGTGTGGTTCTATAAATAGTTTATGTCACGCGTGTTTCGGTGGCTTGTTTAGACGTCGGGTCGATGCACTTTCTGCATTATAATAGCACTATTTCAGGAATCGGTGAAGCAACTCTCGTCTTAAATAAGGAGTAGATCCTTATAATTTTTTTTGTGTTGACATGTACCATTTACCAAATGGTTATCTGATCCGCTTTTAGTTACATTTTTCAATAACATCAGTCTTCGTGTTAGTAGTAATTTAATAATCATATATATGAAAATGAATGTTTGTCTGAAAGTCTTTTATATACTCCGAAACTGCTGAACTGATTTGAATAATATTTCAGATAATCTTTAGACTGATCTAGCGAATGATCCTGTAAAATTTGGAGGCGAGAATATTTTTCAATGGCAATTTTATACCACTGATATCTTTGAAGCGGATCTGCTAGTTTCGTCAATAAATATTAAGTTTGTAACTGCTTGTAGGGACATCAAAAATACACCTGCTTTTTAATTGCATATATTAAAGCATTTATATAAACTTTTTTTACTCTAGAATCTAGATTTCTTTTGGTGTTTGAAGTGAATAGAACAATCTGCTATAGTCTGACAAAAATATATCAACCAAAAAACATTTGATACGAATCTTAAATGATTGTTAAATGCAAACCGCGATGTACGATATATTGCTTTGATGTCTTAATATTTGTTTGAACTGTTTAAAAACTACAATAGAAAAGGGATACTAAAAATTAGTCCTAATTTTATCAAGTAGCTCTAAACCAAGACATTTAGCTCAAGGCATTTTTGATGATGTCCTTGATATTTTATATAAGCAATGACTGCAAAATGTTTTTGGAGACAATGATGTCATCTACAGTCATAGATACGCGCCATGTTAGTATAATTAAGATATATCGATTAAAATATTGTGTACTCATGAGATGTTCTAGGTATGGTATGGTTCAACGTGTTTATTTTTAATGTATTTTGTACACTTGTGACTATGTTAATAATATTTGTATAGATAACGGGAGTTAAAAATCCTTATAATAATGATTGTGTTGAAATGAATAAATACATTATGCAGTATGCTACTATGGATAATTGGTTCTAATAAATTCTTTGACGCCGTCATGGACGTAAGGAAAAAACTTCAAGTTTTGTCAGCAACAATGTTTAGCTACAGAAATCCATATTAGAATTGAGCCATTGCCGTGCACACGTTGTCATATATAATTCACCACAGACCTTTCAGACATTGTATAAAAACAAATTTCTAATAAGTTACTTTAAGTTAATAAATAAATATTTCTCAATCAAAGTTCTATTAAGCTCTCTAGTCTGGAGTATCGGGCAAACTACGTCAGAACATCTAATAGTGCAAACTTGTATTGGGGAAAGCATAGCCTTAGAAGAAATAATCCTTATCAAATTTTGCCGGCTTCACAATGTGTAGAGCTCAGAAGACCCTTAAAACATTTGTCGTACGTAAAGAATAAGTTTCAGCGCTCATCGCTTGTCCGTGTCATTATTAGCTTTTAATACAAAATCAAATTTAAACTTTCCAGTTGACGAATGTAGTTACCTGGCCAAGGTCAATGGTAAGGTTGACTTCGTTGTACTTCATTCCACGTGACAGTGGCGGACTCTGCCACCAGGTTTCCATTCCATCCACGGCAAATTCTGGCGGATGCTTCTTGGACTCATTTGTAACATCGCAGACGTCACAAACCTATTTAAGAAAATACATAAATTTAAAAAGACAAATAATATTAAATTTTCCATAATAAATAAAATTTATTTACTTAAACTTCAGAACTAAATAAGAAATATAAAATACTAGCTGTGCCAGCAGCTTCGCCCGCATGGAAATCAGATTGTCATAATTTTTTTCCCGAATTGAAATTTTAATCATAAAAATAGTTATCGTGAGTTAATTATAGGAGATTTTTAAATAAATATCACCGTTTACTAAGCGCTCGCAAGGAAGGCTTTAAATTTTACCATTTTCACTATATTTTTTATTGCTGCTCCTCTCCTACTCATCTCAGCGTGATGTTATATAGTCTATAGCTTTCCTCGATAAATAGACTATCTTAAACTAAAAAAAATGACAAATCGGTCTATTAGTTCCTGAGATTAGCGCGTTCAAACAAACAAAGAAACAAACTCTTGAGCTTTATATAATTAGTATATATGAGTGTAATTAAATAGGTATAACATAAATTCAACTCCTTAATTGGATATAACACACTGAATGTAAAGGACGTAAGTTGCAATACTTTACAAAAAAATGTGGAAACATGATCAGGCATCCTCATAAAATTATTCCTGAGGCTGTAATTTAGCGCTCCTCGTCTACCTTTCGTTCAGTTTCGACAATGTTCGGGCTGGCTCGTATCGTTTCTGTGGACATGTGGTAGCCAAATGCGTTTGCACATCCCGACTTCGGAGCGTTCTTTTGTTTCTTTCCAACTGAGCACAATGGATTCCAAATTTGAATGTGTTTTTTGTCGGCACATGCTCTTCGCATGTTTTGAAAAGGAAAAAAATAGTTTGTGAATGGACGGATTTATTGGGTGTTTTAAATGGACCTTTTTCTGTTAAGATTTCCGTGGATGATGTAACATTATACTTTCTGCTGATGTTTTATTCATGATATCGTATGCATAAGTATACACTTTTAAAAATGCCATTTAATATAACAAAATGCCGGACGTATATTGTCGTCGATAAGACAAGACTAATGACCTTTTCGGTATGTTCAGAATAATCTCACGACCTACGAACCCAGTATCGTTGCGTAGCGATGAATGAACTAGATTACTTCAAATTTACATTTTTATTTTCTCAAAATATTAAGAAGAGTTAAATTTTTGTTCGATTAAATTCATTACTCAGTTATTACACGATTATTAGTATTTATGTTATTATTATTATTATAAATACACACATTTTATCTCATTCAATTGACTTTGTAAGATGTATTTTAAATTATGAAACCTTTTAAAAAATGTATTTATTTACCACAATCGATTCTAAAAGATTTGTAATTAAGTTTATGCAAATGTAAGTAACTTGATTATTTTCACTAGTAACACAAAATTATGTTTAATTTTGAAAATATCATATACATTCACATCCAAAAAAAATAATATTTTTAATAAGATAATAAAAATAATATTTGTAAATGATAATTTATGGTTTATAATTTTATGACATTCTTTCCTGGTAATAAATAGCTTACCGAAATATAGACCCAACCATGCTCATAAATAAATTATTAATAACATAATACTAATAATTTTAAAATTTAACAATTCCAAATATTTTCAGATATTTATTTCATTTTAGAAGATGATGAATACGACAACATCAATAATAATCATGAAATGATTTATATAATATTCAAAATTTCGGTACGGTGTTACGTGAATATCATAACTGATGGCTGTAGTGTTGCAAGCAGTAGATTTCATAATCGCGACCCGAAGCCCATATCGCAGGATGGTGAGCCAACAGGACGCATGAGATAACAGCTATCGCCCACCCTATTATCAAGCTTATAGCTACTGACGGCGGTGAATTTGAGATCAAAGTATTTCAAATGTATCACGTTTTAAATTTACAAGTACTATCTGTGTGGCATTATAATATAGTTGCTGAATCCAGCCGATTTTAATTGCTATTCATGTATCACGATGCAAGGATTGCATTTATACAATTTTATCGTATTGGCTGACTCTTAAAATATCGGATACCATTTTATTGTAACACGTTGAATTTTTTAATCGATTTTTATGTACGTATTATTATTGACAACGCATTTATTTGCAACATCGGGATATATAATGTAATGCTATAATTAAATTCTTTGGAATGTTAATGATTACATGTTATCGCAAAGTTGCCCAAAATAAGAATAATTTTAGGTGAACAGCTTATTGAAGTGAACTTATATTATTGTTGATTTTTCTAAATAAATACACCATGCCTTGGTATTAATTAGCGTGTACGGCGGTTTTTTTGATAAGAAATTAAAAAATAATTTTGTTGTGTCTATTAAATGGGCTACGTATATGTTAATATTTAAGATAATTATGAAGGCAAAATTACCAAATAACATCAGGAAAAAGATTCTTAGATATTTTGAATTTATTCACTATTGGTAGAGACTACAGACTTCGGAATTTAAAAAAGAAGAATTAGATAGTTTTTCTAGCTTCGGAGAACAAATTGCTTGTACTAGATATAACGGTATACAGGCTCATTTATAAAAGGTATATATAATTTATTTATATATACCTTTACTATATAATTTATTTATTGATTTGATTATTTATAATTAAGTTATTTCTTCGTCCGCTTATCGTATTTGTTTATTTATTAACTTAATATTGAGTGGGTGGTATCGGACAGGCGCCTCGCAACTATATAGATCGTTGAGCGCTTTTTGGATTTTACGTTGAAATTAAAAATTATGATGAAATAAATCTATTCTCTGTCTCTATCCTATGTATCTGTCTACCTATGATAAGATAACGAAGGTATACATTATTTTCTTCTATAGCTGGGTGAAAATAAAAACATTTACCTGTCCTTGGATAACAGTCTCGTCCTGATCAGCATTCGCCCCAACCAATTTACAGTATAATTCGGGTCCCTCGTCACCGCAAGTCGCTGATGCAGTGATCTTCTTTCCAAGCGCCAAGTTAAAATACGGGGGTGTTAAAATCTCTGCGCACGCGACGCTTGTATACAAAACGAGTAGCGCGATAACACGCGCCATGTTGCGCGCGCGCCGTCTCGTCGCAGAATGAAGTTAGACGCCATGATAGTGCGCGCCGGCTCCGCCAAGGGTGGTAGAGATTATTTTTTTAATCAGATTCAGAGAAAGATACACGCGCTGCCTTCGTCGACCTGTTTGTAAACGATTATATGCGCGTATTAAGTTCCATCTTCGAAAAGGTATGCTTATACACACAATAACAAATTAGAATTTCTTATAATCTGTACATCAAAATGAAAGCTACTATTAATTGCATTATTAAAGAAGACAAATTTAAAATAAATTGATTGTATGGCAATTGAATAAAGCAAATAAAATGATATAAAATAATTGGTAACGAAGATTGTAAATATATTTACACAGCAATATAGTTAATTTCACAAAGTGTATTGCGAGTATGGATGCTGATTGGGAAAGGTATACAAAACTCTCTACAAAAATAATATTTTCTTTTTTATTTTATCTTATAGAATAGCTATGTGGTATCCGGCTGGGTAGAATAGACCCTCATTACTTACTGAGGTGTCGTAAAAGGCGACTAAGGTAAGTTGACGTCAGGCAGGCGGCCGGTCGTAAAATACGTGGCCAAATCATGTGACAACATATTTATAACATGTTGTGCCAAGGGCAGGAGAACGAATTGTATCTTATAAAAAGGAAATATTATTTTAAATACTATTACTATTATTAAGAAAAATAATTAAAATTTAATAAGTTATATACTGTCTTACACTCTCCAGTTGGATATCAATAGGATTTTTGGTATTTTTATTTTGGTTGATCTAAAAAAAACTAGGTACCAACAGATATAAAAAATTCTGTACATTGTTTCCCGTTACTATAAACGTTTGATGTATTGTAAATATCAATCAATTACAACAAAAAAATCTAATCAGTGCCGGACCACTTCAGAAGACGCGATCATTCAATTGCATTTAATATTGAACCGATTAACAATAATTAATACCATACTGAGGCAGCATAAACTAATATAATTGCTTTTATTTTACTTCAATATTCTCACAAACTTTTTATAGTTTTTTGTATGTACAAAAATATATTTTTTAATTTTTAATAGCAATATTAAACATGCATTTTAAAATCATACTTTTGGATAAAACTAAGGGTTGTAATGAACTTATAACTTCACAAAGTTTAAATTTTTTACTAATAAAATAACATAAGGTAAAAATTCCATTTTTTTTACAAGGTTACTACAAAAAAATGGACCTTAAATATTACATACAATATAAAAAGAAACGGCTTGTAAACATTGCAAGTTTTAGTGTTTGCTGCTCGGTTACAATATTTTTGACTGCATACACATACATGATAACGGGCGTATAGCGAAATGGCTCGACTGAACGGAGTAATTGATGCGTGAGGGCTAAATACACAGCCATCTTTTAAATGATGTAGGAGCTTTTCCATTTTTGCTAGGCGCACAGAAGCAAAACTATTTCCCTCAGTAGGTTCAAAAGTCCTACATCCTCGTTCATTATATTCGATACCAACATCCAGAAACCTCTTAAAACATCCACCTCTAAATGGTCCATATACCACATTTTTCAATTCTTTAGTTTTTGAGCTGGTAATGCACTTCACTTTAAAGCGATACTTCCGCCTGCTATATCTTTGATCATCTCCTTCGAATGTATAATAGCAGTAAGGCATTGGAATTCTAGTTTCATTGAGTCCACACCTGTAGCAATATGCTTTTTTCGATTTGCTATTCATCTTTGACGTTTTTTTCGTACTATTTTTATCTGCTGTTGCTGATGATGACATTAATGGTGTTTCGCCAGTTGTAATGTTTGAACTTGTTGTCGATGTTATCGACTGCATTGGACTGATTGGACTGATTGGACTTGTAATCGGTGGAGCAAAAGAAGTAGGAGTTGGAGTCTCTTGATTTTGTAAATTTATGAATATCCAAGGGTAGGGCAAAGAGCTTTCAATTTTTTTTGCTGGTGTTTTGATGTTCGTTGAAGATATCCAAGAACTACCTATTTTTATTGTAATTATTATACAAAGAATTGAAAATTAATTAAAGCAATAATACAGGAATAATAATAATATAATAATAACACAGGAATTGTGACAAGTTGAATCATTTCATAATTAAACTACTATATAGTTGCTCGCAGGTTCTTATAGCTAATTTTAGATGCTTCACATAATACCTTACCTGACGTTGATAGAAATGTTAGGGTTTTCCTATGAAAATATGATGACCATGTTTTTCTAGGTCTGCTAGAAGTGGATAAAGAAGTATTTAAAGTTGGTCTCAATATGAATAACGAGTCAGTAGCAACAATAGCTATTGTAGTCCATTTATAAGTGTACACGCCATTTTTTGAATAACTTGTATTTAATTTTTTATTGTGTGAAATGTAATATAACTTTTTTTCTGTTATGTCATTTTCATTTAACACATTTAATAAACTCGTTTTAATGGTGGAATAAATGTTTGTAAACTCAAAATCATACAAATCTTCTGTAAATTCGTTTACACTATTTTCTTGAGGTATATATTCGTAACGATTTTTCAAACGAGATAATAAAGAACAGGATTTATTTTCGAAAATACCTAAACATATGAGAGTAAGTGAAATTACATACATGTTTTATTTATAAAGTGATATACTTTGTGATGCATGGTGCAAAGGATACTATAATGACGTTTAAGACGTTTCGCCAATTATTTGCTATCTTTTAACTTGCTCTTTTGGCACTGTCGTATTTGATAGATGATTATAGATAATTAAGTTTTAAACACGAGCTGGTTTTATATCTGTTTAATATCAAAATATAATTTCGATAATATTAAAAAATATATAAAATTTATGCGAAAAAGTAAACTGCTTGACATCGGTAAGTTTAAAAAAATAGTGATCTCATTGATTTAATACAAATAGAATAAATAAATAGTATTAATGTTTAAAATCAAGTTACATGAAATACATTCTGAATGAGCTTAACTAAATTTCCATCTTAATATTTTGCAAACCGTATGGGTCCCAAGGCATTTTTAGGTGTCTTTTTTGGCGATTTTCAATATATTTTACATAATCATCATCTACATCTTAAACTGTGGACCTACTGAAGTATACAAATAATTATGTCATAATTAAGTAGATTACAACGAATATTGATATTTGTGTCCAGTATCTTCAATTTTTTTTTCTTTAGGACTTTTATTTTCATTAATGCTGTCAACACTGCTTTGTCGCCTTAGAGATTTTAAGTCAGAACAGTTTCGGTTCCTTTTGAGACCTACTTTCGTGGTTGTTTTCTTTTGGGATCTTTGATCTTTTTGTTCTTTCTCTTCGCTCTTTATTTTTTCTTTTCCAACCAAATTTTTTCTATCCGTTGTTTGTAGCAATTCATCATCACTTTCTGTGGTGCTGATAGTAATAACTGGTATAACTGATCCAATTGAATCAGTTTGCTTTGAAAGGCTACTTGATTTTGAATCCTGCTTTTTATGTATTTGTTTATCATTTTTATCATCGTTATTGCTCTCACAGACGGGATAATTGTTATTAGTGTTTTCAAGAGTAGAACTTTTTTGTAATTTCTCTGTTACAATGTTTTTCTCTATACGATCATGTTGATCATTATATGCTTCATTATTAAGCTTCAACTTGTCATCGGTCTTAAATTCTACGACTGTTATCTTCCTAGATTCAGTATTTCTTGAGATACTAATATCTTTTATTTTTAAAACTTCTTTTGGTAACGATTCATGGAAATCAGTATCTGTTTCTTCATACAAGTTTTGTGAGTCGCCATTGTTTGATTTTCGATCCATTACTGCACCAACAAATTTTGCTAAAATTCCACCTGTAATTATAAGATGGTTCAAATTCACAGAATATTAAATGTGCCTATTCTGACTTTTTATTTTAATTTTATTATTAATGATTTCTAATTAAATGTATTATTATAATTTTTTTTAAAATATAAATGAAATTGTTATAAATGCACAATAAAGCTAATAAGTTTTGTTTTGTAATTTGTTTATTGTTGCTTTTTTATATTGTGACATAAATTAGAATATCATGTGCTATTATTGATTTTGTATTGTTATTAGTTACGGGTAACTATAAGCAAAGTAAAAATAGTTTTAACTTACCGTCAATAAAATTACCTTCATTAGGAATAATGAAATAAAAGGGAAACAAGAAGTATATTTTTACACTTACTTTTTTGTTTTACAGTCTTAGAATCTTTGTTTTCATCTATCGTTGGTTTGCGGTCATCTGAATCTATAGATTTGCTAATTGGTAAAGATGGCAACGCCTTTTTCCATCTGGCAAAAGGTGTATTGTCTATAGATGATGAACCACCACGTCTTCTAGTATCGGCTAACTGAAACATTTTTCTTCTTTCTTCGGTCCGTTCTCTTCTTAGTTGTATCTTAAAACATGCAAAGACATAATATGCGATCTATTTTATGATTTGGTTATTACAATAACTAATCATAAATTTTTGATTCTGTAGCAAAATGTAACATATAATCTTTTAAATAATTCTTACCTTCAAATCGTTATTGGCCTCTCTTAGGGAGTTGGTTAATGATGTTAAATAATAAATAATGAGTATTAATAAAACAAGTAGCGGTATTACAATTGCTGGAGATGTAATATATTCCAGAATAAAATGAAGACGGTTGGGAAGAACCTTGTAAATATTGCTTGTGAGTATTTTATATATCTTATCATACTCTGAAAACGGCCCGCAGTGCCAAGATGGCTTAACACATACGATCGTGTATCCAACCGGTAAAACACATAGAAATAGCATAGTTAATAATAATGCTAGATAAAAGTTATTACTTTTTGATACTCTGAAAACCACTTCGTGGGGTACATTGCAAGTCATGACTGCCCACGATCTCAGGTACATCATGATCATTAACTTGACTACATTTAATACAACAAGTCCTGGAGAGAAAAACATTCCCATCCAAACCATTCCTTGGTTGTTTATCAGGTGCAATATGTTTTCAGCTATTTTAAAATCTCCATATTCTGGAAATTTCTTCTCTAGGTCCCAACACCAACATTTGTTCATATACCTCACAAATAAAGCTCGAAAAAAGTCCATAAACAAAGTTCCTAATAAAACAAACACCTGAAAAAATTAAGACACTGTTAGATTAACACATAATAATAAAAAATAGTACAAATTATTAAATAATATACGTACTAAGTCCATCATAGTGAGTTTGACTAGTTCTTGACCAAACATGGTTTCCCAACAAAGTTTAAGTAATTTTTTTCTCGTAGAAATAGTTAAGTTATACATTTTTCTTTTGTTAGCGTCTTGGTAAACAGTATCCTTCATTGTTATGTTAGTTTGGTTTTGTTTTAAATCTTTTAAGTCCTCCTTGAATGGTTGGCAATGTTTTGTGTAGCACTTAATATGTACAATTTTGCAGTTCGACATATAAAAATTTTGAGTAACATTTTTATCGCCACAGTTTATAGAGCAATTGAATGAAATGTTTGGACAATTAGCCACATTTTCTAATCGAATGGGGCTATAACTAGTGGAAGATACATCAATTTGCCCATATGATGAATCAGTTAAGCTTGTTTCTGTAGTCAAGTCTAATGAACTTAATGAACTTAACTCAGTTGCTAAAGTATTATTAAAACTTTCCATTAAACTGTTGATGGGACTAGTAACTACTGTTGGATCTGTATACGTAGTCTTGTATGAAGAATTATACAATGCGAAGCTATTTCGATTTGAATTTGTCACGTTTACAGTGATTGTTGTATCTGTTTCGATATCTGTACTAGTATAATCTGTCTCTGTACTTGAAAATAATTTATTTGTAATTTCTGTTGTAGCATCTACCGAAGAGTAAAAAATATTTGACGTATAGTTTAAATCATAATTTATATCTGTCGCTGAAGTATCATCTACATTATACGTAGAAGATTGTTCATATGTTTTGTCGTAATAATCACTGTAGTTTGTTTCAGGGGTTGTGTAGTCATATTCTTCAAAGAGGGTTGTTTTTGTTTCGTTATTATATTTTATTATTTCACTTTTGAGTACTTCCACTGAATTATTAGTTAAAATCTCTTCAAAATTTTCAGGTTGTGATTCATATTTAAGATTTCTTCTTTTATTATTCTTTTTTGTATTTAGATTAGTTATTTTAGTCTCAGTATTTATTTCAGTAGTTTCAATGGTAGAAAAAAATGTAAGATCATCATTATTTATAGGTTGAAATGTATTCTGAGATAGTTGAGCCGGCATACTGAGTAGTTCACATGGGAAACAAGGAACAGTTGTTTCTATACATGATAAAGGCAAGCTTTTAGCTAAAGAATCATTTATATTATCAAGTGTAGTATCAGAAAAGTTAGTAGCGTTCATTTGTAATTCTGGCTGTAATGAAACTAAGTCTCTACCCATTCCGTCGATTTTACTCAATAAGGCGAATATCAGAGAATACAAGTTGAGCAGATTTAATAACATAATTCTGTGAAAGAGACAAGACTGTATTACTATCAACACAAAACTGTAATAATGTTGATAAATAGATGCTTTATTTAATAAAGTAAGAATGATTACCTCGCAAGTTGTAACCTTAGTTGCTTTCTTGGATGATAATGTTCCAGAAATCCAAGAAGTTCAAAGAAAACAGGAAATGTAATTGAAATTACAGTAACTACTATAGTTGTTTCATTTTCACGCCACCAACTTCTAATTTTAGGATTGTCATCAGAACGAGACACAACAGTAACGACTGCATAAGCAGATACACCAAGAAGAAGTATAACGCAAATATTGACAATAGCCCTTAAAGATATTATGCGCCAACTGAAATTTATATTATTATGATACATAATACCATTGATATGAATGTATAACTTTGAGGTATTTACTTTATTTAAATGTTTTATATTTTTAACAATATTTCTACACGCTATTAATCCTTTTGTTTCGTTAATAAATTCAGGGAGAAATGCTATAGTAGTAGTCAATACGTGTGTGTTAAGTGTTAACACAAAGAAAATTAGAAGTAATTTCTAGAGAACTTTTTGAAGTAAAGATATTGAAAAATTTTATATTCTAAGGGATGTGAGCAATGTCTAACAACAAGATTTTTCTTACTTTCGTAAATTTTTTTTCTTTTCAGCTTCTTCCAATAATGCTTCTTTAAAACCTAAAATTACAGACGCGATACGGTTATGAGCTGTTTCAGTGTTACCAATCATAAAGTCCCAACCAGTAAAAAGTTTCCATGAAAATATACATTCATCTTCTTTTTCGGACAGCTTAGACATTCTCGAGTTTTCTGCCATTCTAGGAATCAATAAATTTATTTAATATTATTTGGTGAACTTTTATTTGGAACACAATTATACAATTGAACAATATATATCTCTTCTAAATTATGTCTCAAAAATGCTCGCTAACTTTCTGCGTAGAATCGCGAGACTGATTCTTTGTGAGATAAACGAGCCTGCCGTTTAAAAAAATTCAGATACGTGGATAAATATTCTGTAGTTAAAACAGTTTTTAACTATACCAAATTTAATAAATTCGTTGGGTAGATATAATATATGATATATGTCTTATAATTAATATAATTATAAGACAATTATCCCGATGTGTAAAGATAACGGCGTCACACAAAGATATAAAGTTAAGTTAAGAACTCATAAAGTTCTAATATAACTTACTTTCTCAGTATGGCGACGAAGCTATAAATATATACGATTAATCCGGTCAGAAAATAGGCAAGTGGCATCCTATACTCGGGTCGTTCGACGTTGCTGTAATAGCCATAGAAAATAGCCGAGTATTTCAGAGCACCTTCAAATTCCCATAGAGTTAGAAGATTGGTGGCATTCCGACGCTCGTGTTCCATTATGATTTTCCTTTCTCCATCTTGTAAAGGATTTTCTGTGAGGTACTAAAATTATACTTTATGTATTTTCCAAGTCACTTTAAAAAGCAATTCTTAATCCTAGGCTCTTTCAATAATATGAACAAAATATTTAACAGCGTTCAACACAACTCCTAACAGGTTTTCTTATATTAAAGGTCTAAATACTAAAACGCTTCTTTTAATTCCTATTTTAAAATTTGGTTTATGGAGTTTATTATTAAATCAGTTAGGCGCAATAATTTAAAAAAAATGTGTGTTTTGTAACTTAAGATTTAAGCTGGAAGTTTAAGATTTAAGCTTGTTAGTAATTAGGTCTTACCTCAGGAATGATGACGAACACAAGAAGTATAAAGCCGATAACCAGGTTGACCCAAAACAACCACCTTAAGAAAGTAAAATAAGAAGCTACTACGGATCCGAAGTGTGATTCAATTTCTTTGATCCGTAATTCCCAAGGTATTAATAAATTTGAGGTATTGGCTGCTTCTCGTTTTAGTTGATGCCATTTCTAGAAAAAAAATATCACAAGAAAATTTGACAAAAGCAATTATCGAAGATATTTAAAATTAAGGCGACCTTACCGTTGCTAAGAGAATATTAAATCTCGCGTAAATGTCTCTAGTACTTTTAGATTGAGCTAGTCTCTCTTGCAATTGCCCCTGATGACGTTTAATATAACCTTTGGCCTAAAACAATAGAAATCCACAAAATTAACTCAAACTATTTTTATTAGTATAATTAAACTCTAAATTTTTAATTGTTCTGTAATCTTGTGAGATTGATCCACATAAGACGCTAAAGGACCAGTAAAAATTAAAGGTGTATAGTACAACAAGGTATCTAATAACTAAAGAGCGATTGCTTTAGGGCAAAAAAGGAAAGGACAGGAGAGGTTCCTTTAAGAAGGCCACTTTAGTAATCTTGAGCTTAAACTAAAAAAGAGACGGTAAGATCATCCATTTTGTATTATATACATGACAAACAATACTTATAAGAAGACAGGAAAGTTATGTATTCCATAAATAAAGATAAATATGATATATGTTTATTACTTATGCATACAGAATTAGGCGTCGGTTAAGTAAAAAGGTAATACAAGAAATTATAAATTAAATAGTAAAATAAATTCTAACGCAAGAAAAGGAGGAGAGTGGATATTATAGCGTAGAGACACGAGGATGACTGTGGCGGTGTGTAGAGGGGTGGATAGGTGCGGAGAGGAGAATAAATAAATTGACTTTTAAGAAAATCGTTTCTTATTTATTGAATAAATATAAAGGAAAACTATCGTTGAATTAAATATTAGAATAGCATTTTTATTCGACGAAAATAACAACGGGAACGAAAATACTGACATATAGATTATAATATCAGGATTACGCATAAAATAAAAAATTAACATCAAATATCGTGACAGTTATTCTTGGTTAAGAGCAACATACAACAAGAAGAACAGAGCCCGGAGTATAAGTACATATTAGTAAGAGATCGTAATTCTATTTAAATAATGCGAAATCAAATAGTCGTTACCTGATGAACAATCTTTAATTTTCTTCTCATTCCAAGTGGTTGTTGTTTTACCGAGCCTAGAACTTCCTTATGAAGATGAATATTTTCAAATATTTGCTCTTGTGTTACTATCGGTTGTTCGTCTATTGATATCGCTGTACTGTTAATTCATTCATTAATTAAATGTTTACTCGAAGCAAAAGCTGTGATCGGTGAGCGGTGAGCCCGTACTACTCTTTTGAGGAGTCACGGGTTCAAAGCCCGGGCAGGAACCAACGAGTTTTGTGTTAAACTTATGCGTCTAATTCATAATTGCAATTTATTACACTTTTCGGTGAAAGAAAACATTGTGAGGAAACCTGCATATCTCTAGAGAATTCTGGGGATATGTGTAACCTAGAAATCCACATTGGAACAGCGTGGTAAGTCTTGGCATCAACCCTTCTCTCCAAACACGAAGAGAGGCTATGCCAAGCAGTTGGATAGTAATAGACCGTTACTTTCTTTTTTTAAACTTGAAGCAAATTTGAAAGATATCTTCGATCATAAAAATCTAGTTGTAAATGTTGTTGAATGTAGTAAATGTATACTTTAACATCTGTATCTTAAACACTAAAATTTCACAAAACTGAATAATTTTGATATTAGTAGGTCATAATAGGTTGATAATGGATGGCGCTTTTTAGTTTCATCTTATTCCTGTAGAATTAATTAGATTTCTATAGCCTATATGTTATTCCGGTGTATAAGACATAATTGTGCCAAATTTCATTGATATTGGTTTAGTGGATCGGCTGAGAAAAAGAGTAACAAGCATACATCCATACTCACAAACTTTCGCATTTATCTTTAATCTTTAATATTTAAATGAGTTAATCTCGGAAACGACTCCAACAATTTTCCTGAAATTCAGCATGTAGGGTATTGTGGGGGAGAAAAATCGATCTAGCTAGGTTTTATGAAAAAAAATTTCGCTTTATCCCTGTTTTTGGGCATTAAAGTAGGTACTAAAATTTATATTATAACACTATTTTTGCCATAAAGTCAGTGTAGCTTTTTCGGGGAACGGGCAGTCTTGAGAAATGTAAATACCTAAGATCGATTCCCAACTACCTAATTATTTTTTCCTTTTTTTTAAGTTTCTTTTTTATTTTATAAAAATTACCGAGCAAGGCGTTAAAATTCGGTCAACCAGGTACCAATATTAGTAAGATAAGATGGATCTATTAAATAAACATTCAAATACTTACTCGCCCGAACTTGTAGTGAAAACTGAAGAGCGTCGCCTGGAACGAGTGTCGTCTGGTAAGAATGGGGAGGATGGTCGCCGAGTCCTGCCTTTACGGGATCGCCTTACGCTAGCTCTACGTTGACGGAGCACTGCACTGAGACTAGCAGAATAATCTTCGTCGTCAGATCCGTCTAGGAATTTTAGTAAGTAAAAAGTAAGTAACGGCCTGTTACTATCCCACTGCTGGGCATAGGCCTCCTCTCTCCGTTTTTCGAGAGAAGCGTTGGAGCTAAAACCTACCACGCTGCTCCAATGCGGATTGGTAGGTTACACATATCCCTAGGATTCTAGAGATATACAGGTTTGCTCACGTTGTTTTCCTTCACCGAAAAGCGTGTGATAAATTGCAATTATCAATTAGACACATAAGTTTTTAATAGAAAAACTCATTGGTGTCTGCCCGGGTTTGAACCCATGATCTCTAGAGATTCACACGGTCGCACCGCTAGGCTATCACAGCTTTTAGGAATTTTAATTTGAACAATTCAACAGTAAAAAGAAACTTTTAATTGTTTTAACCCCATATCATGCTAATATTATAAATGCAAAAGTTTGTGAGTATGGATGTATTTTTGTTACTCTTTCAGTTTTCACGGCGAATCCGGTGAACACATGAAATTTTATGAAATTTGGCACAATTATTTCTTAGATACCGGCTATAGAAATCCTGTTTATTCTACAGGAATAGCCACTAAAAAGCGCCATCTATTATCAACTTATTATGCGACAATAGTTCACTCGAAAGAAGTCGCGGATAAAAGCTAGTTTTTCTATAATTTGGCCGTTTGGTATCCGGCTAAGAATAGACCACCTTCTTTCTTACCGAGGTGTCGTAAAAGCCAACTAAGGTAAGTTGACGTCAGGTAGGCGGCCGGTCGTAAAATTATAGCCAAATCATGTGACAGCGTGTTTATAACATGTTGTGCCGACCCAACTTAGAGTGGGATAAGGGCAGGAGGATAATAATATATTTTTCCATAATTATTCTATAAAATAGGCATATATATTTTTAATAAAATATCCAATACTGTAATTTTAAATGTTGCCAAAGTAGTTTATAATCTACTCCTAAAAAACACAAATTTTACACTATCGATTTTTCTGTAAATCGAGAACACATTGGTTGAGTCTATAAATTGAAAGTTTAATTTTGGGGAAAGTTTCTTCTTCCTTAATAATTGGTAGTGCCAAAATAAAAATAAATACATTTCGCTTAGCTGTCTACGATGAACACAATAATTTGATTAATCGCTTTGCATAATAAATAGCTCTTCTTCAAACCATGTTCATGTTATTTGACTATAAACCCATTTTTTGTAGTAGGTAATTATTATGACATATTTATTAGTTATCAGAACGAAATTAGAAGAGGACGCTTTTTATAAGATATGGAATATGTACATGGATAAATTTATACTTAATATTAGCTTTAACTTTTAGTTATCTGGTCAATTACCGATTTGATTCACCATGGATTTAATTAACACGATCTACTGATTAAGGTACGCTGATGGAACTAAGCTGTGATGGCCTAGCGGTGCGACCGTGTGAATCTCTAAAGACGATCATGGGTTCAAACCCGGGCAGACACCAATGAGTTTTTCTATTAAAACTTATGTGTCTAATTGATAATTGCAATTTATCACACGCTTTTCGGTGAAGGAAAACATCGTGAGGAAACCTGCATATCTCTAGAGAATTCTGGAGATATGTGTAACCTACCAATCCGCATTGGAGCAGCGTGGTAGGTCTTAGCTCCAATCCTTCTCTCTTATAACGGAGAGAAGAGGCCTATTCCCAGCAGTGGGATAATAACAGGCCGCTACTGTACTGATGGAACTAGGTTTATTGAACGAACATCGATTTACGTCTTTGCTTTAGATATACCTGATATTATAGATAAGAAAAGAAAGACAAATATTTTTACGCATATATAATATGCACTGGTTAATAGAAAGTTAATTTTATTTGATACTATTACTATTATTTAAAAAATACAATTACCTCCAGTTGACGGCGAAAACTTGACTTCATTATTAGCGGGGACTTCAGAGGGCAAATGGAAAAGGTTGACCCCAGAGGATGTCATACTTCCAGGGTCTGCCCACGTTACTGACAGGCGGTCTACTGATGGTTGAGGTGATGACGGCGGCCGATCATAAGAACCCTTTTAAACCAACGAATAATGAGGAGTTAGTCTTACGAAATGGCAGAAAAGTTAAAGGGGGTCTAATTCCAATACATCAGAAATAGTCTTAACTTCTCTGCTTCTTTAAGTCAACAAATTAAATTCTCCAATGAAGTCAACTTTGGTAACGGCTTGTATATGTGTTTATTTGTGTGTAAAGATTATATTATACATATTTTACTGATATTTATCCGAAAAAGATGATTTTAAAATTTATTTGCCTCATTTAATAGAAATTGAAAACTGAATTTAAAAGACCAAAAATTTGTGCTTAAAAAATTAACATCAAGATAAACCAGTAAACTGACTTCCCTGGATGAAAAATCTTAAAGTTCTCATACTTTTTTAAATGAGATAAAAAAGTCTGACATGTAGCGTTTTCGAAAGCAAATTTAATTTGTGCAAAATTTTAAAGTCCAAAAATATTTATTATTATCATAAAGGTGCGCCTTAATTGGAGCCATTTCATGTTCTATAGAGAACGTCGTAATTATTTAGCACTTTACGCTTGTTATGGTCAATTAATATATTTATTTTCTTCCACCATTAAGGCTATGTGATATTTCGAGGGGCACCACTAACAAAATTAAAACGCGTGATACAATTGGCTTAACATCGTTTTCATCGTTGTTATAATATATATTTTTTGTTAATTTATTAAAAAAATATTTATTTATACAAATTACATGAAAGTTTTTAAAAATAATATAATGTTCAAAATTTGATTAGATAATTTTCTTGAAAAATTATTCCATTATTTCATTACTGATTGTTTAAGCGTCAATTCTGTCATTTTTTAACTGAAAAATGTATACACTATTACGCCAATCTCTTAAAAATAGAAACTAAATAGACGCACCAAAGAAAAATAATTGAAAATTTAGCTGACCACAGAGGAACATACAAGTTCACGACCTGAGGGTAACAATCGGACTGTTGTGTATTGTTGGAAGTAGGGTCGCCACAGACTGAGCAATTAATTAAACGATTTATAGCACCGTTCAGGTGTTTTGCGTAGGGAGTCGCTTTGAGACTGGATTAGATTAGGACGATTTCTCATTTAGTAAATTTATGGGAATTAATTTTAATTATACCTTAGTTATATATTGTTGCCAAATTGCTTTGTAGACGTCTTACTCCTTGAACTCTAACTCTGAGGCTAATTAACCGCAAAGATAGCTAACCACGATAGGCTGTTTCCGTGTTTTTCTTTTATCGAACAATATAAAAATAAAGTTTCCTTTGAGTTACTGGGTTCTCTACGATTTTTTGCATTTTTTTAAATTGGGGCTCTCTACAAGCGCAATGGCTGTCAATTTCCATAGGAATTTCGAATCCCACATTACCGGATGTCACCAAAGTAGAATAGACCGAGGTGTCGTAAAAGGCGACTAAGGTAAGTTGACGTCAGGCAGGCGGCCGGTCGTAAAATACGTAGCCAAATCATGTGACAACATGTTTGTAATATGTTGTACTGACTGTGATGTTGTGATGATGATTTATACTAAAATCAATAACAGTTTATTTGTAACAATTATTTTTAGTTTTAAATCTCTTTAGTGTATGTTCAGCTTTATCACAGAAAATTAGAACTGCCCATAGCTTGTTATTGTTAGGCGTGGTAGTAAATTTATTGCCTTATGTTCAGTCACAACTAAGATACTATAAGAATAAAATGTATATATCAAAGATTTGAGCATTTGTTATGATTGCAGGATATGAGGACAAAACTTGCCTCAATGAGTCACTTTAATTGCTAAACTATTTCTCACGTTGCACTTCCATTGAAATATTAAGTGTAACCGACGCTTAGCGGATAAACTATTCGTAATTATATATCTGTGGTTATCAGTGAGAAAGGATCACTAACGCTTATTAATGTTGTGTAATAAATATCCTTAGAGATGACCCGTCTGACACAGGATGTCTACAAGTGAAAATAACAGTGATTGTCAAAATATTGGTCCCTTGAAAGATGCACATTTTTTTTGGTAAAAAAAAAATATTTCTTTTAATATTGATATAATACTTTACACATATATTTAAACGATTTTATCATTTTATTTTTTCATAACGTCATATTTTCGTTTATGTATTATGGATTAAAAATTTACTACTGAAGTAAAAATCTCTCCTCGACTTTGATGTTGTCCCGTTTGATGGCAGCTTTGGTAATCAAATGTTTTGTATGTAGATCTCATATTTTGTAACGGATTGTCACAGTGTCTCGCAAGGTACTTAATATTATCCACAAGGATCTCAACTTTCTTAAAAGTGCTATTATTTATTGGGCCAAAAAAAAATTAGTATCGATGCCGCCTTCATTTACAAGAATGTATGTAAACCCGATATTATATTTTACTTTGAACACGCCCTGCTAAATGCCGTGACGAAGAACAGTCAGTCTTCGAGCGCCAATGAATGACTGCTAATCGTCGATTCTGATTAACTATACTTATTAGGGTTGTCTCTGCAGTGATTAAAATATGTTTTTGCTTTTTTTGGTACCAGATATTGATATTTTTAAAAACTTAACACCTTTTTGGAGATTTATTGGTTCCTATCCTTGTTGATTCAGGTTACAAGTTTATATATATACTAGTTACTATAAACCACATTTACATGCTTCAATAATTTATTCATGAAACCGAAGAGTAACGGGCCACTTGGGGTATACTGAGAAAACCTTAGATTCTGTTGAAAAATGAGCTTTGTTAATATTTGTTTCATGGATGTTCACAGACAATACCAATCTAATCCATGTAATGGGCGTGCAAATGTAAACATCAAGATCTGTATAAAACATCTTTATCTTGGCTAGTATAGATCTATGGTCTATATCTACTCAATGATTACCGAATTCAAAAACAATTTGTGACTCAGTGGGTGAAAGAAAGAGCTGTTCTCAAAGTATCTCTAAGTGTACCGATACAAACATTGTCAACGTCAATAGCTCGGTATAGACAGAGTGTTCGTAAAGTCTCCGCTGCGTATATATAACACCTCAAAAAGTTTACACGAAACGGGTATTGACTATGTTCTAATTTATGCAAATTATTTTCTTTGTCAATGGCAGTTAATTTTTGTCGATATGCAAAATACGTAAACCTGAGAAGTATGTAAAAATAATTGCGTGACGTAGGGCTAATTCCGTGTTCTAACGTTATAAAAAAGTGGGCGATGCTACTATGGAATTTATCATTAAAATTATTAATTCCGTAAACGCGTATCCAGTGTTACGACAAAACAGATTAGGAATATATCATAAGAGCATTCAAACGTTAGTCTATGATTCTATATGAATCTGTAATACATGGAACAATTAAATTAATTATCTATATAACATAAAAATTCATGGTCATGTGCCCAAACGAGTGTTTAATATAAATGTGGATGCATATGTGGCTAGAGAGAGGCCGAAAAACAGAAATCTGACCAGATTGTATGAAGTATGACATGCACATAAAAGGAACAGCGCTAGAGTCGACGATTGGTAGAAGAGAATAAAAGCGAAAAAGATGTTGTGCCAACCCCACTTAGAGAGGGATTATGGCAGGAGAATCTATATAAGTAATGTAAAAACTAGATTATAGCGTAAGTTCAGATCCACGTACTAGTAGTATATCAAAATGAGTTCCACAAATACCTTTTTACTGTTTAAGGCAACACCACGCCTAATGGGTTAAACGGAATCGGTGTCGAAATAAAACCATGCACTAAAAGGTACGCAAATCTCAGTAAATTGGTAATATGATAAGCAACCCTGTTCGTTCAATCCATTAAATAGCTCCACCCCCTCGTTTTATAGGACACCGCATAATAATTAAGTGGTTTTTTTTACGAAAAAACCGTCCAAAGTGATCAATGATGAATATATTTCAATTTTGTATCTTATATACAAGGCTAAAAATAAGTACTCAGTGACAATAAATTAAGCATTTCTTCAGGTTTACAAGATTTTATAATATATTCATAAGATGAATTAATATAATATTACAAAAACATAATATTTTTTCAGTTTTGTCTTAAAGTCTGCGATACTTAATCCTTAGATACTATTAAGTGTAAATTAACTAAAAGAATGATTGAGCACAAAATAAAAATAAAATGAATGAAAAAGAAAATTAATATTAAAGTTAATTTTAAGAATCCTGCATGTATCAACGGATTGTCCACTCTACATTTAGCATTCTATATATTTTTTTATTTTATTTCATCGCGGATAATAATTTGATTATGACTTTTAGATAACTACAAATCAAATACGTTGGTAGCATTTAAAATAGACGAAATTTAATAATAGGTCTGTCACAAAACTGATTATCTGAAACTGTAATTGTATTTAATTGTACTTTTTTTTAAAAATGAATTTAAATTTTATTGATTTTATGGATTACAAACTAGTAATTTATTTGTAAAATGGATAGGACGGAAGAATCTGTTTTAAGTATTTAGAAAATAAGTGACTAGTGTAGTGTACAAGCTAAATTTGCAACTTACAACATTCATAACGAATTAAAACCACGGGTATGCGATACCCGTATGCTATATAAGATGTATGTCGAATTCACTTCAAAAATCTACTAATGTTATGGCCTTTTTTAAACCATAATTAATTTTGGAACATGACACTTGCTTTTACGAAAATATTAATTACATAATTTTTGCGCAATATGTAATTAGCAATGGCCCTTCACAACGAATAATAAAAGGTCGAATAACCTATTAGCATGAAAGCTTCTAAAAATTAAAAAAAAATATATTTTTAATTAAAATACTTTATACCATTTTATAAAATTACAGTAATTCGACAACAGTTTTAAAAAACTACGTGAAATGTAGAGGTCCACTTCTTTGTAATTTTTTTGTTATTCATTATTTTTATAAAGATAATTTGTTTGTTTCTCACTTTAAGAGGTATTTAAATATATTCAAAAAAATTTGAACATATTTTGTTGTTTCGGTCAAATATGACGCCTATACTCAGCACGCCAGTGAGTTACAAAGAATAATAGGATCAGTGCAAGGTGACGTGTGAGTTTTGAAAAACATCACCAAATCATCATCAACAAAAAGATCACCAATAAATTTTTGCAATGAAAAGCGTATAAACGATGTAATTTTGACATTAATTAAATTACATACGCTAATGCAGCAGTTGCCAGCGAGATGCCAATCTTGCACTTCAAATAAATAACTCCGGGAAGAGAGGAGCTGATGTTGCTCGTTGAAGTCCAGTAATTCTTTGAGGTATCTATGACTTTCGATAAGTAGAGATTTGAGATGCACTTGTAGGTGCGAGCTCTAATATAGGGATCGAGGTTAACAGGGAGATCAACGTTCAACATGAATTACATGCCGTCTGATGCAGGTCTGATATAAATTATACATTATTTGTATAATTTATAAAGAATATATATAATTTGACTTTCAAAGTGTACGTGGGCTGATGCTTGACGCTTGATAAACAAGGTTAAGGATTCACTTACATAATCACGTCTAATAGTAAAATTTATTAAGCAAGCTTTGCATTTGGTGCAATATGATATCAGTGAAATATTTGACATGGTAGAGACGGTTGAGCTTGAAACATAAATAGTCATTAAGTTATATCTATTGTAACTATATCAAATGAATATATATTTAAAACGGATATTGCATCATTTTGGGGAATCCCCTAGGCATAATATAAATACCATATTATCGAGATGTATTAATCTAGTTGAAACTAAATATGTGTATACTTATTAAAACAATTAGCACGACGTGTCAGGCTTAAAAAATAAAAAAATTACAGCACATATTAAAAGAGTATTATTGTTAAGACTTAAGAATCAGAGGTAACACTGAATTTAATGAAAATTGTTTGATCAAGTTTCCAAGTTGAAACGTGTTATGAGCTACTCCATGCTTACGATCAAAATATGTCTTAATTTCATTCATTGAAATACTTTAAGATAATTTACGTGTGTTCTAATAACAAATATTTAGATTTTTCTTGAAGTAAGTGTAACGTATCTGAACACGTAGTAATAAGCGATATATATTATAGATATATAGATATAAAACTAGATATAAACGAAGTAAAATCATCAACCGCTGTTCTAGAAAGTTTAAGGATATTTTCTTCATTTTATAAAACGAAGATAAAACTATTGGACTTAAATGTAAATAGATGTCAAAAGAGGTGATAGTATGACGTGGCCGGTCACTTACTACTAGTTTAGCCGTATAAAAGCTCTGGTTTCTAACAATTTTTCCAATGAAGGTCTAATATAGTGGTGGGCGAACTGTTTTAATGGCGGGGGGGCGACAAAGTTTAAGAAATGCTAGAGGAGGGCCATTATAGAAAAAAATCATTTTATATCAAAACGTAATTATAGAGGGCCAGATACTTTGCTCACTGGTCAAAGACAAGATCGATGAGTATGTACAACAGGAATGCCAATTCGGTACTAACTCAATTTTCAGAAATGAATAATGTTGCCAAAAATAGCACTGCTTCGCGTATAAGGCATCTTTGCGACAAAGAACAGTTGTACTATAAACAGCCTGTGCATACTTTTAAATCTATCTAAATACGCCGTGTCGTATCCGGTTAAGTAGAATAGACCACCCTCATTCTTACCGATGTGTTGTAAAATACGACTAAGGTGAGTTGATGTCAGACTGGCGGCCGGTGGTAAAATACATAGCCAAATCATGTGACAAAACGTTTATAACATATTGTGCCGACCCCACTTAGAGTGGGATAAGGGCTGGAAGATGATGACTCTTAAATCTATCTATATCATTTTTTATGCACTTGCGATACTAAATTCAATTTACCTGCGGTGTTAGCTCCAACTTGGTGTCAACCGTGGATCGCTGCCGTGGCTCCAACTTCAGTATACCTTTTTCTTTATTCTATGTAAATAATGTTAAAATAAAAATACTGTCATTTCTTAAACTTACATACTATTAGATACTATTAGACATCATTCGTATGTATTATGATCTACTTTTAATATCTTCAGACAAAGAAGCTTATAAGCATTATAAAATGCAATAATCTTAAATAAATAGAGGATGAATCGCTTCTATTTAAGATTGAATTATTAATGTTAGGTGTGAAACTAAATATTAAACGTTTTATGTTAAAATTCTTATTTAATTTAATTTTATGTGGGGATTATGGTGTACAATAAAGTATATTTCTATTCTATTCTAAGCGAAACTTATACAACTACATTTATTGCGCTAAAAATAAGGATTTATTTTCATTATTGTTAGAGACGAAGTGTTTTTTTATTATTAATATATAGGCCAATTTCATAAACGGTCGTCTGTTCCAAAATTAGATAATTTAATCAGGCACAGCGTGACAATCGACGGACAACTCATTATATACATATAATTTTAGATAAATACTTAAATACATATTCATCGAGATTCGAAAAATAAACTATGGTTTTTTAGAAAATTTCGAACCCGCAACCCACGGAGCTGAAGGCAGGATCATTGCCTCTGTGCCAACGGGCCAGTTGAAGCGTTGTAATAAAAGTTTTTATAATATGTATAGTTGTTGACATAAGAAAAGGGGCGAAATTTAAATCTATGATCACAAGTTTACGTATTTTACAGGATTAAAAATAGTTGCCCATACTTTATATGTAATAGTGCCTTCTACCTTCTGTATTCAATCCTTATAAAATTTTATAGGTCAGAGTTAATAAAAATATATATATAATTTACTCGCTTGTTGTCAATTAAGGTCATTCAACTTAACCTTTATTTTCATAAATTGCAACCTGATTTTTGCAGAGATTGAACACAAATATACGTTAGTAACATATTTGTTTATAAAGGAAATTATCTAGTCACGTTGTAGATAAAAAAAAATAGTAGCACGTATAAAATTGATATCAAATGTGCGTGTATAACACTAACGATTTCATTAAAAAAAACTGAACTGTTGAACTCCAAAAATAGATAAAGTACATAGAGTAAGCAAATGTTATCAAACTGACCTGAATCGAGTCTTTCAGATGAAAAATATGTATTTGCTTAAGATCGATTTTTATAGTATGTAGAAATTATTTATATAAATTAAAAATTATAATATAGTATGGTCAAGGCAGTAAATAATGTCATAGAAGTAGACCAAGAATTGTAATTGTTTGAAGTTACTTATAATTACAACTGATTTTATAAAATTTAAGATAATACAAACGTACATTACCTACATACGAATTAAGAATTATGGAATAGGAAGAAAGTATTTAAAAACAATTTTGATTCGAAAGAACGAAAGTGAGAAATAGTAAACAACTTGAATTTCTTTAAAAAAAAACATCAGATAGTGGGCAATAGCACCTTAATTCTTTTACATTTCTAATATTGATACTTTTTTATTTCATATGTAACTATATGTAAGAAAATTAGAGGTTAGATAAAAATTGTAAGTTACCTTAGCATCCATGATGTTTCAGAGGCGGCGGCCACAATCAACCGATGACAAGGACTGGGGTTATCCTCACAATCGCGTGCACGACTGCTCTATGGGGAAAATGTCCTAACGCAAGTTTATTACAATTAAAGAACACAACTGTAACATGACTAAAATGCCTATGTCACGTCGCACTTTTTTTAAATTGATATTACTTTTTAATGAAAAGGCATGTTAACACGTGTAATTACGTATCATTAGATTCATAAACTAAGGCTTCATTTTGAATATTGTTGTGTAAATACATACACATGTATTAGTACACTTTATAATACATTACAATTAGATTATCTATAGATAAAATATAATAAATAAATAGGCCAGTTTGTAGAAGGTACGACTTCGACACATTCAAAAATCAAATCAAAATATTCTTTACTGTACAACAAAAAAATATATATTACATTATGTACTTCTTCTTCTCAATCGTTGCGCTCTTGACAGAGCGGTCGTGATCGCCTTCAAGTTGCGGTTTCAGTAGCGACTGTTGTTATGCGATTCACTATTTCTCGCCATTTTTACATCATGTACTAGAGAAGAAACAATTATTAACAACCTACGAGTATACATTGTCAGTTGTACAACTGGCGGCCTTATCGGTAAAGCAGCGATCTCTTCCAGGCAACCTTCTTATAATGGAATCATTTAAAATTTTATATAGGCAGTGTATTGTTTATTATTACTATTATGTTTCTCCACATTATGACTCGTCAATGAGTTCATGATATAAGAACTTCTCCTGCGATGACCAACCAAAACCTAATAATTGTCAAAATTTTTACACATTTATTTGTTTTGTCTTATCGAACATGGAGCAGTATCGTTAGTTTCAAAACCTAAAAAAATGTAATGGAAATAAACATTTTTTTTTATTCTTGACTTTCTTTGGCAGGAGTCAAATAAACTATTATTATTATTAAATTATTCTAATACAATTTAAATTTTTACGATGTATTTGCAGCTCTCTTTATTATATATGGCCTCTATTTTATACATCGTTGAATCGAGTTTTCTATTAATAGTTACTTTTCTTATCAACACAGTAACTGTCATCTCTTTTTTTTTCTAATTCGTAACTTTGTTAACTATGATAAAAAAGTACCCAAAACTTCTAAAACTTGAGTTGTGTACGTTTTTTGTGTGGGACACACTAATTAGAGAGAAAGACTGCGCAGAGGTGGGCTGTCAAAAGGGGTGAGACAACGCAGGTCACTTTACGCCTCGAACTATGACTACATAACTATACAAGTTAACTACAACAACGTTTTAATAAAAATCTCTTTTAATACACAATATGTAAATCTGGATGAAATTTTTAAAGTTGTTTTTTGCTAGTTAGGGTAGCGTTCTGGAATTTACGAGAGATCTTTTCGTTCTAAATACTTCGACGACTGAAGACAAAAGTTCGAACAGTTTGTATTGCCAGTGAGTTTATATATGGTGAGGAAATTATGTTGCTGGGCTTCATAAGAAAGCTTCGATTCACTCAGTGAAAGGTGGATCTAGACTATGCTTGGATTATCTATCTGATCTACTTAGGAATAAGGAGATCCGTTGTAGGACCTAAGTTACCAATATAACTTAGCGTGTAGCGGAGCTAAAGATTCGATGGGTGGGGCGCATAGCACGATCAATGGGTGATCTTAAGGTGCTAGAATAGATTCCACGCACTGGAAAATACATTTTTGGTAGATGGAATGGTAATGATAATTATTTAGTTATTTTTTTAATCGTGTGTGTATCAGTATGCATTATAATCCTACTACGATAAAGGAGACAGTATCTCTTTTATTTCTGTGTACACAACTTGGAAAACCCATATACTACATTTAATATAACAAAAATTTTAAACGATATTAATTAGGTAATCAAAACTACTATATATAAATTTTTGCTCTGCGGGTGACATCACATGATGCAGTTAGCGAGAAATTAAATTTATATGGCCTGAGTGCTTAGTGCGAGTTGTTTTAACCAACTCGATTGCGTCAGCGTAACGCCAATTTGTATAGCGCTGGAACAGTGGTCTCTAGATGTCGCTGTTACAAAAACTCGCACTGAGCACACTTATAACTTAAAGGTAAAACAAACCGTCTGGACATTGTTGGTTTTCTTTTTACTTTTTAAATGTAAAATTTAATTAAATCTAATTCACATTAAGACGTTTTTAATGTAAAATTAAAAATGTTTAAAAGATTGACCGTCTAGTTTCTTTCTGGTTCATCTCGGTAAAAGCAACATTTCGATCCATTTGTAGCTTCATATTGATTATTGACGATTCAAAAGTGCTTGAAAGAGCTTATTTGAATAAAGATTGTTTTGATTTTATTTGATTTAAATTGCTTAACCAAGGCAACCACTTTATTACAACAACAATAATAGGAATTAAAAGAAGTAAGAAAGCTAAATATCGGTCCCTCTTGTATTTACAAAAATATTCATCTTCCTGCCCTTATCCCACCCTAAGTGGGGTCGGCACATGTTATAAACATGTTGTCACATGATTTGGCTACGTATTTTTCGACCGGCCGCCTGCCTGACGTCAACTTATCTTATTCGCCTTTTACGACACCTCGGTAGGAAATGAGGGTGGTCTATTCTACTCAGCCGGATATCATACGGCGGGTCGACTTACCTTAGTCGCCTTTTACGACACCTCGGTAAGAGAAGAGGGTGGTACTATTCTATTCAGCCGGATATCACACGGCGGTATTAACAAAAATATTATAAATATTTATTAGACATTTAAAGGACAAAAAATATTAACACGTTAATTTCTTTGACCTAAAAGGTACCTTGACTAGACGGCAAACTAAACGTACTCGTACTTTGTATACACATATAAACGATTAATCAAATGTAGTGGCCTCATAACACTTACGTAATGCGATGTTTGTATATTGCATTGTTTGTAGTTTTATAAGCAAATTATCTTAGGAGTCATTAACCTACCTTTTCATTATCACAACATATTGATAAATACATTTCTATTTTCTATTTTTAAAGACATTAAAGTAATAATAATATTATTTTGCTTATCCGTGATAAAGCAAATAGAGAATATATATAATATGAGTTCCGTCGTGACCACGATCCATGCAACTGGGTCGAAATATCGGCAAATCAAAACAAATTACCGTGGTATGTACCCGAAATTAATAATTAATATATATAATGTTCTTAATTATAAGATTCTATAATAAAATTCCGCAATCAATCAATTTTAGCTTTACCATTACAGCAGTTTAAAAACACTGTTAAAAACAGGCTGATACAGAGAGTCTACTATACTCTTGAAGATTATTTAGAAGATAAGATTGTGTGGATATAGCTCTCTTTGAACCTGTACAAGACTGTAACGACTTAATGTAAATAGTAATAAGAATTATATTTTTAAAAGAGCAACCGCCGAGTTTCTTGCTGGATCTTCTCGGTAGAAACAGCTTTACGAACCAGCAGTAGAGTTGACGATTCAAAAGCACTTGTTTACAAGTTTATTTGAATAAAGAATATTTTGAATTTGAATGTTAAATGTAAAGTGGACTAACTTTTTTTCGCATATGAAATATGCAGGATTCGTAAAAACGCATGCACCTCTACCGTCACAGTATACAAGCGCTACACACATTCACGGTTACAAACTCAAAGATCTTTTCGCCCCGAAGCATCATCAGGACATTAGGGTATACGCGAATTATAGCAAAGTAACGCCTAATTCTATAAATGACTTTTTGAGCTCGATTTAAATTAGATATCAGTGTCATTAAAAAAAAAACTGTACGTTAGGGTAACCTATGTTTAATTTTTCGTAAAAAGAATTCTATATTGAGTTAACGTGAATGTTGTTGGATATTGATGTAGGAATTTTAGATGAAAGGAGTCTTGGCCTGTTATATGTGGCTTGGCAAGTTGGCTAGTTAAGGTGGCCTATTAAAAATATGGCCAACAGTTTTGGTGGATTTCAAGTGTTCATCCTAAAGACAAATGCATCTATCAATTACTTTAATTATTTGCTTGTTAAAATTAATTTTGGAATTAGTCTTGTTGTGCATTTTGAAACCATGTGATGAATTCCTGAGATTTACGCATTGAAGGTTCGTGGTGGGTCGAATTCGCTTAATAAAATAGTAACAGGCCGCTATACACTTTAGGTTGAAATACAATATTTTATAAAAATGTTATAAATAAATTATAACAAACAAAATATGTGTTTTACTGTATTGTTAATATAATCGTTTATTTCTAAAATATGTATACTTATAAATATATGAATATAAAAAAATATAATTATCTTATTATTTAGAATTAGAACGCGATTAAACTTCCATTTCCCGGATACATAGTTCAGAGGTCATTAAACCCTATTATCTATTATCGTCGTTTTGGATGTTCTGAAATATTTGACGTCTGAAGGATGCATCTTCCAGAAAATTTAAACTAGTATTAATCAAGAAGAGTTACAATTTTATAACATTGCTTTGTACAATCTTCAGTCGTAAATCTATAAGTATCAACGCCAAATGTTCGACTATTCAAATTAGGTATAGATTTTATAACAAAACCATATAAATTGCTAACATGAATTTGCCCAGATGTCTGCCACATGGAAGATTGCCTTATATGAGGCGCTAATATATAGCTAGTATTATTAATAAATTTTACTGCTGATTGTTTGGACTTATTATGTAATAGGTAGGTAAGTATTATTTTCTTATGATAAAGAAAAAACTATAATTAATTAGAGAAATATGCGTTACTATGAGGAAATCCATACTACGTAAGTAATAATAATGTTATAATTAAGTTTTTGATAGCGAATGTGTGTAGTGTTTGTGAATTGTGGGTGGTGATGGAGGTTTGTAGTCCATGCGTTTTTACGAGACCTGCATGAATTAGTGATGATCGACTGTCCACTCTATTATTACATATTGATACTAATATATAAAGCTGAAGAGTTTGTTTGTTTGATTGATTGTTTGAACGCGCTAATCTCAGGCACTACTGGATTGATTTGAAAATTCTTTGAGTGTAAGATAGTCCATTCATCGAGAAAGGCTATAGGCTATAACATTACGCTAAGATGAATAGTAGAGGAGCAGCAATAAAAAATAGTACGAAAACTGCAAAATTTAAAGCTTTAGTTGCGTGCGCTGAGTGAACGGTGATAGTTATTCAAAAATCATGTATGACAAATTTGTTTCCCTCTAAAAGTTGTAAATAAAAGTCTGCGACAGCATATGTCGAGCTATTAAGGTTAACCCACTTTAACTATTTTTACGGTTATCAAAATACTATATTACGGTTTTAATCTTTTCACGCGGACGGATCCAATGGCGATTGCTAGTATTATCTAATTGCTTTATCGTGGCAGAATAGCATTATTATTACTTTTGTAGGAAAATTCTTTTGTACGTATGTACATATTAATATAATGAATGCAATACTGCGTCTGTTAGTTGGTCATTCTTTGACGTATGAACGGTGATGAAATTATGGATGGATGTGTTCTGGGTATTAAATTAGTTAAAGGGCTGGAAGAGTGACATAGGCTATTTTTGTAAACAACATTACTAAAGTTATTTTGATTAAGAACTATACAGAAAAATCGTAAACAGAAAGTGCTATATCTAATCGTATAAATATATTTTGTTATATTAATTTTTTTATAATTGTCGTTATCTAGTGAGAAAGAAAAGGAAAATTATTACCACTCCGAAAAGCCTATGGCATTTATAAACAATTCTTCTTAACATGTACTGTGTTTTAAATATAATATGTTGTATAAAGACAGAACTATATTAATTTATTTATTTACTATTTGAATATATAGTTTAGGCTTTATTTTACGTAAATTACCGTCAAAATTGGTTTAGAAAGCTTGTTTTAAAATATTTAAGTTAAAGTTTCATCGGTGTTATCTCGTACGTTCTAGATAAAGAAAAAATATTAGCAAATACCACGTATTATTTTTATTACGCCGTGTGGTATCCGGCTGAATAGAATAGTACGACCCTAATTTCTTACCGAGGTGTCATAAAAGGCGCCTAAGGTAAGTCGGCCCGCCGTGTGGTATCCGGCTGAGTAAAATAGACCAACCTCATTTCTTACCGAGGTGTCATAAAAGGCGACTAAGGTAAATTGACCCACCGTGTTCTATCCGGTTTAGTAGAATAGACCACCCTCATTCTTACCGAGGTGTCGAAAAATACGACTGAGCTAAGTTGACGACAGGCAGGCGGCCGGTCGTAAAAACGCAGCCAAATGCAAACAGCATGATTATAGCAAGTTGTGCGGACCCCACTTGGAGTGGGATAAGGGCAGGAAGATGATGACCACGTATTATTTTTATAATTGTATATATATTCATTATCGTTATACAATAGAAATACGCTCCATTTAGTAGGTTCTACGCTTAGATGACCACACATGCTGGCATTCTGGCAGAATGAGAAAACAAAAGCTCAGACCTTTTCAGGTTCGTTCACAAAAAAATGGTCGCTATGAGGCCACCGCGCCGCGCTTAGAAATGCGTTCCGTCATTTGTCATAGATTTAATTGTACAGAAAAGACAGAACAAACAGTACTTTGCTCAAATAATTAACTTTAGCCACAAAAAGTAAAACGGCAGATAAAATTAAACCTCAAGCTTACTTTTAAAGATAACTGATCCTAACAAATTACTATTAATAACAAGTCGTATTTATGCAACTAACCTACTAGAACATAAAAATTTATGATACAAAAAATAACAATATTAACAAATTCTTATATTAATATTCGTTCCAAATAACTAAATTAAATGGTATGTTAATAAATATCCCTTTATTTACTTCGGTTTTTTTATTTATTTATTATATCTATATATATAAAAGAAAGTTGGTCTAAGTTACACTATTTATAACTCAAGAACGGATGAACCAATTCGGCCGAAAATTGGTGTAGAGGTTGCTTAGAACCAGGAGACGGACATAGGATACTTTTTATCCCGTTCGACAGCATTTATTTTATCCCGTCAAGTCACTATAAAAAGTAGTATAACAAAAACGACTATGACATGGAAAAACAAAACATAAATGACAGCTAAACGTAATTTTGTCTTTTGGTAAGTATGGTAAAAATTTGACAAATGTCAAAATAGTAGTAGCTATAAAAGTTACTACATAGTATAAAACAAAGTCGCTTTCTCTGTCTGTCTTTATATCTCTATGTTTGCTTAAATCTTTAAAACTACGGAACAGATTTTGATGCGGTTTTTTTTAGAATGATTGAAGAGGAAGGTTTATATGTATAATAAAATTCAATATGGAGTAGAGAAATACTGTGATTTTCACTGAGTGACATAAGCTATATGCTTTATACCCGTGCGAAGCTGGGGCGTGACTCCTAGTAATTTATATAAGTAGGCGTTACTTTGCGGAGATCTATAATACAAAGGTATTAATAAAATTATTTTGCTATAATCCGCGATGAAGTAAAATAGAAAATATATATTATGCTAAATGTAGAGTGGACAATCCGTTTTCATATATTTTCTATTTTACTTAGTCGTGGACTATAGCAAAATAATTTTATTATTACTTTTTGTTTTATCTATATCTATACTAATATATAAAGCTGAAGAGTTTGTTTCTGAATTGAATCTCAGGAACTACTCAGCCGATTTGAAAAATTCTTTCAGTGTAAGATAGTCTATTTATCGAGGAAGACTATAGGCTATATAACATCACGCTAAGATGAATAGAAGAGGAGCAGCAATAAAAAAATATTACGAAAACGGCATTATTTAAAGCATTCCTTGCGTGCGCTAAGTAAACGGTGAAAGTTATTAAAAAATCATGTATTATAAAATTGTTTCCCTCTAAAAGTCCGCGACAGCATATGCCTAGCTTTTACGGTTAACCCACTGTAACTATTTTTATGGTTATCAAAATATTATATTACGGTTTTAATCTTTGCAGACGGGTGGAGCCGCTGACGATTGCTAGTTTATTATATTTATTCATTCTTTTTAATACATACATATAGAGAAAGAAAAGGTAAAAAAAGAATATGTACAAAGCTGGACTTATCCCTATTTCTCTAAAAAATCTTTTTAGAGAAATGTTATCACCACCATCAGGTTAGCCACCTAAGGCAATCAAATATAAAGCAGTTTGCCCAAGGAAGATATCGTTAAAGAAAACGAGCTTCTCTAAGCAATTCTAAAATAATAAAAATTTAAAATACTGTTAGGGACAACTAGTGTTTCCATAGCTTTCACATTCGTTCACTAATCTAATAAAATATGTTTTAAGTAGGTCTCTAAGCTAATAGCGGTAGAGTTAATGCAACAAATTAAAAAAATTAAGGATAATAGCGTTATCCTCAGTGAGGCAATTTATCTATACCCTAATATCCTTAACTCATCTTTGGCCTAGTATTATGAAACGAGCCGAGCGTCAGTGCTCGGTCGACTAGCAGACGTGTCGACACGGGCTGCACGCGCTCCCACAAAATGGCGCGGCCATTCCTTTACACATACTTTCTAACGTTTATAACTATAGCATTGGCACAGGATTACTATCACACACCGAGGATTGGGCCACAGAAACTAGCATCATGTTACAATAATGATGGTCAGCCACAAGTGAGTAACTTTTAAGTGGAGCTTTTAAAACTTTTTGTTTGTGTCATTTTTGACATCTCTACAGTTGTGTTTGTAATCTATGCGTCAAGTAATACAAACTAAGCATTATGTAGCGCTATCTAGCTCATTGATAAATGTTTGCATGTTAGATGAAGTCTCAGTAATATTATAATATATTTAATAGTGTTAATTAAAGTTATAATGTAATCTATCAGATTGTGAATCACATTTATTTCCATAAATTTAATACTTTGTAAATAATTAGTACCTATAGCAAATTACGTTAAAAAGCTTAAAAATGTGACGGCGTTTTTAAAAAAATGCATAGGAATATGTACTTAATAAAATATTTTTTTGTTTAAAAATGATTTACTTTACAGATATATATTAACCATCTATATACATATATACTACTCATCTGTATATATATACTCATCAACTTAGAAATATTATACTACATTTACGAAGAAATATCTTTAACGGCATAAATATTTAAAGTATAAATCTTGAGTGTATGCACATTGTTAGCTTAGACTGAAGGTAGTTAAAGTAAATAAAGCGCTGAATAAATATTTTTTTAAATTTCACCAGCCTAGTAACTTTGACGTCTATACCCCTTAAGGTAGTTGGAATTGACACATTTTATAAACACAGCGACATCTAGTGAGCGCACAAGTTGTTGTTAGTTTTTATAATTACGTTTTGTTTTGTAATAGAGTAGCTTGCTTTAATAAATAGCATTATGGTGTTCTCATACAATAAATATTTGAGAAACATTTTTTCCGAAATTCGTTGTCGTATTCAAATAGTCTTAAAATTTGTAAATTGTGGAAACCTAACGAAAAACTATAAGGCTTTCTATATTTAACTAGTGCTGGATTGGTGAGAGTGATAAAGAGTTCAAACCCACAATGTTTTTCCAGTGGGTTGGTAGATCAACTATTTTGATGTATTCATGAAATTTCCCTGGGAATACGCAGTTTTGCACGTAATATTTTTATTCACCTATGATGAAGAAGCTCATGATGATGATAGAAAATATCTTTAAGAAGGTCTCTACGAATTTGTGAGTTCGGTTGTTGCAGATTGTGGTTTACACTATTGCCTATCCAGTATGCTTAAAGTTAGTAGAGCGTATGAAAAGTGTGTTTTTAATCATCGTGTGTCTGTGTATGTGATCCACGTGTGTATCCAGCACATATATTTAAAAGCGATGTAATTTTTTCGTTAATTAAGTAGAATAAAGTTTTGTAACTTTGAATTTTACATAATAATGTTCAATTTTATAAACTACATATTTTAAATATTTCTTGCTTAAATTTATCTATCCTTTATCTCGTTTATCTAATTTCCCTCTTTAGATGGAAGTTTTGTAGCGGTTTCATAGTGTAACGACAATGAGCAGTGTTGGTCTAATTTTGGTAGATTACCGTAAGGTTATCGAAACAGAAAACTGAATGTTGTAAGCCCATGATATTGCAAGAGTTCGTTTACTCTCGGAGCCTAATGTTTTGTTATCTGGGGCCAACGGAACGGACTTATCGCAGCATCCGTTAAACACATACAGATATGTCATATTATACAGCTTATTATATTTTACAGATTTTAACTATTTATTTTCATTAATAATTTATAGTGCCTTAAAATAAATATTTTATATTATAAGATATAATTTATAGAATTAGGCGTTACTTTGCGGACGTCCATAATACAAAATTAATGAGAATATTATTTTGCTATAATCCGCGATAATAATCGCGGTTTATATTTTATCGCGGATTATAGATTTTGTCGCGGATTATAGCAAAATAATATTCTCATTCCTTTTTATTATAACACATATTTATTATAATATAAAATTGACTAGATGACTTCATAGTAATTCATACTCTACCTGTTGAATGTGGATTTATCTCAATTAAATGCTCAAATACTACTCCGCAATTTAGCTACGCTAATAAAAAAAAACCGATTTTTTTATCCATCAGGCAGAGTCACTTTTAATCTCATTTCACTGAAACTATTCTATTAAAACCCGTCCGAGAGTACATCTTGTGAATTATAAAGAAATATACTTAATTAAATATATTTACTTGCAAACATATAACAATAGCTAAACGTTAGCGCCCTGATGATGTAATTCTTTGAAGACATTGATAGTATCGCCTTCTTAAACTCTATTGACCTTGGCTCATACGTAAGGTTCCCAATAATACTCATAAATATGTAGACATACGATTAGCTCTTATATTTCTGCCCTTATATTTCGGAGGAATAAAAAAATAAATATTGCTTAAAATAATTATATAACACGAAGTTTCTTATTAAAAGTATAATTTTATTGGAACATAATAATTGAATACGTTTTAATTTAAAAATTACAAACATTATTTTATAAACTAAATGCCATGTGGTATTCGGTTGAGTAGAATAGATCTCCCCCTTTCTTACCGAGGTGTCGTAAAATATGACTAATGTAAGTTGATGTCTGACAGGCGGCCAGTCGTACAATACGTAGTCAAATCATGTGACAACATGTTGTGCCGACCCCACTTAGAGCGGGATAAAGGCAGGAGGATGATGAAATTTTATAAACTAAACCATAAATAATATCTTTCTAAATTTTTTAGGAATATAAAGAAATGTTGTAACTGCGTCCGTTACATATGAGCCCATGTTTAAGAATATATAAAAAATATATTGCGAAAAAGCAATGTCACTGACTTATGTTTTGGTAATGATGATTCGAATGTTGACTAAATTTAGTGATATCAAACTTAGGCTGTAAAACAACTAAATTAAATAAACTACTTGTTAATTTTATTTGCTCTGTATCGACTACTACAAGCATACATGGAACACTAATGTGAACGTCCCCATCAACCCAAGTTCTAAATATAAAGTACCTATTTCGGCGGCAATTTCATCTATAGCAAGCACGTAAACTCACTTCCGTATCATAAAATCATGCTCTTTTAGGCTTCTAATTTAGCAATGTTTCTAGTTAATAGAAATATACTAGATATATATTTTTAACGTTATCTTATTTTATAGAGATGTATACCGGAGTTCGAGAATGCAGCTTTTATGGTACAAATGGAGGCGACAAACACTTGCGGAGATAATGGGGTAAAAATGTATTGTATTCAGACTTCGGCTGGCACCTCTACTCGGTTAGTATGGATATCTTTTACATACTTTTGTTCAGAAATATTTTAGTACCTTGAACAAAAGAAAAAATAGCCTATATATAATTTATAGAATTTGGTGTGAATGAATGAATGAAACAAATTATTAGTGAAATAAGATTCCTCAAAACGGAAATGAAATAAAAGTCGTGATTTTTAAATTCTGTGTGTTAACCCGGTTTTATAATTTTGTTGTGCTAAATTTCATAAACATTGGCCAAGCGGATTATTGTGTACCATACAAATAGACAGAAAGACAGAAGTACTTTAACAGCTATATCTATACTTGTTGGAGAGGTCGCGTAATTGAAAGAAAACTCACCTGCTGGGCATTTTAGTCGCGTGCAGAAAATAAACGAATTTACGCGGGAAAAACTTTGTTACACATTAATTTCTACCCGGGCAAAGCCGCAATCACAGCTACTTAATAATATTAGTAGTCTTTGAATGTTAACACCATGTACAATCAGCGGCGCTTGATATTTTGCATTGTTCGCAGGTCATGTGATAATTGCCAGCCGGGACAGTTCTCAAGTTATTACTTAACAGATTTGCATTATGAGCAGGATAATCATACGTGGTGGCAGTCGGAGACCATGAAGGAAGGCATTCGATATCCTAATCAAGTTAATTTAACATTACATTTGGGTAAGCTAACAGTATCAAATCCTTTATCAGCAGTGTATATAGCAGCTATAGATTTACCCATTTTTTTAACAAAGAAACCTGACTCATTAATAATGCAGCATTAAAGAAGATTGTGTATCCTTCGTGATTTTCCTTATATTTCTTATTTTGCAGAAATAAATTAATAAATTGTTTCAACATGTTTCAAAACCTCCTTAAAATAGTTAGGTCCACATACATATAATGTGTAAAATTGCTGAGGAAAGAATAAATGGGTGGACTTTGAGAAAATTGCTTCTTATTTATTGAATAAGTGTAAAGGAAAAATATCGTTCTTATAAAATATATGGGACAGTTACACACATCCCTGAATATATAATTTTTCATTTTTAAAGATACATCATTTTAAACACATGTACACCCAAACTCGAAGAACCAAAAACATTGTGAAAAAAACTGTAATAAATTAATTCTATAATTTTTATGCAAATGTTCGTTCTAAACTACAATATTCTATGTCCTTAATGATATGTTTATAATATTTTACTTGCAGGAAAAGCTTACGATATTACGTACGTGCGACTGGTCTTCTATTCGCCGCGTCCACAAAGTTTTGCTATTTACAAGAAATTAGGGGAAAATTCCGCTTGGGAACCTTACCAATATTTCAGGTAAGCGACTTATCTATATCTCTTAGTGTTTTTAAATACTATACTACACCTACATTTAGATAAATGTATCTATATCTGGGTACTGCGAAAGTGTCTGATTTCCACTGCATATTACATTTAAAACTATATTTGTTTACATTATGATATGTTGAAAAGTATAATATTATGCTATTAATGCTATTAATATTTGATTTAATTCCCTCTTATAATCGCAAAAATTATATCTTAAGTACATATAATTTTTGCGTGCGAATTGAATGTGAATTATTTATTTAATAAAGGATTTGTATCGATTGATTCAAAAAACAAAGTCTCTACGACCAAATTGAAATAATATAACTATATATTATTTTGTTATTTTTTAAAATATCTTTTATAATTACGTCAGTTTTTGCATAGAATTATTATTTTATTAAGTCAGGAATTCAGGACACTAAACAAATGCTATGTTGAACATCCTACCTAGAATTTTTTTTATCGATTAGCGCTTCGTGTCGTGATACGTATGGAGTGTTGGAGCAACGCGCAGCAGAATTGGGCGCAGAAACAAAAGCCCTTTGTACTAGCGAGTATTCAGACATTTCACCATTAACTGGCGGCAACGTACTATTCTCCACACTGGAAGGAAGACCGTCTGCTTATACTTTCGACAGCAGCCCAGAACTTCAGGTAAAAGATTTTTTATTGAAAACAATTTTAATGTACTTTTTACAGACGATATGAAATAAGAGAATGTGTGTACCCGTAGGGATCGCGACAATAGTGCGTTACAAAGTTTTTCTTTCTTAAATGACGACCCCGTGGGATCCGGCTAGATCTTCCCCAGAATGAACTATTAACCGAAAATTTCCTCAAGAATAGCACTATTTTCTAGTTTAATCGTACAAAAATCCGTTGAGAAAATCTTAAAAAGTCGATCACATTATTTGTTTTTTTTTATAATATTTATAAATACTTTATTTTATTTAGATTTAATAGTACGATTAGTAAGGTAAACATTTTTTTATAGGAATGGGTAACAGCTACAGATATACGTATAACTCTCGATCGTCTAAATACGTTTGGTGACGAAATATTCGGTGACATGCAAGTGCTGCAATCGTATTGGTACGCCATTGCTGACGTGGCAGTTGGCGCCCGCTGCAAATGTAACGGGCATGCGTCCGTGTGTGATATGCATTCATTACCTGACGGAACTAGGACCCGATATTGCAGGTTTTTATTCGCATCATTTCTATATTTTTTAATTCAAATTCAAAAAAATTTTTTATTTTTTTTCCAGTACTTGTAAATTTCAAATTCAATATTCTTTATTCAAGTAGACAGTTGCCAGTAGTTACGAATCGTCAAATGATTTTAAAGCAGCTACCAGCGATTCTGAAGGTTGCTTCTATCGCGAAGAACCATCGAGTAACTCTGCAGATTCTAGTTGTTAATCGTTGAAGCCTGGTGCCTTGTTTACTGCAGTTAATATGTTACTATCACTCTGATAATCTTTAACCCTTGCAGTTATGCCGGATATTTACCGGCTATGACCTTATAATGTTGCACCTTACTGCTTCGTTACCAGGGCACAGAACTACTAAACGCATCTCACAATAAGAAATAGCCGTTCAAAGAATAGCTTCTTTCTCTATATAATAAGACCTCTTACCATCAATACTGCGGAGTGCGAACACTTAATGCAGTGACCGCTTCGAAGGACTTTATCCGAGCTAGAAAAAGATTCCGCAGGCACTTACGAGTTTTCTATTAAATTTATTTGTTAATAAATTTTGATATATCTTCTGACCGTTAATAGTTAGATATAAAATTATCGCTGTGCTCCTCTTCCGCTTACTAATGGATCTGCGCTATTGGAATTAGGTCTCTATAAGGGATTTCCACGAGCTTGTGCCGCTTAGCACCAAAGGATTCTTGAGATGTATTTGGGGTCGTCTTTCCACTTAGGCCATTCTGGCGAATCATGCCTATGGTCACGAGTTATATTAAAATAATGCAGTTTCTGACCGTCAAACAATTTACAATCCGTCCATTTTAAGCGGATAATATGTTAAAATTAAAGAAATATGTTTTATTCCACGTCCGATTAGATTGTGATGTCATATTTATTCTCATCAATGTTTGGTTTCAAATTACGTTCTAAGCAAGAATAAATTTAACAGATGTGAACACAACACAGCTGGTCGCGACTGTGAGAAGTGTCTAGACTTCTATAATGATGCCCCTTGGGGTCGTGCGTCTCCCACAAACGTTCACGAATGCAAAGGTGAGGTAGAGTTTTAGATACTTTTTTTATCTTTTTCACTAATACAATCTCTTTGTGCTGCTGTATTAAAGAAAATATCTTTGCGAGATACAAGGCTTTAGCAAATATTATATTGTTTTATTCATAGGTATTTATTTATTTATCCAATCCATAAGCATTCGAGTAACTTTTGAAATGTATTTTAGTTTTCCAATTCATTATTTCACTATAACTGTCTTCTTCATATTCAATTATTCGAAAACCACATTTTATTGGTCTTCACAGAATATAAATTTAATGTAACATTAAAATTTAAAATACATTTGTAACAATATTGTATTTCCTGTGATTAATATAGACTTCACATTATTCTCCTGCCCTTATCCCACTACAAGTGGGGTCGGCACATCATGTTTTAAACATATTGTTACATGTTTTGGCTAGTTATTTTGCGTGCGGCCGCCTGGCTACCGTCAACTTACCTTAATTGCCTTTTACGACATGTTGGTAATAAATGAAGGTGGTCTATTCTACTCAGCCGGATATCAGACGGCAGATTAATATATACTTCTATGTTGGTTTATAATGGATGAAAGACTCTGAAAATGTTGTAGACTCCAGCATTCGCATCGCTTTGCGTAATTTATATACATATACCTTTGTAGGTACATTTCTTATTGAACCCTCAATTTGACAATTCGTGAAATATTCAAAACAGCCTGTGGCGAAATCATTATTATCGCACTATAATAACTCAATTTTTAATTATATTGAACAGTGTCAGGACATCTCATGAAAGATAGAATCGCTATCAGACAATCAAGTCTGATTTCCATTTGCATTTTATAATATATTTTATACATCATGTTATAATCTAGGCAACCAAACATTACCCAATAAAATGCGATGAATATGCTTTACGTATAAGCATTTTCCTTACACTTAATTTAATCTTTATGTAGAAAAGTCTAAAAAAGTTTTGAAGAATTTTATTATGATTTGATATCTATGTGCTGTTTGCGAAAATAATAATAGGAATGAATGTAATTACTTTGATTTTTATATGGCAATAAAAATTCTAATTCAAATATTTTAAATTTACAGCGAGGCGTATAAATTTAAGCTTTTGTTCTAACAAATTTCAGCACTTCTTTTCTTTCGCAGCTTGTAATTGCAATGGATTCTCGAACAAATGTTACTTCGACAAAGATCTGTACGAGAGAACTGGACACGGCGGCCACTGTATCGACTGTGCAGAGAACAGGGATGGAGCTAATTGCGAGCGATGCAAAGAGAACTTTTTCCAAGGAACCCAGGAGATTTGCATGTCTTGTAATTGTAATGCTATAGGTAAATATTTATAGGACAGAAAACCTTTTCCATGGATGAAAATAATAGTAACCTCCTCCTGGCGTCGTAATCCTTAATGCTGAGGGTCATGACCTATATGTAACACTTTACTAAGTACTATTTTTCGCCACTTGACTCTGTACTATGCGGCGTGGATGAATCTTCCGTGTTTTCGTTCATATTGCACAAACTTTGCCATATATTGTGTTTTCCTACATCAATAGGCTCTCAACATTGGCAAATTAATACAAATTGCAATGGACATAGCATTAGAAATGAATTATATAAAAAAAATTGATTCTTTTGAAGTTAAAGATGATAAATGAAGCAATTTTATTCAGGATCTCGAAGCTTACAATGTAATGCTGAAGGCAAATGCCAATGCAAGCCTGGCGTCACTGGGGACAAGTGTGACGTATGTGCGCCGAATCACTATGATTTCACCAACCTAGGGTGCAAGCCTTGTGGATGTAACGAATCTGGGTCCTACAGCAATACTCCCCAATGCGACTCTGTAACTGGCGTATGTCATTGTAAACAAAACGTTGAAGGTAGACAATGTAGAGAGTGAGTATTATCTAGTCCTATATATTATAGCTACTAATTTATTCTTTAAATTTTTATCTTTTAAATAAACTTTAAAAAAAAATAATTGCAGATGCAAACCAGGTTTCTTCAATTTGGATATCGAAAATGAATTTGGTTGCACACCATGTTTTTGTTTTGGACATTCATCACAGTGCAGCTCAGCACCCAAATATCAAGCGCACGAACTAAGTGCGCATTTTATTAGAGATGCGGAAAAGTGGACCGCTGAAAATATAAACCATCAATCGGCTCCGCTAAAGTTCAATGCCAATATGCAGAATATAGGTGTGTTACAATTACTACAAAGCAAACATTTTTTTTTAGTTTGTATAGCCGAACCCTCAAAGCATAATTTTTGTCTTATGTAGGACCAGTATTGATCCAAAAAAGTATAGAAATATATATAAAATATTATAAACCATAACCTTCCTTATTTATCACTCTGTCAATTATAAAAAACCACGTCAAATTTGTTAACGCTACAGGCAACAATATGGAGGGATTATTTGTACTATTTATTGACAAATATTATACGAAGTAGTCAGATTAGCATATATAAATCACTAGCTTCTACCCGCGAGTTCGTTCGTGTGCACTGTTGTCGCGTAATAGGTTGATAATAGATGAGGCTTTTAGTGTCATCCTATCCCTGTAGAACTAACAGGATTTGTATAGTCTATATGTTGCCCCAGTATATAAGGAATAATTGTGCCAAATTTCAACGATATTGGTTTAGCGGATTCGCCGTGTAAGAGTAACAAACATACATCCATACTCACAATCTTTCACATTCATAATATAAAGTAGGAATTAGATCGTAACTTCATATATTTACTGGTAATATTAATTAGTTGGGCAGTGATTTAGAGTTTCTTTGCATGTATTGAGGTAAAGTAAAACAGAGTTCTTTTTCTTATTACGAGTTACTTTACCTAGTGCAGTGGTGAAAGATCCAAACCCAGGCATTGTGTTTTAGTTTACATTGATGCTGGAGGACAAATTAGTGACAAAAACCGAATCAATAATCATGTCAATTTAAACAAAGCTTATTGTATTTTTCTAGCCGTATCTTCAAATGATACTGAGATCGTCTATTTTGTTGCTTCGAAGCAATTTCTTGGTGATCAAAGACCATCTTACAACCACGATTTGAAGTTTTCATTACGTTTGGGAGAAAATAGAGGTTACCCGTCAGCGCACGACATAATTCTTGAAGGTGCTCGTGCTTCCGTATCTATGAATATTTACGGTCAAAATAATCCAGAGCCATCTGATCAGGTATGGAACACTTTATAACGCTTTGCGATATACATTTAAGTGACTTTTTTTTTGCTTTTCTGCGAAAGTTGCAACGAGCAAGCGAATTTCATGTTTCAAACGTAAATATTTACAAATATTTTATTACGAATATGGACTTATACAGAAGCATTATATTTTAACAGAAACAGAGTTATCAAATAGTAAAAGTAAATCTCGTTTGTATTTAACAAATTATTTTTCTAGTCACAAATATTAATTTTTTCGGATCGTTTAAGAATAACCCTATGTAGTATATGTTTTTTTTACTTTTAATATATGCTTGCGATGGCCATATCGTGATAAAAAGAAAGGACGATTTGATTACTATGCTATAATATTGTTACAGGAACAAGAATATACGTTCAGGTTACATGAGGATCCTCGTTATGGATGGACCCCAACTTTACCAAACTTTGAGTTTATGTCCATTCTTCAAAATTTAACTGCAATTAAGATAAGAGGAACATATAATAAAGGCGGTCAAGGATACTTAACCGGTTTCAAATTGGATACTGCGGAAATCGGAAGAGAGAAAGGTTCAGCGCCTGCTAATTGGGTTGAGAAATGTTCGTGTCCAAATGCCTACGTTGGGGACTATTGTGAAGAGTGCGCTCCTGGATTTAAACATGAGCCAGCGAACGGCGGGCCGTACTCCACTTGTATACCTTGTGATTGTAATGGCCATGCACATATATGTGATACAGCGACAGGTGGGTAACAACAAAGTTTTTTTAATTTTAATTTTAGAATATAAAGTCACCCCGTGATTTGAACTTTACAGTGTCCTCGAACACAATGTCGATAATAATGAACTTCTGGTAATATTGAAAATTCCATAAGACTCCATTACAATTAATATTTATGATATATCAGAATGGGTAAAATAATGATGGCTAAAATAAAGGCATAAATGTGTTGCTATTTGCATAAATTAGACTTTTTTGTTTTTTATGTCATGCGATATCGTATCAGATTTCTTTTATTCTCATTGGTCATTGAACAAAAGTATGGATCACGTTTAATGGAGACTATAAATTCGGACAACATATCGTTCAATGTGGAAAACTTTTAGAATGATTATATAGTATATTTCCACTAATAACTCTAAGATCATTATTATTATAACTCTGAAAATTGGTTGTAACTTTGTCCTAGACAATGTCTTTACTTCCATTGATTATGAAAAAACTACAAAATTAAATATTAAATTTATTGTTTATGCTTCCCTTAATAGTAATATTAATATAATTATTAATAATTTTATTAATATTTTGATTTTAATATTTTAAAGTAATTTAAAAATATAATATGTTCAAGTTTTTTATAAATAGCTAATAATAAACGATTTCAATTATATTCTAGGTTTTTGTATTTGTAAACACAATACTACTGGAAGTAATTGCGAGCTGTGCGCGAAGGGTTTCTATGGTAACGCCATTGCCGGTACTCCAGATGACTGTAAACCCTGCCCTTGTCCCAAAGACAGCGGGTGCATTCAGTTGATGGATCAAAGCATCGTTTGTACTGACTGCCCAGCTGGATACGCCGGTAACACGTTTATCTTATTATACGCACACTAGCTGAAACAAACAAACTTTTTACCGCCTTGAATAAGCATGTTATAGATCTTTTAATATTCCATAGTAGTAAGTTATTTTCCTTGCTTAATATTTATTTTCCGAACGCAGTCTATTTTACAGGTACGAACAGTTTGTGGGGATAATCAAATTGTAACCTTTACTTAAAATTTCTTTACATTTTCTCTCTTTTTAAAACTACCCTGACCTTCTACAAATACTTCAAAATGAAAATCAGCCTAATTGGTCCAACCGTTCTCAAGTTTTAGTGAGTCTAGCCAACGTTATTTTTATATACATAGATGACGTTATCCTTGGGTGCCAAAGGCGGCATACTATCTAAGTATTTTCGAGTTCCAAAGTGTTAAGGCCCAAGTAAAATTTTTATTACTATTATGGCCATTTTTTATTTCTAAAATCCTATTCTGTATTTATTTTATTATCAACTAGTAATACCACATTTTTGTATATAAATGGTAAGTAATACATGCTACTTCGCTAATTACTAATTAACTGTCAAAATACCCTCAATTATTTGTAATGTGTATATTCATGTTCCTTAGGGAAAAACGGATTTTTATCCTTAATGTTAGCCTGGTATATATGCTCTTTTATACTTAGTTTCATCAATATTGGTCCAGCAGATTAGCCGTGGAAGCGTGATAGTCAGACACCCCTTGACAATTATATTTTTTGGTATGAATTGTATTACATTTATTTTATTACCATATTTGTTTTATGACATTAATAAACTGTTTCTTATCATCTATAGCTCACGTATTTATCATCGAGTTTGTATTGGGTAAGTTAATTCAACTTTCACACTTTTTTATCAGGGCCGCGATGCGAAGTATGCGCTGATGGACATTTTGGTGATCCAACCGGTCAATTTGGTCCACTTAAAGAATGTGAGGAGTGTCAATGTAACGGTAACGTGGATCCTAATGCTGTTGGCAACTGTAACAGGACCACGGGAGAGTGTCTCAAATGCATATACAACACTGCCGGCGAGCATTGCGATAAATGCTTAAGCGGTAATTACTTGGTAATATTAAATGTAGTAGTCGAGGCCACGTGGTCGAATTTCGACCGTCATTCATAATGACTGAAATAAAGGATTGAATCGCTATTATGAAATACTTAGGTATTATATATAATATGAATATCTTCTCATTGTCACCAAGTTTAACTATTATATTAGTTTTATTATTTATATTAGTTTATGCTCTCCTTCTCTATATAAACTATAGTTGTTCCAATTTTTAATACTTTTCCGTTCGCGTGGTTTTCGTAAAAATGGTTCAATGTTTTTGATTCACGTATTAATGTATAGATTATTTGTTGCTAATAACGCGATCAGGGTTCAGTCCCTGGGCACCAATGACATTTTCTCTTCAAACTTATAAGCCTAATTGATATTTGCAATTTATAATATGCATTTCGGTGAAAAAAGAGATTTATGAAGAAACCAGTATGTTTCTTAGAAATCCCTATGAGGTTGGTGGATTTGAGCTCTAAGCCTTTTCTCCAAAAGAAGATGACAAACATTGGGATAGTAACATGCCGTTATTTTACTGGATTTTTATGTTATAGGATTCTTTGGCGACGCGCTTGATCAGAAGAATAAGGGAGACTGTAAACCATGCCAGTGTCATGAGGCAGGTACAGTCGAAAGTGCGGAAGGTCCTCCACAATGTGACGGTCTTACGGGATACTGTTCGTGTCGGCCCCATGTTATCGGCAAAAACTGCGACAGATGTGAGGTAATATTTGTATAGAACTAGCTAACCCGGTCAACTTTGTACCTATGCGCATACTACGGGTATTTTAATATTCCAGAGACATGTTTGTTTTTTTTTGACACGTGCGAACACTTTGTATGGGAAAATAAAATCGTTGTCCTCGTAATTTCTTCGTATTTTCTCGCCTTTTAAACCTTCTTGGGTTTCAATATTTTAAAACCATAATTAACAAATCGTTCTTGAGTTTTAGTGAGACTAACAAATTCATTTCATTTTTATATATAGACAAGTTGTGCCCACAAATTCATTAGCGGCAACTAAAATGTTAAAGTACGTCATGTACTATATATTTCCAATAACACAGGCGTTGAATAACTTAAATTGGTGACGGACGACCCTGTATGTAATAGTCCATATATTTATCTTTATAAAATAAGTATACTTGAATCATTCCATATTATTTTCTCACTATTAGGATGGATTCTACGATATCAGGTCTGGTGAAGGATGCAAAACCTGTGATTGTAATCTTGAAGGTTCATACAATTCGACTTGTCATCCAGTTACTGGTCAATGTTTCTGTAAGCCTGGTATTGATGGGTAAGTGTATTTTTTTGGTTACTTACGTATTAAACACCACCACAGCTAAAGATTTAATACTATACAAATACAAAATCAAAACTATTGGATTTATTATACTTTTTAGTACTTCGTTAACTATTAAAAAAACGAACCTTAACTTAATAAATCGGAATTGTTGTTTGATATGATTGGTGATCCTAACTTCTTACTTACTTTAATCTGAATAATTTTTGTATCATGGCTATGCAGGATTCATTGCGATCGTTGTCGTGCTTACCATTATGGATTTTCGGGAGAAGGCTGCCACGACTGTGACTGTGACGAGTGGGGCTCCACGAATTACCAATGTGACATGGATGGCCAGTGCTCTTGCCAGAGTAATGTTGAAGGCCGACGTTGCGACAGGTAAGATAGAATCACTAAAAAGAAGGAAAACGATATATATTGTAGGCTAAAAAGGAAGAATGTAAAGGCTGGTTATTATCCCATTGCTGTTCATAGGCCTTTCTCTTTAAAAGAGAAGGGTTGGAGCTTAGATCGACCATGTTTCTCCGATGCGGATTGGTAGATTACATATATCCTAAGTTTTACCAGAGATTATGGGTTTTGTAACGATGTTTTCTGTCACCGGAAAGCGTGAGGGATATTGCAAATTAAGGCATATAAGCTATAATGTAAAATGTCCTTGGTGCCTGGTCTGTGTGTGATGTGTCCTATCACTTACTAAAAGACTTTGTGTAATCTGTACTGTATATTTTAAACTGTTTTATTTTTGCCTTGTAAAGAGTTCTTCATAATTGAAGATAAATACCAATAAACACCGATTTTATACAATAATAATGTGTGTAACGCCGTTTGATATCCGGCTGAATAGAATAGTACCACCCTCATTTCTTACCGAGGCGTTGTAAAAGGCGACTAAGGCAAGTCGACCCGCTGTGTGGAATCCGGCTGAGTAGAATAGGCCCCCCTCATTTCTTAGCGAGGTGTCGTGAAAGGCGACTAAGGTAAGTTGACCCACCGTGTGGTATCCGGTTAAGTAGAATCGACCACCCTCTTTTTTACCGAGTTGTAGTTAAATACGACTAAGGTAAGTTGATGTCAGGTAGGCGGCCGGTCGTAAAATACGTAGCCAAATCATGTGATAACATGTTTAATAACACGTTCTGCCGAACCTACATAGAGTGGGATATGGGCAGGAAGATGATGATGAATAATATTTCTTAATGTATAACGTTATGTTAAAAGGTGTATGGAGAATAAGAAACGTCGTGGTGACGGACAGGGTTGTGAGGACTGTCCTCCGTGTTACAATCTCGTGCAAGACGCAGTGAACGAACATAGAAAAGAACTAAAGGAGTTGGACGATGTAAGTATTGGTATTTATAATTAGTTTGGTATTATTCATACGTTTATGTGGTATTACCCATACGTTTATGTTAAATCATATTTCCATACTTACGATACACCAAGATGAGTAATAATCGTAAAGGACTATATTGTACCACTATGCAATATACCACGACCTCATTTACTTAACTCTTTTTATAAATAATATCTGGGTGACCGGTAATTTTTTACAAAAAAAAGAACTTTAAAAAAAACAATATTTAGTTGGGGATCGATCCTTGGCATTCACATTTCTCGAGTCTGCCCGTTACCCGAATAAGCCACGTCGTCTTGACAGTTAACGGCGAAAATTCAATTCAATATAAATGTTAGTGTTTTTTAATGCTCAAAAACAGGGATAAAACAATTTTTTTTTTACATAAAACCTAGCTAGATTAATTTTTCTCCCACAAAACCTCCTACATGTTGAATTTCAGGAAAATTGTTGGAGCCGTTTGCGAGATTCGGAAAATATATATATATATACAAGATTAACTCATTTAAATATAAAGATGTATGGAACTATACATATATTGTTGAAGACCTTTAGAACTTACGATCACGAAATAACAATTTTTATGCAAATTGTATTAGGATAATTTAGTAATTTTTTTATATTATTACAAGTGTAAATATTCATATGTGGTATCCGGCTGAATAGAATAGTACCACCCTCATTTCTTACCGAGATGTCGTAAAAGGCGACTAAGGTAAGTTGACCCGCCGTGTGGTATCCGGCTGAGTAGAATAGACCAACCTAGTTTCTTACTGAGGTGTCGTAAAATACGACTGAGGTAAGTTGACGTCAGGCAGGCGGCCGGTCGTAAAAACGCAACCAAATCATGTGACAGCATGTTTATAACATGTTGTGCCGACCCACTTAGAGTGGGATAAGGGCAGGAAGATGATGATGAAGTGTAAATATTCATAGTTATAACGCCGTAAAAAACGAATTTGTTCTAGATACTAGCAAAAATATCGAAAGCGCCTACGATAGTAGAAAATGCTGATTTCGAGAAAGAGTTGCAGCGAGTAAGGGGTCAAATAGATAAATTAGCACAAGAGGCACAGGCTGAGCTGGGCAGCGGTCCTGGTACCAGTATCACTAGTAACCTTGCCGATCTCGCCGACAGACTAGCCGATGTCAGGTAAAATACTAGACTTATGGTAACCACTTATGACTATTTGCTGATTTTCACGGACTAATTCGGTTATCAATGAATATGTGTTAATGCAAATCATAAAGACAATGTCTGTTATTTTTTTATTTCTGTCAGAGACACGCTTTCACGTTTAATGTATTCATAAAATTAGGCACAATTCAAAAGTAATAATAAAATTATTTTGCTATAATCCGCGAAGAAGTAAAATAGAAAATATATACAATGCTAAATGTAAGTGTACAATCGGTTATCATACCTGATACATGCAGGATTCGTAAAAACACATGCACAAACCTCCACCACCGCCACCACAATACACAAGCACTATATATGTTCATTATCACAAACTCAACAATCGTTTCGCCCCGCAACCGAAGCATCATCAGGAGATAGACTCCACGACCAAAATCGCAAAGCATAATTTTATTATTACTTTTGTATTATGGATCTCCGCAAAGTAACGCCTAATTCTATAAATTATTTAAGGCACAATTGATAAAATCAGTTTTTTATTTAGAAAAGGAAAAAAACTGTAAGGAACATAATGGGGTTATTTTAACAGTGATTGTTAAAGTGAGTGTTGATAGTACTAAAATTTATTAATGTTAACATGTGACTTATATTATCCATGGAAAGACTTTTTATAATCTTTTGAGTCTCGTAAATGTCCATTAATTTTTATGGATTGATGATATTCAACATATTAATGATATATCAGATCGCTAAAATCGGTAAAACACATAAAATAAAGTAAATTCATTTCACAATGTTAACCATATTTTTTCAGAAATATGTTATTTAAAATTGAAGATGAAAGCTACGAAGGCAATGAATCCGTTGAAAAGAGTAAAGGTAATGTTACTAAAGCAGAAGATACTATAGAAGCTGCGCAAAAAGAAATTAATGTAAGTTGTCTACGATATTATCATTATTTAAATAGAATATGCTTATATCAATTCTCAATGCGATTCTAATTTCAATTGTACTTAATCAAATTAATATATTATACTATTACATAATGCAAAAGTTACATATCAGTTTGATTTTGTATTACTTATAAAAAATAATAATATAAATAAATTAAATAATGAAATCAACCATTCACAAATCAATATAATTAAGTCAAATTTCTTCGTTATATTAGAGTGCATTGGAGTATCTTGACGGGGAAGGTGCCGCTGCCTTAGCTAAAGCTCGCAACAGATCGGATCAATTTGGCAAACAGTCTGTCGACATGTCTGCTTTAGCCAAGGAATCTCGTTTATTAGCTGAAAAGCTAGAAAATGATGCAAAAAATATAAGAGATATCGCTGAAAAAGCATTGAACACTTCTTTATCTGCAAATATTATTGCCAAAGATGGTATAACGAAACAGGCTAACATAAGGTAATATTCAATTTATATTTTGCTCATTTAATCTATAGTCATCACGAATATTTAGGTTTGTAAAAGTAACAATCCTATTTGTTTAACAGTAATGAAGTGCAAATCTTAGCAAATGAGTTGAACGCAGCAGTGGGAAAGTTAAGTAGTCTAGGCGAACTAACCGATCAAGCTTTAAAGCGGGCTAAGACTGTGTATGATGAAGCGTTAGGGCTATATGCTGAGGTCAACACTACTTTGCTACCAGATATCAAGCTCAATGAATTACATGTATCTGCAGTAGAAATGAATAAAACCGTAAGTAATAATTAGATACCATATTGTAAAACATGAATTGGGAAATTGATGTAGGGAAATTGATATTGATACTTTAAAATTAAGCAATTGTTATTGTATAGTTCCTATAATAAAATTTAATTTTATGTAGATTGACGAAAAGTCAGCAGAGTTGGAGCAACTTATGAATGCAACTGAAGAAACACTTCAATCTTTAGAGGAAGAAATTAGCAGAGGAAAGGTATTATTGAAGCAAGGTCATGATAGACAAGACAAACTGTATGACTTACTTGCTAAACTTGATGAGCTACGAGCTCAAGCACAAAAAGATGTGGAACTAACCAATACAACTTTAAAAGAAGCAAAGGAAATATACAAAACTCTCAAGGGTAACTCTTTGTTATTGTATTAACATAAATATAATCACAAAAAATATGAAATATAATTTTTTGTAACGTTATAATGTAGAAATACTATAAACTGTTTAAATGTGATTCTTTGACGTAATGTTATTTTCAAATTTACATATAATGTTTAAACAACGTTACCAAATATACATATGTGAGATACTTCGCATAGATTCATCAAAAATTACTAAAAATTAAATTTTATTTTAGACGCGTTACTGAAACGCTATTCACAATAGTTAAAATTTAATGATAGTGAATATTCAATATGACGCAAATACATTTATCTTGACTTGGACGTCAAGCCATCAATGTAAATTCTTTCACTGATCATGTAATCGATTTGTTAAATTAATCTTCTAATTCTAATTCATTCAATTCGTCATAGTATCGAATACACAAGCTCTTCTAATTTCGAGTTATTAATATTTCAGAATTCAGTAATCAAGTAGCGGAATCCCGCGAACTAGCTGAACAAGCAGCATTAGACGTGCCTGGAGTACAAGAGAAAGTAGCAGCAGCCGATGAAAGCATTACAAGTATTACTGAGGAACTGACGACAGCAAGTGACAAAGCTAAGAAAGCTAGAGATTTAGCACAAGAAGCTCAGAAGAAATACGCTGATAAGGCCTCTGAAGTAACTGGTTTTTATAGTTCACGAAAAGATTTGTGTAAAGGCACCGTAGGGGTTATAACGTTTTGTTCAAATATAAATTCCACTGCTTTCTAGTTGAAATCTATTACTCAGATACTTAAAATTCTCTACAAATAATTCATTATGATCGATACAAACTATATTATAAATTTATTTTTTTATATTTAGGCAGCGCATGACATAAGAAAAGAAGCATCTAGATCCAGGGGTGAAGCCCGCAGACTTCGGGATGAGGCCGAAAAGCTATCGAGTACGTTATAATGTTAAATATTCTATTTGGTTTGATTGAGTGTAGTGTATAAATAAATTAAATAAACAAAAAATATTTTTAGTCCGAGTACAAGGAACTGCAAAACAAATTGAAGAGTTGGAGAAACAGGCAACAGATAACATGCAGCTCACTCGAGATGCTAAAATGAAGGTTTGTTTGTTAAATTGAAGCTATGTTATGTTTGTAAAAAGATTTAGGTAAAAAAAAACAAAATATGGACCTCTAGAACTTGTATAACTTAAAGCATTATATTGCGATATCTTTTAAAAATACTTTAGAAACAAAGCGGAGACAAGAGGAATTCATTTAAATCATAAAACTTGTACTTAAACATTAGTTATTGATTTAATTTGAACATGTATGTAGTATAGTGATCAATATTTTTGGTACAGGTAGGACAAGCTAATACTGACGCCAGGGAGGCTGAAAAACAAGTTTCAAAGGGTTTGGAAGATTTAAAAGTCATTATGGATGAGTTGCAAAACTTGCCGACTTTAGATGTGGCAGCTCTTGATCGACTACGTGAGTAGAAAGGCTTTATCGAAGTTTAAAAGTAAATTTTATACATATTTGAACGTTGATCACTTTTTATTCGTTGCAGAGGACAGTTTGGACAAGGCTGAAAGTTCTTTACGCGCGGTGGACTTAGATGGCAAAATTAAATCTTTAACAGAAGCTAAGAATAACCATCAACGGTAATTGTAATTTCTTCTATCTATACACTACTATATCATTACTATGGAAAAATAATTAAACTGGTGTATAATAGTCATAATAGTATATAAGTAATGAAGTAGTAAAAGAGGTTTAGACAATAAAAAATATTTATAAAAAGTTCAGCTACCGAATACTTGCAATCAAGAGTATCAAAATTGCTATTGATTGATCAGACAATCTCTTCGTTACATATTTACTTGCATATGAGATTTTGTAAATGTACTTTATTGTGAAATTGTCATAAAAAACTGAAAATTGTAGAGCTGGATTTATTAATTAACTGTCAAGTCAGCGTAGCTTATTCGGGGAACGGGCAGTCTCGAGAAATATAAATACTAGGATCGATCCCCAACTACATAATTATTTTTTTGTTTTTTTTTAGTTTCTTTTTTTATTTTGTAAAAAATTACCGAGCAAGGCTCGGTCAACCAGGTACTTAACTTAAGTTATCCTGAAGTCGTTTGTCAAATTAATATTAAAATTCAAAATATTCTTTATTCAAATAAACTTGTAAACAAGTGCTTTTGAATCGCCAACTCTACTGCTGGTTCGGAAAGCTGATCCTACCGAGAAGAGCCAGCAAGAAACTCTGTGGTTACTCTTTTAAAAGCAAGAATATTATCAAGAATATTTCCGGCAACCTCCTTAATGATTCTGTACTGAGCGTTTGTCATAATCTATGTAAAATAAAAATTTTAGTCTTGAATACTTTGAATTCGGATTTAGTGGTTCGAAATACCCATAGGTCATACCGGTCAAATGCACTTTTCACTTTTTGTGTTTTGGTGTAATTAATTGTGACATTAAACCAGTTTGGATTTTAGTTTAGTAATAAAAAAACTTTTTAAGATGGATGAAGCAGTATCAAGACGAGCATGACCACCTTCGCAGCGAGGTGGACAACATCAAGGATATTTTGAATCAATTGCCCGATGGTTGTTTTAAGAGGATCGTACTGGAACCAACCGAGGGCCCTAGCAGGGCTGCGAGCTTTAGATAACAATCGCACAGATCGTTAATCGCCAACGAAAAGGGGACATTCTACCACCAATAAATGCGCAGTTTTGTAATTAAATATATAAAATTAACAATAATTTTGGTATCGTTCAATTTGTACTTGTATCTAAACGAAAAATCAATGAATTATAAAATTAGTCAATTTAACTGGACTTTAGAATATACTGCGCGAATGAACTGGAACACACAAATCGAAGTGATAAATAAAAAGTTCATGTTTAAACAAAATCAATGTATCACAGTTATCATTTAAAACAAAACAATTAGGATGATGATAAGGTTACGAAAAAAATAAGCAAACAGCCAATCGTTTATAAAAGCTGGGGCAATCTAATTGTTTAGTTTTGTCATGGTCCGTTTGGTGTTTGAATACCACATTCTTGTACAATTACTGAAAAGTTTATTTCCACACATTTTTTATAAATTTAATTTAAGATAAATTAACATCTAATAAATAAGTTAATGTTAAATTTAATTAAAAAAAGCCAATGAAACTAACACAAGTAACGATCCTTTCATATAAGAATAATTGTTTAGTAAAGAAAAGAAATGCAATATTTTTTCCTTAAAAAGATGTCAGTATTTTATCATGGTATCAAATATCTATGGAAAAAAAAGTGTGCCTTAAGTTATAAGCTATACATTTTTAGTAATGGAAAACTTAAACGTTTACGAATGTACTATAAGAATATTTTTAATACACATTCGGTCAATCATAAATACACTTAGGATTATATGTGACCACATGTTATAGACAACGTCTTATGACTCTTAAAAGTTACTTTTATCTTTATGGCACAAAGGATAAATTGATTTGGTTGTTTATCAATTTAATTTATTTTTTTACAAATGTACGTAGTGGTTATTATCGTAACACTGAATATTATAGTACTTTTTACCAATATGACTTCTGTACTTACCAGCTGCATTTATCTTCGCATTTTACACTCTGAATTATTTTTAATTAGTTTTAACGTTTTGAGGTTTGTTTAACAATCTTATTAAACATTTTGATGACGTGCCATATATACTTAGGCATGCCATAGGTACAATTTGTAAATAATTTTAATAAATACAATTTAATTATTGATAATTAATACGGTCACTACTGTAATTAAACAAATTTTGTCAAAATTATTTCGACACGTATCTCGCCAAAGAAGAAGAATGACAAAAAATGTGTATGTCTATCATTTATTTTTTGTTTTACTTTAACTCTGACAAAAATATTAGTAAAGTAGATTTAATTGTAGTTTATTTATTTCGTAATAAAAGTAGGAAAATGTAAGTGTTGTTTTTTTTTCACCCTATTTCGTTAAAAGATCTTATTATTTTCGTTATTTCTTTATTTCGTTATCGTTATCTCTTTGATGTATATTGGCATTTATTTAGGAACTTACGTCTTAAAATAGAGCATACTTATCTGAATATTGTTAATTTATTCATTACACCCCACGTTCAATATTCAATACTAAACAAATATAAATAAAAATTATAGTCCTAACAGAAATTTGTCGTATTGCTGGAATTTAGAATTTTTTTTTTCGAATTCAATTTTTGACATGATGTGAAAAACTAGCTGTTAAGCTAGCAGCAATATATGAAAATAATAACGAGCAGAAGATGAAAACTTATCCGATAGCTACGACACTGAATGTTACAGTTTAGAATAGTTTCACCTCAGCTACATTGAGCTTTAGATCAATTATATAAATTGAGTGTGTAGATAGACTAACATGTTCGTAAATCTCACTCATCACTCATCTCAATTTTAATTTTAGTACTGAACCACATACACGACATGTAGACAGAGCAAAGTGAAATCTGTAAATGTCCTGTCGAGATAATGACAAATGAATATACATTCCGTCACAGTAACAACTAAACGTTATTTTTAATTATAGGATCAATAGTTTTAGGAGAGCCACCAAATTGTTACATTTTCTTCTCGCTAAATCTAATTTAACAAACCTGAACAAATCAAGTCAAGGATTAAAAGAACTTATAAGTCTAGTTTAAGTTATACAATGGCAAAGAATAAAAAGCTCTACACTACTTTCCCAATTTTATTTAAGAAAATAATAGTAATAATTTTAAAAGACATATTTTAAAAGTAAAGATTTTTTCAAGGATATACCACGCGGGAAATCATGCTTGCGTGGCGCTACGTAGGCGGGGGCAATAACATTGTACTTTGAATATACAAGTGAATGCGGGCCTGAACATGTGTGTGCGTAGCATCTGAGGGTGTGAATCTTTGAAAATATAGTGTACACGCGTGTATATTTTGAGGATGTTTCTCCTTCACATAACTTTTTTTATTCTGCATAAAATAATAATTAAGAACATAAAAGCTAAGTCGAAAAAAAAATCCGATCCCGATGGAAGGTTTTGTGGTTTATTTATACAATTCATTCTAAAAGATTTAGAAACATATGGCTTATAAAATATAAAACAAATAAAATTGTAAGAAAAAGTGACCGGGCACTATTTGAATGGAAATTAACTCAAATCAACCGTTAAATATAGCATTCATGGTGTCGCCATTCGTTCCTGCAACAAACTCTCTAGGATTGCAAATAAAATCATTTTATGCCAAATCGAATTTTATTTTTACACTCTTGTTCATCTCATTTATAAACATAAACTGAAACTTAATTAAACAAGGATGCGACTTGTTTTAAATATTATCTATCATAAAGTTATTTTAAATTTTAGAATATCCAGACCGAAACATACTCACACTACTCGGTCGGTATGCAAAAGCTACAAGTCCCGCGAGAAGAACAATTTATGGCGAGCATTTCACTGAATTTTCTTTTGTTTTTTCCAAAGAAGCGCTCTCTCTTGACATATCTCTAAGCTATGTTACAGGTATTTACATATGTAGGAGTCTTGTATACTTTTTTATGTACTCCGTTCCTTAATACTCGAAGGCTTTTGGTCCCTTAATTTTTTCATACAATATTTAATCTATATTTCTATTATTCTCAAAATGCACCTAATTATAATGAAAATTAAAAACATAAAACGCAACAGTATAATTTGTCATTATAATGGAAGCAACCGTTGATTATCTCGCTATAGTTAAATAGTAAATTTAAACACTTATCTTTACTCGACGCACCATTTGCCATAGAATTTTACTCTGAGTAATTTCCTAGTAACTAACATTAAGAATTAGTAAAATATGCCAAAGGAAAGTTATTACTAGGTTAGAGGTTAGTTACCTACTGTATAATTTGTTCTTTTCATATCGATATATACATATATATTTTTAATTTATAACATGTATACATTATTTACGAATAATAATTAACATGAAGATAAAGTACCAAAATATAATGTGGATACATTAAGGTAACTAACCTATCTAACATATATATTTGAATCTTTTGAACGTGTACCATGATTGAATGAATGAGTGGAAAATTTACTATTATATTTTTACTCTGCAAATACAGCGTATATGGAGTATGTGGCTATATTATGTTATAAAAAAATTCTACCTATTTTTACGTTCCAAATTTTTTGTTAAAACAGTATACAAATTACTGATTTTTTTCATATGTATACCGCCAAAAGTGTTTAATTTTTTTTAATTCACAATATATGAAATTCTCTAAATTTATTTTTTGATTGTTATTTTACAATGATCTGTATTGCGTGTTGTTCATCACATTTTGCTTATGAATGTGGAAAAAATGTGTCTACGATATTTATATCAGTTTTAGGCAGCGTTATCTGCTAATTTTCATTTTTTAGTTTTGATATGTCTATCGATTTGTATAATCATAATATCAATTTACAAAATATGTTAATAAGCATGTTTATAACATTTCTGTATGAATAAATGGAATCAACACCGACAAAGGGAATGAATTGCTAACGTTAACGGCATTTAGCGAACCGCGTTACTAACAAAACAAATTTGCAACAACTAAATTGGCAAATTTCTCACTGTCTAGGGGCTGGGTGTTTCCGAAATACGGTGATAAACTAAAACTAAATAAGTGGGCGAAAAATGGGATAAAACGGCCAATTTACTATGACCCTCAATTTAGTGGCGATCACTCTACTAACTACTCGCTTCATTAATACAAAAAGGGGGGTGCGGGATCAAATTATATTGGTAGCTAGAGGTGGAAAAACTGGGATAATCCGAAAAGTTTTCTTAATTACAAACGTACGAAACTAACTCCCTTAACGAATTAGGCGTAAAGTGAAACAAAACCTGGTTACTAAAAGTAAAGACTCTGCCTTTTTTCATTATAACCTATCGAAATTAAACATATAGTCAGAAATGGTTTTAAAATATAGTTTTTTCAACTTTATTAATGCATCTATAACCATAACCAGTTGGCGATACCTATAGAAGTCTAGTTTTAAATTTTTTTATTTGAGAACATGGGTATTTGGTGTTTAAAACCAACAAGCTGCTGGAGCGTTTAAACAATCACACTACACACCCACACAAACACGCACAAACACGAACAACACACACAAACACGCGCACGCACGCACGCACACACAGACATAAAACACTATTACATAGCGAAGCTGGGTAAGGTCACCAGGTAAAAATGTAATGTACATTACGTAGATTTAGATATTCCCAAAAAAATTACCGATCATTAATTATTTGCCATAACCTTTGGACTCTTTAAGTTGTTGAATATCCTCTTGAATCGTACACGAGTATATATATAATTAAAGTTAATCTAGAATTCTTCTTCAGAACCATAACCAATAGTTACATGAGCGCCTACTCTTTTCTTTAATAAAATAATATATTTGAGACTATAATAGTCTATAATAATTGTAGTTGAGACGTGGGTGGTAAATATATTTGAGGAGAGTAAAGATACAATGGTTTAAAATTTTGATAAGTAATACTTTGAGAACTGTAGGCAATATTCAATTCCCAATTGTAATTAAACGAAGTATAAATTACCAAATTTTCGCACGAATGAGCATCGCTTGAATCCAGTTTAATTTAGACTAAAAAAATTAATTACTTGGTTAAAGTGTAATGAAATCGTGAAAGGTAGGGAAAATTCGGCACCAAAATTCTTTTAAGTGTCGTAAAAAGATGGTAAATTTTAATTTTTTTTACTTTTCACGCAATGAAATTCGTCCCCATGTAGAAGTTTCCTTGGTTAATTGAACTTTTAAAGTTTGTAGCTGAAGGGGAGGTTTAATTTGACAAATTTCATTCCTCGGAGCAAATATAAAACGTCTCAATGGTTTTTAAAAAATGTTTTATTCTGCAAATATATGTGCTTTATAGAATTAGGCGTTACTTTGTGGAGATCCACAATACAAAAGTAATAATGAAATTATTTTGCTATAATACGCGATTAAGTAAATGGAAAATACGTATATATCATGCTTAATGTACAGTGGACTATACGTTTTCATAGCTGATACATGCAGGATTTGTAAACACATGCACATAACCTTCATCACATTACACAAGCATTACACACGTTTACTATTACTTAGATCATCATCAGAAGATAGATTCAACGACAGCTTTGCGATTTTATCGTGTAGTTTCATTATTAATTTTAAAATATGTGTGCATTATTTTTTGCGTTTGAAATCATTAGTTATATGGTGATATGCATAAAAACTTTCAAGAATTTTAAATTAAGACAAATACTACAATGTTTCAGCCCACGTTATTCAAGCTGCTCGTATAATAAACTATTTTAAGATAATTTGTTATTCTATGTACAATAATGTATATTATGAATATTTATACAATTTTGTCTTAATTGATAAAATATATGTTTTTTTTCCTATTTGTTTATTCACTTGTTAATCTGTGGTAGCCCAGCGGTAACACCGTGCGACTCTTTCGAGGAGGTCACGGGTTCAAACCCGGGCAGACACCAATGAGTTTTTCAGTTAAATCTTATGTGTCTAATTGATAATTGCAATTTATCACACGCTTTTCGGTGAAGGAAAACTTCGTGAGGATATCTGATATCTCTATATCTATATATAGATCCTGCATATCTCTAGAGAGTTCTGGAGATACGTATAACCTACCAATCCGCATTGGAGCAGCGTGATAGGTCTTAGCTCCAATCCTTCTCGCCAAAAAAAACGGAGAGGAGAGACCTATTCCAGCGGCGGGATAGTAACAGGCCGCTACTTACTTGTAAAAACTTTATTTATATCGTCATCGCTAAAAGTTCTCTGTAGTCGTTATTAAAGGCAGATAAAACGCCTGACTATAGCAGGATTAAAGGTTCTATACATATCTATAACACATTTCAGGATATTGCATTTAACAATAACTGTGATTTAGTGACACCCTATCTAAATTTAGGGTTCCCCTGGCTACGTGGACACCCCACGCGGTCGGGAATTGATTTATTTATAGCTCACAGTGAGTTTTCTGGTTCCGTATCAGGTATGCCACTTAGCGGGTTCGGTTGATTTGATTTCGCTCTTTTAGGGAACATTGAGAAATTCGCACTTGGATAATGTGTTTTACAAATAGATATCACAAATAAGTGCCTATTGTTATATTCTATACAGTACCCTAATATAGTAAGTAGTATCGGAGATACCAGTGTAGGTGCTGTTTGCCAGTATACTTACATATATATGTACCTACCTATTGTGTTAGCAATTCTGATATAGCTGAGCATTTTACATATGTGTTTTAACATTATTAGTTTTCTCTAAGAAAGAATTAATTTATTAAAGGATAAAGCATAAAATAAATTTATAATAATCAATAGTAATCGCTGCATTGAAATAATAAACATTTTAGGTATTACATTAATAACCCTGATAAAATAAATTATTAATTAAGTTAAAGATATTTTAGTAAAAGGGTTGGTCATTTCCAATACTTCAGTATAAGTTTACTTGCTTTTATTTAAAATAGTTTGTCTATAGAGATGGTTTTTCTAAGGCTGTTTTTTGGCCTTAGTTGACACGCTTTATCTAGCGATCCTGTTATAGGGATCCGAGAGTTTTAATAACGTAAATAGTGTGCGAAATAATAAAAAATCATAATTATTATTACTCTTGTTTAATAATTAGTTCAATGTGTCAAAAAGTTTCATCATCTGGGGTGTATATTCTAATTAAAGGAATGATGGATTAAAAAAATTGGCAAAAATACTTACAAACTATCTACCGGAGATTGATATCGTGAAGACACGGAGAAACTATGTAATGTAGTGGAACTTTCTCTTGAAATTCTGCGGAAAATGTAAAGTAGATCACAGAAAACCTTTTGTCTTATGCAGGACAAGATCATGTCTAATGTGGAAGAGATTGGTTGAAAAGAGAGCTTCATTATACCTTTGCTGTAATAATAACTTCTGGCCGCGTTCATTATCTGAGTGGACTTCAGTAATGGTATGAAAAGAGACTATACTATTTGAACCCGCGACTTCTTTGAGTTTTTAGCGTTAAAATACCCCCGATGAACTAGATTGATTTCGCCGAAGGAAAAGCAGGAATTTTATATCCTATATGTGTTAACTTGGTATTTAGCTTCCATTTTACCAAATTTCATCAACAATGGTCCAGTGCATTAACGTAATAGACAGACAAACTTTTGCATTTGTAATATTACGAGTAGTATGGATATTCAGGTTATACATACGTAGTTAACTCACAAGCATATAAGTATTCACATGATGGAGATGATCTTGTGAAACATTCGTTTCTTCTCTGGAAGATCCTGAAGTCTTTCGAAAAGACAGCTTTTGGTACGATTTTATAATTCTGTGATCATTTTGAATTTTTACCTATTATATTATAGAAATAATTTTATAGGATAGAAATAATAAATTTTAGAAATAAAAGAAAATCTTAGACTACACCTAATAGAAAATAGCCGTAAAAACAATTATCTTGTAAGTATAATTTGTTGAAAAGAATAACCGTCTAGAAAACTTTTAAAATTTCAATCACGATGCAACTTTATCAAGACAAAAATATTATTAATAAAAAGTTATATCATTTATCTACGAATTTTATGCCTTGTTTGTGTGCACGTATATACGGTATTTATTTTATTGATATACCTATAATTCATTATTTTTTATGTATTTATGTTTTCTCTTTTAATGTAATATACTTTTCTTAATTACAGTGTAGATATTAGGCGTATATTTCATTTGCTAACCTCTGCCCATTCTGAAATATTAATGGAACAATAATGCGGTTGTTACTGACATCGCCCAAGCGTTGCACGTTTATTACCTTCGTACAGATAATTGTTATTTATTAACCCTATAAAATGTAGTTGTGTAGTTTAGACGCTTTATAGAAATGAAAAGCTGTAGACAAAAATACTGTAAGCAAACATGTACCGTAAGTTATTACGAATTAACTGTTATATCCGGAAAAAAACTAATTTATAGAAGAAAGTGTTAATTTTCGGATAATGCTAAAGTAATAATAATATTTTTGTGCTAAAATTCTCATTAAAAGCACATATAAAGTATACGGAATGCTAAATGTAGTGTATTTCCCGTTATTCCATATACACGCAGAATTTCTAAAAACGCATTCACTACAAACCTCTACCACCAACACCTCTCTACACATGCACTGCACATATTCACAACCACAATCTCAACGTTTGTTTCACCTCGTATCCTTCATCTCCGCAACCCCGTAACTATCTTCAAGAGTAAGACCCCAAGTCGCTCTGCGCGCAATCAATGTTGAATTACAACAAAATTAAAATAAATCATACTTTTGTGTACAAAATTGTTTTTGGAAGATGCAATAAAGCTATATAAAGTGATTTAAGTTACTTTTTTGTTTCATGTAAAACATTATATTCAGAAAGCTTATATAAAAATAAAACTATATATTTTCTATGATCTTCCAAAAATATGGCTGCATCCGAAGCTATAGATTTATCCAAACTATCTAAGTAACATTACTCATATCATCAGTGAGTAATTGATAAAATTTGATCTTATTTTTAAGCAGAATTTTATCGTTGATAAGATGAAAGATGTAATAATGTGAAGCAATAACTTTTGTAGTAACACTAAGATTGACTGATCTACGATAAAAGGAGTTTCTATATTTACTTAAGAACAAAAATCACAAGACAAGTTCTATCTATCTTAAATTACTTACACGCTAGGACTATACAAATCATGCCCACGTGGAATGGTCCCAAGAATGCTGGCAGCGTTTCCGCGCTGAATCGCTAAGCTGATTCTTTGTGCGAAAAAGGAGCCAGCCCTCTTGTCACCTGAAGAGGCAATTAACCGGGGTTACTTAAGATAATTATTAAATTTAATCCAATAACCTCTGTTGAATAACAATTTACCCTAAGTAATGTATATTTCATTCATTAAAAAAAACAACTATCCATGAATGATCAATTGGCATTTATATAGGTACTGATCCGATTTCTATACACATCACAGAATACATCTCAGTGCCTCTCGGTAAGCAGACCGAATCATTGCCAAACATCGGCAAACATTCATCCAATTAGGACCGTTAAACCAAACAGCTAGATTAGTCAAATATTGTTTGTGTTACACAATACAAGACCAATCTCCATACATCCAATATTAGGGAGTAACAATCATCGAACTGAGGGGAGAGTGCGCCCGGGGCAGAGGCTTGATCAAACACACCGCCAAACGTCTACCTAAGTTTTCGACAAGGCTAAATTATAATGACCTTCTGTATCGACTTGTTAATCGGATAATATGATGTTCCAAAAAAATTTGGTTATTCCTTACCTTGGTATCCTACTAATATTATAAATGCGAAAGTTTGTGAGTATGGATGTATGTTTGTTACTCTTTCACGACGAAGGCGCTGAATTAATCTCGATGAAATTTAGCCACAATTATTCCTAATATACCCGAATAACATATAGGCTATACAAATCCTGTTAATTTTACAGGAATCGGATGACATTGAAAAGTGCAATCTATTGACCTATCACACGACAACAGTCTACGCGAACGAAGTCGTGGGTAAAAGCTAGTATTATAAATGCGAAAGTATGTGAGTATGGATGTATGCTTGTTACTCTTTCACAACAAATGCGCTTAATCAATATCGATGAAGTTTACCTACAATTATTCGTAATATACCGCAATAACATATAGGCTATAGAAAACCTTTTTATTCTACAGGAATCGGATGACATTGAAAGTGCCGTCTATTATCGATCTATTACACGACAACAGACCAAGCGAACGAAGTCGCGGTTAAAAGTTAGTATTATAAATGCGAAAGTTTGTGAGTTTGTTTGGTACTTTTCACGGCGAATATGCTAAACCAATATCAATGAAATATGGCACAATTATTCCTTATACACTGGAATAACATACAGGCTATTGAAATCCTGTTAATTTTAAAGGAATAGGATGACATTGAAAAGCGCCATCTCTTATTGATCTATCACACGACAACAGTCCACGCGAACGAAGTCGCAGGTAGAAGGTAGTTTGTATATATTTAAGACGTTAAACAAATTGTTTTAGTTATAACTACGAGTATCTACATAAAACGATGCACGATACTAAGAAATCAAACTAATATCATACTTTGTGCAATTCTACCACATCTTCTTTGTTATAAGAAATTATAAATATCTAAAACATGCATGTGCTAGCAATAATAAATAGCAAATATAGCTTCATAATTCATATATTGTAGTAGTTACGAAATCTGAACTCATTCGTTTGTAGTCAGAAGTAATTTAAGACCTTCAATATTGATTGTACACGATATACTAGTTCAAGGTCTAGTTCAAAGATATAAAACAGACACATAGACAGAATATGTCAAGCAGTTTTGAAAACAGTAAGAAAAATAGATAAATAATAAAAGACTATATCGCGAAAAAGTAGGATGGAATGGAATTGTCAGAGATTTTCTGAAAACGTGGGAGGCTATAGTAGAAGCAGCATCTAGTTCGTACAGATTTAAATAAGGGCGAAGTATAATTCCTCGGTTATTTGAAATCAAGCAGCGTGTTGGGCATCATCCAATTATCATCTCCCAAGAAAAGGGAAGGCGTATGCTGAGGATATATAAAAGAATACTATGCCAGAAGTTTTGATTTATTTTGTATATTGAATTAAACAGCAATGTGTTGTATTTCAATGTTAACAGAATTAAATGCGGGTAAACACTAAGTATAATACGAAATAAATTAGTGCCCGAGGCGATTACCACCCATGCAATTCCTACTTTAACTACACCGTCCTGCTTAAACATTGTACTTAATTGATTAGTTTCAAAGCTGTTTTTTAAAAATGGAATATACTCGTGTTTCCTGCAACATTTAGTATGAAATTGGAATAACGTAATTTCTACATTAAAATCTATATTATAATAATAATCATTATTAACTAGTATTATAATTGCAAAAGTATCTCTATGCGTCTTTCTATTTAACGGCTAATCCGCTATAACAATATTGATCAAAGTTTGGCACAATTAAGTACCTATATACACCGGTGTAACATATAAGAAAAAACTTTCAGGCAAAGTGAAAAAACTCATATAGCGTTATTGTACATTATTACGACTAATATTACATAATTTTCTATCGAATTTAATTAAGTTTAAATCATTGACGGCTGAGTTTCTTGTTGGTTCTTCTCGGTAAGCGCAATATTCCGAATTAGTGGCAGCTTCATTAATCATATGGATCCTTGACACTTCATAAGTATTATAATTAAGTTTTGAATTAAATTAAGATTAATTTGATTTAATTGGATTTAATTTGACAATACTATAAAGATATTAAATCATACGTAAATCTTGGATTCAATATTAGTTGGATTTAGTATATAATATATAAACAAAAGAGGTAGACTAGTAAACTTATATTCAACTGTAAGGGCTATAACTAGAAAGATGGTTCTATAATTTAATTCGCTTTGCTCCGACAATAAAATGTATCGTCGGCGATGGTCGCTTCGCCGGACTCTTGCCCTTACTACGAGTGTGATATATTTGGATACTAATGGTATCCGTGACTTCTTTCACGCGAACCTCCGCGTTTAATTACCATCAATAACTAGATGTTTTTTTTCTCTGTTCCCGAAAGTTCCGTATTTCTTTATCTCGGTTTATTTCCTTTAAGTGTGTCAAATTTCATCGATATTAGCGTAAGCCGTGAAAGCATAGCAGACAGACTTTCTCAGGTATTCTATCATTCATATAATATTAGTATGGATAATCATACGCAATTGGTTTAAGTCAAAGGAAAGGAAAAGGTTTTATTTTATTGAAGTACGATACGACATATATAAAGAGACGACTACGATATATATAAAAGTTTCAGATTTCTAATGGTAGTAACGCGGTAAAGCTGATAGCGCTATAACATATTGACATACTTTTTTTGTTATTTTACCGTCGTAATTTTACTGGCAAAAGCAAAATGCGTATCGTAGTAGCGGCTAGTCTGGGTCAGCTCTCCCAAGAGGCGAGTGACGTATGACTTTGTGTGACACTAACTCACTAGCAATGGTGTGCTCCTACCTTTACACGTTTATCCCTCGATATACCACCTTTATTTCAAACTTATTAGTTTTGTAACTTATAATACATAAATGTGCCACATCCAAGAAGTATCAATATATTGCATATTTTATAAATTGCAGACCAGAAAATATTTCTTGTAACTTTTGAGCTTTGTTTTATCTGAAAATATTATCCTGCGTCAACATTTTTTTTAAAGGTTAGCTAATTAAATTATTTTAAATTGTTTGGTTATTAACGCACATTTTTATATTTTTGTTATGAAACGCGTACGTCTGAATAAACTATTTCATTCCCGTAGTTCACAGTTTGTTTAATTTCTTAATAAGGATTGAATATTAATAAGAATCGAGGAAGCCGGTATGGATTTTGTCATATTATTTTATTTATAAGGTTTTTTTATTTTTAAGGTATTATTTTGTTTATTTGTCACTTATATATTGTTTTATGACACAATATTTATTGTAACTATTTCGAAAAGACCTTTGATATACTATTTTTTTATCATAAATGGTGTAGACCATAAAGTGAATTAACCAATTTTATTAGCCAAACGGTGAAACCGTGTGCTTCTCCCGAAAGGGCCATGCATTCAAACTCAAGGCAAGCTTCACCAATGAGTTTTTATATTTTAACTTATAGTTCTCCAGAAGACTCGTAGAGCGTACCCGGTACCCGAGAGCTGGCAGCTACTTTGGCCAACTAATAAGTTTGGTCATACAAAGGGGTAAAAAGTAAAAAAGTAAAAAGTACGCTGCCAGTATTTTTGGGAACTTTACCCCATTGCAATGGAATCGATGGTTTCGATTTAGTGTAAATATATACAATATATACATATATACAGTTTCTCTAAAGAGTTTAGTGCGCATTGGAGTAGCGTGGTGGGCCTGATCTCCAACCCTTCTCTACAAGTAAGGTGACAGGAGATCGATGCCCAGTTGTGGGTTATATGCCGTTACTTTACAACAAATTTTGTTAAATAAATTAACTTCCGCGCTCGAGTAATGCTACTCGATTCACTTCAATGTACGTTTCTGCTAAATAATACATTTTTTTTATAATATAAGAAAGAAATTCAAATAAATAATTTGTGTGAGACCATTTTTGTGTAGAGCGTAGCACCAGAGCTCGCGCCAATTTTTATAATCTTTTGCGAAGATTAGCTCACTAATGAGGGATAAGACAACATTATATTACATTTTTCTGGCTGTTTCTTAATTTCAGGTGTAAGTTCTAGTAATTCTTATTAAGGTATTCACTTACTGTACGAATATTTTGTTTGCGAGTTCAAATAAATTTGTGTCTTCTTCTTTTTCGTCAACCGACGGACGTCCATTGCTGGACATTGGTCTCTCAGCATCACACGATATTGTGCCGTTTGGTTTGAGGTCGTCAGTTCATCTCATAGGAGTTTACCGACACTGCCATTCCAACACTTTAAGATCCCAAAGCCTATCACTTCAGCTTCGCCCCACGCTGAGCTATGTCGGTGATATTAGTTCTTCTTATCATCATCTAGTACCATCTTTGAAATTAAGTTTGGAGGTCAGCAGGATAAAAATTTTCATTACATATATATGCCTTTCTCGTAGAGATACTTCAATTTTAATTTTTAAATATAATATGCTAGCGCTTTACTGCAATCATGCCTGTTATGAAACGGTACAGTCTAATATGCAACGCGCTTTTCTACTAAATATTACTACTAATATTTATTTAACCTACTTAATATTGATTTAAATGATATCTACATCACAATTGATGGTAAACAAACAAACGAATGTCAGAAAATTATTCCATACTCTTGATGAGTAAAATGACTAAGCGAAGCGCTTCGTAGAGCTTTCGTAGAATATCTGTTCATAGGGATAGAAATTCTATTGATAAAGTTAAGTTTAATTCTTTCTCTCATATACAATTGTCTTATCTGTCACAGTAATCGTACTTTATTTCATTTTACAATTCTTTTACTATCATAAAAGGATCAATATTACCGATATGCCAACTAACTAGATATTTCACGGCATCTCTCTGGTGCCCATTCTATTCTAGCAAACCCAGAGTATATAACAACCCTGGTTTTTAGCACTATAAAAGCTGTCGGTCTCAATTATGATATATCAATTATGATTATAATTTATCAAAATCATTAAAGGTGGTAGTAGATTTTAAGCTTTCACAATTCATACTTTTATTATATAAAAATATGGGTCACATCGCGATAAAATCAAGTTTCCGTTATATAAGATTCGACTTTTGGGTAGAGTTGCCTTGCATCTAACGTATTTAAAAATGCACTCGAGAAGAGAGATTATATTAATTCATCATCATCTTAAATATTTAAGGTTGGTAATAAAACAACAAGTAGTTACTAATATTTCTATTCTTTTATCTTTATTGTTTATTCGTTTTTTCAAGTGAGTGTTGTCCTTTTAGATTTATTAATAATGTAATTAAGAATTAATAAATTGCAAGAGAATCTACTAACGTCTACTTAAACATAGCACTGATAAGAGAACTTATAGTGTTAAATCGTTACATTGGTCAAATCGTGTATTACAAATACTATAACATAGAAGTAATATAAATAAAAATTAAAATCATTGGCTTTGTTTCCGTCACAATTAATTGCAATTATAAACTAATATTATTAATGAAGATGCTACTTATTGCACAGCAGTTTTCTTATTTATTAAAGTCGAGCCAAGAGACTGTGAAAGCAACTTTTATGTCTTCAAATCCTTGGTAAACTATATAATAGTGATTTATAAATATTTACCTAAAGCTGGCTCAGCTTTATTGTAATTTGTTTAAGCACTTATACAATTATTACGATACGTTTACCAAAAAAATATTGCTACTGAATTTCATTGGCCCCCATAATATCGATGTTGCCATTTTAAAGTTATATAGGTAATTCGTATATACGCTGGACTTTAATTTTCCAATCGTACATGCACAATGTTTAGGACGATTGGAAAATTGTTATGTCTCTACATCTGGATACAGATTAGTCATAGACTAAAGTAACAATAAATATAGATAAAGTTGACAAAACCCAAAATTTACTTGAACATTAAAATTTATCGCATGCCCATATCCATAATACAGTATTTAGTTATAAATGGGAAAATGGTTTTTAGCGGGTTAAGCAGACTGAAAGAGGAATATAGCAGCCACTTGAAAGTTTTTAATGCATTGTCTATTAAAAATGAAATTATTTTTAAAATAAATGAGCAAATGAAATCATGAAGGAAGTATATACTTCCTATTGTTCTAAAACATCATTTATAGCCGCTCCAAAAAATTTCTAAACTGGTTTTTCATCCAGTTAACCGTAAAATAAAATAGATGAATAATAACCCGATTATTGTTTAATGTTGTTAAAAAGTAACATTTTTATTGTAATAGACATTACATTATAAGTGATTCAGACGTTCCGAACAAGTTACGATCAGTAGTAATTTACTTGTAGTTTACGAACTATGAAACCCTAACATTCAAAACAATACTTTTATTACTAAAGTATTAGATGAGATTTCTTTTTTTTTTGTTAATAATATTCCACTCGGTCGAAAACTAACGATGTATCCAATATTTTAAATAATTCTCACATAACAAGGTGCTGTGTTTAACACTACTAACATAATATCAAAAATTTATATTATGGATTACGGCTAAGTCTTGGCTATACTGTTAAAAAAATTATGTTTTCATAAAGTATAGTTCTAAATATTTATTGCAATATTTAAATAAACCTTTAATAAGGATATTTAATTTGTCATTGAAGAACCTATTTCAAGAAATTATAGAAGAAATTTTTTCAAAAGAAATAAACAATATTATATATTTGTTATGTTTACTTTCTATTTTGTAGATTGTAAATTAATTTATTTTCACAATTTTTTTAATAATAATTTTTCATCTCCATTATGATGTTAATTTTAAGAGTATATTACTACGATCGGGTCACTACTTTTTTGAACCGTAATGCCCCAATCCAAATGATTAGGAACCTTTAAAAATTAGATAATATTGTTTTTAATTTGTTAATTTTTATATTTATGAAAGTAGTCATATTGCTCAATTATAACAAGATAGCGTTTGTCTTAAAACACTCACTATGTGTATACGTAGTCCAAGATCATATAAGAAAGTAAATATTTTGTATGATGTCGTATTTAGAAGTACGTACTTCTATTAAAAACATTCCTAAAATGGGTATATGCAAAAAATCTATAGCAGTACTGTGGATAAAGCAGTACTATAGCAGCATTGCGAAATATTGCAATATACCATAGTAAAAAATAATTCTAAAATTATAACATATTTTCTCCTTTAATCGCGAAGTACTTCAAAATAGCCAGTAATAGTCCAGCGGTGAGACCGTGCGACTCTTTTGAGGGGTCAAGGGTTCAAACCCGCGCAGGCATGAGTTTTTCGGTTAAAACTTATGTGTCTAATTGATAATTGCAATTTATCACATGCTTTTCGCTGAAGAAAGACATCTTGAAGAAACCTGCATAACTCTAGAGAATTCTAGGGATATGTGTAACCTACCAATCAGCATTGGAGCAGCGTTCAGCGTTCTCTCCAAAAACGGAGAGTAGAACCCTATGCCTAGTGAGATAGTAACAGGCCGTAACTTTACTTTTTTACTTCAAAATAATTTTTATTACTTTTTCTACGATCCAAACTTTGATATTTAAAAATATTACCTCCTATTTAATTGAATGATGAAAACTTCACATGAACTAATATTTTGAAAAGCATCTAAATTTAAACTTTCAATTTGAACATTACCGTTAAAAAAATTGTTATATAAAGGTCTAAATCTTTCAAAGTTTCTAAAGCTAATACTAAAAATACTTCGTCGATCAATATGTATTTTCAGGCGTTCTATTTTAGAGATTAGTTTAAAATAATGAATTGCCAAATTAACTACAAAATTATTAATTTATTTCTTACGATATATATACACTATTCGGTACAGTAATTATTAATTTACAACAAAAAACCTTAAATAAAAAATACCCTTGTTATGACTAGTTTCAGTGCTAAAGCTGTCAAAACTACACGATACCTGTTGAAAAACTCAATAAATTCTTATGAGCAAATTTAAGATTTATAATTATTTAATAATAATTACCAAATTCTAGATTGCACATTTCTTCACTTATAACTAACTATATGTACAAAATTTTGTTTAAGAATATTATTCCTAAACTGCAAAATTTTAACTTTTACCTTAATTAAGCTTTTTGTTTTATTATGATGCACATTGTCACTACTTCTACTAGGTCTTTGGTGCGGTAAAACTAAAAAGATTTATAGCCTTATTAAATGTAGTTTTACATATAACCCAACAGTATCAAGTAAACAATTAAGTACTTAAATAATACAGTATAATAAATCCTATTGAAAACATTAATTACATTAAAATTCACCCGCGTTGTACTAATTCCTTTCAATTTAGTAACTATGGTTTACTAAAACCTAAATATAAATCGAAGTGTGACTTTTTACAATGACTTTAAAGACTATTTTGGCTAATGTCACTAATAAAACTCTTATTCTACAATTGTGCCATTTTCGTGAAATTAGAGAGGCATGTGTATAATCAACAAAAAAAAAATAGTTAAAGTAAACAATATATCACAACTACAAAATAACTTCTATCTACACTTTATTTATAAAAGGAGCATTCTTATAATTACTTTGTACAACTTTTAATAATACAGGAACAAAGGACTTGGGAAAATAATGTAAAATACCAACCTTAGAAAAAAACAATGTGCCTAGATTAGAAGGTTAGCAAGTAGCTATCAAAATAAATAATAAGTATTTTGAAATAAATCACATTTACCACCTTTACAAATATTTGTCTCGTAATTTACTAATCTAGTTACAGTCTAAGGTACAATATAAATTTTATCGAATGTTTTTCGATGAATGGTGTTTCGACGAGACATCTCATTCAATGTGTCCGATTCGACCGCAACACAGCGATGAAATACTAACATTAAACACAGAATATTGATTATTTGCAAGGCACATTTTCTTAAAAATCCAGATTTTAAATTTTCACGTACAAATTCTATGTTCGAAAAACATCAAAACTCGGCGCGATGATGATAAACTTTTAATGATAACGCAATTAATTTTAATTATAATGATATGTATATAATTAAAAAGGTACATACCCTGTGTATCAAAAAGTATATGAAGGACATTTTGAAATACTGAAAACCAGAACCGTATACTAGACTTAAATTGCGATTGACGGGAAATTATACATATGTAAAGATGAATACGCTTTTTAAATGAGATCCTATTATTGCTTACGAAGGGAACGTATGGCAGTGGGACGCCGACGTCACTGATGTGATCGTTGAAGCCAAGGCCACGGCCATTACGGTGCGGCTGGCGACTCAATAGCCATATCCAGTTCCTGGATACAGCAGAGCCGCGCCGCCCCCCGCCGGTCAGTGTTGCGCTGCAAATTTCATACGCTTTTGTTTTTGTCTTTGATTGCAGAACCAAACTCGAACGACGTTCTTTTTTAGATCCAATTTTTCTGCTATTGCTGCTATTTTTTCACCAGAAGGTCGAGGTTGAACTGCAAAATACGCCTCGAGACTTCTTTTTTCTGGCGCTGCTATAGATGTTCTTTTTCGTTTCTTTTCCCCTGCTGGCAACACACTAGGGGCATCCGGATCTCGCCGCTTGTTTTTTGCTTGTGCTTCTGCTTCTTCTAACCATGCTTGTAGAATAGGCTTTAACGCTATCATATTGTTATGACTCAGAGTTAAACTTTCAAATCTGCAGATTGTACTTTGAGAGAGAGCTCCCACTCCTGGTAATTTCAAATTCGCCAATGCTTTCCCGACATCTGCCTGAGTTACACCAAGTTTTATTCTTCTTTGCTTAAATCTTTCTGCGAAAGCTTCCAATTCACGGGGATCTGTATCTGTATCAGGATGTAGTGCAGCAGAAGGATGTCCCAAATGAGCTGGTGGTGCATGAGCTAGACCTCCAGCGTGGTGATGGTGATTCATGACATGATTCATAGCTCCATAGCCGTGTAACTGATGATGAGGTGGCGCCGCTTCACCCATTGGCGCTAGGGTAGTCATCGAAGATGATGTAAGGGGGTCGAGCATATCCAATCCTTCCATACCATGGTGGCCCATCTGAGGAAAAAATGGCTTTTGAAATTCATTTTTATCATACTGTCAAATTCTCTCCTATTAAGAGGATTACTATAGATATAGGGTGACGTTCAACATTCATGTTAAATCAGACGTTTTATTGTAAACAAAGAGGGAGGACCAACAATAGCTGAACTCGGGGACGTTATGGAAATATAAACAATCATCTTTGTGCAGATTTGCACCCATTCTTTATGAGTGCAAACACTTGTTTTTTCATAGGAGGGTGAGTCTGTTGTGACGTTGATTGGTTGCGAGTGTTTTACCAATATGCTCATGCTTTAGGCAGGCATTGTAGCGAAAATGAATGTTTGCAGTGTTCAGAAAACTTTGTCCATATGTGGGTATTTCAACTTTCAATATTATCTCTTTAAACAAGTCGAGTTTCTATTATATATTAAGTTCTAAAGTTAATAAGTAAGCTTTACTTATAAACTCATCATACCACATAAAAAAAGTTCTAATAAAAATATTTTTATTATGAAATCTTAAAGGTAACAGGAAGGTTTGCCAAATTGTAACTTTAATGACTTCACTATTATAACTAAACACATGTTAAAATCACATTCAAAAATATAGTGTGTAAAATGATTTTGATTCTCGATTACAAATTATTAGAAATTTTATATGCTCAGGCTTATTTATGCTTTCAATGCATGTGACACCGATATAACTATTACTAACATACTAAGCTTTTGTTTAAGTGCAGTGTTAACGCGTGATAATTGATGGCGCTTTTCAATGTCATCCTATTCCTGTAGAATTAACGGGATTTCTATAGCTATATGTTACCCCGGTGTATAAGGAACAATAGTGCTAAATTTCATCGACATTGGTTTAGCAGATTCGCCGTGAAAGAGTAACAAACATACATCAATACTCACAAACGCATTTATAAAAGGATAATCAGTAACGATCATACAAAAACACAATAATTATCGAAGTCCTTCAAGGTAATATATTTCAGTATAGTTACAGGCCGTATGTCTTTGGCTAACAATTTTTCCATGCCACTTCTAAGGGGCGGTAGGTGCAGTGGGTCCCAGTATTACTTCCCCAGGGGCCAGTAGATCACAATTATACCGTACTGGCCCGCGTGTAGCACGTAACGTACATGCGACACGGTTTACAATGTCTTTGTTTTTGAAAAACTGTTTTTTTTAACTGTAGTTTTTTGTGTGTAGTGTAATGTATTGTAATGTGTATTTTGATTATAAAGAACATGCAATAAAAAACTACAGTTTTTATTGCATGTTCTTTACAATCAAAATATATATTTATCATGTCATTTTTAAGTGACTAATGTGATTAATTTATTAAATTAATTAAGAAATATGTTAAATTTGTTACAGTAAAGCGATTTTAGGTCAAGAAAAGGGGAAATTATTACTAACAGGTTACTTGTTTTTGAATAGATTTATGACACAAAGCTAGTAATTAGAATGCATTGTTATATAATGAATGTATTAGTGCTCGCTTACTTATCCTCCTTTCACCACTAAAAGTTTTTGAGTCTTGGATTTAAAATAATTAAAAGGATAGAGAGTAAAAAAGAGGATGTGTCATTTATCTCCGTAGTAAATTAAATGCAAAGAAAGCCGCAAGTTCTAGTAACCTATGCTTACCAAATTAAAGCCCCAAAGTTTATTTAATTGATTTTAGTTTATTTCGTTAATCTTAATCACTTAATGGAGAAGTTAAATAAAAATGCCTTTATCTCTTATGATATGTTTCTTAAATCTTTAAAAGGCTGTTGTATGGAGCACATTTTAGAATATATTTTAAATTTCAATACTCAATACTGTTAAGTATAATATAATAAAAAATGATTCGATACATTTGCTGGTTGTTTGCTGTGTCCCCAATAACAACATATCGTACCGATTACGAGAATTCTACTCGTAATAATAAAAATAGGTAGTTCTCGATACCGGTAATCTTCGTCGATTGACATTCAAATAGGAGCTATTACAAAATAGCCTCTTTGACAATCAAAGCAATCGGAAAATGTCAATAACATTTGTAGGTTAATTTACATAATTTCTTGTGTTGGCATTTAATAAATTATTCGTAAAGACATTAATGCGATGACAATTAGTTCTATTGGCTCATAATTAAATTCCCAAGATCAAAGGATAGTCAATTAACTTCCAGCTTTTAGGTTAGGTATTACTATTTAAAGTAGCAGCCATAGCTGGGAACAGCCTTCCTCTGTTAAAACTAATTGGAGATTTAAATGCATCACCACGCTTCAAAGCGGATTGAAAAGTAACACATAATTCCTGGAATTCTCTCATTTAAGCAGATTTCATTAGTGCTTTCTCTGATTGACTTTTAGAATTGTTATTTATACTCACTCTTTTTATTTTATTTATACATTAAGTTGATTTGTGGATTTTGTTTGTATGTTTATAAAAATTTTGCACACGACTGAGCCATAGCACATGACTAAGGTTATTCCAGCAATAGAATATTGTGCAGAGTTGTGTAGTTTACAGCTTAGCTATAATTTGAAGTTGAGTGCGGAAAATATTACTGTCTTTTAAGTTGGTTGTAAGTTATGTTTTTTAAGTTATGTCTCAATTTAAACTTTATTAAGCTAAAATTTCTTTATTTATCAATGCTTTAAATTATTTATCTTTTTAGTTTGGTAGGTTTTATACTTTCTTTGAGGTTGATTTATCGTTTCGATTCGTTGATTTTTTTATTATTTTTTTTTCAATTTATATATTACTAACTGTATGACGATATGGTATTGAGATATTTTTCTCTGGTTTTGTTAATACTTAATATCACAAAATCATTTAAATAGAAATTATAACAAGAAAAAAAAAAGATTTATTAATGAATAAAATAGCAAATAAAACGACACTTCAGTAGGGGTCCCCCAACAGATAGTCATACGTTGCTATTGCAAGTGGATATTAAATAAATTATACCCCGTTAATAGTGATTTGTATCGCGCCATTATGATTTGAACAAGTGGCCTAACTTACAGAGGGTGTGCGTAAAGGTTTTGAAACGTACGGATTTAACTAGCGGGTCTGCGAATGTTTTTATACATTTGTATTAATTGAAACAGAGAAAAAGAAAGTTTAACTAATTTTCATATTAGTTTTTACTTTATTAATTAAATATTTACTTAACATCAACAAAATATAATATAATATCGTACAAGTAACCTAAAATTAATGGCAGATACGTTCATGCTGCACACGAGCATGAAATTCGATGTTCATTAAGACCATTAAATAATAAGCCAACTACGTCTAATTGAGAGATTTATCGCGAATTATAACAAAATAATATTATTAATAAAATCGAGTTCTTTAATTAGTCCTTACGTAACATGGCTTATTTGTGTTTATTATTTGTCTATTAGTTTCTTTTCGAAAGATTTTTTGTTGCCACTACTACTAAAGTCTTGAAGCTTAGACAAGCTTAGACTTCATATGAATTCTCTAGAGATATGTAAGTTTTCCTTTTTCATTTCTTTAAGGCTATAATGAATATCATTTAGGCATACTTTATTTACTTTATTAAATTCATGGAAAACTCCCAGGATTTGTTTCCGCGAACCTACAAGCGCGCATTGTTCAGTCTCTACAGATCTCATTGTTATATTATTATAGTAAAAGTGGATGAATAACTAAACTGAATACATACTTATAGGACTGAAACAATTTTTTTTAATATTTTATAATTAACTATTGGAAATATTATTGTCACAGATATGATTTATGTAATCATAGATTTTTTCTTTGAATCAAAATTTATGGCCCCACACGATTTATACGCTACCCTATTTTTATTCGTAATGCAGCTTACAGGCGCGTATGTTTGATGGGACGACGTACTCGTATTATGATTGCCATGATGTGTTGTGACTGTGTAATTGGGGTTGTCATATGTGTCATTACGTTTCCAGTTATTTAGATATTAACATAATTATTTTAAAATATAAATTATTTATAAGTTTAAGCTTCACCATCATCCTCCTGTCCTAATCCTCTAAGTGGGGTCGGCACAACTTGTAATAAACATGTTGTTACATTACGACCAGGCGGTCGTAAAATGCGTCTGACGTCAACTTACCTTAGTTAAGTTACCTTAGTAGTATTTTACGACACTTGGGTAAGAAAGAGGGTGGTCTATTCTACTCAACCGGATACCACGCGCTGGGTCAACTTACCTTTGTCGCCTTTTACAACTCGGTCAGAAATTAGGTTTAAGCTTCACTATTGACTTGACACTTAACTTGACATTGACATTGATAAATATTACTTAATAATCATTGGCAGCCTTCAAGGTTGCGGGCTCGATTCCCGCCGAGGGCAAACATTTTCTTAAAACAATTCGTCGGTTTTTCGAGTCTGGGTGGATTTATGTATTTCATTATTTAATTAAAATTATATATTTATATATTTACCAGTAGTCTGTACCTATAACACATCTCTATGTATATTTTTACCTATTATAAAGTACATTTACAATGGAAGTACTTTTTTGAAGTTACAATCTTGCCATAAGGATAATAAGCAACTTAATTTAAACCTAAACTTATAAATTAATTTATATCTATAACCAAATCAATGACTTATCTTAGTCTTTCTTACTATATGAGACAATTTGTTCTTGAGATATTATTAAATCTTGTCTGTATATAAACACAAATCTTTAGTCCATTTATAAAACTCATCATTCAGTTTGTGACTTAAATTATTTTATGAACCGGGCTCAGTAAGCTCTGAAGTCGAGAAAACCCACCTTAACTACATTTTAATTTAATAGTTTGACAACTATTAAATGAAAATTTAGTGTAATTAAATAAAACTTAACTGCAATGATACTAGCAACCAGCAATTTGACAGATACCAAGAACAAAGTAATTGTAAAACTTCCTGTTACAATAATTGTATAGCGTAATGTCGCTTCAATCATTTGTGGTTGGTGTGTCTTAGGAAAAAATTAAAATATTTATTTATGTTGTCTATACAATATATAGTACCTGGCTAACCGAGCCTTACTCGGTAATTTTTTTTAAAGATATAAAAAAAATAAAAAAAACAATAAAAATGATAAAAAATTAAAATAGTTGAGGCGGTGACGCTCGAACCTAAGTATTTTCATCTCTCTAGACCGTTCCCCAAATGAGCTATCGTGACTTGACCTTTAATGGCGAAAATTATCTTTTGAATTCAACATAAATAGAACCGGGATAAAACGTAATTTTAAACGTAAAGATAAGTCTTTACTATAGCTGTTGTAGAAAATGATGATTATTTTTAAGCAACGTGTATTAAGTACACGAGCAAGTTGGCAACAGTCCCCAGTGGGGCGACAATTGCTCGACAACAGTAAAAACGCTCATATGTCCTGTATTCCCATGGGTAAACATATTTTTTTATATTTCCCCTTTCTTCTACTTTACAGTTTGTGTTTTAGTTGTGTCTCTGTCGACTAGCAACGATCGAACAGCGGCGATCGAGGTGTATTCCCCAGACAAATACGTACATTAGTATTATTTATAAAAATAGTTTTTTTATTATTATTTCGGATCCCTGATTAAAAAAATGTACGGAACTACTAATTTCTGTCAAAATGTCGTATAATATAAGCACATTGTCATGAATTCAAATTCAAAATATTCTTTATTCATGTAAATTTGTAAAAAGTGCTTTTTAACTTTACTGCTGATTCGGAAAGCTGTTCCTACCGAGAAAAGCCAGCAAGAAACTAGGTGCACTTCAACGATGCTTCTGCGCTCGCCCGTCCCGCCTGGTGACGCTGTAAAAACCGTTAGGGCTAACAGCATATAGTCAATTCGAAAAAAAAACTAGGTTGTTGTTATTTTTAAAATAATTCTTATAACTAGTTATATTTAGCCATTACTATCCCGGTCGAAGAGATATCCACGCATTCTTATCGTCTATGTAATCCTCAATAGTATAGTAGGCTAAATTCTATATCAATTTTATGTCGACGGCACGTCCAGATGTAATATATTTATTTTATTGTATTAATATAAGAAATTTTATTAATTATTAGATCTATATCTGCGTTCCACAAATTTAGGTCTATTAGGAATTTGGTTTCTTCTTCTTCTGTATGTAGTTCGGCAAAAAGAAAACATTCAACGCCAGGTTTTAAGAAGCAGTTATTTAGTAAGTACAAGCTGACCCGACAAACTTTGTCCTTTTGTAACTTTGAATATTGAATTCGAATTAATTGTAAAAGTTTCAAGTTTTTTAATTAAGAAAGTTTTCTTAAATTTTCTATTGTTCGGGTGGCGAAGATTTTATTTCGAGTAGCACAAGTAAACCGTTGAAAAATAATAGTTTTCTCTGGACTGCAGCCGGTACAATGAATGTATAAGAAATTTGGCAATCGACTTCTGTTTTCGGTTAAAATTATTGTATCATCTGCAAACTTTTTTAATTGGCTTTCGAAAGTCACTCCGAGTAAAAACAATCCAATCTCATCGCCATTGCGTATTCAACGCCAGTGTATTTCTGCGTTACTAGTATATGATCAGTGGAGTAAACTGTACACATTAGGAAAAGGTTTAAAAGAAAATTAATTATTACGAAAATATAAAGTCGACTCTACATATATTTTACTCAAATTACAGACGCATTTGCCGACCCAAACGATGATGTTGGGTTCTGTGTATATAAAGTACGTATTATGCGATGTTGAATATAGCTTAAAGGGGAAAATTGTACCGCACTGGGAAAAGGGAAAGATATCCCTCAAAGCTCTTGTTTGTATAATTCTATGTAGTAACTCAACCAGTCAATAATTTATATAATAATACCACTTCAAATACTGCAAAATTTGAAATTTATTTTTGTTCACGTAGAATATATAGATTATAGCGATACAAGTTACAAACAATATTAAAAAGCAGTTTTAGTATTTTGTATAATAGTGTATATATTAATATATTTGTAATTTTCGTATTAATAGATTGTATGAGCATCATGCGATAGACTTCTTTTTATTACTTATTTGTTCGTAGAGTTGAGAAGATGGGGTCATAAACCGAATTTATCATCTAATTTATAACCTCAGTGTACTTTAATTTCGGGTCACTACAAGATTGGTTTAAGAAAAACGTTTCGAATAATCTTAAGTGAAGTAGTACATAGACAAGACTACAGGGATTAGTGAGACTAAGTTGGGCGCTTAAATGTTATAAGTTATAAATAATTTTTCTTTTGATCCGTATACATAATGTATTAATTTTTGGACAATATCGCTACTGAGTATATTCCTCATACTGGCTCAACTCTAATAAAACAACAATTAGGGTTCTTGTCTTGTCTTGTCTTGGTTATGTGAAAAATCTAAGGCAAGAATTACAATCGACATAACATCGAACAGTGCATAAAATTACCTCATTTTTATGGCGCAGCGAGTATATTTCTTACACATTACAGCCCCTGTACTACCCCACGCCAATGTAATCCCAAAGGAGCCAACCCTCGCTCGCCTACTGACATAGGAAGACTAAAAGATTTTCCAAGGTGTATGGGGCATAGAGAAATGCATTTACTTTTATTATTATTATTTATGTCAAAGCGAAGGCGTGGAGTGTACCAATTTGCCAACATTTTTATGAGTACGCTTTAGTTTTATCGTCACTGCATTCGATTCAAATGATTGGTATAATACATATAGGGTATGAGTATAGACTCTTTCCATAACAATATTTTTATATTTCTTACTAGCCGCCCCAGTTTTGTTTAACTACAGTTTACTAATATAGCGTCACTAAGGTTTAAAAAGCTAGTACTAATACTAGTACTCTCTGATTAATTTACACAACCTACTCTATAATTTTTTGAAATATATTACATACACACATTATTATGGTAAAACATACATTATTATGGTATGACCTATTGCCAGCAAATTGTTACAAAAAGTAGGTACGTATCAAACAAAAGAAACAAAAATTAATTTATTGTTTCTCCGCAACCTATGTTACAACAATCAAGAAAAATTCATTAGTCCTGTTTTATCCTTATTTTTTTAAATACTTGTGCTGACTAAATATTAGTGCGCAGAGTTAAAATTATTCAAGACGCGATATTGGTTACGTTATGTGTATAATTTTAAGCGGTTTTCGCGCTTAACAATAAACAAAGGGGTTTTCTTTATAATCCATTGACTACATTTATAAATTTATATCTGTGGGTATTAAAAATAAATATATATGAAGATTTTAATGATCAAAGTTTAATGAGGATTTAACCAAATACTATATGCTACATAGACAAATTAATATATCAAAAATCTTATAAGTTATATATACATTTTGACATCTTTATCAAGTCCCGAAGTTGTAAGCTTGGGATGATAATATTCACATAGGAGACATCATAAAAATAAATAAATTGTTAAGTAGTGAGTTAAGAAATAAATAGTTAATATTTATTTTCAACATTAATAAAACGTAAAATTTGTTCTAAGAAACCCTCAATAATTACTACAGTTTACCTGGGATGTACCTAATAATGAGCTTACACGAAGAATCCGATAGTACCTGATGCGGCCTAGTGTTGTGCGGAGGTGGACCCCCGACGCCGTGATGGTACACCATGTCATGCTTAAGCTGCGGTAGTGGCGGGCCAGGCTGAGGTCCGGACTGATGTTTGCCTATATCTACTGCAGCTAATGCTTCTGCTCTACTCAGCAAACCATCGTTTAATCCACTGAAGAGATCACCCTGGGAACGGCACAAAAATAATCATTATCATTTAAAAGGTATATTTATATTTATAATTATAATTATATGATTTTATATTAGTTTAGCTTTAATCAAAATGTTCACAATATTAGTATAGTATATTAAAAAAGATAGGTCTATAGATTAAAGATTAGTAATTGACGATAATTTAGTATATACGTGGCGATAACGTCTTCTTTCATCAGATTGCCTTCATTACAAAACAATCAGATTGCATGTTAAATAAAATTTTAGGGAAAAAATAATTAAGCATGCAACAATCTAACATAAAATTATATTTCATGAAATTATCAATCCCATAAAATTATTTTTATCTCCATAATAAGAATACATAAAAATTAAAACAATGTGGAAAAATTAAAACATCTACATTATCCATTATGAAATAAATATTGGACACTAAAAGCATGTGAATAAAATAACATAAATAGCTGTGAAATGGAAAAACAACTTTGTTTAAAAGCCTTTATGTTTAACCAATATTTTAATTGCATTATGAGTGAATCATATGCTGAAATTATTTAATAACACATTATTAATATGAGGTAATAAAAAACAGTTTTAAACAGTTTAAAATTAATATACCTAATCTTATCTGTGTGTAGTTGTGAGTCTAAGTTTCATATCTTTGCAATATAGCAACTCACACGGCGAAGGAAATTAATGTGTTATTTTAATTCTTTGAGTAGTTTCTAAAATGCAAATAATTTTCGCATATTATCGTTGAGATTAAGCCAAATTTATATAAAAGTAACACTAAAGCGGCTAGTTCAAAAGGGCAACACTAATTCACAAGACGTAATACGTTGGTCACATGAAATAGTCATGGAGGCTCTACCGACGGGCCGCGGACAGGGGTTTTTCCCGGATTACTTTAAATTATTTATGAGTGACTCTGACCTCGTGTTACTTGGTAACTCGTTACTCGGATCCATGCCTTCTTCTCGGTTACTCCCGACAGATGCTTGGCGCGCGTACCGACTCTCAAATAGGCAGTTTATAGAGCCACGGAACACTTTTAAAGTGATAGTTTCTCTTTTCGATTTACCGGTGGTACACACGTTTGCAGGTTTTATCTCCACGTCCCCTTTTAAAGACGGGGTTTGCATCTGAATGGTTGGATTCGGTTTGACTTGTTTTGTTTTTAAAATGTCGAAGTTCTGAATTAAGATTATTTGTTGTTTTCTTTTGACAAGCATATTCGTATTTTTATGGGATGGCAATTAATGTTATTTTACGAATAATGTTATGTTACGCAATTGTATTTAGTTAAGTTTTAGTTTTAAGTTCTCATTTATGTGAATGTAAATTCTTATGAGAATAAAATTTTCTTAAACCGTAAACCTTAGTTACGTTACGTTACATTGTAGAATAAGACACGAAAAAGGTTACTATTATAATGCTTCAAAATTATCCAAATATATTTTTGATAGTTTATATAACACCTTTTAATATACATAAATTTTGCGTTTTCTCTACATTTTTATTTCTACGAACCTTATTCTCTACATCTAATTTATTTACTTTGTATGTCATAATTTTATTCAATACCCAAACTCAACTTCTATTGAAATGTGTAATTTGTATTCATCCTATCCTGATAAAAAAAAAACAATTGAACGTGGGAACAAAAGTTTGTCCCTCTGCTCTTTCCAAATCATTAGCATCGTGTTACAGAAGTGATTCTGCATGCCCCCGTCTAATTGTAATTGCTAAACAAATTGACCCCGCTGCTGTGAGATATGTAATAATTTGTTTTGAAGTGCCCAGGGAATAAAACCACTAGTGAAACTGTCTAAAATCAGGATTGCATGCAATAATGATTTGTAAAAAATACATAGCGATGACGATTGCGTTATAATTTCGATACTAAGTAAACTCCTGAGAAATTTAAGGAAACCATATATGCGACTATCATTTTTTACTCAATTTCCTACAATTTAAAACAATCATACTGGGTGTCCGAAGATAAAATCATCCCAGTTAGATTGCGAGTCTAGGATCAAATTACATGATAAGTTCCAGCAAGAAATATTTAACATGTCGACAGGAGAAATGTAGGCGACGCTGTGCGGTAGTGGTCGCTTTGTAAACGACAAGATTTGTTTTACAGGAAAATGTCCTGGCTTACATATACTACCAACTTCCACGAATCATAGTAGTAAAAAATACTGCATCTGAAGAATACTAGGAATCTCAACAAAATAAACGTAAGGCACTAGAAACTCTAGCAGTAACAATAAATATAACACAACGTACTGGTAATGAATAAATATTTACACTAGTGTTATGAAACTTTTTTTAAGATACTGTGCCAAAAATAGGAATATGGTATGATTGAGAAAACTTGTCTTCTCGATTCATAAAATATATGTCTTCTTTAGACAATGTTATTTATACAATAATAAACCTTAATAATTGTTGAGCGTGTAGTGTGTAAGTGTAAGTGATTTATTTTCTTCTATAAATGAGAAATTTTAATAAACAAAATGAACTATATTTTGCTTTTAACATAAATCGTAAGAGGGTAGAGTCACATTTACATTTCCTACATATATTATTGTAATTGTAAAATATCAAATAATAATGACATTGATTAAATTATACCTACTTACATTGTACACACGTAAGATATACAAATAATCATCCCCGCTACTTAGGAATGGAATCATAAAACAATGGTGCCCATAAATGTCAAGTTATTAGAGTGATCTCAACCAAATTGTTTATCTGATGTAGAGAGGATTTACGAGAAGACAAAATCATACGTCAAAGTTACTTACAGATTAAAAATTAGATATCAATTTATTAGATTTTTCGTATAGTATCTAGTGGTCGATCGTACATCGATAAAATAACTTAAGTATTAAAAAATTTCATATAAATAATGAGTATATATATACTTGTTTTCGTATTCAGTGAGTCTTTTAATTGCTGTAACGATTAAGCAGGGAAGGCCGCCTAACGGTACAAACTGACTGCTGAATTTACCACTAAAGCGCGTAGTAGACATAAACTAGCAACAAAGGTGCGACCCGGCAATCCCTAAAGCTCTGATATAATCCATTACTATTATTACTCATCAACGTTCTCATTTTAGGGTTAACTGGCGACATCTTCTAATCCCCAGATACATCTGTGCCACGTAATGTAGGTATCAAGTGTCACAGAGAACTGAAAGCGGAGGGGGCTTTGCGATAATACAGGCTGCACTCACGTGCACGTGGAGTGGGTGTTATTGAATTAAAATGTTTGCTATTTATGATTCAATCGTCAATGCATGTAAAGTAACATCAAGTAAATCAAAATATTATTCATCACTTATGAGAATATCATAGTAACTCACATTACCCAGTATAGTGTATCTTTAATATTTAAATGAGTTAATCTATGCTAATATATAAAGCTGAAGAGTTTGTTTGGTTGATTGTTTGAAAGCGCTAATCTCAGGAACTACTGGACTGATTTGAAAAATTCTTTCAGTGTAAGATAGTCCATTTATCGAGGAAGGCTATGAGCTATATAACCTCACGGTAAGATGAATAGGAGAGGAGTAGCAATGAAAAATATTACGAAAACGGAAAAATTTAAAGCTTTCCTTGCGTGCGCTGAGTAAAAGGTGATAGTTATCCAAAAATCATATATTACAAAATTGTTCCCATCTAAAAGTTCTAAATAAAAGTCCGCGACAACATATGTCTAGCTTTTAAGGTTAACCCACTTTAACCATTTTTATGGTTATCAAAAGACTATATTACGGTTCTAATCTGTCCACACGGGCGGAGCCGCTGGCGATTGCTAGTCTTGTATATACATACATATATGTATATAGAATCTGAATTTCGGAAACGGTTAAAACGATTTTCAAGAAACTTAGTATGTAGGGGTTTAGGGGGCGATAAATCGATCTAACTAAGTGTCATTTAAAAAAAAATGATTTATCCCTGAACTGAAAAACTGCAATAATATTTTTTGGAAACATAGGTTAATTCGACTGTTGCAAAATTTTAAAGCTCTTTAAATTTGGCATTACTTTGCGTAGATTCATAATACAAAAGTTATAATAAATTATTTAGCTATAATCGGTGATGAAGTAATTAGAAAATAAATAATAATCATTTTGCCCTTATCCCACTTGTATACTATAAAAGTAAAGTAAAGTAATGGCTAGTTATTATCCCACTGCTGGACATAGGCCTCCTCTTTCCGTTTTTGGAAAGAAGGATTTGAGCTAAGACCTAGTAGGTTACACATATCCCTAGAATTTTCTAGAGGTTTCATCACGATGTTTTCCTTCACCGAAATGGCGTATGATAAATACACATAAGCTATAACAGATTAACTCATTAACTCATAACAGATTAACTCATTGGTGTCTACCCAAGGTTTTGAACCCATGATCATATCTAGAGATTCGCACAACTTGGCTAGCACTGCTATCATTCGTCACATTATCATTGTATACTATATGTCTAAATAACTACACTTGGCAATTTAAAGGTATAAAATTTTTAAGAATAAAGTGAGTTGTACTTAAATCTTAAAACTATTAATGTATATACAACTTTCTTTATTCTGAAAAATAAAATAACTTTCGTTAAAAACATTTTTGCTTTTATTTTGCGTCTCTAAAATATTAAATTAAGACACCAACAAACATTTTTAAATTGGTTGTATCAGATTTTAAATACCCTTTAAGTATAGAATCATAATATAATTAATCTCATACTGACTGTTTTAAATATAAATAAAGAATTATTTAAAATAAATTAATTTATAAAATGTATTAAGTAATAAAAGATTGTCAGGAAAATATCATGAGTAACGTGAATTGGCTTTCAATTATCCATTGATTACCTATTAATAGAGTTAATGCAATTATTATCCATTGAATTCGGAATCAGTTACGAAACAGCACTGACATATCACGATATTGGCGAGCAGGTGGCATTAAGTATTTTTGCGGCCATCAGTTTTTTTTTATAATGGAACAAAATGTCAGTTCAAGATATATCGGCTTTATATTAATTCTGGTTGAAGTTTGAAATAAATTCTGTCACATCTGAACGATTGATACAATATTGGGATATATTTGTTGATTATTAAATTTATTGGCGTGTATATTTCGCACGTTTAGATATAAACTAAACTAATTCAAAACGAGGCTTAATAGAGTTAGATATATTGTAATTCTCATTTTAATGCCATCTATGACATCACGCTACGAACTATTTAAAATACTAGTGTTTTCTTACTCTTTAAAGTTATGAGACTTTTTATACTCGTTAGTTTTGTAGGCGCTACGCTTTATTGTATTCACTAGAAATCAACTTTTCTGAATTAGTTAACTTTAATACTAACCGTTCGATTTGGATTCGTTATAAGGGTATCTAATATCTTTTCTCCTTACTCACGTAAGAAAGAAATCTGTACTTATTGTTAAGATCCCTTATTGTTACGTCGCATAATTTGTTTTCTGTATTTTTATCATTTCTCTGATGTAGTATAGCTTTATAGTAGTATTTTTTTATAGTGATGTATAGTTTTATAGTTAATTAAGGTCCTTATGTGTTTAATTTATACATGCAATTTATCACGCACTTTTCGGTGAAGGAAATCATTATAAGTAAACCTGATTATCTCTAGAGAATTTTAGCGATATGTGTAACCTACCAATCCACATCCAGTGTGGTAGGTCTTAGCTCCAATCCTTCTCACCAAAAATGGATTGGATCTATGCCCAGTAGTGGGATAGTAACAGACCGTTACTTTACTTTACTTTTTTACATCAAAATAATTTTGATTACTTTTTCTACGATCCAAACTTAGATATTTAAAAATATTACCTCCTGTTTAATTGCATGATGAAAAATTCATATGAACATAATATTTTGAAAAGCATCTAAATTGAAACAGTCAATTTGTACATTACCGTTAAAAATTGTTATTCAACGGTCTTAAACTTTTTTAACAAATTTTAGGTTCTTAAGTCATTTTTTAATACTTTAATTTTTTTAATTTAATAGAATTGTAGAACCCTTATTGAATAATACATGAGGTTTTACTGCTATTTTAATTATAGGATACGATTAGTTTAATAATAGTGAAACTGAGTGTAGTAACTAGTATTACAACTAAGTTAAATAAAGTTTAAGTTTTCCCCTTACCTTTTCTTTGCTGTCATTGCTCCAACAATATCTTACGAAAATAATAAAAAAAAAATATGATCATATCCTAAGTTTAATTATTATATATTAAAACTAGAAAAAACTCTAAAAAAACTTACATTATTATTTGTATATCAGGATACATGCTTTAAGAACAGATAATAATATCGCATAGCAGGGTTAAAATAAAATCATATAGACAAAAAAAATATAGGTTATCTTTGGCCAAAGATAGATGCATCTACATTCGCTAGGCAGATTTCAACTAAACAGTATATGGGGTTACTATGATAAGAGAAATCCTTGAAGCTGAAACTTACATTGTGCCTTGGCGACCATGAGTTGCACATCAATGATGCATCCTCCAGTATTCGACTCTGTGAAAAAAAAATCCAGGCTCACATATACATTTATATTACACATGTTTCACCTGTATGTACATGTATGTATGTAACTGACTCCTTTGAATTCAATTTTGACCAACTTTGAGCAGACAGATTAAATTAAAAATTTTGTACGCTTATGAAGAACCAGTGACAATACAAAAAAATATATAAATAACCTAAAAAAAATTAACAATCATCATCACCCTCCTGCCCTTATTTTACTCTAAGTGAGGTCGGTACAACATGTTATGAACATGTTGTCAGATGATTTGGCTTCGTATTTTACGACCGACCCCTGCCTGACGTCAACTTACCTTCAGCGACACCTCGGTAAGAAAGAGAGTGGTCTATTCAACCGGATACCAAACGACAGGTGGACTTACTATAAGTTGCCTTTTATGACTCTTCTGTCTATTTATTATTTAGTATTGGACGAATAGTTAGACACTCGAAGCGTAAGAGGCGAATAACGTAAGTCGACCCGCCGTGTGGTATCCGGCTGAGTTGAATAGACCACCCTCATTCCTTACCGAGATGTCGTAAAAGGCAACTAAGGTAAGTCGACTCGCCGTATGGTATCGGGCTGAGTTAAATAGACAACCCACTTTCTTACCGAGGTTTCGTAAAATAGGACTTTGGTAAGTTAACATCTGGCAGGCGGTCGGTCGTAAAATACGAAGCCAAATCATGTGACAACATGTTTATAACATGTTGTGCCGATCCCACTTAGAGCGGGATCGGCACAACATGATAAGGGCTGGAGAACGATAGTAAGTCACTCGAAGTATTATAATGCAATTAGGTATACGAAATATGTCTTTGACAAATGAGACAAATGCGCGCGCTAGTATAAAACATATAAGTAAATAGTTAGTTCTATTTGATTAATTGCACAGTACTACGTAACCAAACAGAACGTCGAGTATCGACCACGCCTACAGATATTAATGAAATTTTAATCTATTGCTCGATAGTAATCTTCATGCCTTAATTTCATAAACGTAAAGAAATTTTGATCACCTTTCTCAACATAGCTGTGAGATTCCAGTAAGATAGAGCTGGTAAATTGATATTTTGAATTAACAATATACGTTACTCATGAACCGTAATAGGGCTGGTATAGAAGCATCGCCAACAACAGTGCGCAATAAGAAGGATAAACTACAGTAAATTGTTCTATTTTCAGAGCACGTCATCCTAAGTATGCCGCTTGTGTGGCTGAGTTTCGTCTAAGGATGATTTATTGTGAAAATCCAGTAACGTAGTAAAATAGGCTCAAGCAATTTCTTAGGACAATATCTTGGCCAATATTAAATAAATTTTAATTGTCTCAACCGTAAATCAAACCGGGAACCTATGGCGCACTATGCAATCGATCGCATCCCTGACCATATGTCCTCAAAATTTAATTTATATTCGCAAATAAACTGTACTAAAAATAATGGATTAAATGCAAAACTCAACGGTTTATTTTTAACTTTTATGAAACATAATTTGATTATATGAACACGAAATCACCGTTTAAAGGGTAATTTATTTAACCGTTATCATAAATTCTGTATAACACAGTTTGCAGCAATACCTTCGAAGAATAGAACGGAAATAGAAGAAGTAGAAAAGTGTTTATCATGTACATCATGTTATAAAGATGTCACATAATTTGGCTACGTATATTACGATCGGCAGCTTGCCTGACGTCAACTTACCTTACTCGCCTTTTACGACAACTCGGTAAGAGATGAGGCTGGTCTATTCTACTCAGCTGGATACCACACGGTATGAAGAGTACTAGTACATCTTATATAGCTTATGGATTAAACCTACGTGCGAGATTTTATTAGTGCCAATGGGTGCTTGATTTGGTCAGGAAAACACTTCGCAGTACTATAAATATCAACGACAGCAATATTCATATATGTATGTCAATCAATCAGTTAACAATACAAGCTGTTTCATTTATAAAGAAGAGTACCTGGGTGACCCTTGCTCGGTATTTTTTTTCAGTAATTTAAAAAACTACAATTTAAAGTAAAAAAAAATGGATTTTATCTGGTATCGATCCTGGTTTTCTGTAATCATGATGACCCGTTACTCAATTGAGCCTTCAAGACTTAACAATTGACAACGATATTATCCTTTGGTTTCTCATAAAATTATAGCAGTTTTTCAGTGCCCGAAAACAATATTTAATAAAGTTATATTTTTTCTTATAAAAATAGAATATAATATAATAAAATAAAACCTAGCTGTATCGCCCCTCTCCCAAACCCTATACATGCTGAATTCTATGAAAATCGTTGGAACCGTTTCCAAAATTCACAAAAATATATATATGCAAGATTAACTCATTTAAATATTAAAGATAAAGATATATTTTTGTTATTAATTAACCAAAACCTAGAAGAAACAATATTTAAATTTACACCGAAAAACGCGTATAATATGAAAGGGTCCAGAGTTGACTGTGACATCTTCCGCGCAATTCCGTGCCTAGTCGCATAAATAATTAATTCTTAGCCCTTTGCCGCGCCTGTTAAATGGCGTGACTAAATAAGGGAGGTCCGACCCTCCACCTCTGCCTCCACTCTGAAAACTTTTAATACTGAACGTTTGTTTGGGATAATTTTGAGTGGAAGCTCCGAACCTCGCTTCGAACTCTTGTCCATGAAACTATTGTTACAAAAGAAGGTCGCAAGTATACGCATGATTAATGTGCCTTATAACCTGTATAATAAATTATTTAAGTACATTTTTAGTCAAGGAATATGATAACAACCCTGGCAGAAACTTGTAACGATAATCTCAGAGGCGCTTGGAATAGGAAATAAAAATAGTTTAAATCTAGTAACAGTTGATAATAAGCACAGTATCCATAAAGTATTAACGATCTATTAAATACCGCGTAAAAACCAATAGTAAGTACAGCTTAATATGAATTATTTTAACTAAGACTTGTCCATTATCGGTTAAATCAGAGGTTATTTTTACATGAGCTACAAAGTAAAGAACAAATGTGTCATTGATTAGGTAATTTACTTGAAATAAAAACATGGTTCTTGTTTCATTACCACATTCTAATTTAAAGTTTGATTTAAAGAATAAAAGCAGATTTCAAACTCTAGAATACAAAGTAGTTGTACCAATTTGAATAATACTTTCTAAATTACATGGTATTTTTAAAATTAAGAAGCGTCAACTAAATAAAAATTATGTTTCATAAAAAAACGTTTAGCGGCGGTACTTTGAAAACAACCGCCTTTTCGCGTCACTTACGACAGCTTATCATTATTATTATTTGCTACTTGTATCTGACAGTTTAATTTACATGTACCGTTCAGCATAAACACCTGAACAGTTTCACACGAAGTGGGAAGTTACAGGAGCAGTAAAAATTATACGCGGAAAGCGCTTCAGCGTATTCGCACAATTACAGCGACATAATCGTATACAAAGTGCCTAAGAACTGCGAAGTAATCTAACCTAAATCATAAGAGAATGAGCCTTAAATTTCGCGTGGAGTTTAAAGCTTTGACAGAACAAGAAGAAAATACTAAATTTAAGAGGGTGGAAAGAGACAACTAGCCGGAGATTATGGTAATGACGATAAAAATATCCAATGAGGGTGGCGGTACTTAGAAGCAATTTAAAGATATTGTATTTAATGTTCGGAGAGTTGTTTAGGGGCGTCGTTGGGGCTTAGAGGGATTGGAGGGAGTTTGTAAAAGACTCGGATGCGAGCTGGATTTGTGAATTGATAATTAAGGTGCACTCAATCGACAGAGTTTCAAGCGAGCTTTTTACGAAAGTACTAAATGGAACGGTACATGGGAGTACCTCCTATCAGTATTTACAACCTATCGAAAGTATAAACTATGTAGAAGCTTAGGTAATGTCGATGTTAAGGAGCTTAAATTAAAATATACATGCTAGTTCGTAAAAACACGGATAAATTGATGTTAAATGTTATTCATTTGAACTCTATGTGTGTTATCTATGATTTAAACCTTTAAATATTTGTATGACTAATTAGTTAGTTCGTTAGTTCTATTGATTTTAAAACATTTGCATGTCATACTAATTAAATAAATATAAATTAAATTTGTAATAAATAAATATATGTAATTAGCTACTAGTAAGCAACATATTTTGGTAGTGAAATTATTTAGGCTCTCATTAATATCTCCCTGACCCTACAGAAATAGGTCCCTTTAACAATTAAGATACAAAATTCTCCTAGGTATAGTAGGGCGATCTTTCATCTATATTATATAGAGCCGGATATCTTCCAGACAACCTTCTACAGGTTGAGAAACGAAATAAATATTATGATAAATGTTTCAATTTTACATAATTATAATAATAAAATTGTCAATGTTTAAGTCAAATGAAAAGTCACATTAATTTATTAATACAAAATATCTTGTCAAAAATAATCATATAGGTATTTACGTAAACCAAATATGTCATTTTGGGATTGTACGAATGGATAAATTATCCAAGCAGATAAGATCGAGATTTTTTCCAATCATGTTAATGATTCGCTCCGTCATCTCATTATAGAGAAAAAAATATAAAAATCTCTGCAAACAACTTGCGATAATGGGACAATACGTGCAGACCTTGGGAACATATATATCTATGTAAAATGAAAGTTATGGAATTATTTAAATGAATAAATAATAAATTAAGTAAAATGTTTAGCCCTATTCTTATACTATACTCACACAGAAATGAAATGTAGTATAATAAAATGTTGCTTCTTTTATAGATATTTAACCAACATAACCATTTTATAATTTTGATGCCAATAGCGATCATTGTAATAATAATAATGGAAATGCATTGAATGTACAATATTAAACGAGAGTTCGTATTGGAGTCAGAATCAAAATAGATCCAATATTATGTACCAAGTATATACAAAGCGAATACTGCTATTCCATTGGACTATCAGTGGGGAGGTAATAATGAAAGACACCTAACCAGTTTCATCAGCGAAGGTTATTCACCCTATAACTGACGCAGTCTACTATAAAATGTAAGTTATTTCATACTACAACTTATCATCAGTTTGGCTAAGGGAAGTTAATCAAAATATTCTTAAAATTTATATATTCCCAAAATCGGTATGGATTGTATGGCTAGAGGATAAATAATTTCATTACAAATAAAATGATATTAGGCAAATCTTTTATGTATCATTTTCGCAACATTACTAACTTAATAAATAAATAATACCAGGTTGATCGAGCCTTGCTAGGTTATTTTTTGCAAGATAAAAAAATAAACTTAAAAAAAAGAAAAACAATAGGGTAGATGGGGCTCGATCCTAGGTATTTTCGTTTCGCGCGACCACCCGTTTCCCGAATAAGCTACGCTGACTTGACATTTCATGACAAAAATTGTGTTGTATATATTCAATAAATTAAAAGTAAATTTTAGTATTTTTTGAATGCCCAAAAACGGTGATAAAACGATTTTTTTAAATAAAACCTAGTTAGATCGATTTTTCTCCCCCAAAACCTCCTGCATGCTGAATTTCAGGAAAATCGTTGGAGCCGTTTACGAGATTCCGAAAAAATATATATAATTTAAATATTAAAGATATAAATAAATAAATATCAATTCATTCTTAGTTTTTCACAATTATTCGATCATATTCTGCTGGTGTGCGTGGTTTATTTTATAATAAGTACCATATTTCAATTCTAGCCAAAATTATGCCGGCACATTTTCTCCGTCTGTCTATTATCGATTAAACCGATGCCTGCTGAATTATCTGTATTTACTTTAAGAGATACTTGATAAGATTGAGTGATCACAGAATACTTATAACGATTCGGCTTATAGTAGGCTTACGTAAATCCTATCCTATCCTACTAATATTATTAATGCGAAAGTTTGTGAGTATGGATGTATGTTTTTTACTCTTTCAGGACGAATGCGCTAAACCAATATCGATGAAATTTGGCACAATTGTTCCTTATACACCGGAATAACGTATACCTAGGCCATAGAAATCCTGTTGATTGTATAGGATGACATTGAATAGCGCTATGTATTATCGAACTATCACACGACAATAGTCCACGCGAACGAAGTCGCGGGTAAAGGCTAGTATGACCACATATTTAAGACAAAAGCACCGGGTATACACTAGCACGAAATTCCATACTATATAAACGCTACTCAAACACTCATTCTTATCAGGAAATAAAAAAATGTGTTTAGTTATTTTGCACCTGCCTACGGAGGTTATGAAATACATAACAATTATTATTGAAAAAAAACTTGCCTGTACAGTAAAACGAAAAAGATCATGGAATGATTTAGCTACAGTTATTCAACAATTCAAGACTGTACATGTATTTAAAATTACTGTTTAGACGCACTTTTTTTAAAAAAAATATTTTTATTTTCATTTTTCATTTTTCGGCCGCCTGCCTGACGTCAAGTTACCTTATTCGCCTTTTACGATACCTCTGTAAGAAATGAGTCTGTTCTACTCAGCCGGATACCACACTTCAAAAAAACAAAATTTACACGTAAATTAAATCTAGTGCATTAGAATTTCCAATGAAAATAATTACAAGACAAGCGGTCAAAGTAAATACCAGTTGTGTTTACCGCATTTAAAGTCGCAGTTTACCGTTTTAACGTGCAAAGTCTCGGGAGTGTGAATTTTGCAGCTAAAGTGGTAAAACTCATATGTTATGCATTTGTACAAAGAACTTTATTTAATGTGGCACACGCGTGTTGTGTTTTTGAATATAAAGGTCAAGGAAACCCAAATTTTCATTATTAGATATAGTTATTTGTGCAGATATTACAAATATACAATATTCAATATAAAAATCTTTAATATTTAAATGAGTTAATCTTATTAATTTAATTTATTAAGGGACTCCAACAGAGGTACACAGAAAGTAAAATAATAACAAAGATTTGAACGATAAGATTTGAACATAAACTAAGTGTACCCCCAATTATAGGAGAACACAACATGCTCAAAATACAGTGTTACACAAGTAATAAAAAGTAACAAAAACGAACAAATTAATCAAGAACATATAAACTTAAACCTACTCGTATAAGTCTACAATCTTGTATGTATATCTATAAAATATATGTATATAAAATAATGTAATAAAATATCTATAAAATATATCTATAGTATGTAAAAAATCTTGTATGTATATATAACGATTTTCCTGAAATTCAGCATGCAGGAGGTTTTGGGGGGGGGAATCGATCTAGCTAGATTTTATTTAAAAAAAATCGTTTTATCACTGTTTTTCACTCGGCTCGGTCACCTAGGTACTACTTTATTATGTGCAGATATTACAAATGATGGGTGACCGAGCCTTGTTCGGTATTTTTTTATAGATATAAAAAAGATGACTTGAAACATGAACTTGAAAAAAATGAAAAAATAATGGTGAAGGTGGGGCTCGATCCAGGTTATTATCACTTCTTTAATCCGCCCATTATCCGCTGAGCTACTACTTTATAATTGACAGCTAAAATATTATTTGCATTTTATTCTACATTTTAGCATTTTTTCAGTGCCTGAAAACAGGAACAATTTTTTTTTAATGAAACCTAGATACATTGTGAATTGGTGCATACATGGTGAATTCTATGAAAATTATTAACTTAATTTTAAATAAATTAACTTAATTTTAAATTTATTAATTAAACTAATTCTATAAAATTCTACATTGCCATATTTTAGCTTCACATTATACGAAAAATTCACTCGTTTTGAAGCACCCCAATAAGCTATAAAATAAGCCGGCCGAGTTTGCGTAGGTGTGACATATGCAAAAAGGATAGAAGATCATTTTCTGGCAAGTGTTTGAGAGTCTTTCAGTTATGTAACCGATAGATTCCGTATCTCGAGCTTCAAAATTGCTGCGTGAAGAAATCGAGATATTTACAACTAATAAATGTCTCGACTTGTAAAAGAATCAATGGCTTGCTCTAAATCTCACAGAAATTATCATTCTTGTTTTGAATATTGAAATTGAATAGCAGGATCAGTGAAAACGTGTTCATACTTGTTTTAAAAAATAATTTATGCTAACTCTATTTAAACGTAGACATAGTACAGAAACGATAATAAACTTCTACCCGAAACGAAAAAAGCTAATTTCAAGGTAACAAAAATAATACATCGAGCCGTAAACATAATTATGTATCGATATTAATATATAGAGCTGAAGAGTTTGTTAGTTTTTGTTTGATTGTTTGAACGCGTTAATATCAGGAGCTATTGGACCTTTTTTGAGTGTAAGATAATTCATTAATATATAAGTGGTGAAAGTTTTTCAAAAATCATGTATTACAAAATTGTGCCCCTCTAAAAGTTCTAAATAAAAATCCGAGACAGCATATGTCTAGCTTTTAAGGTTAACCCACTTTAACCATTTTTGTGGTTATCCAAATACTATATTACGGTTTTAATCTTTCCACGCGGGCGGAGCCGCTATCGATTACTAGTAGGTTTATATAATGGAAGGAATTCTAGCATACGAATATATGAAACTCAAGATTTACATTATTATATTTATTTTCCTATGATTTCGGGCGGACCCGCTGGCAATTGCTAGTATTATATAAATGTATCCGTAATAAGGATTTTGTATTATAAAATAGTATAAGGCTTTCCGGTTCGAGCGATAAACGAAGATGTTAAAAGGGATCCCGCCACGGCTCCCGCCAAATAACACGCTGCATTAGCGAGTGGCTGTAACAATAACCGTTAAGAGTTAATTGTTATTGCCAATATTATCAGCAAGGCAACGTACCACGGCAGGTGCTTCCTTATTCACTTAACCACGGCCAAATTGCCGAATGCGAAGTAACCCTACATCTTTGTACACTCAGCGTAAAGTACCTCCAGAAGGTGTTTTAATGTGGCTAATAAATTAATTAAAATAAGTAATCCTAGTTTCTGTAATAAATTTGGCGTCCATTAAATTTGAAACCGATAAGGTCTTTAGAATTGTTTTAGCACCATGTATTATTATAGAACGCCGTTTATTATGTATTATTATAGAACAAACGAACGTATATTCGCCGTGTTTGCTTGTCTGTAAATTTGTCACGTCAATCAGTCACACTAGTTTTGATAAATTTATAACAAAACTATTCATAGTCATCAACTTCCTGCCCTTGTCCCACTCTAAGTGGGGTCGCCACAGCATGTTACAAACATGTTGTCACATTATTTGACTACGTATTTTACGACCGGCCGCCTGCTTGACGTCAACTTACCTTAGTGGTATGTTACGACACCTCGGTAAGAAAGGGGTGGTCTATTTTACTCAACCGGATACCACACGGTGGGTCAACTTACCTTAGTCGCTTTTTACGACACCTCGGTAAGAAATGAGGGTGGTCTATTCTACTCAGCCGGATACCACACGGCGGGTCGTCTTACCTTAGTCGCCTTTTACGACACCTTGGTAAGAAATGAGGGTGTTACTATTCTATTCAGCCGAATACCACACGGCGTAAAACTATGTATAGTCGGATATGAAACTTTATTAGGTCTACAGCGATAGCATATCTATATTTTTAAGCATATTTTAGTGCACTCATTTTATTATAAATACTTAATTATTATTATATATGCGTAGTTAAAATACTTGAATACTTAACAGACATCATTCTCCTGCCCTTATACCGCTCTAAGTGGGGTCGGCATAACATGTTTTGGCTGGTTACTTTATGACCGCCTGCCTGACAACAACTTTGTCATTCAGTAAGAAATTAGGGTTGGTCTGAATAAAATAGAATTTCTCGGCGGATAACCTAACTTAGTCGTTTTTTACGACATCTCGGTAAGGAGTGAGGGTAGTCTATTCAACTCAACTAGGATATAGGTCTCTCTCTCTCATCAACCAATAACCGTGCACTGTTGGATATAGGTCTCTTCCATGGACTGCAACGCTACACGATCTTGTGCCGCCTGGATCCAGCGGCTCCCTGCAACCTTTTTGAGGTCGTCTGTCCATCTGGTGGGGGTCTGCCTATACTGTGTTTTCCGGTGCGGGGTCGCCACTCTAGCACCTTGAGACCCCAACGTCCATCGGTTCTTCGAACTATGTGCCCCACCCATTGCGACTTCAGCTTCGCGACCCGTTGAGCTATGTCCGTCACTTTGGCTCTTCTACGGATCTCCTCATTTCTGATTTGATCACGTAGAGATACACCGAGCGATCGGATATAGCACGGTGGAACTTAAATACTTAACATCATCATCCTTTAAATCATTAATTAAACAATATGCTAGAATGTATCGTTAACTAAAAAGTAAACTAACGCACGCGATATTGAATTCAAGCGTGGATCGCACTCAAGGCATGGCATCTATTACTCGTGCGAAGCCGTTGAGCAAACTCTTGTTAAACAATATGTGACAAGATAACCTAATAGAGTGTATGTTTCTTTCGAGGCTTTAAACACTGAACAACGCTTAGCTTTCTTTAAAAACATTTTATGTTAAATTATCATTAAAAATTCATCAGGTGCTTTATAGTGAAGGAATATCTTACATCATGAGCAAACTTACATATCTCGAGAGAATTTCCGAGCTACTCGTATGTGTAACCTTTAAATGCATAGGATAAAGGGTATAAGAGATGAATCATGGGGCTTATTCTCCTAGCACTGATCCAACGAGGATCAAAAGTTATCTACGAATTCCTTCGAAAATATTCTTAAATGTAAGAATATTATGAGGAAAAAATAGTCCATCATTTGCGTTTTTTTAATATATCTTTATTGCAAAATTAAAAATATACAATTTGAAAGGACTTAATATTATTTTCTGAATTCCATGTTATTGAGGTAGGTACGTACGTAAATTACTTTAGTTTGACAAGCAAATTATACAATTTGAATTAAATGTTACAATATTATTTTTATATTCTATAATGTATTACTATATTATTAATTTAAATAAGCGTGTATAGTTTAACACGAAATAGTCTCACAGAATAAGAGTAATTCCCGTCAAAATTATCAAATCATTTTACGAACTAACCAGTTGGGCAGTAATTGACATGAAATCCTTATGAAGCAAATTCATCCAAAAACATGCAGTACCTTCTATCACGAGAGTTCACTAAAGAGTAGATAGGGCAAAACGCGCACCACGAATTTCAGCACAACGGGGCGGGCCTGATCAATACAAGGCGTGGCCAGAGATTTGACGCTGCGTACCGGTATGCGCTATATGCTTGTCTAATTGATTGACACAGACGGACTGACAGCCAGACGCACAGCGTTTTGGCGGCTTTTTATTGTGTCCTTTGAGGGGAAACAGGGGGATTCGGACCGAACGTAACGGTGATTAATTTTATGCAATTATTGGCCAGCGGAATGTTTTTAAAATTCGGTTTCTCATACAGGCTGGATTGACTTTGTAGGGGGTTGGCTCCATTCCAGATTTGTTTTGACGGTGTTCAGATAACTAAGTTGAAATATTAGTGGTGAATAGCTAAATTTAAATATATAGTTCTCAGATCATTAGGAGAGCGATCTCTCTCTCGCTTGCCGAACAATATAGTGAACCATTCTTATGTAGTAATATTTAAATGTGTGCCGAAGTAGTGTAGTACTTTTACCAAAATACCGAGTTACTGAAAATATGTTTTATGGAAATTTATATGATCCTACAATACGCCCGGATACTTTTTTCAATTGTGACGGCTGTAGGCTTAGTGTTTGGTGTCAATTTGTGCGATTTTTATTTCCGAATAAAGTTTGTATTGATATATTTGTATTCGATATAATATTTTCAAATATATTCACTTCGTTTGCGTGGACTGTTGTCGCTTGATAGGTTGATATTAGATGGCGCATTTAAATTTCATCATATTCCTGTTGAATTATTAGGATTTCTACAGTCTATATCTTATTCCAGTGTATAAGTTACAATTGCGCCAAATTTTATCGATATTGGTTCATTGAATTCGCTGTGAAAGAGTAACAAACGTACACCCATACTCACAAACTTTCGCATTTATAATATTAGTATGGTTAGTAGGATAGCATAGGATTAGTAGGATAGTAGGGTAATATTCTTCATTTCTTTCTGCCATGATTTCTACATTCAGAAGCCATAGGAAAAATAGTAGCTACACAAATGGTTAAAAACGATACTGAGAATTCAAACGATTAAAATATGATAATTGATTTGAGATACACCTCATATTTTTTCCTTCTTCGTACTACCATCAAAATATATTTAAAGAATGATTCATTGTAATCAATTTCAAACCGAAATTTAACCAAGACACAATTCTCGTAAATATTAAACAATCAAGCACCACTCATAGGGATTTTGCGTTACATTAAGGAACAGTTAGTTAATCCCTGAGGTACATTAATGTTAAATCGGCTCAAAGACATTGGGTTCTATGTGTAATTTTACGAATAAAAATTTGTGATATGAAAATGACATAAAATCCGCCATGTGGTATCCGGCGAAGTAGAATAGACCGATGTATCGTAAAATGCGACTAAGGTAAGTTGACGTCAAGCAGGCGGTATTGCCAATTCAAGTGACAATAAAGTGTTGTGCCGACACCACTTAGACTGGGATAAAGGCAGGAGAATGATGAATGATGATGAAAAGACACAAAAATTGTTTGAGTGCATTAATAGCAGAAACAGTGTTATATAAAATCTAATAGTGATAACAACAGTTTTAGTATCATATGAAACTTAATATAATATTTCAATAGCTCCTTTCTTTACCTTATTTAAAAAAAATCTTAATTTATCTAAAATTATTATATGAATGAAATTTTCTTAAGTGGAAAAGTTATCTGTTACGCTATGGTTAAATTAAACTTTACTTATTAACTAGACAACTGTAATTTTGAATTGGAATAAAATATCTAAAAATGTTGCCAAAACTGATAACACACAACTGTGACACATTGTCACATAACTCATTCAATTTGTTAAATAGATTTAGAGGTCAATCAGTTCAATAAATTTAGAAGGTGAAGATAATTAAATATCCGCCGTGTGGTATCCGCCTGAGTAGAATTGACCAACCTCATTTCTTACCGATGTGTCGTAAAAGGCGACTAAGGCAAGTTGACCCACCGTGTGGTATCCGGTTTAGTAAAATAGACCACCCTCTTTCTTACCGAGGTGTCGTAAAATACGACTAAGGTAAGTTGACGTCAGGCAGGCGGCCGGTCGGAAAAACGCAGCCAAATCATGTGACAGCATGATTATAACATGTTGTGCCGGCCCCACTTAGTAGAGTGAGATAAGGGCAGGAGGATGATGAGGATGATGAAGATAATTAAATATATTTTTTACCAATTTCCAGTACATTATATAATACTGAGTCATCTTAAAAAAAAAGGTTTTAGTCTAGGCCAGCTTTCAGTATGTAATGGATCGTCATAATGAGCAATTACAAACGATTAAGGCGAACACGCGAGTAGAGATTCTACTCATACTCAGGTATACCCGCAAATCAATGTTTATGATCGCCAACAAACCGGGAATTTACGGTTTTCCAGACGTGCATCAAAGGGAATCGTTGGGCGATACGTATAATCGTATGTTCCGTATAATAATAAAGTCAATTGCATGATGATCGTTTCAATTATAGACAGGCATAAGACATAGAGCGTAGTATCGTATCGAGGCATAGGAGTAAACACAACGAACTAGAACCGACCCGACAATTGTGGAGAAGGTCAAATATAATGCAAGGTTCTTCATCGATGACCTTATTTTTAACCGATGGACGTCCTCAGCGGTGGACATAGCAGTCGACGGTTATCATAATACGATTATCTGGCTAGTTCCTTCCCAGATTTCTTCGGAGCAAGTAAAATAATAAACTGAAATTGTTAAAATGTCCTTAAAGTAATCGTTCAAATTGTCCAATAATAGTACCGTCCCGTCCTAAGCCTGTAAAACATAACATATGCAGTGCTATAATATGAAACCCATAAAAACATCGAGGGTTGATGTAATCACGCTGATAATTATCAAACTACCTGTAATACACTTGACATGTTTGTGAATGAGTGCCGGAAGCCGGGGTGAATCCGTGGTCACGTGACCGCCGGCCGCCATCTTGTTTAAGTACACACTTCCGCTACGGTGCACGTAAAATGCAGCGGTCGTCAACGGCCGGTAAATTGTATTAAAGTTTTATTGCGAGGTGCAGAGCGCATTCGTGTTCCTTACAAATTTTTAAGACGGAGAGGCAATTCCACTTTGAATTTTGGTGGGCTAGTTTTATTACATCTAAGATGCTGGTTTTATAATACGTAGTATTTTATATTAGATACCTAGACAGTTCAATTTTATATGTTACATCTACATAACCTACATTAATATCTCTGGAAGTTACTAGTATTGTAAAAATTTAATGATAAAAAATACTTCATAAAAATAATCATCATTCCATGCCCTTATTCCGCTCTAAGAGGAGCACAGCGTGTTATAAACATGGTGTCACGTCATTTGGCTTCGTATTTTACGACCGGCCACCTGCCTGACTTCAACTTACCTTAGTCTTAACTTACCTTAGTCGTCCTTTACGACACCTCGGTAAGGAATGAGGGTAGTCTATTCTACTCAGCCAATCCAAGGTCAATTTGAAAATGGTGGATGAACCTCGTTTCTGGGAACAGATTTATCAGCTAAAACCTTAGGTACTAGTGACCCAATGTTATAAGACGTATGTACTGTCTTAAACTCAACGCATCCACTAAAGGGTATCAAAATGTATCTTGTATCTGTGCACAATACTCGAAAATAAAAATTTCAATCAAAAGTATAATATTAATTTTTTTTTATTAAAATTATAATAAAAATAGAATTGTTGACTTTATTTATTTATTTTGTCTATTCTTATTACACTATACAGAGATACATTGGTTTATAAGAAATTAAATTATTTGATGATATTTTATAAAAAATACTAATTAATATCCTACCAATATTATAAATGCGAAAGTTTGTGAATATGGATGTATGTTTGTTACTCTTTCACGGCGAATCCGCTGAACCAATATAGATGAAATTTGACACAATAATTCAATTATACAATAATAATAATAATTTAAAACTTACTATACTATAATTTTTAACAAGTATTATATAGATAAAAAGAGAATTATTCGCATACTAGGCTTCACTTTTAAACTTTCTACTTAATAGGTTTATGGCACTAGATAGAACTAGATTAAGGAGCTAAATCTCTTGCCCGAATCGATCCCCGACAGTTATGAAAAGACCGCATTTGAAAGAGAAAAAAGAAAATCCGCCTAAGCTGGAGGAAACCTCAGCACGTTTTATCAAAGAAAATATTTCCTTAGATGTCGCGTAGTTTTGCTCGCATCACAAACTTGGTTTTGCTGACAGTGTATCGACACTAAGCCCTATTGTGCGGGAATAAGATTGAATTTAGAGCGATTACGTTACACAACAAAGTTAAAATGTAGGCGACTAAAGCTGATATGGGGGAAGTCAGTAAGGTTCCTGTCACTGACTATCAATATCGGCTGCAAAGTGACATTTAGGGTAGCATAGGCCGCCTCAAATCGATAAATTGTGTTCGGTCGGTACTTAAGGAAGTTTCGACGAGTTTATTGGCTTTATTGACACGCTGTCGTTTGAAGTTTGCCTGTCGGGATCATAAGTCGCGGTCAGAGAGTAGCGTGAAGTTGGGAAAACCTCTAAAGTTAAAGCCATATAAGTATATTTTTATCCTCTTACAACTTTATTAAATAGGTACTGTATAGAATATACTAACAAGATTAATATGAAAAATATTATAAATACGAGTCTATGTGTCCATCCCTCAGTGTGATATACTTTCACGGCTCGTTCGCTGGACGTTCATATACCTAGATTAAATTTAGCACAATTATAGCTCATACATACACTGAATTAATATATTAAATATAAAAATCTCATTTTTCATTCCAGAACAGGGAAAAATATATACATTATAGAAAGAACTCGAAGGCTTAAGTTAGAAAGAAACATCTGCTTATTTTCTTACGAATTTGTTCTTACTTCGCTACTTACAAATTTGAAATAACTATCTTTTATATATTAACGAATAATACCCAATGGATTATTTTATATTTAATATAATTATTTTAACTATTAATTATTATTTTTAATTATTAATTTATTAATTCAAATATAACTTTCTTATTAATTTCTCTAGCTTAGCCAGGTTCTTCCTTCTCTGATCTCAAGGCAATAGATCTTGTATTTGCTGTAATTACTTTTATTTTATATTTTAAATTTAATTTTAAATACAGTAATAAAAGATTGAGTAGAAGAGAAATAAAATAAATGGTATGTTGTAACTTTTTTTAAAGTTAACCAAACGATAATAAATTATCATACGCATTCCCAACCACATTTGTGATTAGGAAAAGTGAAGGTACAATCGAGAATGTGAAGGAAGTACCGAGTTTTCTTTCAGCTCTGTACTGGACTTCAGGACTGTCACTTCATAAAACTATTCAATATTTATTATCAAAACATTTTATTTGCTTGTTCAATTTGGCATATCTGATTTGAATTTATTCATCTACTTATTTGAAAATATTTTATTAATATTGAATTATTAAAGGTTCACAATCCCTATTTGAAGACTCGGTGTCAATCGCGTGATGTTGACCGGAAGCGATGTTGTCCCTAAATCTACCCGAGGTAACCGCGGTACTGCACGAGTTACTAATTACAAACACCCCTTGATTTTTATTGCACCTTCAATAAAAATATATCCATCTTTTAACGCAAAAACAAATTTATTTTACAATGCCTGTATGTGATATAAAGTAAAGTAGTAAAAAGCGGTCTGTTACTATCCCACTGCTGCTGAGAATAGGCCTCTTCTCTCCGTTTTTTTTTTTTTGGAGGGAAGGATTGGAGCTAAGACCTACCACGCTGCTCCAATGCGGATTGGTAGGTTACACATATCCCCAGAATTCTTTAGAGATATGCAGGTTTCCTCACGATGTTTTCCTTCACCAAAAAGCGTGTGATAAATTGCAATTATTAATTAGACACATAAGTTTTACTAGAAAACTCATTGGTGCCTGCCCGGGGTTTGAATCCTAGACCTCCTCGAAAGAGACACGGTGTTACCGCTGGGCTACCACAGCGTATGTGATAAAAAAGTAATGTTCTCTTATTATCCCACTGCTGAGCATAAGCTTCCTCTCTCCATTTTTACAGAAAAGGGTCGGAGCTAAGACCCGCCACGCTGTCCCAATACGGATTGGCAGGTTACACATATCCCCAGATTAGGAAAAGTAAAGGTACAAACGAGAATGTGAAGGAACTATATCTAAAGATATCTAAAGATGTTTTCCTTAGGCAAAAAGTGTTGATAAATTGCAAATATCAATTAGGGACATAAGATTTACCAAAACGATCATTGGTGCCTGCCCGAGGTTTGAACCCGTGACTCTTCCAAAGAGTCGCACCGTCTCATCGCTGGACTATCGCAGCTAACACATTACACTATACATCTATTTAAAAATCAAACTATTAAAATGCGTCATTAACTTAGTGAAATAGAAGGCCATAATTTTCAAGAAAAGTATAAAGCACCTCTTATATTCTAATTATATTATATAATAATCTAAGTAATTATTGCGCATTAAAAACGTACGAGTACCTAGAATATAAAAGTAAACATTATCACATAGTAGGTATATAAAATAAACGCATCTCGATTCTTTACAAAAATAAAGTGAAATAACTCGACTAATAGTTACACATATAATCAAGAAATTTATTTAACATTTAGCAAGTTCAGATGGATAAGGATGAGAATTTCCACACGTGTTGAATATACGATCCACACAATTAAATGCATTTAATTGCTGTGTATCCTACGGCATAATATTATTTTTTAATAATTCTGCCATTGCAGTGGTTAATAGCACCTAACAATTATTATTGCGAAAATGATTTCTACATTGTACACAAAATATCCTACTAATATTATAAATGCTAAAGTTTGTGAATATGGATGTATGTTTATTACTCTTTCACGGCGAATCCGCTGAACAAATATCGATGAAATTTGGCGCAATTATTCCTTATACACTGGAATAACATATAGGCTATAGACATCCTGTTAATTCTAAAGGAATAGGATGAAAGCAAAGCACCATGTATTATCACGCGAAAACAGACCACGCAAACGAAGTTGCGGGTAAAAGGGATAAGGGCAGGAAGAAGATTTGCCCGCGACCTTTTGTAGCTGTGTGTGATTCAATTCCGAGATAAATCTATTCAGCTAATTACAACTGAAAATCACATCGATTCGTTGCTCTATGCAGACATCAAAAAATTACAACTTTATTTGGCTAAGAGAGAATATTTTTTAAGTTTAATATTTAAATATTGTTTACCGTTTGTTTTCAATAAAGAAATACATAAATAAATTCTATAAAAGTAATTTAACAATTCGTTATAAATAATTCAATATGTTGCAGTTTATTTTGCAGTTCGGAAAGTTTCGTGACCAAACGTGTGAGTTGTCATGTGTCTCTTGTATGGTGAATATCGATGTGAAATCTAAATAATAGGGTTACTCACCGTAACAGCATACTGCTGAAGGGTTGAATATTAATATCGTAAAAAGACTATAATCATATTAATTACATTCTTTATAAAGAATGTATTAAGATGTAACACCGCTTCCGCTTCATCCGCTTGCCCTTATCGGGACAGGCCTTAAGTGGGGTCGAGACAACATGATATAAACATGTTGTCACATGTTCGGATAAGTATTTTACGACCGGTCGCCTGATTGGCGTCAACTTAACTTAGTCGATTTTTACGACACCTTTTTAAAGAAGAGGGTAGTCTATTCTACTAAACCCGATACCACGCCACGGGTCAACTTACCTTAGTCGCCTTTTATGACACCTCGGTAAGAAATGAGGGTCTATTCTGCTCAGCCGGATACCACACGGTGGTTATTTTTTTACGGTATACAATATGTTTTAAAATTCTTAATTGCAATCTTTAATTTCAACCGCATCCCACAACCACTATCTTAATTTTACTATTGTGTTGTTTAAAATAATTGAAGGGTTGATATTTGTACAATATAACTTTGGCCAGATATAGGCCATCATCAGTCAAGGTAAAAATAAATATTTTCTATCTTAACTATGATGCAAACTAATAATATAAACCTCTTGGTTTATAAAAGAAATCAATATAAACAAATTGAGTCTCGAATGTATCTACGAACTGACATGTTACGACGTTCCAATGCGGGCCGGTCGTAAAAATGATAACACGCGTAAATTCTACCGTAAACTGTAGATATGATAATATGCATCTGATCTGCCGGCGTGATTTCGCCCCTCGATGAATTATTCCTTCCGATTTTCTATTTATTACCATTTCAATTTTTTTGACGATGTTTCTATCTATATGTGGATAATAAGCTAGTTTATAAAGTAAGCGTGACGAAAATGTCAAAAGACAAAACAATCTCTTTCGAAAATGTAAATTTAGATCTACTGTTGATTTTTCGTATATTCCATAATTTTTTGGGGAAAAGACATTATCTGAATTTAACTAATTTCGGATAATTATTATGGCTTATCTGCAAGGAGAAAGAGTATTTCTAAACTATTTTAATGAAAGATAAAACTAATTATTGTTGATGTTATGCTATCCTACCATTAATTAATTAAGTACTAGTTAATATTATAAATGCGAAAGTTTGTGGCGTAACATATAGGCTTTATAGAAATCCTGTTAATTCTACAGGAATAGGATGACATTGAAAAGCGCCATCTATTATCAACCTATCACGCGACAACAGTCCACGCAAACGAAGTTGCGAATAAAAGGTGGTGCGGATGTACACTAATGCTAAATAAAGTAAAAATTGTATTTTTATATCATTAAACCTGTGTAGTAACATAATGATATAATTAACATTGAATCCACATTAATTGATAATAAAGAAACTGTCTATCACGATAGAGCCCTTCTTCTGTACAACGATATCATCACGATTTTTACCCTAACCAAAAAGCACATACCCACTTTTACAAAAAAAAACTGGTAAGCTGCCTGAACCGTGTTTGGGATTATGCACTTACCGTACGAGTAAGCCCTATCATTTTCTACCTACACGTGAATTTCATATAATCGATACTAATAAATGCGAAAGTCTATTTAACTTTACGCTTTCAAGGATAATGAAACTGAACACTATTTATAAAATTTGGTAATAATGAAGCTGAATATAACAGGCTAACATATAGGATAAAAAATTCCAGTTTTTGTTTCGGTAACAGGAAAAAGAATATTTTCATAGGTACCACTAGTAGTATAATTAATTTGTTGAATTATATATGGATACGTTGACAAAATTATGTGTATTATATATGCATGTGAATTATAAAAGCATTTGGCGCGGGCCGATTCCTTAGAGGGGTTCCGCACCTCAATATAGTGTTAAAATAGCTAGCTAGAATCTTATTATAGCGTGTAACAATAGAAGCAGGAGCCGTATTCATGGCAGAGTGCATATCCCTCCCGTGGGCACCAAGTTAATTTCAAGTTTACGAAGCACCGCCGACGTGCGCTCAGTTATTAAAATACCAACATCTTGGAGCTTAATAGGTTTTGGGAACTACTCTGTAGAGGAAAATTTGAAACGCTACCCGGTTTGTTTTATACCAGTCTGCTACTGCGAAATCACGTTTCACGAATATATGTTTTAACATAAGTTCGGTGTTAATATACTCTAAGTACTTATTTTAAATAGTATACTTTATACTAGTAAGACAACAAGGATTCATCATCTTCCTGCCCTTATCCCACTCTAAGTGGGGTATAAACATGCTGTCAGATGATTTGGCTGCGTTTTTACGACCGGCCGCCTGCCTGACGTCAACTTACCTCTGTCGTATTTTGCGACACCTCGGTAAGAAAGAGGGTGGTCTATTCTACTAAACCGGATACTAAACGGTGGGTGAACTTACCTTAGTCGCCTTTTACGACACCTCGGTAAGAAATGAGGTTGGTCTATTCTACTCAGTCAGATACCACACGGCGGGTCGACTTACCTTAGTCGCCTTTTACGACACCTCGGTAAGAAAAGAGGGTGATACTATTCTATTCAGCCGGATACCACACGGCGTATAACAAGGATTATATTATTATTTTTAATGTTATTAATTTTCTTTGTCTCAATCAATGACCATAAACATTTTCTTAAGACTTGTGATGTAGCTAGCTAAACAAGGGCCTTGCGGCAGAAAATAATGAAGTGCCCCAACTAAACCATTTAATATCGTAGGTTTCACATTCGTTGTATTCTGAATTTGACAAATTCCACATATGTCGTAGTATAGTCGATTCCACAATAAAATTAAAAGCCAAATATAAATTGTAAAATAAAATTGTAAAAAAAAATTCAAATGTTACTACCAATTTTTCCGAATATTTTTTTAAATTGATACCATTTTTTACGTCTCGATCCTGGAATCTGGTTTATTTATATTTACTTTAATTTCAAATATGTGACAAAAAAGTTCAATATATAGTTTGTCAAAATCCGAGGGGTCCCCTCAGCTTAGGGGCCCCGGGGCCCTGCTCTGTCTAGCTTTCCAGTAGCTACGCCACTGCTCAAGACGCTTGATGGTTGAGAGCTAAGAGGTTTCCAAGCTTGGCCTGATAATCATTGGCTGTTAATCAAGTGGCCTTTAAATTAGTTATCATTATTCTTCGGATGCACAACATGCCCCACCAATAACGTTGCTGGTATGTATAATAAAATACTTATAAGTAATAAACCATAGGAATGAAGAACCGTTAAAAGAAATATGCTTTAATGTTAAGAAATACTAATTAAAGTTAAGAAATAATTTGTTAGGAAATAATAAACCGATAAAAGTTATCGCAAAGTCGCACTGTATATAATAATATAGAATTAGTAAAATAGTTAAAGATAGAATATAAAATGTAGTATAAAACAAAATAGGAAAAATTAATAAGTAAAAATAAGGTAATTACAATTGTTAGTTAAAACTTTTGCTAAAAAATGGTATGTAAAATTAGAATATAAGAAAATACTGTAAAATAAGCAGCAAGACTGCAATATTGTCTGCCGCCGTTAGAGGGTAAAAATTCAAAATAAACTTGTAAATAAATATTAAAATAGCAAATAAGAACTCTGATTATGTTAGAGGAAGCTGAATTGAAATAAAACGTTGTTGGCAGATGTCGATTAACAAGCGGCAGAATTGTGTATAGGGATAAACAAATATACCGCATCGGTTAAGTCAGTACAGTCTTTTCAGCTCGACGCGTCTTGGTGAGATTAGCAATAAAAGAAAAAGACTGAGTGAGCCGCCCTCACACTCCTTCTTAACTCGTATTTGAGGAATGACATACATATATTTATACAATTTAATTATAAGAGACACAAGTACCTATCTGATGAAAGTTTTAAATATGCAAATGAGCGAGTATTACATAAACCTGTAAGAAGGTAACTAATGAAATAGAATACCTATACTTGAATGTATGAACGAATTTGAAATGTGCCTGAAAATTTATCCTCGCTCTTCAAGTTATTTTACCACTATGATATATGTATTTTAGATATTATTCAATATTAAAAGAAAAATGTAATTTATAATTTAGTCCATTAATTAATAAATAATCCACGAACATTGGATGCAGTTTATTTTTGGGTATTTATGTGCAACATTTCGATTTCGAGAAGGGTATGACGTCATATTCGTTATTGACGATGACAGTTGAGGGTATTTTAAAATAGCTTTTAGCGGTGAACTTAAATGTATTATTGCTTGACATTTCGTGTCTCCCTCGTTATGAACCTAGCGATAATGTTATCCAGAGTATCAATAATGTACTATCGATGAGGCAGAACTATTTCAGGCTATTTCTAAATTCCTTATTGATTTGTAAGATAATTTCGTGTTAGAACGCTTTTGTTTCTTCTTATCTTTGCTGGATACAGGCCCTTTATACGCATATTTTTTTTTCTTTATTTATAGAGCTTTGTCACTAATACGGATATTTGTTAATCATTGAGGTTATTTTTATACTTACCATCCTTTTTAGAAAGCATCGGATTCATAGCTCCTTCATGCATCTAAGAGTTTATCCAAAAAGTGTTTAAATCATATTTACAGTGTGTTTTCGACGAAAGAAAAAATCATGAATAATTTATAGAATTAGGCGTTACTTTGCGGAGAACCATAATACAAAAGTAATAATAAAATTATTTTGCTATAATCCTCGATGAAGTAAAATGGAAAATATATATAATGCTAAATGTAGAGTGGACAATCGGTTATCATACCTGATACATGTAGGATTCGTAAAAAAAAAACACATGCAAAGAAAAAAAAATCTCAAAGCCTTTGCCTTTGCGATTTTGGTCGTGGAGTCTATCTCCTGATGATGCTTCGGTTGCGGGGCGAAACGATTATTGAGTTGGTGATAGTGAACGTATATAGTGCTTGTGTATTGTGGTGGCGGTGGTGGAGGTTTGTGCATGTGTTTTTTTTTACCAATCCTGCATGTATCAGGTATGATAACTGATTGTCCACTCTACATTTAGTATTATATATATTTTCTATTTTACTTCATCGCGGATTATAGTAAAATAACATATTATTACTTTTGTAAGAAATCATGAGTGAACTTTCATATGCCTAGAGAATTTATTGGATATATTTAAGCCTATAAGCGCATATCCACGCAACACCGCTGCGGGTTTAATGTTCTATTACAGGAAAAATACGATAAAAGATGTATGGAAGATTAAGTTTATTACAATTAAATTTTAGACTTAGGCGTTACTTTGCGGCGGGCCATGATACAAAAGTAATGGAAATATTATTTATAGCAAATAACAAAATAATATTTTCGTTAGTTATATTTTTTTTACTACAATTGGTAATTTTATTGAATGTGTGTAAATAAAGATTTCATAATTGACTGTCAGATTGCATACCAGGATTAGAGACATCCCCAAACCCCAAGAATTCACAGTCCAACTTAGATTTCAGGTTTGAAAATCAAAGACAGTTTTCAAATAACATATCTGAATTCAAGTGGACGATACTATTGTAAGGTTGGATATATAAAGAAGAAAAAGAATACAAGACTCAACATAGAGCTTTGAAAATAAGAGAAAAAGGGACGAAATAAGGGACGATATAGGTGAAATTGGAATTTTAGACAAGGAAAGGAATGAGATTTTTGGAAAAAGGTATTTTTTGGCTGTTTGGGAGAACAGGAGCAACATATTCTTGGACTTTTGACGGAAATCAAAGGGAAATCGGGTTAGAAAACTTAAGTCTCTTACACTATAATGCTTAACATAATATCAAATAGTAAAAATTAAGTTTCAATTTATATTTTTCGTTTCGAACATAACTAAACTAACTAACATTAAAATCCTAGTACAGATCCCGTATAATTCTAACACTGTATACCTATGTGGTACTCGTATAAGCTCTTTCTGCTGGTCGGATGTGAGTCGGACGCGTCAGTCTCACTGGGAATCGGTAATGAAGTTACAGGATCATTCGTAGCGGAGAAGTAAATATGAATAGTCCCTCTTTTATCGGACTGTCTGCCTCTAATCTGCACAAACAGATTATGGTAATATAATGGGGGAAAAACCTATCCCGACGAATATACTACTATACTTTATGAACAGAATTTTGTATTAAAATAATCTAATCCCTAAGCTTAATAATTTTTAAAGTTAAAATAACTGTGTAAATTTAAAAGACAATTTACACTGTCATATTTCACAGACTATTTCATCATCATAAGTGGACTAAGACTAAGGTAAGTTGACGACAGGCAGGCGGCCGGTCGTAAAAACGCAGCCAAATGATGTTACAGCATGTTTATAACATGTTGTGAGACCGCACATAGAGTGGGATAAGAGCAGGATTATTCATAATCATATTATTATATAGGTGCATAATTAATAAAGGTTGTGTTTTAATTGGTTATTTAATAATGAGATTATTCCTTAATTATAGGTCTGCTTAAACGATATACGTCGGTAGCATCTTTTAGCTTGGAAAACTATTTGCACGTAAACAGTAGATACTAATCCTCATAAACTTAAAAGCGTTAGGTATGTTATGCATTTCATGTTTAAATGCCATATAATTTAAGTGAATGTCTTAAGAGTTATCGCAAAGTGTAAACAATAACGCGCGAAAATAAATTAATAAATGGTACACTTAGGGCTAATATGGTCTAAAACTCTTGCAAAGATAACGGGTTACCTAAACATTAACAGGTCTTTCTACTCTTTTTAGTAATGTAATAACGTCAAATATCAATATAGCACAATGTACTTAAACACTATACACAAGGTTTTACTTAACCTATTAATATTTAGTACTATATTATTTTTGTACACCTGTTTAAACCTATATTAATAGTTAACATCGTACAACACGCTTTTAGTTTGACATTTATGTAAATATATATGCAAGATGAACTCATTTTAATATTAAATAAAAGGGAAGAAGCATAGATTATTTTATAATCTGATTGTGTATAAGTTAGTTAAATTTTTATTTTTACGTATTGTAACTCCTCAGAAAATAAACAAGAATTTATTTATTTATTTATCCCTATTGCACTAAAAAAAGTTTCATAGCTTCATCAAGAATTTCTTTTTTTTTACTTTATCTTTCTCTATATGTATGTACTGTAAAAAAAATAAGAATCATAATATTAAAAATGTAAACGTAAACAATATAATAATTAGAAATTTTCTAACGAAAAATATATCGTTATTAGGCGGATAAATAATACTTTTTTGTATTTTACATACCTTTAGGCAGTTAACCCAAAAGACTTAAAAGTTCAAAAATGAAACCCTTAACAATAGGGAGTCTAATACAAACACACTTTGAGTTCATATTCGTGCCGATGCCGCCCGGCACCGACACCGCACAATACGAACCTTGTTTAATATTTAACCCGTAGTTAGCGACACATCCCGAGTTAACTCGTGGTGCAGTTAACTCATAATTGAGTGTGCAACGCTAACCGAATCGTTAGTTTGCTGGGTACCCGGTTGGAAACAGTATTTGTTTTTTGTTCCACTATTGCACAGGGAGCAGATATGTCACCCCTGCGATGGGCTAGACTGTTTGAATATTGTAATGATTTGTTGAGAAAAATTGTTCGTGGTTGTTTTAATATGTATACAGTTTTGGACACATCACCACCTGTATGGAGTATTATCTTGGACGATCCATTACATAACGAATGTATAATTTATAGAAGTAGGTGTTACTTTGCAAAATTCTATAGTATAAAAGTAATGATAGAATTATTTTGCTACAATCCGCGTTTGTTATAACAACAAACACAGATTACAGTAATTATTGAATTATTTTGCTATAATCCGCGTTTGTTATAACAACAAACACGAATTATAATAATGATTGAATTATTTTGCTATAATCCGCGTTTGTTATAACAACAAACAAGAATTATAGTAATGATAGAATTATTTTGCTATAATCCGCGTTTGTTATAACAACAAACACTGATTACAGTAATGATTGAATTATTTTGCTATAATCTGCGTTTGTTATAACAACAAACACGGACACCTTTTTAAAACTTGTTTGATTTAATATATTTTCAAGTAGGTACGGTTCAGAATTTAGTTGTTTACCACAAACATTGGAGAGATACGGGGCTTAGACTTACGGGTCTAATTCCTTGCGAGTTATATTCCAGAAGTTCCCTCGAGACATCCAATTTTCCTCATCATATTTTCCTTTACAGTATAACCCGTAATGAATTGTACACATTTTTCTTTAGGGACAGATATATTAGTGCTAACCCCTAAGCAGTCAGACGTCTATTCAATGTTAATAAACTTAAACTTAAAAATGTAGAGTTTCTGTCTAAGTCGAAGATAAATTAAAATATTGACTGGGGACTATGTAGGATCAGTAGAAATTATAAATAGATGATAAGGACACTACAACACTATATCACTATTTTATGAATAAATAGCTGTGCCAGCAGCTTCGCCTGCATGCAAATCAGTGTGTCAATTAAAATTTTGAACATAAAAGTAGCTATCGTGAGTTGATATTATAAGAGATTTTTCAATAACTTTCACCGTTTACTTAGCGCACGCGAGGAAAGCTTTAAAATTTGCCGTTTTTGCAATATTTTTTATTGCTGCTCCCCTCCTATTCATCTCAGCGTGATGTTATAGAATCTATAGCTTTGCTCGATAAATGGAGTGTCTTACTCAGAGAATTTTTCAAATCAGTCCAGTAGTTCTTGAGATTATCGCAAACAAACAAACAAACTCTTCAGCTATATATTAGTGTAGATTAACCGCATTTTGTACATGATGACTTTCTTAGAATTTTTAATGGGTATAGTTAGCCATCCTTAGGCATGTACACCATCATGAACTTTTTTGTAAACCTACAGAAGAAGGATAATTAAAACATATATTATTTTGTTATAACTCAAAGGATAAGCCAGTGTTTATGACTTTGCAACCGGCTTGACATTTTCAACAATTCTATTGTCATAATTATTACAAAAATTACAAAAAGCTGAGTAAAAGGAAATGTAAATTGTATTACAATTTACATTTCTATATAAATCACTCTATTAAAGAAAATCGCATAAAAACCCATTTATTAGTTTTTTTTTGGAAGACTTTGTTTCTTAATATGCAGTAATTAAATATATTTTAAGTACCGGTCCTCTTTTAAATTTTAATAAACGTTTTGAATAAAACGTTGATAATAAAAATAAAACGTTTTTATGTTTATGTTTTCATTAAATCAGGAGATTGAGTCTGATTTACACCGCTTGTTTAGCTGAAAAAACTTTACCTTGCAATTCATCGTCATTTAAGCTTGCTCAGCTTTTTACATTGTCACATAATGTCATCTGTCAATCTATGTCTTGTCTACTGTCATGTCTTTGGTCCTCCCTTCTGTCCTCGCACGTCGTCCTGAATGGTTCTGTTATTAATGTACAAGTTAATAAAGAAAGTCTTAATGCAGTTTCAATATATAGCCACCATACGAATATAATATACATATGTATACTTTTATCTATGTACGGTTATATTTGATAAATAATATTGTACTAAACCTATTTGAAAAATAATTTACCTATAGAATTTGGTGTTACTTTGCGGAGATCCATAATACAAAAGTAATAATAAAATTATTTTGCTTCATCGCGGATTATAGCAAAATAATTTTATTATTACTCATCTATTTCAAATAATTTTTATATTCCAAAAATAAGGATGTAAAAAAATATAGAACGTACAAACGAATACCATAATTGGTAGTTAAAAATTTGGTAATTTGGTTTACCAGTTAAAATTTTACCTTTACAATTTTAGACATGAAAGTCGAATTTTGTTGTATAATTATTTTAATTCTCGGTATTTATAATCATTAGTGGTGGGGGTGAATGAGTTCTCAAAGTAAATTTTAGTGGCATATAAAATTTAACCCATACTTAACTATGTACTATTTACCAGTTTTATGAATTCATGAATATCAATAATCCATACTAATATTATAAATGATGTTTGTATGTCTGGCTATCTGGAACAATATTAATGAAATTTGGCACAGTTAAAACTGAGCTAAAATTACGGAAAACCGTCATCAATCAACCGCCATTAAATTAAGTGTTAAATTAATCATTCATTCAAGAGCTTCATCTCATCTCATCTTCCTTCTCAGCTACGAGCTCGTATATCCTCTCCTTATCCCACAATTGGGGTCGGCACAACATGTTGTCTCATGATTTGACTACGAATTTTACGACCGGCCACTTGCCTGTCGTCGGTTTACCTTAGTCGTATTTTAGGACACCTCGGTAAATGAGGGTGGTCCATTTTACTCAGCCGGATACCGCACGGCATGTCGACTTACCTTAGTCACCTTTTACGACACCTCGGTAAGATATGAAGGTGGTCTATTCTACTAAACCGGATACCACACGGTGGGTCAACTTACCTTAGTCGCCTTTTAGGACACCTCGGTAAGAAATGAAGGTGGTCTATTCTACTAAACCGGATACCACACGGTGGGTCAACTTACCTTAGTCGCCTTTTAGGACACCTCGGTAAGAAATGAAGGTGGTCTATTCTACTTAGCCGGATATTACACGGCAATTATAGGTTGATTTCATCGTGAACTTTATCGTCCATTTCTATTCTTATTGTAGAAAATGGCACAAGTAAATTCCCATTAAACTACAAAAATCAAAACCTGTATTCTTTATTTATTTGTGTGACTTACGCTAGCGTTCAGTGATTTAAGAAATATTGTTTTCTCAATTCTTATACTTTAATGCCGAAATAAATAACGTTTGTCAAATATCGGTTGTTTGGAAAAATTGGAAACTGGCAGTGATAGACATTGTTATTGTTTCGTTTTTGTGAAATAGCTCTAAATATTACACTACCCATGTCTTTGTCATTTTACACTTTGAGTATCTATTCTTATTTCACATTACCATTTATGTTACTGTATATACTGTTTATCCACCGTGTGGTATCCGGATGGTTAGAATAGACCACCCTCATTTCTTACCGAGGTGTCGTAAAAGGCGACTAAGGTAAGTCGACCCGCCGTGTGGTATCCGGCTGAGTAGAATAGACCAGCCTCATTTCTTATCGAGATGTCCTAAAGTACGACTAAGGTAAGTTGACCCACCGTGTGGTATCCGGCTGAGTAGAATAGACCAGCCTCATTTCTTACCGAGGTGTCGTAAAAGGCGACTAAAGTAAGTCGACCCGCCGTGTGGTATCCGGCTAAGTAGAATAAACAACCCTCATTTCTTACCGAGGTGTCGTAAAAGGCGACTAAGGCAAGTCGACCCGCCGTGTGGAATCCGGCTAAGTAGAATAAACAACCCTCATTTCTTACTGAGGTATCGTAAAAGACGATTAAGGTAAGTTGACGTCCGGTCGTAAAATACGTAGCCAAATCATGTGACATGTCTGTAACATGTTTTCCGACCCCACTTAGAGTGGGTTAAGGGCAGGAGGATGATATTTATGTTATTGTATATACTGTTTATGTTTATATTGTGTTACTTTACATAACCGCTTCATCAAGGGGTGAGCAACCTTGTTAACCAACCGCCAATTTAAGTTTAAAAAAATTGTGGCAGGTCGCACATTAAGTAACACTTACTTAAGTTTATAAAACTTAATTTTTAATAAATATTAGAAATTGTTTAGTTTCGTTGTTCCGTTTATAGTTCTTGTTTGTTTTCTGTTTAGGTATCTATTGTTTATATTCTGTATATTTAGATAATAGGTACTTTTTTACATATTTAACTCATGGGCTGCAATAGTGGCACAACTCAAAAACACGTGTTTTGCACTAAAAATAGTTGCAAATGTTAAAATACACATTATTTTCAGCAGCAACGCAGGCAGAACTCATAATTTAAAATTACATCGTTTATTTAAGCAATTTAAAGCATTTTTATGCATTCTCCTTAACAATGACAACTTAAACCCATTTATCTCAAAATATTATTTTTCAGTGAGTAAGATATATGTTGAAAGAGTAAAAAATCACTACATATTATAAAACAAAGTCCATATTTCCGTATGTACGCATAAAACTTTAAAACTACGCAACAGATTTTGATGCGGTTTTTTTTAATAGATAGAGTGATTCAAAAGGAAGGTTTGTACGTATAATAACATTCAATACGGAGTAGAGAAATACTGTAATTTTTGAGGTTTCTGTAAATAATTACATTTTTTTCCGCTTACATTGCAAACGCAGGCTAAACCCTACGAGATTTATCAAAATGATGTACTAAGTATTTGTACACCTTGAAAAGGTCTACAGAAAAGTCCGCGATGGTATATATCTATCTCTTATGGATAACCCACAATAGCAGTTTTTTTCATTTACTTTTTACGAAAAATGATGCCTTATGTTCAAAGCAATTTTTATACAATACAGCATTAATCCTTATCCAATTAAGTACCTTAAATAAATAGTTGATTTAATATAGATCAATATGGCCGTTTACAGCATGTAATTTAAGTGAACATTTTTGGAGATATTACAGATTTAAAATGCCGTGAGCCACGGGCAGTAATGAATAAATGAAAAGTACTGGATCGATTTTAATCATTTTTTTACACTGACTGACATGGGATATATATTTTATACCCGTGCGAAGCAGGGGCAGGCCGCTAGTAAATAATATATACAGATACAGAATCTACATGTCCCGACTTACAGGACATGTCATACCCCTCTATTACATGTAATGAAAAGATATACTAATTATTACAGAGTTATAATAAAAAGTATTTCAAAATAGACTTATTATATCCCTCTAAGGTGCAATCAAAGAAGGAAATTTATAAATTACATAATATATACTTAAAGAATATTAAAGGATAGGGAGCGAAAAAAACCACGAATACCAGACTCAACACACATGCACAAATAGCACACACACACTAACTATACTTTTTTCTGTTTTAGAGTAATCTTTTATTAGCCTTAATGTGAAATAGCAATGTTTATTGTTTATTGCTAAAACTATTTAAAAAAAAACTACTAAAGCAGATAAAAAAATAATCTAAATCTCCACGCGTGAATAATTTAAAAATATGTTTTTGTTGTTGTTGTTACCACAGTTATTTACAACGATGAAAATTAAGTTTTCTCTTATACACTCGTCTAATAATTAATTCATGAATTTTTCATGTGTTTCTCTCGTACGAATATATTGTATTGTATTTTCTTTTATGCAGTAACGTCTTATTGCTTCTGTTGCGTTAAGGTCAATATTGCTTACACTTTTTTCAGACATTGGGGTACGAGGGCTCACTGGTAGCCCTATAAGTTTCATGGAAGTTTCACCTTTAATGTTGCAACAATGGGGTGTCCTACACAAAGCCTTATTGTTCGGTATGCCCACGAAGGTTTTGTACTACATAGTTAGAAATTGCGCCTACTGCAGTATTCTTACTTGTTTTATACGACGCTTAACGCTATATATCTATATCTGTTCCTGAGAGGTTTTGTACCGGTAAATGATTTTCGTTTACCGTCAAGTTTTCAGGTTTTAGGTATATATTGTTTCATCGTCATCCTCCTGCCCTTATCCCACTCTAAGTGGGGTAAGCACAACATGCTACAAACATGTTGTCATATGATTTAGCTACGTTTTTTACGCCGTCCACCTGCCTAACGTCAACTTCAACTTACTTTAGTCGTATTTTACGACTCCTCGGTAAGAAAGAGGGCGGTCTATTTTACTCAACCGGATACCACACGATGGGTCAACTTACCTTTGTCGCCTTTTACGACACCTCGGTAAGAAATGAGGTTGGTCTATTCTAGTCAGCCGGATACCACACGGCGGATCGACTTACCTTAGTCGCCGTTTACGACACCTCGGTAAGAAATGAGGGTGATACTATTCTATTCAGCCGGATACCACACGGCGTAACATTTAGGTATATATTGTTTAACATTCAAAATATGGCGCATAATAAACATACTCGTTCAAGATATGTTCAAATTCAAATACCTACGAGTAATTAATTATTGTAGTTGACTTTTACTTTTAAATCGTAAAATAAAGCTACTACTAGTTCGTAAAACTAGTTTTACCGAGAAGAATAAGCTATCGGCGGCTAAGGATATCGGCGGTCAATAATATGAAAAATAATAATATTTGTAAATATATGACTAGCTTTTACCCGCAACTTCGAAGCACACGTTCTTCGACTGTTGTCGCGTGATAAGTTGAGATCGTCGCCACTAAACGCATGCAACATGTGCTGGACTTCTTGCCGGAATGGCTGGACAAGTGGAGGATGGCCGTCAACGTCGGGAAGACGGCCGCTCTGCTCATCAGCCGCTCCAAGCCGCTACGTCAGCTGAGTTTACGAGGCCAGGACGTAGAGTGGAACACCACAGTGAGGTTTTTGGGGTGAGAGTTGGACCGCAGCCTGCGCATGGTCGCCATGGTCAACCGTGCCGTGGGCCAAGCTGCTGCTGCCAGGTCCCAGCTCCAGACGCTGTTCACATCCCATCTATCTATCAAGACCAAACTGCGGGTCTACGGTGCATACGTCCGCTCGCGCTTGACGTATGCGGCACCCGCCTGGTACGCGCTATGTTCGGCGTACCAGAGGCGAAGACTGCAAGTCCAGCAGAACCGCTGCCTGCGACTGATCGTAGGAGCCCCGAGGTATGTGCGGAACGACGTCGTGCTTCGGGACACCAAAACGCCGACCGTGGAGGAGTTCGTTCGTCGCCTTGCGCGCCGACTGTTCGCGCGCGCGTACAACAGCGCACACGTACACCTCCATGGCATCGCGCCACTCCACGCACGACCACCCGAGGGAACGTTCCCTGCCTCGCGAGCTCCTGCGGTCACCGTCACCGCGGCCCGATGCGGATGACGACGGCGACGACGAGGAAGACGCGACGGGCGAGAGGGCGAAACCACCGGACGAGACAACACCATCGATTACGACACCACCACCGGACTTGACAATTCCTGACGGTGACTACGAGGTCTGGGAGCTACCATTCCCAGACCACCCCACCGAACCAGACATCCTTTAGGTCACCTAGGTGACCTGGGCTCACGGCCCGAATACCGACAACCCTTAGGTCACCTAGGTGACCTCGGCCTACGGCCTGAACATGGACCAGGCAGAATGCCTGCGAGGAACTGCCCGGGCAAAGAGGTACGCCTCAAGGCCCCCTACCCCCCAACCGGGGAGTAAGCGAGATGACCCTGCTGCTGCTGAAAAGTTGATAATAGATGCCGCTTTTCAATGTCATGGTATTCTTGTAGAATTAACTATATTCTACAAGAATACCATGACATTGAAAAGCGGATTTCTATAGCCTATATGATATTCCGATGTATAAGAAATAATTGTGCCAAATTTCATTGATATTGGTTCAGTGGATTCGCCGTGAAAGAGTAACAAACATACATCCATACTTACAAACTTTCGCATTTATAATATTGGTAGGATAGGATAGGATTTAACAAACAAAAAAACTGACATTACTACTTGACTAGTAAACAGCTACGTACTAGACGTAGTTGGTTAAAAATGAAATCCAAAGTTTATCATTTAGATAGTATTCAATTCATACCTATTATTGTCAAGGTAATATAAAAAAATTAAGAAACACTTTACTTAATTAATTAATTTCCTAATGTTCTTCCAACTTCTGCGACAAAGACAATTGGAATAGTAATATTACATTATCCATGTCTTTGTCATTTTCCAGTTTGAGTATTCTTATTTCACATTACTGTTTAGTACCCGGTAGACCGGCTCGGTCTATGCTCGGTAATTTTTTACAAAATTAAATAAAAGAAACTTTTAAAAAAAGAATAAATAATTATGTAGTTGGGGATAGAAATAAAAGGGGCGCATCATAGCCTCATAGGATTCATATCAATTTTTTAAGCCATAACTTAACAAGCATGAAGCTGAGATAGCCGATAGGACCGTGTTACTCTCTCCAGAGGTCATGGGTTCAGCGCTAAGGTTGACGATAATGAGATTTCTATTAAAAATTTTAGCAAAATAATATTTTTATTACTTTTATATATGCCTAATTGATATTTCTCTGCAAAAAGGCCTTAAAGACGCATGTAATATATCTGGCGAATTTCTGGGATAAGTGTTACCTACCTGGTTACGAGTACATAAATACAGCGTGGTAGGTAAACATTTTGAAACTTCTCTAACAAAAAGGAGACACGACCTAACCCTATGATAATAACAGGCTGTTACTTCCCCTATATTATTGTACTTTTTCGCATTATTTATTGTTTGGCAGTACATCCATACTGGTATGGATATGACAGTCAATCCATAATGGTATAGTAAATTAAAAATAATTCTGTTCCGCTTTCAAAAATATCCTGGACCGATATTGATTAAATTTAGAACAAATAAAGCGTAAAGGTAAAACCCGTTTGACTTTCGGAAACTGGGAAAAAAAACACATTGCACTATACTTAAACGCTTAAGTTAGCGCGAACGAAACCGCGGGCACCAGCTAAATATATTTTTGGAGCAAAAATTTAAACGATCAAAATTAAATCCCATAAGCCACAATCAAATCAAAAATATACGAAAAAATCTTAAAAACTATCAATAAATAAAGTCCTAATCGTAAAAAATATTATTATTAATTTATTTTAAACTTCTTTTTTTAATAATTTTATATATTCGCAATCACACACCTCTTCAATTCAATCTTGTTTACATACTATCAAAGATTCCAATAGATGCTTTTGCCCTTTTTATTACTATTATCATATCTTTCACGAATGTCAGACGTTACTATATAAGTCGAATAACAATCGTCCGTGGCCGCTCACCCTCGACTTTGTTTTGTTTGCAGTCGAACATGAGAGGTATCATCTATCCTTAACTTTCGCAAAGCATCGACCATAAGCCCGTCTCATAGCGTGGTTGTTTCTCGCCTCCATGAATAAAATAAGACAGCACAGACAGACTATACCCGTCTCTCTCCCCACAACCAATTACAACGTTTGCCGAAACGAGAAAGTTGTAGCTAACTATGAGCAGAAATGCAATAACAGCCTGCGCCTACATGAGAGATTTGTTAACATATACAATGTTATAGTTTAGTAGACGTGTATACTAAGTAGACGTGTTCATTTGTTTAACACTGTTTGTGCACGTGTTAATATCCGTTTAATTTGGATAATGATGCAATTTCATTTGGAATACGAAAATGAAGTGAAAAACATTTCAAATTGCGACCTACTAATTTTCCTCTGCAAGTTTTATTTTTAATTTGTTTTTTCACGCCCAGGTAATTAGGTGTTAGATGCGAGGGAATTTCTTTGACGATATAAATTATTGTTAAAAATATGTACCTATATCCTACTAATATTATAAATGCGAAAGTTTGTGAGTATGGATGTATGTTTCTTACTCTTTCAAGGCGAATCCGCTGAACCAATATCGATGAAGACTATAGATAATAGAAATCATGTTAATTCTACAGGAATAGAATTACATTTGAATAACGCGGTCTATTATCGACCTAAGCGACAATAGTTCACGCGAATGAAGTTGCGGGTAAAAACTAGTCATTTCTATTTTATAGAAGAAAAATAGAAGAGAACAGAAAAAGAACATGTTAGTTACATTGTAACACGAGAATTTTATATAGGTATCAGATAACAATAATGGTAATATTATAACATTTTGCTGTAAACAGCGATATAAGAATTACTTCCTGTGTTATTCTCTCTGTCAAAGGTTGACTGAAGGATATCATATCATTTGTTTTGACTGGCCCGTTGGAGTAGTGGGTAGTGACCCTGCCTTCAGCTCCGCGGGTCGCGGGTTCGATTCCCGCCGAGGGCCAACATTTTCTATAAATGAATTTGTTGGTCTTTGAGCCTGGGTGTATATTTGTATTTGTATTTAAGTATGTATTTAAAAAATATATAAGTATATATTCACCAGTTGTCTGTCACCCATAACACAAGTATTAAGTTACTTACTTTGGGGACGGACGACCGTGTGTGTAAGTGTCCCATATATTTATTTATTATTATTTTCTAACATTTCCATATATCTATACTAATATATAAAGCTGAAGAGTTTGTTTGTTTGAACGCACTTATCTCAAGAACTACTGGACTGATTTGAAAAATTCATTGAGTGTAAGTCCATTTATCGCAAAAACATCACGCTAAGATAAATAGGAGAGGAGCAGCAATAAAATATATTGTGAAAACGGCAAAATTTAAAGCGTAATGTAATAGAAGAGGAGATGGTAAAGTAATTTTCTTGCAGGGCATCTATTAAATCATCCAATGACATTGTCCCAAGAGAAATAAAAAAGACAGAAGTTATGATCCTCGTAGAATTGTTTTGCTATAATCCGCGTATGGTAAGAGAATCTATGTAATGCTAAGTGCAGGAAGCAGGCAACGTTCACATACCTTATACAAGCAAGATCAGTCATCACACTTATCAGAAAACGCCGACACCAGTAAAACACCACACACGCACTACTCATACTCAATACGACAATCTCTACGATCGTCTCGCCCCATAACCGAAGCATCATCAGTAGGATAGGCTACACCATCATCAATCAATCAGCATCAATCAATAAAAGAGAAGCAACGTGGGTGACTGAAGGTGGATGAAAGGTGATAGATGCATTGAGAGACATTGCTGTTTTACTTAGGGTCATTAAAGCAATTGCAAAGGCAATGAAGAAAAGATATCAGATTTAAACCAACTATTCACCAACGTATTGTAAACTTTGCAACCTTTTATATTTATTTATTTTGCAATCAACAGCGTTACAGATAATACTTATTTAGGAAATTTCAAACAGTACAATAAGGCCATAACTAGATTACAATAATTATGAATAGATTATTTACACGCCGTGTGGTATCCGGCTGAATAGAATAGTACCACCCTCATTTCTTACCGAGGTGTCGTAAAAGGCGATTAAGGTAAGTCGATCCGTCGTGTGGTATCCGGCAGAGTAGAATAGACCAAACTTGTTTCTTACCGAGGTGTCGTAAAAGGCGACTAAGGTAAGTTGACCCACCGTGTGGTATCCGGTTTAGTAGAATAGACCACCCTCTTTCTTACCGAGATGTTGTAAAATAAGACAGAGGTAAGTTGACGTCAGGCAGGCGGCCGGTCGTAAAAATGCAGCCAAATCATGTTACAGCATGTTTATAACATGTTGTGCTGACCCCACTTACAGTGGGATAAGGGCAGGAAGATGATGAAGATGATGATGAATAGATTATTTACATTAACAGAGTAAGTGAAATATTAGTATGCCTAGAAACAGAACAAAATATAAAAGATAAAAAGTGAAATAAAAATTGAGGATAAAAATAAAAATAACAATATCCAAAACATTCATAAGCGAACGTAGATATAGTGTGTGTGTGTGTGTGTACATTGTTTCATACAAAATTGTCTAATAAATAACTGTTGCGTTCTACCTTTTTAATCAATAACAAATGTCATAAGTAGAATTTTCTCTGCCCAAATAACCTAAATAAAATCATAATTAGTCCTACAATAGCTATTATTAATTCCAATATATTCATATTATATACCAGGGCGACTGCCCGTAACTATCACATACAAGTAATGGTGGTTGCTATTGATTTCACAATTAGTCTACAAGAGTTCTTGGCATGTCCGCGCAATTGAACCGTTGACGTTAAGTTACGTAAAGACAATAGTTATATTACATATACCTATTAGATACTAGCAAACGCCAGCGGCTCCGCTCGCGTGGAATGATTAAAACCGTATATAGTCTTTTGATAACCATAAAAATGGTTACAGTGGGTTAACCTTAAAAGCTACACATTTATTGTCGTGGACTTTTATTTAGAACTTTTAGAGGGGAACCATTTTGTAATACATATTTTTTGAATAATTAATCTTCGCTTTAATCGTCATTCATCACGTAATTCATCGCTTGAAGTCTTGCGTAAAGCTTGACTTGTACGATTAGCTGAAAACTGCAAGTATATTTGGAAAAATATTATTCTGGCTATAAAACAATAGTACTCACATAGTAGTACGTGCGTAATACAAGGAAAATTAATCTTAAATATGCTAAAAAAAGCCAATTATATTTATGCAGAACTAACCTCAGTAAAAAAATGAAATGTTACTGCATTTTTTATCTTTTTAAGAGACTTTTTTGTGTAATGGATCTCGTTAAAATCAATTTTATATTGAACGTAACATCAATAAAAATACAGTATATGTAGCAGTTACAATAAAAAATTATACCGTTAAATTTACTTTCTTTGCTATTAATTTAAAAGGACACACTGTGTTATTTTTATGCAATAGTCAATTTGATATCGACAGTTATAATAAAAAGCAGTGGGGTATCTTTAATTAGAAATCTAGTTGTTTTTATTCCTACCGTCTCTTGTTGTAAACCATAAACCATAGTCATTGCGCAGAGTAAAAAAAACATTTTTTTTAATTTTCAAAGGAAAAATTGCAAAATAAACTCATTAGATGGTAGCGCGTACGGTTATTGAAAAAGTCTGTCATGGAGTATTTTTTGACAACAGGTGTGTATATCGCTCAAAAAATAAGATCCTTAATGTTTTTTTCTTAAGGATAGCTTGTTTTTAACTAGTACTGTGCCAACGGCTTCACCCGCGTGGAAATAAACGTGTCATAGAAAATAATTATTGTGAGTTAACTATAAGAGATAGAGACATGCTATTGCGGACTTTTTGTAGTATTTTTGTCGATCTACAATTTTCTAGTACATAACTTTAGTATATCTCTTCTGGTTTAAGCGGCGCACGCGTCTTAGCTAACAGCAGGCGAGTTGGTTTACAATCGTGCGATCTTTTTAACATAATTTGCATAAAACCATAACGTACTATCAACCCAAACCTTTTGGAAGACTTGCACCACCGTTTAGTAAAAACCGTACAAAATTCCGTTCAGTAGATTTTGAGAAAAACTATCACATACAGACAGACAGCTTTTGGGGACTTTGTTTTATAATAAGTATAGAATCTATACTATAGACAGATTATGTCGCAAATTAATGTTGGTTCCTACTTTGTCTATTATATACATCACCTATCGTTTTATAATTCTTTATTTTTTTATGTACAAAAATTAAATTACTTATAATATATAAAATACTGTGAAGCAAATATAAGAATACCTAATTCCTTAAACTTCTCTTGCAGATAAACACGCGGACTTAAATTGAAAATGTCAAATTTCTGTAATCTTAATTTATAGTATATTGATTGTATTTTTATAGATCGGTTTTATTCTTTATATATATTAGGAAAACTTTATGCCCAAACAGTGCAGTTCTAGGTTGATCAGATAAAAAGGGCTGACACGGCAGGCGCTCTACCAACCTTGTGTTAAAACCTTCATTCAAATGCCAACAACACCCGCACAAGGCCACAATTAACTGATCAGTGCCAGTGTACCTTTTTATTGTATCGTGATCGAACTTAATAAAAAACTAACTTACATGTTCCTAAAACATTCAAACTCTTAACTAGACTTTTGGTTAGAAATATGATTAATAATAATAAATAATAATAATAAATATATGGTACACTTACACACGCGATCGTCCGTCTCCAAAGTAAGTTACTTAATACTTGTGTTATGGATAATCTTATATATTTTAAATACATACTTAAATACAAATATACACCCAGGCTCAAAGACCAACAAATTTATTTATAGAAAATGTTTGCCCTCGGCGGGAATCGAACCCGCGACCCGCGGAGCTGAAGGTAGGGTCACTACCCACTGCTCCAACGGGCCAACGATTGTATATCAATCAGTTGATCTGTGCATACAAAAGAAAAATACTATGACTTATTACATGCATACTAAAATTATGAATGCTAAGGTTATACACAATACAATACTTTCTTTTTTGAAAATGTATAAGGCGTCTTACAAAGAAAGAAAACAAGAAAGCAAAAGATTTTAATTTTTGTGTCATTTTATTTATATAAACTTGGTAAATTAATTTCTCCATCTAATATCTTAAAAATTAGAAATCGATCTACTAATAATCAACGATTATATAAAAAAAAACAGGGTATACGACCGACATTCATCATCATGTAAATAAAATCCAAAAATATTCATAATTTGCATAATTGTTTTCGAACATATTTTACAAGTCTATATCTTAAATATTTAAATATTATATACTTGACTATATAATATAGTATTATTAAATATTATATAATTATAAATGTATGTATGTATATATTCTGAATTTCGGAAACGGCTCCAATAATTTTCATGAACGGGAACGGGTGGACTAAAGAAGTAAAAATACCCGGGTTCGAATCCCAAATATCACCGACCCTTTTGTTTCTTTTTTTATTGCATTTTTTATATCTTTATAAAAAAATTACGACACCTAAACACTTAACAATTATAGCTATAACTTTTGATATAATACTACTTCAGAGGTGATATGACGAGAAAGTTAAATCTTCGAATTAACGTTTTCAAAATAAAGTAAATTTCAGTAAAAAATATACACTAAGTTTACGGCTGTACCCGTTGGTCGAAAATTTATTAAAAAAATAATTGCCTTTGATATAAATCACAATACATTGTCAATTTATGTACATGTACCTATGTGTTTTAGTTTAGGGATAAGATACTTTTGCATCCGATGTTTATTCTTATTATTCTATTTTTCTTCAGATTCTTCGTCAAGTCGACTAACTAATTTTCCCCGTTTAACACTCCAAAATATTTTGAATCTTTTTATTGGAAGAAGCGGTCCTACGGCGCACTATTCGAATTCAAAATGGCGGCAAGGACAATGCCGGACTTACTATACCTACTATTGAGGATTATTTGAGTAATAGTAGCATATCTTAACTGCAGTCAGCTACGAATCCAACTGCAACGATTATCTTGTAACCATCAATCGAATTGTAATTTTTTTTTAAACATTAGCCGCCGAGTTTCTTGCTGGTTCTTCTCGGTAAGAGCAAACTTCCGAATCAGTGGAAGCTTCTTTATAACATTTGATGATTCAAAAGTACTGTAAACAGTTCACTTGAATAAAGAATATTTGCATTTGAACTCTACTAAGATCTAAGTTTCCGAAATTATCACGTTTCCCTCGTGATGTTGTTTTGGGTATAGAAAGAATGATATCGCATTTAGTATGATTATATAAATAATGGAATATTGTAGTAAAATATCAGCTTGGACCCATTAAGGCACCTGTAATCGTAGCAGATCCCTTTTAACACATACTTAAAAATAAATCGTATTAGTTATTATATTTCTTGAAGTGTAACAATAGCCCAAGATAATTCAATATACCCGATCTTAAATTAGCAAATAATTAAAATTATATCCACTAGTATTTTCCTATATACTGATATAACTTCAAAACATATATATTTAGAATTCATCATACACTTCACGTAGAGGGATAACAGGTTAAAACCGGCCGATGTACGATCGATATCCATTGTCTACAGGCAGATAAAAAATATTTCCATTTTAATATTTATCGTTTTCCGTTAAATTAAAAAAAAAAGAATTTTAGTAAACCTTACTCATATCTACTGACGAAAAAAAAAATTATATTTTATTGTGACTAATATTTGTTTAACATTAAATAATGACAGATTTGAGGTCAACCTTAGGAGATTAAATAGTCTTGAATTGTAAATCTGCAATTACTAATAACAACATAGTAACCATACATTACTACCAGTAATGACAGGTTAGCGTCTGACCACTGTCACCTGACATTAAGTACAATGACCATAGACAATGCCACGGTGGGAATGAACTCCACCCGGCCATTACTGCATTGTCTATGCATCTTAGCTATTAAGTAGGTGAAACGTAACTTGAGTTCAACCACCTAACATTATTTAAGTTTCACCTGTATGTATGTATATTTGTTTTTATAATGGCACGATAAAGTCTAGATTGAGGTTTTACTTAAAATATCATAGCGATCCTGATAGTAGAAACATTATGGTTATTCAGTGATAGTTAATGTTAAATCCAAGTTGTAACATATTTAATATAATATAATAAAACGAAGGCTACATATATAATCGTTATATAAAGATTGGATGGGTAAATTAAAAGGTCGGATAATTGCAAAAAAAAATTGCCTTATAATTTTATGAATATGTTCAATGAATTAATAACAATAAAATTATTTGAAATTATACTGATTGAAAAAATAGTTTATCGATAACATTTTTTCTCGGCAAAAATATATTTTTTAATTTCCAAAATAGTGTTAATATTTAGCATTTATTTAGCAGATGAACAAAATTATTATATCACGATAATTGACAATAACTTTACAAACTTACAAAAAATTAAAAAGTTAGGTAAACAGATCATATTTAATTTTTCTATATTGAATTCTAAACTCAAAGAAATTGAAATTGAAAGAAGACGAATTAATAATTAAGAAGTATTAGGCAGACTGAGATGGATATGTTGACTATAGACGAAAATAGTTATTTACTTTTAAATGAAAACTTCTTTAGCGGCGTTGTGCACTTTTTGTTGCGGGTAAAAAAAAATTCGCGTCAGGATACGTGACCTGATTGAAATTTCATAAAACGGAAAAGAGTAGACCGCCGGCTCGGCGTAGGAGAGGAAGTATCCCTCTCTCTTTCTACCGCGCGGAAAAATAGTGTGCCAGCGCCTGCCGTTTCTTTTAATTATAGATGGAAATTGATTTTTCTAAGATAATTTTTTTCTGTAAAATAATTGTAACAGTTCTGAAGCGTAAAATTTTTAATGTTATGTAAATTGTTGTGCACAATTTATTTTACCACGTAGATAATACTTTTATACTGATAATAGAGTAATTTGTGGAAAATTATTCCCTAGCCATTCCAAAATATCAAATTTTCACTTTTTCCAGCAGTCATGTAGTGCAATCCGCTTTCTTTTTTTTCTTCCAAAGAACCTTTTTCTGACAACAATAAACAAAACAAAAAAGATTTAGCGAAATGTTCCATGTTTCACGCGTGATGCGATGACCATTGACAATAGAGATACTTGTATCTAAGATTTTGTATTTATAGATTAGATAAACGTCAGATGTAAAAAAGTTATTTAGAAAAATAAAACTAGTTACTATTCAGAACTGAACATAAGAAATATGATGACGTCACTTATAAATTTTGAATACTTTTTCAATACTAAGTTTAAAATCCTTTTGCAATCCAGCCAGCCAGTCCATCTTCATCCATGCTAAGATTTTCAATAAACATCTGTAAACAAAAAATGATTAGCACATTTTTCTACATCTCAGCTTTCAGTGTCTTACATATTTTGTATGTAGTAATTGTTCCAATGACTTTAATAGAACACTATTTTTAATTATTAAAATTTACTCACAGCCAGCGTTAATTAAGAATCCCTAAAGTATTTATATAGTTTTTAGCTAAAGACAATCCATATTATCTTGACCGAGCAAAAAACATAAGGCTTATGTTAAAATATTTATTCCATCCGTATAATTGTGTCATTTTAAACATTGTTTTAGGCACTACGAATTAAAATAAATGATTTTAATAAATAATAATTTAAATCGTTTCATCCATTCACTCTTAATACGCTTAGTGACACATTGCTCTTAATTTTTATTTACTTTTGAAAGAAGAATTTTGAATGCAGTCAGTTTACAAAATGTTTTATTTTTTACGCATATAGAGACGGTTACAGTTTATTTAACTAGAATAAAGTTATAATTTTTTTTGAGAATAAATAAAAGTTTTAAATATTTGATAATTGTTACAAATAGCTGATAACATTTGAGGAATAAAGACCTAAGATAAGATTTTATTAAAATAATTAAATAATTAAATACCTATTATTAAAGTAAAACATTAAATTATTTAGATTTTATTAACTTAATAATTTTATTATATTAATTACCATTTTTTATTGGTATAATCTTATTATTCTGTAGGAAAAAGTGTAGCACTTCGCGCCTACGGTGCTACGAAAGCGTAGCCGCCGCCGGTAATAATAAATGCTATACGATTTTCCCGTGAATGAAAATTTGCTTTGATTGTAATTAAAATTAAACTGAAAATGTTATTTAACGAATATGTATATATAACCATTGACTTTAGTATTTATAACAATATTTTTATTATTTTTTATTAACTAAATCGTTAATAAATACATAAATAATTTAGTTTACTAATTAAATACTTTTTAGGCCAAAGATTTGTAATATGAATAAATTAAATGAAAGTTTAAACTGAAATCTATGGAATCCACAAAAATTATCAATTAATAAATAAACGCGATAAAATTCAAATATTTTAAAACATTTTTTCAGTATTTATATTTCGTATTTATAATTTTTATATTTCGTGTTAAATTAAAACAAGCGCGTTGAAACCGGCGCGTCGGACGCGTATCTTGTCACCGCAAATTTACATAAGTATATGTAATAAAATGTAGATTTATAACATATCCAACAAGTGAGTGCTAATTTCATTGTGATTCTTTTTTCTTTAAATTAGTTCAAGATTATGGTTTAAAAAAAGTCGTTCACAATTATAATAATCCAGGATTCAAGTTTTGATCGGCTGTGATCGGTGACACTGAGAACTGAGTTTTTGTAGAAAACACATTCGCTTAGACTTCAAACAAGTTAATGGAGCTCCATATAAAATCGCTAAAGCAAGCCAGCAAGAAAATGCATATAACGCATAGCAAATCATCTCCATCTGTAAAGAAAATAATTAGTACAACCCGCTGTCAATGTTTTATTTTTATTATTCAACTTCCCCTACAACGTCATTATTTATTTACTGAAACACTTTTTAACCTCAAGATGTTACTTTCAGTGTAGTTATTAATTTAATTAAATGTCCCGGTGTAAACAACAATTTTTCTGCGCGTATCGTTTATGCTAGCCTCAAAGTTGTATTTGGACGTTTGTAGGAGAGCAGAAGGATGGTGTTTATATAAACAAGAGAATATAGATTACAAAGTGGTTACTCACGGAAGGATTGGGCACGCAGCGCCGCGGGTCGCTGCTGCGGTACGTGGGGCTGTACCGGCCTGGAAAGCACCCGGGGGGTGCCATCAGTCCCCCGCCGGACTTCATCTTGTCCGGGGAGTACATGGCACATGACCCCCACGGGTCGTCCTCCAACTTTAACACCTTGGAGGGTGAGTGATACTGCCGGTCGAAAATTTTGGCGACTTTATCGTACTTCGGAGGAAACAGGCGACGCGTCGCCGCGACCGCTCAACGTGCCGGATGATAACCGACTGAGCCGGGTGTTGCGTGACGTCACCGGCCACGCCCTCTCCCCTCCACGAACCCCTCCTCCGACGACACCTCGTCCCTCGCACGCATGTTTACGTCGCCGCCGGCGGCTCCACGATTAACTGAATTATTTAATTGGTCCATTCACGTCTCGTGTCTGTTACCTTTTCACGCTTCTAACTCGGGAAGGTTGACGGATTGCCCGTGACGCGATTGGCAAAATTCTAATTAACCCTCAATCTCTATCAAGCGAAACAAATTTTAGAACTTACTTTACAATGCTGTCTTGCCGGAGATTTAATAGACAGGGTATCGTCTGTCGCTTGATTGCGTGTTGTAGCTCAATCCATGCTAATACCATAAAGGAGCAAGTCTGTATGTCTGTCTGTGACGGCTAGTTTACTTTAGCGATTTAAATAAAATTTGGTGTAAATGTAGCTTATATATCGGGCCAACTTATAGAATGAAAAAATCCCGTTCTTCCTTTGGGAACATGAAGAACTCCAGAACATATATCAGGACTAAGGTGTATGTGGATGAAGTCGCGGATACCACCAGAATAACACCATGTTCTCCTGCTTTTATCCCACTCTAAGTGAGGTCGGCACAACATGCTATAAACATGTTACGACATGATTTGGCTGCGTATTTTACGACCGGCCGCATGCCTGACGTCAACTTAACTTACCTTACTGATATAAAATCTGAGAATATTCGAAGCAGTGTAAGGATGATAATTATAGTATTTTGGGAGCTTATGACGGGGCGCCTGCTTTACGTCTACTTACCTTAGTCGCCTTTTACGACACCTCGTACGACACCAATAAAGGTGGTCTATTCTACTCAGCCAGATACCACACAGAATTACAATAAGAAGCAAAAACGAAATGAACAAATTCCAACGATAGTTTAGTAAAAATTGAGCAGATTTATTTTATTGTATACCTTTAAAAAAAAATCGTAAGCAGAAGAAAAATTGAAAATGCCTTTTCATCCCTTTTTTAAGGTCAATGTTCGTGTTTTCTAATTTTCAACGTAACTGATTAGGTCATTTAGCTGTTAAAAAGCCGCAAATTTCAACTCAGTTCATCTCTATTGTCACTTGATAGTTAGAATTTTATATGGATAAATATCATATACCTAATGAGTTTTAAGAAGAAACGTTGCTTTGCGAAATTTCATAATACCTACAGAAGTTACAATAGAATTATTTCGCTGTAATCCGCGCTTGTTAAGAGAATCTATGTAATGCTAAGTGTATGAAGCAGGCAACATTCACATACCTCATACATGCAGGAGAAGCCACCTAACGTATCACAGAACGCCGCCAACACCAACACTCTACACAAGCACTACATTACCACAATCTCTACGATCGTTTCGCCCCAAAACCGAAGCATCATCAGGATAGGCTCCACGACAAAATCTGCGGGTATGATACGTGTGGTGACTTGTCCTGCATGTATGAAATATGCGAATGTAGCCTGCTTCGTACAATTAGCATTACATAGATTTTCTTACCGCCGTGTGGTATCCGGCTGAGTAGAATAGACCATCCTCAATTCTTACCGAGGTGTCGTAAAAGACGACTAAGGTAAGTGGACGTGAAGCAGACGCCCCGTCATAAACTCTTCTTTTTAAACATTTCTCGCGACCACCCGTTCCCCGAATAAGCTACGCTGACTTAATAATTTGTGGCAAAAATTCAATTCTATATAATTTTAGTATTTTCTAATGGGATGAAACGATTTTTTTTAAATAAAACCTAGCTAGATCGATTTTTCTTCCCCAAAACTCCCTACATGCTGAATTTCAGCAAAATTGTTGAAGCCGTTTCAGAAATTCCGAAAATATATATACATACAAGATAAACTCATTTAAAAATTAAAGATATACGATTAGGTTAAACAACAATAAGTTAAGCAATGCACAATATAGCGAAATCAGCGAAGATTTTTGGGAAAAGAGAGTTTTTTTAACTTCTTTCCCAAAAATCTCATCTAGCAGTCTATAGATCGGTAGATTTTTAATTAGAATGAAATGTAAAAGAGAACATTGAAATCAAAGGGAAATAAGTATAATAATGTAAATCATGAGTTTAATATGCCTTATCGTTTTTAAATGCTAGAATTCCTTTCATTATATAAACCTACTAGCGATCGCCAGCGGTGCCGCCCGCGTAGAAGGATTAAAACTGTAATATAGTATTTTGATAACTATAAAAATCTTTAACGTGGGTGAGCCTTAGAAGCTAGTGGATTAGCCTTATATGCTGTCGCGGCCTTTTATTTAGAACTTGAGGAGAACAATTTTGTAATACATGATTTTTAAATAACTATTACCGTTTACACTGTGTTTGTTGACACCTGCAGCGCAGTTTATGCTTTTGCAGTGTCTTCTTTGCCATTGTATACCTAAGTGCATTTTTAGTTCCGAATAAATTTAATTTCAATTTCAAATTTCATTTCAGTGCACGCAAGAATTTTCCCGTACTACTTTTTACTATTTTTTATTGCTGCTCCTCTCCTATTCATCTTAGCGTGATGTTATATAGCCTTCCTCAATAAATGAACTATCTTACAATGAATTTTTCAAATCTGTCCAGTAGTTCCTGAGATTAGCGCGTTCAAACAAACAAACTTTTCAGCTTTATATATTAGTATAGATAAATCAGAATTAGTCATCATCCTCATGCCCTTATCCTATGGTCGGTTGTATGTTATAAACATACTGTCACATCATTTAGCTGCGTTATAACGGCCGGCCGCCTGCCTGACGCCAACTTACCTCAGTCGTATTTTACGACACCTCGGTAAGAAATGAGAATGGTCTATTCTACTCAGTTGGATACCACACGGCGGGTCGACATACCTTAGTCGCCTTTTACGACACCTCGGTAAGAAATGAGAATGGTTTATTCTACTCAGCCGGATACCACACGGCGGGTCGACTTACCTTAGTCGTCTTTTACGACACCTCGGTAAGAAATGAGGGTGGTACTATTCTATTCAGCCGGACACCACACGGCGTAGATAAATCAGAATTAGTATTCATACACAATTAGCAATGGAAACAAAACTTTTAAGAGGCTTTTTGTTTAAATCCAGTGGGAGCGCGAACCGCGATGTGCTCATAATTAGCGAAGATCATAACCCTGCAAACCGACGGATACATGTCAAAACAGGAGGCAACCCTTCGTAATTATCCGCTTGCCCGGCAGATGGCGGGAGCTTAATTTTTCGATTTCGGACGGGCGTACATTATGCATGACGCTTTTATCGCTCGCTGTGGTTCCTTCGGGAGTTTGTCGAACGTAGACCATGTTAAAGGAGGCAGCGGGAGTGATTTGGACAATTGTAAGAAAAGACAAGTTCAAGACAATTTTGTATAACGATCATCATCCTCCTGCCCTTATCCCACTCTAAGTGGGGTCGGCACAACATGTTACAAACATGTCATATGATTTGGCTACGTATTTTACGACCGGCCGCCTGCATGACGTCGACTTACCTTAGTCGCCTTTTACGACACCTCAGTAAGAAATGAGGGTGGTACTATTCTATTCAGCCGGATACCACATGGCGGACAATTTTGTTTAACAATATATATCTTTAATATTTAAATGAGTTAAGATTGTATGTATGTATATATATTTTTGGATTCGGATGTATGTACAGCTTAACTTGTGTATTAATTAATTATAAAATCATTGACAATGAAATTGTACGTAGTATTAAAAAGTATTTTATACTATAATACAAAGATTATAAAACTGAAGCCAAAATTCTTAAGACAAGCATTACTTACAGGTCAAAAATAAAAAATTTAAAAGTTTTATTAAGATACAGGTCTTGTATGGACACCTGTAGCATGATATAACTATTTAATCATAACGATTCACCTATACAACCTCCAGCTGGCCCAAGGAGGTTTAACCTCTACCTTAAAAAAAAAAGGTTTCAATGAACGAGTCAGCGGCGACGCAACACGCATGCGCAATCGAAATTTGCGCCGTGGCGCTAACATTTGAAAAATCTTTTAGACAACTTTTTTTTTTTAAACAAAGTTTGGTTTTTATTAATATTGTTTAACGCATGACAGTATGAAAGTAGATAAAGTAGTGTATGACACTACTTTATCTACTTTCTTTTAACTTTTAAGTTATTGTACATAACTTGGTGTTATAACACTCGTGTGATAATATAAAAAAACTCGCCTGAGGCTCGTTTTTATAAAACACACTCGTGTTATAAGAACCCTATATTATGCAACAGTATCATAATCTACTATTAACAGGAATTCTTAAAAAACATTAAGCTATAATAGCGTCACTATAACATGAAATCCGCTATAAGCTTATAACACGCACTATACCACTATCGCGTACCCTTTTTTGGAACTCGCACATCGGTGCGAAACCACTACTGGGCTTGTGCATAGACTGGTTAAGCAGTATACCTACAATTCATTGTTCCCAAAAATGTTTTTGTTTGTTTATTACGGAAAAGGTCCAAGATTAAAGAACAAGAAGAGAACTTTCTTTTACGAGGTTAGTTCTAATATATAAGACTATTTTAAGTAATAAATATGGACCCGATTTCTCACACTATATTTAGAAATTAGAAATTCCTTATTTGCTCAACACAGTTTTTTTTTTTCCAGTTTTGAGTGAGACACGGGGTTGATTAAGTGACTCACTGGTGAGAAACGCCTCACTCGGCCAAACTCATCCAGGTCAAGGGTGGCGACTTCCGCTATTGGATACGTCCACCGCCACCCTGCCTGTGAAGCAATGAAATTAACACAGTCTTTACTAAAAATATTACATAAATTACAATATAAAAGTTTGAATAAGCCGCTTAATGAATAAATACAAATAATCCTCATTTCGTTATATGTATAGTTTAAAAAGAAGTGAAATACAATTTAGTAAAAAAAGTGCTCAACACAGTTTCGATTAACATTATTTAACAATAGCTTATGATTATTATCTAGATTACACTCTAAAAGTCATCACTAGCAACTAAACTAAGCTTAGCTTGTATTCTTGGTTACTAGTGCCTTCCATTGTCATACGTACTTACAACGTGTATAAACAAAATATAAAAAAAATATTTACTCATATTGTGTGCATGAATGTTGTGTATGTATGTGGATGTGAGTGTGTGTGTGAGTGAGTGTTTGTGGTATCTATCCTATGTATTTGGTATGGCTATTTTATTATTATTAATTCATGAGTTTTTTTTTTATTCGGTTTAGTTAATTATAGATTTTAGGAGGTTTTCTGTTTCGTAATAGTTTTTGCTTAACAGGAACTTTGTTACATTTATCTTACATTGTTTTAATTTAGTAGTAGTATTTAATTTAATACATGGGTGACGGAGCCTTGATCGGTAATTATTTTAAAGGATATAAAAAAAATAAAAAATCATTGATATAATTTGGATTCCATTCTACAATTTAACATTTTTTCAGTGCCCGAAAACAGGGATAAAAAGACATTTTATTAATGAAACTTAGCTAGATCGATTTTTTTAGGATTAACTCATTTAAATATTAAAGATAATTTAATTACTAGTGGTTGACTAAAGTAAGTTGATCCACCTTGTGGTATCCAGCTGAGTAGAATAGACCACCCTCATTTCTTAAAGAGGTATCGTAAAAGGCGACCAACGTAAGTTGAACCACCGTGTGCTATCCAGCTAAATAGAATAAACCACCTCATTTCTTACCGAGATGTCGCAAAAGACGAATAAGATAAGTTGACGTCAGGTCGTAAAATATGTAGTCAAATGATATGACAACATGTCTAAAACATGTTGTGCTGACCCCACTTAGAGTGGGATAAGGGCAGAAGAAAGGAGAAGAATAAGATTAGGAGACCACATCCATATGACAGAACTTAATATTTTAATTACTCATAAACTCCCAAGTAACGGCCTGTTACTATCCCACTGCTGGGCATAGGCCTCCTCTCTCCATTTTTGGAGAGAAGGGTTGGAGCTAAGACCTACCACGCTGCTCCAATGCGGATTGGTAGGTTACACATATCCCTAGGATTCTCTAGAGATATGCAGGTTTCCTCACGATGTTTTCCTTCACCGAAAAGCGTGTGATAAATTTCAATTATCAATTAGACACATAAGTTTTAATAGAAAAACTCATTGGTGTCTGCCCGGGTTTGAACCCATGATCGTCTCCCAAAATATTATAACTATTATCCAAATACTGCTTCGAATTTTCTCAGTTTTTTTATCTCAATATATAGTAAAGACTATATATATCCTCTATAATATAATATATATCCTAAAGGCTATAAATATCCCGCTGAGTAGTAAAAGCCTACTTCCTCCTTGATTAGAGGGACGTGTAACTTTAGGACTACCATGGTCTATTCTATTATGGTTACACACACTCCTTAAATCTTCAGGCATATAGGAAGTTTATAGCGATGTTATGACCTTGAATCGCATCATACGTAATTATAAGTAACAAAGAAATACAAGTTTCTGCAGCACAAATATACACCTAAAGAAACTGTAGTAACTATAAAAAATTAAATATTCATATTCATGCACTTGCAGCACCAAAGCTCTCAACATAAGAATGTTACATAAAAGTGAAATATACACATACTGAATAACAAGAAATACTACGTTTACATAGAACGAGGGCTAAAGCTTCCGGCGGATGTGGCCTCTTCCACTCCCCATCCCGCCTCCGGAAGTGCCCGAGCCGTTCCGACGCACGCATATGTACCATCTGCAAAATAATATCACGTCTTAGACAAGACAATAAAAAGAGAACAACATTTTTAAATTGATTAAATAATAAAATTAACGCCCACAATAATTTCATGCAAAATACAGTTATGAACTCAATATTATTTATCAGAATTAAAATTCAAATAATTCTTTATTGAAATTGGCTTTTACAAGCACACTTGAATCGTCAAATAACAATGAAGCTACGACTGGTTTGGAAAGGTGCTCTTACTGAGAAGAACCAGCAAGAAACTCGGCAGTCACTCTTTTAATGTATAAAACGTTTTTCAATATATAGAATATTGAAACACATAATGCATCCATTATGTAATAACTTTTATTATATAATGTTATTAATTAATATTATAAATTAATGTTAATTATATAATGTTCTATATATCATTATATCAGTTTGAGCCAAAAAAATTTAAAAATAGCACACTTTTATATTCTTATTATTTTTAAGTAAATTTGGAGTACCTAATATATTTAAACAAGAAAGTTCCATGTTTAAGTTTAAAGTAGAAATAATAACAATTAATAACAATGATTTTGTTCGCTTTAAAATCACGCTTTCTGCTATCGCTACCTGGCGTTACACTCGTGAAAACGGTAAAATATGTTATTCGCGTACCCTCAATTAAAACCATAATTAACGTTGAATTAAAAGCGAGCGCTAATCCCAATTATAACTCTCTTTTGTATCTGTTGCTATATTTCTCTCTTGTTAATTATAATCTGAACGTGAAAAGTTTGAGCTGGATCAACTAAAAACGGCTTAACTGTCGAAATCAACTAACAATCTTAAGCTTACTTTTGAGGTGGAACGCAGAAATAAATTTTGGTGCTCTAACATCATTTTTCATGCATATTTTTAATTTTCCTTGTATTTTTTTTAATGACCAGTAAAGCATGTCATATAATCAAATTCATTTAAAAAGAAGAGTGCCCATACTACTATTTAAGCGTACGAGTACATACCAACGCTTAAATACAAAAGTAGATCTTTTAGTTTTAATCAAGTTAGGTTGCAATAGAGCATCAAATGGTCATTATATTAAGTGTCTAAACTAATATCACTAAATTGTGGGCGTGGTTCTAAATCTTTATTTGAATCAAAAGTTGCTTAACAAACCACGATACACACGAAACTCCTTTTCTTTAAAAATGACTATGCTGTTAGGGAGCGCAGAAGCATCGTCGAAGTTGCGAAATGCAGATAATAGAGCGCAGAAGCTCTACTAGCGTCAGGGATCGTCGTCGTAAGGGTGCCTCCTGTGAGGCCGGACCACGGCTTAGGGCGACGTGTAGTGGAGGCCTAATAAATAACGATTAGTCATCATGGCGAGAAGCCATCCATTAGGTCACCTAGGTGACCTGGGCTTACGGCCCAAATACCGACACCTTTGGGTCACCTAGGTGACCTCGGCCTACGGCCGGAACACATACCGGGCTTAAGTGTCCGCGAGGAGATGCCCGGGTAGTGAGGATTTCCTCTAGGCCCGTACCCCACATACCTCCCCACAAGGAGAGTACGTGAGAAGACCCTGCTACTATGCGAGAAGCCACGGCCGACCGACGTCAAAAAACCAGGACCTCGTCTTCTTCGGCGAAGACCCTGTTTGCGTGTATGATATGTGTGTGTGTTTGCGATCGTTATATGATCGTCAGGGTCATACAGGACGCTTTTTGGACGCCAAATCCAAATAAAAATGTTGAATTAACTGAATCTGAATGGTGGCCCATTGGCGCAATAGGCAGTGAACCTGCCTTAAGTTCCCGGGGTCGTATGTTCAAACAAATTGTTGGTATTTCGAGTCTGGGTATATAGGTATAGTATTAATTATTACCTTTGTATATATTCACCAGTCTTCTGTCAACCATAACATAAGATTGCATTACCTTGGAACGGTACGATCATGTGTCTAACTGTTCCATATATTTATTTACCTAATATTATGTAACAATTTGAGTTTAATAGTAACAGCACAAAACGTTTTTCTTTAACAATATTAGAATATCGGAACCGGACGTGCGATCCGTTGCGATACCGGCACGTGTCGACTGTGGACCGGACGCACATTGTACCGCAAATTGAGGATAAATTATTCTAAATGCTGTGACATGTTCAGTAGAAGATAGAAAACTATGTTTGTGTCTTTTCAATATGTTTATACTTCATTTTACTTTGATAATTTCTTATAGGTTCTAGTTTTAGTAGACATTATTTCATTGATTATTTCCATTCTAATCCATACTAATTTTATAAATGCAAAAGTCTATCTTTTACACTTTCACGGGTAAACCGTTGGTACAGTATTGATGAAAATTATAATTAAAGTTGTACTGGGGTATCATGTAGGTTTTTTTTGCTATGATAAAGAACAACCAAAAGGGAGATCTTTATTGATGTTCCGATCTAGCCAAGAGGCCAATAAGCAACCTAAAGATTACCTAAACTTATAAACTTATATCTAAAAATAGGTCCACTGACTTATCTTAGTCTTTCTTGCTATGCGAGAAACTTTGTTCTTGTGTTCTTTCAATCATGTCGGTAAAAGCCATTCTTTTTCTGAAGCAGAGACATACACTTATTGTTTACAAACAGTATTGTTGATTTATAATTTTTAAGTGTCGAACAATTATATATTATTTAAATAATTACTTTTAGAAGATGAGCGATGCAACATCTCATGGACATCAAGATGTTTATGACATATAATGAGGAGGGATGAAAATCATGTGACCAAACGAGTGTTAAAAATGAATGTGGATGGATATGTATACTATACGGTGGTTGGATTGTGTGAATTACGAGATGCATATAAAAGGAGTAGCGTCAGAGTTCAGAAATGATAGAAGAGAATGAAAGAGAAAACGTGTGCCTGGAATAAGGGAAAGAGAATGATGAATCGTTTTTAAATATATTTGCCGTGATTCTTGCTGTTCCTTCTCTTTTGGGTCTCCTCGGTACCTTTCCGAACTAGTGGTAGCTACATTGTAATTTGACGATTCAAAAGTGTTTGTTAAAGCCAACTTGAATAAAGAATAATTTTAATGTAAATTAGAATTTCAATTCTGAAAATTTAAACCCTTAAGTTGCCGCAAAAAACGAACACGGGGATATCAGAAGTATTAGAATAAGTTAATGACTCTACCTATATACCATGTGTATATACGACCGCGTTAGCGTCATACCAATTTGTATGGCGCTTGAACAGCGCTCACTAGATTTCAAAATGAATACCATGCACACCATTTGACGGCGTATTGTAGTAAACCCCAAATTTAGAAGCAACAGAAAGCAAAAAAGTAACAAAAGTAATATGACAACACGAAAAGATCACCCCACGCTTTCTATCACCTATTCAAATTGTTTTTCCTCTACTACTGTAGTGGTTCAAGCGAGCATGTCTCAATTTGTATGATTACCGGTCACGTGTCAGCTATACACAAGGGCTCGAATTATTTTAGTGCCCGATTGGGACACTTGTAACGTATTTATTCACTTAGAGAAATTTGAGTATCATGGAACACGATATATCTTGTTTCCAATCCATCAATGGGAAGCTGATCAGCTTTAAATTAAATTTCAAATAAAATTGTAATTTTGAATAATTATTATCCATACTACTATTAATGCGAGCTGTGGTAGCCCAGCGGTAGCACCGTGCGACTCTTTCGAGGAGGTCACAGGTTCAAACCCGGGCAGACACCAATGAGTTTTTCTGTTAAAACTTATGTGTCTAATTGATAATTGCAATTTATCACACGCTTTTCGGTGAAGGAAAACCTCGTGAGGAAACCTGCATATCTCTAGAGAATTCTGGAGATATGTGTAACCTACCAATCCGCACTGGAGCAGCGTGGTAGGTCTTAGCTCCAAACCTTCTCTCTACAAACGAAGAGAAGAGGCCTATTCTCAGCAGTGGGATAGTAACAGGCCGCTACTTACTTACTTTTTTTTTTTACTATTAATGCAAAAAATTGGTCTGGTTTTTGTTTTTTTGTGCACTGTAATATTAGTATTTAAAATATTTGGAAGGATGAAGTGGGCCTGTTTGTATCACTTCAAGACTACGGAAACGCAATTTCCCAACGTAGAACTCAGTACCTAGTACGAACCGAATGAGAAAAAAATAAGAATATATATACCCTATACTGGCACGTTAGTGCAGGTGGCAGTAACCACGCCTTTTTCTCCGCGGGTTGCGGCTTCGATTCCCGTCAAGGGCCAATATTTACTAAAAACAATTTGTTAGTTCTTCGAGTCTGGGTGTTTATATGCATTTAAAATTATATATGTATATATTAATTTCAGTGAAGGAAAAGATAGTGAGGAAACCTGCATGTCTCTAGAGAAATCTAGGGATATGTGTAACCTACCCATTCGGAATTGAGCGGCGTGGTGGGTTTTAACTCCAACCCTTCTCTTCAGAAACGGAGAGAGGCCTATGCCCAGCAGTGGGATTGTAACAGGTTATATTTGTAGTTGTTATTTTCATGTATAAATTCACCAGTTGTTCGTCACCTATAACACAAGTATTAAATTACTTACCTTGGCGACGGACGACCGTAAGTAATCGACCCATATATTTATTTGTATATATATTATAATGAGAAATATGAAATCAACATTGATTTATCAAGTTATGCCTACCGGTTACTAACTAGATGATACTAGGAAAAGAACTAAGCCGAAAAAGAAACAATTGATACGTGTATTTGTTCTTCATCGTGGTGGACAACGACTGTAAAGATATAGCACCTGGGTAAACCGAGCCTTGCTCGGTAATTTTTTAAATAATGTAAAAAAAAAATAAAAAAATAATAGGGCAGGTGGGGCTCGATCCTAAGTATTTTCACCTCTCTAGACCGCCCGTTCCTCAAATGAACTAACTACCATGACTTTACGTTTGACAGCGAAAAATTGTGATTGTATTCAACGTCAATTTCAAAAACATTTTAGAGCCCGAAAATAGGGATAAAACGAGATAACGACATTTTTACAAAATAAAACTTATCTAGATCTTCTATCTAGATCTTTCTTCATCTTCTATATGCTATTCTGTTTAATCCATCTACCCCTCCTTACCTAAAAGAACAATTTATATTTCTAAAGGAAACACATCCTTTTTCCCTTCGTTCAGACCACAATTTAAAACTAAAAATTCCTTCTCACTCCACCTCCTTCTACGGAAATTCTTTTAGAGTTAAGGCCATCCTTTTGTGGAACTCACTTCCTGTATATATTAGAAAATCCGCTAATCTTTCAGTGTTTAAACAAAATGTTAAACAATACTATTTAAACTCTTCCTGATTGTAATTTCCTTCTTCCTTCATATCTTCTAACGTTATAGTATATTTTCTCATTAATTAATTAATTTATTTTTTCTATCTTTTTCGTCATATAGCCTTTACTTATAAATTTGTTTCATTATTATGTTTTAGTATAGTATATATTTATAAATTATTTTGTACACCCCCACCGCTGATATTTCATTAAATCCTCTACCCTAAGGTTGCCTGGAAGAGATCGCTTTTAGCGATAAGGCCGCCTATTGTACCAATACTTTTTTTGTTAATTTCATGTACTGTTTTGGTGTGCAATAAAGTGTATTCTATTCTATTCTATTCTAGATCTATTTTTCTCCCCCAAAACCCTCTACATGCTGAATTTCAGGAAAATCGTTGGAGCCGTTTCCGAGATTCCGAAAAATAAATATATATATACACAAGATTATATATCCTCCTGCCCTAAGTGGGGTCGGCACAACATGTTATAAACATGTTATAACATGATTTGGCTGCGTTTTTACGACCGGCCGCCTTCTTGACGTCAACTTACCTTAGTCATATTTTACGACACATCGGTAAGAAGGAGGGTGGTCTATTCTACTAAACCGGATACCACACCGTGGGTCGTCTTACCTTAGTCGCCTTTTACGACACCTCGGTAAGAAATGAGGTTGGTCTATTCTACTCAGCCGGATACCACACGGCGGGTCGTCTTACCTTAGTTGCCTTTTACGACACCTCGGTAAGAAACGAGGGTTGTACTATTCTATTCAGCCGGATACCACACGGCGGGAAGATTAACTCATTTAAATATTAAAGATAAATACTAACCCTACAATGAATGTAGCTACGAGTAAATGTAAAAGAGCGAATAATTTAGGAATATAATACTGCGTAGCTCCAATAGTTTCCCATTATCAAGTTTGTCACCGTCGTCAATTAGTGATGTGACAGGTGTTCTGTAACTTTAGTTACTTACCTAAAAGAGCAAGAACTGTCAGGTTCAATCCATACGGTAATTTACCTTTAATCTAAAAGTTTACAGTAATCTACACTACAATTATTATAATTTAACCCTTTTGTGTACAGTAACAGTGAACACGATAAAAAAAATATTTACGCACTTGAACTCACAAAGAGTTATGACTTTGGATCTCAAGTAATCATTAGGTTTTTAAAAATTGTATCAATTAGGTCTGTCACGGTATATACAATTATTGAAGTTCACGTTGATTTCTGCAACTTTTACTGGCTCCTTTTTTGCACAAAGAATCTTACCCCCGTATTCATAGACAAGTAAAAGTGTTTACTTGAGTAAAAGTAACTACTTGAGAAACAATTTTTATTTCATAATGGAGTAATTGAGTTAGTTAAGAAATGTCAAATGTTAGAATTCTTTGTTAAGTAATAGTAACGGTTTCCTCTACTTAAGAATTGATTTTACAACTAATTTGTTTTACCATTATTTTTGAGTCGTTTGTGTTGTGTTTTTTTTTAATGGAAGATATAAAGAATTTATTTTCCGTTTTAGATAATGTTGATTGTAATATATTAGATCAACGCCGTGTGGTATCCGGCTGAATAGAATAGTCCAACCTCATTTCTTACCGAGGTGTCGTAAAAAGCGACTAAGGTAAGTTGACCCACTGTGTGGTATCCGGTTAAGTAGAATAGACCACCCTCTTTCTTGCCGAGGTGTCGTAAAATACGACTGTAGTAAGTTGACGTCAGGCAGGCGGCCGGTCCTAAAAAGGCAGCCAAATCATGTGACAGCGTGTTTATAACATGTTGTGCCGACCCCACTTAGAGTGGGATAAGGGCAGGAAGACGATGAAGATTGTAATATATTAGATCAAATTGAAACTAGTGTTAATATTTTCGAAAACAGACTTCTTAAAAGTTAGGTATTATCGCGATGTGGACCCATTTCGTGATTTCTCCGAAGAGTTTTTCAAAAAAAGGTTTCGGTTCTCAAAAATAAAATGACTTTAATAAAAAATAAACTTGAAACAAACTGAGCACGAAAGTATCGATAAAAAAATGCAATGACAACTATTATAACATAATACTGTTAAGTTTAAACGTTTTTATCCGCGAATCAATCAGGCGTCATTGTGTACTTACGAACTCGGAAGGATTAGGTATATTTTCCAAAAAACGTTTCGTTTCGATAAAAATATTAAAATAATTTAGAATTTTATTCTTTTTAGATTGTATTTTTATATTACAATTATATATTTTTTAACACAAATGTAACAAACAAACAAATGTAATTTATATATTGTGAAAAGACGCAATTTTTGTTTTACTGCTCATCAACATAACGCTACGAAATGGTATTGCCAGTCTGAATAGCCGCTCAAGAAAGGGCTAATACTTATGACTTTACTTAGACAAGTAACGTTCATTACTTGATTATGACATAGGATTTTAGATTTAAGAATTCTTACATCAAGATGTGACTTAGTTAAGCAACTACTTAAGAAAAAGTAATTACTCAATTATGAATACGGGTTAACCCCCGTATTCATAGACAAGTAAAAGTGTTTACTTGAGTAAAAGTAACTACTTGAGAAACAATTTTTATTTCATAATGGAGTAATTGAGTTAGTTAAGAAATGTCAAATGTTAGAATTCTTTGTTAAGTAATAGTAACGGTTTCCTCTACTTAAGAATTGATTTTACAACTAATTTGTTTTACCATTATTTTTGAGTCGTTTGTGTTGTGTTTTTTTTTAATGGAAGATATAAAGAATTTATTTTCCGTTTTAGATAATGTTGATTGTAATATATTAGATCAACGCCGTGTGGTATCCGGCTGAATAGAATAGTCCAACCTCATTTCTTACCGAGGTGTCGTAAAAAGCGACTAAGGTAAGTTGACCCACTGTGTGGTATCCGGTTAAGTAGAATAGACCACCCTCTTTCTTGCCGAGGTGTCGTAAAATACGACTGTAGTAAGTTGACGTCAGGCAGGCGGCCGGTCCTAAAAAGGCAGCCAAATCATGTGACAGCGTGTTTATAACATGTTGTGCCGACCCCACTTAGAGTGGGATAAGGGCAGGAAGACGATGAAGATTGTAATATATTAGATCAAATTGAAACTAGTGTTAATATTTTCGAAAACAGACTTCTTAAAAGTTAGGTATTATCGCGATGTGGACCCATTTCGTGATTTCTCCGAAGAGTTTTTCAAAAAAAGGTTTCGGTTCTCAAAAATAAAATGACTTTAATAAAAAATAAACTTGAAACAAACTGAGCACGAAAGTATCGATAAAAAAATGCAATGACAACTATTATAACATAATACTGTTAAGTTTAAACGTTTTTATCCGCGAATCAATCAGGCGTCATTGTGTACTTACGAACTCGGAAGGATTAGGTATATTTTCCAAAAAACGTTTCGTTTCGATAAAAATATTAAAATAATTTAGAATTTTATTCTTTTTAGATTGTATTTTTATATTACAATTATATATTTTTTAACACAAATGTAACAAACAAACAAATGTAATTTATATATTGTGAAAAGACGCAATTTTTGTTTTACTGCTCATCAACATAACGCTACGAAATGGTATTGCCAGTCTGAATAGCCGCTCAAGAAAGGGCTAATACTTATGACTTTACTTAGACAAGTAACGTTCATTACTTGATTATGACATAGGATTTTAGATTTAAGAATTCTTACATCAAGATGTGATTTAGTTAAGCAACTACTTAAGAAAAAGTAATTACTCAATTATGAATACGGGTGTTAGAGATACAGCGCGAAACGCTGCCAGTATTCTTGGAAACATTCCACGTGAGCATGATTTGTATAGTCCTAGCGTGTAAGTAATTTAAGATAGACATAACTTGTACATTTTTATGGACGTTAAAAATAAACTTTAACTATTTATATTATTAAATAACACATAAAATGAGTTTTTATATACTATACTTGTTTCTTTATACGAATCGGCGTAAATTCAATTGGATGTTGTATGGAATATGAACCTTAGCGTACAAGTGTATGAAATAGTATTTTCATAATCAATCACGTCCCAGTTTCCTTTTTAATTGCTTTATAAAATTATGATTTATAATAAAAATTAGTCTGGTTTTAAAATAATAAATAAATATATACAAACTCGAATGGATACATAGATTTATCAATGCAGAGAACGATACCGATCAAAGTTACTCAGTACCACAATAGTCAATTACCCAATTAGTAAACTTCGGCGACCACGTACCTTATTACTCTTATCCCATTAGCAGTTAACAAGATCAATATAACTTTGTATTAATATACTTTAGCAAATTAACTCAGGAATAAATCGTTAAGTTAACAATGCAATTATTACATCAGAGCTAATACTACTAAACGACTAGTGCGCATTTAAATTCAAAGCAAATGATGTCCAAAGGGAATGCCATATAAGCGGCTAGCTTAGCCGAATTGTTATCCATGGGGCCTAATTATATCTTTTTAAAGAAAAGAGACATGGAATTATTAATGAGAATAAACCTTAGGGAAACTCCGCACTAAATGCGAAGTTATGACACGGGTTTGTAGAAAATATTGTACATATATTCCGGCTACACATTGTTAAATTTATTATATTATTTCTTTATTTATTTAGTCATCATCCTGCATTTATCCCACCCTAAGTGGTGTCGGCACAACATATTATAAACATGTTCTCACATGATTATGCTACGTATTTTACGACCGGCGGCCTGCTTGACGTCAACTTAACTTAGTCGCTTTTTGGGACACCTCGGTAAGAAAAAGTGTGGTCTATTCAACTCAACCGGATACCACACGGTGGGTCAACGTACCTTAGTCGCCTTTTACGACAACTCGGTAAGAAATGAGGGTGGTCTGTATTATCCGGCTGAGTAGATATACTCAGCCGGATAATACACGGTGGGTCGAATTACCTTAGTCTTTATTCTTTTATAACTTCAAATTAATGTGCAATTCTATGTATGCAGATTTGACGTTTAACATTATATTTACTGAAATGTACAAGTACTTGCCAAAAGTAAGAGCTAAAATCGTATTAAGCAGATCTCCAAGATATTCTGCAATTTCCATGCTGTAAATTGCAACATTTCCCCTCTCTCAGTTCCAGTGATTTCTTCTTAATATTTTATTTACGAGATTAAGCCGGCCTCGCAGCCGGCGCATCGTTAGAGCCTCTTTTGTCCATTACGGCACTTTATGATACTATTTCGCACGGTAACTTCTACCGGCGAATAAAATTGTTGACAGTCCCATGTCGGCCCGCGAGAACTTGTGAAATTGTTTTTTTTACCAAATGAGGCCCAACAACTTTTGATAATAAATAAGACGTAATGTGAAAATTTTGTTAGCCAGTCATCAAATTCACTTGAATTAATGACGAGATAAAAAAAACTTATAGTACAATAGCCTCATAATGTTTTAATATACCGTGGTGTAAAGTACTTGTACTAACATTGTTGTACAACAACTATATTGTCATAAAGATACAAGATAATAAGTACCTATGAACTTTATGCAAAAGTAATAATGATATTATTTTGCTATAATCCGCGATTATGTTTAAAATCTTCACTCTATCACCAGTTACCAATTTAGTGCTGAAAAAATAATCAAAAGTCCTACATTTAATAAAACGTATCTAGTATATATTATTATTATCTTGTTTATGGCCTGTACAGCGCAAATTGAGCGCAAATCACTCTGCCAGTGTCACGTAAAATGGAAAACACACGAGAAATGGAATTTAGAATTTGCCTCGAAGAGAATGCACCAAATGAAGTAACTACCTAAAATAAAAATAAGTCACTTTATTTTTTTTTTTATTTACCGTTCACTAAGCGATGCGTGAAGTCTCAAAAAGCATGTCATTAATGTAAAATCATCAAATAGAAATCGATATTACTATATTTTTCGATATTCGATAATCAGTTAACAATAAATGTCAACAACACAAATAACAATGATTAGCAAAAATGTTCCCCAAAATTTAGGGTTCAACAAATGGAATTGAAATAACAATAAAATTAGAGTCGAACACCGACAACATTCCGCCCATGCACTTAGCTAGGGCCCCAGGCCGATAAATGGGCCAGCAAACCATGGTATTGCAGGTCAAAAATTTCCCATTTTCATGAACCATTATGTGTAAAATAATTCTTATGGAGTTCTATTAAAGTTCAGAATTGTATCCGTTATTTAAATATTCTTAACAAAAAAAATTACTAGTACTACACTTGACAAACACGTTAGTTCTACATCTCTATTGTGTTTTTTTAGCAATGTACACCATAATGCATTAGTAATAACGTACATACACAATTTCAGAACAGAAACACGATTATTTGGAAGTAGTGTAGGAATAATTTTGGGGTGTATAATCGATTATGTTATATTACATCTCGTTACACTTGGGATCATAGAGTATTTGAAGGGATAACGTCGATTGTTTGTTCAAAATATGTTACTATTATTTAGAATGTTCCAACAGTATTGTCGGATTGTAGGGTAGATAAAAGGATTAACGTTTTAACTTATGCAAGTACTCGTAGGTAACATTACCTAGTAGGAGACGCACTGATATTTTGAGTTTATTTATTGATAATATTATAATGTAATTTTCTTTAAGACATCGCCACCAAAAAGGTATCTATTATTATAGTGCATATTAATTTAAAATGTAACAAAAATAAACTTTACTCTATATCTATAGCCAACTTTACTCTAATCTATGACTATCTGTCATACAAACATATTATTTTTTAAATTGCTGTTTTTTTTACTTTTGAGTAGTTGATCTCTGCAATGGTATTTAATCTATAGTACCTGGGTGACCGAGCTTTGCTTGGTATTTTTTTAAATAAAAATAGGGCCGGTGACATGTGGAATTTGATCCTGGGTTGAATTTTTTAGGTCCATCCGTACCATGTACCCATCATATGTTGTGAGCTATCACAACTTTACATTTGATATATAGCTAAAGTATCGTTTGCAATAAATTCTAGATCTTAGCATTTTTCAATGAATTTTTTTCCCTAAAAACTGTGATTAAATAAAACCTAGCTAGATAACGATTTCATAAAACCTCTACATGCTGACATTCATGAAAATCGTTGATCAATTAAAATATATACAAGATTAACTCATTTAATTTTATTTAATTTATATTAGTATGGGAAAGTCTTACTGTACCGCTTTCACAGTTAATCCGCTGGAGCAATATCAACGAAATATGTTACAATAAAATTATATAAAAATCTCTTTTTTTCGGAAATAGGAAAAAACACTTAGGTATAACATACTTGAGAGTATTTCAACAATTTAGAAAACGAAAACTAAATCGCGGGTAAAACAAGTATTATATATTTTCAAAACGTTTACAATATTTTATAAAGAGTTTGACCATAATACTCAAGTATTGTACATATGACTAGAACTTCTAACTAAGAAGACTAGACTACGAAGCGCTAAACAGTAAAAATTATATAACCTATTCAAATAAAGATACGTTAAAAGGGGTATGATCCTAATATTCCTGCAACATATCAAAATGACAAAATCAAACCCTATCACCCTTCGAGGAGAAAGTTTTTATAAACAGTATTACGTCACATTTCATTTAAAACAATCAGAAATCCAAATCATAAGCCAATCGTATCGTGAACCAAGAATAAAAGTAATCCGACGTCACCTGACAATAAAATGCTACTAAAACCAAAGTGCAAAGCCGAGATCAAAGAGAGGTCTAAATCCAGCTAAGTACATTATTTTACCCGTAAAATGCCTGCATCTGTTGGTTTTTTGCTATTAGATACAAATAAGCATTGATCTCGCTGGCCACCCCTCCGCTCAAATATAAAAACAACTACCTACAATTTTGTGCTCTACTAACTTAACAATAAAATAGATTTTTATTTGATTTATGTCTCTCTCAACCTTTATCCCGGAATGTGCCTTATTACTATATAATTAAGGCATTTTTTGCTTTAAAATTACCATTGTGGGATAATGCCCAGTGGGTCAAGTTTTCCCTAATTCAATTTTAACTTGTACCCTTGATCTGATTATATTTGCTGCACCGGATGATGGTTCAATCTTGGTAATACTAAAATGCATTAAAGTAGGCAGTACTCTGGAACTATTTTATCGAACCACTTTACTCAACTAATTAAATTACTATAATATCAGCAATGAAGAGAAAATAATTATATTATAAGTACTACGGAATCTTATTTAAAAAGTGCCAATTTTCTTGTAACAGAATTTGTACCCCGCTGTATGTGGCCGTGGCCTACTGTTCGAAATAAAATAAATAACCACTGATTTTCATGCTGTTTTCACCAATACACAGAGGGCTTCACGAGGAAGGTTTTAGAGCATAATTCAGTAAGGTTTGTAAACTGGTTGAAATATGACAATATATATGGATACAGTATTAAAGTTAACTACGATAGTGGCTTTAAGTTTTTCATGGCTTACATGATCTCTTTATACAATCTTACTTAAATTATATATCTTAGGTAACATCTAAAATCGCAAAATGAAAACTAACGCCAGCGAAAATTATTCAATATTTCAGAACATTATATGTTTTACTAGTTGCGCTTAACTGGGTCAGTTCGGCAATAATTAATAAACAATATTTTTATAAATATCGAAATATAATATAAATATCAAATATAATATAAATATCAAATATAATATAAATATCAAATATAATATAAATATCAACATATTTATGGTTATGCTTATATGATTGATTTGAACATCGGGCGATGTTAATCTTCCACCACCCTTAAGTTTCTAAACGGAAGCCTCAAGACAGAGCAAACTTTAAAATCCTTGGATTACGCCCCGAGCATATTTGCAGCCCAAAAATAGAAATAACATTTGCACAAGCCAATAGAATTCGCAATAAAAAATTAATTACATTTTTAATCTACCAAAACGTGCGCAGAAGGTGGATTACGATGAAACAGCATATCTAGAAGTGACTAGTAACACAAACATTTTCCAAAAAAAATAATATGGATACATATAATCTGGATTAAAGAGCTCTCTATTTAAACTCTATGTAACAATATTCAATTTTCGGAGACAATATGTTTTCATGTCATAATACAGTATATTATGACTATTTTAAATATTGTAAATCTGTAAATGTTGTATAATGTAAATAAATAACTTAAAGCGAAACGAGTTGAGCAATGAAAACCTCCTTTAAATGCATACCTAGCCACATCTTGTATAACTTTTATCTATGGCGGCCCTCAGCGGCCCCGAGGCGTATACAGAAGGCCCTAATGTGATTTTATAGAGACCATAGGATGCCGATTAGATGGTGCTAGTGAGGGGATTCTTAGGGTTCCCGAGCGACCGCTATACTCGGTCTGTGGTAATTCAATAATTTTAATTTATTGCTTATTTTCTCTTAGTGAAATTAAACACTAGATTATTCTGATAATATACACAATAATTTTGAATATTTTAAATAAAAAAGGCTTATTACTATAGCGCTGCTACCTGCTCTGTACTTAAAAAGAAGTATTCGATAAAAAACTCATCGATTCATTACGATCCGTTACAGATTGGCAGATACATATATCCCGTGATTTTTTTGTTTTCCTCACAATATTTAATGGTTGAAATATAAATTAAGGAAAATTATAGGCGCCTGGGATTTTAACTCTCTCTTTTTATAATGTAAACGGGTATTTATTTACATAATTTCTAATTCTTAAAAATAAAATGACGAAGTAACTCAATAAATTATATATTTCCGATATAAGTCCTAATACCAATGCCTAATACCAACACAAATTGCCTTTGGTTTTAACTTTATTAAGAAACTATATTAATATTATAAAGAAAATATTATAAATGTTAAACTAACAAAAAGCTATGCTGTACGTTTAAAGTAACATCTAAAATAAATAACATTTACAGTAGGTATATAATACGCGCTGTATTCATTTTGCAAACTTTATCTTTAATTTTAAAATTTATTATACATTTTCAACCTCCGTAAGACCAGTTTTTAGTCTTGAAACTGTTTATTGTAGCCGTAAATAATTAACAATATATAACAATATATTTCTAATTTCACTGAAAAGCTAGTGATAAATTGCAATTATCAATTAGACACATTAGTTTTAATGAAAAGCTCATTGGGTTTGAACTCGAGCATTGGAGCAGCGTGGTAGGTCTTAGCTCCAATCCTTCTCTCCGAAACGAAGAGAGGAGGCCTATGCCCAGCGGTGGCATAGTAATAGGCCGTTACTTTACTTACTCACTTTACTTTACTTAATTACTTTAATTTAAGTAAGTATTTCTTAATACTTACTTAAATTAAGTAATTATATATTAGTAGCATCTTCAAAATTAATTAATAGGTAAACTTTAAATTTATATAAACTTTTTCTTTTTCTCTATATTACCCGTATTCTCTTTCTTCTTCAATTCTTGTCCTTTTCCTTCTGTTACTAAAAGATTGACTGGGAGATATCACTTTTAGGGATAAGTCCGCCTTTATACATGTGCTTTCTCTTTTCTAACTATATGTATAAAAAGTAATAAATAAATAAAATAAGTCAGTTTTAGTCTATCATCTCAAACACCTAAATCTGCGGCTGCAAATAAAAGTTTTTAACAAAACGTAATTCTCGAAACGTCTGCCCAGTCTGGTAATTATTTTTACCATTTTTCATGGGTAAGAGGAGACCGTATTTTAACGTCTCAACTGATGAAAATGATATGAATTATTAAAGTACCTAGTTAAAAATCGTGATTTTCGCGATACATCAAGTCATAATAACAATATTTTATTTTAATCTTTATTTATCAACAAACCTACCCAATCATTTAAGTTTATAAAAGATATGAACTAAACGTTATTGCAGTGATAGATCAAAGACGTTTCCAGACAAATTATGTTTACCTAAAGCTACACTGTCACTATATCAGAAAAACATTTTTACATGGCATTAATATTTACAACAAACTTCCATCTCATATTAAAACATTGCCTTTTCAAATGTTTAGAAGGAGTTTAAATGATTGACTGCTGGACAAATGTTATTATGATATTTCAGAATATATTAAGTAAGTTTAATTGATAATAACGGTGTGCTATTACATCGCACGCTTAATCAAAAAAAGAAATATCTCCAAATTTCAATTTTTTGGGAATGGGCGTTTAAAGTTTTACACTTTTCCGGCGTGGTCTTTAAAAATGAATAATAAATAAAATATCTATATAAGAAGATGATGTATAGTTCCAAATTATAGTTTAGTGTACTAGCCTTTGTTAGATAGAATAAAAAGTATAATTTATGGATTATAAATTATTAAATTATGACATTAAAAATGTAAGTTCGTACTTACTTCAGTTTATGATTAATAATTCGATTTTATTTCAAATAATTTTCCGTCAGAAAACTTAAAGAAGCAGTTTATTAGAGAAAAGTTATTCAAATGTGGAATCTCAATCCAGTTTAATTCGTTTTATTTTAAATTATATAACTTTATTACAAAAATATTTGTACGTATCTCGGATTTTTACAAACCTTGAGAATAAGAATTGGATATTTCTTGGGTAAGGAACAAAAATTTACAATAATATACACGTTTATTCGTACTTTCAATGTAAAAAAAATATAGTTCTTACCTACTGTCATTTTCAAATTCAAAATATTCTTTATTCAAATAAACTGTTTACTTGCTACCACTGATTCGGAAGTTTGTTTCTACCGAGAAGAAACCATCAAGAAACTCGGCGGAAAATCTTTTCAACAAAAAAAAATTACAAATTGATTGGTTATAAGTTATTCGTTGCAGCTTGGTGCGTAGCTGACTGCATTTGACAGGTTGTCATAATTAATTAATGTCAAATCGTCGTCAATTTGCCCGAAATCGCTTTTTTTGGTAAAAGTGGGTGAACTATTGATAGCTTGATTGGCGCAGCTAGATTTTATCTTGTCTCTAAAGAGATGACTAACCGAAACCTTAGGCTGAGATTCATTTTCAACACTTTGGTCGTTATCAGGTTCCTTAATCGCAAAATTCTTCTTCGTTCCTTAGAAAATTACTGACAATGTTGAGCAGTTTTCTTGGAATTAATAAATTGAATAATGAATAAATAAATATATGGAACACTTACACACGCGGTCGTCCGTCCCCAAAGTAAGTAACTTACTACTTGTGTTATGGGTGAGAGACAAGTAGCGAACATTTTATACTTATGTTTTTTCAAATACATACTTAAATACAAATATACACGCAGACTCGAAGACCAACAAACTCATTTATAGAAATTGTTGGCCCTCGGCGGGAATCGAACCCGCGTCCCGCGAAACTGACGGCAGGGTCACTACCCACTGTCTCTAAAGGCGGTAGTCTCTGCCATGTTGAGAAGTGAAAGAGATTGGAAAGCCGTAGTCTCCTTTTGTGAAACCATCATGGTCAGGAAGGAGACTGCCGAGCGTAACCGCGAAAGGGCTGATCCTTCTCGCAGGCAGAGACGAAGGGGCCGTAGAAACCGCCCTAATTGATAGTCCCGGCCAATGGGACCTCTGGGGTCACGATCGGTCATAGTGGGGGCTGTGGTCGTTCCTTTCGACCCCGAGAGGAAACGGAGTTTGTTACACAAGCTCCGTACTATATTTTGTGGAGCACGATGTGCACGGCACTAGAGAGACCTCGGTGCAGTTCGTAGAGATCCCGGGGCCTCTCTGCTAGTGCGGAGGCTGTCCATCGAGGGGGTTTTAGTGGATAGAAATTCCACATAACCAGATCTCACCCCTAAGAGTTCCGGTATCTTTTTGAAGATTTCCAAGGGTCACTACCCACTGCACCAACGGGCGAGTCAACATAGAAGATGTTGACCTATCAGAATCAAGAGACGTACTAGACGTGTATGGGCGTGAAGACGATAGACTAGAAGAAGTATCGTTGACGTGCCGTAAAGTTCCATATTAGCTATTTTATTTTGTACGATATCATTATTCTCATGGATGAAGGAATCGTCACTGTCATCATAAGGCATGAGGCTTGTTTTACATAAACTTATGTTTTACAGAATTGGAATTAAATAAAAAATAGGAAATTAATCGTGAAGGAAATCAATTTAAGTTGAAAACGTTATTACAGTCTTCAACTTAATCTTACTTACTTAATATACTTATTTGGTATATTTTCATCTGCGATTTTATTGTTAAACACAGCTGCTGTTAGGGTAATGGAGTCACATTCTTTAGCCTCTCCATTTCGATTTTGACTAATGGAAGTCAGTACAATTAAATTAAAAATTCGACATGCTCACCACGACCTCATCATGGAAAACAAATGTATTTAATCTGGTTAGAAAACTTTTTTAATAAGACTAAAGTAGTTACGGGGATGTTTTATTTCATTGTAAAAGGAAATAACTTAAAATATCACACTTCTTTTTGTTTTTTTTTTTATTCTTAAACCGTAATAAAAATAATTGATATACATCTATCTAATAACCTTTTAATAATAAACTGAAGGTACTCCGATTCTTTCAAACAACTTATAATATTTTTTTAAATAAAGAAGCATAAATAGAATTATTCCGCAATTCCGTGGCATAATTTTAGTAATATAGTGAAATAAGTCTGAATGATATCTTTTTATCAATAATAAAAACAAGAAATTAGACTCACTCTTTAGTAATATAAAGAGTTATTAGGTTTTATATCGCCCTAGAATCTCCTTACTTTCACTACTGCTGGAACATGTCTGAATCTTTCCCTTTAGTGTTATCAAACAGTTCACACGAATTTGTCAAAAAGAGCGAAACTATTATTTATTTCATTCATATAAATCGGAATCGTATGGTTGTCGAAGCAGATCTATTCTTGGGGTTACGTTATAAAGTTTTAAATTGAAAACTCCAAACTGGCAATTTTTGAGTTGTTTCTTTTTTTGATTAAAGGTGCGACATATTTAGTACTATTACTAGACATTTGAAATTGATATTGACTAATTAACTTCTGACGTGCTTATAACTGTATTTTTTGCCATTTTATCGTAGAAATATTAATTGTTATAATCAGCTATTGTAAAATTTAAAGATTAAGTGCTTTATGTTAATCAAAACTTAATAAATTTGACAATGTTAATGTAAGCAAAATTATTTGCATACTTTTAAGTTAGTTTAATGTCAGGACACTAATAATGTTCTCACCATCTTATTATTATTCACCACATTATAGCAAATAATTATTTTTTTGTCTTTTATTTATTTAAATACAAATTTACATTATTATTATTATAAACTTTTATTATTCTATTAAATAATAATTAATAATAATAATTTAACTTTTATTATTATACACTTTTAGTCGAGGTTCACAAATGTAAGATATAGGTTCACTGATACCTCATAACATGACTATAATGTTAAATGTGGTGTAACTATGGACATGTGTGAAATCAATTAGTTCAATGAGTACAATTTTTTCTAATTTTGATTAATGTATTAGTAGTAATACAAATTGTTCTAGTAAAGTTTGAATCAGATGAATCTTGAGAATAAAATATCGAAAAATGATTTTACCTAATTGAAATTTTGAACATAAAAGTAGTTATTGTGAGTTAACCGTAAGTGATAGAGACGTGCTGTGGCGGACTTTTTCGTAGTATTTTTGTAAATCTACAATTCTTTACTACATTACTTCATTTTTTTAAAGGCCCGAAAACAAGCATAAAACGATATTTTTTTTTAATGAAATCTAGCTATATTGGTTTTTCCTCCCCAAAACCCTCAACATGCTGAATTTCGTGAAAATCGTTTGTGCCGTTTCCAAGATTTGAAATGTTTAAATATAAAAGATTAACTCATTTAAATATTAAAGATAGATTTAAACTGCAAATCGTGAGTATATTTGATTAGATAATTGATATTATTAGACCTCATTTGAATGTCAGATTGTACTTGAGGTAAATCAATATTAGTAATTGACAAATAAATCGATGAATATTGTTTTATTGTTTAATAGGCGAACCTAGCTTAGCTTGACTACAATCACATCAAATGGTCAGCGCGCTTACCTCGAAGATGTCTATTTACTCTTCATTTGCAGAGATATTGTGCGCACCAGAAATAAAGGAGCGAAATGCTTCGAGCGCCTCTCTAGGATCTGTCGGATGTGATATAAAAGGCTAAATTTATGTTGGAAAGGGTCATGACTAAAAAAAAATAATATTGGTAGTTCGTCTTAATACAGTTTCAAAGTTCTTGCAAGCGCTCCTTACTAAGATTCATCACCAAGTATTCTTATTAGGTATTAACACGTTATTAACATCACATACAAGTAGTAAGTTACTCCATTAATAATGCATATGGGTGTAACACTGTCATAGCGTGCCGGGTAACTTGACGGTACATAATCACAATAACAATAACAACCAAGCGGTGTAGGATACAGGATGATTTTATTTCATAAATCGTTATACACCATAGTTGTTTTGCACGATAAATGATTATGTTATTTTATGTTATGTCTGAGTATATGAAACAGAAATGCAATCAGTTCTCTACGTTTATACATGGCGCTTCATGTTCGCAAAACAATAGCCATGATTTAATCATTGACTCTTTATATCTAAAATGTGCTTATATACAAAAAATAAAGCAATAGCAGTATCAATAATACAGCAGTGTTGACATAGTCTAGTATATACACAAAAGTACAAGAATCCTACCTAAAATTTGATGTGTGGAAGAGGAAGGCACTGTGTGAAGTGTAGACTACCCTGAAATAAAGTCTCTAGCATTGCTATATTATATTTAATTTACTTCATGATATCTCAAAAGAAGCTTACCATAGTTGATTTAAAAGAACCACTCAAGTTATGTATCTAAGTAAGTAGTAACTATCGCTCTCAGAGAGCCACTAAGCTGGTGTGTAGATAGCGAATTAATAGTAACTTGTAATAAAATAGTACTGGAACTTTAGTTTTATCGAACCTACAAAAGTCAATTTAACATGTCCAATCTTGATATTCAGGATAGCCTCTTCTGCCCTTAACATTAATAAATAAGGTATTATGCCATGATAAAAATAATCTAAGATAAATCATAACAACCTGTATATAGGTGTTCGCGCAACCCTTTCCCAAAAGTAATTATCATCGGGACTAAACTGCAATCAAAAACGTACCAAAAACTGCTTCACCGAGATACTTGTTAATATTACAGCAGCTATCGAATTAGATCGTACGCTGTTAATCACCCACCTCTCCCTCAAGATAATTACCTCGCAAAACAACAGCATTAACCGAAAAACGTAATCTAATTTTAATTTTAATAATGGTAACCCTTTCGGGAGCGCAACTTTTGAATTTCCGTTTTTAGCGGTTGGCTTTATTAGTGTTTGTTAAGAGAGTGACGGCGCGAATTACCTACTTGTAATGACAACTTCGGTTTAACTATCTGAATTTAAGGGTCTTAAACCATAGGTCCTACACTATATATTAAAAGTAGTTTCATGTTATTGTATAGGTACATTAATACTAACATTCGTAACATGAATAGGAACATATTAACGTCGATTTAGGTTTAAATTATTGCTGTTTTAAAAAGAAATGGTTGATAATCGGAACATTGTATGAACCATATACAGGTTCACTAAGACAAAATTCTGATGTTAATAACAAAAACGACAGGACATATTAAAGGGAATGAATCAAATATTGAAGGCCTTATGAATTAAAAAAAGAGAAATATTGTTTTAAGTTTTAAAAAACTTTTTTTAAGTAAAAAATAATTTAAATTTAGTTATTTACAAATTTCATAATTTAAATTATATATATCTTAAAAAAGTAAGTTTGTGCTATTATATTTTATTTTATAGACATCAATTTTATATTTAAAGCTAGAAATACTTAAGACAAGAATTGATACAACGCCCAGCTAGTAGAAACAAGTAAAACTGTTGTTGGATCTCTTTTATTATTATTGAGCGCTCCAGTACTGTCAGAAGGAAGACAAACACTTTATAAAATGATAAAAACAACAAAATAAAACAGTCTTACTGCTTTTAGAGACTGACAGAAAGAAGCTTTGGTCCTGAGACACAATAAATCATAATTTTATCTTACTAATGTTATAAATGCAACCGTTTGTGAGTATGGATGTATGTTTGTTACTCTTTAACGGCGAATCCGATGAACCTATGTCGATGAAATTTGGCATAAATATTCCTTCTACACCAGGATAATAAATAGGCTATTGAAATCCTGTTAATTCTACAGGAATAGGATGAAATTGAAAAGCGTCATCTATTATCAACCTATCATGCGACAACAGTCCACGAAAACGAATTTGTGAGTAAAAGCTAGTAAATGGAATAATTTAAAAACACTTTACTTTTACTCCAAATTAGGTAGTCACATCTAAATAAGATAATTATAATAATAATACTTTCGAATACGCTAGGCCTCGAGGTAGAGTTACATCGCATCGTAGTGTATGTAATAAGTAGATATATACTAGTAAAATGTAAATATAGGTATATTGAAATTATTGGATGTAGTAGCATTGGTTAATTGATGTAACGCCTCTTTTATTTACAATCAATTGGAAGTGTAACTCTCGAGTCATATACTTTTTGTGCATAAATATATACAGAAAAAAAATAGGCGATAAGTAAAATAGACAAAGTAGAAGCCGACATAAACAAGCGGCTCATGCTTTGCGCCATACAAAAGCACGTAATGTGTTTTTTGGTAACCGATTCTGTAAAAAAATTCTACAAACAATTTTAGCCTTTTCATTACAACAGTTGTAAATCGTTATCAAAGGAAGGCTGGTATATAACGCCTACTACTATACTATTGAGGATTTCATTTATAATCAAAATGTATGGATTTAGCTAATCTGCGACTTTGCACAAGATGCCTATAACGAAAATAAATTATTATTAGAATTATGTTTTTAACAACAGCAACCTCTGAGTTACTTGCTGCCTCTTTTCGGTAGGAGCAATTTTCCGAACCAGCAGTAGAGTTGACGATTCGAAATAAACTTGTTGGCAAGTTTATTTGAATCAAGGAAATTTCGAATTGGAATACCACAACGGGCCGATTTTCACGGTTGCACTTGCATCAGTTTTACTACGATTCTCCATTAGCGAAACCGCCATTTAGTGATATTTATCGCTTCCTGGAAACCTATAATATAGCGATGTCATTCGCGAATTAGGTTTTCATACACTCCCAAATAAACGGAATTTAGCATTTGTAAAGAGAGACCAATTAGGAGATATGCCGAATTTTAGGTAAGCGCTTGCATGTAGTATGAGCTCTATAAAGCAGCGCACTTGCTTCTCACCGATGACTTTTGGCCAGAATTAAAACTGTTAATTTCAAATGTTGGACTTTAGATTTTATTTAGATCAGAATGATTCGCACGTATTTTTTTCCTTAAACTATTTAATGAACTTCTGTAGCGATAGCTAGTCGACTGCTTGCAAAATTTTCTCAATTTGGGAAGTCATCACTATGGATTCCTTTCATTTGTCGGAATAGGACATTAAAAATCAATACTTATAGATGGTGACTACTGGGTAGGTGTTTTTGGCTAGGAATTCTGATTTCATAGATCGGATATACTATAGGGTATATATAGTGGGGGACAACAGCTAGCTTCGAGGTGAGTCTTGGGCTTAAACTTCAATTACTAACTGCATTCAAACTTTGAGATTAACTTCAAGTCCTCTTTAATACAAAAATGGATTACCTTCTAAATCGCTTTATTCAGTTTTTATAAATAAGTGTAATATTTAAAGGGTCACATGAACGATTCATCTTTTCAGCCTCCGACTGACAAAACTGAGTTGCGTAACTCAACTTTCATTGCCACAGTAATTTGTTAAAGTTAACGCATGAAACGACAACCTTGGGGGTAAAACCAACCAGTTGAAATAGATCTGCGACGGACCATATATTCATCCCCTTTACGTACTTGTAAGTTTCAAACAATATAAGAGAAGCGGGCCATTTTATGTTGGTAAAGGAGAAATGATGATTAGAATCATTTATCATTTTAATACGAGCTCTACCCCTTGTTAATAGGCTGTCGAGGGAATTAATAGACGTAACATTATTTTCATTGTCAATTGTGGGTTTCTTGTTTAATATTAAATATTTTTAAATGTACGTCGTGTCTATATAGCCACGTTAAATTTTTTTAATTGCCAATACAATGTTAACTCCAACGGCATTTATTTATTCTAATTACATACATTGTAACTAAAACGTTTATATGGTATTTATAAAAACAAAAGTATACATAATAAAATAATTATAAGCTTAAACTTATTATTTAGCGGACTTAAATTATAAATGCCACGTATGGCTCTTTTTGTAATACAAAAAAAAATCATTATCCTCGCATTTATCCCATAACAATATTCCATAAGACATAATGCTATGGAAATAGGCAAAATAAACAAGTTTTGCTGTTTCCACGTTTGTGTGTCATACACCTGGTACCGGAATAAGGATACTGATGAGCAAGGAATGATGTCACAAACACACACAGATGTGTAAGGAGTATATGACTTAGTCATTTCTACAAATCAACAGTACAAACGAACTGTCGATCCTTTACATCTTCTATACGTCAATGTCTAAAAAGTAATTATTGAAACGAAAGACGCTTGAACTTGGGGAAAGCGACCCCACACTAAAGGAAGCTTTTCTCCTAACGTGTGTACGGGACGTCCAACAAGCCAAGTCCAACGATGAAGTTTTTTAATGCGCTGTTCCTTTTTATATGATGCAACTGTAATCAAACCACTGTCACTAGTGGGGTAAATGCAGTGCCATAATACAATATAATAATATGTGTTATTACTTATAACCAAAATTAATCGAAACTAACCGAAATATTAATATCCCAGAATTGTTGCTGTAAATCAGGTTTCAAAGAAAATCAAAAACCTTATAATAGATAACGTCACAATTATATTCCAGCGTAAATATAAGTACCTGGGTGACCGAGCCTCGATCGGTAATTTTTAAAATTATGTATAAAATAATAAATTAAAAAAAAATTGAAAAGAAAAATTAAAAAATTATAGGGCAGGTGGGGCTCGATCCTAGGTATTTTCACCTCTCTAGACCGCCCGTTCCCCAACCACCATGACTTTACAATTGACAGCGAAATATTGCGATTTTATTCAACGTAAATGTCAAAAAAAATTTAGAGCCCGAAAACGACATTTTTTTAACCCAAAACATGCTGAATTTCAGGAAAATCGTTGGAGCCGTTTCCGAGATTCCGAAAATATATAAACATACAAGATTGACTTATTTAAATAATAAAGATTGTGACGTTATTAATCAAAACAGTAAAGTCAAGATTAGTTTTAAATGTCAAGTGTCTGTAAAGTAAAGATTTATTTCAAATGTCAATTACTTATTTATAACTTTTAAAACATACAAAACTAAGCAAATTACATATATTCGCCCCTTAAAGGAGTTTTTTCATACCACGAATTTTAAAAAACAACAAAATGAGAAACTACGGCGTCTGTCACATTTATATTCTTGTATGTAATGCCCCTAAATATATATTTCGCATGGTGCATGAAATATGTAAAACAGTCGTGCTCGTTGTATTTTATACGACATTTTGTCATCTGGCCATCCCGTTCAAGAACGTGGTTGGATTGCGTAAGCTTTGAAGAATGCCAAATAACTTAGGTACAATATGAGACATGGTGTTTCTTCAGTTCACAACGTTATAGCAGCATAAAGAGCTAAAATATATTGTCAATACAGTCCGTATATATTTCATGCTATAATGGTTGCATAATCCAAACATAATACAAACATAAGCCGTATTAAACATAGTACCAGGTTGACCGAGCCTTGCTCGGTAATTTTTTACTAAATAAAAAAAAAAAAAAAAAATTGGGTAGGTGTGGTTCGAACGAAGGCTTGAATGGTGGAGTCACGACCCCCATTATTGGGGAAACGATGCAAGGAGGAGGTGGTTCGAACATCCACACAAGCATCATCAGGAGTTAGACTCCACAACAAAAGCGTAATGCGATACATTACCTAAGCTAGCATAGTTATATAGTAATTGGTTAAACCCCACCGTTTATTTTGCCTCTGAACGCGTGTAACAAATTCGAACAATAAACATTTATCTGATCGTTAATGAGGGTGACATGATCTTAGTTGTTCTAAAATATTACATCGGAGGCTTTTGTCATAGGTGTGCGGAATTTCGAAAAAATGGTTTGTGATCATTTTTTGTCAAATTGATCATCAGATCATTCAGATCATTACTTATCGAAATTGCCACAACGCAAACTATTATATTCTTCATAGAAGAGTAATCTACGTTTTTAAAAAAGTACATGCTTAATATATTTTTAAGTAACGTACAGAATGTAATATTTATTTTTCTTTGTTGCGGCACTGTATATATTTCTTTTTAAAACAAAAATATTATGGAAAATTGAAATTATTGAAAGCTGTGTTAAATAAAATATTTATTTATAATAAAACATATAACAATGCTACTAAAACAAGATATTAATTAATTGTTTCTATACTATTTGTTTGTAATAATATTGTTAATTGATATGTTCAATTTATAACTATATAAATATAGTAACGATCGAAATTGACAGATTAAATTTTTTGGAGTGATTCCAAAAAGATTTAATCAATCAAAAAATTAGTTTGAAAAATATTATAAACTTTACTTAATGAAAGTGAAATATTAATTGTAATAATGATTATAATATCAAATTTTCCAACTGATTTTTTAACCATTGTTTTAAAAATTAATCCATTACAACATTTCAATAGCAATATACTTTTGATTATAATGAATTAACAAGGAATAAAGAACAGATTTCTTAGAATAGATATCATCCCATAACTGTACGAAAGCCTCTCTTCTTATTGGAAAGAAACTTAAATTTAAAGATCCACCACGCTGACATAATGCTGTTTAAAGTTAGGCTTAGGTATTCTCCAGATATATGCAGGCTTCTTTCGACGTTTTAAAAAACGCGTGATAAACTATAATTATAAGTAGTTTTAGTCACTAGTTTGTATCATTTTTCATTCAGCTGAAAAATATTAAGAAAAAAAATTATATTTTAAGGTTTCCAAACCCTCTTCTGTTCTAATTTGTAATATTTTTTTTAGTAATTTGACTTAAAGAAAAATTACACTTTATTTCCTTAACACCATCGCAAAATATTTAATAAGATGTTTTATAGAGACAGATTAGTCTTTAATTCGAGAACAATTTAACATATTCATAAAAACATAACATCATTTCACGTTAGTACCTTTGTACTCTGGTCTTATTTATACTATGCATTCTTTCTTGTTCTCATTTCAACGTGGAGCCGTATGATCGCGCTCGGGTTTCTTCGCTTTTAAATTAAATAAATAATGCATACAATTTGTGCGCAATAAACTTTGGAGGTGTAGGTAGGTAGTCTTTGCGCTGAATTTCGCGCGCCCGCCCTACTGGGAACAATAACGGTTGCTGATGGCGCTAAAACGTAACATTTCACATTTACTTCTGAACTTAGAGTCCTGATACATAAAGTTACATTTTAATACATGTTTTTCTTTTGGCCAAATTAACTTCCATATTTATTTATACATTTTTTATAAATTTAAATTCTATAATTAACGGATTTGTTAATATTATAACACCTAAATTCATTATAAAACGACGTTGTGTACGCGTACATATAGTTTAAGAGTAATATCTAGTCTGAAATGTGTATTTATGTGTCCTAAATAAATAAATAATTAGTACTAAGTTATAAATTTTAGTAGGCATATTGTTTTTACACCTAGCACATTTTTTATAAAAATCAATTCTGGACACTCATATTTAATAATATAAATATTTTATTTATTTTTGTTTTTATGTTTAACAGGTGATTTCTTGACTGATATCATGGCTGATGGTAAACACAGATAGTCTAAGGTGGAGCACGCTTGCCTAGAATATGCCTATTCACTCTTGCTATCCATATTCTAAGATGTGGGAAAAATAAATGACGAGAGATAATTCTATCATTATTTTTACTTATTCTGAATTTAAAGTACTTCTTGTACTTTGCACAACAAACGTGATGAAGCGAAGCGTTTCGTAGGATTTCGTGGTATCTATTACGTAGGGACAGAAATACTTTCGTGGAAAGGTTGTGAAAGCGTTGGAAAAAGTCATAATGTAGGTACATACGAATTGGATATTGTAGAAAACTGATACAAAGACAACCCAGCACCGATGTTGCAAGCTGTGTATTTTAGTTTTATTGCCCATTAATCCTATCGAACCATAGAGTATAAAGTATGCAACTGGTGTTTGGCATATCCGTTCCACAAATGACAACAGTGCTCCTGACGCCGTCGTGCCTGGAAGTAAAAGCGCTTGGCTTTTTAAAGGATGCCAAGTTTCTGGGCGAACGTTTTTTTATTTATTTTATTATTGAACACATTTGACGAAACATTAAAATCCGGGAAATCGGCCCTGTTTGGAATAAATTTGATACCTGCATATAAACCCATCAAAAACGTTTTGCGCAATCTTCATAATATGTCTAATGTTAATAAGAGAGGATATTTTTTTGAAGATTATGCTATATTTTAGTGCCTCGACGACCTGCTAAAGGTATATTCACATCGGCGTAGACCGAAACATTGTCATATTTCCGAGCACGAGCCCAAGTTTGAACAGCAGCTCTATGTTCTTGTAACCACTTCCTTTGTATAGTGTTTACGGTACATAAATACTGAATAAGTTGAACCTGTAAACAGACTAACGAAGTTTTATTACATTTCGATACTTTGTTTCTATACATTATCCATTTTAAGATACGGAAGATCCTTATTGGATATCATATTTCTGGGGTTTGGAACTAAATTTTGTAACATTTATAATTTATAAAATTAGATCATATTGAAAAGTATATTTCAATTCATATTACAGATACTTATAAGTATAGCTTCAAAGTCAAACTTCCTGAACTACATGACTAAGGCCTCTTAGTTAAATATATCAGAATAAAATATGATAACAAGAAATATAAGCGAGTATGGACTCGTTTATATTTCGTTACTAAGAAACCTTTATATGGAAGTCATCGAACATATTATTCATGATTGTAACGAAATCAACCTGTCTGTGAAAGCTATTTCTATGAAGTGCACCAATAAACATCTTTACATATTTAAATTACACGCTATTACCTTCTGATGAAAATAACTACCTAGCCTGCTAGGCAGGACTAGTATTATCTAAACGAAATATTCAGCATAGCTTAGTATAATTATCTAAATAATGAAGATCCTAAAAAAAAATTATAGTCGAATCCACAAACAAATTATTTATTTATTACCAATATTTCGGTTAGTATCATAATATATAAACTTAATATCCCTACATGCTTGCTGACCTTTTCGTCGCGTCACCCCCTGACAGATCGGCTAAGGTTATAACCATAGTAATTATTCCAGCAAAAATAAATATTTCAGGAGCCGCGAACGTAGCCTTTTTAGTTAAACAACATAGCTTTCTATATACACAGAGATCTGAGAGTATTTTAACGGAAGTACAAAATATATAGTTAATACATTGCCTTCATCCATGGAAGAACAAAGCATTCAAAATACAAAACGGCAAAATAGAACAATTAAGCTCTATCTTCAACCTACCTTTCATTTACTAACACTTGACGCAATTAAACAATAATAAAAATACTATGAGTTCTGCCATCTAGCGTTATGTATCTCCAACATGCAATGTCGCCCGTTAAGGCATTTTCAGTTTCCCGAGTTAATGGAGTATTCCCTTTAGGTGATCTTTAGTTAGACTAAGGCTTGATTTAAGTATTAAGGTAACTAGCTTTTTGAATACATGGAAAAAAACTAAGACTATTTTAACGAATCCTTTACCAGGTTCCTTTTAATTAAGGAACATTTCCCTACACTAACGAATATTGACCTTTTTTATTTTACCAAAAATTGTATTTTACACACTTTACATATGTTGACATAATATATCTAACTTGTATTTATATGAGTACCTGGTTGATCGAACATTGGTCGGTAATTTTTAAAATTATGTTAAAAAAAATTAAAATAAAAAAAAATTTAAAAGAAAAAGGAAAAAATGATAGGGCAGGTGGGGCTCGATCCTAGGTATTTTCACCTCTCTAGACAGCCCGTTCCCCAAATGAACTACAATGATTTTACATTGGACAGCGAAGAATTTTGATTGTATTCAACGTAAATTAAAAAAAAATTAGAGCCCGAAAACAGTGATTAAACGACTTTTTTTTAAATAGAAGTTATCGATTTTTCTCCCCCAAAACCCCCTACATACTGAATTTCAGAAAAAATTGTTGGAGCCGTTTCCGAGATTCCGAATATATATATATATATATATACAAGATTAACTAATTTAAATATTAAAGATAAAAGCCTAAAGCCTCAAAAGAGGAGATTCCAACCATTTATAAAAAATATTATTAATTTAACGAGTCTATGAATGTGGAAAAGGCGGGAACCTTCGTATGAATAAGGCGCGTTGCAAAACTGTAATTTTTATATTGTACTTTTAACTACTTCAATTATTTCTAATCAGTGTATTTCCAAAATTATAAGTTGCTATAAAGTTGGAAAAACTGTTTTGACTCTTCCCCAAAATGGGGAAGGGTGCTAAAAGACGCAAGCAGGATTTGCCAGCGTCAGAAACTGAGCCGCCCGATTCATCGGATTCGGAATCTTCTGAACAAAATAGAAGAGATGCAGCCGACAAATATAAAATCTTCAAGATGCCTGGATATTCTAGAAAATATCCTGAAAATTCAGATAAGAAAGAATTTATAGTATTCCTTGCACACACTGACGATAAAACACCATTCTCGGACAAAGATAGACTAGCTCTTTCCAAAGCTTTGCGGGATCATTGCGTATCGGGTATCATGCATTTGAGGCCCATCAACCGCTTCAAAGTTGGTATTACATTCGATGTTTCTAATAATGCCAATGTATTTCTTACAAATATTAATCTTCAAAATGAGCTTTCTTTAAAAGCATCAATTCCAGCGGCTGACACCGAGGTAACTGGAGTACTTACTTCAGTTCCCGTAGAGCTGTCAAATAAAACCATATTCTCTTTAATTGGTAGTTCTAGAAATGTTATACAAGTAAGGCGATTCATGCGCAGAGTAAGAGGTGAAGGTGGTGAGATCTCTTTTCAACCAACTCAAACTGTAGCAGTAACTTTTGCATCCACACAGCTCCCAGAGCATGTATATTTGGATTCATGGCGACATGAAGTTAATGTTTATATACCACCAGTCAAACAATGTTTAAAATGTTTACGTTATGGTCACATTGCAAAATTTTGTCGCAATGCTGATGTTTGCTCAATCTGTACAGAAAATCATAATTTTAAAAATTGTAACAAGGACAAAAATGCTCCAAAATGTGCAAATTGTCAAGGAAATCACATTGCCATTTCATCTACATGCCCAATTAAAAAACAAAAAATTGAAGAAAACAAAATTAAGTCCCACTCTGTAAAATATTCAGATCTTTTTAACAATGCAGCCTTTCCTTATATTAATTCTAAGGGTATAGAGGTTCAATTAAGTAAACTATGTAAATCTGATATTTTTATGAATTTATTGGTAGAGGCCTTAACAAAAATAGTAAGTAATAAAAACAATATTCCCATAAATTCAGGATCCATTCGAGAAATTATTCAGCAAACCATAAATAAGAAACAAACTTCTAGTAATCATTAATTTATGGATAATTTAAATATTTTTCAATGGAACACACAGAGTATTTTAAGTAATAAGCTGAGTTTAACTCGTTTTTTATATGATTTCAATATACATATAGGTATCATATCAGAAACTTGGTTGAAGCCTAATATTCGTTTTAGTATTAGTGGATATCAAGTAGAACGAAATGATTGTGGTAGCAAACACAATGGTGTAGCTATTTTAATACACAATTCTATTTCTTATTCTAAAGTAGACTCATATTTTGATAATTCATTGCAAAACATTTGTATTCGTATTAAAGTTAATAACAAAGAAATAAGTATAGTTAGTTTATATATGCCAGCAGACTCCATTCCTGCTTTCAATAAGCTGAAATTAGATAGATTGATCAAATCTATACCTAGTCCAATGATTTTTGCTGGTGATTTTAATGCTCATCACATTTCTTGGGGCTGTGTTGACACTCAGCAACGGGGAAGAGATGTCCTGGATATAATAGATGATAATAATTTAGTGCTCCTTAATGATGGCCAACCAACTACTGTGGGCACCTTGACTTGGCGTCCTAATGCACTTGATTTATCACTAGCTTCCCCGTCTTTAGCTTCTTCCTGTGAATGGTATGTACATAATGACCCCCTTGGTAGTTATCATCTCCCTATAATGATTAAATATGTATTTAACAGTGGTGTAGGTAATAATGAGGTAACAGCCTGTCCATATAGTAATTTACATTTACCTATTTATCCTAAATATAGGCAAGTAGATTGGAAAAGATATGAAACTAATATGCAAAATTTATTGTTAGATTTTAGACCAGACTTGTATTCACCTTTAGATGCATATGAAATTTTTATTAATAAATTAAAGCTAGCTATAATAAGATCTATACCAAGTAATTCCGTTCCAAATACTGTTAAAAGTCATTCTTTTTGTGGTAAGAAAGCTAAGCATAAACCTAATCTACCATGGTGGAATAATAAATGCACAGAAGCTGTTTTCAATTCAAAACAAGCTTATTTAACTTTTAAATACAATCCTTCAGAGGAAAATTACTTGGAGTTCAAAAGGCTTCAAGCTTTAAAGAAATATACTTTAAAAATTGAGAGAAAGAATAGTTGGCATTCTTTGTGTAGTTCCTTTAACCGCTGTACACCTTTGTCTGTCATTTGGAAATTTATACGTAAGTTTAATAAGTCATTTATCCCATTTAATGAAGAAGATGATAGTTGTATTTTGAAATTTTTACAGACATATACTCCAGATTTTGTTTGCAATAATACTAAACCAAATTATTACATGCTTAATTCAAGCAGTGAGTTCATTGTAAAATTATTTTCAATTCAGGAACTCAGATCAGCTATTTCATCACGGAAAGATACAGCTTTCGGACTAGATGGTATTCCATATACTGCCTTTAAGAAAATGAATGAAAAATCATTAAATTCTTTTTTAAGTGTTTTGAATTCACTCTGGATCAATAATGAAATTCCTTTTTATTGGAAAGAAGATACTCTAGTTCCTATATTGAAACCTGATAAAGTTAAGCTAGACCCTAAGTCTTATAGGCCTATAGCTCTTTCATCTTGTACTGCTAAAATATTTGAACAGCTTTTGAAACAGCGTCTGGAATTCTTTATTGAACAGAACTGTTTATTGCCATCAAATCAGTTTGGATTTCGAAGAGGTCGGTCTTCTCGCGAAAGTATATGTCAACTACAGTTAGATATACACAATGCTATAATGAGTAAAGAGTACCTTTTATGTGTTTTCTTTGATATCTCTGGTGCTTATAATAGTGTAAATATTGATATTCTTTGTACTGAACTTTCATTGATAGGTTTGCCTGGAAAATTAATTAACTGGATTCATGGATATATGACTGAACGAAATGTATATGTTAAATATAATAATCATTTATATGGTCCAAGGTTAGCTTCTATTGGAGTCTGTCAGGGTGGTATTTTGTCCCCATTATTATTTATTTTGTACATACGACAACTGAATATCATCCTAGGAACGTCAGTTAAAAATTTGCAATTTGCTGATGATTTAGCTGTTTATGCATCAGGAAATAATATATCCATTATTACTAAAACGATTAATGTTGCACTGGCAAAATTGAATGAATATTTTAATTATCTTAATTTAGAAGTAAATCCTTTTAAATCAAAGGTTGTACTGTTTGGTAAAAGATGCAGTTCCCAACCTAATGTTTACTATAATGGTACCTCTATTCCAATTAGTAGAGAAGTTAAATTTTTGGGGGTAATATTCTCTCAAAATTTGTCTTGGAAGAGATATGTTGATATCATTACTGTTAGAGCTATTAAAGCATCTAATATTCTAAAATCCTTGACAGGTACATACTGGGGTGCTGACCCTAAGATTTTACTTATGTTGTATAAATCCCTTGTACGCAGCCATTTTGAATATGGCTCTTTTTGTTTTGCAGCAGATGAAAAAATTATTAATAAATTAGAATTAATACAAAATAAATGTATGCGAATCATAACAGGTGCATTCAAATCTACTCCAATTGGTACCATGCAGATTGAATGTAATCTCCCACCAATCTCAATTAGGATGGAATACTTAAAGGAAAAATTTATTCTTAAAATTTTTTATCTTCCCAATAATATGCTTTTTAATAGCTTATGCCAAAATGCTTCAAAAATATCACAAAAGCCTTTCTTCTTATTACTAGAATTTTCTAGTATAATTCTTCTTTTTAAAAACCTTAATATTTTTCGATCAAATGCAGTTTTACCTTGTTATCAAGGTAGTTTTATTAGTAAATTCCCTTCTATGAATATTGTCATAGATCACACCTTATCTACAAAAGAACATGTTTATGTTAAACTTTCACACTGGCATGATCACAAGTTTATTTATACTGATGGTTCTAAGAACTCAGACTCTTCTTCCTTTGCTATATATGACTCATCTCAAAATAATGGGTTTGGTTACAGACTAGAAAAACATGCAAGTATTTTTACAGCTGAAGCAGCTGCTATTCTGTTTGCTCTTAAGTACATAAAAAAATTATATCCTTCATCTAATAAATGGGTTATAGTTAGTGATAGCATGAGTGTACTTAAAAATTTACAAAACAACAAGTTGCATGCTAACACTAATTATCTTATTTACAGTATAAAAGAAATATGGATTGAGCTTACACAGTTAGACATTCAAATTACTTTTATTTGGATACCATCTCATGTTGGAGTTGTTGGAAATGAAAGAGTAGATTATTTAGCTAAAGCAATTGTTAATTCTATAAATGTTACAACAGATTCTGAAATTAGTGATAATAGTATTACTTTGCCGTTTACAGATATTGTCTATAATTTAAAACAGCGTATGTGTAAGAAATGGGCTAAACATTGGTATAATTTTTCTGAAGTTTTAAATAAGGGCCGCTGGTATGCTTCTCTAGACATCAAAGTCAATAGTCCTCCTTGGTTTTACAAAACTCGAAATTATTCTAATAGAAAATTCTATGCAATCATGAGTAGATTGCGTTTTGGTCATTGTCGTCTTAACTTCCATCTTCACCGCATAAAATTATCGAACTCATCGCTGTGTGATTATTGCGGAACTCAAGAAGTACAAACTATACAACACATCTTCTTCGAATGCCCATCTTTCGGCATTCAGCGCCTTGTGCTGATCGATGAGCTTATTCAATCTTATGGTACTAGTGACTTGGTCCCGCGTCATATAACGGATTTATTAATGAATCCATCGGTTTATTATTACCTTTATAGGTTTATTTCATGCACCGTAAAAGACTTGTAAATATAGTGTATAATCATATTATATTCTATGATCTATCATCTATGGTTGTAAAACATCTTCAGAAACTGAAGATATACCCGTTCTGAGCTTTGACTTTAATTACTGACCATGACAATTTACAAGGACAGAGGACGTTCAAGGATAACGAGAACATGCAAGGATAATGAGAACATGATAATTTACTACGTGAATTAAACTAATGAAGAATATTTTAAACAAATTGAAGACAAATACAATATAAAAATAAAGAAAGATAATTATTTACGCAAGACAAAATTATTGGATATGACTTCAAAGATTTAATAAGTGAATATGAAAAAGTTAAAAATGAAAGAAGAATATACTAAAGACGAAAACTCATTTTATTATTATGGACAATTGACAAGGCGGTATGGTCAACGACCTTAGCCTGCTCGTTTAGAAACGGGCGAATGGAAGTAAAAAAAAGTCTATGAATGTGTGACATAAGACATTTATCATCTTTCACTAGCATAGATAATACACTATATAATACACTAGTCTATGATCATTCACGGATTATTTACGAAATGGAGTACATATGTGCAGTATATTAATTAGTTGATTCCATTATTTCACATTCCTGATACTTTATAATTTTTACTTTATATGTAACAATGTATTTGAAAAACAGTATATTTTGTATTGTATTGACCTGTGTGACCATCGTATCGGTAAGCATATAACAATGTTTCAAAACAATGACGAAATTAGTTAGGTATCATATTTTTATTAGCAATTTTTTTTCAATACATTTTAAAGGATTAATTGAGGACGTTATTAAACATCTAAATGAGACGTCAGTGTGAAGCATAAATCTTCTAAACCATGAAAATAATTTATCAATAAGAAAAAATACACATAAATTATGGAATTAATTAATATCAATATTTATAATTTGAGTGTACTATTTATTATTTAGACAAAATTAAATTACCATAAAAATCACACGCGAGACACTACCTGTTAAGGAACTCTACCACACATTATAAGTGAGTGATTAGGATTTGGGCCAAATTATCAAAGGACAAGTTATCAAAAATTGTAAAGGAATGCTATCAAAATATTTATTAATTATACTTTTTTACCTAGTAGATATAATTTCCTTTTAAAAATATGATATAAATATCTAATCTCATTAATATTAGTTTGATGATTTTGTAAACTAGAGCAAAAAATGCTACCAAATGTAAATATTTAATAAATAGTTTGAATTGTTTTGTTTGCGATGCTGTAATATTATTTTCAGGGGTGAAATTCTAAAATATATTATTGAATATACATTTTTTTTTTGTTATGTAGGGCTAGATGGCAAGTCATAACTTATACTAAGATACTCACAATTTTTTTCATATTCTCATTTCATCCTCTTCAAAGTATATATTCTGCCTCTGTTAATCTTTTGACAACTAATTTGTTTAACAAAAGCATTATTGGCATTACATACTATTGCTATAAAACCAATTATTTATAAAAGATTTGTCATTTTTGCATCCATACTATTAACTTGGTTTTTAACTTATCTACTGCAGTAATATATTGTGACATATTCATCATCAGTATATAATAGAGCACTTGGAGAATGATACATCTTCAAATTATCCCATTTCCTAAATCTACATGTTGTTTCTCTTTATTAATTAATTTAAAATAATTGGTATCTAAAAGTAATTAGAATGCAGAACTGTCCTAAAAAAACATGATAATTGAGTAGTAATTATGATAGTAATAAAAGTTACTTAGTTAGATAAGTTCACATCCATAATATGAATTATGGAATAGTTGACCAAGTTTAGGCATTAGCAATATTAAAGTTTTATCCATTCTTATACAGAGTGCTTCATATGAAGATAAACGATGCAAGTGTGTGTGTCCTAGTATTGCAGCTGTCCTCAATAACACGGAGGGGTCAGAATCGGACAGGAAACTGTACATTGGCAATGTACCGCCTAACAAATGGTAAGTATGAAATTGCTGTTATGTATAGTCAGTAGAAATGTTAAACTAGTAGATTTTATTGACAACATATTTTAAATATACCAAAAAAATATACACCATGACCAGATGACAATATAATAATAGAATTGATTGTGATTTTATATGTTAAATAATATGACAATAAGTATATAAATAACTACAATACTATTAATTAGTGTAGTCGCTATTGTAATGAAAATAAAAATTAAAACATACAAAGATCTAGATTATAAACATATTCCAATCCCTCACAAATAGTAATCTTAAACAAAATAGAAATTCTTACAAAACTAATGACAGAACAATGTGGTTTGTGCCATTTATTAATTATTTATGAATTAAATTTATAATTAATGGAAAACAAATGATTCTTGAAATACTTTATACCATTTTATGGTATTGTTAGCTGACAATAAAAATAGTCAGAAATTATTTTACAGTCTTTATTAAATCAAAATGCTAAATTATTTAATGATTATATTAATTGAAAGTTTAAGTTTCATAAGGTCACTTTAAAATAAAAAGAAAATAATTTTTATATATCAACTACATATTGTATGCTGACCATACAAGTGACCAACAATTTAGTTCAATAGTCTAAAAAATTGTTCAGCACTGCTCGTCACGGACTTACAAGTAACTAATTTTTACTGCAAAGGACTAAAAATACTTTAAGTTTGCAATTTGTACTTTATAAATCATGAAACTAAAATAAACTAAATGATTAAAATATGTAATGAAGCTGAAATTTGTATTTAGTAACTGTGTTGGAGTAATCCTACCCCGTGTTGGCGAAATAATTAAAGGCAAAGATCAAGAATTCTGTCCACGCTGCGAATGCAAGTATGAAAACAGGAATACTACAATTATTAAGGTAATGATCTAAATATAATTATTTAAGATTTAAATCATATAATTAATAGGTGTTTCAAAGGAAATTATTTCTATTTAGTGCTGATTGTTGACAAATATTTGCAAGGCATTTTAAGCACCCTGTTTATCTTTATTGTATTTTTAGATTAGCTGAAAAATATAAAGTATATAATAAATAAAAAAATTTCTGAAAGTATATAATAAATTCACAATTTTTTAAATTATGTCACTCATATGTAATTGAGAATTAGGGTGAAGCACTTGCTGTTTTCTTGATACGTCAAAGGTGTTACCTACCTGCTAAATTTTGGAACTCTATATCTAACTTCTTTAATGAAAAATTGTTTAGAAAAGTCATTAATGGCTGCTCATCTGGCCTTATAACTGGTGTCCCTCAGACATCAGTTCTTTGAGTTGTGTGAGAGATATCACTATATTTTGTTGTACTTTGGCAATCTCTTTAATCCCAATAGCTGTACAAGCCAATTCTACTATCACAAACCACTAAATATGGATAGGTACAAATCTACTTAGAGAACACATTCAATTGACAAGATCACCAATATGTCAACATATAATTTTTCACAACACTAAAATTTTGCTTAACTAACAACACATTTTATATAATGATACATACATCATTTAATAGGAACACTTCTCTAAGAACAATACATTCATCACTCTACAACAAAACTTAAGAAGCCTTAACAAAATAAAAATTAAGACATCCCAGGCGATATAGAACATGAAATAGTTGTAGAGAATCCATGTTCAGAAGAGGTGAGATATTTCGTAATGTCAACAGAACTTAAATTTACAGTAAAAATTTTGATTCCGAGAGAGAAAAGTTCAGAGTATTAAAAGTTGTTATCGAAACAAGTTTTGATTAGAGGTTTTAACTAAATTGGTGATTTGAGTGTTAATATATACTTTAATAGATTATTGATTTTATTTTCAGGTTGTTGTTATCATAGTCATTTGGGTGATAATGCTCCTTGTTGCATACATGGGATTCCTCATCTGTCTTGATCCACTAATTAACAAGAGAGCGAAAGCATCCTATCAAGAACATACTAATGAGGATGTAAGTAATAATAAGATGATAAATTCTTTATATTATATTGGTAATGGATACTATTGAAATGACTTTATAACTGTAAATGGAACTGGGTATTATGTAAAAAAGTTCACATAGTAGTTTTCAGTCGATTCCTAGCAGTATGATACTGAGAAACATTTTTAGTATAATTTTATAAACTGCCTTATATATAACTTAAGGTATAACTCTGACATGAAGGATTGGATTACACTTATCATGGTTTGGAATCGTGAAGATTTTGAGGACTTGTTTACATATGTATTTAAGATGAAAGTTTGGTCTGTATATAGTCATCTGAGAAAATTCTTATACTTGATTCAAATGTTTTTACATAACAGTAAATTATAGATATGCAAGTGACATGAAAATATTATCATATTTCAGTAAGGTATCTGGAACATTGTACTAATTTTCGAAGAGATAGTTAAGTAGATAGTACATATAGATTATAGTGCTTATTATTTGTTACCGGAAATGCGTCTTTCCGCGTCTCTCAAAATTAGTATGTCTGAAAATTTACACTTTGTCTTAAAATCGATCTATTATTGTAGAAGTATGTATTCTAATTCACCAAACTGAACAGTGAACTAAGATTTTAATTATGAAAAATTCTCAAAATATTTTTTGTTCCTTTTTAGGATGAAAGCTCAGTAAGTGGACAACCACAACCAATGGGTTCTCGTGGCAATGTTCTGAATCGTGTGACTCATCAACAAGACAAATGGAAGCGGCAAGTGCGGGAACAACGCCGCAACATCTATGACCGTCATACTATGCTCAACTAGGGCAAAATTGACCAAGTTGTTGGGCCAATCAGGCTTCAGTGCCAGTCAAAAATAAAAGGATACAATATTTCAAAATTTGTTGAGCATCTAATGCTGTATAATAGAATTTATATTTACCAAACTATTGTGTTCATACAAAAATATATAATATCTCACATTCAGCTAATTACAAATAAATACTCACATAGTACATTTGTTACATGTATTACAGGTTGTTAAATTATTTATTTGACACACCAAAATGTATATTAGAATACTTTTGTATTTAAATTTAGTAATTATTCGAAATAAAACAATATTTATAAAACTATAGGAGTAGATAATGTCAACCGATATGACATAAATACAGACAATTTTGTAACATATCAATTTATTTATACAATTTTCACCTACTGATTGGCCATACAACATGGAAAATATATTTAGACGTTTATTAGTTAGTAAGTAATAATGTTTTGCAATAACTTGTATATCATATTCATGTAGTAATGACATATTTTAAAGAATTGCTATTTTTTACATATTTCGTTATTTCTGTATGTATTAAGTCCAATTAGGAAATAGTAGTAGACAAGATAAGGATTATAATGAAGAAAACTTTTGACCTAATGTAAACAGTGGCCTTAATTGTGCTAGTAAGTGTTGTTTGTTCATGCCTATTTAAAATCCTGACAGTTGATAGAAGTTATGTGACGCTAAGTCTATGCATAACATGTGGTAGCTTCCAAAGATGGCAATTTTAGTATTAATTTGGTAGCGTTTAGACAAAAAATATTTGCATATATTGACTATGACTTATGTGTTTAAGTGATATATGTATAAGAAATATAATGTTAACCTTATAAGACAGCTATAATAATATATTCAATTTCATATTTGTATGTATGTGTTATATACTTGTATTGTCAATGTCGCAATGTAGTTTATTTAATATTAAAAAAAACTGCTGCTACTTTAGATGATAGGCATATTTAATTAAAATAAAATATTGTTATAATTTCACATTTATTTAATCAATTTAGATGTATTTCAATAAAATTTTAACATAAATAAATATGTTGACATGCAACTTTGTTCTTTTTTTATTATTTAGGTGTAAAATCGATCAAAACATCGTGATCCATGTATTTCATTGCTCTGTGCCTTCATCTTCTAGTAAAAGATTCTCACCCTGTAATAAGAAAATATAAGTTTCATAAACAAGTATATTTCGTGTGTAGTATAAGTTAACAAATAACTAATTTTGAATATTTCTATATATTTGAATAAAAAATTATATCATATATACAATACTTAAGTTTCTATATTAAAGTAGTATTGGACAGTTTTGAGATTCAAACAGTTGATTGGGATAGCTAGGATAAATAATATTACATTTTTTCCTATATGTTATGCCACAGGAGAGAGAATAAAGGAGGAATTGTCTATACTATAAACTACATGATCTAATTAAGTTAATAAGTGAACTATCTAGAAGCATTAACACTCGCTCAATGCTAGTTTAGAGGACATTCTAAACCAAGCACCACTGAGAATTTTAAATGACTCCCAGGTGGTACTTAAGTCCCTTTATTAGAGTTAAATATCTTTATAGTATTGAACCTTAACAAACACAGGGAAGGAAAGTAAGGTTTGTTTCAGTACTATGTTGCATTAGATGACATGGCCAACTAGCTTGCTCAGAAGAGATTATGAGTTTGATTTTATTGGCAATGCATCTGAATAACTTACGAACATGGCACTGTTCAACAATACCAAGATGGTAAAGACAGCAAATACAAGTTCCTAGCCACTCTTAAAAATCTCAAGCCTCAATTAAAAGTCAGCAGGTTGTTAATATTTAGTAGGCAGAGCAAATAGTAGATTGAAATACGAAAATTGACTGCTTATTGTGATAAATATAACATAAGAGACAGTTGTCATAGCACAAGTAGTATGGATGTATGCATCACAGGAGCTGACCACCCTTCTGTACTGACATGTATCCCCGAGCCTAAATAGAATAGAACCTAATATTTAGAAGGGGCTATACCCAGCATAATAAGAGATAATTGTCAAACTTCAGTGAACTAATTTTTGCATTAGGGTAAAGCATTTAGATCCTAACCAAACATAACCCTAGAAATACAATTTTATAGACATCCTTTATTCAATTGCAAGTTTCTTTTACACATATTTTTCAGTTCAATGCCCCAAATAAATACATATAAAACTGATATGACAAATATGTAAAATGTAGGAAGTTTTCTTTACACAGCTTCATATCTTGAACTGATATGAGTACAAACTTATGTTTAGTATGTCTTTATCACAAAGGCTAAAGACATACTTCATCTTTCTACGAGCAACATATCTTTTGCCATTGCCTGATCCTGGTGCAGAAGAGCTATTCTTTCTCTCTGATCTAACAGAACATGAAAGTAAGAATTTATATCAGCTATAAATTTTAAAGGTGAACATGCAGCAGCAATCTCACTAAACCAGGAATTTTTATAGGATTGAGTAATCTGCTGAGCCTGTTGAGTCTTACACAGTGAGAAAATAAACAACTTCAATTAAGATAAGCTTTAGAACTTATTTTTATATTCAGAGCATGTAACTAAATAAATTTACGGCACTGCTGTAAATCTTCCACACAGAAACTATCAGTTTCATTGCTTTATGCCATACTACTAGTTAAAATAGAGTTCAAAAATTATTATTTATAAAAATAATTAGTTTAACGATAACTTACTAAAATTACTTTCAATTCCTTGGAACATTAAGTATATGTATAATATGCATTAAATTTTCATATTAACAAAAATTTCATAGAACTGATATAATACTGACTATTTATATTAAAAATTAACATCAGAAATACAATCTTACTTCAGCTGAATTTATATCCACTCTTGAATAAGCTTTCTGCTTCTTGATTACTAAATACTTGAGCAGCGTGAGGAAAAGAAAATATCCAATCAAAAGCATTAAAACCCATAACACTAATATCACAACCACCTGTTGGAAGAGAACTGATGTATATAAATATAAAATTTTATAACATAACTGATTTAGAAAGGAATAAATGTGAGTTAATCAATGTGATTTAAAAGTATAAAATGCTACAATTTTGCACTAGGTTATATATGTATAAGAATCACTATACATCTAAATAGCCTAAGGCAAAAGAATAAAATATTAATAAATAAGCTTGTGCTGCTCAGTTATAATCATACTAGCCATCAAAAAAAAAATGCATAAACTTTTGCAGATCACTATAATTATTGTGGGTGTAATTCCTCAAGTTTTAATTAGACAGAACACATTGAAAAATTATAAACTCACCATAATCACAGTAGTATTTCTAGTCTCATATCTACAATCACATCTTTGACAAAATATCTGTGCATGATCTCTGATTCTTTCAGTGACTTTAGGCAAGACTACACCAACACAGTTACTGTAAATATTATTCTCCTTATATAGAGTATCATACTGTTCTCTACTGACATGACTGATAGTGTGGACATGTAATGAGGGGGGATGAAAATCATGTGACCAAACAAGTGTTACATTTGAATGTGGATGGATACATGCCTAGAGGGAGCCTTAAAAGTATGTCATGGTGTGTAGTATGACATGCATATAAAAGGAGTGGCGCCGGAGTTGACAAATGATAGGACAGAATGGAAGAGAAAAACATGTTGTACCAACCCCACTTAGAGTGGCATAAGGACAGGAAGATATACTGTTCTCTACTGATCTAATAGATGTTTAGGTATTGTTATGATAACATTATTAAGATATGATTTGTTTAAACAAGATAAGTTCAAGACAAAACTACTTTTTCTTGTACATTAAAATTGTAAAATTATTGTTTTCCTTTCATTCATTCTTTAGAAATCTTACAACCTATGTCATGAAAATTAAACTATATAAGATTACTATTACGACACAACACTTTGTGATTTTGTCGTGGAGTCTATCTCCTGATGATGCTTCAGTTACGGGGCGAAACAATTGTTGAGATTGTGGTGGTGAATGTGTGCAGTGCTTGTGTATTGTTGTGTTATCAGTGTCAGGTAGTGCATGAGTTCTTGCAAATTCTGCATTTATCAGGTATGAGAACGAATAGTACACTCTACATTTAGCATTATGTATATTTTCTTTTATCGCGGATGACAGCAAAATAATATTCTCATTAGTTTTAAATATAAAAGGTGACTTACAACATATAAATATATGTAACAAGTAATAATATTAGATAATGAAACTATTATTGGTGTCAACAGCTACAAATAAGTCCAACCATTTACAATCATATATATAAGAACAGTGCTAACACACAAGAATACCATGTTTAAATGTTACATACAACAATTATTGAAAATTGTTACTTGAGGTTTGAGTATTCAGAACAGTAGCAAAACACTTAGTATGATTATTTACCATTTGTGTGGTGGAACGAAAGCAATATATAATGTCGTGTTGAATTTTTCTGTATTATTAAATATCGTAGTTGGAGATGGGCAAACACAACGACATCGCTTATCTTCATGAAGTTGTGCCTTAAAATAATAAATATAGATATTTATATTTATGTTACGATTAAATACGTAATATTTGTCATCGTTTTAAATAGTATATTTACCAAAGTAGTAACAACAAAAATTGACCCAACAAGTATGGTTTTAACAAACATTTTTTACACTAAATTCACCTTCCACGATCAGACATTATTTGATGATGAGTTATTGATCATTAGAGAGTAACGTATTAATTAATTTTTATAACATGTAGCAGTTACCCTGATTTAATCAACAAGTAGGTAGGTTTCAAAAATAAATTTCGGTGTTTTTCATAGACTGTTTTGTAAATTTGTACAACTGACAAATAGGGGCTGAAAAATAGAATCGATTTTTATCTTAATCGGTTATTTTATTCGTGTAATCGATTTTATCAACATAAATCGATTACACTAATGTTTTTCGTTGTTTTTAATTGCCTTTTTTCTTGTTTTTGAAGATCAGACATATGTTGTTGGATTAAACTAATGTAGCCAAACTTCACATTTTCATCACGTTTTGCAAACAGTATATCTATATATATTTTTTAATTTTTACTTGTCTACTCTAATTTATTTTTGGTATACAAGTATATACTAATTTGATTGTCATTTCAAAAATATATACAAAAAAGCAACTTTTCTAATAGAAACAAATTAACTATTATTTAGTAAAGCGATTTTTTCAAATTGCTTTGTTTTAAAGGGAGAAGAATCGATTATTCAGTCATCGGATTTTTCTCTCCAAACATCCCTACCAATAGCTGGTCAAAGATATGTAAACACAACATGTCAACCAGAAATGATAACAAGCGCAGATTATCTAAGCATCCAGACCAAAGACAAAGCATAAATTTAATCGGACACAACTAGTGGGCGCCCATTTGGATTTTGGACTACTCATATTCACCCAACCTCTTCCATATCGTTATCAATAGATAGTTATGCTTTCCCTCAATCTAAATTTTATCAAGTCACCCAAATAAATACTAGTGAAAATAAATAATTTTGCGTAATTGCCATGCAACATATATTATATAAAATTATAATATTTAATTATTGCATATATTTTATAATGGTTGAAATGTACATAAAAAACCTTTCTAGCTAAATAACAAATTATATTTAAAGCCATATGAAGGAAGTAATCAATAAACACATGAAAACTAGGAAGTAGACGAAAATAGAGATTTTGGTATTTTCGTCTATCTAGTCTATGTTTATGGCTGCTGACGGATCAGGATTTGAAGTGGGTAGAAGCTAAATGTGTTATTTTTGTGATGAGTGTTCGTGTTATTTCTGAGGTAATAAAAAATAATAATAATAAAAAAATTACTTCATATTACGTTCTATTCTGCTGTTATGATTGCAATATTCTTTGAATATGATTTCCTACATGCTGCCGAGGTGGCAATATTAGTGTCAAATTTTTGAAATAGTATTGACTAGAAAAATGTAGTAAATAAAATAATGGGAACTGTAATTGAGCCAACAACTGATGAATATATTTCTAGCATTCTTATAGTTTTTAATAATACCATATTATGATTATATAAAAATACATCTTTATGTCACCATCACATTCAATGACGCGACGATTTTTATTAAAGGTATATTCTTATTAAATAAAATATATATATTACAAATAATAGTACAAGTATAGAATAAATGTTAATTTTCCACATTACATTATTGTATTAAACAGCTAATAATTCCTCATACAATATATTTGTTTTCTCATTGTTTTTGTCTATGAATAAGTTTCAATTATTTTTAAAATTTGATAAATTTTAATACAGCTAAGTAAGCACAATATACGTGAATATATTATATTCGTAAATATCACACAAATAGGCTAGTTAGCCCTCTTGAATTTGTAAATTAACTGATTCTTTAGAAAAGTTACTCTTAAATAATATTTGCATCTATATAGTAAATATAGGCAAAATTGAAAATGTTCAAAAGTGAAATAGATTTTTTTTTGTTATCATATAGAAATAAAAATATAATTAATCCTTTTGTTGGCAATTATTTGATGTAGACTACACAAACAATTTTTAAATAAAAATTCAACTTGATTTAATAGTGTTACTTAATAATATTAATAACATTTTTATTTAATAAGATTCAATAATAATGTTTTGATGAAATGAAACAATTATTAATATATTGTACAATAATATATTTCATATACAGTATTATTATTATTGATTTATTTAGCTAAGTTACTTAATTGACCCCATAATTGTGTTTCATTAATTGATTACAGAGTCATGTCTGTCATGAATTCTGATCAGTAGCCTCAAAATCTATGTTTGTCAGTTTCATGGTTTTATTTCAATTCATCATAAACTGCACTGCAGGAAAATCTCTGTTTTCTTAGTTAAACTCTTTCTAACAATGATTATTTTAATTATAACTACATATATGAGAATGATGGGGCATAGGTATAGGAACATAATTTGTTAATAACAAAGAGCCAGTGTTCAACCAATATTAAAATAAGAAATAGTAACAAACAATGGTTTGAAGCCTGCAATGTTTGTATGTAAATAAAAAAACAATAACTTTAAAATATTAGGGGTGATTAATGTATTTGTGGTATGGGCATGAAAAAGCACAAATAACTGAAAAATATTTTTATTTTTCAATATACTCCCTTAACCATTTCTTACATCGTAATATTTACTTGTCGATTCCCCAGAAAAAAGAACTTTCCTCCTTGCCTGAAAAATATCGCCTTCAGCTCTTCATCATCGATAAATCGTATCCCATGGAGATTTTATTCACATTTGGGAACTAATAATAATTACTTGGAGCAAGTCAGGATGATAGGGCGAGTGGTTGATCTCCTCAAAACCATTTATCAAGTAATCGCGAACAGCTGCCTTGGAAACATGCTCCATGTGAACTTGGGTGGTCGTGGAGAAGCAATTTAAATTATGCAAAGTTGAAGTATAGTATTTTGCATTTGTTGTCTCACCTTTATTTTCCTATCCAATCCGCAAAATTACTTTGGAGTCTCAAAACACTGTGGCTGTGATTTTTCCAGCAGATGGAGTGACTTTAAATTTCTTTGGAGGGTCTGTCGCCTCGTGTGTCGTGTGTATTCCCTGGACGCCTGTTTACCTTCAGAGTCATAGTGATAACCCTACGCTTCATCTCTAGTTAGCTAACAATTCTTTCTAAACTACTCCAGGTATTTCCGACACAGCTTTAAAACCTACCTACAACACTCGATTTCGCTTTGAGCATTTGCGGGATCCACCTTGCCTAACCTACACACACTATTCTTCATGTTTTCTAACCATTGAAAGGTTTGACAATCATGAAAAATAGTGTATATGATACCAAAACGAAGGTTAGCCATCTCCACTATTCCTTTAACCTCCATTCGGGCACTTTCTAGTACGATTTTCCTCAACTTTGATGACATTTGGAGAGCCGCCCGAGCGAGGGTCATCTTCAATGCTCTCTCTGTCCTTTTGAATTTACTTAACCACTTTTGAACATTAGAAAATGAAGCTGCAGATTCTTTTGAATTACGAATTATTAAATCATATCGCTACCGAGAATGCATTAAATAGATATATCATACTATATTTGGAGATATTGATTCAAGAGTAATATTTTTTTTTTATTGCCTACAGTATTTTAAAACAGCCTCTAAAAATTGATAATCCACACTTAACAACTTATTTTTCTGTATTCAAGCATTGCATAAGGTAATAATTACCTTTTGCAATGCTTGATTATTATTAAGCCAAATATATATTTCACTTTATCAATTTCCATGTGACACTTATAGTATTAAATATTTTTATAAATAAAATACACTCATTTAATACAAGATAAAAACCGCCATGTTAAAATAAATGAACAGGAAATTGACAATATCAATATTTTATAATAGAAATATTCTGAAACTATAAAGCTTATCATACTAAAGTTAATTGATACAATTTTGAACTAAATAATAGACCAAAAATTGTGTTGTGTTTATATAATAGTTATTTACGTGAATGTAATATATATCATATAATCATTTACGAAAAATATAGATTTCTGATATTGCAGGTTTTCTCGTAATTTTTTAACTTTTTTAGACAAAATTTAACCTGTAAAGAGTTTGTATGTTTCCTTAGAATTTCTGTAAAAGAGAAATCAATTAATTCTTATGTAAGAACAGCACATTTTAATTTATACTTATTAAAAAACAAAATCCTCAAAAGCTGTCTGTATGTGATCGATTTTCGCTAAATCTACTGGGTGGATTGTTGTACGGTTTTCACTAAAAGTTAGTGTAATTCTTCCGGAAGGTTTAGGTTAATAGTACATAACGGTTTTATGTAAATTGTGTAGAAAAGGTCATGCAGTCGTTAATAGCTCGCCTTCTTGGAGCTTTAGTTGCGTGCGCCGCGTTAAACAACAGATACATAATTAATATTAGAGAATTGTAGACCTAAAAAAATAATGCAAAAAAGTCCGCGACACTATTTTATGGTTGGAAATATGTATCACTATTTTTATGGTTGGTTTGGTCTCTATGGTTAACTCACAATAACTTCTTTTATATTCAAAATTTCAATTAAAAATATTACGTTATTTACGCAGGACTAACTGACACTGATTCCTACGCGGTCGAAACCACAAGCATATCTAGTTAAATATCTAATTATGTAGCTTTACCAAACAAATATTTTTGATCTTTATGTAAAATTGAAATATCATCAGCAAGGATATTAAAATTTTGATATAATCTAAAATGCTAAATTTTAAATCGGTATGAAATTAAACAAACCATTAAAAATCTTGAGTGTCTACAAAATATATTTAACATGTCAGACTAGGTTGTATTTATTATTATATGAGTCACGTCGCGTAAAATCGAGGTTTAAAGGTTTTAAAAGGTTCGACGTTTTCGCAAAGTTGCATCCACCGTGGTCAGGAACTGACTGGAGCGCCGCGGCGTCTTCGTACCCGAGTACTACAGTCATTATTTTGTTCAACTACCCTCACTTGAACCGCACACGTTTATATAATAATAAGTAGGTATCGCGAGAGTTTGAAAAGTAGGTTCTACTTTCAAATATCAACAGGAATATTAAAAAAGTGCAGAAGTTATAAGTCAGTTACAGTATGTTTAAGAAGGTTTATAATACATAGCAGTTATAAATAGTTGAAATTAAAAATACAATATCCCTTCTTTTGAGATTCAGTTATAAGTATATATTTATTTGAATATTTGTTTCAACAGTAGTAATATCTAATTAAGTAATATAGAGAGTTGACGAATTCAAGAGAACGAAGGAGGGAAACGTGATTGTACCAACTCCACTTTGAGTGGGACAGGGGCTTAAGAATGATTGAGTATTATTGTTCCAGAATGCCCATCCAGGCGCCGCAATGGACGGACTATCTCAACTGCCCAGTATGTTGCCGCGAATTTGGCGCCCCGCCAAGGAGCCCCATCAGCCTTGGATGTGGCCACACACTCTGTGGACATTGTCTTAAGCATTTGCACAGAAAACAATGTCCCTTCGACCAGGTTAGTTTTCTTTCTTACAAAAATCAGTCATTAAATTGGAAAGTAATTCTGAACGTAAGCATATCGAAGCAAAATTTCACGAGAAAATAAATGTTAGTAAATATTTTTAAAACAAAAAATAAAAATGAATGTTCTGTTATATGGTATGGTATATGTAATATGGTTGGTGAATAAAGCAAAGTAGGGTCTTTTAACATTTGATACCAAACTTAAACAAACGATTTTAATTCAGTGTCTGTATATGTTTCGAAAGGCGTATACAAACTTAAAGATTTGATTTTTTAAGGTAATTGAATTTTATTTTAAGGATTGAGTTATTGAATTTAACCATAATGTGATACGAAAAAAGGTAAAACTGGATTTTAGTTAAAAATAATAGTTTGGAGTAAATTATGAATATCTAATAATATTCAAAACGTGCGGTGGAGCTACACTTAATAACCAATATATAATCATTCTTCTATACTTATTATTAAACTCTCCAAAAGCTGTCTGTATGTGATCAATTTTCTCGAAATTTACCGAACAGATTTTTGTACGATTTAAACAAAACGGTGGAGCAATTCTTCCGTAAGGTTTAGGTTAATAGTACATTACATTATTACGCTTTTATGTAAATTGTGTTGAAGAGGTCGTGTGGTTGTAAAAATCTCGCCTGCTGGGAGCTTAACCCTTAAACCAGTAGTCATTCGCTAAAATAATATACTTATTAATTGTAGATTTACAAAAATACTACTAAAAAGTTCGCGACAACATGTCTCTATCTCTGACGGTTATCTTACAAAATACTTTTATGTTCAAAATTTCAATTCAGAAAATAATTGTGACACTGATTTTCACGTGGGCGAAGCCGCTGACAGTTCAATATAAAAGAGGAGCACTTGGGTACTTGCATACTACCTATTATTATATTACTCTCTTTTACCCGCAACTTCGTTCACGTGGACTGTTGTCGCGTGATAGGTTTATAATAGATGGCGCTCTTTAATGCTATTTTATTCCTGTAGAACAGGATTAACTTAATTAACTAATAAACAGTATTTCTATACCCTATATGTCACCCCGGTGTATAAGAAATATTTGTGTCAACTTTCATCGATATTGGTTCAGCAGATTCGTCGTGAAATAGTAACAAACATACATTCATACTCACAAACTTTAGCATTTAAAATATTAGTAAGATTATATTATTTGGTATTCAGTTGATAGCGATGGATATTCTTTTGTTTGTAGACAGTTATCCACGCAGAGCCCGAAGAATTGGTTGTGAACACGGCGCTTCTTCAGTTAGCGGGGTATACCCCTCCCGCGCAGCCTTACCACCCGCCCTGTATACAGGCCCTACCTGAACATGACCGCCAGGCATATGATGTCATCGTGCGGTGCCTCGAACATCTCGCTGTATATCTTAAACTTTGTGGTAATTACGCCTTATAAAATATGAATTGCAGGTGTAAATTTAAGTTATACAACACAATGACTGGGTCTGTTGGCGCAAGTTGCACTGATCCTACTTTCAGCTCATGTGGTCGCGGGATCGTATTAATTTGTTGATTCGAGTCTGGGTGTATTTATTTGAAATTATATATATACTCGTACGTTATATACATACGAGTCCACTTATATATCGTGAGTAACACAAATATTAACGTACTTTGTGGATGGATGACCGTGTGTTTAATTGCCCCGTATATTTATTTACTTATATGAAACAACTGATCGGTTTTGCTATATGCGTCTTGTATATCCGATATTTGAACGGTGCACAGGCATCTCAAGTTTAGCACGAAAACTCAGTACGCTATTCAAGAACGTTTTTACTAAAATTGAACGCGTAACAGGCAGAAGCCGTGTGGTATCCGGCTAAATAGAATAGACCACCCTCATTTCCTACCGATTTGTCGTAAAAGACGACTAAGATAAGTCGACACGCGATGTGGTATCCGGCTGAGTAGAATAAACCATCCTCATTTCTTACCAAGATGTAGTAAAAGGCGACTAAGGTAAGTTGATCCACTGTGTGGTATCCGGTTGAGTAGAATAGACCACCCTCTTTTTACTGAGGTGGCGTAACATACGGTAAGTTGACGTCAGGTAGGCGGCCAGTCGTAAAATACATAGCCAAATCATGTGACTACATGTTTATAAGATGTTGTACCGAGCCTACTTAGAGACAGATCCTGGGATAGGGACAGGAGAATGATGATCCTTGTGTTTTGTTTCTGATACAGCGAGCAATTCAGCAGGCAATCGTTTGTCGAGGCCAATGCAAAGAAAGTTGGTTACACTGCTTCAGTGTGCCATCACTGACGAGGAGGGCAGGGGAAGAGCGGCCCGTTCGGCGAGATCCCTTGGCGAAAGAACCGTCACCGAGTTGATTTTACAACATCAGGTGTTATTTTTTTGTTACCATTGCATTTGATTACCGATTTATTTATTTATTTATACGGATCTCCAATAGCATAACATATTATATAACCCAAATAATATCCAAACAGTCTTAAATTAATTATGTAGTACCAATTACAGGAAATCACATCATTTTTAGTAATAATTATACAATTGCTAAAAATAAGAAAGACAAAAAAAAACAAACAAGAGAATAATGAAAACATACATATCATTAAGGTTTTAACTCGGAACTTAAATTTTAGTAATATTTTTTTTATTACCGATAACCAACAACATGAAGATAAGTACATAAATATATTCTTTAATATTTTTAATACGATAACTGGGATATATGGGATGCATAAATTAATAATAACAACCAAGTAATGGTTTGTATTAGAAAAAGTATAAATCCGATGTAAGTAACGGCCTGTTACTATCCCACTGCTGGGCATAGGTCTCCTCTCTCCATTTTTGGAGAGAAGGGTTGGAGCTAAGACCTACCACGCTGCTCCAATGCGGATTGGTAGGTTACACATATCCCCAGAATTCTCTAGAGATATGCAGGTATCCTCACGATGTTTTCCTTCACCGAAAAGCGTGTGATAAATTGCAATTATCAATTAGACACATAAGTTTTAATAGAAAAACTCATTGGTGTCTGCCCGGTTTTGAACCCATAATCGTCTCTAGAGATTCACACGGTCGCACCGCTTGGCCATCACAGCTTATCAAGCTTATACAAGTTCAAAATCTGTTAGCTGTTTCATAAAATAACCCCTACCGAGAAGTGCCGCTAAAAAACTCTGCGGTTGCTATTTTTAAAATATAATTCATTAATCAAAAATAATTACATTTCAAGAGTAGAAGCAGAGTATTGGTGTAGAATAGAACTCAACAATACAGTAGCTCTCTGTATCTCCTTCTAATGGTTATTTTAAACTGCTGTAATGCTGAAAGCTGAAAGTCTGTTAGATCTGAATTCTGATTATGGGTCGTATAAGTCTGAGTCATTGAGCTAGCGCGATCTAAAGCACTAAAATTAACGTGTTTCCTCACTGAATCAGAAATATTCAGATCCGTAGAAGACTTACTGACATAGACATAAATAAATCGCGAAACTGAATTTACAACGCACGGGGCACGTATTACGTAGTTCCGAACAACTTGGTTCCTTTCTAGTTAAGATAAAAAGGCGTTAGTATTAAAGACTACATTAGAATCCTCGTATTGTCGAAATGATAACGAATGGGTCATTGGAAGTGACTTTCCTCAGGGATCTAATCATGTATAATGTCTAATTATGCATAGCAAATTGATATCCACTTGTAGAAGTCTTTCGTAGATAATTCGAGTCTTCTTTAAAACAGTATGTGTGTTTATCTCTCTATTATTTAAATGACTTACATTTTTGTCTCTTAGAATCCTCAGCAACTTAGTGCAAACCTGTGGGCAGCGGTCCGAGCTCGTGGTTGTCAATTCTTAGGACCTGCAATGCAAGAGGAAGTCTTAAAGCTGGTGCTTTTGGCGCTTGAAGATGGTTCCGCCCTTTCCAGAAAGGTATTGTCTGTTATTTATTATATTGTTTTATTGTACGCTATAGTCATTTTAATAGTCGTTTTGTTTACAGGTGTTAGTGATGTTTGTAGTCCAAAGATTAGAGCCTCACTTTCCGCAGGCTTCCAAAACTAGTATAGGCCACGTTGTCCAACTTCTGTACAGAGCTTCTTGTTTTAAGGTATTTAAGGTATTCCATGATTTATTTTTTTGAATTCGTTAATTGTTATTTAATCCAGCAACACAAGCTGCTATCGAAAGACTTTGACTCTTGATGATGACTCTTTCTCCTTTCCACACAACTATAGAGCTACCTATTGGCCAAAGAAATTCAATACTGTAGAATTTGAATCTGAATATCGCAGACTGAGGCTAACCTTTAAATAAGGAATGTTCAGATTAAAGATTCTTATGATGCTAATTTTTTTAGGTATCAAAACGCGAGTCCGATTCGTCCCTAATGCAACTAAAGGAAGAGTTTCGAACATACGAATCTCTGCGTCGCGAACACGATGCGCAGATAGTACAAATAGCAACCGAGTCAGGCCTGAGAATTGCACCGGATCAGTGGAGCGCGTTATTATATGGTGACACGGCTCATAAAAGTCACATGCAAAGTATAATTGATAAACTGCAATCGCCCCAATCGTTCGCGCAGTCCGTTCAGGAGTTGTTTATTGCGCTACAAAGGACCGGAGATCCAGCGCAATTGGTTGTTATGAGTATGCATCTCGATCGCCTTGCTAGTATTGACGCTAGTCCAGGTAAATTTTAGTTTCAGTCTATATTAATGTTAGATTTGGTGATAACTATTATTAATTCTGCTTAGGCGCTAGTTAATTCAATTATAAGTCAACTTAATGCGTAAATACGCAGTTTTTAAGACCCTCTACTAGATGGACTGACGACCTCAAACAGGTCGCGGGGAGCCGCTGGATACAAGCGGCACAAAATCGTGTTGTGGAGATCCCATAAAGAGACCTATATCTATCCAGCAGTGGACGTCCAGGAAGAAGAAGAAGATGTAGTTTATCGTATTTTTTTCGTAAATATTGCTTAATCGATATGATGATGAAATCATATATTAAGGAAATATGGTTCAAATCAAATCAAATCAAATCAAAATAATCTTTACTTTTCAAAGGATCAGTATGGTTAATGAAGCCACAACTGCTTCGGAATGTCGCTCTTACCGAGAAGAACCAGTAAGAAACTCGGTGGTCAATCTTATAAACATTTTTAATTTAACACTATTAAACTGCAGTCTTGTATGTAGCTGAAAGTATTTTGAAATATAGGCATTTTATCAACCAAATAATCTTTAATTTTGTGATATGCTTTACTTATAAGCATACCATGCATACGTTTATACTTTTATTTGATTAGATTGGGGGTTTTTAAAATAAATAAATATAATAATTGATTGTTTTAATTAGATGCAAAGTGTCCATCGTGGCAACAATTGGCCGAGGTGATATCTTCGATTAAGGAAGTGGTCTCCGGGCTGATCTATTATCTCCAGCAGCAGGCAAATTGCCGGGACTCCAATCATAATCATAAACATGGCCTTCAAGAGAGATGCTGTGAACCTTCTACCAGTGAGTTAAATCTTGATCATCACTATTCTATAGTCATATATTCGCTAGTAGAATATGCCATATTCCTGCCCTTATCCCACTCTAAGTGGGGTCGGCATAACATGTTATAAACATGCCATCACATGATTTGACTGCGTTTTTACGACCGGCCACCTGCCTGATGTCAACTTACCTCAGTGGTATTTTACGACACCTCGATAAGAAAGAGGGTGGTCTATTCTACTAAACCGGATACCACACGATGGGTCAACTTACCTTAGGCGCCTTTTACGACACCTCGGTAAGAAATGAGGGTGGTCTACTCTACTCAGCCGTATACCACACGGCGGGTCGACTTACCTTAGTCGCCTTTTACGACATCTCGGTAAGAAATGAGGGTGGTACTATTCTATTCAGCCGGAAACTACACGGCGTATATAATCATCTGATAGATATTATGTTTTTTTGTAATAATAGCCAAAAATATTAACGGGAATAGTTACGGCTTAAAGTAGATTGTATTGAAAGTCGTCTTAATATTGCCTCATTCTGGACCACTGCTTAGGATATGTGTTGTGGAAGGCTGATTTGATGACAATGACTGTTGATCAAGCTTACGGGTTTGTTTAAATGAATATAATCTCATATTGTCTTTAGGAGTACATAAAGGCACCAAAGTATTGATTGGTTTGATTTTTTTATGGGGTTAGTTTCGCGTTTGTGGAACTGATAACTACGAGCAGACAAAATAACCTTTATACTTGGATAGGAGCTGTGATAGCCCAGCGGTGAGACTGTGACTCTCCAGAGACGATCCCCATGATCAAACCCCGGGCAGGCACCAATGAGTTTTTCTGTTAAAAACTTATGTCTAATATACAATTACGATTTATTACACGCTTTTCGGTGATGGACAATATCGTGTACCTGCATATCTCTAGAGAATTCTGGAGATATGTGTAACCTACCAATCCGCATTGGAGCAGCGTGGTAGGTTTTAGCTCCAAACCTTCTCTCCAAAACCGAAGAGAGAAGCCCTATGCCCAGCAGTGGGATAGTAACAGATCATTATCTTACAGGCCAGCCGTCCCCGCAAATCGTGACTACACCAACACACAAGTACAAGACGGCTATGTGTAGAGACGCTATGACCAGATCCTATTGTCCTAGAGGCAATGCTTGCACATTTGCGCACTTTGAGGAAGAAATGGAAAGGTAAAAAAAAATCAATTACTTATTAGATTACTACATAAGTATTCAAAATGTGACATAGGACATGGTTCCTGCTATGCGAAATTGAGATCTGTATACATCCTGCTACTATATAAATGCGAAAGCTTGTGAGTATGTATTTAATTTGATCATTATCTTTATTGTAAAAAAAAAACGTTCTTACATAAATTTAAATGAACAGAAAAATATTAATATCTATACAAATTTATCCATCATCCTCCTGCCTTTATCCCACTCTAAGTGGGGTCGGCGCAACATGTTATAAACATATTGTTACATGATTTTGCCTATTCTACTTAACCAGATTCCACAAGGTGGGTCAACTTACCTTAGTCGCCTTTTACAACACCTCGATAAGAAATGAGGTTGGTCTATTCTACTCAGCCGGATACCACACGGCGGGTCGTCTTACCTTAGTCGCCTTTTACGACACCTCGGTAAGAAATCAGGGTGGTACTATTCTATTCAGCCGGATACCACACGGCTTTATCTATACAAATTTATCTTTACAAAATTTAGGTACCTCTGTTACCGATCTAGGTTTCCCTGTATCTCGGTATACAGCGCCCTTCCCGTAAAATGTAATATTTTATTATTGTAAAAATGACAATTATTTCTTTTAACATAAACAATAGTTATATAAAAAAGATACGAAAAAAAGAGGGTAGTTGAATATATGTATGTATGATGTTACGCTTTCACGGCCAATCCTCTGCACCAATATCGATGAAATTTGACACAATGATTCCTTATACACCGGAATTGGCCCTGGTGCCGGGGCCTAGAGAATACGGCATCGGCCGTTTTCCCCTGCCTGTGGTAAGAGTCCACTAATGGGGAAAACCGACTGGTGGCGGAATAACCATCCTACAATGGCGTAACTTAAATCAAGGCCGGTGACGGGCAGCAGCGCCACCGATACAAAAAGTTACGCAACTGCGGTCGCCAACCCGCATGCCCAGCGTAGCGACTATGGGCATCAACTCCCAATAATGAGCCACAACAAGAGCCAAAGGCCCCCAGTTCCCGGTCACCCTGCTATTCCTAGCAAAGGCGGCGGTTACGATTACGGCAGGGTAGGAGGCAGAAAGCCCAGGATCGGGCTAAGTGGCGTATAAATGGGGAGGCCTATGTCCAGCAGTGGACGAAAATGGGCTGATGATGACACCGGAATAACATATATGCTATAGAAATCCTGTTAATTGTACAGGAATAGGATGACATTGACATTTCTACTTATCACGCGACAACACTCCACGCAAACAAAGTTGCGTTTAAAAGCTAGTATTTTGTAAAAGTAAAAGAAGTAAAGGCAAATTCTATAAATAGTTGTGTACCTAAAAACTTGATGTAAATTTGTCCCCTTACTCTTCAATACATTAATAAATAATATATACAATATATTACAATAATAAATAAATAAATAAATAAATTATAGGTCAATCTTTAAACATGTATTATTAAAAGACAATATGTTTCAATCATTTAAAATTAGTATCCATCAAAGTTCATCAGTGTTGATTTTGCTTGAAAATTTTACAAATTCCAAATTTTAAAAATATAAATTCCAAAGTCTGTCTATGTCTATATTGCTGTGTCTGCTGGGCCAATATTGATGAAATTTTGCACAAATTTAGCTCATACAGCGGGGCAAATTATACACGATAAAGATAATCCCGTATTGACCTATTCGGGAACAGGGAAAAACACATTCCGTTATTAAGGATACTCAAATACTTTTTGCTGCGAATGACGTCCCGGGTATTACCAGTAGTAATTTTCGAATCGGTAATAAGCAAATGCGAATGTTGTGAATATTTAAAGCATTCTTAGTTATTTTAGATTTGTTTTGACTCATTTTGATGCTCTTAATGTCTATTTCGATAATTTTTATACAAGATCAAAGGTATTTGTAATGTAAAGGAATGGCCTGTTACTATCCCACTGATGGGCATAGGCCTCTTCTTTCTTATTTTGAGGAGAAGGGTTGGAGTTAAGACCTTCCACGCTGCTCCAATGTGGATTGTAGGGCTACACCCAGATTTTCTCTAAAGATAGCAGGTTTCCTCAGAATGGTTTTCTTTCACCGAAAAGCGTGTGATAAATTGCAATTATCAATTAGACTCATAACTTCTTAACGGAAAAACCATTGGTACCTGACCTGGATTTGAACCCGTGACCCCCTCGAAAGAGTCGCACGGTTTCACCACTAGGCTACCACAGCTCTTATGTGCTTGCGAATATATATTTTTATAGTTTAAATCTCTGAGCGAAGTGATTAAAAGTGTTTTAATAATACGCTAACATCGATCGAGTTTAGTGTGGGTACAGCCACAAATAAATAATTCACAAGCAAAAAGATATCTCACAAGTTGTATAGTTTTAAACAACTAGTACGTGAGGTATGGGTAAATAAAAATATGCGAAATAGGCATATAAGAAATATAATGTACGTGACAATATTTTTCCTGTATTTCGCTCCCCCCGTTAAAATCCATAGTATGTAAGCTAAGGTATTTTTCTTTCTTATTGCCTTACACAATTACTCTAACCTATTATTAGCATGTAGTCGAATAAATATACATTTGTTATTCATCACGTCGTATCATTGAATACCTTCGGTTCCATTGCGTACCGTACGCAAGAAACGCAATATTTAGTAAAGGCGTTTCCAGTCAATTACGAAACTGTTACTAGTGATTTTATTTTAGTTGATATCAAATGTTTTGTATAAAAAGCAGATTGTGTAGAAAACAAATTGTAAAAATCGTATGGAAATGAAAGATATTCACTTTTATTATGCTATAATCCGCGATAAAGTAAGATATATAATGCTAAATGTAGAGTGGACGATCCGTTTTCATACTTGATACATGCAGGATTCGTTAAAACTCATGCACAAACCTCCACCTCAGCCACCACCAAACAAAAGCACTACACACGTTCACTATCACAAACTCAACAATCGTTGACTCAAAAGACTCCACGACAACGGATTGTGCATGTGTTTTTAAGAATCCTTCATGTATCAGGCATGTATTACGACACAAAAACTGAAAATATGGTGCGAGGGAGACAAAACAACAATGTTATTGTTTTCACCAGTTTTTTGAACAAGCTCGCAGCGCCCGGTCAGTCACCATTACTGACAAAGCCAGATCTCAATTAAATTATGTTTATTATTATTATGACTTTTATTTATTTACATACAAATTTACAACTATTATTAATTAAAAGTACCCGGTTGACTGAGTCTTGCTTGATAATTTTATTAAAAAATACAAAAAATGTAATATCCCGGGTGTCTTCTTTTTTTAAATCTTTATTGCACTATTAAGATATAAAAGTACAAAAGGCGGACTTAACACTAAATTAAGCGTTCTCTACCAGTCAACCTTAGGGTCAAACGGAAAATTTCAATTAATTAATCCGACCGTTCCCCACTGGGCTATAACAACTTTACAAATGACAGCGAAACAAATCTAGATTCTATTTCTATTTTAGCAGTTTTTTCAAAAGTCATTTTTTTAAATAAAACCTAGATAGATCGATTTATCAGCCCAAAACTCCCTACATACTGAATTTCATGAAAATCGTTGAAGCAGTTTCCGTAATTCAGATCCTATAATATATATACAAGATTAACTCATTTAAATATTAAAGATAAGATTGAATTTACTTTTGTGATATATCATCTGAAACTAAAATTATTAATTCACTTGAAATTAGATTTGTTATCGTAACAATAATAAAAGAGCAGAAACTAACAAAACTTCTTTCATCAGGTACAGGAGTATGGCTAACTCGAATGCGACTATAACCAACGGTAACTACACCTACATGTCGCCAATTCCATCTCTACCATTGGCTCCAATCCCACAGGCGATACCATTGCCGCAGATATACCAAAGGTTTCCTTTGCCCCCGCCGCAGCATCCGCACTTAGACAATTATACTGTGCAAGGTGAGTGTAATTTTGACTTGTATTTTTAATCATGATATATCATGGTTGCACCGCCGTGTGGTATCCGGCTGAATAAAATACTACCACCCTCATTTCTTACCGAGGTGTCGTTCTGTTAAAAATTTATGTGTCTAATTGATAATTTCAATTTATTACACGCTTTTCGGCGAAGGAAAACATCGTGAGGAAACCTGCATATCTCTCGAGAATTCTGGTGATATGTGTAACCTACCATACCGCATTGGAACATCGTGTAGGTCTTACCTTCAATCTTTCTCTCCAAAAACGGAAAGAAGAGGCCTATTCCCAGCAGTGGGATAGTAACAGGCCGCTACTTACTTGGAATATTTGTAGTAAGAAGCATCGTGGCGCCCTTAAGTTCGTATCAATGTGTCAACATATTTAAATTCATGTCTTATTTTTAAATTCTCTTGTATTATTCACTCTACATGTTGCTAATTATATATTTTAGCAATACCACAAGGCCTGCCAGCACAAGAATTGCACCCAAATACGGAATATGGACCCGAAAACCGTACCGATTGTATTGCACCGGTGTAAGTTTTATTACTATTTATTCGTAAATAATTCCTGTTATATATAAAAATCTTGCTATTTGAAATAATTTATTATGATGATAGAATAAAAACAAAAATATTTTGTATATAAAATGAAATGTTATGTCGTAATTGAAGAAAGCAAATGCTTTGTCTGAGTAACATATTACTCTTTGATAATGTTGAATTACAATCTTCTTTTTAAATGAAAGTATATTTCGCACGCTTAATATTAAAGTGACCTAATTCAAAAAAGTTGTTTTGTGACAAATTGCAATAAAGCGTAACGCCTACTAAACTGTGTTGTGTGTCTACTAAACTTGTGAGTGTTACAGCGTTCCATATCTAAAGACCAAAAAACTAGCTTTTTTAATCATTCGTATCATGATCTAACTGCTCTTACCAAAAAGGGAGTTTGTTCAAGATTTGTTCGTTTATTTTTTTGGAGGCAGAAATAGTAAATTTATATACCTCTTATCTGCAGTAAACTATAAACTATGTGAAAATATCCTTGAAATTTGTATATATGTACACCACACTACTATTTCCTACTGCTTATTTCCTTTAAAAAATAAATAAATAATACATACAACCGGTTAATACTGTAGTATATATTATGATGACAGTAGCACTAGGTACAAACCTCTATGGTTTTTTATAGCGTTAAGTAACATTTGTTAATAAATTGTTTAAATTGTTAAATAAATTAAAAAAAAAACTGACTGAAAAGGGATTGCGTCCGAATTGATATTTCAATAAGTAATTTATAGAAATAGACGCTACTTTGCGGAGATCCATAATACAAAAGAAGTCCACTCTACATGTAGCATTATATATATTTTCTATTTTACTTCATCTATTCAAGCAAATTAATCGATTATAGCAAAATAATTTTATTATTACTTTTGTATTATTTCATTAAATCCCTTAAACAGGCGACTAAAAATCAAAATTCACTGCATGATATCAATTATTTTATTAAAAATAGCTGTTTTTATTAACAGGAATTACGCACCCGCCATAATACATAACCAGGCGCCTTTAAGTATAAATCAAAACGGTATAATACTGTCAATACCGGAGCGTCCGTATTACGGTCGTTTCAACGCTATGGTGCCCATACAAAATGAAACATCGAACAATCTTCAGTACCATCGGCCAGAGTTCGTGAGCCCTGTATATCAAGGTCCAACCAACGCTGGTCCAATAGCGGGTTACCCGAACCAAGATCAAAATGTACCGCAGCCTTTGCCAAGCATATTTGTAACACAGCATGAACCGCCCAGAAATATTAGTCCGTACACTTATGAAGATCGTGAGTATAATAATTTCTAATTATGTATATATCCTTGTTTGTTTGTAGTCTCTTTATTGCACACACAGAATTATTAAACTATTGCCGTGTGGTATCCAGCTGAGTAGAATGGACCACCCTCTTTGTTACCGAGGTGTCGTAAAAGGCGATTAAGGTAAGTTAACCCACCGTGTGGTATCAGGTTAAGTAAAATAGACCACTCTCTTTCTTACCGAGGTGTCGTAAAAGGCGATTAAGGTAAGTCGACCCGCCGTGTAGTATCCGGCTGAGTAGAATAGACCACCCTCATTTCCTACCGAGGTGTCGTAAAAGACGACTAAGGTAAGTTGACGTCAGGCAGGCGGCCGGTCGAAAAATACATAGCCAAATCATGTGACAATATGTTTGTAACATGTTGTGCCGACCCAACTTAGAGTGATATAAGGGCAGGATGATGATGATGACAGAAATATTAAACTGATACTAAAATAAAAAAAAAACAATTAAATATTATTAATTATCACTTATGTGCGATGTTAATTTTATTGATATTATATTTATATGAAGATAATGTTTATCTTTAAGATTTTTATGGTTTCCTTTTTGCCCTTATACTATGAGGGCAAATCTTCTTTATTTATTTATTAGTAAAAAATTACATGTAGCTACTCGTATTTCCAGTAAATATTTGTGAAATCGACACATATTGAGTTGAAAAACTAATCTAGTTAAATTTTGGCCTTCCCAGCTTTAAAATCTATGTATCATATTTTTTTCAGCAATTTCAACAGAACTCTTGCCAGATTATCGTGTTAAGGCGCCTAATTATGCGCCGGTCCCACGGGAACTACGCATTGAACCGTGGTCTCCTGCAAACAATGTAAGTATTCTAACTAGCAATCAATAGAAAGGAGTGTACCTTCTAAAGTTATTTATGTAATATTTGTTTTAGGTTTTCAATTTCGAAGGAATGAGAAACGCAATGCCACACTGTCCTCCTACTACAGAAGATGTGAGTTGTGTTTATATTCCATAAACAAAACGCTTATTTTTCAAAATTTCATACAAAACGGTCAACTATTAGTACATGGTTAATTACTAGTGCCCTTACCTTACACTTTTTCCTTTTTCTTATCTCCTTGTAGATAAAGTTAAAAGCAAAAACGCACCACCTATCCTTTTTTTCCTGTATTCAATTTTTCCTGTATTCAAATTCAAAATATTTTTTTGTTCAAATAAACTTGTAAACAAGTGCTTTTGAATCGTCAACTCTACTGCTGTTTCCGAAAGCTGTTCCTACTGAAAAGAACCAGCAAGAAACTCGGCGGTTGCTCTTTTAAAAATATAATTCTTAATACTATTTACATTAAGTCGTTACTGTTTTGTTTTGTAGGTTCAAAGAGAGCTATATCCACACATTCTAATCTTCTAAGTAATCTTCAAGAGTATAGTAGGCTTTCCGTATCAGCCTCTTTTTAACTGTGTTTTTAAACTGCCGTAGTGGCAAAGCTGAAATTGATTGCGGAATTTTATTATAGAATCTATACCAAAACCCACAAACGACTTACGTACTTTTGGAAGGTGCAAAGCAGGAGCCGCAAGCTTATGTCGATTCCTGCTTTGTCTATTGTACATCACCTATCGTTTTATAATTCTTTAATTCAATTATATAATATATTCAATTCAAATTAATTATTATAATTTATTCAATTAAGGATATTGAATGATTTGGTGCTGTATCATTGTGCTTGATCAGGATTGGTGAATGTGTGTAAATACCTTTTCTCGATACATATAAATAGCCGCAATTTGCGTTTAAAGTTTATTTATATATTTTGACAGATGTTCTCAGTGCCGAACGATCGGCGGGCTGTTGGCGCGGATAGACTCGGCGTAGTGGCAGACAGACTCCCTGTCAACACTGATCTCACTAACAGAGCTGATGATGTAAGTATTCTAAATGACTTTAAAGTTAATATACCGACCTAACATATAGGATATAAACATTCTCCTTTGGGAACAAGAGAAATACAATATAGTTCCTGGCGGATATTTAAATAACAAGTTGAAGCGAAACAAGTCTCTGGCATCGCTAGTATTAAATATATGCGATATTAGCGAGCAGGATTTCACTGCTTATGTATAAGTTAAGGCGAGGCCCCAATAATGCGTTCTGCTGCGTTGCGTCGCGTTGTCTTAACGGTACAACGCATTGGAATAGACTTGCGTTGCAATGTTGTAGCGTCAACGCATCGTCTCAATTCAGCCTTCGCAACGCTTAGATACAAATATGTCCATCGTTGCATTAATCAAACAACGCAGCGCATTCATATTCTTTCATTTTTGGTCTCTTGCCCGTCCATCCGTTAAATCATCGCGCGCGTCGATGCAACAATCTAATAGGGCGTGTAATAATTGGGCAGAAAAGGGTCAACCACTTACCTTCACAGGATCGGGACTCAATTCTGGATACTCTGGATACTTTCAAAATAGTTTTTGGTCACAAATCACAAGGTTTTCAAAATTGCTGTTTCTGCGCGTACGTTGCGTTTCGCGAGTTGGAAGCGGTGTGTAGAGGGGTAGGCGGGGTAGGAGGGGGAACAAGGGATAATGGCCTAAATAATAATAATAATGATATGGAAAACGGCGCAGCGATGACGAAAGTCGCTTATTGGGGCCTCGTCCTTCGTGGTGTAAGTCTAATTCTTGCCATTTAGTTTCTAATACGGTCGCGGCCAATATTGTCACATCCCCTTTTATATTATACGGCTCGCCATATTTACCTAACATCAGTATAAGAATTATTTTAATATATATTTTTGGTTGCGTAGTTATGCTGTGTGGTATCCGACTGAGTAGAAGAGACCAGCCTCATTTCTTAACGAGGTGTCGTAATAGGTAACCAAAGTAAGTTAGCTCATAGTATGGTACCCGCTTGAGTTGTATATAATATTTCTTATCGAGGTATCGTACTAAAAGACTAAGTTGACGTCCGGTAGCCGATCGGTTCTAAATCACGTCGACCCCACTTAGAGTGATAAGGATAAGGGCGGGAGGTTGATGATTTTTGCCTACTTAGTTAACAATTATTGTTTGTGCTGATATTGTTCAATTTTTTTATTCAAAGTAAAAAATACTCAAAGTATGATTTTTTTTAGCGAGAATTGGAAGAAGAACTGCAGGCTTTAGAACGACGCATCGATACGGAGTTCAAGAGTACTGATTAATTTAGTTTTAAGGTACTTTCAATACCAAATATCGGTGACAGGCGGAGCATTATCTACTTTGGGTAATTTATGTAACGGCTAAATCGTTTAACGTATAGCCACTATAGCTTCGTTTATTATGGGTAACCTACCTATGTCTAGTATAAAAAGTCTTTAGACTATTAGTATGTAGGATATTTATTTAATATTGAATAATTGTCGTGGTCTCACGAATATTTTTAAGTTTTAAGTTTTTCCTATATATCTATCAACGCTTGCTTAATTTAATTTATTTAATAAAATGAGAATAATATACGAGTACTACTCACGATAATTAAATTTTAAAAAATGATATACGAATACATATTTATGATAGTGTGTTTTTATATATATTTAAAACATATATTCAGAATTAAATCGAAACTATATCGATGAAATCAAACATCACAAAATAAAAATAAATAGATCTCTTAAAAATTGTTATAAAAAACCTTTTTAATATCAAGAAAAATTAATAAGTATAGTCCGATATACTGCTCTTATTCATCTGATATAAGAAGAGCCTTCATTTTTAAATGTCTTACGGCTATACCTCTGCGGTTGTCGGATATATCGGGTTACGTTTAAAAAAGTACAAGAAAACTCGGAAAACAAGAAATTATAATATAAATACCATCAGTTTTATTTGATGAATAATATTACTGTAACTTCACCTTCAACCTTCTGAAATTTATTTTATTTACATGACTACTTGATGTATCGTATTATGGATACATCATAATTTCATTATTAATTTATTTTAACAGATCTACTATTTATAAAAATTAAATTATCCGTGTTTGTAATTGTCCCATATATTTATTAGACCAACGGAATGAATTTACAAGTTTTTTAAAGGGATGTTTTAATTTTGTAAAAGAGAATTTAAAAAAAATATGTGCGTAGAAAACACCCTTTCTTTTATACATGTCTTTGTTTAATAATCTGCGATTATATTTCCTTACTAAAAGCTTCCATTAAGCGCCAGGGTACTTCCATATTGCCACAAATAAGTATTGTGCGTCGTATTTAAATGTAAACATATTTTATCTTCCTTTTTGTTATTTAATGTCAAAAATGTATGTTCCCAAGAGGTAAACACCGTAATTTTTTTAAATAAGAAATAACATGTTCAATTTATATCTAAACATAAATTGAAAGAAAGAAAAGAGAATGCCCGGTAATTATGTACAGATCGTATGTTCTATGTATGCCAGAGTCATGTATTACTCGTGTCCGGTCTGAAATCGGAGTAACTGGCGATTTCGATGTAGCTGTAGGCGTACATCAAAGATCGGCTTTAAGTCCATCTCTAATCCTAAAGGATGCACTCGCTGGTAATATTCAATAGGAGGCTCCTTCCAGCAGCATGGTGGTGTGGTGGCACTGTCAGGTTTTTAGTCGGCGAGAGTCCGACATACCCGCCGCTCGTCCCCGGACCCATAATTAGTTTTCCTGACATAAAAAAATAACAATAATATGTTATTATTATTTTATATATATGTATGTCGGATTTACTACGACTAAAAACCTGACACTGCCACGCTTCATCCCCCCTAGCAGGAAATCTGAACCCCAAAGTGAGCCACCTATGGATCAGGGACTCTCTAAAAGTGGCTCATCCCTCCGCTAATCGATGCATGGGGAGCACCAGATGCATTGACCGCCTCGAGGACCTTTTCAGAAGTGCCTCCAATAAACCCCGTTCGGAACGCTCGAGGTCCCCGTTAGGGCGGACTTCGGCGAGGCGCCTGCGCCCCGCTGGCCTGCGGCGGATCGGATCCAAGGACTCGACTTCCCGGATCCGCCCCGTCGTCTCCTTCCGCGAGATGACATCTTTTGCTGTATGTTATTATGCCGATGACATGGTATTGTTGGGAAAGTTGCAACTGAACTCCAAAGCAGATTAGTGAAATGGTACAAGCAATTGTAAAATTGATTTAAAAATCAGTCGTATTACTGTACGTACTTGGATGGAAAAATATGCCAGTGTACTCCTATTTCCGGTGCCGCTTTTTCAAAACGTCGGTGAAATAGATCGAGATGTGGGTTAAAGAATGCAGCATGGATGAAGTAGCGGCAGGTCTCAGGAATAATATTGTGACCTCCATATATCCCTTAAAATTAAGGGAAAAATTTATAAAACGGTCATAATACCTGTCGTATTGTATAGATCAGTTGGGCAATGAAAGAGACGAATGAAAGAAGATTACATGCAAATGAGATGAGAATGTTAGGGATGTGTGGTGTGACAAAACTGGATAAAATACGAAACGAGTATATAAGGGGAAGTCTGAAAGTTGCGCCAATTATAGAACAGATGAGAGGTGCAAGATAAAGATGGTATAGACATATAATGAGGAGGCATGAAAATCCATCAGAATGTGGATGAATATGTCACTAGAGGGAGGCCTGAAAAGGGGGTCGGATTGTATGAAGTGTAACACGCATATAAAAAGAGTAGCGCCGGAGTTGACGAATGATAGGAGAGGATGAAAGAGAAAAACATATTGTGCCGACCCCACTTAGAGTGGGGTAAGGGCAGGAGAATATATATTGTAAAGCGCCGCTACCAACAGCACTACATACACTTACTACAATAATCTCTACGATAGTTTCGCTCCGTAACCGAAACATCATCAAGATGATACGGTCCACGATGAAATCGTAAAAGTGTGTGTAGAGATCTGGCGTTATGTGATACGGGTGGTAACTAGCATTACATAAATTCTCTTAACAAACGCGGATAGTAGCAAAATAATTCTATCATAACTTCTGTAACTTATGATTATTAATCCAAAAAAATCGTCTTTGTATTTTAATAACTAATTAAAACATTTTAAATCGCGTGTAGCATTCCTAAGTAAGTATAAATATTACAATTATTGGGTGATTTAGGTCACTTGTGTGAATTTGAAAATTTTAAACGTAGCTCAATGCTAGATGAAGATTTTTTTTTTTTTTTTTTAAACAGGAAAAAACCCCTTATGGGTACCGCCGCCCGACGGGGATAGGCGACGGTTATGTCGGACTCGCACCGACTAAAATAACCTGTGTGCTCCACTACGCTGCTGGTGGCGGGGATAGGGTACCCATGAAGACATTGCCCCCCATCCCCGCCAGCAGCAACTCTGTAGCCCAGAGTGCGCCACCTCTGGGTCGGGGACTCTCTGAAAGTGGCCCCTCCCTCCGCTGGACGATGCATCGGGAGCACCGGATGCATCGAACGCCTCGGGGACCTAACTCCAGCGAGCGTCCGATAAAGCCCCGTTCGGATCGCTCGGAGGTCCCCGTTAGGGTGGCATGCGACGGACTTCGGCGAGTCGTCTGCGCCCCGCTCGCCTGCGGCGGATTGGATCCAAGGACTCGACTTCCCGGATCCGCCCCGCCGCCTCCTTCCGCGAGATAACATCCTCGCAGAAGGAGGCCATCGCTGCCCACGATCGCTCCCTGTCCACCATGGCGCGAACCACAGTGGGCAGGGAGAGATCGTGCCCCACCTGTGCCACGAGTTCCGCCCGCTGAACCGCCCAAGCTGGACAGTCTGCGAGCGTGTGCAGCGCCGTGTCAAAGTCGGCGCCGCACTCGTGGCACTCACCAGTCGCTTCGCGCTGGGCCACCCTCCACAGATACCACCCGAAACAACCATGTCCGGAAAAGATGACGATTATTAACTTAAGTCAATTCAACTCAATTTTATCATTCCATTAGTAGTTTCATTCAATCAATTTAAATATCTCGCTAGTTTAATATTGAAGCACTTAAAGGCAGTTGCAAATTTTTGATCTTTCCAGAGTATTAAAAATATCCAAACTTAGTTATTTAATATGGTACGATTTTTGAACGTAGTAAAAAGTATTTATTAAGTTAATTTTTATGGACTAAAAATATATGTAATAAGCGAGCAAACAATACAACATCATTGTAGAAAGGAACCCATGTTACAAAAACTCAACAGTTCGTATCATTTGTATAATGATATGATTATCGTTAGTATAACAATTATATGACCTTCCCTAGTAACTTGCTGCATCCTCTATATCTTTCGTAAGAGATTCTATTGAGTCTCCTTATTGAATAGAAACATAAATGTATGAATATAACCTTTATTATTTAGGAAAAACATGGTATTCGGACATTAATAACAACTTCTATTGTGACATTAAAAATGTTAAGCTATGGGCCATACATTTAATAGGACTTTAACAAGCCCAGAATTAATAAACCATGCTCGTTAATGAATACAGCATATGTTTTTTTAGTAAAAGACATGTTCGTTTAGCAATTCCTCCCATAGTTATCTGCTGCATTAATTCACAGATCAAGATAAGCTAACAGGTAATTTAGGCGCTCATCAAATACACTAAAAACACGCTATAAAATCACTACTTCTTGAATTTTTTTTATAATGTGCGTTACAATATTTATTGTTATTTTTTTTAAACATTTTCACTTATCTCTCGGGAATCCATTTTTTGACATTAGATTGGCTATTTGTGCCAAATCAATAGACTGACTAGCGCATATAAGCAAACTTTTATATTGTTTGTACCTATAATATAATGGCCTATATTTTTAACAGGAAGCCCTTTCATCCTTAAATATTTCTATAAAGTCGGCCACCGGCGCAGTTTAACCCTGTTCACGTCATATCTATTTCTTTTACTCTTAGTTTTCCGGATAGGACTACGAACAGTAGTTAGTATATTCCTTGCAGTATTACATCTAGAGATAGACGGATTTCATGTAGATATTATGTTATTCTGAAACTGTCACTGGTCTCAAATGTGCTTTTCATCAATTTCCAAAAGTAAGCAATCCGGATTGTAATTCATCCGTCAATTTGAGACTAAACTCTTACTGATCTCTATTTACAAAGACGGAACGTCTTGAGAGGTCGAGACATATATAGAGTGATGTGTGCTAGGAGGATAACCATTATATGGCCTAGTCATATGCAACTTAGTGTAACTACTTAATAATTATTAGGCATCATGTAGGAAATATAAGTATTACGAAAAAATCACAATCAATTTCTGAAAAGTGGCCACCTTCTTTTATATTATCTTCCTGGTATTCTCACACTAAAATAGTAATACGAATTTTAAAATTGTAATATAATTTCAGTGGAGAGCAAAAATAATTCTTTACGTTAAATTATTTGTAGTTGAAATATTATATATTCGTTTATTTCTTAGTGAAAAAATGTACACAGTATTTATCGATATAATACAATACGTAATATATAGAAAATAGATAACATAGCAACAATTAACGTAATTTAAGAAGGTATTTAATTTTATTTATAAGAAACACATTGTTAAAGTCTTCACAGTAGACATACAACTAAAAGAATCTAATATATGAACGAATGAGTTTACTAATTAGCCTTGCCGTCCAATAAATGACTGTTTTTGAAATGTGAAATTCATCATAATACTCACTTCCTATTAAATTATTTATTTGATAAATTATTTACTTATATTAGTGATGAGGAAAAATTTATTATATTGAACAGAAATATAAAATGTGGTGATCAATGATTAACAATTACACGAATGACTGATTGAGATCAAGTGCGTTTATGTATAGTGTTTAGTTAATGTTTGGCACTAATCGGATCTTATATAAATTCACTGTTAGATTACTGTGTTAAAATGCATTTGATATTTATCCCATTACGTGCATATGGCGATAAGTATAGCATAAGAAATTGAATTGAACTGAAAAAATTAAATCATTAAGGTCTGATGCCATCTTGTTATACGTAACATAGATTACGAGATAACGAAAATTATTACCTTAGTTAAACTTTCATCACAATAATGTATTAACTTTCAATTATTCGCAGATATTCACTGCATTATTATTGTTTGGGTTTTATTCAAGTTTGTTTTTAGTAAGATTGAAGACAATATGTCTTTATTGTGATATTTTTTAATAGTTGTAGTTTAATTTTAACAATAAATAATAAACACATCGCAGTTTAAAATAATGAAGATTTACTTTCGCAAAGTAATTGCTTAAATATAAATAAATAATGTCAATGAAAAATTATAACAGCATTGTAAAACTTAATACGTTGATATTGTGCAATTTTTTTTAATCTACTTGAGTATATAGTAGTTGTATTCAAGTAACGCTTATGCAATAATCACAACAAGAAAAAAAACCATCTTTCTACCGAGACTTCTGATAAAAGTTGTCGGGATAATATATCGCACTGAAGGAAAGCAATTTTTACGTACGTAACTGACACAGTTATTTCTGCAAGAGTTTATGCTCAACAAAAGAGCAACACTGCAACAGAATAGATTTAATATTGAATAATAGAGTGTAAATAAATACCTGTAGGAGTGACTAACAAAAAATTACTAAATACGCTTATACGAAATTATAGTGAATTAACACCTTATATTCCAAACAAAAATGCGGAAGCTAATTTCGATATTATTTAATATAGTAGTTATATTAATTAATTAATTAAAAAAAGAATCCGCTTATTAATGGTTTTGTAACGTAATATAATGTAAAAATTGTGGTTTAATAAATGAAGTAAATTTTAGTGTTGTCAGAAATAATATATAGAACCTTATGAGTATAACTGCCCCTAGTGTACTTTAGTGTAATGAAATATGATTCGGCCTAAGGAAAAGCTCCGACTTTATATAGATCTATTCCCTTCTACAGATCTTGACCAAATGCATAGATTCATTGCTTAAAAGAAGGTAAGCGATCACTTAGGATTGTACATTGTGTAAAATCTATTAACACTCACATTTTAAAGATTCAATATTGACAAAAAAAAACATAGTTATAAGAAATACGTATAATTTTTCAATCTTTATGAGAGCGATTATTTTGTGCATATGAAATTAATTAATTATTCAGTTAGAATGAAACAATGATTAGTAGGCATTAATAATAATGATTGATAGGTACTATCTACAATCTATGTATATTCTGTTATATGCTTTATCAAAATCATTTTAACAAAAAAATTGTATTATATTCTTTTTAATTTTTAATGATTTTAATTTATTTGAATTTGATTATTAAGTTTCCTAATTTAATTAAATTTGTATTTTTTTTATAATATTTATGATTACTTATTCACCACAATATTTAAGTAAAAATAAAGTTTATGTAGGTAGCAAACATCAGATATTATCTTATAAATTATAGTACTTATAAAACATGTATTAATTAGTTCTGTGCAATAGTTTGATGATGAGAAGTAGTAGATCTATAAAAATTCTATTAAATGAAGTCTACTTAAGGTAATAAAAATAAACAGTTGACAGCCTTTACATATTCAAATACCCATATTTTCAGGAGAGCATATATAATATATAGAAATTATCGTGGCTATTTCAAGATTCAGCCATAAAAACTTAATGGTGCTTTGTCGACCGATTATACCAATAATTATGATAACATTTATCAATTTAATACATTAGTGTAAAAATAACTATTGGTTCAAGTAATATAAATTTAGCAAATTTGTGATATATCTGAAAATTATTGAAAGAAATATTCAATAAAAAAGATTAAAAATTCAACAATTAAAATAAGAAAAAGCTATCAGTTTTTGGAACAGCTTTTTGCTATAGCAATATGAGTTTTGTGTGTATTGTATGCAGTATTAATAATGTGCCTGCATTCTAGTTATATATGACAATAGCTATTGAAACCAAAATGTTTTATTCCATTTGTCAGTTAATCATTATAATGCATTAATTTTTTACAAATATATTATCTTGTAATATGATTAATGGCATATATTTTCGATAGCCATGAAAAATAAAGAAGTAGACTGCCTTTTATAGAATTAGTAGCAGATTGTGCTGTTTTATCGATTTACGTTTAGCGTGTATAATCAAAGTGATAATAACTGATGTATGTAAGTCTGATGTATGTCTATATAAATGTGTATATATAGAAATTATAATACGATAAATATCATATTACAATAAAAAAATCTTAGTTATAGTAAGTATTTTGATGACTTAAAGCGTTTTCGGTGAACACTTCTTTACACGAAAATATTTATCGCTGAAAATTTTGTATCCTTATACACATCCCCTTAGCATAGAGTTCCATTTCATGTTATGAAAATCGAAAAAAAAACATTTAAAACCCTCAGCAAATAATGTTTCTATGAAGTAAATATAAATTTTAGTGACCATTAATGTTTGTACTCTTAGAAATGTTATTTTAGTATTACCCACATTGTTTTACTTAAATAACAAAGGCAAAAAGTAAAAGCCGTATGTTTAATTAGTACGAAGTGTTTATTATTGTATTTGGATGTAGGTGATGTTATTGGGAGTTCATAGTACCATGTAACTACCAAATAGTGTTCGGGTTACGTGTTAATGTGTGATTTATTTATTCTAAATAGAGATATATGTATTACCGCCGTGTGGTATCCGGCTCAGTAGATTAGACCTACCTGATTTCTTACCGAGGTGTCGTAAAATACGACTAAGGTAAGCTTTGTAAAATATTTATAATATGTTGTGCCGCTAAGAGTTGGATAAGGGCAGGAATTTGATGATGACAGATAGATATAATAAAAAATATTGCTAACAAATCTCATATTATAACTAAAAAAAAATATTATTGTCACTCATCAATTTTTACATCCAAATACATCACAAGATAATATTACAATATATCAAAAAACAGAATTTTTTGTTGAGGGTGATAATATAAAGTTAGTTACTTTTTATTTATTTTTGTTGCTGTTAACACAATTTATTCACATAGTTCATTATGAATATTGCTATATTTATCAGGGGATATTGTAGATTTACAATATTCAGAAATGTTCTAAATATTGACATAGGTTATACAATTAAAGCTTTGTAGGTATATTGATTAGGACATTGGTCATAATATTAATGTTTCTAAGAAATTTATATATTTGGTATTTGGGGATCGATATCTAAGGCTGGTGATACGTTTACGTATTCTCTAGGTATAGAGGAAAATGTATAAATTATGTAAGGCTGTAATATACATAACAGCTGAGAGATCCAACTCAACGCCGTCTCATTACTGTAAATATGCGTGTACTATATTTTGTTTAGAAAATATATATATAATATTATTACCTAAATTGTAATGACAACAGGTGTATTTATAATTTTATTATTATTATTTTTACACCGATATAGTTAATTGTTATTGAAATACGAGTCAGGCTACGTTGGGACAGGCGAATTGGTTACAATCTAATCACACTAACTGTAACATTAATAAAAAAATAATATAAATATACCTATTTGCCAGTCCTAACCTGGCCGTGTGGTTTGTGATCTCAGCACATCGAATGTTGTGAGTACATAGGCGGACAATGGCCTTAAAGACTTGCGACTAGGTTACTTGTCGATTATTTGTGCAATTATATGCTACGTGCAATAACTGATACCACAAGGCAATTTTTATTATTATTTTATAATAATTAAATTGTTCAATGTTTATCATATATATATTTACATATATAGATTATATGGAGCCATTGCATTGCAAAAAATGAGAATATTTTATTAATTTCTCATTTCTTAAGATCATATAATAAATTTGTACATTTTTTATACTTTTAAAGAGACACTTTCACATGATAAACTGTTCATTTTACATTCGGGATATACATCTTGATAATTTTTTTGATATAATATTAAAAACTACAGTAAATTTTATTATAAGGTCACTTTCGAAATTTTCAATATAGTAAATACGAATTGTTTTTTTTTACTTTTGTTTATAAATAAAAAGAAATACCCATAACTATTATTATTATGGATCTGTAAAAAGTCTTTTATAATAAGAATTTTTGTATTGTGTTTGGCCATTATATTTTCAAAATAATGCGTATTTAATTTATGTTACATAACGTATAATACTGATCTAGGATCAGATTCTTTAATAGCAATGATGTAGCTATTGCTGTGGTAAATACAATTTTTCGTTTGTACAATATATGTTGTTTTGTAAAAAAAATATTAAAAATCAGATTTTAAAACGTGACTTGGAGCTAATGTGTTCTTTCATTATTATGTAGTCAATACCAAAATTATTTTGGTGAGTTTTTTTTCCTAGGAAAAGTTATTATTTATAACGAGGTCTAAACAGGTCTTTAAACAAAGACCCTAATAAAATATGAGCTACACTCTGTTGTGGGAGTCTCGTGTTACCAGGCTGTGTAGACGCTTTATTGTTATATTTATAACATTGAATTACGCAGTTGCTCATCAGTGTACTTTGGTCGTATGAACTTGTACATTTTTTTTGTAGAATATATAATATTATTATTAATTTGTGATTAGTTTTATTTATTTTTAGCGTAGATTTATTACTTCGTTACTTTTTGTTAGGGTTTTTTGGCGAGGACATATAATAATCTTTCACGTTTATTTTTATTGCCTTATGGCGCAATTAATAAATTTAAGTTGAAACTGTCTTGTAGGCAGAGAATAAATGGACATATACTTCCTACCGGTATACTTTATAATAGTTTTGAAATGGTAAATATCTACACCGTAAACCAAAACGTACAGAATATATTTTGTCCTTAAATTAATTGTCTTCGTTTAATAAGATTGATGTTAAACGTAGATGATTATTTGAACTTTATTGTATGTTTTATTCTATTTTATATTTACAAATGCGTATTACAAAACTTTATTAATGAGAAAAAAATTAACAAGACTGATTATTTCTTAAAATACTAGTAATTTCACACATTCAGTCTTGTGAGATATGTTTGCTTAGTGCGAGTTTCTTTAATCTACTCGAATGAGTTAGCGTATTGCCAATTTGTATGACGCTGCAGCAGCGACATCTAGTGACCGCTATTCCAGCGCCATATCATTTAGCGTTACATTAATGCAATCGAGTAGGATAAAAAAACTCGTACTAAGATCACAGAACCGAAATGACTAACTAACGCAGGAAGAACAGCGATACGTGCAAAACATACACTTTATTTCTATTAAACTTTTTGGAGTGATTGCATTGCGATTTCCACTTTTATATTACTATTAATTTGTTGTCTCCTTCTATTCTCTGTCTACGCTGCCAAGTTAAGTTTACTTAAGCAAATAAATTATGACCATTGTAGAGCATTACCTCGCACCACATATAAATATAATTATATTGTAAATGAATTAGAAATATTTATAATACAAATCTTTATTCTGGTTCTATAATTAAAATATATCAGCCTATCCGAAGAATAAAGTCACATTTCCTATGCTTATACATGGGACAAGTGGCTTTGTTCTTCAGATAGGGCGATATGTAAAGCAAAATTTTTATACATATATTTGCAAATGTAAGAATTTATATTATTGTGTGTCATTTATGTTAAACAATATTGTAATGCATTCTTGTAATTTAACTTTACCGTGCTATAAAAGAAATTGGAAAATATATCCGGCTAATATCGGATTCTTTAGTTTCAATGTACTGTACTTATTTCAATGTAAGATTCACAAAGTTATCGAACAAAAGAACATCAGAAATTCTTAATAATGAGCTCGTTACCATTTATGAATTAATATTCCGTCGTTAATGATGGTGAATGGACATTTTGGAAGTATACTATTGTATGTGCTACTCGCATCTAATTTTACGGTATATAAAAATTTCATGAATAAGAACCAAAACAAAACTAGTCTGGTACATTCCCCCATTAAGGACGATATACGATTATGGAATAGTATGAATAGCATGGCTGAATATATTTTACAATTAACATGCATTTGAAATTTAGTACACAAACTAAACGTAAATTTATGTGATAATCATATAGACCTTATTATAAACAATTTAATTCATTACTTTTTATATAACCTATGTCCAAAAATATTATGAAATAAATTCCGAAGTGCCTAATAATAATCTTCTATAGATATAAAAGCTTCGTATGTTTTTGTTTGTTATTAAAATTTTCAAACGTCTCGTTTCATGTAAGGAACACAGAGTCACGTCAAAGCAGATCTTGGTTGTATGACCTAATACAAGTAAAAACAAATAGAGTTTTTGATATAATGAAAATGTTGATCGTGATTTTAAATACAAACAAATACCCGTATTGTCTAATTTGTTGCGAATATAAAATTCATATCAAGTATATTTAACGGTAGTGATATCTAACATCACAACGTATCCGGCGTAGGGTTGCGTCTTTCAGTTTTATTTTTATAGATTTTTATTGGTGGCGCATTGCCTCCGATCGAACGACAACGTTTTGCATTTGTTTAAGAATGCATAGATTTTTCCTTTGATAGTATAAGTATATGATCTACAATTAAGCGTTATAAGCAAGTAATTTATATAAATGAATCTATGTGGATATATCTAAAGAAAAAAATACATAAATTAAATGTGACGAGTTTGTGATCTGATTTTTATAGAAGTCAGTATGCGTAATCCGATCTTTTGAATCAAAGATATCCATTGCTTTAGTTGTTGGAATGTATTTAGTAGTGGCGTCACTGCGGTTTCCTGGCCCATATATGCCTATTATTGCCTTATAATAAATCGCAACCTTTTTGGGTAGCGTCTGTTCCAATTTTATTTCCTACATTTAAACGCTAAACGGACTTCCGCTTGTTCTTCCTTAACCTGTTGCCCTTCGCACTGTAATTAACCCTTCAATATTCTTATATTTGGGTCACGCCGCTGCGACGCCTCTGGTCCTTTTTGTAATTTTTTAAGCTTAAGGACCTACAAAATTACACTGTTGGACACACTTTGAAACAGTTACTAGTTATGTTTAAAATCAGGCTAGTGCCTAATAGATGCATTTTTCTACGCGATAGAATATAATTATTTGTTGCTTGAAAAGTTTTGTTTTAAATCCTTACCTTTTATGAAGTAAACTGTTTTTTGTGGTATGATTTGTTTTTATTTACAACATGATAAATACAAAATTAAATGCCTAAGGTAAGTTACTTATTTGATATATAAGGATAAATAACTCCCCCTAAATACCTATACTACCTTACCTACCTAGATGATAGCATGAGGGTGAAACTAGGAGATCCATAGATAAAATGAATACTGATATAAACCAGTGTATTGCAAACGTTACGTGCGGGGCACATAGAGCGCTTCTCCTTTCTATAGTCTTAAGATGTAAGAATCCGCGCACAGGAAAATGCAGCGTTGATGGAACATCTAGGCAATGGACAGATTAATTCAAAAAGGGGTCGTGGAGACACAATAGCGTGGCACTTAAATACCTTGAAGATATTTATTTATAACAGTCGATTGTAAACATAAAAAAGTCACTGATTGGGAATTACGCGTTTACATTACGTTTAGTAGCTTCATTACCACCGGTCGATTACTATCAGTTGTAGCAGTTTACGAAGCACGATGTCTCAATTTGATGAGTAATACCAAGTTAAAGCAGAGCTTCGATTTTACTATAAAATAGGAACTTATAAAGCATGTGATTCACAAATGAGTCACGGTACGCCCCTTATCACAATGCTGCACCCCATACCAGGTAAACAGTTCTACGAACTTTGACACTTAATTACTACGTCATTAATTTGAAAACGAATAAGTTAATTTAGGTTTGATACAAGCCATACATACAAGTTAAAATATAACCTATTTATTACGGGAAAAAATTAAATTCGAATTCTAAATAGATTATAGAAAATTTGTTTTATTTTTTAAAATTACAATAATTTTAAGCACTATAACCAGATAACGAATATATATTTAAAATTCAACGCCACGTAATAAGTTAAAGTATCTTAAAACTACTTATCATCTCAGAGGTCATTTTTAAAGAAGTGACTAATAAACTAATATTTAAATATTATTTCATATTTATAAAAGGTCCACTTCCTGTTTGTTATTATTGGTTAAGTTTAATTTTTATTTTGATTCACTGTACTAATATTTGCCTCTTTTTTAATTATAGAATTTACCGCCCTTGCAAATTATGTTTTTTTTATTATAATTTTTCATATGAAATATAATACAATCAAGAGATTACAAACAAACTTCTAATCATCGAATTCTAATTCATTTTTGCTTTCAAACAATTTTATTGCCAAGCCCCTAAAGGTCCGATTGACGTAAATCAGTAATGAACCGGCATAAGTAGCCCTTTACGTCACAGGTCAAGATTATTTTTGGGTTATTTGATTTCTGATTTTTTAATTAATAATTATTTCTGAAACTGATGCATCAAAATTCCTTTAAATATTTGAATTTGCCAAGGAATTTGAGGAGACTTTTTTTAATAATGCCTACAGGAAGACTTCAAAAAGTTATCATAATTATTGTGTCCTTATATGTAAAACTTAGTGGTGTACGTCATAAATAAAGTTTTTCTTTCTTTCAAAGTATAAGTTCTAGTAAATATAAATTATAATTTCGAGAAGATTAATTTGAAGAAAAATACTGTATTTATTTGTACCTAGTGCATGAAAACCTTACCTTACTATGCCACGCCTTTTATGCTTTTACTTGTATACGAGTATAAGCGTATGCATAAATTTACAAAACCGTGTGATTTTTTTAGTTCATTAACGTTCCACGATAGCGGATTAAAATGTGCGATACTAATGTAGTAGACGTACGCTGGTGTATTTGTAAAACTATTTCGGATTACATTATTGCGGATTAGTACTACATTACTAAGTTTTTTATTTGTCTTTTCTTATTTTGTACGTACCAAACAATGAAGTGAAATTGCATCGAATCATTTGATTGTCAAAATCAATCTTCTAGGAATCTACTTAACTATATAAAATACTCATATTGTTAGGATCCAAAGTAGGATTTATAAGAAGAGTGTTGTTAGCAACAATAAATTAAAACATTAATTTGTAGAAATGTTGCTGTCTACAATATTGAATAAAACTCTACCATTATCTTTTAAAAGCATATTAACACATAAGTTTATACATTGTGTAATAAAATTACTTTTATGTTAAATTTGATCGCAAAATTGGGTAAGATACATAAAACAAAACATTATATCTATATTTATGCTTTCGATATGCTTTTTATAAAGGTATACCTATCGCTAGAGCTATTGCCAATGATTTTTTTAGTTTCCTGATATTATCTATGTACTAAAGGTATTTATTAATTATTACACAATAAATAAATAAATTGTAATATAAAGCTATTGGAGAATTTTCGGTTAGGTTGCAAAAACTATTTGAAGAATATGTAAGCACGGAGATTGTCGTTAGCATTTTTAATACTTACTTGGAAATTAGTAGGTACACACGCTATTGTCACGGCTACGAGGTGAAGTATAGATACTCCAATTAGTACTGCGACGTGAAGTACAAGAATGTATGCCAATGAGGATTATCACGTTTGTAGCTTTAGTTGCATCCCAGTTATAAAAGCCCACAATTAAGTTAAAAACCCGCTTGCTTGTCTCTCGTGACAATGACTTTCATAATAAACTAGCTGGGAGGTCTTGTAGATGTATCTATGTGAGGGTGGAAAGGATATTTAGATAAAATGCATGACATCGTATAAATTGTCATTCATCTCGATTCTCTATACCAAAGGCCTTCCACTACACGTCGTCCTAAGCCGTGGCCCGGCCTTACAGGAGGCACCCTTGAAACGACGTTCCCCAACGCTACTATAGCTTCTGCACTCTAATCTCCGCATTTGCAACCTCGACAATGCTTCTGCGCTCGCCTGTTGCGCCCGGTGACTCTGTAAAAGCCGTTAGGGTCAGTTCAAAAAGAAATATAAGTGAAACTAGTCCTAGGTGGTGACTCTATTCTAGACATATGTGGTAATAGGTACTTGCATTCTATCTGATGTGACATTATGACGCAGTCTAAGCAGGAATCGCCTACTTTATTTCATTAAACCTAACCTGGAAAAAAACGGGTCTTACCCAATTCGACTTGACATCGAAATAAAATATCGAATTAGTCATTTTGTTGTAGGGTTCTGCTTATTAGCTTCCAAACTTTATTTCCACTAGATACATCTGACAATTGCTTCAAAACCATCATTAAATGATTTGAGCTAAAGAGTGTTAAATATGAATGTGGATGGATATGTGATAAGAGGGAAACCGAAATGAGATGGTTGGATTATCTGAAGTATGACATGCAAATAAAAGGAGTAACGCCGGAATTGACGAATGATAGGGGAGAATGGAAGGGAAAATCATATTGTGCTGACCCCACTTAGAGTGAGATAAGGGGAGGATGATGATATCTAAGCATTACCTAAGTCGAAATCACAAAGTTTTAATCTATTTAATACTTTTAACCCCTTCATAAAAATTTCTTTGACATATTTTGTAAACAAAGCTGGTTAATCACGATATTAATTCCACACGTCACAAACGGGGGTCGGTAAAAGCACGTTTCCTGATTTCCAACGTCAAAGCGATCACTCGAGTTCTTTATGTTTCACGAAAGGGTACCGTGTACACGTACGTACATGTGCTCCAGACATGAACCGAGAACAATATACCCTTTAGAAGCGTTTGTTAACGGCAAGCGCGTTTAGGAACGTGAATATACAAACGTAAACATTATTTTTCAGAGTTGGTACTTATCATATAATAAGGTAATTAATTAAATAAAAAGGATAGTCGATTCCATGGAAGTTACAAAATAATTATTTTGCTGTAATCCGCATTTGTTAAGAGAATCTATGTAATGCTAAGTATATGAAGCAGGGAACATTCACATACCTTATACATGCTGGACAATTTATAGAATTAGGCGTTACTTTGCGGAGTAGCGGTGGTAGAGGTTTGTGCATGTGGTTTTTTTTACAAATCCTGCATGTATCAGATATAAAAACGGATTGTCTACTCTACATTTAGCATTATATATATATTCTATTTTACTTCATCGCGGATTATAGCAAAATAATTTTGTTTTTACTTTTGTACATGTAGGACAAGTCATCACACGTATCGCAAAATGCTGTCAACACGACACTCCACACTAGCACTACACACACTCATTACCACAATCTCTACGATGGTTTCGCCCCGAAACCGAAGAATTATCAGGATAGGCTCCACGTCAAAATCCTGATCGTAATAATTTTGTCATCTGTCTTCTTTCTGTCTTCTTCTGTGCTATGGAATTCTGCAAAGTAACGCCTGCTTCTATAAATCGGATACTGGATTATCTTGTTAGGAAAAAGCAGGTATTTAACTGTAATAAATGTACAGAATTGTACGAAAATCCTTCACTGTAACTTTAAAAGTAAAAAAAATTACTGTCTACATATGATGTCAAGTGAAAAACAGTTTAACTTCTTGTAATGAAATTAAATAAATTAACTTACTCAGCGATCTTCATCGTAAGCTTTAATGCATAGGTAATGTTTATTCTAATGTAAAACATTGGTTTTAATTTTGTTTGAGTGAATTTGGATTGATGTAGTGTACGTAATTACTATTGTGTACCTGTGTATTAGTATATAACTAAGAGTAACACGTTTTAAAGGCTTGCCTCATATTTTTATAGTGACATCTTTTTAAAGTTTTAAGATAAACAGTAGCCTATTTCACCCACAACCAGCTTTACAATTATCTCAATATCTAAATTACATCGATCCGTTGCTCCAGCCGACATGTAAAGCAAGACCATATATAGAATATCACTGCCATCATAGATTAAGGATATATCATTTTATGCTCCTCCCTAATACCAACATATGGTTAGTCACAAATTGGTTGTATAAATTAAGGAGGTCGATATAAGTACATATCGTACCGTTTGATTCAAGGATCATAGAAAACTTCGCTTCACAAAGCTTCTAATTGTAATTGCACACTTAATGAAAAGGGTTTTAATGAACTAGCGATATGCGACTAGGGGGAACAAGAAACCACCCTCTAATTATAGTCCAAATATTTTAGACCTATTTGGGAACGCATAAGTTTGTAATGTGAGACCTTTTTTCTGGTCATATAACAAGGTTCGAAAAAAGGCTTAAATAAAATTTTATTTCAAGATATTATAGACTTTATGTCACTGATGTCATAAAGATGAAATTGAGAAATATATACACATACCCTTGTTACAGCAAACTGCCCTAAAAAGTTTAGGCAAAGCTAAATTACTATGGATATTTGTTGATAAATATAAATTTAAATAACGAAAATCAGATAAATGTAATTTTATTTGCTATTGACTTGAATAATTTTTTAATTTTGCATTTTCTAAGGTTTTTGCAATTGCTCCCCCTTGCACTTCGCTGCCGACGCCCATTATATTCATACTTTCATAACAATAACTTTATTATAAAAGTATTGCACTATACAACTTTTACCGAACATATTATATGTTGTTGGATTGAGACTTATTGAAATAAGACGTGATATTTATTCAAATAAGTAGATTGTGAAATAATCGACTTATTAAAATAAGATGTGATTCTAGCAAAGGGGTCGAGGTTTCAAATTCCAGGCAGGATTCAATGAATTTATTATAGGTTCATAGTTGATATTTATTTTGAATTACGCGCTTTTATGTATAAGAAGGACTCATCGTAGACAAACTATAATACATATGTCTGAGATTTTTTGGCATATGTGTCAACACCACTATTCCGTATTGGAGCACCGTGGCGGATTTAAGTTTCAGTATTTATCTTCATTAGAAAAGAAGATGATGTTGCAATACTGGAATACTCCTGTTTTACTTTTTACGTTTTTTAAAGTTTTTAATAATATTATATAACTATTACAGGTATCTCTCTTTGAAATGACTAAAATCTACCTTTCAATCACAAAGTCCTGTTCCATACTTTACACCCTAGAAAACCGCGCTATACCTGGCATGAACTTGAATGTGAAAACTTTATTTAGAAGCAAGTTTTGAACGTAACACACGTGCTTTAAGTGATCGTATTAAGATTATAGTTTATAAATTCGACCATGATGTTGAAAGGTAAGATATTAACTTTGCCAAAAACTAATATTTGTATTATTTTTATGCTTGAATACTATTTTTAAATTATAGGTTTTATAAAGAATTATAAATAAAATAAAAATAATTTGGCTTATAATATTAGTTTCAAAGTTTTTTCTCTATATATTACGGAAAAGTTCCATGATATTTATTCAACTTAATCAGTTTTTGTCATTTTTAAAATTTTGAGAGATAGATGTAAATATTTGTAAAAATACGCGGTTTGCAAATGCGATTGCAATATTTTTTCTATTTATATTTTTTACGTTCTTTTCATTAATTGTTTTTCTTGGCAATGCGAAATTTTCACGATGATTTTTTCGATAATATCTTTGTAGAAGTAACTAGTGGTTTTTTCATATGTTATTTTTAATTACATATAGTGAGTTACAAGAACATTATAACTGTTTATAAACGCCCTTAAATGTAAATTCCATTACTAATTTAAAAAAATATCGATGTAAGAAAAAAGAGTATAGTTAATCTTAAATTATAATGTCTTCTTTTCGTTAGAACAATTGTTTAAAGCAATATACTACGTAAAGGACGATGATATTATATTGAGTGATTGCGTCCGAAACGAATAACTTTTTCTTCATGCCTTGAAGCCATTTAGAAATTTAAACAATACACCGAGGAAACCAGATAGCTTAAAGACGCTATTTGGATCCCACAAAAAATTGATAATGAAAAAGTGACTTGCAGAAATGGCAAATCTAAATATTTTATCTCATATAATTAAGTTAGTACCTGGGTGATCGAGCCATGCTCGGTAATTGTTTAAAGGATATAAAAAAGCAAAAAAAAAAGAAATAATGGGTGACTTGTGTCCCATCCCAAGTTTCTAACTTTTTTGGATCGCCCGTTAAACATTGGGCTACTGTGGTAGCCAAATGGCGCAATGATGTAGTATTACGTTTGACAGCTACAATAAAATTTGGATTCAATTCTACATTTTAGCATTTTTTCAATGCCCAAAAACAGGGATGAAACGTATTTTTTTTAATGAAACTTAGCTAGATCGTTTTTTCCCCCAAAGCTCCCTACATGCTGAATTTTAGGAAAATCGTTGAAGCCGTTACCGAGATTCAGAAAATATATATATACAAGATTAACTCATTTAAATATTAAAGATAAAGATATTGTGCATGTAAAAGACAGGAGACAGTCCAACAACAGTGCAACATTAATTTTATTCAGTTTCCCCTTTAGTTCCGCGGGTCGCAGGTTTATTCCCGTCAAAGGCCAACATTTTGTAAATACAATTTCTTGGTTCGATGCTGGGTGTGCCATAATGTACTATTAACCTAAACCTTCCTCAAGAATTGCATTATTATATCTAATAAAAACTGTACAAAAGTTTGTTCAATATATTTTAAGAAAATCGATCTCGTATAGACAGATATGTTTTGGGGATTTATTTAAATAATAAAACTGTTAGGTGTCTTTATTATATAGAATTTTTTCAAATTGGCTAATAAATAAATAATTTTATTATAATTATTACAAAACTAATGAGAATATTATTTTGCTATAATCCGCTATAATAAATTATCGCGGATTATAGCAAAATAATATTCGCATTAGTTTTGTATTATGGAACTCCGCAAAGTAACGCCTTATTCTATAAATTATGTAATTATTACATTAAGAAATATCGCAGGAGGTGGTAAAATCGTTTTTATTTACTACCAATAGTTACCCCCTTTGCAACAAACTACAGTAATGAGTCATTCCCAAACGAGGGAGGTTGCGTGTACGAATGCACTTTGCCTCCGTCGTAACTAGAACCTAGCTGGCCCCTCAATGCTCTTACTAATTGGATTAGTCAGGAAGGAAAGCTTAGCGGTAGAAAGATCATACTAAGCTGGTACCCGATACACTGATAAATAGGGCTATGTCCGATTGAACTCATTTATTTTTGTTTGTATGATTCATTATAAGTTTGTTCCATATTTCAGTACCATTATTATTGTTCTGTACTTTTGTTCTTTCTTGTTTATGATTTGAATGGCATCAAACTGAAAAATATACTTAAAATAACAGTTAAATTTGTGAAGTTAATAATTAGTAAAGATTAATAATTAATAAATATATTAATTTAAATATATTTAGTTGTGTTGCTCTTATGTATTTTTAAGTAGGTATATGACAAGGTGTAAGAAACAAATTGAGCAAATCAGTCACCCTACATAGTTTTACCATACATGTCACCATACATGTTAAACATGCTATGTCTAGTTTGACAGGTCCTTTGGCGCTGTTGGCAATGACCCTGTCTTCGACTCCGCGAGTCACAGGTTCGATTACCGCCGAGGGCTAACATGTTCTATGAACAATTTGTTGGTTCTTCGAGTCTGGGTGTATATACTTAAATACATATTATTTAAGTCATCATCATTCCCCTACTCTTATCCCATAAGTGGTCGGCGCAACATGTTGTCACATGATTTAGCCAGGTCTTTTATAACCGGCCGACTGCCCGACGTCAACTTAGTCACCGTTTCCGAGGCCTCGGTAAGAAAGAGGATGGTCTATTCTGATCAGCCGGATACCACTCGGCGATTTAACTTACCTTAGTCGCCTTTTACGACACCTCGGTAATAAATGAGGGTATAACATAATTATTTTAGTATATATTCAAAATTAAATATGTATATAATAGTGTACTAATTGTTTTTCATCCATAACACAAGTATTAAGTTACTTTGGGCACCGACGACCGTATGTGTGATTGTCCCATATATTAACTTATTTTATTGTTTAATTTGCTGAATGGTGTAAGAATTATCACATTCACTTTATATATATTGGTGTTGTCTGTTCCAGCCCTGAATATAATTTTCTATGGTATCCTCTGCGGTATAACTTTATCCGGATATGTCGTTAGCTTAGATCCAGGTACTTTACTTACTATTATCACTTTAGCTGCTTAATAATTCTCCAAACAGTTTATCGACATAGCTCATTATTACGTGACCGAATAATAGTAGTGATATTTGTAGTATTAGTGCGACTTTACGAGCTTAATATTTCAGTTTCTTATAATTTCAATCCAAAAAAGTAAAGTAACGGCCTGTTATTATCCCACTGAGCATAAGCCTTTTCTCTTCTTATTAAAAGAGAGTTTGGAGCTGGGAACCACCATGATGCTCCAATTCAATTTGGTAGGTTACATCTATCTGGAATTCTCTAGAGATATGCAAGTTTCAGGATATTTTCCTTAACCGAAAAGCGAGCGATAAATTGCCTTTATCAATTAGACACATAAGTAACAGACAAACTCATTGGTGTGTATATAATTTACGATCAGTTATAGTTATAAGATATATAATAATTTTTTTACTATAATGTAATATTAACATTAAGATAAAAACTATAACATTAAACAATTTGTAGAGGTTGTTGTACTTCGAGCTGTAAGAGGACGGGATGCCAGGCTCCCATGTGGCCAAGGAAAAGTGTTTTTAGATGGACCAGATTCATACATTTTATGGTTAAAAAATGATAGAGATTTCCTTTACCGATTTCCCAATGAAGAAGTCGAGAGGAGGTTGGTTACATAAAGATATATAAAATAGTGATAATTATATTATAGCAAAGCGGATTATAGCAAAATAATTTTATTATTATTTTTGTATTATGGAGCTCCGCAAAGTAACGCCTAATTCTATAAAATATTTTAACATATATTTTACAAATTCAATCATGAATCTTAAAAAAAGAATTTAATTTGTATGTAGTTTATTATGCACTGTACCTGCTAACAAGGTGTTAATAATCACTGAAAATGTTGTCCACACTGACATAAACTAATATATTTTTGATTTGGTTTAATGCGAATATCGATCATTTCATGAAACATTTTTACGATCCATACTAATAATGTAAATTTGAAAGTCTGTCTGCTACGCTTTCACGCCTGATCTGCTGTACGATTTCTCCTGATCTGCTGTAAAATTTGAAGCTCATTCACCGGAATACGTATTGGATAAAAATTTCGCGATTTTCTTTCGGAAAAACCTATTGCATTATTAAGGGTATTTAAACGATTACGTTGACGCTAATAAAGTTGCAGGTAACACTAGTATAAAATAATGTTAAAAATTTCATTGCGTATTTAATTAAAACGTTGTAGATAAATATTATTATTTTCCCCTAGAGTTGTTAACCGGGATCGAATTTTTGGTACGTCATGCGACGCAGGGGCATGTTATGATGACACCTCTCTCCTTCTAAAGCACGTTAGCGAACAGGATAGCGGCATTTATCGATGTAGAGTCCATTACCAGGCATCCCCATCATTAGACTACGTCATTGATGTGAGACTCGTGGGTGAGTAATTAAAATATACCAAATTTTAAATTTCGGTAGCACGAAATCGTTGTTCCATTCCTTTCTCCCATAAACAATAATATCCAAAAAAAAAATACATTCTTATGCTTATTCCAGTTCCATCCAGTAAATATGATTAACTCTTTTGGTCACATGATTTCCATCCAGCCTCATATTGTGTGTACATGAAGTATCGGTCAATATTGCGACAGAGCATTGCAGAGGATATACATATATTTATTGATTTTTTTTTAGAAAATCCTATTATACTTTTCTATGTTTGTGATAGAACACCCGAAGAGTTAACAATCTCCTCGTTTCTGATTTGATCACGCTAAGATCACTGTTTCTTATCAAGTCTACGACTTTATTATTTGCTAATGTAAGTTGACCTTAGGGAGGCGCCCGATAGTAAGATATCTAGCCAAATTACATCACAACATGGTTGAAATATATTGTGCCGACCCCACTTACAATGGGATAAGCGCAGAAGAATGATACAGAAAAAACATTCACTTTTTAAAATCACAGATTCACCGGGCATCCCGCGAATTTTCAACGAGGCAAGCGAAGAAATTAAGCGAGGATATGTTGGACCACTTAGCCTTGGGTCAGATCTTACGCTGATTTGTGAAGTAGACGATGGTATGAATAATTGCACTTCTTTACAACAAAATGATACCTTTACAAAAACAAATATATGATTTTATATGTACATATGAATGACTATGTAAACATAGTATTTTTTTTTATCTACGATGATTACGATAGTTATATTATAGTTCGATATATTATAGTAAAATATATTAAAAGTAGCCCAAATTAAAGTTAAATTAAAGGTCAAGTTATCCCAGACATGACAGAGATCTCTGCCAGCTAACCTTACGAAGTGACACAGTTTATAGTAAAGCAGTTTTGATATTTTACGACATTTGAACTAAAACTAGAATCTACGTTGTTTGTTGAGTTTAATAAATGTTAAAAAAATGATGCAATGTAATTAAAGTAGTCTTATTTGCTAGTTACTGCGCACTATTTGTTAACATCATAAGAGTTTTATGTACTTGTTAACTGCCTTCCCAATATTTAAGCATTTTAAGTACATGTTTAACCATCTTAAAGATGAGATCATGATCGTCTTTATCGTAGCAAATATGAAGACATCTGAATTTAAAAATGTAAATATAACGTTAAATAATAAGGTGCGAAATAAATAGTAAAGACTAGCGATAATTTTGTATGCACTTTGGGACATAAATATAAAGGCTCATACTTTCGATGTTATAACATTGTTTCTTTTTTGTCTAAATTCATTTTTCTCTCCCTGAAATTCGTGACTTTATTTGTTTGATAAGTTAAATATAATAATTATTTAAAAAAAACCAATTGATTTTTAATAACATCGTAATCACCTTTCACATTTTTTTTGTATTGTAGGTTAATATTTAATACTTAATTGAGTTAATCGTGTATTTATATGTATATTTTTCTGAATTTTGGAAATTGCTCCAATGATTTTGATGAAATTCAGCATTTAGCGGAAAAATTGATCCAGCTAGGTTTTATTTGAGAAAAAAATGTTTTATTCCTGTTCCTAACTAGAAATTAATTGTAAAGCTAAAATTTGTTGTCAAGTTGTAATAGCGCAATGATAAACGGGCGGATTATATATGTGAAAATACCTGGGTTCAAGTCCCACGTGTCACCGATCCTTTCTTTCTTTTTATTTTTAATTGTACTTTTTTATCTTTTAATTAAATTACCGAGCTCGGCTCGGTCACACAGATACTGTATTTAATTTGAGATTCCATTCCTTGTCAAATGTAATCATAGTCAAGCCTTAATTTGTAAACGGCGCTTTAACTTTATTTTACGTTCCAGATCAGCCCGATACGTTAGTGTATTGGCGACGCAACGGTATCGTGATAGAGCGTGCACACAGCGTCCGTGCCGGCGTTTTGCGTGCAGACGTGCGCGTGCGCAACGCTACGCGCGAAGAACTTGACGCGCATTACGAATGTCTGGCTCAAAACGCAGATGTCACCGAGCCCTTGAGTGCTAGCGTTGTTGTCAAAATGTACCGTAAGTGTCATAATTGAACTTTTTTACTTGACAGTAACAAATATCCTACTAGTCCTATCCTCCTGCCCTTATCCCACTCTAAGTGGGGTCAGCACAACATGTTATAAATATGCTGTAACATGATTTGGCTGCGTTTTTACGACCGGCCGCCTGCCTGACGTCAACTTACCTTAGTCATATTTTACTACACCTCGGTAAAAAGGAGAATGGTCTATTCTACTAAACCGGATACCACACGGTGGGTCAACTTACCTTAGTCGCCTTTTACGACTACTGATAAGGACGAAATGAAGGTGATACTATTCTATTCAGCCGAATACCACACGGCGTAAATATTCTACTAGTCCAATCCTACTAATATTAGGTCCTTACATATGAAATTGGCGTTTTCTATGGGAGGAACATAAAGTCGTTTTTTTTTAAATGAAATATATTTAATTAATCAAAGTATGTACCATTGCTATGTATGCACTTTTGCCATCTCAAAGATAGTTCATTGATCCCCTTACTAAAAAAACCATTCGGGCGGGAATCAATAAAATCTTTGAAGGCGATTTGGACTGCCCCATCGGAGTTGAATTTTTTTCCTTGCAAGTAGTTATCCAAATTGCGAAAAGAATGGTAATCTGTTGGAGCAAGGTCCGGAGAGTACGGTGGATGTCTAAGACATTCTAATTGAAGCTCCTCTGATTTGGTAGCCGTCTGTTGTGCAGTGTGTGGTCTAGCGTTGTCCTGAAGCAGCAGTGGCCTAGAGCGATTGACCAGCCTCGGTTGTTTAGCAGCTAGCTTTTCCATCATGGTTTGCAGTTGCTGACAATAGATATCTGCCGTAATCGTCTGGCCAGATTTAAGAAAGCTGTAGTGAACGACACCGGCACTAGTCCACCAAACACTTACAAGCAACTTTTTTTTAGTCAATTTTCGCTTAGGGCAGGATTTGGCTGGTTCGCCAGGGTTCAGCCATTGCGATGAGCGCTTCCGATTATCGTAGAGGATCCACTTTTCATCACAGGTAATGATTCGATTTAAAATTCCTTCATTATTGTGCCGGTTGAGTAACGTAACGCAGCAGTCGACGCGCGTTTGTCGGTTTGCTTCACTCAACTCATGAGGTACCCACCTTTCAAGCTTTTTCACCTTCCCAATTTGCTTCAAGTAGATTAGAATAATTTTATCACTAACACCGGAGCCTGCAGCTAACTCGGACGTGGTTTGCGATGGATCCGCTTCCACAATAGCCTTCAATTCTTCATTATCAACTTTGGTCTCCGGCCGTCCACGAGGTTTGTTCTGCAGGTCGAAATTTCCAGAACGAAAACGTTGGAACCAAACACGCACTGTGTTTTCTTTTGCGACACCGTCACCATACACATCATTAATCCTTCGAGCCGTTTCTGCAGCACTGGTGCCACGGTGGAACTCATACTCGTAAATAACGCGATATTTCATGTTTTCCATTTTGTAAACAGAGTGACACAAAGAAAAAAACAAAAGAAGAAAAAACAAATGAATTAGGGGGTTTGAAACACAAATGCATGAGTAAATAGCTGTATGAATTTGAATTTGGAATTCCTAATCATAAAAGTAATATTTGAGATCAAAGTGGCCAGTACGACAAAACGCCAATTTCATATGTAAGGACCTAATATTATAAAATGCGAAAATTTGTGAGTATGGATGTATATTTGTTTCTCTTTCACGGCGAACCCACTGAACCAATATCAATGAAATTTGACACAATTATTCCTTATACACTGGGGTAACATATAGGCTATAGAAATCCTGTTAGTTCAACAGGAATAGTATGACATTGAAAATCGCCATCTATTAGGCTACGCAAACGATGTTACGGGTAAAAGCTAGTACACAGATAAGGTAAGCACCTGGCATCTCACCATGATGGAAGGCAGTCTAATTGGACCACGCCAGCTAAAAAGGCCTTTAATTTTTTTTTAAATATTTTCTAATAACAATTTCAAATGAAATCGGTTCAGTAGTTTTGAAGATTAGTGTAAACGTCGTGACACTGAGTTATAATATATTAAGATTTTATTATACAACACTACGAGCATGACAAGTTCTTAAAGAAATCTTTTAAATGTTTTGATTTGAAATAATTTGTTTTTATATTTCCATCTATTGATTGTATATTGCACTCATAATCAAAGTTTTCAAACAACTGTGACGAACTTTAAACATTGGTTGCATTGTAAGCTCTGAATAATGTTAATGACATCAGCACTAAGACAAAGTAAAATAATTTACTAACGAAGGATAATTGATGTAGTGGTTTCGAGCTTTTTTTTAATAAAATAAATTTATGACACAGTACCTCCTCTTAATGTGGAGATCCGCCTCAATAACAACGTAGACTTCGAAGCGGGACAACCACGTGTCGTCGATTGTGTGGTTGTAGGATGCGTACCACCACCCGCAATAACGTGGCACTTAGGCGACACTTTACTTAGGCCCAGTGTGCACAAAGTAAGTACCGTTTAAAACTTAAATGCAATATACTAACTATAGTGTACATCCCACTTCTGAAGATTGTGTTCTTAACATATTTAAACAAACATTATGCCCCAACTGTTGTTATTGCTGGCGATCCTTTCTTAGATCAAATCCAATCAAAACCTTTAATTAATAACGTCACATTGAAAAGTTATAAAAATAACTGAATATTTTGAGGAATAAGGCACCCTTAGGACGACGTTCCCCGACGCTAATAGAGCTTCTGCGCTTTACTCTCCGCATTTCGCACCCTCAACGATGCATCTGAGCTCGCCCGTCCCGCCCGGTACGCTGTAAAAGCCGTTAGGGCTAACAGCATATAGTCAACTCGAAAAAAAATGTCACTTCAATCTAAATTTTAATTTATAGTCTGAAATTTAGGCGTTTTTTGTGTGAAATTAAACCGTTCCAATGAAAACTTACGTATGTCTAATATTTGATGTATCGTGTGCTTCTAGGTAACTTTATTTATTTTTTATTTATTGCCAGGAGCTCCACGACGGAAATTATACGGTATCATCTCTAACCCTAGCACCTTCCCTTCGCGACAGCAAGCACGATCTGGTATGTCGTGCGCACAATTCACATTTGCCCTCCTCAATCTTTGAAGATAAGGTCACCTTAAACGTTGGATGTAAGTACAATATATATTGTGTTAAACTTTTTCTTTATACAGGAGAATGATTTGCTCTACAATATGTAGAGCATACAAAATATAACAAAGGAGTGACATAGCATTGATGTTTTAATTGATGGCATGGTTTTTTGTCTAATTCTATAAATGCAAGAAATAGGTTGTTCGTTTAATTAGATTATATTTCTGTAATAAGGCTCTGATACATCCTAGTCTTATCGTAAAATGCAAAACATACAAGTATGAAATGTACATGCATTTCATACACAACTGTTACTGTTTTATTCATAGTTAGGCAACTATGAACAAAACAGTTGCTAAAGTTGTGATTCTGATTTTATGTAGGCACATAAAATCAGAATTCGATGATTGAATTATCGAAGGATGGGCTTTGTCTATATTTTTTAAATTATTCTTACTGCCTGAATGAAGAGGCAAAACGATTTGCTATGATTATTTGATGATGAGATAATAATTTGTTTTGCTAATGTAAAGGAAGTATGTAAAGAATGTTGTAAAAATGTAGAAAAAACAAAATTAATATATTGTTCTGTAGATCGGCCTATTTGTCTCATAACTCGGGAAGAGACTGTTGGTGCGATCGTTCAGGAGGCTGAGACAGTAACATGTATGGTTGAAGCTTCGCCAGAACCTTTACAGTTCAGCTGGACTTTTTCTGATTCAAGGACGCTCTATACTAGTGTTAAGGTAAGTTACAAAGTTTAAAAAGTCTTAAGTTAAGTTAACAAAGTTAAGTCTAAAAAGCATTGGAAAGTTTATAAAGTTTATTTTTTGTCCCTTAAACTTATATTAAACTACGAGTTAACTTTTTAAAATGAATCGCCTTCTAATGAATTTTTTATACACATCATCACTCTAATACTATAGAATAATATATTATTTTGAATGTTATTATCCAATACCTTCATTGATAGAGCTAAGCTAGGTATACATTTTTGAACTTTCATACAGCTTAGAAATTGCGGTATATTTTGAGTTTCATTGTTTAGGGATCTTTTAACACATAAAACGTACTGGCACTTAAGATATTATTATAAATATATATAAATATACTTTGCAATATAACCCTCAATACGTGTATAATAAGTCCTTAGTGCAACATCGCAATTTCTAACCGTGTTTGAATAAGAATCATGTCGTATCGAAACTTTAAATAAACCCAAATGTTCTGTTACCTACTTAGTAAAAATCAATATTTCAGAAAGTGGCTGATCATCATAATCGTTTTACATCAACACTGACGTGGCTTCCTCGTGACGGTGATATAGGTTTGCTGCTATGTAGAGCTACCAACCCATTCGGGGAACAAAAACGTCCATGTTCCTATACAATTGCGCCCGGTGGTCCGCCACATGCCCCGGAGTGTGTTGTGTTACGCTCTTACCCCAATGCTGTTCGGGTTCAATGCCAAAAAGGTATATTATAATCTATTAAACAACTTAATTTGTTATCAACAATGTTATGATATGCTATGTTATGTTACGAGTATGTTATGTAAGGTTACGAACGAACAAACATACAAATAACTTTGACCTCTAGAATGTATTCGATTTTGATTTTTAAACAATTATATATTAATGAAATATTTATTTTTGAAAAGGATGGAATATAAGAGCTTCTATACCGCTTTAGTGATTAAGCTTGAGGACCATAAGGTCTGTTTACAATTTAAAGCTGCATAATTTCCTTAAAGGACTTTGTTCAAATCCAAAAATGAATTTTGAAGAAAAACCTTAACTTATAGACAATATAATCATATTTACAATAATATTTTGTAGGGCCAAGTTAATTTTTTATAATAATAACATTTTATGTTAGTATATAACAATATACATTATACGGTGAACATTGGACGTACAATCAGGTTGGGACGGTGGAAGACCTCAAATAATCCATCTAGAATTGTTGAACACTGATGGCACACTCGTTCACAATATGTCCAACGCCGCTGGCCACTTCCGACTGCCTGATATTGAGGACGACAGAAACTTTACGGCAACAGTTTACGCCAGCAGTTCCAGAGGCCGAAGTGAGATTAAAACTTTGCGTCTGCAGACTATAACACCGTTGAGTGCTTCAGGTAAACTGGCTTAGCCACAGAATGTAACAAATTTTCCTGGAATAAAAAGTAATGTGTGTGTGTGTGTGTGTGTGTGCGCGAGAGAAGAGTGTGTGCGTGCGCGCGCGAGAGAGAGTGTGTGTGTGTTATTCTCAGCTTAGGCACGCTGAATTTGGATGAGTCGTTCAAGTGCTAAAGCGTTACAAATATATACCGTAAGGTCGGGTAACTTTAGCTCCTGAGGGCAATTTTGCTCAAATAAAAAAAAACACTTACATTTTTTTAAACAAAATATTACTTTTATAACGAACTATTATCCTTATTATTCAAATTAAACAATTATCAGAATTACCTTTTTAAGACTATCAGAACTACTACACCAGATAGATTTAAAGAAATATGCGGAAAAAGTAGGCGAACTAACCCGATCTTACGGTACTCAAAAACTTTTTCTTTATTATATTAGTAGGTATAGAAATATATAAAAAATTGCACTTCATTCGTTTTATATCTAAACCAAAATGGAGGAGACAATTTAAAACTTAAATTTAGATCTAATAGATATGTAGATTTCGTGGGTAGTATTTAAATCTAATGTAATATAATGTACTAATCCAATATTAGATCAAAATAGTATAAAATAGTATGCCGTTTAACTTAGAGGTTAACATATTTTCTTTTCGCATAAAAAGGTTATAGATACCGCAATAACAACCATCAATTACACGTGTAACTGACATTCAATATTAATGTTCCAAATATTTCGTTTTAGGAAAATGTCCATGGCGGCAAAAGTTAATACCTTAATTCAAAATCAAATTCTATTTTAAAATATGTTTTATTCAAAGAAAAACGCTTTGCGTGCTTTTGATCAAACATATAATTTTTTTGCTAGAATTTTTTTTTACAAACATTTGACTACGAATAAAGCGGTCAGTCCATAATAAGAACCATTCTCCCCTTTGCATCGTTAGCATCGAAAAATTTAACCCATACAAAGAACTTAAAGAAATTCTATATTAGCAGTTGCAGAAGATGTCCCAATTCGATCGTGGACACGTTGGTTAGAAGCGTTGGCCGTGGCAGTAGCTGTGATCGCTGCAATCGCAGCAGCTACCATTTGTATAAAACATCTAAAAGCAAAACGAGCTAGCCAGGAGCTTAACCCTGACTTAGTGCCAAGGTCTGACGGTAAGAAACGTAATATGGTTAAAAAGTTCTATTAATAATCTAGTTAATAATTTATTGTCTTTTAAAGATACTTATCCCTGCTGTAATGTCAATAGTCATCTTTTGTCCTAATTACTTATTCAAATCTCTGTAGATGTTGTATGCAGTTTTATTTCCATTTTTTGCTTCAATTTAGGTATTTAAATACCCTGCACTTTGTTAATATAGTCTAGTGTATCCTGTATCCAAACCAAACATGGGTTAAAATATATATTTTTATCCTATAGGTGGTCTTCATGTGTATCGCAATTCATTTATATTGGTCAAGTTAATTAGCCATGACAGTCAGACAGACTGAATTTCGAATTTATATTATTAGTATGAAATTGCCTGAGAAAATTTTATTAAAGCAATGCCATACTTGCGTACTAGATTGTCTTATTTAGGTACTATGAACGATTTCGTTTCAAGCTCCTATAAACCTGATGATAAACCTTCTAATTTTTATTAATTAAAGAAAACAAAGATTGAAAAGAGAATCTTTTAATTAAACCCTGAAGAGTTATTTTCATTATATACTCCCTGCATATATTAAACGGAATAGCTTTTAAAATCGAAGTTTGTACGATAGAATTGTGTAATACAACTTCCGAGTACGTTCTTCAAAAATACGGACTTTAAATTAAACTCTACATAAAAATATAAGCCGGTCACGCTTTGCAATAAAACCAGAAATACCCTCCCGTAAACGTTCCCGTAAACCTAATGGTCAATCCGTAAACTTTTTTCATGCGTTTTTAGGTTTTATGGAATCGTAGTAATCTTTTTTATACATATATGTTATACAGGTTCGTTTCATCGGGAGCCCGACTTCACCAGGGAAGAACGTGTATTAGGTACTACCAACATAACGGTCAACCAACTAGCTGCTTGCCAAAATGTAAGCTGACATTGTTTTCTTTAACATTAGCTTTATCTGGAAATTATATAGCTTTTAATAAGAAAAGCAATCTTGTTCTAAATAGCTTAATATATCAATGCCTTTAAGTTGGAATATTACAGTACTTGTAGTACACATGACCTCGTTTGTTTTAAGTATCGTCAATAGAGAAATATGTATTTTCCCTGTTCCCGAAACTTTCCGAAACTGATACGTCGGTGTATAAGGTTTAGTTGTGTCAAATTTCAAGAATATTGGTCCAGCAAATGGCTCGGAAGCTGTGAAAGTGAAACAGACATACATACTTTCATATTATAATATTAGTATGGATTCTTTAAGCAAACGGACAAATTTATATATATATATGATTGATTTTCGTATTCGGCTCCTGATAAAATGTTTTCAGATCTACCTTAATGTTAAAGTTAATTGATATAATATTTTCCTTAGTTTAGTTTGAGTTTATTTTCCTTAGTTTTATTATTGCTACTTAATTATCATATTATAGCCCGCCTACATACGCTTTTCATTTACTCCTGAAAGTTGGGTGACGAAATGCTTAAAGCATTAAGTCTGCCTTATGCGCAAATATTTGTATAGGTAGGCATATATCGTAGTTGTACACTAAAGTTTATAAATAAAAATAAATATAATAATATATATTTTTTATTTCCAGCAATATTCTGCATCACCAGTGCCGTCTTGTCGTGTTCTGGTAGGATGTGGTGCTCACTCCCCACCACAAGACACTTGCCCCACCACTCAGCATTCCTACTATGTTTAAACTTTAAAATATTCGGTTACTACGAAACAAAACCATAGAGTTATTGTACTAGAATAGAGCCATTGCAAGGTTAGTCAGTGCGAGTGTCTAACAAATAATAAGAAAGGAATATGAGAGACTTTCTTTCTTCACACATGCGAAGAGAAATATTCATGTCGTTCTTAATTTAAATTCTTGGAACATTTTTAGCACACGTTCAAAATAGGGACGGATTAGTAGCCTCATTTACTTTCTCTTTTATTTTCGATGGATATACATCTAGTATTATAAGTCTATAGATAAAATACGTTTGATTAGCAATTCGTATGTCACTTTAAAATATTTTATACTTATTAATTGAATAACAGAAGTAAGTAAAAACGGAGTTATTGATGAGCAGAGGTACATACATATAGTGGTGTAATTAAGATTACTATAAATTCGCTTTTTCTGATATCGATGCGAGTGTAACATCATCAATGAATCTCTTTCTTCTCCATCAGCCTCTATCATTTATTTATACACTAAATTAAAGTTTTCATTGCTCCTAAAGTTAGTAACGGCCTCTCACTATGCCAATGCTGAGAGAGAACTTATTTCTCTCTCTTTATTAGGAGAGAAAGGTTCGAACTTAAACCTACCACGCTGCCGCAATGCGGATTGATGGGTTACACATATCCCAGGAATTCTCTAGACATTTGCAGGTTTCCCCACAATGTTTCATGTTGCAAGATGTATATACGTTTCCTGTAACATTATTTATAAAAGTAAAATAATCACATATCTCACATAATTATTAGTACTTCTATTACAAATACAATAATATTTAACCGTCGGTATTTTATCGAACAATTTTGTAAAATAAAATATTCCTTGAATAAATAAAAATATTCCTAATTCTTTAAACTTTATTGAGAAATGATTCATCTAGTCAAACTAGTCGCATTGAAATATCATAAGTTAAAATAAGTTTTCAAGGTTTCGATATGTCATTATAAAAAATAGATACGTGGACTTTATCGTTGACATAAATTTCCAATTGGATGAAAAAAATATTACAGTTTTATTATTCTTGTGTATATCTTTGTATTAAAATTTTTGAAAATGGCTTCTTAGAATTGTATGGAACTACGTTCTAGAATGTGAAGCGATTAAATCTGTATCATACAATATTTAGATATAAAAATTATAAAATTGCTTAGCTATGGTGAGCTATCGTGTAGTAAAATTATGGAACTTTAAGAAAGTTCAATTTCGATAGGTAGTTAAAGATAATTCGAGTCAGCCTGGTTCTAGATTTTACCAACCGAAGAGCAGGCTGCGATTTCAAGGCGTATAGCTGTCCATAGTTTCAAAACCTCTCGCAGACTTTCAGGTTCTGATGAGGCTGAGAGTAAATGTAACTAATTCTGGTTTTTAGACAGATCTTTTGCGAACACTTTCAGGCCCTTGTATACCTTAAATCTTGATTATATAGGTACTGTTAAAATTGTTTATGGACATGAAAAAAAAAATATTTTTTGTAACTATTAGCAAAACCTGTAGTTATTCAAGCCTGTTATATTAGGATATCAGTCAGTTATTTGATTTTTTTACAAGTCTATAATAGCTTAAAGCACAAATAGGATTACTTTTTATTATAATGTTAATATAACCATTATTTATAAACCCATTTATAGACGAACGAAAGATTCGCATCGTGTTAGATGTAGGCCACTTCTGTCAATGTTTATTGTTAAACAGTTGACAGGCTCTTTCCTACAATATAATTAGAATGTGATGAAATCGTTAATCCATAGAATATGTAATAATATGACTGGGTTTTGTTTTTAATTATTATCACTTTATTTAAAAAGTAATTAAATATCCTGGTTATGTAAGCTACAATAGTAAAATGTTTAATCTTCTCAAGTCTAGCTATGTATGTAAACAAGTAGATTTAAACGTATTGTAGTAAGAAAATTATTTAAAAATAAAAGAATAAATAAAACAATTCGTTTTCGACTTAAAGTATAACTTACTTTCAATATATACGGAATTAATTAATGTTTATGGATTACGACTTTAGATGGATAATAATTTTTTACTTCAAAATAAAATGCTGCGCGGAATTGTATATTGGATATTATTATTTTATTTCTGGATTAGAATTATTTGTGTTTATATTTAAATTTAACATAATTATTGTAATATAACGGAATTATTGAAAATTAAAAACATTAAATATTTTCGTTTTTTATTTTACATTTAAATTACTACAGATAAAACTTATACAGAATGAAAAAACATGGTTACTTTTAAACATTTATAATGGACGATTAAGAGTTGTAGGTGAACTATAATAATAGTTATGTTCTTCTATAAAAAGTGTTACGCTTTTGTAAATTATACATATTTATTAAAAAAACTAAATTATACATATTTGTTATATTGCTCTACCTCAAAAAAATAATAATATTAAATGTAAGAAATCCAAAGCTTTGATCGAAAAATTAACGCCAACTACTAAAGGAGATAAAAAAGTTATAAGCTTTTAGTCAATTAAATATTTGATAGTTTTGATCAATAAATTTATATGACTAAGGCTATTTGTTTATGTCACTACCTAGAACTCTCTACTATTCTTACTTAATAATCAACGTAATATCTGATTCATCGTTCGAAGGTCCAACAATACCAATAAAGTCCGCCTTTCGAAATGTAATCAGCGCGAAATTAAAGAGGCAAAAAATATTACTAATAGGTTGCCACAAAGTTTTTATTCATTCACTGTAAAGTTTTAAATCACCTGCTTAAATTTGTGGAATTTACGGCTTTAATGCTCGAGTTTCGTAACGTTTATTTTTGTATGTATTGAATCTTAAAACTCATTGGCAATAACTATAGTTGTAGGTTTTTTATCATTATAATGTTAAAATGTTATTACAGAAAACCCCTACATTGCGACTATAGTTTTTATTACATCATCTTTCAAATAATTTTTGAATATATGAAAATATTTGAAATATCAAATGGCCAACCTCATTTCTTACTGAGGTGTCGTGAAGCGACAAGGTAAATTGACCCACCGTGTGGTATCAGGTTTAGTAGAATAGACCACCCTCTTTCTTACCGAGGTGTCGTAAAATACGACTAAGGTAAGTTGACGTCAGGCAGGCGGCCGGTCGTAAAAACGCAGCCAAATCATGTAACAACATGTTTATAACATGTTGTGCCGACCCCACATAGAGTGGGATAAGGGCAGGAGGATGACGATTTGAAATATCAAATGGTTAAAATTATATGGTGATATAAAGGTAAATTCAATTATTTATATGCATAATTATTATATTTATTCATGTCTGTTGCTTTCGTATCACACTCATATTTACATCGCTGGACTTGTCATGTTTATCTATTACCTCTTTTCCAAATTTAACATTACAGACTATATACTATTGCCATATTAAATGTTTTAATCTCTGACAGCCCTCTTTTTGCTAGATCTGCCAGCCAATATCGACAAGATAAGAAGTTTCTAAGAATCCTTAGAAGAGGTTCTACTAGTAACCTGACCGATAAGGCTTTATTATACACGCACGCACATCCCTTGAAAATTAAATATCATCCTAGAGTAAACTATAGAAAATCAAACATTAATACTAACGTACTAACGATATAATGGTAGAATAGAGTGTATTAATTCGGAGGATATACAACTTTCTACATTCCAATAATAAGATTAAAGAAACAGATAAAAGGTTCTCGAATCAGGCAATATACTAGATATTTCCAGGTTGAAAATCAAGTTTCTTTTACGTTACCCAGAATTACTGCGTATTCATAGAAGATTCACGGAAGAAACATTCTTAGATAACATATTGCAATGTTAATTGGTATCTACATTGGACTAATGTCATAGCGAACATGTTTACGAGTAATTACATATATGGGGTCAATAACTTACGTATTAAAATATTTAATTGTTTTATACTTGCTCTTTACTATCGGCGATGATCGTTGATCGTGTGGTCGTCTATAATCGTTACGATCATAGTGCAAGTGTCAAGATGACCGTCTCTATACGATACTTACAATCATACGTATCATCCAGACAATTTCTCGGGTTGTAGGAGATTGTAGGCGATTATATACTAGTATGCTCTCATGTTCGCGCTTAAAGTAATGGCCAGTTATTATCCCACTGCTGGGCATAGGCCTCCGCTCTCCGTTTTGGAAGCGAAGAATTGAAGCTGAGACCTACCACGCTGCTCCAATGCGGATTGGTAGGTTACACATATCCCCAGAATTCTCAAGAGATATGTTTTCTCTCGATGTTTTCCTTTAGGGTGAGTAAAGCGTGTGATAAATTGCAATTATCTATTAGACACATAAGTTAATAGAAATTCATTGGTGCTTGTTGGTTGGTTACCATCGTTTTTAGTGATATACGAAAAAATTAAACGTTTAATAAATTTTTTTGAATAAATGAAATATACTACTAACTATAATAATAATTTAAAGAACGAACAATTGTGTTAACTATTTTAAAATAAAATTTACATGTTCAATTCGCAAGTTATACGTGTTCCCATAACGAGATCATATAATAAAATAATTACACCAAATATATTTAAGACATGAATAATCTGTATTTTTCTCACTAATACACATCTACGTTTACTATACTAAAAGGAGGTTTGGTATACAATACATGTCATAAGCAAAACTAATGACTTACTTACACAGGCAATATGAAAATGTTATTTGGAATATCTGTACAACCATTTTTAAATTATTTTTTATGTATCAAAATTTTTTTTTCTTCTTTATAACAAAAATATATTTTTTATTAATTTATACAATAGTTTTCTGTTGTCCTTAGTACAGTGCGTTAGGCTAGATTGACTACTAACAAAAGTTGAGTAGATTTTCGAGATGTTCTTTATAAACTTGCTTGAATAAAGTACTGATATATATGTATATAAACATACTCATTTGAAATTCAAATTCAAATACAAAATATTCTTTATTCAAGTGGACTTTTTACAGTACTTTTAAATCGTCAAATGTTTTAAAGAAGCTACCACTGATTCGGAAGTTTGCTCCTACCGAGAAGAACCAGCAAGAAACTCGGCGGCTAATATTTTAAATAAATAATTACAATTTGATTGGTGGTTACAAAATCATCGTTGCAGCTGGATGCGTAGCTGACTACAGTTAAGATATGCTACTATCAATTGTATACCTCAATTGTATAGTAAGCTTTATGTAGCGACATCGTTTTAAGATAAATTTTCAACTTGTGTAAGGCGAGTCTAGATGATGTTGAGGAATTTTGTTATAAAAACGTATACTGAGACCGACAAATGTTTTTCGGACCTTTTGGAGGCGTTACCTAGGCGTTATTAATTTATGTCTGTTTCTAGTATGTCATACCTATCAGTATTTTTACTATACAAGTGAATTTTTTACGCACAAATAGTATATTACTGTAGATATATTGTGAAGCTACAGTCATGACGCCAATTTCTTTGAATAAAGAATATACTTGCTATACTTTATTACTTACGTATATAATAACTATATGGAGGCTGCGTGTTAGTTTATTATTTTAGTATTACACAGTCTAGTACAAATAAACAAGAAAACAACGTAAATTTATATTTTCCGCTCTCACACTTAGTCACTGTGTTGCGTGCAGGGGGGGATCGAGAAGTTCAGTGGGAACCAGTTACGTCCCGACGGCGTGGCGTGCGCGTGAGTGGTTTTTCAACTTGTGTTCGGTGCAGTGTTTTAAGACAATGTATCGCACTAAGTAAGGTGAGTGACGTAATTAATGTCTAGTGAAACTCATATTTTGATAGCATCGTTACGCGAATTATTATAATCGATTGTACAATAACTTGAATGGAATAGGGTCACTTGTCTTAGCTTAGCTATGTACCCTATATGGCATATTTCTAATATAAAAAAGCTAAGTGTAACTCTAATGCTCTATACAAATGGAAATGTGAAATCTAAGTTTGTTTACCATGTTATAAATGCACTTAACAACGTTTGAGTGAATACATGTTTGAAAGAAAGTTATTTTATAAATATTGTTATTATTTTACATTTATGTTAAATGCGTCTATAAAGTTCAGTTTGCGTTAGACGTAAAAAATAAAGCTCACTTCGCCTTATAAATAAGTTAATGACAAATAATAGCATAGATTAAGAACAATCTATGAGAGTAAAATTTTCTCTTTTACTTAAATAGTTTTTAGAGCATAACTCATTACTCTGTTTTCTAGTGGATTGGTCACTAATACTCGTATTCAAAGTATACTATACATACATATATATATTTACATGCATAAATGTACATAGTTTATTAAAACAACTTTATATAGTTACGCTGTATATTCCCACTAATAAGAAGAATTTATTTTATTTATAAAATCTCAAGTAGGAAGGTTTATAAACATTTAATTTGTAATTAAAACCGTTAAATTAATAAAGATGAATTTTATGTTTGATTGTTTTTTGTTTGGATAATTTATCGTTACTCACAGGGTTACAAATAGTAGTATCTGCAAAGAGTAAGAACTTTGTAGAGAGCCAAGAGTTTGGGTGCGAAATTTTAGTAATTCATATTTATTGTGAAAACTCGACAAAATTCCTGTTCTTATAACCATTTGTGAGGTAAATATTATTGACATTTAAGTATTATTGACATTCGAGTATCATCTGACATCTGGTGATGAAAATTTTGGTAGATAGAAAACTAAAATATTTTAAACGTTATTATTAGATATAGAGTTAAATATTTAATCTCGCACTTATTTGCTAATAAAAAAAAATAAAGAAACAGTCTCGTATTAAAGGCGACCGCATTTCAAAATAGAAAGTAGATTGACAGGTCACATTCCAAATTTTGTATAAAAACTGATTTATGATATAAGCTTACGAACTTCTGTTTTCGGTAGACGCTGAAAACAATCTTACTTTATTTTTTAATAAACAAGTTTATTTATTGAACTACCTGATGACATTAGTCTTTTTTTATCCAAATTTTTATTTATATAAGTTCCTACAAAATTGTTCATCGAGTATGAATACAGTAAAGTAAATATTTCCAATAATACTTTATAATAACGGTTTTGTCAATTATAAAAAAACTATTATTTATTATAATATATTAATTATAATAATAGATCATCGTCAATCATTATAATAATAGATTTGTGCAATTATTTTTACGTTGTATGAAAACGGATTGTCCACTCTACATTCAGCATTATAACTAAAAAAGCGGATTATAGCTAAATAATGTTATTATTATTTTTGTATAATAATAGACTTTAATATAAGAATGATCCTTAATTAGAAAAAAAATCCTGAATTAGCCTTCATCATAATTTTTTACATATAAATATTTCCATGCTCAAAGGTACGTAACGTTCAAATATTATTTACGTAACAAATAAATATTCCATTTTAACGCAATGAAAATGAAAGTACATATAACAAATATTTAAACTGCTAATACTTAAAAAGACTTTTTAGAAAACAAAAGCTAATAGAAGAGTGTATTATGCTGAGGATCCACCAATTCATTTGATGGATGCTTTAAGTTTCCTTTAACTGCGTAAAGATGTGTATTAACAATTTTATAGATATGGATAGAGTTTGTTATCTTTAGTAAGTGATGGTTTTGTCGAGCATGGATAAGGAATCATATCGGAACGCTAGAATTTTCGGTTTTGTGAACATAGTAGTACCTAGCTGCAGTTAAGTGCAGTTACAAATAATATACTAAACCTACTGGTATAAAAAACGCAGGTTGACTAGTGACATATATAAAGTAGCCGATGAGTTTCTCTGACTAACCGTGAACGGTGATAAATATCTTTAACTTTGTGTCACATCCGGTATGGCTTATTGTCACAATTTCCTTATTCACAAGCAATATTAATATACGATTGATTATAATTTCTAATTTATTTTAAGTGTCATAATAGTTATAATTAGGTAATGTCATATCAGGTCATGTGTCAATGTCATAATTAGGTGTTTTATTTTTTATAAAAAACACCTTTATTTTTTATTGGCGTTTCATTAGTGATGTCGACACGTTATAAATACAATAAATAACTTAAAATATACAATATGTGTAATGTATGTACCTAAGCTGTGAAAGCTGAACGGTGAGACTGTGTGCCTCTCTCTAGAGGGTCACGGGTTCAACCGCCGTTAAAACTTATGTGCATAATTGATATTTATTATTTATCGCACGCTTTTCGATGAAATTGATGAAAACATCGTGAAGAAATCTGCATGTCTCTGGAAAATTCCTGTAATGCATGATGGGTCTAAGCTCCAACTCTACTCTCCATAAAAGGAAAGAGGTGGCTTATGCTGTTTAGTGGGATAGTAACATTTCGTTATTAGTTTACTTTACTTGTATGTATTCTAAATAACTTACAATATATTATGTGAATCTTTATATGTAATCGTCAAAAGAATACTGGCTGCGATTCCTTGAATCTTAACGCCGATCCCTTATCGTGAGATGAGGGATTGCATGCTAGCAACCATCCTCTTTTCCTATGAAACAGCGTTAAACAGTTTGCATATATTAATGGTGGCAAAACTTTTTTTGATAGAGTCGTTAACAGAAAAATAAAAAACGATAAAAGTATTTATACACCCAAAAGTGTCAACTTCTTTAAAAAAAAATTAAAATAAGTCGTTAAAAGGTAACTGATATACTATAATTTGAACAGAGAACATGACGCTAATATAACCCATTTATTTTTCACATACGACCTGGTTCAGTTAGTTTTAGTTTTTAATTTTAAAATGTTTGAGATTTTGATACAATCATCAACTTTAGCGAATGACAGCTAACATTATTAGTAGTATTATTTTATATCGGGCATTTAAGAGCTGGTTGACCTTGGCAAACGTGTAAATTTAACCTTACAAAATTTTGGACAATTAAAACTTATATTACTCTTTTTTTAAATATATTTAAAAAAAAATTTTTTCATCTAACATTATATATACCTTCTTCACTCGGAATAAAACTTAGAAGAAATTGACATTGCATAATCTACCCCTTTTTTCGTCATTGTTTTTAAATTATGTTATTTTGTTAAGCATAGCGGCTTGGATTTTTATTTTATATTGGTAATTGAATAAGTAAATAATGGTTAGAGAAAAGTTTAAGCGTTAAAATATTTTTTTGAATTTATTGCATACACATAGTCATTCGTAATTCTGATTCAATAAACATCGGTATAATTTAGCAAAAATTTATAAGAATTAATTTATATTCAAACAATTTTTTATAAATATATTTCATTTTATTAATATATAATAGGCACTTGACCTGTATATTGCGCGCATCAACTGATATATTATATCTATCAAAAGTTATATTATAAGTTAAAAACCTTGTTAGGCTAGACCTGTTGTAACTTCTCGAAATCCTGTGCTATAATTAAAATCAGCAAGGGAAATAACTTGTATTACTTTTATAATACAACTTTTATAATATGTGAAGTGTTTTCTGTAACATACATTTTGCGTTTGGAAGCATTTCACTCAGTTTCCACACCAATGCGGAGTGGAGAGTTGAACAAGTGGGTCGGTTGAGACTTGTTCCACACTTTGATATATGCGTAAATGTTAGTCGTAGTTTCGTCCGCCCAAGTTACTACCAATCCACACAGCTTAACAATTTACACGATAATAGTTCATACTCCTTATTAACATCAGAAATAAGTAATACATTCAAACTTAAAAAAATTGAATCCTAAATATTATTTTAAAATAGTTAACTTATTAGAATATCGGTCCACCAGGATTCGATGGCCTTTAGGCAAGTGTATTTTTTAAACTAGTATTGTGTATATTTAAAAAAGCTAATGTCAAAAGGATGGTTTTATATAATAGCAATAAATTTTCTTGTATATTATTAATTTTCAGAATTCAGATTGACTTTATGTTATTATGTAACCTCAGGTGATGATAACTATATTCTGTATCAAGATTTCAGTAATAAAACAGTTAATACGTCTAACATCTTTTATTAAAACTGATTAAAGGATGTTGTTTGACAAAACTCAACAAAAAACAAATTAAGCTAATCAAAAAATTTAAATGTATAATGATTAAAATTAGTCACATAACGAAAGTGACGGAGATTTTTAGCTACTGTAAAATATCTCTAATTGGACAAAATGCGAAATCTCACAAACGACTATGACATTCAAATATTGATAAGAAATTATAAAGACAGAAAACAAATATATTTTTAGCAGTAGAATAAACATTAATCGTAGTTAATGGCTGACTATTAACAGCCTCATTCACGAGTGCTTAACAAACTACTTTGAACTGAACTCAAATATTAGAACAAAAAATATATATGATTAGTGGAAAATAAACTTATTGCCTTCTTCTTGTCTTTGTGGTTGCAATATTTTAAATAATAGCACTCTACTAGTCATTCCACTTTGTTTTGTATATAATAATAAAAAAAATCATATAACTCAAATGGTCGAAATCTCACTGTGGTTACTTGATATACATATTATTTAGATCATATAAATTATAAATATGAAAAAATTATAAATATAAACTGTGTTTTTTTAAATTTTAAATATTTTAAATTTGTGAAGATTAGAAAGATCTTTATACATTCAGATATTTTATTTTTGAATAATCTTGCCGTATGATTAGTCAAAAATAAATGACCTAAAAGATGACCGAAACGCGTTGAATTCTTTTATATACTCGTATAAAGAAACTAACACATATTTACTGTAACATGATGACACCTTCACGTTGAATATTTACAAAAACTTTACTGAAAGTACAAGTGTGTTTTTAATTTTTTATGTGTAAACGTTTTCACTAACGTCTACGAAACACAGCAATATATTTTAAGACTTAACAGTATCTCGTAGAATTTAACTAAAAGTAAAAGTACATTAAAATGATAATAACACCATTTTGTAGAGCAGAATATTATGGACATTAAAAGATGGCAGTTGGGTTTTAAAGTTTGTATAAAGATTAAATAATAATGAAAACGATTAACCTAAATGAGTTTTAATATTTAGGACAACTTTGATGGCAGGAAGTTTTGTTACGGCTACTACGTACATAGTTATCACACACAATAATAATAAACTGGTAGTTAAACACCAATGAACAATCATAGTTTTCTCCTTCGTTCAGTAAAAATACGATCAATTGTTTTACTCAACAATACAATCTGCTTTTGCTTGTTTGACTTCAAGCATTTTATGTAATAATTAAGGATCTAAATAACTATGATTTCTATTAGTAGTAATTTTTTTATTGTTATGAGAGTTGCCTTATAAATAAATATGAATTTGCGTTTTTAAGATAGTTAAATAAATAATCTGATGTAAAAAGTTACAACGTTAATGGTACGTATAAATACTAAAACTCGAGCCTTGTCACTTGAAAATGGAAGTGAAAGTAAAACTGATGTAATATTTGAAGTCAAATTATTATTTTAATTTCTTCTTTTAATGACAACATTTAATAAAGTTTGATATCACATTACACGAAACACATTATATTAAAAAATAGATAAAATATATAGTCTAGAAGAGAAGCGTGTTAAATATAAATTGTGATATTTGACGCCAAATTTAGAATATAATCGTGCTTATTCGTGTGCTCCGATTAGTATTATAAATTCAACACGTTCTGATTTTGTAAGGAAGATGTCTTAATTGACATGAAGGTGGTTTCATATAATAATGACACTTATTACTCTTCGCAAACATACTAAAATGTTAAACGCACCAATACCTATAGTACTACTCCATATCAGCTGGAATGGCAGTCATGACAGCTGATATAAGTTGTTTGTTATATATGTTAATTTCCTGGTTAACAAAACTATTAGGTTCTGAAAAAAGGCTAAAGTCTTATCATTTAAGCTGGATAACTTAGATATTTATTGTTACGAAAATTAAAAAAAATGTATGGTCTATAGTACATTACGCCGTCTAAAATAAAGTATTACATTGTGATCTTTTCTGCGTAATTTAAACCTAAGCCGTACGATATCATTGGAATGATTTATTGACTTATTATTATTAAGAAAAAATTTCATTGACTTTGAATAATTGTGGCGCCTAGACCAATAATCAATATCAGGTCCATAATTGAAATTAAAATTGCATTCGGAAATTAGTAATTTGTCATATAATGTTTTTAAAAAACATTTAATATATCTTTAATATTTAAATGAGTTAATCTTGTATATAAATATTTTTCCGAATTTTGGAAAAGGCTCCAAAGATTTTCATGAAATTCAGCATGTAGGGGGTTTGAGGGGAAAAATTGATCTAGCTAGGTTTTATAATGAAAATGTTGCTTTATCGTTGTCTTTGGGCACTAAAAAAACTGTTACAATTTTATGAGAAAGCAAAGGTTAATTGCGCTGTCAATTTCAAAGTCACGATAGCTTACTAAGGTAACGGGCGGTCCCCAATTCAGAATACTAGGGTCGATTCCATATAACATTATAAGCATTTTTTTGTATATTTAAAAAATTAATGAGCACGGCTCGTTTACTCAGGTACTTTAATATATTATGTAACATGGGTTAACTTAATTGCAGGATGACGGATTACGAACTCATCAAGGCAGGTTGCCTGCAACGTAGAGAACTTTGGGAAGACCCGGATTTTCCAGCTGTTCAACCATCTGTTTTCTATCATCAAGTTCCGCCATTCACTTTCGAGTGGAAAAGGGCTAAAGTAAGTAATTATTTAGTATTTGATGCTCGATATAATACCAACGTTAGCACTAATTGTAGAATTTACTTATAGACTCACTCACTGACTTACAAAATGTATGTAAGAAATATGTTTCTGTAATTTTATTTGTCAGGTTAATGTGAGGACACCTGTTTTCCTAAACTATCCTCGAAGGATCTTAAATAATCGATAGCATGTAAAGTAATCTTTTGAAATACAAAAATGTTAATATATGCATTTTTACTCCATAAGACTGATTCGTAAAACGAAGCTGTACAAGTTAAAATATAAGTTATGATATTTCAATAACTGTTAATTTGTTTTTTTACTTACAAAATTGTCATTTTCTTATTAAATTTCTTAAAATATAATAACGAGTCAGTCATATATTTTTAGGTTTAACTTGACACGAAACCTCGTCAATTTATTTATGTAATCATATTTACATAATTCTGCAATTCACTTTTAACTTATTATGCTGTTAAGATCCCAAATATAAGAAAATGTCTATAGAGATGTGATATTTGGGTCACCAGCCACGCGTTTACTTTCACCTTTCTTTTCATGTTTATTCATAAATAAACCATATGTATAAAAACTTAGTAGCGCATGCGCAGCGCATTTTTCTTCTTTCGGGCGAATTAAAAAAAAGAAATTACTCCTACTTAACATAAGTTATGTATTAAGAAAAAGTAAGGTACTTAAATTTAAATTTTAAATTATTTACTAGCAAATACAACACAAATTTTAAATAACATAAATTCTTATTACCCATCTGTCTATTAGGTTTATTACAATTAAGTATGAAATTATTATTTAAAGATCATTATGGAATTATAGGAAGAAAATACAATTGCAACCCTTAAATTGTTTATCCGTGATGGTTTTATACGAAATGGTTTAATAAATTCCAGACACGTTTTAGAAAAGGAAAGAGCGCAGTAAGGCGAACAGAACAGGGGCTATACCGTTAGCCGTGTAGCGCTACTAATCGTTTCGACTTTAAATTCTGCTCTGTTGCGCGCACTAAAAAACTACAAACTTAAAACAATAAAAACTAGGCATATAAATCATTAGTGTAATACAAATATTGCTATTAAAAAAATGCTCTCTTTAAATGAAAATAACTATTTTCGTAAATACTACGATCTTTATTGCAGTATGATGTTTGACCTAGTTTATTGCGAAAATGTTATGTGGATTCAAAATCACTACATGACCTCCGCCACATATATGGAAAAGCATCTTATATATAGATAACAAGGCAAGCCAGTGCAGTTAATAGTAAGATATTAAAATATCATAAGCATGAGTGGTATTGTTGCTTCATTGTTGAATTAATTTTATCTGTAAAGTTGTCGTTTGCTATTAAGGGCATACCAGCTTATTATTCGTATTTTTACAAGATATGGTTATTATTGACTTTAATTTTTTATTTTTTTCCGATTTCGAGTGGGTTACTTCTGAATTTTTATTCGACGCAATGCTCAGAAACGCCCCATTTGGCCACTTGACTTTATTTAACACTTTTCGATTTTATAAAACTCTATGAGTATAGGAAACTATCCTTGAAAGATATATGCACCGCAAATTTTTCTGTAGACTTAACAAAAAAGAATAATACCATCCCACATTGTTAGCCTATATTTCAGTGGGCTTAGGCAGTGGTTTCAATTAAAGCTTTAGGTGGCTTTACTTTCTCCGAAATAATTGTCAATTATCGTCATATTTCAACTAATTCAAGCAAGTCGCGTGAAAATACCGTAAAAAATTGCATGAAAATATCCTAAGTAGTTTTTTAAGTTTACCACAAACTTTTCGAGATTTACAACAATTAACATCATATTTTAACCAATTTTACCAAAACTTTAATAAATTATATATTGAATAAATTAATTAATTGTAATAAATTATATTTATAACCCTGTCTTCAGCTCCGACGTAATACGATGTAAGTGTCCCATATATTTATTTATTTTATTTATTCAATAAACAGTCTCCCGAAAGAAATCGTTCTTGAAAGTCGGTTCAGTATTTATTGAATCCATTGTGAATAAACTTACAGAATGAAGGCGGGGTACTTTTATGTTTAATATGTAAGGATAATTGAACAATCAGATGGAATTTTAATGTATATAAATAGATATAAGAATAAATATAATTAATAATTGTGAACGTACAAACTAACCATTTCAATAAAGAATCAGTCATATACATCGTTTTTTTGTGAACTGTACTCTCCACCTTTCTACGTTTCGATATAGTCTCGCGCAATCATTGCTTAATACGTTTCGTATTTTCGTGTTTAAATGTAATCAAGGCCTTAGCCGTTGACCTTCAAGAATCAATCGTTGAACGCAGGAACGCGTATGGAATACTTCATAAGTTAGCGAATAACATTATGCAGTTAGCGTGGACAAAACAGTTACAGTACTTTTAAGGAACGCTCAAAATATGTCGTACAAATTTATGGTTGAAGTGTTTTTCATATTGTTAATCTTGACCTAGAGGTAATGTTAATAATAAAAATTCTCTACGTCAAGTTCATAATTGGCCCAAAATGGGAAATAATTTGCCCATGTATGCCCTATGTAATTAAGGATTATATAGGCAAATCTAAGGATTTAAAAGTGGCCACTTTTTTAGACTTACAAACCCCTTCACTAACGAATACATTTTAACTGTATAATTGCATAGCTTTCAGCTGATTGAACTTGTTAAGAAAGACTGTTATTAGGATGATTGATCGATTGTTTGCAAGTTTTTACAGTCAGGATTTGATTATCTAGTAGATTAAAAATTGTTACAAAAGGTATAATCAATTTTCATTGATTTTAATGCAAACTAAATTAATTCTTACAATACAGACTAATCTACGTAGTTTTTTCTAGCGTAGAAACTAGAGTTCCTTTACAATTCTATTTTTCTTACCAAGCTATTTTCTATCCATAAGTTTATTAATCATAAGTGACTGGCACATGAAATTTAACAAGAATTTTCATCCGACATTATTCTTGCATATTATTTTTTTAATTTAAATGCTTTTATGTAGTATATTTAAATTTGTGTTCCACTGAAACGAAATAATTATTTTAATTTATAAAGCTAAGTTATTAAATTGCAAAATTCCGATTCGGAATGCCTCGAATGAGTGTTGCCTGCTAAACGAGTTTCGAAATTGTTCGCAGGAATTGTACGCCAACCCGAAATTTATACTCGACAGCAATGACACTTTCGACGTGGTGACTGGCAGACTAGGTAAGTTACTAATAATAATACTTAATATAACTTTCCTAAGTTGATGAATATTTTCATATAGTATGGTACTATTATGTCATAATCAAATTATAAATTGCATCATTGATTTCCGTAAAGAACGCCTACTACATAGAACAACGTAATTGAATAACTTAAAAAGCGAATAAACGATATATAATATATAATATAATATTATATTATTATTCGTTCCTTTATGCTAGAGAATGTCATATTATTTTATTTACGTAAATTTTGGAGAAGTTCCAAACTTATACATATAGTAGAACGACTAAATAACTTATAAAAAAATGAATGTCCTACTTGTATATTTTTTGTTATTTACAACGTAAATACACAAAATATATAAGATCTATCTTAAATAATTGCTTCTGTTCTTAAAATACAATTCTATAAATCAACAAACATTTTAGTTCCTTCACAGAAATTTAACAATATTTGTAAAATAAATGTATGCATGAAATGAGCATGAGAGTGAAAGTGTTTTAATATTTTATTCTGCGTAAAAAATATTTTTACGAAAATCAGCAAACGATGTTATATTAGGAAGCAATGCGCATGTTAGAAGCCTAGCGAACTTGTTTGATCCTAAGAATCTTTTCTTACTGCCATGTACTCGTACTTAGCTTAATTTTTTTTTTAATTAAGAAGAAAGTCAAATTGTAAAGAAAAAATAAAACATTAGTACAAAATAGTTTTGTAACTATTATGAAGTACAGTTGAATAATGTTTTAATTGACCTTAAGAATAATTTATTTTAAAAATATATATCAATGATTACTTGCAATTATTAAAACTTAGTAAATAACAATCAAATGAGTCGAAAAATTTATATTCTAGTGAAAAGTTAATAAAAAAAATTGTTAATGTTTTTTTAAATTTCATTAAACAGTTAATATTCTTGGAACTGTAAAATGAGCATTTGGCGATAGTTCATTTACAAATATTTTAAAAGATATTTATTATCTATAATTTATTAAACATATTTTAATTTATATGTATATCGTGCAAGGCGAATTTAAATATGCTATTTTCAATTACAGCTTTCTCGAATGTGTACAAATAAATTTTACAAAATTAGGTATATAAGTTTATTATTTGCCTCTTTATGTGGTATGAACATATTTTAAACACTGTAAAAACTAATTCTAATTTGATATCTTTAAGTATTTCTTAGTATAAGTTTTGTTTTTTTAATGCCAAAGGTTGAATTATTTTAACGGTAAACATTTGAGTGCTCTACCTTCAGTTACCACGAGCACGGGATTTTTCCTTATAGTGTTATTTATAGTGTATTTCGAGTGTTTTATTATAAATACAAAGAAAATATACACAGAAATAGAAAGCATCATAATTGACATTCATTACGGCGAATAAAAACATTGTACGCAAATCCTTAAAAATAATTTAAAACATTGGAATTATTTTGTATTATGGACCGATAGACTTATTATAGATAAAGAAAATCCTAACTGCTCACCACTCTTAGATATCCACTTTTTACATATCAAAAACTGTACTTATTACTTTATATGTTATAAAATATTGTTAGTTTGAAAGTTCAAGGGCGGCCCATCACAGAAATCATTCGTAGTAGCAATTCAGATTTAATATGCATGTAAAGTGACAGAAGTGAGTGAGAAGAGCTTATAATAAATATATACCTAATAAAATAAATTAATTTTTAAGAAAGTAAAAGTCTTTTACTATTATCATAGAGTACCGATCATTGTTATATTGCAAGCGAATAATCCTGGTGAATAAGATTTGAATTTTTTTTTATTACAGATGTAAGAATCCTGTTTCTTGTGTTGTAACGTTATACTAAAATTTTATCTTAGATTGCCATATTACAGGGAAATACCTCTGGTGAGGAATTGCCTTAAAATTGATTTTGTTTCAGGTGACAAGTGGCTACTATCTTGCGTGGGTGTATTATATCTATGCAAAGGATTATTCTATAGAGTGGTACCCGCCGACCAAAGAATAGATACTAATTATGCTGGCGTATTCAGGTTAGTATAATACATAACTAAGTATAGACTAAGTAAAAACAAGTGTTTCTAAAATAAATAACTCTCCTACTTATGTCGTAACATATTGTTATTTAAGAGTTTTTTAGCTACGCAAGAAACTAGTTATTATAATTAATTGCAAAAGTAATGATAAGATCATTGTGCTGTTGTAATCCACTTTAAGACTTTCACCGCGGATTATAACAAAATAACTTTTTTACCGTTGCTTTTTATGATATTATTATAAATGTATAACTTACTTACTTGTAGAATCACTTGCTGTAGACACACGTGTGTCTACCCAATTTAAGAAACATTTGCACGCAATTATTTCCGGTATTTACATGTGATAATCTTAACACTGTTCCTCTTTTTGGTCAATAGACGTGTTACATTATTTTGAACACTATGAAAGAAAATGATCGTAGATGCTTTCACGCTATTGTTATCTATACTTGTAACTTATATAACGCTGCAAAAGTTTGCTGTTTTCTCAAAGTATATGCATTCCGTAACGCTCGCCTTGAGGTAATTGAGGGTAATCGATGATGAAATGTAAAGCTAGGAGCGATAATTGAAAGCGATGATATGCTATAAAACTGCAAGTAAAAGTTATTGTTCGTAACTTTAATGAGTTTTTTATGAGCCGTTTAGGTTGCACTTTATATTTAACCTGGCAATAAGGAGATGGTAATGAAATAAAGTAAAGTCAATTTAACAAAATTTAAACTACTGTTAACCGTTGAGCAGTTCCCTCATCTGGAGCCAATCTTAGCAGCAGGAGGAGGTCTAATTATCATCAACATGCATTATCATCGAGACTAGACCAGTATGTAAAATTTCAGCCAAACGAACACCGGGAAGTGGGTCAAATTTAACTCGCAAGATTCCACCTTCACATACATAGATTGCAAGTTAAATAAAAGCTTTTAAAAGGAATACACGCGATTTTTAATTTTGTTAATGTAAAAAATCAAAATTGTTTTTATTATTACTACTAGACTGGCCAGTGGGCGCAGTGGGTAGTGACCCTGCCTTCAGCTCTGCGAGTCGCGGGTTCGATTCCCGCCGAGGGCGAACATTTTCTAAAAATGAACCTGTTGGTCTTCGAGTCTGGGTGTATATTTGTATTTAAGTATGTATTTAAAATATATATAAGTATATATTCACCAGTTGTCTGTCTACTATAACACAAGTATTAGGTTACTTACTTTGGGGACAGACGACCGTGTGTGTGAGTGTCCCATATATTTATTTTTTATTATTACTATACTATTTGATAATATAATAGTTAAACTAGTTAAACCAAATATAAAAATATTTTTGTAGATTAGTTTAATTTAAAACTTTTGGTAACAGAGATGTCAGCAATAAAATATCGAGCCAAATTATTAATAATTATTATGTTATTACAGGTTTCGCTTATGGTGGTGTGGACAATGGGTAGAAGTACTAGTAGATGACAGATTACCGACAGTTCACGGCAAATTGGCCTTCATGCACTGCAATCACTCAGAGCAACTGTGGCCAGCTCTACTTGAAAAGGCTTATGCTAAGTTAGTCTCCTCAAATACGATAATATACCATAGATTACGCCGTGTGGGATCCGGCTGAATAGAATAGACCACCCTAATTTCTTAACCAGGTGTCCTAAAAGGCGACAAGGTAAGTTGACTTCAGACAGACGACCGGTCGTAAAATACGTAGCCAAATAATGTGACATCATATTTATAACATGATGTGCCGTCCCCTCTTAAAGTGGGATAAGGTCATGAGAATGATGACCATAGATTTGCAATAAGGATTTCAATACTTCGAAAACCCTACTATGTGCAGTTATTAATATTTATATTTCACAAATCAACATACTCTCAATTGTTACAATTTCAAAATCAAAAATTCTAAATGATTTCAAGGTGGGCAATAAAACCAAAATTTGCAATTTTTAATAATCGTCAAACATAACCTATACAAATTTTTCCCATGTTGTTAAGCTTTTTCTGTAGTACTCGCCTTTAAAGTATAACCTTTTTTTAAATAGAATGCATGGATCTTATGAAGCGCTGAAATACGGAAATTTACTTGATGGTCTGGCGGACCTCACGGGCGGTATTACAGAATCTCTAAACGTTGCAGACTTGACCGACGCCGCTTCTCTCCATAATCTCATGAAAACGACCAGCATTGTCACAGCTTATCGCTTACCTAATGTTAGTACGTACATTAGTAAACAATACTTATATATATTACTTATACTTATGTATTAGTAAACTATTTGCCGCCAGCATTATTATATTCCTTGGATCCAGATTATAGATAGATAAGTCATGACCTTTCACGTCAACTGTCGCGGTTTAATATGAAATGTGCCCTAAACATCGAGGCAATTGACCAAGCTTATTAATGACTAGACTTCCAGACAGCAGTTAAATACTGTTGTCGTGAGTTTTTGAAATAAAAGGGTTACCAGCTTAATAAATCCCATTTCCATTACTATTAGCCTAATGTCACATCTTACTAATAATATTTGGATATTAAATGGTGATAAGTGTTTTTTATTAAGATCTGGTGGGTTTATTCGTTTGTAGAAAATCTGAAAATATGACAACCAAGATTAAATAATTTTGTTACATGGGTCTCATTGGGTGAATTCATAACAGAATTATTATAATTTGTTATTTTTTACAGGCAGTTACGCACTCTGTTAAAAGCATTGAATCTGGAATGAATTACAGACTTTACAACGTAGAAAGGGTAAGATTTTTATTTACTTTATAGTTACGGAAAGATTGGCGCTTATCCTGAAACGCATTCTGATTAAATGAACACGAAAACGAGTCATTGACGAGAGTAATTTAATGTAATTTATACTTAAAGTTTATTACCACGAGTTCAATAAAGTTTATCTAAAACTCCCAATGCTGGTAACTTGGTAGTTTACCTTAAGTTTGAACTATATCGAACTCTAGCAACTCCGTGAAACGAAAACAGTTTCCTGCAAATCGCAGTTGTGAGTGTAGACTTATGCTTTTATAATATAAGTAATATTACAATACTATTTATTCAACAGATAGAGACCTCAGATGGACCAGTATACTTAGTAAGACTTGCAAGACCGCTAAATCCAGGCGATACACACATTACGCACTTCATCCTAGACCATGCAGTGTATGTAAATTTTCAATTATATAATTCAAATTAAGCTACTGTACTAGAGGCAGTATTGTCTTTTCATTTTTAAGATAATAGTTTTCTTTTCATTTTCATAAGGAATTTTTTATATAACATTTGATAAAAAATATTTTTTGTAAACATAAACAGACGGCAGCGATTTAAATTACATGTCAGATATTTTTATGTGAATTTTAGCTAATCTTGTAATATTCTGAATAGTCAGTTAAGAAATATCAAGAGTAAAAGAGATACCATCAAAATATCAAATCATCGTTGCCAGTTTACTAATTGATTAATTACTCTTCGTTTCTCTATAAATTTTAGGATTTTATTTATCAAAATTATAAATCAAAGTCCAGTTCTTAAGCGCATAAGAATATTTTAGCTTTCTATGTGTAAAATTATTTTTTCTTTGTAAAGGTGGAGCTCTATACCGGCTCACGATCGTGAGCGATTGACTTCGACACCAAAAGGATTTTGGATGTTATACAATGACTTTGTCTCCATGTTTTCACGGGTGGAAATGGTACATCTAGATGTGGAAACAAGCAAAGCGGAAACTTCGCTGGCCGATAAGCAGAAATGGCAAGTGAAAAGTCATCAAGGTCGATGGAAAAAAGGCGTCTCTGCAGGCGGTTGCAGAAATCACGTTAGTGAGTATGATAAATATGACACGCTATTTAAATTTACTTGTTTATTAAATAAATATAATATAAATGTATAGTACACTAACACACGGTCGTCCGTCCCCAAAGTATATAATTTAATTGTTACAACATGTTTCAAATAAAACCTCCTTCAAATAGTTAGGTGAATAATATTTAAAAAAAAACATTGTCGCATGAGTATTCTATATAGTGTATTATCTATGGTCATGAGACCTGCGACGATTGTTTTTTTTGAGTGTGACAAATTGTTGACAAAGAATAACTGGGTTGACTTTTGAGAAAGCTACTTCTTATTTATTGAATGAGTGTAAAGGAAAAATATCGGTGTTACATAATAATTGTGTTATGGGTGACAGACAACTAATTAATAAATACCTACTAGCTGTAATAATGTAATGGCACAGTTGGCAGTGACCCTGCCTTCAGCTTCGCAGGTCACGGATTCGATTCCCGCCGTGGCCCAACATTTTCTAAGAACAATTTGTTGGTTCTTCGAATCTGGGTGTATATTTTAATATTTAAATATTTTTTCTGAATCAGGAAACGGCTCCAACGATTTTCCTGGAATTCAGCATGTATTGGGTTTTGGAGGAGAAAAATCGATCTAGCTAGGATTTATTTAAAACTATCTCGTTATATCCCTGTTTTTGGGCGCTAAAAAAACTACGAAAATAGAAATAGATTAAAAATTTTATACTTTATTCATTTTTATTACAGATTTTTTCCATATGAATCCTCAAATACAAATAGCACTTAACGAACCTGATACTGTAATAATATCACTGAACCAGCATAGTATTATGGAGCCAAAAGTAATAGGATTTAGTATCTATAAAATCCCTAAGTGCTTATCAGAAACTGCATCGCCACTTTTTTTTAAAAAGACAAAGAGCTCAATTAATTCACAATACACAAATAGTCGACAAGTGAGCGAAAGGTAAGAAATTTGCAATATTAAATTGAAAAGCAAAATAAGCGAAAGTTATCTTTGGCTACGCGAACAAGTAAAAAACTTATAATAAATTATACTATAACTAACTTATTTATACTTAAGTTACGAGAAATAATAGAAATTAATTTACGTTCAGTTTACTTTTCTATTAAAACTTTAATTACTAATATTAAAACATTAGAAGACGGGGATTTGTAAATAATCACACCAACGCCTGGCTATAATATTATGTTGAATGTTCTCAATAATCGTTTATATAGGTAATAAAACAATACAAAAAAACTTTAGAGCCGTATGACGAAAGCGTGTGTCAATTTTTTTGCAGGTTCAACACAGCTCGGACAGGCACCTAAAGATTTTCTATAAACCTTTTTCCCTTTTTAATACTATATTATGGTATATAGTCGTTCTTACTGAGGAGAAAATAAACCTTAGACTGTAATAAGATTAGAGGTCGCTATTTTGCTTGACTGAACTTTTTATAAAGTTTATTTTGATAATTATTCATTTATCTATGTTAACGATTACTTTGGTACTAGACAGGAGGGATAATTTATTTTTTGAATGTTTTTTCATTTAAATTATATTTAATATCTAAGTATAAAAGTTATATTTAAATTATATGCAATATAAGAATAAAAAATAAAAAACGAAGAAAGAATACAAAACGTGATTATACTTTAATAAATGACAGTCTTAGCAGATTACTTATCCGAAAAAATTTACGCAATAAAGATAATTGGTTAACATGGTTAACGACCGTGAACAAGTGAAACTATGAACCACTATAGATATGTATTATTAAAACAAATTTCTACTCATTTACAAAGTATTAGATTAAGTAGCATACTTAGAAATTTCACTTACGCTTGTACACACTAAGGCACGCAGTTTTTTCTTCAGATGCCTCTTAGACGCTGGCGCTTATTTGGTGATACCGACGACGTTCGAGCCAAGACAAGAAGCAAACTTTTCTCTCAGAGTATATTCAATTAGACAAACTAAAATGAGAGTGCTGGATTGTGCTCCGCAAATGTTAAAAGCTGCAATACTTAAGGCACCTCCTGGAGTTGAAGCAAATAGCTTTGCTCAGTACGAGTCTCAATTCCTGCAATTAGCAGATGAGCATAAAACAATAAATGCCTTCGAATTACAAGAACTGTTAGAAAGGTGTTTACCTAATGATTATATCAAGAGCTGTGCTACGATGGAAACATGCAGACAAATTGTATTATCAATGGAAGTATCCTTTTGTAATAAAACTTTAACGAGTTGTTTTCATCTCATCATTTCTCGTTTTGAAATTCACACATATAATTATAAATGAGGGTATCTAAGATGTTGTGCGTCAGTTTGAAATTAAAGTACATTAATAACTAAATTAATCTAAAGTAGGCTCCCCCAACTTTCTTAATTTGAATTTCTTTGTCAGTTATACAATTGTACAATATCGTTTTATAAAACAAACAGAACCAGGCACTGTAGAATCGAAATATGTAATAAAAAACAGTCGTGGATAAACGTCATCGGTACTTTGCACCTTGTTACATTTATTATTGTCCCATAAAAGGAAAATGCTAATTACCCACTTATAAATATACCATCGATGGAAAAATGCCAAAGTTTTCTTTTCAGAGAGAACGAATTGAGCAGAACTATCTTCCGATATTGCTTCGATGGGTATTGGAAAGTTTCGCATATTTAAGGTATTCTATATGTATAGAAAACTTTCATCACGATGTTTTTCTGCACCATAAAGCGAATTATAAACTGCTAATATCAATAATCCGTGATCCTTTTGAGGTCTAAGCGTTAGACCAACATGCCATTAAGACGATAATGTTGATTTCAAAATAGAAGTAAGAGTTCAAGAAGGAAAGTTTTTGAATTGCAGGATATGCGTTTCTAGTTTCACATACTAAATCAAAAAGTTAACTCAGTCATATTTAATATCCTTAAAATATCATTCAGAAAGACGGTTCAGGCCGTATATCCCTTTCCGACTTTAAGGACCTAATTTGCAGTCTTAAGCACTGGCAGATGGTGTTTAGATCTCACGCGCCTGAAAAAATGAGCGTGCTGAGGATCGAAAGATTTCGTGACGCGTTACGAGAAGTTGGCTTTGTGATACCAGAGCGAGCGCTGTCTTTACTAGTACTGAAATATATGAGAAAAGACGGAATGCTACGATTTGGTGATTTTGTATCTGCAGTTGTCTTACTACATAGAGCATTTCGTAAGTAATATTTATATATTTTAAATACATAGAAAACAATATGCTTATATTTATTATAGTAACAGTATTTATTTATTATAGTATTATAGTTATATAGTATTCCGATTCGGTTCTGATATGTCAGTCAGTCTGTCTGTCTATCTATATCTAGTGAAATTAAAAATTTAACGTCATATTTAAATTAAACATTTTTTTTTAATTAATTTTATTTCGTAAATCTATTATTACTAGTAACAAAAATACGGATAGCCATAACTACTGAAATATATTAGTGGATTTTTCGGGGTCGCCATTTTCTCAGTCTCTGTTGAATTAGTATGATGTTTGAAGGGACCAAGTTTATTCTCGATAGAAATAAATTTTGCCCGCTTTATTCCTATTTTCATTTAGCAAAATATGTTAAGACATACCTATGTAAAAAAAAAATTACAAAATTACCGATACATTTACGATACTACAAAATAGAAGTATAATAGGATATTAGATATTGACTAATCGAACTTATATTATAGGATTACGTTAGATTTTATACTCTAATAACCTTCTAACATACTCAGTGATTCTAAAACAACAATTTTTGTAGATATCTTATGCATTTTACAATACAGGTATATCATATTTCAGATATGTTCTTCACTAACTGCTCTACGAGTTCATTCAAAGTTAATTTAACTTTTTCTGAGGTAGGTCCTATTCGAAACTACAATAAATCATCTTATATTTTATCTAATATCGAATCAGTTCATAATCAGACCCTCAAACAAAAGTTAACTTATAAAATTCAAGTCCTTGATGTATATTATATTTGTTTCAGTGGCTGAAGTCGGCTTTGACCTGCTAATCCTCGGCTAAAGTGTATAGGTATATTTCTTACTTACATCAACTGCATTTAGTGAATCTCAGTGTACATAATAATGACTGTAATTTTAGTATGTGATTCTTGTGATTGTAACCCTTCTTATAATAAGCCAAGAATATTGTTCCATGATAAAATGTAACATATCAGTTTAAATATAAGATCTATATTGAAAGAAAAGTCATTGACGGTTTGAAAATAAAACTTAAAACAATATAAAAGAGCGAAGAGTAAAACGAAACCCATAGGTAAAATATAATTTCATACCTATATTCTCATTGTCCTGAGTGTATATAAATAGATCCTTCTACCTATTAAGACCTTTCTACCTATTAATGACAAGACGACTGACGAAATGCGACTTAGTATTCTATCACTTCGTTTTTAATTTTAAGGTTTTTATATATTAGTACAGGGACAAACTGAAGAAAAATGCTGTAATTTCTCGATCTTCAGTTTCATTTCGGATTTTTTTTTATATTCTCTTATATTGTATCTCCTTCTAAAAAGGGCAGTATCATATGCATATCTCAGGTCTTATATCAAGCGACCACTAATTGATACACCAACGCTCTAGATATTTTATTATATTTTAGTTATTTTTTTAAAACTATTGAGACGTTTGCAATATGCATGTATTAAGAATGCTTGCTATTTCGTATTTATATTGTTGTAGTGTGAATGATTTAGTATAGAAATCATTATTAACTGTATACTGTTTAAAACCTTTCTCTTTAACAGTATACAGTACTGTTAAAGGCAAAAACATATGTCAACGTTCGTGTGAAAAATAAAATAAAATAATTAAAAATGTTATTGCAATTAAGTAGTTTGAAACATCACTTGTATTGTATTACTCTACCTTATTAAATACATATAGTTTTATATGAATAAAGGTGATCACGATCTTGCGAGAAGCTTTGTTATTAACGGAAAATACTTAAGATTTGTATTTTTTAATCTATTCTATTGTAAATATTTGTTTATAATAACTGATGTGTAATGTAATTCCACCGACATAGAAAACTCGACTTTTTTTATTCAGAATAAAATGTTTAGTGTCGTAGATATTTATTTACTTTCCAGCTTAAGCTACTCGTAGTTTCAAGTTTACGTTGTTTCAGTGCGTAAACGACCCGCACATTGAAATTTCGTTCAAGAATCGTCAAATACATATTCTATTAAGTTCCGCAGTGCAATCACCAACCTTACGGCAAGTGAAGCGTGGATAACATATCTCCATAAAAATGATAAGTTTTTTTAATGACAAGCCTACAAAAGGAGGAATTGTCAATTATGTGCGGTAGACTATTTTGTGCTAATTTTTGTAAGTAAAACAAAGATGAAATATGTCTAATTATTTATTATTATATTTTATTTATACATGACTAGACAACGGACGTATTTAACTACGTACTACGAGTATTCTAAATTTAAAAATATAAAAACAATAAAATTCATAATTTTTAAATATGATTAAAAAAAAATTGTCTAAGTTAAAGATTTTCATTGCAAATATTTATATTTTGTAGATTTTCCTATAAATTTACACCATTAATAAATCTTACTCTTTAAAGCAATATTCCTAAAAAATATTAAATAAATTAAATATTAAATTGCAAAACCCATCTTAATAGCATTTTTTAATACTCTCAAAATGTGCAATAATAATTTTCCCTAACACATACATGTCTTAAATAGTATTGAATTGCTTAAGATATTATGTCTGATATTGCCGTTATAAAAACAGGTGATGTGGCTAGGTAGGGGCGTCTTCCTAGGTAATTACCTTAATTTACTAAGGAGAAAAGTTCCATCAGCTTCAACATTGGAAGCCTAAAATTAAAAAAAAAATCAATCATGTAAAACGAACTTATAAGGGTAAGTAGCATTTTATTACTATACCATTATTGGGTAGTTGACTCATTTCTCCTTAGCCACCATACTGCAAAACTGTGGATTGTATATTCAAATAATTCATAAAGATTATGCAGGTTTTATGACTTAATTTTTGTTTCTAATAAAGCTTATACATAATTAAATATCAATATAACAATAAAATTACATAACGTCCATTATCATTATTATATCATAACAATTCAATGCATCAATAATTTAAAACAAATTGTAAATAAATTTTTTAGTTTCTTTTACATGATGATGGATTATCGCAAATGTAATTTAATATTAAATATTTATAAATTAAATATTTTATAATAATAACTAGCGGCCTGCCCCTGCTTCGCACGGGTGTAAAATATGTATCCCATGTCAGTCAGTGTAAAAAAAATGATTAAAATTGATCCAGTAGTTTTGATATGGCGCTGTATTTAAAAAATGATTTTCCCTATTTTCCCGCTTTTCTATTGAAATTTTTCCTAGATTTTCGTTGCTATAAACCTCACGGAGCCCGAGACCTTTCCAACGAATGCAAAACCGTGGAAATCGGTTCGTGCGTTCTGGAGTTATATCGTCAGGAAGGAAAACCCGACTTATTTTTATATAGTAGATATAAAAGATTATTTTCATGTAAGTGAAAAAATATGTCTGAATTCTACATTTATACTACATTAAATATTCTAAATGAAATATTTAATAACTATGTTCTTTTTTCAGTGTCCTGTACACTTGATAAAGTAGTCTCATTAGGATTATCAGGAGTGTCTGAAAAAGCTGCCTCGTGTAGTTCATACAACTGTATCAATTGTTCATCTCTCATGTAGTCCAACACTTCTGGATCTAAGTATTTACCAACAGTTTTTGATTTCGCTTGATGTAATGGTTTTGTCTGCCTTGCCAAATTAATGGCATAATTCTGAAAACATATAATAGGACACATTTAAGCCCTATTAATAAATCAAAATGTAGAATGTTCTTAAATAAAATCTACCAAGTAAACCAAGTAAAAAGTAAAGTCTTTGGACTAATTTTAAATTTACACATATGTATTAGACTAGCTATGCGGCGTCGCCCGCGTGCTAATCAGCGTGTAACAATTTTTCTTTCCAAAATTGAATTTTTTTAACATGAAAATAGTTATTGTTAGTTAACCATAAGAGATAGAGACATGCCATCCCAGACTTTTGTGCAGTATTTCTGTACATCTCCAATTCTCTAGTACGAACTACACTATATTTAGTAATAACCATACAAAAATCTGTCCAGCAGATTTAGAGAAAATCAATCACATTGAGACAAACAGTTTTTGGGGACTTTGTTTTATAAATAAGTATAGATATAGGTTTCTGTAGGTCTGTTTTACACTTTTATACGTTATTAAGGTTGAAAAAAGTTACAAATTATTTAAGGTGAAAGAAAACAAAAGAATATGGTTTAATGAACATTTCTTGACTAAAATGTTAAGGTAAAACCTACAAAAGGTTTTTACCTTAACATTTTTACATTTCTTGGATATTTGTAGGATTTGGTATATATTTGGTTTGGTATATTTGGAAGGCTTGATTATAATTTGATATATACCTAATCAAAAGCAGATTGTGGAGAGTGACTGGCTGGTATAGGTTTTATGCTAGTTAACTAAAATTGACTTTTTTCAAAGAATACAAAAAGAATTATGACATGTTCTGTTAAAAGTAAGTATTGTCCCAGCAGGTAAATTTTGAAGCTTATTTCTTATGTATTTAAATAATACAGACTTACAGTCCACTCCATTAGAAATATCTTAGCTTCTACAGAATTGCAAGTCTTATGTCGTTTGAACTCTTCTCTGGCATAATTATCACCCAATATTCGCAATTCAGCAGGCAAGGCTCGATGTACTCGAAAAATCAACTTGTAAAGGCGTCTGACTCTTGATACATGTTCTGAAGTAGACATTTTAATATACTTTTTGATATTCTTAAATGTATTTCATGAAGGAGATATATCTGCAATGTCCACAAATAAGTTTTTTCAACACAAAAAAAGAACTTTAATTGACTGGCTTGTTGGCGCAGTGGGTAGTGATCCTGCCTACAGCTCTACGGGTTGCAGGTTCGATTCCCGCCGAGGCCCTACATTTTCTATAACAGAATTTGTTGCTTCTTCGAGCCTGGGTGTATATATTTGTATTTAAGTATGTATTTAAAAATTATATATGTATATATTCTCACCAGTTGTCTCTCACCCATAACACAAGTATTAAATTACTTACTTTGGGGGTGGAAGACGGAGTGTGTAAGTATCCCATATATTTATTTATTTAATTAAAAAGATATTATCTATAAGATAAACATTTCATTGGACTTACTTGTAAAACAGTATTTGAATATTCTACAATAATTTAAAGCTTATTGAGTTAATAACTCACTACATGTAGGAAGGCTTTTCGATGTAATACTCTTCAGAGAATAATGTATATTAATTCCTCCCAGCAGGACTCCCATATAGTTGATAATCTGCAATATTTACATTATTCTTTAAGGGCAAATAAGTAATAAATGTATACACCATTAAATAATATTAGCATCTACATTAAATAAGGATATAAAAGATACAAGGAGCATTTTGTCATAATACTTTTATGGCATCGCATTCACAAACTGGAAAATCAAAAATATGCAGTGTTTCTATGATGTGGTCAAGCAATTCCAGAGGAGTTGTAGCAAGACACAGCATCCTAAATGACAATGAGGACTATGGCGTTGGAATTTCTAAAAGAGACCAGCAGTGAATTCTCTACTCTCAGTTACAATTTATTTCAACAGAGTTACAGTTATGCTTTGCACAATCACTTTGTTGGACTTGAATATGAAACAAGTCTAATTATTCATTATACTATTATTTACAACTAACGCCGTGTGGTATCCGGCTGATTAGAATAGTATCACCCTCATTTCTTACCGAGGTGTCGTAAAAGGCGACTAAGGTAAGTCGATCCACCGTGTGGTATCCGGTTTAGTAAAATAGACCACCCTCTTTCTTACCGAGGTGTCGTAAAGTACGACTAAGGTAAGTTGACGTCAGGCAGGCGGCCGGTCGTAAAAACGCAGCCAAATCATGTGACAGCATGTCTATAACATGTGCCGACCCCACTCAGAGTGGGATAAGGGCAGGGGATGATGACTATTATTTACAACTAAAGAGCACTATCGTATAAATAATTACTAAATATTAATAATACCTGTACGAATTAGCTGGTTACCATAATAAAATGTAGTTACGTAAGTGTAAAAACATATATGTACAATAAATAAAATGTAAATAAAAGTATCACATCATAATTAAGTGTTTTTACAAATTTTTATTGGAATAGAAACATTTTGTCTATAATGGTATATATTAATCTATAACATAACAACTATAACATGGTATATATTAATCATGGGAACTAGAGATGTGTAAAAATAGTCTATTTTTATAATAATCGATTATTTTTTCAAAATAATCTCTAGTTCCCATGATTGAATGCAGTTGACCACTTTAATTGGCCTTTATTGTAATTAATTATTAATATTAAAAAGACAACTTTTCAAATAGTCAGAGAAAGAACCGATTATTTTGATACGAAATAATCGATTTAATAAAAATCGAGTTTCGCAAATAGCACAACTAAAACAGCTATTATTATGCGTACTACTCCACTTTAATTAGTCTAATTCTAAATAATTTTTAATCAGTCAAAAAACAACTATATTGTATTTTAAATTGAGTATTTCACTCGCTGTATTTCAGTCGAGTTTACGATACGCTATAATAGATTATTAATAATCGATTTTTCAATACGAGTTAACCGATTTTTTTCGAATCGATTTATTTTGAAGGAATAAAAATCGATCCAATCCATCCCTGGAGCATAAATATTATTCTATTTTTTTTCTTAGTTTTGGTAACGGTCTGGAATCGAGTCCATACCATGTTTACCACAGACTATTAATTAAATGATGCTCGCAGATCAATATTTTTTTTATCAGACGGTCGCCTAACTTTATCAGATAGGCTACTCACGTAACTGCGGCAGGGGCAATCTAGGGTGTAAAGTGAGCCTGACCTTAATTGCCACCTTAATTGTAATGTGTATAGGCAAGCAGGGGCAATTTCCTAAATATCCTCCACCTGCCACAGGGTCTATCCTTGGTTCGTTGATCGTCCCTGTAGCCTTGCTACCTTGCTGCATGTGTAGCGCGACTGGAGCAATTTCTATACATTTTAATTGTAAGATCAATTATAAATTATCAATTTTGATGACATGATACAATTAATTTTTAGATCCTTGTGCATTTGTCGGCTACCTAGAAACCGAAGTATACGTAGTAAAATATAGCTATCTGGCACTAATAGCAGTCCGCTTATGTGTGTTTTTTTTTGTAAATGGTGCCGCCATAGCAAGGGTGTTTTCAGGAGAAGCTATAACGAATCGTAAAAAAGTTACTAAAATCATTATTTCGAATTTGTTTCTAGTTTTTATGTAAAATAAATACTTCTTTTATAAAAGCGACTCTCAACCCAGTATCTCGGTTTCCTTTTTGCGGTAGTATCACAGAAAGCGCCAAGGCCACACCGATCTTTTAATTTGTCTAGTGTTCTGGCGCCATTTTTAACACGTGTGCTTAGGCTCAAGCCACTCTCGAACACTGCAGGGCAGGAAAGTGTGTAGGTAAGTGCTCCTGATATCTCCACGACTGCTATGCATCCTATATTAATATTAAAATGCCGACCTGGTCATTTTATGCTCAGAAATATTTCTGGCTTATCGGATCAAATTGATTTGATTTAAAGTGGTCGTTGTATAAAAAATGATATCATCTGAGTTTACCAATCGGAGCCGCCTATACACAAAATATTCACTTGAATTCTATTCTAAACAATTCTCATGCGTGTTATAATTTCCTAATGTATTTGAGGGCCATAATTTCCCTTTAAAGTAATACGTCTTTCTTATTGTCCTTCTTCTTCTTCTTCTTCTTCTTTGTCAACTGATGGACGTCCACTGCTGGACATAGGTCTCTTCATGGGATCTCTATACCACACGATCTTTTGCCGCTTGGACCCAGCGGCTCCCCACGACCATTTTGGAGTCGTCAGTCCATCTCGTGGGGGGTCTACCGACACTGCGTTTTCCAGTGCAGGGTCGCCATTCCAATACTTTGATCCCTTCATTCCTTCCTTTCTTCATTCCTTCTTATTGTCCAATGCCGTTTAAAGGTAAAAAGAAACAATATGACACATTCATTACATTTTTATTTTTTTATATAGTTAAGACGATAATAATGTAATTTACGAAACCACTAACAATTTTGCCGCATCGATATACTTATATCAAATAGTTACAATTACAGTAGCTAGCTAGTTCTAAAAATGTGACATAGAAAAACATTTTAAGATAATTACTAGTATTAAGTAATGGTATAGGTATATTAATTAAGTCGAAATTTTAAAAATCTTTTACAAATGATTAATTGATTTATGTACCTATTGGTTTTTTGTTAAATAAACTATTTATTCGTTTATACGTCGATAGGCGAAAACTAATATTCATAGCTGTAAGACTTAAATGCTATTTTTATGGCATGCCTATAGTGTGAGGTATTATTTTTATTGACACTAATGCCACATAATGCCTTTTTCATCAACGGTAAGAAAAGAATGATGTAATAGCGGAGGCGCAATAAAAACACGCGACGAAAACAAATCATAAATTTTTAGTATTTTTTTCCTAAGTATATGGACTGTTTGACATAATACATCGTAACGATAACTAAAATTACTAAAAACAATGCTATTCATGCAATTAAATAATTCTAATAACAACTAAGTAATAAATACATAAAGCTATGTTTGACTAGAAGTTGGCAACTAATCCAAATAATTACCATCGATCGTCAACTCGCTTTCTACATTTGTAATAGCTTTTATAAAACTTTACAAACTGTGTTGAAGCTTTAAATAAGTAATTTGATTAGCTGTATGTATAGCGTTTGGTATCCGGCTGGTGGAATAGACCACCCTCATTTCTTACTGAGGTGTCGTAAAAGGTAAGTTTACCCACCGTGTGGTATCCGTTTAAGTAGAATTGACCACTCTCTTTCTTACCGAGGTATCGTAAAATATGACTAAGGTAAGTTGACGTCAGGCAGGCGGCTGGTCGTAATATGCGTAGCCAAATCATGTGACAGCATGTTTAAAATACTATGAGCGGGATAAGTTCAGGACGACGATAATAATTCGCTGTATATACATGTTACAATGCGTGATGTAGTATAAAGGTTTTAATAATGCAGTTGAAGACATTGATCTGGTCAGATCATACTTAAAATATTGTACGAATATTAATCACATTGATTGTTGCGAATTTTGATGTATTAAATAAGGCCATAGCTAATAAAATACTTCTTGTACTCGCAGGTGCGGAAATTATACTATATTTTCTAAATAAATTTCGAGGTTAACCCAATGAACATTAATATTACAGTCTCGGAAATCAGAAGGTTAATTATAAAGTTCTGCTATCTGTTACCTAAATTTATAACATAATTTTGAAAATTTTACTTAGTTGAAATGTCGCGTTAACGTATAAAATATCACTTAACAACCCAGTCAAGATGGTGTAAACATTTCGTTCAAAGCGATTACGTAAAACTATCCAAGCTTTAAATTAAATATGTTTAACAATAAAATTCTTTATCAGGTACTTTGAACACAAAATTAATCACTTACTTTGGTAAAGATTTTTAAAAAGCCTCTCCAATAATTAACAATATAATACACTTTAGTACTTAAGTTAATGATTTTATTGTTAAGACATGTATTATATTACTATTTCCAACTTTAGAGGCCAACATTTTCTACGCAGCATATGTACTTCATAATTTTTGAACTTTGTAAGCATAGTAACAATATAACAGTTTAATAATTATGTATTACATAATTCTAGCTTTACTTTCGTAATTTTTAAAGTTCTAATGATATGAATTACAAAATTGAAATAACAACAGTCAAATGAATCTCATTGGATTAGAAATACAATCCCCTTTTGCATAACAATTACATTTTTACTTAAATAGTTAAGATTAAAAAAGCTTCGTCTTCTTTTGATACAATGACGAAGTTATTGATTAGCATTTGATTTAAGATTCCTCTTTGGCTTTCAAGAAATATGTAAGCAGATCAATTGGCAGTGGGAATACAATCGTTGAATTTTTCTCGGCTGATATCGTGTTGAGAGTCTGAAAAAATATTTAATTAAGTTACTTTTGAATGCATATTTTTCAGCTTTTATGTCAATTAATATATGTTATTTATTTAATAAATTTGATTTAAATATTTCTGATCTGACCCTTAAATAAGAAATTGAGTAATGGATATTGTTTCTGAATAAATATACTAATAACTAACTTTGAAGGAGGCGAGTTACGTTCGCGCGTCTATGTAACCACACTCTTGCACATTCTTTGTAGCTTTATAAAACTATCCTTATTAAATTTGCTGTTTCATTGCATGTATCAAAGATGAATGTATATTTAAGATGCTATGTTTCCTGACAGGCACTTATGGCAGATATGAAGTGGCGTCGTGAAAAGCACTTTTCATTTCAAGCTGCATCATCACTTTTCAACAAGTGTCATTGTTTTCAGCGCAAGTCAATTTAGTAATAAAAATACAAAACACGGACGCAATATACATATCGAGCATAAATGTTCCAAGTAATTTGTTGCATATGGAAAGTTTAAAACTTATTTTTAGTGCTTTTCTGCGTTTATGAGACAATAGGTCCCAATAGGTTTTTTCTTGAATTACCTGGAGGTATCTTAATTGAAGCGCTGCAGGACTGTCGCCAATAACTTCTGATGCCTCACGGAGCGCTCTTGAAGCTTTCTGCTCACCCTCAGCAGCAATAACTTTTGCCCGAGCCTCTCTTGCTGCTTCAGCCTCAGCTGCCATTGCACGTTGCAATTGTACAGGTAGACGAACGTCTTTGCTATTTAGGCATAAAAATAAAACCTTTCATCATCCTCGTGCCCTTATCCCACTCTAAGTGGAGTCGGCACAACATGTTATAAACATGCTGTTTTGATTTGGCTGCGTTTTTACGACCGGCCGCCTGCTTGACGTCAACGTACCTCAGTCGTATTTTAGGACACCTCGGTAAGAAATAAGGTTGGTCAATTCTTTTCAGCCGGATACCACACGACGGGTCGACGTACCTTAGTCGCCTTTTACGACACCTCAGTAAGAATTGAGGGTGGTACTATGCAGCCGGATACCACACGGCGTATAAAAATAAAACCTATGGATGAATTAAATGATTATGAAACTTTTGAAAAAGGTATGTTACTTGTCGCGCCATTAATTTTCACAATTTATATTCAACAGAATAACGTTACAAATAAAAGACCTAACATTAATTATTACATTCTTGCTATCATCATTAGGATAACAATGGAATATACTTCGATCTTGATGTGTATCAGTTATAATCAGTTTTATTGATAATGCGCCCTACCACTCCCGTCAAATTGACAAAATGCCAACACAGGCTAATAAAAAGCATGAAATAATTAATTGGCTTCGGGACAATGGAGAAAATGTGGACGACTCAATGTTAAAAGTTGAATTAATAAAAATATTAAAAACCAAAAAGAGAGCAAAACGCTATGTAATCAATGAAATGGCAGCAGAATATGGCCATACTGTTCTTCGGATTCCTCCATACCACTGCCAGTACAACGCAATAGAACTTATATGGGCACAAGTAAAAGGGCATGCTGCGAGATGCAATACAAGCCCCCCATTCACAGCGAATAAAATGTTGCAATTGCTAAAAAATGCTTGCACCCACGTAACGGCCGAGAACTGGGCAAGTGTGGTGGAAAGAACTAAAAGAGTAATATTCTCTGATTGGGAACGTGATATTGCGTTTGATAATATATTATCTACACAAGAGCTAATAATAACTGCTACTGAAGACTCCTCATCGGAGGAGTCTAGTGTTGATTATCATTCCGACGACTCGTGCTAATAAAATAAATTAAAATATCCTGATTGTTTTATTTGTATTCATGTATTAACTAAGAAGAAAGTAAAACTTTATATAATGTTATTAAATGTCTTTTAATACTCGTAACATCGATTTCTACCGATTATTTTTAATCTGTGGCATAATCGTAGTAACCATTATGTGTGACATCACTAAGTGGGCGGTACCCATCCATAAAGTACAAATATTATTTGTATGATATTTGTACGTAAGCAATACAAAACTTAATGAGCGTGAGCTGTCAAAAGACTGATAATATGATGGACGCAGTATAGATAATTTTTCTTTATTGTATTCGCAAATTTTAGTCAATCTTTCTAATATCATTCATGGATTAGACAAGTCATTCTTATATATAAGAACATCATTGCTGATGATGTAACAAAGTTGACGCTTATTATAATTTAAAAGTACTTGTATACTAATTTAATAGACTAAAGAATATTTTGGTTTGTAACAAGTTGAATTTGAAATCTGACCAGTTAATTTATATGGTGTCACATTTACAAATACGGTCTACGGGTCGTATGATCATATTCTAATAATTTGAGACCTCACAGCCTCAAAATTTCTACGACAAACAAAAACAATATCACGAAAAGAAATAATGAAAATCAATGAACCAATGAAAAGTATATTTATCACAGCAAACTTTAAACTTAAATATAAACTATAGTAAGAATGCTTTGTTTACCGATGCATTGACCGTCCATCACGTCGAAATTATTGATTAGATAATGATGTAGTACTGCCATACGTGTCTAATGCTAGACCTGCGCTATCGAACATCGAGGGAATACCTATCATATGGAATTGACAATACGGACGCTATTTAAGGAAAATCTTTAAATAAATTCAAAGTATTGTAGCAAATTACACTTCGAGTATAGGCCATCAAAAAGTAAACATAGTCATTAAGTAATTTTGAATAGAGTTCTATAAAATTAACTTGACATATCACGATATACTTTCGCACATGTTTTCAATTTTTTATAAATTCGCTACTGCAATAAAAACTTTCGTCGATATACTCGTAGAACTGGTAGTACATTGGATTCTTGCGCTTGTGTGAGACTTTGATGTATTTACCAGAGATTTAATACAATGTCCTTGATTAGTATCAATTAATATTTGTATGATAGTTGATAATAATAATATACGACTAAGTCACGTTACAGCGTGAAAAATATTAAAATATACCTGTATTTTTTAGTTCGTACACAATGTAACGAATCGTACACAATGTAAGAGTAACTAACTATATGAGATGTAATAACGTGCAGAAGTTTTCACTAGGTAGAAATTTTTCGGTAGAAATTGGTCAACCTATCTACGTACCTAAACTATCTGTCTTCGTACAATTTCTACGAAGTAAAATTATTATTTTGAAAATTATTTAAAGAACTCTAACCGTAAAATGGTTTAAAACTTAGTTTTATTAATTAAACTAGCTTCAAGTTACGCTGCCAGGGTACAGAGCAATTTTGGCAACGTAGCTACAATGTAAAGTGTGCCAAATAACTGTGTGAATATTGTAATATTACTTACATTTCCACCCTTTCCACCTTAATGCCCCAAGCCTCGGTCGCTTCGTCGAGTGAAATTTGCATGTTTCCAGATATAGTTTCGCGTTCACTTAAAATCTCGTGAAGCGGCCGGGTTCCCATTGTGTTTCGGAGTGTTGTTTGGGCTAGTAGCCGAGTTGAATGGTGTGCATTCTCAACATTTGCGATTGAGATCGTAGCATTGTTCACTCGGTAGTACACAACAGCATCTACCGATACCGTGACCGAGTCTTTGGTGAGGACCTTAGGAAACAAAATTGTATGCATAAATACATAGTAAAGTAAAGTAACGGTCTGTTACAATGCCACTGCTGGGCAAAGGCCTCCTCTCTCCGTTTCTGGAGAGAAGGGTTAGAGCTAAGACCTACCACGCTGCTCTAATGCGGATTGGTAGGTTACACAAATTCCTAGAATCCTTTAGAGATATAAAGGTTTCCTCACGATTGTTACCTTCAGCGAAAACCTTAATAAAAAATGCAATTATCTTAATAATTACACACATAAGTTATTTATTGGTTTGGGCCGAGGTTTGAACCCATGATCGTCTCTAGAGAGTCGCACGGTCTCACCGCTGGACTATCACAGCTTATTCATAAATACATACCAGCATGATACTCAGCAGTTATTTTTCTAAAAAAATACTTTCGCTCAACAAATATGCATAAAAGCACCACGTACGAGATCAAACGAATAAAAGTATACTTTTTAATCGAAATTATTATTTTAATATTTTTTGTACATATGTTTGACATACCTCCTGTGGTGGAACATCATAAGTACGGGTTCGAAGATCAACTCGAGCATATGAGTCAATGCAAGGCAGTATGAAGAAAATACCTGAAATTATTCATCAATTGTAGTCATTTAAATATTTCATATATGACAATAAGTACCGGATTGGAAGACGCCAATTTGATAAAGACAATTTTCATTATGTACACTGTAATCATACACTGTAATAAAATTGAGAACAATGATGTATCTTATCTTCCAAATGTGTTGCTAAAGTAACTGATTAAGAGCAAATTCTCCGAATTGTTTTTCTTATAATAACTGCTTATAGAATAAGTATCATTGATTTTGTTAAAAATAATTATAATTTATTGTTATTGAATAATTTTGAATCATAATTAACTCGCCGACGCTATCAACCATGATACTCTTATTTTAAAAATTTTATAATCTTGTTATTGTTTATAAGCACATTTGATAAAATAATATATTTAGGAACAATTTTTTTTAATATATGTATGTAGTAACTACATACATTTACAATTGTTTTTATTTATTATTATAAAAAATAAACAAAATTTTACATGTTTCAACCATTGATTCAAATATATATTTACCAGGACCCTTAGCGCCACCAGACAGTAGTCTTCCTAAGCGAAATATTACAGCTCTCTCGTATTCCTGCACGACCTAAGATAATTAGAGAACTTATTTAAATATATTATAAATAATAGTATATTATAAGTGTACCACGATGTCTTCAAGTTAGATCATACAAAGTTTTGATTTCAATTAAGTAATCCTAGTAAAACTCTTTCAATAATTCATTTCATTTCCGTTTCATTTCACTTCAAATTGTTTCTTATTGGGTTTGAATAAGTTTCTTTCAATACTAATAATGATTTAATATAAAATGCCTTACGTTGCCGTACTTCCTGCATTAACAAAGGTTAGTCACATTTCTATATCCTTTTTCTTAATATTTGTGAAAAAACAATAGCATAAATCATCATAATGCATCGCTTATGAGTTAACGCTTATACAAATGTCCCTCGTAAATTTTCTATAGTGGGGGATCTGAAAATCAATTTCTGCGAAAGAAGCGCCGATAAAATATTTTATGTTGCTTACAATGTATCTAAAAGTCGTGACTATAAAGATGGTTTAACTTACGCGCATCATTTTTATTATGCAATATTTAACAGGCCAGGGTAATATTAATATCAATGTTACTTTTAATATAAAAGTAGCAGCCTCTTACTATTGCTGGGAGTAGGTTTTTTTTCTTTTTTGGAAAGAGAGATCGGTTATCCACCACGCTGTTCTAATGCAGATTGGTAGGTAACACATATACCAGAATTCTCTTAGGATATGCAGTTTTACTATCGATGCTTTATTTCACCGACACGCGAGTGTTATATTGCAAATTTCAGTCAGACGTTTTTGCAGAAAAACTCATTGGTGCCTGCCCGGGCTTTGAACCCGTGACTCCATTGAGAGAGTAACACGGTCTCACCGTCCGGCTGTCACAGCTTTGATTACTTATGGTATATTTTAATTAAATTCTATTTAAATCTTTTCAGATTTTGCTAACTAAAAAAACATAACATAGTGTTTCATATTTATATTAATTTAGTTAATTAATCAAGTTTCTAGCATAGTAAAACTGTAGATCTTTTTTGTTATCAAGCTATAGCCATGATTAATTTCAAAATCGATGTAAGTTATTTCATTTAAGACTAGATGCGGTTGGTTAAATATTTTTTGTATAAAATGCTGAGTCTGAAAACACACACAAATATTACAAGCGAAACTGAAATCTTTTCATAAAAGTTACGCCTGAGGCTAACGGTGCACTGCTCCTCTATTCACATTTATAAAATATTTGTGTTCTGGAAAATGAAACGTGTATGGAGGAGAACGGAATGGTCTAGTTGTTAGAACCAAAAATTTGCAGAGATTCTAAAGACTGGTTTAAACCAAACGAAGAAACAATGAGCTAGAACAAGTGCATTCTTTCTCGATCTTTTGGTGTAAACGATAAATAGTTCTTAGCATTCACACCAAAATAACAACGAGCAAGAATGTGAACAAAGAAACTAGTCTTCTTGCACGAGATCAAGCGAACAAATGCTTTGAAGAGACAGCTCCAGGGAGCGAGCGTGTCCGAACACGCAAAACTGCTATAATCATCTGTTCGCGCGCTCTAGTATCGTTTACATCAAGAGAAGGAGCATTCTTGGAATATCGTATAGAATTTTTGCGAACGAAGAAATGTTTACAGTAACTGAAGTGGGGATAGAATGAGCATTCTCTAAACTGATGTAAATCGGCCTTAACAGAGGATCTCAAGCTTAGTAGCTGTGTCTTATTTTTTTGTAACCTCTATACACGGGCTAACATAGCTTCTTCCCATAAGAACTTCAAATTATTAAAGGAACTATTCCTTTAATTTGAAGTCTTATTTCACTCTTGTTAGGCCTTGTAACTTCAATTTTTATTTGAAAGTGTGGCTCAATGAAGGACTATATCTTATCTTATTCTAGTTTTCCCTGAACTTTCGTCGCGTCAAGTTGAACTTTAAAATACTTTCAATTATGTACTTTCCTGTTTCCAAGAGATTCCATTTTATTAAATATGTAAGCTCTACTTGCACCTAACCTCACTAATAATGCCCCTGCGGTTAAACCGCACAAACGTATCAATCAGACAGATTGTCATACATACCGTTATTCATCTATAATATTAGTAAAGATTAACAACCATATGACACCATATAAGGAAGACATTTCTATTTCTATTTCTCTCATTATATTTTACTTGAGTTTTAATGACGCAAAAATGAATACCATTAGAGTTATAAAAATGACTGTTCATACCGCAGTCAAACACCTACAAGTAAAACTGTGTCAAGAGCTGAGTACTTCACAGGCCTGTATTCACAATGTTTAACGCACTTATTGACTGAGCTACGGAACTTTAGATCATGCGTGTAGCCAATTGTATAGTTGCAAACAAAGTAATTTATTGCTATCAATTCTTTTATTGAGCACTCACAAGTATTATGACGCAATACTTAATTCAATTCTATATTGATTTATTTATTTATTTTACTACTTACTTCTAAGTTACTATAGTTAAATAAAATTATTTATCCGCAACGGTAGTTCAAGCGTATATTATGAATGGATTTTAAACAACACAGTAACTTTTACGGAATTAAATGTTTTGCTACTGTTAGATGTAATACGGTTGGCTTACTGCCAACAGTTAAGTATATTAAATATTTTTATGGTTTTAAAAATAATAATGTATTTGGTAATTATTGTATTGTATAATATTAATAAAGATCTCGTTTTGAATATAAGAACGATTGTACTATACCTACTTCTTATATTCAAATTAACCAGAAAAATTTTGGAATTAGAAGAAACTTGGCTCATTTCTCAATTTGTTCTTAGCTCTAATGGCTCCTGAGGGCGGCATAAAATTGCACTTATTTTTACAATACGGGTAAATGAGTAATAGAAAGGAATCTTCTATATATCGAGTCTAAAATTTCAAGTTAAAAATAATTTTACTCAGTTCATTTTAGAATATTCCACTGAAGCCGTCGACCATTGTGTTAAGTTCCTTCGGAAGTATCGACATAATGACTATATAGTCGGGAAATCCAAGATAAGTGACGTCGAGTACGTCACTTACCTTTGATATTCTTCGAATGCAGCGTTAAACAGCTTAGGAGATATAACATCTCCCTGGCGTACTCTTTGCAGATCGATTTATCACAATACGAGTATGGACATAAACATTGAGATCGTGGCATTTTTGTGCAAACATTTACTTGGATGTAGCAATGGTCGATTAGGCATTTCAGCGACCTTAACCAAACTCAATTGCATCAAAGACTACTTTTATAATCCAAAAACGCGAAGAAAAGTGGGAGTTCATTTTTTTGTTCATCTATAACCCCGTAAGAGATTTCATCGGTTTCGAAAATGAGATTCGATATCGAATTTCATCATATATTATCCACTGCATTGCTACAGGCGAGGGGATGCAATGGATGAACAAATTCGATATTGAATATTGATTTTGAAAACGATGAAAGCTCGCACTGGGATTACTGTATAACTTGCCGCAGTGTGAATATGGTCTGTGGTGAGTTAATGGGGCGATTTTTCGAAATCCGGCTTGTTCGAAAGGCTGGAAGACATCGAACCGTAGTCAGAATGCATTGACTACCAATCCTTTTATTCAGCATGATGACATGCATACAGTAACTAATAAATTGGAGTAAATAACTTTATAAATATCAACATTATTGATCAAGTCAACAATCATCATTTTAATTTTAGATATCTGTCGTCTTATAACGATTCTCCTTTTTTTTAATGATATACAAACACACACATATGACACGCTTAGTATTTAAGTTAACGAATTGACAGACGATATGGCTAGCATTTGGCTGATATTTTGTTTCAATTATAATTGTCAGTACCTGGGTGACCGAGCCTTGCTTGGTAATTTTTTTTTAATATTTATAAAAAATGCTATTAAAAAATGATGATGTTACCTAGATTCGATTCTGGTATTCTGAATTTGAGACCGCTCGTTACCCAAATAAGCTATTAAGACTTTGAATTTGACGGCGCAATTAACCTTTGTTTTCTCATACAATTGTAGTAGTTTTTTTATTGCCCGAAAACAGCGATAAAACAACATTAAAAATATATGAAGTTTTTTTATATATGAAGTTGTAGAGAACAATATTTTTCCAATTTTTTTCTACAAAATATACTAACTTACTCGTCTGCTTTTTGCAAGGGTAGTACAACTATATTAAGCTCTTAGTTAAACCTTCCATCGAACAATTTTCGCGCGCATTAATTTTCATTTTGTGATAACTTCTAAAATTTCATTTTTTCATTTCAAGATTCAATTCATTTACATATAAAAAAATAATTATTTCACTAAGTTATTTAGTTGAACCAACTTCAACTATTCAAGGATTAATGTGTCTACCTATATAAATTCCTTTACAAAGACCATATTGTACGTGATCAATTAGAAAAATGTTTGAGTGGGTAAGTCAAGTAATTATATAAGTATTTTTTAATTTACATGCATATAGTATCAATGCAGAATAATCGAAATTTAAAATTCATACAGCTGCTTTTGTTCGGCATTGATGAATAGTCTAGGGACGTTTGATAAATCGTTTAAAACTTCGTGATTTAATAATATATTTTACATATCATACCAATTATAAATTGCTATGTAACTAAAGGCCTAAAATAAAAAAATATATATAAATTAAGAAATATATGACATAGCAATGATTTTAATGGAAGTTGAGTAGTAAGTATCCCTAAGGAGGTGAAAGTATCCACAATTTCAGAAATGTGAGTAGAGTACTACATCAATATAGAGACAGAACACCTTTGGCAAATTCATGGAAACTGGTTCAAATGATGCATGAAGATTATTTTTTATTACAAAGACATACAATTTTACTGCTAAAGTAAACATCGGTTAATATTTCGCTTTAGCAAGTTAACTCTTTCCGTAAAAATATTAGTTCTCTACGCAAATTTTTCGGTATTAAAAACATAGTTTATGTGCGCGAGATTTACAAAATTTGCCGAATAATATAGTTATAAGTTATATCTAAGGGCAAAATAAATAAAACAAAAGGCTATTAAAATGAGTTGTCTTTTGTTGTAGTGGGATATTGTTTAAAATGTCGCGGAGCAAAACTAAAACTTGAAAAAATATTTACTTAAATTTAAGCCTTACCTTGAAGCAGATGAAAAGCGAAAACGGCATCGTCACAATCACTAGTATCCAGGACAATACTACTAGGATCTTCCCGCAAGTTTTCGACTCAGAGTCAGAGTCATCGTTACCTTAAAAAAACAAAACATGTATCCCTTAATATCTCAATAAATGATCATTTTATTTTTATATTTATTACCAGCTATCGTGGGATACAACTGTTGTCGGCTCGACATTTCAAACATAGTAGCTATATCAGTTGGAAAACGTCGTAGTGTAATTACGGAATACGTAACACGCCTCAAGCAATTTATTGACGACTGACCTGAACAGCCTTAACTAGCCTCCACAGTTTACTATGACCTCATGATCATTTAAAATTTATATGGGAAAGGAAACATGACGAATCAACCTGACTCCTGTGTAAACATATGTATTAGTTTCAGTATTATTATTTTAAAACTGGTAGTAGATTAAAATGTGGTTTTTATGATACTCACCAGTCGACTCAGCAACTACCATCGTGGTGGAGTCGGAATATCGCGCCAGGGTTGCAATTTACTACACGACCGTTCGTAACGAAAGAAGGGAGTTTACTGCCAGGAAGCTGTGAGCGTCATAGAATAAAGGATGAATCGCTAGAAAACATATCATTGCCAATGAATATTATGAACCACATATCTCTTATTTTTCCTTTAAAAATAAAATTATTACGAAGGGTGCCTACATAAAATAAACACACTGACGGAAAAGTAATGTCCATGTATGCCACCGTATCAAATCGTTATATAAACCTAGTACGCCCATATATCTTCCTTATGTTGTTGAGTTACAAAATACTAATGATGGCATATAATTAAATTATAAACATTTAGGAATTTAATGCAATAAAATGTTTATTGGAATTACTTTGTCCTTTGCGTTCATTTTCCGGCTTATTCGTACTATATTATAGATGCTTGCTCCTGTAATTAATTAAACATTTATATTAGAATTAAGAAAAGTTATGATATAATATTACTATACAGTGAGCCAGGAATTAATACACTAACAAACCGAACCACGCGTTAAGATAGTCTATTTTCAATTTTATCTTTCTTAATAATGTGGCGTGCGTTTTTTTTCAGCTTCTGGTACATTTTTATCGATGAGAATCTTGGCTCTTTATGCTAGTTTGAATTTTGCAATAACTTCTACGGTATTCGTTTTAATTAAAATCAATGTAACGGAGCATAATTTAAAAAGCTTAACGTAACTAACGTACGAGTATATTTGATTATGATTAGTAGAGTCATACTAAATAGCTTTATAAATACTGCATTGTATATGTCAATTTTTCAAGATTCTAAAAGGGTAAAGGGCAAGTTATACTTAAAAAATATGAACATCGCAAATTTGTTTTTAGCCATATAAAAATGTTTTATAAATACAAAATGTTTTATGAAATATAAACCACTACCATTGTAATATACACAAATTACACACAAAACGGGTGAAACGGACTTTGTTTATAATATGTTTTAATGTTTTACAGAGAAGTGTATAAAATGAAAATATTTATATAATAAATTGTAGACTCTTCTGTATGCTGCATATTCTTTGACATGTTTCGATTGTGATCCGCCCCATACCGACGCGAAATTTGGGCAAGTGATAATATCTGCTAGGAAGGAACGATACCCAGTAAACTGAAATACTTAAGCATTAACTTACTTATTCAGTCCAGAAAGTTCGTATAATCACAGTTCAATAGACCGTTGTTAAAATATTCATAGATAATTTTAGGCATGTGTAGTTTGATGTCCTTTATAATATGCCCTACTTTTCATAGGCGTATATTAGAAACTAGCAATCGCCAGCGGCTCCGCCCGCTTGAAATAGTTAACGTAATATAGTAATTTGATAACCATAAAAATGGTTAAAGATGGTTAACCCTAAAAGCTCGACATATGCTGGCGTGGACTTTTATTTAGAACTTTTGTAGGGTAACAATTTTGTAATACATGATATTTTGAATAACTTTCACAGTTGAACCGGTTAACTGCTATATAACCGTGTTTCTGCCATTCCACGTGACATTGGCGAAGTAATGAGTGTCATGTGACACTCCCAAAAGCCATAAACCCAAAAATTTAATTGAATTGAACTTTCACAGTTTACTCAGCGCACACAAGGAAAGCTTTAAATTTTGACGTTTTCGTAATATTTTTTTATTGCTGCTCCTGATTTTTCAAATCAGTCTATTAGTTCCTGAAATAAGCGCGTTCAAACAATCAAACAAACAAACAAACTTTTCAGCATTATATATTAGTATAGATTATATATTTTACGAATAAATTTGAACTGCTAGCAGATTTTAGACAAACTGTAATATTATCGTTGTGTTGTTGTAATATTGTATATATGTATACTATAAAATTATAAAACCTTTCATTTGGTCTTGGTAAATTGTTTAAAAAAAGTTCTAAATATATAAATTATTTAAGTTAATTTAATAAAAGTATGAATATTAATGTTGACGAACCTGAATCACTTGTTCTGCCAGGCGGATATGAAATTCGCTGGTGACAAAGTTTTAATAATGCAAAGAATTTATATCATATGCATTTTATATGCATTACTGTTTACTATACGTAATAAATAATAGTACCTAGGTGACGGAGCCTTGCTCAGTAATTTTTTAAAGAAAAAAAAAGTTAGAATTTTAGCTAGTTGGAATTTTTCCTCCCAAAACACCCTACATGCCGTATATCATGAAAATCATTGGAGCCGTTTCAGAGATTCCTAAAATATATTTATATATAACATATAAGATTAACTCTTTTAAATATTTAAGATTAAAGATATTTGTAGTAGTAGTAAGTTTGTAGAAATAATAACACAACTTCTTAGCAGATATTGTCATCAATAGGATTGGTAGCTTTGAATTTAAATTAATGCATTTGTTCGAACTGGTCCACTGAGGCTTAATCTGATTATTTATTTAGGTAATTATCTTGCTTATTAATTACGTGTGAAACTGCTTGAAATTTATGCTTTAGCCGATATCAGGTTAGTGCATACTGAAACAGTGAATTCGAAGTAGTTATCGACTTTAAATTACCCCTTTAAAACCGCTTACTTACATTTTTGTCTGGAAACACGTTAAGCCTCGTTGCATTAATTCCAAAAACTTCGGACATTAAACCTAGAGTAACTAAGATATAGTTATAAAATTCTTATTTATATCCATATATAGTACCATAATACATATATATATCCTCCTGCCCTTATCCCACTCTAAGTGGGGTCGGCACAACATGTTATAAACATGTTGTACGTTTTTACGACCGGCCGCCTACCTGACGTCAACATACCTTAGTAGTATTTTACGACACCTCAGTAAGAAATGAGGGTGGTACTATTCTATTCAGTCGGATACCACACGGCGTCTAGGGTACACGTAAGGTATATGTAGTTACAAAATTCTTATTTATATCCATATATAGTGCCATAATACATGTAGATAACATATATTATGACTATAATAAGCCTAGTTTCACCTAAGTTATTACCTAGCTAGTTAATTTTATGATGACTATGTATAACGTGGTAGACAATTGAATGAGGTCATTTCCACCCTGTTCCGGTGGCACGGTAAGTAGGAGAGATGTATAGGTATAATTTGTTGGAAAACTCTGTTTAAATTATTCTTTGAACCGAGCGCTTTCATTGCATAAATACGTGCCAATTTGAATAGTTTGGAGCTTACTTGAAATTTTATTGAACAGAAAGTAATCTGTAATTTGTGATCAAAGATGGTTTGTTATTATAGATGATTTTAAAGAAAGTTTATTTATGTGTCCGTCCGTTAAGAGTTCGCCAAGCAACTTGTTTGTTTAATTCGGAATCTTGTTGGTTTTTCGATAAGGTAACTGCCGTTACGAGTATATGAGATCAGCAATTGAAAAGACTGTCGTAGTTTTTGGAAATGAAAGAGGATTAAGTTTATATGCAATATATAAGTGTTACAACATGTTTTTAATACAACCTCCTTCATAGAGTTGGTCATTAATCTGAAAAAGCATTGTGGCTGTCATATTTTTATGTGTCATTCATTGAGTTGTTGCGAAAGAGTAAATGGGTCGACTTTGGGAAAACTGTTTTTTATTTATTAAATAAGTATAAAGGAGAAATATCGTTGTTTATTATATAAGATTGTATATCTTGTATAAGATTGAATTGCTAAATATTAAAGGCTAAAATCATTTGATTTTGATATTTCATTGAATTTTACCCATAAACCGTACAACCTCAGATTTTTTTACGCAAATCATGTAAAAGTTAGAGACACTGCATAAGCAGTCAATGGAGAAAGGAGGAGGAGGGATATCATATTAAAATAAAAATTTAAGAATAATGTTTTTTAAAGTTAATATCATATTTATAACATTTACATAACATTATTGGTACATGGCTGTTGTATGTAGTTGAGACAAAAACCTCTATTATCGACATCGACTTGTGCTTCGACATTGTCTGTGTGAAACCAGAGGCGGAATGGCTTGACTGTACCTAAAAATAAATTATTAATATTAGGAACTTCATTTATTTTTACTACTTCTTCTTCTTCCTGCCCTTATCCCACTCTAAGTGGGGTAGGCACAATATGTTGTCTCATGATTTGGCTACGTATTTTACGACCGGCTGCCTGCTTGACATCAACTTACCTAAGTCGTATTTTACGACACCTCGGTAAGAAAGAGTGTGGTCTATTACACTTAACCGGACACCACGCGGTGGGTCAACTTACCTTAGTCGCCTTTTACGACACCTCGGTAAGAAATGAGGGTTGTACTATTTTATTCAGCCGGATACCACACGACGGAACATCGTTTATTTTTACTAAAAAATATAAAAACGCAACGCAAGAGCTAAAACGTGATGGGCAAATGTTATGGGATAATAGCTAATAATATCGTCTAGAATACAGTAGAAGTGTGTTTTTAATATCGTATACCTTAAGGAATACCATGCCCACACATAACACCATTTTAATTAAAAAAAGTAATTCAGCGTCAATTAGCTTGAAACAAATTGTTGTAATTTGCAATGTGTATATTTTACATAACAACGTGTTTTAATTAATTTAATATTACGTAATTTGATTGCATTAAAGTACGAACCTATTCCATGTCAATGTCAGGATACCATTTTTGTGATACATTCAAAATTGTGTGTATAAAATAAATTGAAACGTGTTTTATTAAATTTGAATAACTCAGTAGTTTAACGAAGTAGAAAATAGAACACTCTGTGCAAATAATGTAAATTGCATGCGAATGGAGAATTTTATAAGAAAATTCACTTTAAAATTTTGTACAAGACAAGGGCGCGTTTCATTTAATATGCGATTTTCTCAGAAGAAACCGAATATTATAAAAATTCTGGAATATGTGTGTGTGTGTACGATAATTTGTCTGGGCTCAAATCCATTCAAACAGCGATATAAGGTTTTTATACAGTCTATAAACTATTCTGATTAGATAGATACAAAAGTCAAGCCTTACTTAAAACTGATGAAGCCTGCATTGTTATATCTGCCGAAAATGTTCCTCCACATATTCTATCCGTGCATAAGGCCTGAGCTGGTTGGATCCTTCCAACGTTGGCAGCGCATGGGACTAATAGCCAGTCGTTGGCGCAATTGCTTGGCCCAGCGCCAGATCCAATCATTGCGTTAACGGGATTATTGCTGTTCCCGCTTATAGTGAACGCCCGAGAGCGATTGTTTACTGAAAAATGTTCCAGAATTATTATTTGGAAAAAATATGAATTAATTTAATATAGTTGCCGTGTGGTATCCGGCTGAGTAGAATAGACCACCCTCATTTCTTACCGAGGTGTCGTAAAAGGTGACTAAGGTAAGTCGACTCGACGTGTGGTATCCGTTTGAGTAGAATAGACCACCCTCTTTCTTACCGGGTGTCGAAAAATACGACTATGGTGAGTTGACATCAGACAGGCGGCCAGTCGTAAAATGCGTAGTCAAATCATGTCACAACATTTTTATAACATGTTGTACCCCCGCATGTTATCCTACTTAGAGTGGGACAAGGGCAGGAGGATGATGAATTATTATTTTGTAAAAAACCGAAACATTCCATCAACAACAGATTAGATTGACATAATCATGTCCTACTTTGCTACTTACAAAAGTAAATCGTTTGTGGGTTTTAGTATACGAGTTTATAAAGAATTTCCAAATCAATTAAAGCTTTGCCATAACAGCATTTTAATGTAAGCATTAAAAGGGTGCTTAAATAGACTATTTTACCACTGAAGATGATTGTGTAATGTTTTGTTTACCTGGGTCAGAACAAGCAGTGTATTGTATTCCACAAAAGTTTCTTTCCATTCTTATACAAATTCCATAATCCTGGTTACTGAGCTGTCGACCCGATGTCGGGTCATAATTGAAAGACTTAAGTTGTCCCGACACACCAGTATAATATTGCAAACAACCTTCATCAGCTAAAGAAGTATAAATTTGAAAACACGTGTTTTATTAGTTGATTCAGTGAACTAGACACATTGGTTAATACATAAAAAAATTCTTTACAACGACATAAAGAAAAACATTATTTCTCTATTAATTTTCCAATTTTTTATAATTTTTTAATTAAACCATAAATTTATAAAACAGTATGAATTGACCCGTGACTGTAAAATAATTTCGCATGTACAACAAATATATTTTGCCTTTATACTTACTCAATAAATAAGAAGCAATTTTCACAAAAATCTTTCTCAACAATTTGACAACTAATAATGAAGGCGACAATTTTTTTCTATACTATTGTCCCAACTATTTAAAGGATATTGTGCTTGAAACATGCTATAACACATTTATATGAGAATTTTTTGTACATTTTTCACAATTTTTACAGAACATTCAGAAATAATATTTATAAATCATATAGTACCTATAGCAGGGTTTGTCTAGTCCGAATATTTTACGTATATCACGAAATATTTGCTTAGTTTGCAATCCATTTGGGATTCTTAGTCATATTTGTAGTCGTTATATATTTTAAACAAGTCTGGGAAATCTGACAGTTATGATATGTGTGTATTTTATTTAGTGTTATCTAGTTTAGTTAGGGATTTGCAAATGTTCTACTCCATTACATAGAATAGTTTGTTGTTAAATATATTAATTTAAATTGTTATTCCTATTGCCTAATTTCTCGCGACTAGAAAAGGTGTAAACATTTATATTTAAAAAGCCACTTCCATGAGAACCGATAGGACCGTAATCTCCTTTTTAAAATGTTAATTTATTAGTTCTTTCGGGGCTTCTGCTACAACTTTATAAAGTCTGATGCATAAGTAAAAACCGGAATTAAGGTAAAAAAATCAAGAAAAGAGCGATATTGGCAAAGAAAAAAAAAGGAAAAGTTTAAGGGAAGATTTATTAAACAACGATGCATGTAAACAACGATGTTTGTAGGTTTTTGGTCAGGTAAAAACATTCATTCGATCCGGTTTATAAAAACAAAAAATATCTTGATTTATTTTTGGCAATAATTATAAAAGTGCATCAACAATAACATCCAGTATTTTTATAGATTTAATATACTCGTATACTCGTACATTTCATATAAAATAATTATCAAATTAGGTCCTTTTAGCGATAATAAAATAAACTTTTTGTATGAAATTAAAACAATATTATTAAGCCTCTAACTATATAATGCGTTTAAATAGTATAAAAATTAATTTTAATCAAGAATTTTGTTGTTTGACTCGCAAAGTTACGATGAGAAAGAGATCAAGTGATCAGAGAATAATTAATTTTTGCTGAGTCTCTACAGTTGAATTGAATTTTGTTATACGATCTAAGCTCAGTTTAAGTGATTACGTAATATATTTTGTTTCACAGTTTAAAATTTTATATAAACAAAATATACTTGTGCAAAGTATTCAAATCAACATAAAAAGAAAAATGGGAGTGTTGCCGAAAATTCTCGACATCGGTTGGCCTACTTTTATACTTTTGACACATAAATACTGGTACGAAAAATACTTAATCTTTCGGTTATTTGTACTACTTTTTTATATTTTATTTTGTAATTTTAACGGGCTAAATGTCCAAGAGAAAGAATATCGTTTTTGTTTACTGAATGTTCTTTATACACTATAAATTGCACGCTAGCCAATTTTAAAAAGCTGCAATTTTGTTGTGACCAAAATGGACATGAAGAGTATATTCGCGAATTTGAAGTGATGAATTTAGCTGTTGTTTGCTGGCAGACGTTTTTTTATTTATATTACATTTAGCATTCAATTTATAGTTTAATTTAACGAAACTTGTTCATTCATATTCATCCAAACTCATATATACGCTGTCTCATCCACTTACATAAAAAATACTCATCTGTCTGTTTAATATTTAATATCTATATCACTTTTTTAGTTAATATAAGAATATATCATATTGTAACTATAAAGAGAATATTGTCATAAAAATTTTATATTACTCTCAAAAAATGATAAATCTTAACAAAAAAGGTATATTAAATTGATGTGTGCTACATAACTTTATTTTCAATCTACGAATATAGTTTATTATTATACAAAGTGATTCGCCGCAACTCAACTTTGCTTTACAAAAGAGGTGTTGGATTTTCCCTTAAACGGATGCGACAAACGGCGAGAGGTCAGCCCAGTATATTAGTTTTACTATTCGCAAACTGTTCTGTTTTTGATTGTATGAGGTTTCAATAAAGTTACGTTAGATAATTTATATTAAAGAACTTTTCACCTTACCTTTATATATAGTACTGCATGGTATTTGAGTTACTTTTACTTTCCATAGTCTTTCAAATGAAACGCCGCTCGTGACAAAAGTTAGTTTGACAGGATTCGTCGTTCCGATTCCAGCATCTATGTACACTGAAATTTTAACGAAGATATTTTACTGAACCAATTGACTTTGTTATTGTAGCACCATAAAATATTATATTTATGTTGATACTTGATTGTTGATACTATACTTGAAAAGCTATGGTAGACCAGCGGTGAGCCCGTGCGGCTATTTCGAGGAGGTCACGGGTTCAACACCATGAGTTTTTCTGTTTAACCCGTCCCGAATTGATAACTGCAGTTTATCACGCGCATTTAAAAGAAAACATCGTAAAGAACTTGTATAACTCTTAGAGAATTCTGGAAATATGTGTAAGCTACCAATCCACATTGGAGCGACGTGGTAGGTAGGTAGGTAAGTAGGTAGGGTAGGTGCTCCAACGCTTCTTTCCAAAAACGGAGACAGGAAGCCTATGCCTAACAGTGGAATACTAACGGGCCGTTAGTTTACTTAAAGTTTATTATATATTTTACTGTATTGTTGTGTTGTAAACTTAAAAATAAATAAACCGTTTAATTCGAGTTTCGATTACTCAACTGTGACTGCCCTGGTTAGATCCACAGATGGCGGGTACAGGGTTCCCACCGGATACTATAAATTGGTCCTGGTTACACACATGGTTCATTCGCTCTGGTCCTGATATCGTGAAACGGTCGAAGTCTAACCTTATTATTGAAAGCAATGTGCATTACAAATTTTGTAAATAAATTAATAAGTTCTTGATATTAATAGTATGGTAACAATGACTTGGTACTGATGAACTCAAAGAGTTCGTGGGCAACCGCTGGATCCATGGAGGCACACGATCGTGACGTGTTTAGATCTCTAATAGAGACCTATGTCCAGCAGTGGACGTCCATCGGATGAAAATGAAGAACAAGAAGGTACTTTAATGGTGGGTAGGTTTTAATTTCATCAGTTTAGAGTACTTTTTGATAAAAGTTACAATAAAATTATTTTGCTGTAATCCGCGTTTATGAAGAGAATACATTGGAATGTAATGTAATGTAAAATACAGTGGACATGTACGCGGAGTACTGCAATTTATTTTATTGTAACTTCTGTACTATGGAATTTTGCAAAGTAACGCCTGCTTCTATAAATCAGTACTTTTTGATATTAATACAATCACAGTTAGCCCAGTGGTCAGGCCGTGACTCTCTAGAAACGAACATGGGTTTGAACCCCGAGCAGGCACCAATTAGTTCTTCTATTAAAAACTTATGCGTCTAATTGACAATTGCAATTTATCACACGCTTTTAGGTGAAGGATAACATCATGAGGAAACATGCATATCTTTAGAGAATTCTGAGGATATGTATAACCTACCAATCCGCATTGGAGCAGCGTGGTAGGCCTTAGCTCCAACCCTTTTTTCCAAAAACGTATAGAGAATCCCTATGTCCAGCAGTGGGATAGTAACACGTTATTGACACGACACGACGATACGACATTACACGACTTTATTTTACTTTTTTTACCATCACAGTTACATAAACTATTGTTGAATTTATTTTAGTTGATTATATGTTAATTATATGTTTTTGAATATCATAGTTGGTAATGAGGTATTTTACGAATTACAGAAGAACTTGAAATGAAGAAAGAAATGAAGATTCAATTTGCTATTTGCAATATTGCAATATTGCAAAGGACAATAACTTGCTATACTATATACGTATGAGGATGGGCTGATAAGAAGAGTCAAGAACATAACAACCACTTTTGGCCTTATCCCGTAAAATCCTCTTGATTAAAAATTTATTCATGCGCACTTTAGCCCGTACTAGTTGATGAAAACAAGCAACTAGCAAAAGGCGATGACACACTTGCATGAAACCTACGTTTAAGTATAAATTAAAAAACAATTTTAAATGTTGCCATGGAATGAGCAGTTTGTGTATAGTAATTACTGGAAATACACATGAATAAGCGTCAGCATTTTTTTTTGGAGTGATAATATATGGTACTTGTATTCATTTACCTTATTTGACAGACATCAGGGTGTGACTTTACAACGGTAAGTTCACATGAACCAGTGGAATCGTAGGTCGATGGATAGCCCGAATTTACAAAATATGTGCCGTTTTCCCCAGTACTGCTGCCACATGATGTCATAACTGAAACATTTGTTCTAAACATTTTTTAAAATAAATTGACTGGTTTAAAAAAATAAAGGTTTTGTCAATATTTGGAGTAAAGTAAATAAAGACAATTATTTTTTTATATCCTTACAAATGCAAAGAAAGGTGAACACAAGCCCAAAAACACGAAATCAAATTAAGATCTGATCTGTAAAATAGATTTTTAATAATATTACAATTATTAGCTATTTTGCATTATTTTGCGTTAGAGTACCCTAAATTTTTTTTTTGAGCATTTTATTAATTCTAAATTTTCGTCTTATATATAAAACTTTAATGTTAATAGTTCTTCTGTGTGTTATCTACATTATATCATTAACGGCGATATTATAAATTAAGATGGTGTGTTGTCATTAACATTCTATTTTCAAAGTTCATTTCATAAATTAAGATTGTGTATTGACGACAAGCAATGGGAGATGGCGCCACCAGTTGGGTGCGCGGGAAAGATGCCAAGGCGGGAATCTTAAAAAAGAGCGGGAAGAGGCATTGCTTGTCGTCGAGGAGTAAGAGTAGGGTTGAAACCGTTTAAGTGTAAAGTATAAATAATTGAGTAAAGCGAAAGAATAAAAAGGAATTGAAATAGTAAGTACTTTTGACTTTTTATTTAAAAACCCTTACAACTTAAAGTGTAACAGAAGTCATATGCTAATATTGTAAAAGTTGATACAAATATGAGCTCGAATCCTGCAGTTCAGAAAGTGGGATACAGAAATCCGTACTTAAAAAGAGACCAAGACATACATAATTTTTATATATATATTTAGTATTATATTTTTTTTCTCTTTCCTCTCTGATTTTATTGAATGACTTACTTTATTGAATCTTTTGAATTATGAAATCAATAAGGGTGTGAACTAATAATATTCCTAATGTTTTATGAGAAGTTTGGGTTTTATTCTTTTTATAATCCAATTTTTGAATACATTAAATAGTCAGATCAGACAAACGCTTATACCTAACATAAGTAAATAAATTGCACGACATAAATTTAATCTCCCGCTTTGCAATAAATTTAATATGCTTTAATGTTTTTGTTTACTGTTTTGTTTTACTTTTGATTTATCCGTCATGTGTTATTCGGCTGAGTGGGAAAGGCCACCCTCATTTCTTACCAAGGTGTCTTGAAAGGTGTTGACGTCAGGCCGGTCGTGGAATGACTTACCTAAACATGTGACAACATGTTTGAAGCATGATCCACATAGAGTGGAATAGGGGCAGAAGGATGATGATTTTAAATTGGATTTACGGTGATTGAGTTTTAATTAGGGAGCAGTACACTATGCGATTATTGTTCATGATTTTTTCAGTTGATTACGCTAAAGATGATTATTCGCCGTCTAGTTGTGTTGTGAGAGGCGATCGATCTCGCAGCATCATTTTAAATCCCTCTAACTCCATCAACCGTGGACGGCGGGTATCACTCCAACGGTGGAGCCGACAGCTGAGCCGGCCCCGCAGCCGGCCCCGCAGCCGGCCCCGCAGCCGGCCCCGCAGCCGGCCCCGCAGCCGGCCCCGCAGCCGGCCCCGCAGCCGGCCCCGCAGTCGGCCCCTTAGCCGACAACTGAGCCGGCCCCGCAGTCGGCCCCTTAGCCGACAACTGAGCCGGCCCCGCAGTCGGCCCCTCAGCCGACAACTGAGCCGGCCCCGCAGTCGGCCCCTCAGCCGACAACTGAGCCGGCCCCGCAGTCGGCCCCTCAGCCGACAACTGAGCTGGCCCCGCAGCCGACCCCGTAGTCGGCCCCGCAGCCGGCCTCGTAGCCGGCCCCGCAGCCGGCCTCGCAGCCGGCCCCTCAGCCGACAACAGAACCGGCCTCGCAGCCGGCCCCGTAGTCGGCCCCGCAGCCGGCCGCTTAGCCGGCCCCGCAGCCGGCCCCTCAGCCGACAACCGAGCCGGCCCCATAGTCGGTCCCGCAGCCGGCCCCGTAGTCGGCCCCGCAGCCGGCCCTGCAGTCAGCCAACAACCGAGCCGGCCCCGTAGTCGGCCTCGCAGCCGGCCCCGCAGCCGGCCCCGTAGTCAGCCTCGCAGCCGGCCCCGCAGTCGGCGCCTCAGCCGACAACCGAGCCGGCCCCGCAGCCGGTCCCGTAGTCAGCTTCGCAGCCGGCCCCGTAGCCGGCCCCACAGCCGACAACCGAGCCGGCCCCGCAGCCGGCCCCGTAGTCGGCCCCGCAGCCGTCCCCGCAGCCGGATCCGCAGCCGACAGCCGAGCCGGCCCCGCAGCCGACATCCGAGCCGGACCCGCAGACGACATCCGAGCCGGACCCGCAGCCGCCAGCCGAGCCGGACCCGCAGACGACATCCGAGCCGGACCCGCAGACGACATCCGAGCCGGACCCGCAGACGACATCCGAGCCGGACCCGCAGCCGGACCCGCAGACGACATCCGGGCCGGACCCGCAGCCGTCAGTCGAGCCGGATCAGCAGCCGCCAGCCGAGCCGGACCCGCAGACGACATCCGAGCCGGACCCGCAGACGACATCCGAGCCGGACCCGCAGACGACATCCGAGCCGGACCCGCAGCCGAACCCGCAGACGACATCCGGGCCGGACCCGCAGCCGTCAGTCGAGCCGGATCAGCAGCCGCCAGCCGAGCCGGACCCGCAGACGACATCCGAGCCGGACCCGCAGTCGTCAGTCGAGCCGGATCCGCAGCCGCCAGCCGAGCCGGACCTGCAGACGACCGCGCAGCCGGGCCAGCAGCAGATGCCGTAGTCAGCCTACTCACGACACACGAAGCCGAGATGCCTATCGCTCCCGTAGCCCCGTCGTTCGCGGTGCGACTCAAAAGCCAAATTCAGCTACACATATTCCGCCCTCAGTTAATATTGGTAATTCCTCACGCAGTAATAGCAATTTATTGTTACTTGTAGATGCGCTTAAATCTGTTATGCGTACTCCACTTAATGGAGATGGTTTAGGAAATGTGTATAATACTATACCGGAATTCGATCCTGCGAGAAAAGAACAGACGATGACTATGTGGTTACATAAAGTTAATGAGTGTTCATCTATTTACGGATGGACTGAAAAACAAACTATACATTTTGCTTTACCTAAATTAAGGGGTGTTGCTCAGCGTTGGTATGAGGGACTATCGTCGGTCCTTTTCTCGTGGCTAGAATGGCAGGCCAAATTGATAGTTGCATTCCCTTCTACGGAAAGTTATGGTCAAATGCTCAGTGATATGTTATCAAAACGAGCTCGGTTCGGAGATTCACTAGAAGCTTACTTTTATGATAAAATTGCATTGCTGAATCGGTGTAGTATTACAAGTAGTAGAGCTGTTGAATGCATTTTACACGGTATAGATGATCGATCAGTCAGATTAGGCGCAGAGGCCGTTCAATATGAGAATCCCGATAGGCTACTAGCCTATTTAAGGAACGTTAGAAATAGCCGGATTCCAAATGAACGGAAAATAATAAAAGAACAAACTGGTAACAAAACTCTAGATACACCATCTAAAGGGGTAATTAAAAATTCACGTTGTTTCAATTGCAAACAAGATGGCCATATAGCTCCTCAATGCCCACATCCTGTTAGGAAATGTAACAAATGCCTAAAATTAGGGCACGATTCAGAGCATTGCTACTCTCAAATGCTTCCATCTACGGACCAGAAGGTCTGATATGAAACTAGAAATATTACGCCAAACGAAGGATATTATGGAGCACTTAATTATAAAGTTAAGTTGTTCGGTAAGATGAAGTTACAGTTTCGAGCACTTTAGTTATCAGTGTTTCTGCTGACTCTGCTAAATCAAGTGCATTATACATTGATCAAGCCCCCCGGCTTGAGACAAATTGCAAATGCTAGTTTATTCTCTATTTTACCAGGATTATATTCTATTGATGATATAGGGACGGCATTTGTAACACCGGGTGGTCATTTTGAATTTACTCGAATGCCTTTCAGTCTTGCAAATGTCCCAGCGATCTTTCAGCGGATTATGAGCCAAGTGTTATGTTCATCGCGCAATCGCGAGGCTCTTGTATATTTAGACGACATTATTATTCCTGCGAAGGACTTCGTAGAAGGTATGACACGATTGGAGAATATTTTAAATTTATTCTCTTGAGCAGAGCCGACACTGAAACTATCGAAGTGCTTGATTTTGTTGGTAATAATGTTGACTATATAGAAGTGTCTAATAGATTACAGTCAGGTCTTTGCAACTTCGGAAATTCAGCGTTAGCTCATTGGTATATCATTTACGATAGTGACTGATTGTAACTAATTACGCGATACCTTAGGTATGATCCTTAAGATTAGGAAATCTTATGATATTGTAGATGTGAAAACGAATTACAAACTATAAGGGTATAAACTGTTTAGTGTTACTCCGGAAGGAGAAAGATGGGTTGTACCCAAAGTTGTTCGTTAGTAAATTCTCAAATTTAACCAAGACGATATATCATTTTCCGGCTGATAGGACTATAGAAAAGATTAAGTCTTTGTATTAGTTCCCGAAAATGCGAAACTTTCTTAAGAAATATGAACGCTATAACAAAATCATAGGGATGCATTGACCGCTAAGACTATTGGTACATCTGACAACAAGTTGGACAACCATCTATTCGATGTCCAGTGGAGGATATATAACAATTTTAATAAAGGGATTAATCGAACTCCTTCTAAAGCACTATTCGGAATTAGACTCACAGGATCCACGGAAAGTAAGTTAATATCCGAAATAACAGACAATTCAAAGGTATATCTACGAATACAATCTTGACAAAACCAGAACCGACATAAGGTATGAAATAAACTCTCATTACGAAGCCTATCAACATAAGCAGAAAGAAATTGTCGACAAACGTTTCGACGCTTTTCCACTATTGTAGCAATTAATAAAATTAAACCGTGGCTTAACTTTAATAGACCAAATGTAAGTGATGAATCTTCTAGTGAATCTGACGAATAGCGCAGATTAAAACATTTATTGAACAATCGTTTGTAAGCTATAATATCTTTTTTTCAATACTGTAAAGTTATTCTTTTGTGTATAGAATATAATACCTAGTGATATTGGCTATTGGATATAATAGTGATGTTATAAAATTATATAAAAACATATAATCAAACGCTTTAAACTTTTGTTTACACATCTTATAGATTTCATGATGCAAATAGTAAAGTAAAATACATAAATTGAAAAGAACTTACAATATAAATTTAAGTATTTCCAGTGTTGCATTCTATATCTATGTTATTGTTTTGAAATAAAGTTAACCAAATGTGGGTAATTGCAGAAAATAATACTTTAATGCCCAGTGATTTTAGTTTTAAGTTATTATCTCATGTAAGTGAATAATGATATCCTTAATGAGAAATAAAGATATCTCAACCCTCATATTGACAAGAATTGATTTATGATTTATTTAATAATTATTATGCCAATGAAGGATTTTCCTTATTTTATTTAATTGATATTGAAAATATTTAAAAGAATTAATCTATGTTTAATTCCATAACAATTATTGTTTTGTTATAATTATTGTTTAATTTAATAATACAAAAAGATACTAAGATAAGATAATGTGGGGCCTGTTGCCACGTATTCAGGACGTAAGGGGCCTGTTGCTGGGTATTCAGGACATATTGTATGGGGCCTGTTGCCAGGTATTCAGGACGTAAGGGGCCTGTTGCCGGGTATTCAGGACATTTTTTATGGGGCCTGTTGCCAGGTATTCAGGACGTAAGGGGCCTGTTGCCGGGTATTCAGGACATATTGTATGGGGCCTGTTGCCAGGTATTCAGGACGTAAAGGGGCCTGTTGCCGGGTATTCAGGACACTTTTTTTTTATGGGGCCTGTTGCCACGTATTCAGGACGTAAGGGGCCTGTTGCTGGGTATTCAGGACATATTGTATGGGGCCTGTTGCCAGGTATTCAGGACGTAAGGGGCCTGTTGCCGGGTATTCAGGACATTTTTTATGGGGCCTGTTGCCAGGTATTCAGGACGTAAGGGGCCTGTTGCCGGGTATTCAGGACATTTTTTATGGGGCCTGTTGCCAGGTATTCAGGACGTAAGGGGCCTGTTGCCGGGTATTCAGGACATATTGTATGGGGCCTGTTGCCAGGTATTCAGGACGTAAAGGGGCCTGTTACCGGGTATTCAGGACATTGATGTATTTTTTTTAAATGTTTGGAGTTTGTATTTAAAGAATGTATATCATATGTTATTTCAAGTTATTTATATTAATTAGCACATTGTTTAATTTTCCGTATGAGGACATACGATAGTATTTGGATGGCCGACTGTTATCTACATTATATCATTAACGGCGATATTATAAATTAAGATGGTGTGTTGTCATTAACATTCTATTTTCAAAGTTCATTTCATAAATTAAGATTGTGTATTGACGACAAGCAATGGGAGATGGCGCCACCAGTTGGGTGCGCGGGAAAGATGCCAAGGCGGGAATCTTAAAAAAGAGCGGGAAGAGGCATTGCTTGTCGTCGAGGAGTAAGAGTAGGGTTGAAACCGTTTAAGTGTAAAGTATAAATAATTGAGTAAAGCGAAAGAATAAAAAGGAATTGAAATAGTAAGTACTTTTGACTTTTTATTTAAAAACCCTTACAACTTAAAGTGTAACAGAAGTCATATGCTAATATTGTAAAAGTTGATACAAATATGAGCTCGAATCCTGCATGTGGATATAATGCGAAAAAGTAACACTAAGACGGTCAATGCTTGTTAATTTTGGTTTTAGGAAAACAGCAAGAAAAAAGGAACAAATAAGAGACGAGGAAGGGAGTAGGTGTTTTGAAAATGAGTTAGGTGGGTATAATAGGTAGACCTGCATATAGTTCGAATAGATTTTAAATAAGGCTGCAAGGAATAAAGGCGAAGAATAGATGCTTTTGAAATGTGGCGCTGGAGGCGGATGATGCGGATTCCGTGGACTGCTAAAAGCACAAATGCATCTATTCTTTCCCAGCTCAAAATAAAGACGCGCCTCTCCTCCATATGCTATAAACGTATACTGGAATACTTCGGACACATCATGCGGCGTGGAGACGATGCCTTCGAAAGACTCATAGTTACCGGCATCACCGAAGGCAAAAGACCAAGAGGCCGCTCACCAACTAGGTGGTCTGATCAATTGCGCCAGTCCTGCACGTTGAAACACTTTTATGAGGTAGCAACGGTGGCCACTAATGGAAGCCGGTGGAGGGAGTTGATTCACACGAGAATAGATTCTGGCCAGGACCACGATCCGGTCGTTCTTCAGTCATGAAGAAACGACCGGAGAGAGAGAGAGTAAGGAATAATAGAACATTGAAATTAAAGGAAGAGAAATACAGTAATACACATAAACTGTAAGTTTATTTTTTTAGCGTGTTCGAGTTCCTTACAATATTACCAATCTTATCTTACTAATATTATAAATGCGAAAGTTCGTGAATACTAATGTATGTTTGTAGAATTTCTTATACACGGGTATAACATATAGGCTATAGAAAACATGTTAATTCTACAGGAATAGGATGACATTGAAAACCGTTGAGGCCTTCTATCACGCAAAAACAGTCCACGCGAACGAAGTTGCTAAAAAAATAGTAGTATAGTATGGAAAAATAACTTACATATACAGCAAAGGCCGAACCCATTAGCACAATATCCATTTGCAGAACCACCTCTGTTTGAGCACTCTCTCGTCGTCATACACGTGCCATTGTCACCAGAAGCGCCGGTGCAACCCCCGTTTGGAAAAGTAACAACGGTGAACAAAGATAAAACTGTAAAGTTATTGACTCATGATTGAAGTGCCGTTGAAGATTACTTTATAGAATTAGGCGTTACTTTGCGGCGATCCATAATACAAAAGTGATATTAAAATAATTTTGCTATAGTCCGCGATAAATAGAAAATATATAATATAATGCTAAATATAGAAAGGACTATCCGTTTTTATTATCTGATACAAGATATAAAAACGGGTACGGATTCGCAAAAACACATGCACAAACCTCCACCACCGCCACCACAATACGCAACCACTACACACGTTCACTATCACAAACTCAATAATCGTTGCGCCCCCCAACCGAAGTAAATCGATCTAGCTAGGTTTTATTTTAATGGGCCCTGTTTTTGGGCATTAAAATAACTAGCGAAATAGGAACAGAAAGCAATAGATATTTGAGCTATGAAATGCAAAGCTGTAATGGTAACGCACGAACCAAAAAATTTCAAAACCTGGGATCGATTCCCACGGCGCTTTATTTCTTTTTTTTTTTATACCTTAAAAAAATTACCGAGTAAGATTCGGTCACCCAGCTACTATTTATTTAATGAATATATTATTGATATTTAATAGTTTGACAATAAAGAAAAAGCTTACATGATTTTTATGCAAAAAACCATCAATATTTAAATTATACTTACATCTACTTTCTTTTTGGGCCGGTGGCCAAAATCGTGAATCTGATTTATAGTCGCGAAGCTTAAGGCTATTCCTTGTCCATCTTGATAAAGAAGCTCCGTTGAATATTCCCCTTCCTGAAATAATTTTCATAGAGCTATTGGCTCTATCTGTTTGACATAATTTTAAGATGCTGATGTAAAATAGGACAAGCAGTAAACCCATTATTGTGATGATATTTTAACGAATAACAATATGAATTTAAAATCTAACGTAACTTTCGCTTTTAATATATAATATACGGACGGGAAGGGGAACAATGGTGTTAAAATTTCTCCCATTATACAGTACGGTGACAATGGACACTTGATGTTAATTTCTTTGCACCACGTCAACGGAACCAGTAGCATGGAACGTACCAATTCCATAAAACGTTATAATAATGTGTGTAATAAAAGTGTAAATGCTATCTCATTTCTAATAGTTCCATTAAACTATTACCCCATAACGAAACTATTTCGAAAGAGGAAAATTACCATTCCATAGGAAGTGGAAAATAAGTCAACAATTGTTGAGTAGGAAATAGTAATGAGTTGAACTATCCAATTGGGTGTTAATGCTTTGTTGGTGACAATTACAAGTCTTTTAGAAGTAATATGATAATGCGGATAGTGATAAACTCGTAGATTTATTCGTCAGAAAGATGATGAGTTGTAAAAGGAAATCACGTGCTTTAACTGCCAACTTTAATAAATGGCAAACTGTGTTTATTAATCCTACGAAATTATTAAATAGGCTGCTTATGCCAGTCGGTCAGTTACTTGCGATAACATGATGTTTATAAACATTTATAAGAAATCTATGTTCTTCAATGTACATTCATAGGTTAGACTTGATTGTGATGATTTTGATTTTGTATTTACACTTTTAAAAATATAGTTCCATATTGTTTAAATAATGATTGATGTTTTGATAATGGATTAAAGTCGTTACTTCAAGAGTTGAATTTTTTGATTGAATTGAATTGATAATGCAATTAAAATTATAATTTGTTACTACTGGTAGTGACAATGATATTATAAATATTTTCAAAAGTCTCGATATCAAAGACAATGCTGTCGTATTTGAGTGATTAGATGCTTTATTATAGTTGTAGGTTTATTAACTACGTGTAAGTCACACAACTTACAAGATTTGTAAGTTATATTGAAGTTACATTCTTCAACTAAAAACTTTAACCTATGCAACAACAACACAACTGATTTTTTATGGGATTTGGGAATAAAAACTACAGTTTTGGACATTTATATCTTTATTGAAGTAACATTAATTATTACAGATACTACTAATAATATAACACTGACATTTTTTCCTTACACAACTACTTAACTAAACAATATATTAATCTAATAAAATTTTATGACTAATACTATGAACCAAACCAATTAAAAAGGGATCTTGAACCATATTTAGACTGTATATGTTTTTTTTAACTTTATTTTATTGTTTCCTTAGTTTGGTGTTGTACAACTATAAAAATTATAAGACTTAGTAACGTAAACGTACGGTAATGTAAACCCTTGTGTGCGATAGAGGCAATGGCCGAATTTTACCCGAATATTTTGTTAATGCTAAGTTCGATATATTTTATTTGTTAATATTTGTGTACAATTTTGATGATAGTCAAATAAGCAAAAAAATAAAAAATAGTATGAGTGAATAGAATCAATTGCTAACACTATTTTTTTAACATTAAATTAATACTAAATCTACGTATCCATAGATACAATTTTTCTTACCCCAATTTGTGCGAATAGCGGCTTTTTCCTTAATTTTATGCTATTCTTAAACTTGATAAAGTAGTTCTTGAAACTCAACACTCGCAATTATTTGCGAAGTGCTGATTTCCTTGAAATAACCTAATATTAATAAGAATGAATTATTCTATCACGACAGTAATACGTCTAAGTTCTAATATTTCTAATAATTATTTTATATATCTAATTATTACTACAATAAATTTTCAATAACCTGATTGAGTTGAACCTGGTGAACCTGATTTACTGAGTTGACTAAGATGAAAAAAACCAAACTGGTTTAATTTGTTAATCTATATGATTTTTTTTAAAGAAGTAATAATATGTACTTTAATTATTTATGTTATACGTTAAAGCATTCATTATTATAAACGAAAAGTAAACGTATTCTCTATTAATAATTATGAAAACCAAAAGTTATTAAACCGTACTGTTGCTACAGAAGCATGTTTTCAATAAATTTCCTCAGTAATTTAAAACGAATAATGTGTATTTATGATTTATAAAATTTATTTATGATTTATAGAAGCAGGCGTTTCTTTGTGGAATCCCATTGTACAGAAGTTACAATAGAATTATTTTGATACAATCCACGTTTGTTTGGAGCCTATCCTCCTGATGATGGTTCGGTTTCGGGGCGAAACGATCGTAGAGTTTTTAGTAGTGAGCGTGTGTAGTGCTTGTGTGGATTGTTGCTGGTGGGGATGTCCTGCGTAATAAGGTATGTGAATGTTGCCTGCTCATACACTTACTACTACATAGAGTCTCTTAACAAACACGGATTATACCAAAATAATTCTATTGTATCTTCTGAATTTATATATCTTAGAATTAATAGTTGAAATAACTACTGTATGGGCCAGAATGTAGAGCAATGAAAAAGACGGATGACAAAAGAATGCATGCAAATGAGATGAGAACGTTGATGAGTGGATGCATGGTGTGACAAGACTAAATAAAATACGAAACAAGTATAATATAATATATAAGGGGAGTCTGAAAGTTGCTCCCATTATAGAAAAGACGAGAAGTGCAACCTCAGATGGTATGGACATGTAATAAGGAGGGATGAAATCATGTGACCAAACGAGTGTTAAATATGAAAGTGTATGGATATGTGACTAGAGGAGGGACGAAAAAGAGATGTGTGGATTATGTGAAGTATGATATGCATATAAAAGCATGTATAAAAATATGCTGGCATATAAAACTATGCATGGTAAGGGCATGAGAATGATGGTCTAATTTTCTCTCTCATTATTTATTGTGACATTTTCACGCTCAAGCTTGCAAATGAATCCCCTGCTCTAGTATAAAAACTCTATGTTCGTCCTACGTGCATTACGTGCTGTGAATTGAGATATGCGAATGGTTGAATTATATTACCAAATCTGCTTATTCTTTGGGAATTTTTCTTTATGTAACGGTGAATAATTCTATTATTAACTACTGCTTATGTGAACCAAAGAGACGACGATTAGATTTGAAAGCCATAACTCGCTACTAGTAAGCACTAATTAATCTTTAAACACAGTTAAGTGAATGAAGCTTAATCTATATCTAATGGAGATATAATTTTTTAAAAGTTATTAAGAGTACATTAATGTCGTAAAGTTTTGGAGCTACACTTATATTACTATAATATACCATAGACACTTAATAAATTTATAACACCTAAATAGCGAACGTTAGTCCGTAAATCTACATAATATTATATTTAGACACATAAATCTATTTCTCTAAGACAACAACAATCACCATTTCAAAGGCGTGCCGTGTGACTCTCGCCATGTTATTATAAAGTCTAGGTGGGGTTCAAACTGATCTATTTAAAATGATGAAGGAGCAATGTGTTCATCACCTCAGCTTCATCAACAATTGCTTACACACAATAACACGTAAATAGCGAACGTTAGTCCGTAAACCTACATAATATTATATTTAGACACATAAATCTATTTCTCTAAGACATCAACAATTACCATTTCAAAAGCGTCCCGCGTGACTCTCGCCATGTTATTATAAAGTGTAGGCGTGATTCAAAGTGATCCATTTAATATGATGAAGGAGCAATATGTTCATCATCTCAGCTAAATCAACAATTGCAACATACAATAACACCTAAATAGCAATCGTTAGTCCGTAAACCTATATAATATTATATTTAGACACATAAATCTATTTCTCTAAGACAACAACAATTATCTTTTCAAAAGCGTCCCGCGTGACTCTCCATGTTATTATGAAGTCTAGCCGTGATCCAAAGTGATCCATTTAATATGATGAAGGAGCAATGTATTCATCACCTCAGCTTCATCAACAATTGTAACATACAATAACATCTACATAGCGAACGTTAGTCCGTAAATCTACAAATATTTAGACACATAAATCTATTTCTCTAAGACAACAACAATTAACATTTCAAAGGCGTCCCGCGTGACTCTCGCCATGTTATGATGAAGTCTAGACGTGATTCAAAGTGATCTATATAATATGATGAAGGAGCAATGTATTCATCACCTCAGTTTCATCAACGATTGTATTGTGTTTTTAAAATACGTTCTACAAATTGTAGTAGAATTGTTACACCTTCTAAAGTTAGTACAAAGTATCCAAAGTGGTCTGGTGGTGGTGGTGGTTTAATATGAGGGAGGAGCAATATGTTCACAAAATGTTTATTATTTATTTAAACATGTACTGAACATATATGTATAAAATATAGTTTTTTTAAGTATTTCAAAAGATCCATCCTACTTTCTAATAACGCAACAAAAAAAATATGGTAGTTATTATAATTTACTCGTATAGCTCGTATAACTATAAAAAAAAGTACATAAAGAGTACTGGTAAGACAAATATTATGAGTACATATTAAATCATCTATTTGATTATGATTGCTAAATTTTCGTTTTATAATAATCATCGCGATAATAACTTGTTTTTATATTTTAGTAACCGTTATTTTCAACAAACAGAAAGGAAAATGAATTCTAGTAATATCACATATATTTAGTACAGCTACGGATATAATTAAGTAAATTATAATCTTTTAAATTTTACTTTTACTTTGAATGACTTAGTAGCGCAGTAGATAAAGTGTGATATACATTTTTCACGAACTATTGAGGCAAGCACAACGACTTGCCTCGCACTGCATTCGGGTTGTAATCTGTGTGTTACGTATGTACTAGTAAAGCGGGAATGTGGGAGAGTTAACTTCACACTCGATTAATGCGAAGGTATCTATTTGCACATTTACCTGAACATTTTAAGTGAAAGAGTAGACCATAAATAAGCAGTATGATAATGGGGTTTTCGCAGAAGACTCATGTTTTAATTTCGTCGAAAAAAGTTAAAAGTAAAAAGCACGAAAAAGTAGTGTTCTGTAAGCAAGTTGCTCATTACAGTTATTTTATTAGGCCCTTTAATTGTTAAGTTTCAATAATGAATAAGGGCCTAAGACTTATCAATTACCCGTGCTTGTTAAAAGAAGACCCCTTTCTTAACCTCTTGCGGGTGCGGCGGACGCTCCAACGACGGAGGGCACGGGTTTCTGCCGGGGATACTCCTTCGTCAACATCATCTGCTTCAGTTTTTATTTCCATTTTCTGTAATATACATCAATAACCTCTATAGCATTTAGAACTGTATAACATCTTGTATATATGTAAAAGAATCTGTGTACTTAAATGTATTTCAAAATTATTGCGTTGAAATCTTATATAGAAAATGTAGTTAGCGGCATTCGTGGAATGGACTGTATTTCAAGCCGCGTGCAGAAATCGCGAGGCGTGCGTCGCGAATAGTTCGTTAGCATGTCTCAACCTGAAGCATACGAGGGTATTCGTATGTATACGTATTCGTATTCGTATGTATGTATACGCGAACAGAACGTCCGTCTACTTTGAGCGCACGGCTCGCACTATCCTATATAGTGTATTATCTATGGCTCGCACTAAGGCAGCGTTCGCAAAGATCGTATGACGCGAATGCTCGCTGTGAGCACACACGTCCACTTAGCTCGAGGCATGGGAGACGAACCATTCACAACGCACGCCCTGCATTGTCTGTGCGCACCCTAAAATATCTAAATAAAAGGCGAAACTTACTTGAACAATCAGACGCACAAGATTATGAGTTTGGTCGATGGTCCTGGCACTTTCGCGAGTGCGACGCTTTACTTTATCAATTTCGGTCAATAATATATCATCGCTGCTCTCCAAGACAAGATCAAGACCTGCACCTAGTCAGAGACAATATATTAATATGTACCTATGTCAAGACTTTATGTTTAAGGCTACTTTAATTGTTAAGTACCTGGGAGACTGAGCCTTGCTCGGTATTTTTTTTAATATAAAAAAATGCAATTAAAAAAGAAAGATATGACTGGTGATATCTGGGACGCGATCCGTGGTATTTTCACTTCTTCAGTCCGCCCATTCCCAACTGAGCTATTACAACTTTACAAATTACAGCAAAATGAACCTTTATATTCTATTATATTTTAGCAGTTTTTCAATGCCTTAAAACAGGGATAATACCTAGCTAGATCGATTTATCGCCCCCAATATTCAATTGAATAGATTTTAAATATTTAATATTAATATAAAATTATTTAATTTGATTTATTTTAATATTAAAATATTAAACAATGCACAGGAATGATAAGCTAGTAAATAATAGAGTGGCTTTATAGCGAAGGCGTGCTTGTTTTGAAATACATGTCAGTCTTTTGTAAATATCAGTGGATGGATGGATATCTTCCCATAATTTAGGCACAGGTTTGTCTGCCTGTTGCCTTTGTCTCATGTTTGCTTACTTTAAGTTAATAATATATTACCAAATTAACTCACCGTCGTCAGTGAATGGATTGCAAAACCATTTACGTAAGATTAAATCGAGGAAACCGAGTTTGCATTTCTTATTATTCGGGTATTCGATCAATTCGTCTTTATCGACTTTCTCCAGTAAAAACGCAGGCAGTTTCCTTTCTAATTCCGTATGCAGCACCACCTGAAAGCAAATGTATTAGGAAATGTCGAAGAAAATATTAAAAACTACAAATAAATATTATCGTTTGAGCTTTGATTGAAATTTTTGTTACCGAGAGATCCGTGAAATATTTGTAACTGTTTATGTTTATTTCTAAACGATATGTATCAAAAGTAAAATAAAGTTTGAATATGTGAATAGTTCGGCAGAGGTCTTAAACGATGTGTTTGTAAATTACAATCCTACTAATATTATAAATGCGAAATTGTGAGTATAGGTGTATGTTAGTTACTCTTCCACGGCGCATCCGCTGAACCAATATCAAAAAGTTTGGCACAATTTTTCCTTATACACCATGGTAACATATAGGCTATAGACATCCTGTTGATTCAACAGGAATAGGAGGACTATGAAAAGCGCCATCTAACATCAGCATATCACGCGACAACAGCCCACAGAAACGAAGTTGCGGGTAAAAGCTACTTTGCTCATAAAATTAAGAACGTTTTAATTACTCTAAAATGGTAATAAAAAGGAGCTTAGACTTTTAAATTAAAATAGTGTATTTCAAAACAATATTAACATATTTTAGGTATATTAATTTAATGGTACAATTTTTATTGTTTTTTAAATTATTCTTGGGACCATTCCACGTGGGCATGATTTGTATAGTCCTAGCGTGTAAGTAATTTAAGATGTTTTTTTCAATAAGATGTTTAATAATTTGTCTAACTGTAAATTATAAACTATTATAAAGAGCATTAAACTACCGGTCATGTATTGTTTATCGTAAGCTATTTAAAGATTTTCTTACTTGCATAGCCAAGCGTTTTAATTGAGCATTTCTCCTTACGCTCTCGATGTCACCAACGGCCAAACCGATGAGCAGGTTCATTAAAAGGATCGGCATAAACACCATGAACAAACCAAGAATAAAAAAAGTCGGCATAGGGAATGGTAGTACGATATCAGACTCGGACTTGTAGTACGGATGAACGTAAGTTCCAACAAAATCTATTTCACCTAACATCATTGCAAACGTACGCATCAGTGACATCGGAATGCTGCTAAAAGATAAATGCTGCCCCTGCAAAAAATAAGTGATACAAAAGTCATCACAAACCAAATATGTGTTAAAAATAAAAGTGTTATTTTTTGACAATATTAATAAGCATTAGTTAGAACTACATCGCAAATGCTTATATATCAGTGTGCATATTCGCTGAGCTATACTGTTATAAAGTTATATACATAGGTACAAAAAGAAAACAATTTTTATAGTTGTCATGACGTCATGAACGCGCAGCAATATTAATACAAATTATTAAATAAATAACCCTTGGAATACGATTTAATTTTTTAAATTTACTTTTCAGAATAAGTAACTGTTTTACTATGTATTATATAACTCGCTATGCAGTTTTGTTTATGAATACCGTTAAAGCATGACCCACTTTGGACAAAAGTACGTAGAACGATAGCCCAAATGCGATGATTAGAATTGAGAACACCATCAAAACTTTTATAAGGGTCTGCAAAATTTCCAGGAACATAACCACGTAGATTCCAACTTGGTCGAAGCGTTGAAGCAGAAGAAGCAGATTGAACCAGGACAAGAAAATCGTTATCGAAGCCGCTGAGTACTGAAATGATATAAATATATAATAATTTCCATAATATATCAAATTAAAAAAATATATACAGATAATAGAAAATTAGCATGTATTTATAATAATATATAAAACTAAAAAAAATTGTTTGTTTGAACGCACTTATCTCAGAAATTACTGGACCAATCGATTTGCAATTTTTTTTGACTGTAAGATAGTCCATTTATCAAGGAAAGCTATAGACTATATAACATCATTATATACAGACTATATAATATAAAAGACATATATAGACTATATAACATTAGTATTCATCGCTAAGATGAATAGTAGAGAAGCAGAAGAAAATATTCCAAAAACGGCAAAATTTAAAATTTCCTTGCGTGCGCCTACTCTACTGCTGGTTCGGAAAGCTGTTCCTACCGAGAAGAGCCAGCAAGAAACTCGGCGGTTGCTCTTTTAAAAATATAATTCTTAATACTATTTACATTAAGTCGTCACTGTCTTGTACAGGTTCAAAGAGAGCTATATCCACACATTCTTATCTTCTAAATAATCTTTAAGAGTATAGTAGGCTTTCTGTATCAGCCTCTTTTTAACAGTGTTTTTAAACTGCTGTAATGGCAATGCTGAAAATAATTGCGGAATTTTATTATATATAACAAAATTATGAAATCGCTGTTTCGTAAACATTACTTATTATACAAGGGTTATTATTACAGTGTTATTTTGTACCACACATATTATAAATTTATGAAAATTTTTGCATACTGACCTGGATATTTTCATATACTGGATACACCGATGGGACGACCATAAGCACAGAGCTAATGTATAGTATCCAGGACACAAAGTTCGAGGGGTCCATTATGTAGTGACATTTCTGATCCTTTATATTACATATTTCCCGTATTAAGCCGATAAAGTTGTAAGATAGAATCGCTACCGTGCTGGTGTACAGTGCAACCATGATTTCAAAATCATCTGTAAATTTGAAATAATTAATAGGTCAATATAATATTGGTTATGCATCGTACATATTGATTATTATAAGATTTGATATTATTAATTAAGAAGCGTTGTTTAAGTTGTTTGAATGTATAATAGAATTTTTTATAAAAAGTTTTTGCGTAAGTGTTTGACACAAGATCATTGCGATCAAATATCTAACTTTACCTAACACCAGTAATAGATGTCCATGTGTTGAAAAATAATCTTCTTTTTGTTGCATTAGGCTCTACGATTGTAGTAAAGAATATGATGATACGTTGTAAACGGATCTAATCCAAATATTGTATTTATTACATTAATTCTGATTATAAAATAATTATTAAGTCATATATACCTTGTTTACCAATACCTATATCCTTTCTATCATTTTTTGTTAGGTTTACTACGGCTTCGTTACCGATCTTCGCTGCTAAGTACGGTTTCGTCATCAATAAGTATGCATAAAGTGTAACAAATGTTAGGAAAACACAGTAAAACAGAAGATTAGCTAAATGAAAATATTTGCCGTAGGAATTCCACTTCATCTGCAGATACTTTTGACTAAGCGGATGTGCAAGCAATTGAACACGTCCGTGAGCAACCATGGCCTGAAAAATATGGATTTATTATACATAAATATTATATATAGAGAATAATTACACAGAAATATATAGCTAATAATAAATTTCTCAATTCTCAACATGAATAAATATTTACATGAACGTAGTGTAGAAATAATAGAGGGCGTAAACGTGATAATATAATAACATTTTATTATTAAGTTATTCCTTATGAATGTACAATTAACCGTTACAATATTTCACTTCATATTTATCATAATAAAGAATATTATTATTTTTAATATTGTTATATATTATTTAGATATCTTTAAATTAGGGTATTTTTCAATTATTGTCTCATAAGTTTTCGCTTACGTTTTTCTTTTTACAAACAAGTAGTAAGCTTTCCTAAACATCTTATTGTAAGTATACGAACGTCTATAGTTACAGTTTTGTTAATAGCAGAGTTTTAAACAGGATTTTTTAAACCAGCCACCTTATATAAGTTACATTACGATTTTAGTGATAGCAAGCTTTGCTGTGTGATTGTGTTGCAAACATGGTTACATAAGTACTGCAATGAGACAATTTTTGTTTGTTTTAATTAATGACTTTCCACTTATATTTTTGAATACGTCAAAAAATAATTTATTTTGTACTTAATTCAGTTTAATCAGTTTAAAAAAAGAGCTAGAGAATGATTAAGTAGTCATTGTCTGTAAAATAAGTCTCAATGGAGGCAAACATTTTTATACTGTCACGACGTAGCTTTATTAAATAAAAAGTTTAAAAAAATGTAATTTTACGGCGGAGCTTTCATTTTAAGTTACTTTAAAATTAACATTGCGTTTTTTAATATTATTAAACGTGCTATTTTTACTCTAAGATCTATGATATGATTTACAATCATCATAATTAGCTATATACCTATATACTGTCGTATCGCTATCTGTCCAGATCAGATCCATATTTTCAATCTCCTGTCTATCATAAATTATATCTCATTAATATTCTCGGATACCGTTCTCAAAAATTTAAAGTAATAAATAAGAATATAAAAAAAAATCATCAATTGTGATTTTGTATTAAAGTTAATAATAATAAAAAAAAATATTTATTTTTTATAAGTACGATTATTTATAACATTATTCGTTCAATAATATAAACAGCTTCAACAAAGACTGCGGTTAAATAATGTAAATTGAAAATGTTTAAATGATTATATTGCTGGTTCTTCTAGGTAAGGGCTACAATCCGAACCAGTTGTAGCTTCAGTAAATCGAATTGATCCTTGATGATTTAAAAGTGTTTAAAAAATCCTACTTGAATAAAGATTATTTTAATTTGATTTGAAAAACGATATCAAAAAAGCAAAAAAGAGTCTCATTGCGTAAAAACAAACTTGTGCAAAGCGTCATTGTGCTATGGTGACACTCCACTCACGTTGATCACACTCAACGGTTCTGGGCGATACTTTGGGTTGTTCAGAGACTGTCTTAGCGCTTCAATTTTTAACTTCGAGTCTTGGTAGAACTTGAAAGAATATTTAATCTGCGACGACAAAAATATTTATATAATTATTTAACTTTATATTTTAATATAACTTACGTTCAAGGCCTGTAACGGACTTTTTTGGGATTTCGAAACCTCTAGCCTCCAGTTGGCCTCGTCGTCTACCGGTTGTGGGCTTAGTGCATCGAAGTTGTATTTGATCTAAGTATAATAAGATTTTATACTATTTTTTCACATTTAAAATAAGAATCAGCTCTTATTTCTTCAGCTTTGGTCAGCCAAAGGAAAGTGAATGCATAATGTTCCGTAAATTAAAAACTATTGTTATGGTGGTGATGAGTGTTAAATTATCTACCAGAAACTAAGCCTAGTAATTTAAAGTAATATGAGTTTTTTTTATATTTTGTTGAAATTATCGTACAGAGTGTCAAACATTTTATTTTTCTGGGAAGTAAATAATATTTTTATTTCGTTCTACAAAACACTTTTGATTCCAATTTAAATAATAAAAAATACGTCAAAGATCAACGTTAATATAATATGTAGCTAGTATAGTATAGTAGTATAATATGTAGTGTATAATATGAAAAAAAAAGTTTATTTTAGCTCTTTGTCAAATTATGTGATTTACCAGAGGTATTTTACCGGATTTTTACTATTTTTTTTACTAAATTTACCATAATTAATTTACCGGAGTAATTAGAAAAAAAATTAAACATCAATGTGTATTTTTCTTATCAAGGTTTCTTTAATAGAAAATACATTAATTAGCATTCTTACTTTACCATAAAGGGAAACCCTTTATTTGAGTATATGTTTGTTCGAATATATATTTTAAAAATTGCAAAGTTTACTTATCTGTCGGTTTTTCATGTTATAATTTATAATTAGGCGCGGCCTCTTTGTAATATAAAATTAATGAAAAAAAAAAGGAAGATACATTATAGCCCAATGATATAAATAGGATTTTTTTTATTTGGCTGTGTCTTTAAAAATAATTTTTTTTATCACTTAAAGTGATAAAAAAAATATTAATACATAAATACAAAATAATACTTAACCAAACTTAATTTAACTTCACATTATCAAAGACAAAGATTAACTAATATTTATACTTACTTTAGCGCTGCAATATTCGATATATAACTACTGAAACATTTAAGTTACATTTTAACCTACATTTAAATTGAATGTTAAAATTGTCCTGAAAAAAAACTTTCCGGTAGTTAATGTAAAAAAAATATTGAAAGATGAATTCATTACATACAAAATGGATGTGAAAGTATTTTCCGATTTTCGAGAAAAGGATTAGAGCTATGACTTACTACGCCGCTCAAAAGCGGATTCGTTCGTAGGTTACACATAACCCTAGAATTCCCTATAAATATGGAGGTTTCCTCTAGATAACTTCATTCACCGAAAAGTGTGTGATAAATTGCAATTATCAATTAGACACAGACATTTTAGTAGAAAAACTCATTGGGGCCTGCCCGAGGTTTGAACCCATGACCCCTCGAAAGAGTCGGGCGGTCTCACAATTGAACTATTACGGCTAAAAGTATACTGTGACTCAGTTCAATAAAAAATAAAATATGCACTTACGTAGAAGCTTTTCGAATCTTTTTTGCAGTTCGCCTTAGTAATGCACTTATCTTGTACCGCCTCGAAGACCCTCGGCATGTAGGCAATGAGTGCAAGAGTAACACAAGGGTGCCGATCAGAGCGAAGTGCCATTACTTCTTTAGCTCTACAATGTTAAATTAAATATTAAGTATCTCTTCTTTTTCATACACTCTAATAATCTTTATTTAGATAACACAATACATGTACATTAAGCGACTTCAAAACTCAATTCAGAAAATAAAAAAATATCAAAATCTTCCCCAACTTAAAAATAACCGCTCAGTTGTAAGTTATCAAAGTATAATTTACATTATGCTAAATTACATGAAGAAACTGAGAAACTAGTATACTAAGCCTTGAGGGAAGTATTTGGTTATTAGAAGTAATTAGAAGTATTGCATATACTCGCATAAAAGATTTTTTATGTTCTCGCAGATTTAGCTGTCCATAAATATGTCATAAAATGCCTGATATAAATTCATTCAGATCAAACAATTGGACTTCTAGATTTGCACTTGTAGAATAAAACAAGTTTACCTATTTTCATGGGTAACCATGGCTAGAGCGGCGTCTGGGAATTTGTAATAAATTGCGTAGTCAATAGCACTCATATCAATCTTATTGTAGCTGAGGCGACATCCCATTGAAAGCAACAAGGATATGGAATTAGGCCTATTTTCCATCGTGGCCAGATGCAGCGGAGTGTTCTGTAATACAGATTAAATATATTAAATATATTGAGCGTATTAGAGAGTATCCTAATCCTACGAAATTTTGTGAATATTGATGTATGTTTGTAACACATTCACGGTGAATCCGCTGAAACAATATCGATGACATTTGCCACAATTATTCCATATACACCGGGGTAACATATAGGCTATAAAAATCCTAAATCTAAAGGAATTTGGATGATTTTGAAAACTGCCATCTATTATAATAGATTTGAAGCGACAGCAGACCACGCAAACAAAGTTGCGAGTAAAAGCTAATTATTTAAATATATGAATGTAAAATCAGCTAAACAAATCCTCCGACTATTTTTGGTTTTTGGCTACGTTTTGATTATTAAGATCATGTTCACCGTTTTGCAGGGAAATTTAGTTGAGCGTGTTTCATTCATAAAATTTAACTTTACATAATATATTAGAATAGTTTTAAAAAGTTTGATAAGCTTTAAAGGCTATTATTACTAATATATTAATTAGGGCACATATTTTTAAAGAAATTCTTAAGCCGTGTGGAACACTTACCCCATCTTTGTCAGATTGATCCAGTAAATGGGAATGCACTGAGTGCAATAGCTCTATAGTTTGTACGTAGCCACTCATGGCAGCAAGATGGAGTGGGTTGCGGCCATTATGATCTCTATGCAGCAAAGCGCCGCGGTTCAACAGCAGTTGCACGACTCTTGTATGGCCTTCGCGTGAGGCGATGTGCAGCGGTGTGAGACCTTCGCCATCACTCTCGTTTATAATGAAAGTACCTTTATCAGAGTCTAGTAAATGAATTGCAATGTGGTATCGTCCATATCTGGAATTAAAATTGAATTCTTTCACACTTATTTTAATTATATATTCACCTGTTTCCTCCTCTCTCTTTTATGAGTGACACTGTTAAAGTACTAAATGTGTTTTGTCTTGTGTCATGCTAAGTGCCGTTAATGTAACGGCAATTTAAAAGAAAACGGAAAGCGTAGTGTCTCTAAACCTCCTATTAAAAGGACTGACATCACAAGGGTCGTGGGGAAACGCTGGACACAGACGGCGCAAAATCGTGTGTTATTGAGATCCCATGAAGATACCTATGTCCAGCAGTGGACGTCCATCGGTTGAAGAAGAAGAAGAACGGCAACGCTACAACAGCGGCATCTAGTGATCAATGTTGTTATGTCAATTATAATTTCTGTTTATGCTTTGATTTTGCTGTTTTTCTGGGAGTAACCTTGGATGCAAAGCTGCAATGGGGACCCCACATTACTAATCTTTGTAGTAAACTTAGTTCATCTGCTTTTGCCCTTAGGAAGATTAGGCAATTAGCTGATATTGAAACAGCAAGACTTGTCTATTTTTCTTATTTCCATAGCATTATGGCGTACGGTATCTTGCTGTGGGGTAAGGCAGCTGATATCCAAAAAATATTTGTTCTGCAAAAGCGAGCTGTACGTGCGATTTATAATATGAAACCACGTGACTCGCTCCGTGATAAATTTAAAGAAATAGGTATTCTCACTGTAGCTTCGCAATACATTTATAATAATATAGTGTTTGTGAGACAAAATATACATCTTTTTAATAAAAAAAGTGATATTAGTAATAGGCAAACCAGGAACCGAAATAAATTAATAATACCCAGGATACGGCTTCAGAAAGTTCGTAAATCGTTTGTGGGCTTCGGTATACATTTTTATAATAAAATTCCACAATCTATTTTGGACTTGCCTTTACACAAGTTCAAAATTGTAGGTTTGGAAAGAAAAATTAGTTCTTCATTATTCATTTCCCTTTCAATATTTATTACTTGAATTTGCTATTTACATATTTCTTTTGATGATAAGTTGATAAACAAGAAAAGACAAAGTAAAGAATTGTAATCCTTAATATGAGAGAAGTAAAGTATAAAATAAAATGCTTTATAAGAGTTTATTACCTGGCTGCGAAGTGTAGTGGGCTTTCATTGTTATTGTTTTTCAGATTAACACAAGCTCCGAGAGTAATCAAGCTTGTTATGGAACTGATGTGGCCTTCCCGGCTGGCGTAGTGTAGCGGCGAACAACCGGTGCTGTCTTTCTCATTGAGGAGATGAACGAGACTTTCTTCGCAACGAGTCTTTAAAACAATCATACGAAAGGTGGATTATTATATTATTTGTATTTATAAAATAAATAAATATCTTTTTGTAAATATTCATAGACATATTATCCTTTTTTATATAGGAAAAAACCCCTTATGGGTACCACCGCCCGACGGGGACAGACGGCGGTTATGTCGGACCCCTACCGACTAAAACGACCTGTGTGCTCCACCACGCTGCTGATGGCAAGGACAGGGTATCGTTGTACACATTGCCCCCATCCCCGCCTACAGCCGCTCTGATCCCAGAGACCACCTTCGGGTAGGGACCTCTTAAAAGAGAAATCCCCCTCCGCTAACCGATGCATTGGGAGCACCAGATGCACCGACCGCCTCGGGGGCCTGTAAGCCAGGCGTCCGATATACCCCGTTCGGAACACCCGAAGTTCCCCAGGCAGACTGGCAGACGACGGGCTTGGGCAAGTCGCTAACATCCGGACTCACCAGCAGCAGATTGGATCCAGAACAACAGTTCGAGGAACCGCTCCATCGCCTCCCTCCACCCCCCTCCGCAGAGCAAAAGGAGGCCATCGCTGCCCACGATCGCTCCCTGCCCACCGTGTTTGACATATTATCCTTGCCCTATCTAAATAAGACTTACAGGAAGTTAATTGGTAACCTTATTAGTGGTAACCGCAACTATGTTTGCGTCAACTTTACTACGTAAATACCTTCAATTATATATCTCAAAAATCTTACTTTCAAAAATCATGTTCCCGAAGGAAAAACGATATTTTTGAAAAACAGAACGAAAAAACGGTCGGTTGTTTGACAGAAAAGATATGTATGCAAGAAAGAATTTATCTAAATATTTTCTAAAGAAACTTTAAAAGCCATACTAAAAATTAAATTAGTAATTGATTGAAATTATTCCATTATCTCGATTGTTTAATTCAAGTTAATACAAAAATGATGACTATATTTTAAACATTGTTAAGTTACCGTTCATGCTATTGAAAACAATATACAACATATATCCAACATATATGTATATACTGATTATATGTTGGATATATTTTTTTATTCTAAGGAAATCCATGATTATTTAAATTTCTAAAAATGTATTTTTAATTAAATTAAATGTCAAATAGCTTACTCTGCAAGAATTTGCAAACTCGTCCAGCCTCCCACCATTCATCACGATAAGATGTAATACATTTCTATCATTCATATCCTTAAGTTCAACGTTTGCGCCAAGATTGATCTAAAAAATATATAATTCTGATGTAAAATAAATGTCATATCTATGAAATACAAGCCCTGCTTAGATATTTTGGAAAGTACGTCATAATGTCGTAGAGTACTACCGTTCGTAGAAACCCTATAGAATCTATCAAATTAATCCTTAATTTAGAAAAGCAGTTTAACTAAAATTTTCTCTTGTAATCAGTTGGTATGGATTTTCGGACTCAAATTTAATAATTATAAGTGTAACACGCCGTGTGGTATCCGGCTGAATAGAATAGTACCACCCTTATTTCTTACCGAGGTGTCGTAAAAGGCGACTAAGGTAAGTCGACCTGCCGTGTGGTATCCGGCTGAGTAGAATAGACCAACCTCATTTCGTACCAAGGTGTCGCAAAAGGCGACTAAGGTAAGTTGACCCACCGTATTGTATCCGGTTTAGTAGAATAGACTACCCTCTTTCTTACCGAGATGTCGTAAAATACGACAGAAGTAAGTTGACGTCAGGCAAACGGCCGGTCGTAAAAACGCAGCCAAATCATGTGACAGCATGTTTATAACATGTTGTGCCGACCCCACTTAAAGTGGGATAAGGGCAGGAAGATGATGAATTATAAGTGTAACGTGATAATTATATGGGCAAGATAACGTACCAGAGTATAAACCGTCCTCCATCCAGCTCTGGATGCGGCCAGTAATAACGGTGACCTTCTTTCCTTATCCAATGGGTTGATATCCGATCCTTCAGATACTAAATACCTTACAATATCAGGGTGGTCGAACATAGCAGCGCAATGAAGCGGTGTCATTCTTTGTACATCACACGATGTGAGGCAAGCCATTTTTTCATCAGGCTGCATTCTGAACATTAACTTGACAATATCAAGGGCTCCCTATAAGACCAAAACTTAATTAGTCAAGGTATGTTTTACAAGTTTAAATTAAAACTAAACCAAACCAGAGTTAACTATAATAATCTATAGAATTAGGCGTTACTTTTCGGAGTTTCATCGTGCAAGAAAAATTGAATAATTTTTCTATAAATTGCAATTGGCGCGCGATTAAGACTATTGCAAAATTATTCAATATTTTTGTTTAACCAGCATAATAAAATTTATTTAACAAAAGATTATGTTTCAATGCATATTAACAAAAAATTTAAAATGTAATGTAAATATAAACGTCATATAAATAATAACAAATATCATAAAGTCATATAAATATTTGACGACCAAAACACTCATTATGTTCTTAAGGAATTTAATATTTTTTTGAGAAATATAGAAACAAATCGTAAATATGTAGGTAAATTCCGCTATTTGTTTTTTATTTATTTATTTTATTTCATTTCATATCTATTACAATTCATTCCGTATACATAGAGAACGAATATCGTAAATAATACGTAATAGTCTAAACTATATTCAAATTTCCTAACTAATAAAAAAAATTGGCAATTATCCATCAAACTTTTTAATTCACTACTAAAACCTACTGTGTATTAATTTTGTTTCATTCGTTATCGATTGCAACCTTTTTTTGAGCTTTATGATAATTGTACAACGATCAAGTTGTATTTTGCCTTTATACAACTACTACTTTACACGAATAAAGGGTATCCAATAGAACTAACTAGCTTTGGAATTTAATTGCTACGGCATTTAAGATTTATGATTTGGGTCTATTGATCCAAGTTCATGAAACATTTGTAGCATATGTGAGGATATTAACTGAAATAATATACTTACGACTTTATCAATATTTACAATTGCTTAAATTGAATTTTATGTTTATAAAATAAGTTAACTAAGTTAGTTAGTAATACACACTACCCTAAATATAAACATTTACCTTGAAGCCATTTATTTTAATAATTTTGTACCTGTGAACATGCAAGATGAACTGGCGTAGAAAAATCATGCTGCTGAGTGGAGATCTTTGCACCGGACCTCAGACATAATTCCACAGCCCTGATATCTCCTCCATGTACTGCCGAATGGAGTGGAACATTCCCTTCATTGTCGAACAGAGATATCATTTGCTCACGAGTACAGCCCTTAGACTCTCCCCATTGAAGAAATACTTCCATAGTTCTAGATGATGCATTCTTCGCCGCTTCATGTATTGGGTAATACCCGTTGTTACAAGGACGCTTGCACTGTGCTCCAAAGTCGGTTATCTAATAAATAGAGACCGATATAAAAACAAAACCTTTATATCCAATAATAATAATAATATAATAATCCAAACTGATTATATAATATTAGCTATTTCATTTTAGAGAACATCCCTCCATCAAGTTATTTTTTAAAAAATTTAGAATTTCGTTGCGTAATTGTTTATTAAATTAATGATTAGAAAACTTTTCAATAAAGTTGTGTGGCATTAAGGTTATATATACAATGAATATATAAAGCTTTATTGTATAACATAATTAAAGATGGAGCATTATATGTACCAATATTCTAGCGCAAATATCGTGGTCATGAATAGCTGCGAAATGTAAAGCAGTACGGCCATGTTCTCCTCCGAGATCCACATTAAACTGGCTTTTGTATTTTGCGAATAGTCCCAATACCGACACCTACAAACAAATATTATTAAAACCATAAACATAACTTTTAAGAAATTAGATCTTTAATAATACATCAATAACACAATGTATATAAAGATTATAAGTACGAATACATATTATAAGAGTTTAAATACTGCAAGAACTTTATGTAGGCAGTTATTTCAACTAAATAAATTATAATAATCAATGTAAACTCTAACCTTGACCAAAACCAAATATATATGGACTTTGTTAAACACGTTACACCAGCATACCCTTATAATCAAGAATGAATTAGCTGCAACCTTTAGTTACTTCTGTATAAGCTAACGTTATAAATGTATATATTTTTGCTTTTGCGCTATTTAGTTGATTGACAATATAGCTTAAATAATTTTACATAAATGTATCGAAAAGCCTAAAATTTGTCCTATACTACGTAAGTATTAATTAAACGATATTTTATTAATATTACCTTATCGAGCTCCGTGGCTAGATGTATAGCTGCTTGATTTTTCTCATTAAGTTTGCTCGTGTCCACGTTTCTAAAAATCAATTATATATATTGTAGAATCTACTTATAAAATCTATAGAATCCTAGACTATACCTCCTATACTCATCTGAATCATCTACTATACTATAATCCTATACTCATCTGAATCATCTTGGAGTTTAGAGGTAGATATTATATTTTCGTACCTAGCGTAGATATGTCTGTTTTTTACTCACGATAGAATAGTTTCTTTAATTCATATTCTTACATATTTTAGGCTTCAATTCTTTGATAATGCATATTTATTTTGCTTAGTTGTAAATGTACGTGTGTATACACACACACACACACACACACACACACACACACACACATATATATATGTGTGTGTGTGTGTGTATTTTACTAGTGCCCTTACCTTAATAGCGATCATCTCGTAAATATACATAAAGATATATATCATATACTTAATGATGCTGGAATCTTTTAGTACACGAATAAATACAACCTCATTTTCCCGAATCGTTACGACGAAACCCGCTAAGTTTTAATTATGCGTTAATAGATACTTGCTTTTGTGCTACATTGGAAGAATATTTGACAGTTTCTGATAAGAGAATTTTTAGGTCACTTCGACCCTGTTTTTTTCAAAAAAACAGATTCTTATTTATACTTAGACATGTAAGAATCTGTTCTGTATTAAGAATCTTGTTATTGTAATTTTAATGTATGAGATTATATTGTAAGGAATGTTTGCTATCTGAGCTCAATGGTCAGAGGTTATTTTAAATTTCTCTAAGGTGTAAAATTTTTAAAAATTTCTGTTGAAAGTTAGTTATTACGAAGCAGCGGCTTGAAGTTTTTTCCGATGCAATAAGGAAATTCGCAATTGATTGTTTTAAAGAACTCCAATATTTTTATTAACACTCCTGTTACTGATAGATACTTAAAAATGAAACACTAGAAGATATATCACGTAATTATAGTTTATTCTGTAGTCTTTAAAATGCAAATGACCATATATCAAGATCGTTTTTCGACTCTCTACGTCATCAATAAATTAATATTTAGATGACGTTACGGCGGATGGTATACTGGCCAAAATGATTTGTCGACTTCGTTGAGGTGATTTAAATCATTGCTAATTTACTCATTCATCCATAGAATGAAATCGATGATGCTTAGAAAAAGCGTGGTCTTAGTCTACAAAAATTTGGTTTCGCAGAAAGTTTTCACTCCGATCTATTTCAAGAGATAGGTAATTAAAAATTGTATAAAATGAAAGCGAAATAATCTTAGCAATAATAAAATAAAATTATAACTTAATTTAAGGCTTAAAAAAAATTGAAATGTGTAAAAATAAATTGTGAAGACAATATTAAAATAAAAAAATAACATACAATTGATTGAAATACTTAATTAATTTTAGTCGTAACTTTTATGAAATACACCTTGGAGCTTCCTGCTGAAGAGTTGTCTATTCTTGAAAAGAAGTATTCAAATTTCTAAAAACTCAGTTTAAGCATTTTTCTGTGATCAAAAGCTTATTGAATTCTTGTATTATAAGAAATCTGGCAAACCATTGTAAAACACCAACAATGAGAATCTACTTTCTGATTTTACATATATGAAACATCGTTCATAAATAAACACGTATGAGCTTTATACACATTCCCAGAGATTTTAAAATTTAGATATGTCTTACAAATTTACCATCAAAATAAAGTGTGAGGCGACGTAAAATAGATATTAGTTTTACTTACTGTTGGAGTAGAAATTCTATACTTTCCAAAGCTTCATTTTCAACGGCAATATGTAACGGTGTATTTCCTGTATAGTCAGCTACATTCAAATCTACGACAAATGATAAAAATTATGTATTTGACTTTTCGAACATAAAAAGGGTCACAATGCAAGTCGTTCCAGTCCAGTAACCTATTAAGAAATCTTTAAACTTTTATATATATATTACACTTATTAAGTTATATATAACACTTATTAAGTGTAGCCCCGCAAACTGCTCTGAATCAAAGTGTTGAATATAAATTTTCATAAGTTATTTTCATTGAGAGATGACGTTATGAAAAAAAACAAAAGAGATTTTCTTCAATTTTTTGTGAACTTTCTTGTTTCCCTAGATTGCATTTTTGCTGTTTCTAAGGATATAGTGGTTATTATGCGCATCGACATTGCAAATATCAGTTATTACGCAGAATTATTAAAGATCCAATTATTGATTCATTAATTGGAAATTTCTAACGCCGTGTGGTATCCGGCTGAATAGAATAGTACCACCCTCATTTCTTACCGAAGTGTCGTAAAATACGACTGAAGTAAGTTGACGTCAGGCAGGCGGCCGGTCGTAAAATCGCAGCCAAATCATGTGACAGCATGTTTATAACATGCTGTCACATGCCGAACCCACTTAGAGTGGGATAAGGGCAGGAAGATGGTGATGATGATGATGATAATTGGAAATTTCTACTGAGCTTTAGTTTTTTTATTTCATAATGACATTTAAATTTAGTTTATACGTATTTTAGACTTTCACTATAAAATAAGTACTATAATTTAAAGCTGAGTTTGAATTTCTACTAAATAATATTTAGAGGAATAAGTAACCTTTTAGTTTTTGAATTAGTTTTACAAAACAGGGATTAATAGGTTTAATAGAAAATAATTATGATTGTCGTATAATTCCCAAGTACATTCTATGAATAACTAATTGAAACCTTTTATTCTGTTAGTACAGCTTACACAGTTTTCCCATTAACCTTAGGAAGTTAAAAATCCTTCAGATTGAAACCAGTTAGAAAGTCTGAAAATGCTTTTTATAATACAAAAGAGCTTGAATACTTAAAATAATAATTTATATTCGCTTCATTTCCTTTTATTCTGATTTGACCCGTATTTAACCTATATACAGATTTACTGACTCAATGAGTCTCAATCGATAGACTTTAAATGTTAAAAATAGGTCTCTTTGTGTGTCAAATGTTCTAGAGCTTAGTTCTAAAAGCTGCTGCTTCTTTTTAGATTTGTCTATTCATTTGGTAATAGAAAGTAGCAATTTAGCGTTCACTATTCCAATGCTTTGAAAAATCGAATCATCAATCTCCTGCACTTATCCCGCTCTAAGTGGGGATGGCAAAACATGTTATAAACATGTTGTCACATCATTTGGCTTCGTATTTTACGGCCGCCTGCCTGCCGCCATTCACTTACCTTAGTCGTATTTTACGATACCTCGGTAAGAAATGAGGGTGGTCTTTTATACTCAACCGGATACTATACGGTGGGTTAACGTACCGTAGTCGCCTTTTACGACTCCTCGGTAAGGAATGAGGATGGTCTATTCTGTTAAGTTTGATAGATTAGAATAAAAGGATAAAAAATATTTTACCTCCGCCATAGTTTTTTATAAAATGCAGAATGTTGGTGTTATTCTTTGCTGCCGCCTGGTGTGCAGCCGTACGGCCACGGACGTCCTTTACCGAAAGTCTTGAAGAATCCATTAGATACAGCCGCATAAAATCTTCCACATTCCCACTTTCAGCAGCCTAAAAATTATAAAATTGTTCATGTAAATACCGACACGGAAAAATCGTAGAATGCCCTTTTACTTTCAACTTAGAAACTTCTGTTTATTCTTTGTTAATATTATAAATAAATAAATTAATAACTCAGTGGTATCCTTATGAATTCTAGGAAGCAAATTCACCGTACATTATTTAAATTAATTATAGCTGGTATCATCTTCCTGCCCTTATCCCACTCTAAGTGGGGTCGGCATAACATGTTATAAACATGCTGTCACATGATTTGGCTGCGTTTTGTGACCGGCCGCCTACCTGACGTCAACTTACCTCTGTCGTATTTTACGACACCTCGGTAAGAAAGAGGGTGGGCTTTCCTACTAAACCGGATACCACACGGTGGGTCAACTTACCTTAGTCGCCTTTTACGACACCTCGGTAAGAAATGAGGTTGGTCTATTCTACTTAGCCGGTTACCACACGGCTAATTTAAATAGCAATTATATTTCAAATAAAACAGTGAAAAAAATAAAGTTTATACACGAGTAGCAAAGTAATTAATATGAAAGAAAAAAATGACAAGCTTTGCAAGTGATTGGCTTAAACAAAGTTACGACGAAGTTATTACTACTAAAGCTTTATGTAAACTTAGTCTTGCTACATCGCTGTCAGAAGAATTGACGGGTACTTTGAGATTAAAATTATCGATGTAATCTAATAATTACAAAGTCAATAAAGTTCTATTTTTTTAACTATAATAATTCCATTAATCCAGTCGGATATGTTGTTTTTAAAAGAGTGAATCACGTGAATGAGTTAGCAAAATAAAATTTAAAATTAAAGTAAACAAAATTTTGGAACATCTGTTGGTGCCATTGTTTTTTCAAAGAAATTTTAAATTATAGCAAATCACTCTTTAGAAATAATCAATAGTGATACCAACTCAAGACAAATCACCGCAAATGTTATAGTATTTTAATACTAACTAAAATATGTTTACCTATCAATATAAATTCTATTCCTTGTTCACTGAAAAATCACTGAAACAAAATAATTTCGAAACGAATTCGACGTTTACAAGTCTCAGCTACCTTAAAGGAACTGATGTCGCTTGCCCGGTGTGCTTCACGGGGGTTTCTAATTATTTTATGTCAGCAAATTAGAACATGTGCATAATTATTTTCAATTGTAAATCATGTATATAAGTTCAATGTGTGTGGCCATGCAGGTGTGCACAGTGCAGACACAGCGCTTGCGATAGCAAAAAAGTTAGGGTTGAAACTTTTAAGGCTGTGGGCTTAAAATAAAGCATATAGTTTTTTAAATTTCTCGTGACGTAATTTCTGATCCTAATATGTTCAACTGCGAAATGTGAATAGTGTATGATAAATGATTAATTTTTTTTAAATAAAAAAATTCAATAATAACCATAAATAATAAGCCATCATCATCCTCCAGCCCTTATCCCACTCTAAGTGGGGTCGGCACAACATGTTATAAACATGCTGTCACATGATTTAGCTGCGTTTTTACGACCGGCCGCATGCCTGACGTCAACTTACCTTAGTCGTATTTTACGACACCTCGGTAAGAAAGAGGGTGGTCTATTTTACTAAAGCGGATACCACACGGTGGCTCAACTTACCTTAGTCGCCTTTCACGACACTTCGGTAAAAAATGAGGTTGGTCAATTCTACTCAGCCGGATATCACACGGGAAGTCGACTTACCTTAGTCGCCTTTTACGACACCTCAGTAAGAAATGAGGGTGGTACTATTTCATTCAGCCGGATACCACACGGCGTAACCATTAATAATAAGCCATATTAAAAATAAAAAAGTATTAAGACAAAGTATCAATATTAACAAATGTTTACCAGAAAGAACGTTTGATCTTAAAATAAACAACTTAAACTGTAGTTAATACATTAGATTACTAGATAATTCTAGATAAGATTCTAGTTCCAGACCCAGGCAGAACTATAAGAATTTTCTATACAGCTTTTGTGCCTAAATTATGTAACTTGATTTTATAAATGGCATTGAAATAAGGATTACAATGTATCTAATTCAAAAACTCTGATAAGAAATCCAACGATGGATAGTATAAATCCTGTCTCACGACATATGTTTTGTGTTAATAAATTTTTCGATTTCATCCTATAAAGACACGAGTCTGAATTAAAAAGTTAAAGAACATTGAAAACCCAACAATTTTCTGTTGTTATTGTACATATTCTATTTAAACAGCCAAGGGGAGGCAATGGATCGGTAAGATCTGTGTAAAAAATAGGTGAAGAGTAAATTGGTTATTTTATAATATAAACCACGCGTGCGAATTTAGAGGAAGAAGTTTATTACTCAGAATTCTTTGAAAGCTTGATGATCCCTGATATCTACATATTGAATATAATATGGTATGTAATTTATAAAATATGATAAACATAATCTTAACAAATTATAATTTCATTTTAAGAAAATAAAATCTACAGTTAACTCAAAGTATTTGTTTTCTTTATTTTAACGACCTGTCCATAATGAATAAAAGAGATGAGTAAATAAAACCCATTATATAGTTGTCATTAAAATTATATACTGTGCTCATTACGGCGTTCATTAATTAAAATACAAAAAAAAATAAGATGACCTATTCAACTCTATTAAATCAATGTTAACGTCCCAGTGAATGCCAAAATTTTGTTGTTATACATTTTATAATGAATACACTTAATAAACTAAAAACATATATTTTAGAATGATAAGTATACTATAGAATAATTAAAAAATCACGAATACTAATAAGCTCTATAAAGCACAGCAAAGTAACAAAGTAATCGAATGTTATATTACTAAGTTATAATTATAACGTAATTTTGAGACGATTTAAAGTTCATAGCAAATTTTTGACGTTTTAGTTATTTTGTATCAGCATATTGTAGAATATTTTTTACTATTTAATAATACATATTTATATGCAACCGCAGATTTTTTTACATAAAACTTAGAGAAGTATCACAAAAACTAACCTCATTCAATTTCGATGCTGAAATAGTTGGGAACGTGTTAGCGCGACGAAAAAGAAACATTCTTCAATCATCCAAAAAAATATATAACCTTAACACCTTAATGCCCACCCGTGCTCTACAATATAGTTGTGATAATAGAACTGTGAACAGTTTAAGTGCTCTTATCACGCCATCATGACACATTAACTCATTACATTTGCTGACAAACTGAGTACGATTACGGATAATGTACATTAATTGCAACAATACTCAAGTACTACGGATGAAAAGATATGAATTAAGTTGTACATAAACAAAGCTTTTAGTTTGAAATCCAAAACTATAAGACTGACAAAAGATTGCTGCTCCTGCTTTGCACCTTGCAAAATTGCGTAACTCGTTTGTGGGTTTTGGTGTAAGATTCTATAATAAAATTCTGCATTGCCATTACAGCAGTTTAAAAACACTGTTAAAAAGAGGCTGATACAGAAAGCCTACTATAATCTTGAAGATTATTTAGAAGATAAGAATGTGTGGATATAGCTCTCTTTGGACCTGTACAAGACAGTAACGACTTAATGTAAATAGTAAGTATTAAGAATTATGCTTAAGAATTAAGACATAATATGAGCGTTCATAATAAAAGTACGTTAATCTTTTCTAGCAATAATGGAAAGAATAGGAGTTATTTCTAGTCTATATTCATTTTCTTCTTCATCTTCTCCTCTTTTTATCGTTAAGGGATTTTGACGTCAGATGATGTTATGCGCTTAAATCCTTTTTGAATAACAAACACTGCGTATTCCAGTTGACAGTTATCACATATACACCATGATAAGCGATGAATGATAGCTTTTTCAGACTACCTGCACCACATGGTGCAGGTAGTCTGAAAAAGTAGTATAGATTACTACTTACCCTAAGTATCCTATAAGGGCTTTCGGTTAAAAGACAAACGTCTCCTGAATTCACCCTTTCTTGGCCTTGATTGCTAAGCATGATTTGTAATTCTCCTCCAGGATCGGTTTTGACTCGTGATTCTCGACGACGTCCTGTCAGATTCCAGAGCCAGCCCTGGTAACAAAAAATGAAACTTTGAACTTAGTCTGTCACCACTATACGCCCAGCGGAACGATATTTTATTTCTTAAGCGCATTATAGAAATCGATTTCTCTTCATGTATCAATTTTCATGAACCGAGAAATATCTTTATATTTAAATGAGTTAATCTTGTATATATATATATATATTTTCCGAATCTCGGAAACGGCTCCAACGATTCTCCTGAAATTCAACATGTAGGAGGTTTTGGGGGAGAAAAATTGATCTTGCTAGGTTATATGTAAAAAAAAAATTGTTTTATCCCTGTTTTTGGGCATTAAAAAACACTAACATTTATATTGAATTGAATTTTCGCCGTTAACTGTCAAGTCGACGTAGCTTATTCGGGTGACGGGCAGACTTGAGAAATGTGAATGCCAAGGATCGATCCCCAACTAAATAATTGTTTTTTTTTAGGTTTTTTTTTGTAAAAAATTACCGAGCGAAGCTCGGTCACCCAGATATTTTTATCTATGCGCTCAAAGAAATATTTTGAAAACTTATTTTTAGCCCGCGGGTTAACGATAATAAAGACCACATGAATTAGTAACAGCTATATAACAGATAAGGCTTTTGAAAAGAAAAATAAATGAAAGTATGTTATTTTCTAATCAATAATTACCAGAATATTATGAGAACTATGACAGAAAAATATTTTAGCTTAAAATAGCGCTATAGAAACTTGTAAACAAGTGCTTTTGTATCGTCCACTTTACTGCTGGTTCGGAAAGCTGTTCCTGCCAAGAAGCCTAACGAGCCACCAAGACATTCGGCGGTTGCTCTTTCGAAATATAATTCTTATTAGTAGTTACACTAAGTCATTACTGTCTCGTACAGGGTCGAAGAGTAGGTATATCTACGCATTTGTATTAGTCTTGTAGGTCAATCTTCGATAAAGACAGATATAGTAGTGCTTTTATACACACACTTCAAAACTTTGATGAACCGATAATCGATTTGGTATCTCTTAAGCAATCTTAACAGAGCGTGAATTAAAATCTAATAAAAAGCCTTCTCATAGCCCACAAACGAAGTAAAGTGGTTATTGTCTTCAATCTTCTGTACAACCTGACGGGGCATGTCTATTTTGAATCTGGCTTGTTTGGGAGATTGGATGTAAAACTTACAAACGAGATTCTGAAAATTCTACACATTCTGAAAAACTACTTATTAAGCTATCTTAGCAAAACACTATGAGCCTGTAATTCTCTAATAATGTAAAGAACAACCACGCCCCAATACAACGCTTTCGTCGTAGTATCTTAAGAAAAGATGGAGTTAGTCAATAATTGAGGAATAGAGAATTTATTTGGACTCTCTCGAGGTTTGAATAAACCCTACTCTTCTCTCTTGACGTTCGACCATCACTATACCTTATTCTCATATGGAATAATTTATTTAAATCCTTGATTATTTCCTAGGATAAATAAATAAATGTCATTATTATTTACCTTAATAATGTATTTTGAATAATAGAAGCACACAATTATACGTTGTATGTCAGATAATGTAATTAATTCTTTAACACATCAAATGTTGCCCTTGTCATTGCTAATGGAATACTAACTAATACAGTCATCATTTTTAATCGAAGGCGTGTAAAATTCGATTCCCTTGTTTCATGTCACGTATACGTAAAAACTTTGTAAGCTGAACGTATCCAATATGTTTTTTTATTACAAAAAGTTTAAAAAAGATTTGTCTTACAAAAAGCTCTCCACGTAAATGAAACGTAGAACTTTGTCTCGAGGTAAATTTACCTAAGAAATTGGAGTGCACTGAACCGAATCTAATTTACATAATTGACCAAAGATCTATATAACCGTTGCAGTTTCTCATTTAACTCATATTCATAGGTCTTTTATATAATTTGAATTTTAGTTATCTTGCCATTGGCTTAGTATTAACAGTAGTGAGAGATAGTTATTACATAAATATTACAGTTTATACACTCCTAGTATTGCTACGTACATCTTATGAAATATTAGATAAATACAAAATATCACTTATTATTACACTACACATTACAGTTCATTCGCTAAAAATAAAGATAAAATAAGCTCTTTTATATAAATATTTTATAAATAATATTATTTTAATATTAATAGAATGAAGTGCTCTAGGTAACTAACAAATCTATTTAGGTTGCAATAAATATTTATAATGTATTTCTCAAGAAAGTTTATAAACGACATGATGAGTTTTCCATCAAAAGCTATCATTCTGATATCTGACATAATAACGTTTAGTTACTCAAGTATAAGCATCATCGACAAGATGAAAAATCTCATAAGGTTTCTATATCCGTTCTACGTTATTAGTACTCCAGTGCACGGATAAAGGCAAAGGCAAGACGAGGCGTACACGACAACTTTTAATATATAATTATTGCTTTTGGAAAATCAAACTACTCAATCATAAATCTGACATTTTCATTATATGCTATGACAATATTATTTTTCAGTCTCGCAAATATTATATTAAGGAAGTTGAAAGGAAAGCGATGAGAACTTTAGAATTATTTTCTTGCAGAATATATATAGCAGTATAGTAGAGCTGCAATAATCTTTTAAATTTCTTGATAAAAAGAGTTAACGAGAAAAGCACAGAGAACGTTTCACTAAAAAGCTTCTCAGCTAACAATAGGAATTCCTAATGACAAACATCATCTTAACATTTAATCGTGTATTAAAACACATGTTAAAGTGAATTGAATGCAAACAATAACAATGTTTTCATATTTATTAAATTTATGTACATGTTTGGGTGATAGAGCTTATCAAAGCTTTAAATGACTGCTATAATCTGCTATCTTATCATTTTATTTTTTAATGGTTGCTCATTTTCAGATTGTTCCAAATACATACGCCAATAATTTCATTATTATTAAGAGATCTATATGACATAGATAGAATTAAATCATTTCCGTAAGCACGATAGAAAATCGGATATAAAAGTTCCTTACACTTCTACTTTCTTTGTATTATATATCTATCTTTATATTTTAAAAATGCTATAAAGCAATAACTTATCCCTGGAGAATACCCGAGTAATATGTGGCCTACAAATCCGTTTTGATGCAGTATGTTGGGTAAAAGCATTAAGGCTTCTTTCTCAATGTAGAGAGGAAGTATTTAAAATTAAAATTAATGTGTGTTTGTTACTGATAACCATTTAAACTACAGTACAGATTTTCCAGAAGTTTATCAATAGTTTACTTTAGATCATTAGCCGGATTCTTGACGATGATATAATTTTGTTTAAATTAGTTGAAATATGACGATGATAGTGGAAAACTTCGGGAAAAGTTTACTCCGCTGGAAGCTTTACCGGAAAACGCTGCCAAATCCGATGTAAAAAACAATGTATGACGGCAACATTTTTCTTACATAGGTCTACGAAGTAAAACTGCGACGGTATATAGTACTATATATTGAAAGGATAACCTACTATATCTTTTGTAACTTTTTCTTAAATGGTCATGTATAATGCGGTATTTGAAGAGATATGTAGATTGATTTAATAATACACTTGATATGAATATCTTTTACTAATACTAATGCGTGAAAATATATAAGGAGAGGGGAACACGAAAACAACAGCCTGCAATTATATAAATTAAATCAAAATACTGTAAATGAGTAGATTTATCTTATAATTCTTAACTGTAATTATAAAGCAATTATTAAAGTTTTCTTCTTCAAGTTTATAAAATACTAAGATTCTTTTAGCAAATATCAAAGAATGTTTGTTAAAAGATACTCAGGGTTCAGAATTTCCTTTAGCTTCATATGTTAATTTAGAGACTTTCCAATTACCAATTACTACAAAGAGCATTTCCAATTATAATTAATACGATATAATATCTATGCTAAATAGTAATATAACTTACGCTTGTGGGCATCTTTTAATTTTATAACCTTTATCATATCACGTGGACAATAAGAGTACAATGAAGTGTTATTAAGTAGAGCTATAAACTTTGTTGAATAAACAACTTGAACATTATTTTGTAGCGTGATACACGAGTATATCACATTTTTTTTATCGCTACGCTTCTGCTGGTAATTTTACATGGGAATTTTTTATTAAAGCTGTCATATTAAACTGGTAAATTAATTAATAATTATAAAATGTTGGTTTGCTAAACAGAAGAAGGGAATCTTTCAAAATCATATTTAGTGTACAATATGAAATAATGGTTTCGAGAATTTTATCATACATATTTTGAGGAATTTTTATTTTTAAGTATACTTAATCTCAGTGAAAAAAATTGGTATACTTATACCTACCTTTTCTAGCAGTTTGATACCATAATCTAGTCGGTGTTCAAGGATTCTTATATATATATATATATATATATATATATATATATATATATATATATATTAGATTCTATTTTTTAATCAAGTGGTAGTACGGGGAACGGTCAGATGTTGGTCTAAGGGTTCTTAAGTAACGAACTCGCACTGGAGAACTGTTGAAAATTGATAGACCTTCACTAGGCAGACAACGTCAAATAAGTCGTCGGGAACCGCTGAATAATGCGGCACATGATTGTATCATGTGAAGATATGAGGACATCCATTTTAGCAGCTGTGTACAGCAGATGTACGTCAATTAAATTACAAAATAGAACATGACCTTACAAAATCCCTTTGCAAATTTGTGTTTATCACCTGTAACGAAGCTACAAATTCTTTGTGAAATATATTCGTAATTTGACCATAACTTACAATAAGACCTCTGTTTCTTGGCATACCGTTGTACATTCGAAAGACAACCTGCGCAGCTGGCATAGCTCTATCAGTAGTCGATATAAAAGGATCATTAGCCCGACTTTCACTCTGTGCTCGTTTAGCGATCGAACGAAAGAGCCACATGCTGGAAATATTTCTGCACCTGCAATTGTATATTTTGACCAGCACATCCAAAGAATAAAAGGAATATAAGCTGTGGTAGCCCAGCGGTAACATCGTGCGCCTCTTTCGAGGAGGTCTAGGGTTCAAACCCCGGGCAGGCACCAATGAGTTTTCTAGTAAATCTTATGTGTCTAATTGATTATTGCAATTTCCACACGCTTTTCGGTGAAGAAACCTGCATATCTCTAGAGAATTCTGGGGATATGTGTAACCTACCAATCCGCATTGGAGCAGCGTGGTAGGTCTTAACTCCAATCCTTCTCTCCAAAATGGAGAGAGGAGGCCTATGCCCAGCAGTGGGATAGTAACAGGCCGTTACTTACTTACTTTTTTATCCAAGGAATAAACGTACGAAGGAATTGAAATTTGAATCATTTGAAATCATGTTGTGTTGAAATCATGACACGGGGCGTAATAAAATATGGAATTATATAAAAAAAACATTTCCAGACATCGTTGTCTCTATTATCTAATCAGTAACGAATTTTATTTATCATATACTCGATACGGTCATAGACTTTGCTTCCAAAATGTTTTTATATATACTTCTGTTCGCCAATCATAATATTCCTTTTGTTTATTCATACCTTATATAAAATAAGAAAAACAATAAATAAAAAAGAAAGAATTTAATTAGTTGAGTGGCTTATAATTGTTATTTTTTATTTATATTTCGAAACAGACACTACGTTATGTTTTAAATGTTTAAATCATAAATTTTAGATTTAATAATTAAATATACAATCGAGCAAGTTCTTCTGCATATTTCTGAAACACGTTACAGTAGCTGTGAATTTAGACGATGAATAATACAAGAGTAAGCAAAATATATGATATTGACAAATTGTCCTTTCGACAATTTCAATTTTATTGAAACCACATACGTGAATTTTATTAATATTAAGTTGTTTGTAAATTGAAACGGCTTAATTTTGTTATTGATTGTGTTTCAATTCGTTTGTTAATCCCTGAACATAATAGATTGCGTTACAAAAGATTGAACAAAAGTTAAATTCGTTTACAGTATGTAGGGCTTATTTTATTGTTTTGCCACTTTTTGTTCACGGGCAACTTGAAACAAAACAAAAGAATTCTTATGATACAATTTTACGGACATTCTTTAGGTTTCAGAAAAGTAATTTATAGAATTAGGCGTTACTTTGCGGAGGTCCATAATACAAAAGTAATGAAAATATTATTTTCATATAATCCGCGATAAACGGAAATATCTGTAATGCTAAATGTAGAGTGTACTATTCGTTCTCATACCTGATACATGCAGAATTTGTAAGAACTCATGCACTACCCGACACCGATGGCACAACAATACACAAGCACTGCACACATTCACCACCACAATCTCAACAATTGTTTCGCGCCGTAACCGAAGCATCGTCAGGAGATAGACTCCGCGACAAAATCGTAAAGCGAAACATCACCCAAGCAAGCAGAGTTATATAGTAACGAGTTACTAAATGGTGGGGGGTTTAACTCGTTACTATATAACTCTGCTAATAATTTGCAATTTGATTTGCAAAATAATATTCTCATTACTTTGTGTTTCAGAAAAGTATTAATAAAAATTTTGGTTGGTTAACTTAGGTTAATTATTAAATAGTTCAAGATGAATTGCCTGAATACGAGAGATGACTGCGTCTAGCAGATAACTACTTCGTTTGAGCAGTGTTTACCAAAATGATTAGTCAGGCGGGTGGCTGGAAAATCAAGATCGTAATTTTAAATCCTTTCACCATTTTCTGTCACTCTTAAAATTCGATAAACAACTAAGCTCATTTATTATACATTAAATATATTTACCCTAAGTACAACTTATTTTTTACCCTCATATTCAGTAAAATATATCAAACTATACTAATATCGATCAAAATTATCATTAATATGAAAACATTACCTACTATGCGTTAAGATAACAAACCCAATTTCATTAATATAACTATAAACAGACACATTACACTTGTTACATGTTGAAACACGTTATTCAAAATGAAGTGGTGTTCAAAGTATGCAGAAGGCGTGGTTCCATTACCCGATGAATGATGTTCGTTGATAGTATCGCTATCAAATTACATATAAATGATTACCATACCTTCAACTTCACTTCAATGTAGATAATTTCTTCGTTTCTCCAAAGTGTTTACCCTAATCACGAGATGGTTTGTTGTTTTTGTACAACGTCAGTAGAAAACTTTGTTACGAATGTAATAAAAATATATATTCCCATGGCGATATTGTTTATGTATTATTTATAAGTACCTAGGTGACCGATCCTTGCTCGGTAATTTTTTGTAATAAATTAAAAATGCAATAAAAAAAGAATTTATCTGGGATCGAGCCTAGTACGAATTCGAGACCGCCCGTTACCCGAATGAGCTGACTTTGCAATTGACAGCGATATTTTTCTTTGCTTTCTCATAAAATTATAGCAGTTTTTTCAGTACCCGAAAATAGGGATAAAACAAGATTTTTTATTTATAAACTCTAGCCGTTTCCAAAATTCAGAAATATATATATATATATATATATATATATATATATATATATATATATATATATATATATATATATATATATATATATATATATATAGATTAAAATTATTTCAAAGGGGCGGCTTAGCGAGTTTACCACTTAATACATTGACGATTAACAATATTTCGTAATCGCAGTTTAACCATTAATACGTTCATGAAAAAGGAAATATCCATAAGCCGCCTCAGACTCACCGACGCCTATTAACACAATCTGAGACATCTAATATGATAATACTAAAAAAAACTATTTCAACTCCTTAATACTAAATCTTCCTACACGGTTTATATTTTAGGCTAGTCCAGTTGACGCATAAAAGTAAAAAATTAAATTAGGCAAAACTGTTTTTTTCATTTTATTTATTTATGTACCATATAAACTTGGGAAAAACATTATTGGTAAAAAAAAGTGTACAAAAGTCAACTTATCCCTATGACAGAGATCTCTGCCACCTACTTTATATTGCGCTCTAACTTCAATACCTATGCTATGTGTATTTAAAGCTGTAGCGATTCAAAAAATAAAATGACTAAAATGACTTAGAATGCGAAATTGAAATTCCATTAAAATTGATGAAATAGTTTACTGCAACAATTGAAAGTGGGTCAAACGCGCCAATTCCTATATACGATACCGAGGCAGATCGCTACTTTCAAATCAAAGCTCCCAGCTTATTGAGATGCACCGAGTGGTAACTAAGGGTCAAAACTCTGAAAAAACGAGCTACATTTAACAAAGACATCTAAAAGTATTATTTCAAAATGATGATGCTAATGTTTCTTTGTAAACGATAAGTAATTAAATACAGCATTTTAAAATGTAAAAACAACAAAACTAACCCCTAGTTAGCCATTACGTGAAAAAAGCTGCGAGTAGTAAAGTATTATTGACTGGCCCGTTGGAACAGTGGGTAGTGATCCTGCCTTCAGCTCCGCGGGTCGCGGGTTCGATTCCCGCCGAGGGCCAACATTTTCTATGAATGAATTTGTTGGTCTTTGAGCCTGGGTGTATATTTGTATTTAAGTATGTATTTAAACATATATAAGTATATATATTCACCAGTTGTCTGTCACCCATAACACAAGTATTAAGTTACTTACTTTGGGGACGGACGACCGTGTGTGTAAGTGTCCCATATATTTATTTATTTATTTATTTATTTATTTATTTATTTATTTATTATTTCTGGGCTCGAGGGGGAATGGTACCTGAATATAAGCTTGCATTTAAAAAGAATCAGATTCGTCTCTGAATATTCTAGAAAATAAACTCCTATTGACACTATCGAACCAGAACTTATTAACATATTAATATGGCTACCATGGCATGATTAGGGAATTCCTGAGTTAGAACTCTTTAAAAATTAAGTATTTTTAAGAATCTCTATAAAATCATTTCATTTCTTGAGTACAAAATTCCATAGGTCTACTCCAAAATTAAGTATTTATGTGACTACAAATGACACATAAATAGGCAAAAAGGAATGTAATACGCTTTCGCTGTTAAAAAAGAAATTATACCGGAGATATAATTGAATTTTCAACGTGTAAAAAATATAGGTGAAGAAGTTTTAGAAACACTGCTGCTGATACATTCGGTTGGTGAATGACAAGGTGAGTTTAGAAGTTAACTATACTAACACCAAATTCATTGCTGTACGACCAAAGTATGTGATATGGGAATTCCACTGTTATGAATCCTCAAAAGCGTGTGTCAAAAAACCATTAAAGGGTCTAACATGACTGACTAGTAAGGCCTCAAATTAAAAAATCTCCACAAAGACGAAGCATTGATAAGATCCACCATGTGAAACATAAAAAAACAACTTGATAGCATGTAACGACATATATTTTCGACTAGCCATAGAGAGCCAAAGACTGATAATTGCGATTTTAAGGTTTTAATTTAAATGAAGAACTTGTTCATGATCATTTTAAAAGATGTTCCGAAGATAAACCCTTGATTGTTGTAAAATTAAAAAACGCAATGTTTTTCCCAAATATTTATCTAGTGATACACTACAACGCGGCACGGGTCAAGCCACAGATGTCTTCACAGTAAAACATCCGAAACTAAAAAGAATACAGCGAATTGCGAAATTAGGGCAGCCTTCAATCCAAGTGGCGTGTTACAAATAAATGCTCTGATCAAGTAATTGAAATGTACCAGCGTGAAATAGATCACATATATATAATCCACATGAATAATATCGATGATGAAAATATATATTATTATGCAATCAAAAAATAACATTGTGAACCACCTTAAATAAATGAAATTTAAATTATATTTAAAATTCAATTAAAAAAATAAAAAAGAAAGATAAGGCCGGTGACACGTGGGAGTTAATCCCGGATATTTTAACTTTTTTAGTCCACGCGTTCCCTGTTGAGCTATCACGACTTTACAGATGACAGCAAATTTAAGCTTGCCTTTCTATTTCTATTTTAGCAATATTTTGTTGCCTGAAAACGGACAATTTTTTTTAAATGAAACGTATCGTGATCAATTTTTCACCCCCAAACCCTCTACATACTAAGTTTCATGAAAATCATTGGAGCTTCTTCCGAAATTCAGAAAATATACATATGTATATACAAGATTAACTCGTTTTCATATTAAAGATATTTCCAATGAGGAAAATTGTTAGAGATACCATCTTTTTAAGTCGCTTATCTTCTAATTTTGATTTTAAGCTGTAATCTAATATAAAATAATACTATTGGATATAATAATTGTATGTAATGTATCATACATTACAAAATAGTACTGAATTTTTCCCTGAAAGTGGATGTAGAATATAAGCTAAGAATGTTTAGACGATATCCAAACTTTCGGAATTAATGGATATATATTTATATACCTATATAACAAAATTGGCTTAAAGAAAATTTTGATGATAAATATTTGTTGTAATGCACACTATATTAATCTATATTAAAATAATCGACGACACAATAGATTTAAATTCGAATACATTTACAAATTAGCAAATGAGCCCAAATAGAAACCAAATAACGCTGGCCCATTAATTTTCATTACCAAGAATTCACGTGGAAAGGATTACCGTAAATTGAATTTGAATTAATTTCACTAGAACGAGGTATTACAATTCGATTATTTCGTAAATTCATTTCGTCCTATACATCTATACTAATATTATAAAGAGGGATAATTTGTATGTAAAGAAAGAAAGAAAGAAAGAAACACATTTATTCATCTGTGCGCTATACACGGTGTTATAAAGTAATACATAAAAGCTTACAACTAGCTGTTTAATATAATTACAATAATATAAATAAAAAGTAATGAAAAAATAATAATGATATGCCACCGCATATAGGCACTATTTTGAAAATTTTCTCAAAATACTTGAAATTGAAAATATATTTTAATAAGAATTATTTACTCAAGTAGTAAATCACTTTATTGTGTAAATTAAAGAAAGTAGTAACAATAGTTCGCGTTGTTTCTATTATACAAAGTAGAAGACGCCATAAGCTTGCTATTCCTGTCTGCACCTTACAAAAGTAAGAACGTGCACAAAGTGCGTACTTTTTCAAAATTAAAAATTTTCTTTAACGATGTTAATATCCTGATAACCGTAACTCTAAGTCATTATCGGTGAGACGTTTTTGGACTTTCGATATGGTGATATTTGTTCCAAGCAGAAAATACTTGAACTAAGAAATAAAATTGTTACAATATATCTTCTTGAAAAGCCACAAACGTAAGCTTTCACTCACCTCACGTAGTCAAATAAACCGTGTGTCATGTAAGCGTATGTGCTCGTAATTTGAACGTTCTTCAAATATTCAAAGAGACTAATGTGCAAATAACGCAAACGTACCATTTTCTTAGAAGAACATGTAAAAGTACATGTTTGACCTTGTCAAAATAAATGTTAGTTTTGATAGACTTTACATAACAACAAACGTCACAGTCATAGTTGATAGCTGTGATAAAGTTCAGATTACGGTAATATTTAAACTGGAGCTTTGGATTGGCATTGTGCTTTCTAGGACACGTGTAAGCTTTATAGTTATCATTACAGCAAACGTAAATGTAACCGTTATAAACTTGTATGTATATTTGAGTACCTATATCCGTCAATGATGATTTAGCAACATTGTAAAGGTTTTATTGAATATGATGTAGGAATATGCCATAATGTTAGATAGTATACAGGTGTGGCAAATGTGCCACATCATCGACAGTATCTACGTCTAATACAAGGGCAGGGCTCAGGGGTATAGATCAATATAGACATTAATTAAGACATGATATCGAAAGAGCGAAAGGCTATTATAGTCCAACAAGTGGACCTAATTTATTCTTTTTTTGTATCATCAAAATTGATAAGGTAGGTATGACTTTATGTTAAATCAAATAAAATCATGTCATCAAACGTTAAGTATGAACGTGAATATATAACGACACGGAAGTCGAAAAATAGATGTATGGATTGTGTGAAGTATGGCATATGATGAGAGTGGTGTCGGAGTTGACGTATGATAGGAGAAAATGGAAGAGAAAAAGATGTTAAGCCGACCACACTTAGAGCGGAAAAAGGACAGGAGAACGATGATGAGTTTATGATATAATTATAGTATTAAAATGCCCTTAACTGTGTGCTATAATATTGTTTGGAATACGGAAACTCTATTATCCTTTATGATAGTCTGGTATATAACCGTCAATTGTATAAAATTTCATCGATATTACTCCAGAGGATTAGCCGTAACAGCATAACGAACAGAAACTTTGGTATGAATAATATAATCTATTGAATCTATTTTAGCGATACTTAGTTTTTATTATAGTGATGTTTCCTATGGTATTTCTTTTAATTATTTGTTATAAAGAATTATAAGACTAAATAGTTAAGTTTATAAGAAGGAACGACATAAGATGCTATTAATCTTAGATCCATCACACCGTTTCCAAAAAGAGAGCGGACGCCTTTATCTCGCATTAGGATAAATACCTGGGTGACCGTGCCTTGCTCGTTATTTTTTAAAATGCTATAAAAAATTAAAAAAGAAAGACAACACAGGTGACATATGGAATTCGAACCAGAGTTTTGAACTTTTTCGTTCCGTCCATTACCCCTTGGTTAACAAAGCATCACGTTTGACAACTAAAATATCATTTGCTATCAATTCTACAGTTTAGAATTTTTTCAGTGCCTGAAAAGAGGGATAAAAAGACATTTTTTTGAAATGTAGTCTCTAGTTAAATCGATTTTTCCCCCACCTAAACCCCTACATGCTGAATTATATGAAAACCATTGGGGCCGTTTCCTATATACAGAAATATATATAAATAAGATTAATTCATTTAAATATTAAAGATGACAAGCCCGCCGTGTGGTATCCGGCTGAATATAATAATAGTACCACCCTCTTTTCTTACCGAAGTGTCGTAAAAGGCGACTAAGGTAAGTTGACCCACCGTGTGGTATCCGGTTAAGTAGAATAGACCACCCTCTTTCTTATCGAGGTGTCGTAAAATACGACTATGATAAGTTGACATCAGGCAGGCGGCCGGTCGTAAAATACATAGCCAAATCATGTGACAACATATTTAAAACATGTTGTGCTGACCCCACTTAGAGTGGGATAAGGGCAGGAAGAAGAAGATTAAAGATGACAAGCCTCTTCTTTACTTTTATTTAAATAAGCAAGACGCTGGTCAAGGTTCTCAACATTTGTGGAAAATTTAATTTATTTGCTGTCAGCGTGCCTGCGGTTTACGCTCGAAGTGAAAATTAAATCAGGTGTCGGTCCGTTTATTTTCATTGAGTTTTAATATAGAAAGGCTTTAGGATTTCTGTACTGAAAATTTACGATATTAAAACAGATTGTACATTTATTGGATTACAATAATTTGATACAATGACGCCGTGTGGTATCCGGTTGAATAGAATAGAACCACCCTCATTTCTTACCGAGGTGTCGTAAAAGGCAACTAAGGTAAGTCGACCCGCCGTGTGGTATCTGGCTGAGTAGAATAGACCACCCTCATTTCTTACCGAGGTGTCGTAAAAGGCGACTAAGGTAAGTCAACCCACCGTGTGGTATCCGGTTTAGTAGAATAGACCACCCTCTTTCTTACCGAGGTGTCGTAAAATACGACAGAGGTAAGTTGACGTCAGGCAGGCGGCCGGTCGTAAAAACGCAGCCACATCATGTGACAGCATGTTTATAACATGTTGTGCCGACTCCACTTAGAGTGGGATAAGGGCAGGAAGATGATGATGAATATTTTGATACAATGCCTTACTATTGACTAGTAATAATTAATTAAACAAGTGAAGTTACAAAAGCTTTTTAAAACAGCTTTTAACAACATTCCATGTCCCTACTGTAAGCCGTTAAGAAGTTTCCTCGTCTGGAGCCAATCCTGGCAGCATCAGGTCATGCTTATCATAAAAATTGCATTCTCATCGGGACTGGACTAGTAAATAAAATTTCAGCTCAATCGGACATCAGGAAGTGAGTCAAATTTAACACGCAATATTCCACCTTCACATACAAACATACGAGTCAAGTTAAATAAAAGCTTTTAAAAAGATCCATTTTCAGTGACTACAATCGGATTCGGTATGGTTGAAACAAATGTACATTTAACTATACAATAGGTAATAGATCAAATATATTTTGTATAATCAGATTAACATAAAGATACTATCCCACTGCTGAGAATAGGCCTCTTCTCTCCGTTTTTTTTTGGAGAGAATGTTTGGAGCTAAGACCTACCACGCTGCTCTAATGCGGATTGGTAGGTTACACATATCTCCAGAATTCTCTAGAGATATGCAGGTTTCCTCACGATGTTTTCCTTCACTGAAAAGCGTGTGATAAATTGTAATTATCAATTAGACACATAAGTTAACAGAAAAACTCATTGGCGTCTACCCGGGTTTGAAACCGTGACCTCCTCGAAAGAGTCGCACGGTGTTACCGCTGGGCTACCACAGCTTAGCTTAGCTTACTGCCATAGTAGAGTGTTTCCCTAAAAAAAAATTAAGTGTAACATTTCCGTTCCATTTTCAGACCCGATCCATACCAACCCGAATATGATTTGCCGATAAACAAACGAGCAACTAGAGCTCTGATTTTAAACGAAAATCGTGAAAACTGAAAACGTACAATTAACAATCAATTGAATCAAATCAAATAATCAATTGAAAATCAATCATTATAACTGAATCCAAATTACGTTTGTGATTTGGATAAAACAATTTTACAACCGAAATTAGTTACATTATATCATCATTCCAAAACTAATAAACTAATAAATAAATGATAGATATTTATTTAAGATATAAATAATATAATCTTGTATGCATGTATGTGTGTGTGTGTGAATATATATTCAGAATCTCGGAAACGGCTCCAACGATTCCAGAATTTCAGAAATTCAGCATGTAGGGGGTTTCCGGGGAGAAAAATCGATCTAGCTAGGTTTTATAAAAGCTAGGCTAGGTAAAAAAAGCGTCCCTGTTTTTGAGCATTAAAATACTAACATTTATATTGAATATAAAACACTATTTTTGCGATAAACTGTCAAGCCAGCGCAACTTATTTGGGGAACGGGCCATCGCGACAAATGTGAATATCTAGGATCGATCTGCAACTACCAAATTATTTTTCTTTTTTTTATTTTGAAAAAAATTACCCATCTAGGCTCGGTCAACCAGGTACTTAAACATAAAAGACTGTTTCAATATAAATGACGAAAGAAAAATTGATTATTAAATATGACTTTAAAAAAAGTAAGGTAGCAGCCTCTTATTAACACTTGACATACTTGGCATAACTGCAACCCTTATGTCCACAAATGACCCCACCACGCTGATCCAATGCGGATTTGATGATCAATTCCTTATGTTGTCTTCCTTCACCGAAAAGTGCGTGATAAATTACAATTATCAAATATATATCTATTAAATAGAGACAAAAGTTTTAACAGAAACACTCATTGGTGCCTAACCAGGATTTAAGCCCGTGACTTGAAAGAGTCGCACAGTTTCACCAATGGGCTGTCACAGCTTGCCACCTTAGTGCATATTCACCAATATGCAAAAAGGCGGTGGTAATAACAGATCAGATTCAAAGTTTTCAATAATTGTTTATATAATTAGAAAAATGAGATAAGACATGCATAATGAGGACACCTGGTGCTTACAAAACATTCTCGCAATGCAAGCTTAGCTTGCAATATAATAACTTGATCCTAACCAGTACGTGACATATCGATTACGCTTTTGACCGATGCAGCAGATTCTCATACATAGGTGGGATCATTACTACGAAAGGTAAGAAGTTGCTGAAATAATATTTACAAAATAATGTATGGATGGATGGAAAACATTACTCTCTTTAAGAACTGGCAAAATTATTCCTTATACACCGGGTTAACATATAGGCTATAGAAATCCTGTCAATTCTACAGGAGTTGGATGACATTGAAAAGCGTCATCTTTTATTAATCACGCGACAATAGTCCACGCAAACGAAGTTGTGGGTAAAAACTAGTTATATCATAAAGATTTTTATCTTTAAAATATTCTTCAAGTTTGAAGACAATCCCTCCTATCCTCCTACCACGTTGAGCGAAGCATATGGGTTTTCAAATATTTGTTGCACGGCGCTACATTTTCCCATACAAAATAAATTACGTATTGATTTTGATACAAGTGCACAAAGAACCAACGTGGAGCGGCACTATCAGTCCAAAAATTTAAAGTAGTACGTAATACAGCGCAATGACGTAGCTTGAAGGAAATTATTATTAAAATGGTACAAGCTTCAGCTGTTCATGCACCTTGTAATGACATATTTCTTGTTGACGAGCTTAAACGTTGCGTCAATTAGTGTTTATTAAATTTTACGTTTAATAACGTTTCTCCACTCAAAGTGCTATCCTATCTGTCTGTGATGGTTTTATGGCTAATCCGCAGGTTATACAGAAATTTGGCAGAATTCTTACTTAAATATCAGGCTGTCATATAGGATTTAAAAAATCAGTTTTTCCTTCCCGTGTTTGCTATGAAAGCTTATAGTGTGCTTAAATATTTACAATTTTCGTTGAAACCTTGATATTTCTGGAGAATACCTCACATATGTAGTAAGTAAGTAGTAAGTAGTAGTAATACGTATAAGCTCCGATCTGTCTGTTCAAAGAAGAGATGTCGTCATCAGTGGGATAGTAAAATGCCGCTACTTAACGATTTTAACTACTTTATGAAGGTCTAAAATATAATTACCTCTTTTTTACTTTAGCGTGGTTTTCTTTATTCCTACCTACCTTTTATAAGAAAAAGGTATGTTCAGATCCACAAAGTGAAGTAAGTTACACCGGGGATGTGTCTATCTGCAACTCCGAGATTTTATTCAATTTTGCAATACAATGCTGCATCATGAAGTGAAGCTACGATTTTGGATCATTCAAAGTATATTTTATACTTATTTACAATGGAAAACTAAAACATATCATTTTTCTTTATCGTTAATTACTGTTTTAACTACACAGTCTAAATGTTATCTCGGAGAACCCTATTAAAGCGACTTTTGTAAATACCAGCTTTTTTGGCAATTTTAATTAACATGCAAATTTGACGTTGTCGGACACGCTGGTCTAAAAAAGACATGCATAATTCTCTACACTGAGCAAATATGACTTTCAGCCCTCAAAACAAAATTTAAATATAAAATTGCGAAACATTACGCAATTATGAAACTTTATAAAATATTGTGATTTTATTTCAAACAAGCTGTCCCGTCACGCGTTACTGTGGGGCAGTCTGGTTTCGAATTCCCCTCCAATTCGAAATAGAACAGTTTAAAAATGCTCCGATTGCCACCAAACTTAACAGGATCATCCGCTGGATCAACTGTGAAAATTTCATTAAAATCGGTCCAGCTGTTTCGGAGGATAAGAAGAATAAGCAACATTGTTTTATCCATTCACGAGTAATGCGATGACCTAGGGATTTAGTTTTATATGTAGATATGAAATCATCTTTGAAATTTCATAGAAGCAATTGTTTCATTGATTTCGCTTCCGAAGTTTAATGTCACAATATAAAATAATATAATATATTCTGTTAAAAGTATTTTTATATACTTTTATGTGTTCCGACGGGAACACATTCATAAAATATAATTTTCATACTAGGCCTGATGCAAATCTGTAACTGTTGTCAAAATATGATACTATTAATTCCAAATATGTTAACTCTTGCAGTTTTTTATTGCGTGCAGCGCACGTAAACTAATACTTTTTGACAATAAACAATATATACATTTATAAATTCAGAATACATAATAAATTTATCTTCTGATAAGATACTCGTTAGCTCTATTTTCTCATTAGATTTAAAATACTTTATTTATATTATAATTAATTTCTCACTTTCACCTATGTCAGATGATCCTGCTTTCCATAATGTACTTACTTAATGTAAGTCTTGAAAACTCATAAAAATTTAGTAAGTTAGAAATGTGAAAAAAAAAATCTCTGCGAACTTTGAATTGAATTCCTATATGATAGTGTAAAAACAAAAAATTACTAAATTAAATAATTTATAAATAACGAAAGTTTCAGTTAAGTTGTTTGTTACGCTGCGTTAGAGAGATTATTTTTGATATAGAGCCAAAACTAATTCAATCACTTACCATGGGAGATTTCAGCACGCTGTTGGACATGTACACTTTCAAAATGAACTAGTTTTTAAACGGTAAGAAAATGCGAGGAATATCGTCACCACAGTAGCCTATGGTCATTGCGCGGCGCGGGCGAGAAGAGATGTGATGACGGCGCATATCGAGCGCATGCGTGTTGGGTATCTCAAACGACAGAAAATATCATAGAAATTTCAGAAACTTTTAGTTTCATAAAAAAACCTAACTTTTATTGTTCTTAAAATATTAATGTTGTTCTTTTTGTAAAATACCACAAGCTTTTTTTTATTTGTTTAATAAAAGAGGCATAAAAACTGGAGTTTAAGCGGAGCAGTTTCTTGCCGGAGCCGCGTACAAGTAAACTTGCATAAGTTAATTTAAATAAGTAATTGCATATATATTTTCAATTTTTTTTCTTATTTCACTTTTATCGTCTCTAAATGTTACCTTCATTATTTCTAACTCTAAAAAAATCTCTTTTTACATGAGATAGATCAACTTACGGAGTCAAGTCTGTAGCTACATATAGTTAAGAAAAAATTGCTAAATTTATACAAAAATACCTTATTTGTTGTCCTGTTTTATATAGTCATAATCTTTAGAACTACGATCATGACCAATAAATAATTTATAAGGGTCAGAACTAAACATAAAATAACATCATATTAATATTATAAATGCGAAAGTTTGTGAGTAGGGTATGTTTGTTACTCCTTCACGCTGAATCCGGTGAACTAATATCGATGAAATTTGGCACAATTATTCCTTATACACCGGAATAATCTATTATATAGGCTTTAGAAATCCTGTTAAGTCTACAGGAATAGGATGACATTGGAAAGCGCCATCTATTATCGACCACGACAACAGTCCACGCGAACGAAGTCGTGGGTAAAAGCTAGTATAAGTATAAAGTAAATTGAACAAAAAAATTATCTGTACTATTACATCGGCTAGTTATTGTAAAAGCGAGGTATTTTTGTAAGTAATGTCATCAAATTAAAGTTTAGTGGCAAGTTACTATCCCATAATTTTGTTAAGGACTCAGCTTTAAAGCTATGGATCGGAGCTTAGATCTAATATGCGTTTCTGACATGGATTAGCATACATGTCCCCAAAATTCTACAGATTTTCTTAAAACTTTTCTTCGCAATAATCGCATAATAAATTTTAATAATTGATACTTTTAAAAGACGCTCAGCGTTCGTTTTGCAGTGAAAAGAGAAATGTTCATTCTCCGATATCAATGAATAATATATCTAATATAATTAAGTGGCTTAATGGACGACTTTTAAACTTCATTCTATTGCACAACATTTTTTAACAAAAACATTTTTTAAAACATTTTTTATTTCCTATGAAGCGCACTCCAGATTGTATGAAAATGTCTATTTTTTATCTTATATATTCAGAGAATGTAGTAAATTGAATAATAGAACTCTATGAGATAACTTGTTTATTATTGTAAGTTTTTTTTTTAATTTCATAAAAATTATCTAAAAATTATATTTTGCAACGACGAACATAATTAGTTTAGTTTGTTAGTTTACTCTTGCTAAACACAAATTTGGTTGATCTGTTTAGTCTGACAATACTATGTTGTTATCTTGACATGTACCATATCAGATTTTTGTACAGTTTTCAAATATTAGAATATTATTTTAAATAAAATTATAGTTTCAAATTTAGTTCGAGTTTATTATTTCAAAGTATTATTTCTCCGTTACATTTTTTTAAGTCCAAAAATGTCACTACTTACTTTACTAATAGAACTAGTAAAAAGCGTGCTTCATTTCATTACACATACATCCATAACCAGTACTCGATTACAGCCGGCAGTTGAAAATACAGTACCAAAAAAGCAACTAACAATACAAAGATAATAAAAGCAAGGGGCCATACAAAGAGGGATGGCATTCGACATGTTTTTATATAATTTATGGTTTTATCATATAATGTATTGGAACTGATTTCTGGTCTCCTGGAAAGAAAAAGGAAAGTTAAACATAAGTTAAAGTAAAAAAGCAACAGTCGGTTATCCTGCCAATATTATAAGTGCGTAAGTTTGTATGGATGTCTGTTTATTACTCTTTCACGGCGAACCCGCTGAACCAATATCGATGTCATTTGGCACAATTATTTCTTATAAATCGAAATAACATAGGATGATATTGACAAACGCCATCTATTATGGACAAGACAACAGTCCACGCGAACGAAGTCGCAGGTAAAAGCTAGTTATTACATAACTGTAAACATTATTAATAAAAAGTAACATATTTAAGTCTCACATCGGCTGTGGCAATGGAAAAGGGGGCTCTCTACCAAAACCAACCGGCATTAGTGTCGCATTCTCTTGCGATAACAGAGTTAGTTCTAAATCTATTTTACCCTGCAATAAAAAAAACAATCAATTTTTAAGAGATTAACACAATTGAAATAAAAAATATCGTTAAACCATGTTATAAAGACTTATGTAACTTTGGATATCAATTAGTATGCTAAAGCAAAATAAAGTGAAAGCTGCAAGCAAGAGAAATAAATAATAAAAGTAGTATAACATTACTAAAACAGATTGTGGTTTTTCAGACGGCATGGTGGTGCTAAACGGCAAACCTTAATAATGTGTGCCTATCAATAGTTTATAGGACAATTAACAGAGTGTTAGTTGGAATTTCCTAAAATATTCTTATTAATGGTTTCACGCCCATCAAGAGTATCCAGTAGCAGTTATTGTTAACAATCTGGTGTACATTAACCATATAATTCTAGTTATACAGACTGAAGAAAATAAGATAAAAAGCAGAAAGGAAAAAAGATAGATGACTGCGCCAGATTTCACTCACCAAATTACAATGCGAAAAATTCGGTTTTCGTTGAACTAAAATTTTAATTTAAAAAATTGTGTCTGTTTCTTAACTTTGCATAGTAAATATGACAAAGTATAAAGCAAAGCACATAATTATATGTGATAAGTTTAGGTTCCCCAATCAGTCAATCACGTACTAATCGATCCTAATGTATAGTATATAGGTACGTATTGATGTGATGTAATTATGTGACTACCTATTTTGAACGACCCAGTCGAGCTTTGAACCTGGACCTTAAACTCATTTGAAAACCTTATGGCTAAAGCACGCCAATAATATACTGAAGTAGTTTTAAATAAGTAAGGAAAATTTATTAAATTAATGTATACGAACAAGAATTAAGGTTAATAAATCTTTGCAAATTTTCACTGCGGTACGCATACTTCAGGAATCGATATTACTTATAACTTGAAAGTCACTCACAGCCAACAAAGTTGCACCGGAATCCTGATCGATAGCGCCCAAGGGCCACCAAGCTCGTAGAGTCCTAACTGTAAATAAGTTGATTTTCTTCGAGTTGTCAATAAGGTCTAGTGTGCATTGGTTGGCTTGTTTTACTCCTCTTGGTATAGCATTTAAATTCAAAATAAGAGAACCTGTAATATGTAATTAACCATCATCTTCCTGCCTTATCCCACTCTAAGTAGTTAAGTAGAATAGACCACCCTCTTTGTGTGTGTTTGTTACCGAGGTGTCGTAAAATACGACTATGGTAAGTTGAGGTCAGGCAGGCGGCCGGTCGTAAAATACGTAGCCAAATCATGTGACAACATGTTTATAAAATGTTGTGCCGACCCCACTTAAAGTGGGGTAAGGGCAGGAAGATGATGTAATATATAATTAACCGTAAAATTAAATTTATGAATCACCATGGTCATTCTCCCGCTTTTATTCCACTCCAAGTGGGGTCGGCACAACATGTTTAAACATGTTGTTACTTGATTTTGCTATTAATTTTACGACCGACCGCCTGCCTGACGTTAACTTACCTTAGTCGACTTTTACGACACCTTGGTATGTAATGAGGGCGTTCTATGCTACTCAGCCGGATGCCACACGGTGGGTCAACTTACCTTAGTCGCCTATCAGACACCTCGATAAGAAATGAGGATGATCTATTCTACTCAGCGGGATACCACACGGTGGGTCAACTAACCTTAGTCGCCTTTTACGACACCTCGATAAGAAATGAGGATGATCTATTTTACTCAACCGGATACCACACCGCGAGTCAACTTAGTTAGCCAAACCTTAGTTGCATTTTATGACGCATCGGTAAGAAATAAGAGTGACTATGCCATGTCTTGTTTTAATATATGCTATGTCTATATATGCTATATAATAGCTGTGATGGCCCAGCGGTAACACTGTTCGACTCTTTCGAAAAGGTCGCGGGTTCAAACCCGGGCAGACACCAATGAGTTTTTCTGTAAAAACTTATGTGTCTAATTGATAATTGCAATTTATCACACGCTTTTCGGTGAAGGAAAACATCGTGAGGAAACCTGCATATCTCTAGAGAATTCTGGAGATATGTGTAACCTACCAATCCGCATTGGAGCAGCGTGGTAGGTTTTAGCTCCAATCCTTCTCTCCAAAAACGGAGAGAAGAGGCCTATTCTCAGCAGTGAGATAGTAACAGGCGGCTACTTACTACTTACTACTTACTATATAACATCGCATGTGTTGCAACTGTATACGTTGTTATAACATCATTATTATCTACTATCTATGTTTAAGTACGAAACGATCAAATCAAATCAGTCTCTGAAAGCTATTAAATGTTCTCCATGGACCTCGCTCGTAGAACCAAAATGTAATTTTCAAGTTCTAATGCTAGATAGATTCTATTATACTGTCCACTTCTCGTAAGTGTATTTTCGATCAAATTGGCTTTTAAGACAGAAAATGGTACGCTGAGTATAGATCAGTTATATTTTTATTTAAAAAAGTTAAATCTCAATTTAACACCAAAAATAAATTATAAAATTTGAACATAATAGTTTGTTTAAAAAAAACTATTCACAGATCTTATACTCGACTCTATACTCTTGAAGATTATTTGGAAGATAAGAATGTGTGGATATAGCTCTTTTTGAACCTGTACAAGACAGTAACGACTTAATGTAAATAGTATTAAGAATTATATTTTTAAAAGAGCAACCGCCGAGTTTCTTGCTGGCTCTTCTCGATAGGAACAGCTTTCCGAACCAGCAGTAGAGTTGACGATTCAAAAGCACTTGTTTACAAGTTTATTTGAATAAAGAATAATTTGAATTTGAATATAGTAATTATACATATAATTTATGAAAGAGTGCTTACATGGATGATAAAAAAGGCCTGGATTTGTAAAACTTTTCAGCTACATACAAGACGTCGATTTAATAATGTTAAATTAAAAATGTTTAAAAGATTGACCGCCGAGATTCTTGCTAGTTCTTTCAGTATCAAATTTTGAACCAGTAGTATTATAATTTTATTAAGTCGACAATTCGAAGGTGCTTGTCCTTGAAGGTTATTTAAATAAAGATTATTTTGATTTAATTTGACTTTTTCTTTATTTTGTATGTATGTTTAATTCCGATCGCTATTTCGGGCACTTTGAATGCTTTCAAAGTAGAAATAGCCATGAATGTTGCTAACTGTTGACGGTACGAGAAGAATAAGAATGTTTAATTCTACACTTTGGATAGTTTTGCTATGTAACAGATTCAATATCTTTGCAATTATAATCCTTACAACCAATATCTAATATACTAAGAATACTGTGATTTAGAATTATGTCTTTAATTATAATTTTTGCTCTCAGGGTATACCCTGTTAGAGTATCCACTTCACAAAGTTTAAAACCATCGTTACACTAAACACTAACGAGATGCAAGAACTAACGATAACAGAATACTGTTTATACACTTCTCTGAGATGCTAAAGATATAGAGTTAATTAAAATAGTGTAGGTACCATATTATCGAAAATCATGAATAACGTGTTTTCAAATATTTAATGTAATTAATTGATTAGAAAATAATAAAAGTTGTGTGATGAAATTTCTAAATTCATTAATATTCAAGCGTTCAATCCTAAGCGTAAAATTTGCTTTTAATTCACATGTGCCTTAACATTGCATTTGTCATTCTTTCTACGTTGATGAAGCACTTAAGGAAAGCCGTTCATATTGGTAAAATAAATGGATAATCCGTCATATCGTATCGTATATTCATGATTAGGAAGTTATAGGAAGAAGCAATTGTTACTTAATATAGAAATGTCATACAGTTTGTAATATCTTTAATATTTATATGAGTTAATCTTGTATGTATATATTTTTTTTCGGAATCTCGGAAACGGTTACAAAGATTTTCATGAAATTTGGCATCTAGGGGGGGTGTGATAGTTGGAGACCGTTACTTTTAAATGATTATCAGCCAATAATCAAAGTCATCGGCTTATTAACAGAAGCAAGGTTAAAAGATAAATTGACAAAGGTAAGTAAATTTTCAAAAAATAAAAATGAAATTAGCAGTCAGCCATTCACCGACTTGCTATTCTGTTTATATAATGTGATCATTTGATATCTGTTACAATGAGATTAGACTTACAGGTTTCATATATTTATCAGTATCTTTATCACAATATTTTTCAAAGCAACATCTACTTCAACAAAAATTAATACTGAAAATAAATCTGTGTTAAACATATACCTAAATAATTGTCGGAGCATGCAGCTTCATTATCCATCAACTGGACAATTAATATGGGAGGTATACTTTCATCATATTCAGTGAACAGACCTTTCTCTTTACGAACAAGCTGCAAATGAATTGTAAATGTTACATTTTGAATAATTTTTTTTTCCAATAGCATAGTTGCAGAATGCTGCATGATTTTGGCCGTCCACTATTCATCTCAATCACGGCGCTCTATTTGTCTGGCTAGTTTTTATTTTATTGCTTTTAGCTTTATAACTAGATATTCCGCTCAGTTTAGACACCAACATTGACGCCCTTAAGGTGCGTTTATTGAGGTCTGCTATCAGCTTACGACACCTTTTCTGAAGAGTAGCTTAGGTAAAACTTTGATGACATTTCCAAACATAATGTGTGAGTTATGCCATCCAGTAGAAGTTAGGTAATGGACGTCCACAACAAAGTTCTAGTATATTAGGACTAGCTAAGTGCTCTCAATATTCAATTCAAGTCATAACTTAATGGCCATCAACGCGGAGGACTTTGGGAGGTTGTGAAAGCCTTGTATATTAATTGAGAGTATCACAGGTTAAACTTTCTCAGTGTTATAATTGCTGCAGTTTGAAGTACCTTAAACAAATTAATAGTACTATTCAATGGACTCTATAGCTAAAAAGATGTGTCACCATTAAAACTTTTGACTAACATGGTTAATGAGGCAAAATGAAAATTGCTTTAGATACTGTCTAATCAACATTGAAATGAAATTATGGAATCATGGACTCCAGACAGATAAATCTCATATAAGCAATTTATAGTATTAGGCGTTACTTTGCGGAGATCCATAATACAAAAGTAATAATAAAATTCATGATTATCATCATTGCACATGTTTTAAATATGTTGGTATGTTTAAAGCATGTTTTGGCTAGTGTTTTACGACAAGCCGCCAGCCTGACGTCAACTTATCGTAATTGTCTTTACGACACTTTGGTAAGAAATGTGGTTGGTCTATTTTATTCAGCCGGATGTCACACGGCGGAAAAGTAAAAATAAAATTATTTTGCATAATTCACGCGGGATTTATCGCTCTTATTACTTTTGAATTTCATCTTAGATAAATTATTATTATCCGAAGTAAACGAAAACTTAGCATGATATTCGAAGCAAGAAAGAGAGGTACTGCAAATATTATCCATAATATCACGACAAGTCTAATACGATGAATAAATTTGTAAATAAACAGGACTGTATCGCTCTGTTGTTTTGATAGAATATGGCAGTATCAGACAGAAATACATAGAATGATAAAAGCATTTATTAGTTTGATCCGTTATCAAACATTTATCTCTAATATCCATTTGTACATGTATTTCGAAAAGTTCTTTGATTAATAGATGATTTAGATAGACAAATTAAACCTTTCGAATAGCATGCTGATATTGAAAATGGAAGATCATTCGCCAATTAAAATTGCCTTTTCCCGATAAACATTGGTAGTGTACATCTGTTGTTTGAGCTTGATCGTCAGATCCTAGATATCTGAAAAGTAATAATATAATCGATATCATATCGAGACTTGGGTTATAGTAAAACTTTACTGAAGTTTTGCGAAATAGGTGCTAAGTAAGGTGTACTAAGCAGGTGATTGTGGCAATAAATTCGACAGTTCCATTCTTTGGAATTTCCGACGTCGTAATGACTAATCAAAGTCATACCATCAGCCCTCCACTACACGTCACCCTAAGCCGCGGTCCGGCCTCACAGGAGGTACCCTTAGGACGACGTTCCCCGACGCTAGTAGAGCTGCTACCCTCTACTCTCCGCATTTCGCAACCTCGAAGATGCTTCTACGCTCGCCCGTCCCGCCCGGTGACGCTGTAAAAGTCGTTAGGGCTAACAGCGTACAGTCAATTCGGTAAAAAAAAATCTTTGGAAATTGTGTACAGAACAACCAAATATTTCTTGCTGTGCAAATATTGAAACGGTCGGTGGACATTTGTATCGGAGCTTTTTTCACTGCATTCACTAAGTTCGCAATAACAAAAAAATTGAACTCAATTTAGTTGATCAGCTAAATAAAGTTACTGACTATAGAATTAGGCGTTACTTTGCGGGGATGTAGAGCTAAATGTAGAGTGAATTATCCGTTTTTATACCTGATACATGCAGGATTCGTCAAAAGACACGCGCAAACCTCCACTACCGCCACCACAATTCAAAAGCACTATACACGTTCACTATCACAAACTCAACAATCGTTTCGCCTCAAAACCAAAGCATCATCAGGAGATAGACTCCACGATAGAATCGCTAAGTTACCGAATACTTAGTTATTTAAATTCTATATTTGAGCCACAAGTTACAAATACAAGTTTGGTTTACAGGCGCAATATATAAAAATTAAAAACAACGTATGCAAGTGAGCGCTGTAAGGTTTGCATTGCTTTTGGTATAAAGGTAATTTTCACTGACAAATTACACTAATTGTATTGTCCGTAAAAACTGGATGTAACCTTGCGTGTAAAATATATCAAACTCTTGAAATAGTATTAGTTTATATTTATCCAAATAACTCTATACTATTTCTAAAATACGAATCAAATTGGAGATTAAACATACTTACGCTTTTACATATAAATCAGATACATTCTTCGCTGAATGATCGTTTTTCAAGATCAATGCCCGGACAGAATAAACCGTAAGCCTCAATTCGTAGTCTTCTATTTTTCTCGAAGATATATCAATGGGTAATGGGATATACAAACCAGTATCCAAAGGGAAAATATCAATCCACATGTGGAGTTTACCCTAATATTAAAACAATTATAATTATGTTAATGAGACAAATTTTTATATACAATCAACATATCTCGGATTCATTGTTTTATTGTTGAAAAATCCACGATAATTCTAATTAATACCTTCTGCAGTTGCTAATTACCAAATTGCCTGCAACGTTGGTAAAATAGCCCAACATGATATAAAATTTATTCAAAAATTAAAAAATATTACTGAGCAATATAAGATATGTATTAAAAATAAGCTGTGATAACCCAGCGGTAACAGCGACTCTTTCGAGGAGGTCACGGGTTCAAACCCGGGCAGACACCAATGAGTTTTTCTGTTAAAACTTATGTGTCTCGTTGATAATTGCAATTTATCACACGCTTTTCGGTGAAGGAAAACATCGTGAGGTAACCTGCATAACATTAGAGAATTCTGGAGATATGTTTAACCTACCAATCCGCATTTGAGTAGTGTGGTAGGTCTTAGCTCCAATCCTTCACTCAAAATAAAAAACGCCCAGCAGTAAGAGAGTAATAGGCCCCTTCTTTACTTTTTTTACTGAGCAATAAATGTATATAAAATTTAAGATTACACGATAGTAAAACCAACCTAGTTATTTATTTTATATTTGTTGGAGAGACTAGCTTACATACCAAAACTAGTAAGAACAACAAGTTTGAATTATTACGATAATTGTCAAGTGCACAAAAAAAATCAATAATGTCAAAACAATTTTGTACTCCTGCATTTTTAATTTTAAAAACTCTTACAACAAGTCAATACGACGTCTCAAGGAATAGACTTTAAACATATCGAAATACAACTCTATTAAGTTCTATGACGAAGTACACAGAATAGAGTCGTGTTGTAGTGATTGAAAAAGCCATTTAAGCTAACGTTAGCCGTTAGCCATTCGCAATAGCTGAAATTCATAGAAGATTTTATACTTTTGCCATTTAATTTTTAATATAAACATATGGGTCACATCGCAATAAAATCTAATTACCTTTATATCAATCAGGTAAGACGTTTCGGCAGAGTTGTATCTGCCGTGTTCACAAAATAATACACTCGAGTTAAGTCCAAAAGTAAAGTTCTTGTGTTTATAACTACCTTATAATATAAACCTGATATATGTATTTGTATTTATTTATTATATTTATATACATATATTGAAATCCAATAAGGAAATGTCAAACATACGTAATCAATGCTAGGTTTATCTGGATGATATAATGTTCTCGTCTCAACGTGTTCGGGCACTAGGTGATATCCGCATATTGGTAATGTATACCATTTATGTAAAAGGCTCAAACACAAGTTCTCCTTGCGTTCTGAGGCAGAAGAAAAGGTTCTATCTGTTAAAAAAAAGCTAAGCTTAGTAATACTGATCTTGTGTTCATATACCGTTGGAGAAATGCAGTCAAATTATTTTAACGAATGTTAAATTATTTTAAAACTTCCTGTATGGAACTATTACTATCGCTTTTCTGGGCAAACGACTCTCCTCTGCTTGTAGGATGAAGGGAAGGAATGGATATGAAAAAATACTTGGACAGCATTTTATAAAAAAATATAGAGTACCTAACACCTATCTTCTAGGGTAGGAAATAATGAATTATTATATTAACTATAGGCAAACCGTTTAAATGAGCTCTCGCCTGCAGGTAAAAGGGCGTGGAGTTAGGATGAGAACGGAGCCTGAGGGAGATGCGGGCGGTCTCCTCTTGGTTATAGTTAATTACTCTTGTTAATTACGCTACAAGCGCTCGACTCAGTTTAACGATTTGCCTATTGATATTAACACTTTAAGATAGCTGTACTTTTCGTGGTCATACCTTACATGCAGGATTCGTAAAGGTGCGCACAGTAATCGCGAGGCGTGCGTCGCGTATGGTTCGTCCCGCATGCCTCGAGCTGTGTGGATGTGTGTGCTCAGTGAGCATTCGCGTCATACGATAGTTGCGAACGCTGCCTCAGTGAGAGCCGAGCGCTCCGTGTGCACGGACGTTTTGTTTGCGTTTCATGATCATGAGTCATAGAGCCCATGTCTTCCCATAATGTAATCTGTTCTTAAAAATCTTTTGTCTACCAGCGTCTTTTTTCTTTTTTTAATATCTTATGAATTACTTTATAGGCCGTAGCTGCAATCTGCATGTCTCGCCTTGTCGGAGTCATTTTACTACTGACGAATTTCATCTGCGGTTGTTTGTATGCTCAGCTTGGGCATCCGCCTCAGGTTGAGGCATGCGTAACGAAATATTCGCGACGCACGCCTCGCGCTGTCTGTGCGCAGCTTAAAATGCATGCACTACAACTATGAATTATCAATATCAAATGATAACAAATCGAGCGTGTGTCTAATTTGATTGAATACATACTCGTACCAACATATAATTGATACTATTTAAGTTTATGTTTGATTTAAACGCAAATAGAGACGATAATATAAGCATATAAACAATTTCAAAACGTATCTGTCAAACAAATAATGCCAATGTTGCCTACCAACAATAAACAGTTTAATTTTAGGTATCTTGCAATAATGGTTTACATCAACATATAAACTACTATTTATATATAGTATATTTACTTCGTAATACTTAAACCGATGAAAATAAATAAAAATGGTGTAAACATCTACAAGCGGGCACAAATTAATTTATATGTCTCGATAATATTAACAAGTAATCACTCGTTTTCTAGCCAATGAAAACAGTGTGCGGAAACTTGCATCTCGCAACTTGCAACTTTTTTAAACTCCTGTTATCTCGATTTCATTGTTCTTTTTTAACATTTCTACATTTACCTCTTTCGATATCTTTGTACTCGACGCCATTCACCGTCACAGTAGTACTGTCGTTAGAGAAAGTGGGAGTACAAAAATGATTTAGCGAACAGAGTTCTGCTAGGATCGCCGATGGTTTTACACAATCACGCCATTTATAAGGTTCGGTTCTGTAAAAAGAAAAAAATACTAGTACAATGTAATTAGTAAAAGCTAAAGATTGAACAAAAAAAATCGTTCTAGGATCGATTCGTTCGCATAGAACATCTCTAATATTTTACTATTGTCAAATATAGAAAATAAAATGGCAATGAATAAAAATTCGTTACAATTTTGGCATATTTATTTAATTAAAAGGCGCTTTGTAGATATTTGAAAATACATTTTACTTTATAGTTTTTACAAATTGTATAATAATACGTTTTAAAGTTAAAAGTAAACGAGATGTTGGGATGGTGAAGTATATTTAAAATTTAAGCATCGTAAATGTACATATGGCTATATGTACATTTACGAAGTTTATACAGAACCTGAATGCGTTATCGGAGCGGTTTAAGTTTAAGGGTTTTATAGCTACTCGTAAGTGGGCTTAGAGCTGCTAAAAACAAACAATTTCGGAGTATTAAAAGATAGTACAATAGAGTCTCTCTAGATACTGACGATATCGCAAGCGTAGGTGTTTTGTCTGACGTTCGTATGTTAAGATACAATACTGTCTATAATGAGACGCGCTAAAAGACACGGTTGATGTTTTCAGATTAATTTACCTCATTAAAGTTTACGTAAGTAACAAATAACAAGTATCTACGTATCAGATAAGTGTTTTAAAATCTCGGTTCTATACGGCGAAAAAATTATACAGTATTTAAGTATTCTTAACAGATTAAATTAATTAATTACTTACATTTACTGTACCTGGGTGACTGTGCCTTGCTCGGTAACTTTTTAAAAGATATATAAAAATATTAAAAAAATATATAAAAAAAAGAAGGCGCCGATGACATGAGGGATTCAAACCCGGGTTTAGAACATTTTCGGTCGATAGAATAGGATTCGATAAAAGGTTCATCATCGTCCCGCCCTTATCCCACTCTAAGTGGGGTCGGCACAACATGTTATAAGCATGTTGTCACATGATTTGGCTACGTATTTTACGACCAGCAGTCTGCCTGACGTCATCTCACCCAAGTCGCCTTTTACGACACCTCGGTAAGAAATGAGGGTGGTCTATTTTACTCAGCCGGATACCACACGGTGGAGGAATCAATAGAAGATTAACTCATTTAAATATTAAAGATTTATAAGTGAATTTAATCAGTGACTAATTTTAATAAGTGAGTTACTAATTTTACAACTAGGTATCATTCTGTTTTCAACGAAGGTACATGTAGTGAAACTTTCCATTCACGAAAATGGAATTGCTCAAAGTAAACACAATGACTTTGTTGGTGTAGTAATGAAAATTTACACTACTTAAATGATATAAGTAAGGATGAGTTTAAAACATATAACATGTTTTATTTATACATATAATATCGCTGAAAAATTATAATTTTAAAGGCACATTAGTAAATCGCGAATATAGTAATTTCGATGACAATTTAGTTGAAGTTTAAATTAAAGAGAAAAACAAAACATTTGATTGAAGATTTATTAGGGCACATAAATAAATTATTTAATTAGACACACCATTTCACCGATCCAAATATAGACTAACTTTTTTTGTCTGTACTTTATGTTGGTATGGACGATTAACTGAAAGCTATTGGATGTATGACTCTTTAATGTCCTGTTGAGTTCGGTAGATCGTGACTTTTCAATGATCTAATGTCTATGTGCTTAATATATTAAGTACCTGTGTGAGCGAGCCTTATTTTAAAAGTTCGTTAATTTTAAAAGATATAATTTATAGAATTAGGCGTGACTTTGCGGAGGTCCATAATACAAAAGTAATGAGACTATTATTTTGCTATAATCCGCGATAAAAGGAAATATATGTAATGCTAAATGTAGAGTGTACTATTCGTTCTCATACCTAATACATGCAGAATTCAGTCAGGAGATAGACTCCACTACAAAATTTTGGTTTGCGATTTTGTCGTGGAGTCTATCTCCTGACGATGCCTCGGTTACGGGGCGAAACAATTGTTGAGATTGTGGTGGTGAATGTGTGCAAGTGCTTGTGTATTGTTGTGCCATCGGTGTCAGGTAGTGCATGAGTTCTTACAAATTCTGCATGTATCAGGTATGAGAACGAATAGTACACTCTACATTTAGCATTACATATATTTCCTTTTATCGCGGATTATAGCAAAATAATATTCTCATTACTTTTGTTTCAAAGATATAAAAAAATGCAATAAAATAAGATAAAGAATGCGTTGACATCAGAGAATCGATCCCGGGTAATTTTACTTCTTTAGTCCGCCCTTTTTGAACTGAACTATTACAAATTTATGATTGACAGCGAAATTAACCATTATATTTTTAATAATTTTGTAACAGTTTATCACTGGCTAAAAACACTAATTTTCAAAAATGAAACCTATATATATATATATATATATATATATATATATATATCTATATTTCATTTTGAAAATTAACTATATATATATATATATATATATATATATATATATATATATATATATATATATATATATATATATATATATATATATATATATAAATACTATTATTGGCTTATCTCAATAAATAAATAAATTTTTTGTTTTAATAACTCAGTGGTATCCTTATGAATTCTAGGAAGCAAATTCACCTTACATTATTTAAATTAATTATAGCTGGAATCATCTTCCTGCCCTTATCCCACTCTAAGTGGGGTCGGCACAACATGTTATAAACATGTTATCATATGATTTGGCTACGTATTTTACGACCGACCGCCTGCCTGACGTCAACGTATCTTAGTCGTATTTTACGACACCTCGATAAGAAAGAGGGTGGTCTATTCTACTTAACCGAATACCATACGGTGCGTCAACTTACCTTAGTCGCCTTTTACGACGCCTCGGTAAGAAAAGGGGATGGTACTATTCTATTCAGCCGGATACCACACGGCGGTAAATATAGCTGGTATAGAAACGAAATGTATGTCACTTTATTTATAGTAATATATTAGTACATTTAATTAGAACTTACAGGCTATATTCTGGTGGGAGGCCGACGCGTGCACGATGCTTAGAGTAAATACGATCCTCCAAGTCGATGTTGGTACAACCAATCAACTGATCCGGCAATGATGCTTCATAATTGTAAAGAGATACTGTAAGAAGATAATCCTCAGGAAGGTTGCATCTAAACTCGTACATGCTGAAAATGTAACAAAAGAGTAGAAATAGAATTCTACAAACAAGTTTGAAACAAATTTCATATCGATTAAACCAGACAACGTGAAATTTCAGTATCTTTAGCTTGGAGATAATTTTTATCTTAACGCTATTTACTTTGATCTTTTTAAGTACAATTTAAAAAAATAATAATAGAAAACAGAATATTTCAAATAGGCTAAAAAATACTTGATACCAAAACACAGGTCGTAGAAGATTTAATAGTATTACCTACTTGGTTTTCTATTGCCAGGCTATCGTGTATCGTAACAGATCTCCGTAATTGTCTCTTTGTAAACAGATATTAAAGGAATTTATAATACATTACCTGTACTTTTAAGATATCAAATAAAAGTGAACCCTATCGTTTACTACAAAATTGATCATACCATCCAAATATAGGGTTGATAGTGTTAGAAACGTAGTTGTATCGATCACCTATATGAGTTTTACCACAACTAAGAATGACATAAGGATCTGATTTTCCAGTAAACTCTTTTGATTTCAAATTAACTCCTCTAATCAAGTAAACGCGAACCAGGAATTTTGCTGGGTCATTACTTGGATGATCATCAAAAAACCTGAGTAGACATAAACAAGTAATTGAAATAATGTGAAAAAAAAAAAAGTAGATATTGATGAATTTCGATACGGTCAATTGGGTTACATTACCAACCAGCCCTAGTAAATTATACCGTATCAATAATAACTCAATTTTATGTCTTCTTATAAAAAAACGCTTTACTGATTTAGGTTAAAATAAGTCAGGCGGAGTTGATTTTATATTCGGAATACGTAATATTTTAATAATAAAATACTACTAACGACATTTTTTTAATTTTCAACACTAAAATTGGGTAAAAATTTTAAAATTTAAATAGACTTTTGTACGCTTAAATTTTATGCAATATATATATATATATATATATATATATATATTTTTTTTTTTTTTTCATTTTTAAATTTACCCTCTGTTCAAATCTAAACCGCTATCTGTAACAGCTATAGTATTAGCGGGTGGTGGCCATCTGTATATTGCTATTCCCGCTTTTAAAATTCCACAATAAAGCTGTTCGTCCTTCTCTGGGATACCTGTTTTCTTTCCATTATAAAGTTTTAACGTCGAACACCAATCTCTAAACTTCGAAAACTCAGGTTGACTCTCAAGTTCCGATTCGTATATCTTGGAGAAAATAAATATTTTTTTTATTACAATCATCTTTGACTTACGCATTATGTGAAAAAGGATCAATTAAAAATAATCAATATAATATTAACAATCAAATTTCGTATAATTTTAATCAAACATCGATTACCGTTTAATATGTGAGTCGAGATATAGTAAGAATAAAAAATCTGATTTTCGAATATGAATTGTCTTTAAGGTCTGTTTGTTTAAACAATATTAAGAATACGAAAGGTTTATATAATTTTTTTGAGAATTAATACTGAAATAAAGTTTTAACATTTGTGTAAAATAGGAAAAGCTCGTTAAACTATGTAGGTACGTACTTATACAACTTATTTGTAAGTATAACTTACTATCAACTTCTCTGCAGGGCAAACATATTCTTCGTCATTATAGTCCTGCAAATTGGTTTAATCAGAAACACGGACTATATTATAAAAAAATTTATAACATATTGTTAACTTGTGGAAATGAATTGACGTTTAGAAGTCTATAAGCTCGTTTCTTAGTTAGATTCAATTAACATTGATATTGTTAATTGGTGTACAATGGTTTTTATAGATTTAAGACGAATAGTGGAATAAATTGATGGATCAAATTTATATGTAATATGAGAATTATAATAAGCATTTTTCACAGAGTTTAAGGTATTATTTCAGTTTATGGTTACCCCAATATAGTGTTTTTAAAAAGAACTTTAGCAATAATAATTAATGCTGCTTCCATATCTCTACTTTACACTTTCCAGTATATAATACACCTTACTTTTTCGGATCGTAAGTATTTCAACCACCAATCTTTTACTTCATCCTTCGATTTATTCGCTACTACTTTCTGATCTCTAGCATTAAATATAGGTAACAACGTATATTCCTCCTCATCTAGTTCTCGCTGCCAGAACAGTTGGTGCCATTTTCTGCGTTCATTCTTGCATTTGTTAGGACTTTTTTTAATCGAAACGTTACTTCCATAATCAGTATTCTCCCTAAGGGAGCTTTTCTTTATGAATAATGTTTGGTTCACTGAAATGTCTGATTATTAGTACTAGCAGCACTTTATTATCATTCTAGAATATTTGTCGTTGTTAATATATACACTATCCGGCTGGGTAGAATAGATTACCCTCATTTCTTACAGAGGTGTCGTAAAAGGTGACTAAGGTAAGTATACCCGCCTTGTGGTATCCGGCTGAGCAGAATAAACTACCTTTATTTCTTACCGAGGTGTCGTAAAAGGTGACTAAGGTAAATTGACCTCAGGCATGCGGTCGGCCATAAAATACTTTGCTAAATCATTTAACAACATGTTTAAAACATCTTGTGCCAACCTTACTTAGAGTGGAATAAGGGAAGGATAATGATGACAATATAAACTTCCAGGGTTTGGATACAAAAAATCATGACATTTTACAATCACAATACCTTGAACAAAATCTGAAGACATAATCGATACGCGTTTTAGTGATGCTTCTCTTTCGGTCTTGGGGAGCCAATTCACTATGTACTTAGTCGGGTTCTTCACAACCTTTGTTCCAAGGTATAGAGTTCTTCCAAAAGTGCTGCTATCAAACAATTTGATACTCAATAGAGGGCAATATGCCTCGTTCAAGGGTGCCTCAACAATTTGTGAGGCTCGGCCGGCCGGGAAGTTGCAGTTCGATCGTTTATTGGTGATAACTTCAGATTTAATACTTGATTCTTCAATTTCTAAGACAACGCTCGGTTTTTTTGTAATATTTAAATCTCGAAGACCCCACCAGTAAATATCAACCCTAAAATACAAAAAAATATCATCAGAAAGTAAAATATTTATATAATTCTTATACAAATATTATAAGCAGTCGTTCCGAACCGACGATCCAACAAGACTTTTGAAATTCCGTCAAATATACATACATGAATATAACCTCTTGCACCTTCTGTACATTGGTATATCTTTAATATTTAAATGAATTAATCTTGTATATATGTATGTATGTATAAACAAAAAAAACGTTTTATTCCTACTTTTTTTTTTGAAGTATTTTTTATACCTTTTAAAAAATTACGAAAATCACCCAGATACTATAACTTTAAGTGATACAAATATTGCATTTTAAACTTTTACGTACTTGTACAATGTGGATACTGGCAATAGGTTAGTAGGAAGAGATTCTATGTCATCAGAAACATCAACTTCTTTAGATGCTGTTGGAACGAAGTTTTCCTCAACTGAGTTATATATAGTAGTTCTTAACACCCTCTCTGGTATCTAAAATAATATAAATCATCGCTTATTTTTAAGTTATTAAGCACAGAATACTATATTGGTATGAAAATATTTTATGTTTGGATTATAATTTTGATTAGATCTTCCGGATAAACTAGCATTAGCGGGTGCAATAAGCGGATTTAGAAGCATTATACAGGGCGCGAAATGAACAGAATAGAGAACAGATGCGTTTCAATCTCGTTAACTTAAAGAAGCCTAGACTTATACCTTAGTACACCGTGTATTGAAGGGCTGATGACTAATGATCATGCCGACGAGTGTGTGGCTGGAACGATAATAATCCTACATCAGTATTCTGGGACTTTTACTTTGCTACAGAACATGCTGGAAGAGCGCACCATGTGTTTGTAATAGCGATCGTGAGTGATCGGCAGAATCTCTTACGGCGCTTATATTTTCGGTGGTTCAATACCTATCAGGAGTTTAGCAGAAAGGCATTGTTTTAAGCGAATTCGAATCAATAACTTTTTTCGCACCTAATCATATTGTGAGCTTTAAGAAATGAAACGTAGTGGGCTTTTGGTTAATGGAGGTTGATGTTCGCATGAACTACGGACTATGGCTTCCCTCATAAATCCGTACTAAAATATTGGAAAGATAATATAGTATTGTTATTTTAGTTAATAGGTAGCGAAGAGCTTCGAGCGACATCTTAAGAGGTTTTATCTAAATTGTTCGTTCAAAGGTTTGTATCATTCCTTAGGCTGTATTGGTTGGGACGACACGTATAACAATAAGTCTGTAACACTCTGGAATCCTATATATCTATAGCGAAGCTTTCAGCTTCTCGTAAATACCTATTTTCGTTTTATATGTAAATGTGTTATAAAATGTGTAAAATGCAAATTCTTAAATAAATAAATAGGTAAAATTATATTTATCATATGTTACAAAAGTGCAATCTTAAATGCCTCGGCACAGAGTGTAATATGTCTGAGTTTCTATAAGTAACCTTTATACACTGCACTACTTTATACACTGTTAAAAAGAGGCTGATACAGAAAGCCTACTATACTCTTGAGGATTATTTGGAAGATAAGAATGTGTGGATATAGCTCTCTTTGAACCTGTACAAGACAGTAACGACTTAATGTAAATAATATTAAGAATTATATTTTTTTAAAAGAGCAACCGCCGAGTTTCTTGCTGGCTCTTCTCGGTAGGAACAGCTTTCCGAACCAGCAGTAGAGTTGACGATTCAAAAGCACTTGTTTACAAGTTTATTTGAATAAAGAATATTTTGAATTTGAATTTGAATTTGAATTTGAATATAAAGTAACACTATAATAATATTATGTAAGTTAAAAAAATACATTTAACATTTTGAAACCCGAAAATAATATAGTTACGCCATCTATACTTAAGCGTAGAACTTTGTAACATTTACTGCCACTTGATTTGGTGATAGTTTAACAGATGGAGCTTTTATTACCAGTTCAAATAATTCAGTATGTATCAAAGCAAGTGTTTTAAGTTTTTGCAAGAGGGTGCTATTAGTAATATTTTACAAAATAGTAGGACATTCACGCTTTGCAATTGTTACTGTACTCTATTAGATAAATTCACAGTATCACAAGAGACGCCCTTAGGACTACGTTCGCTGACAATAGTACAGCTTTTGCGTTACGCTCTCTGTATTTCGTAATCTTAATTATGCTGTATTCGCCAGTAAAAGACGTTAAATTCGTTTCACAGAAGCCCCGTATAAAAATTTTCATTGCTTTGGAAAATATTTAAAAACACTTGTATATCTCTAAATTTGTTTTTGGCTTACATCAAGCTTCGCAATGATGAGTACGAAAAAAATTGACAATTATCATTAATCCGACTACTTTCAAACTTTGTTGATGCGAATATAAATACTTTAGAAAGAGGTAACACAGCCTTTAATGTCGCACCAATATAAAAAGGCTCACCGCCTTCTTTCCTAAAAATCATTTATTCAAATAAAGAACCTTAGAGGCTATAGGTACACAAGTAGAAACATGGTACCATAGATATCATAAGAATCATCTCACTAAAGTTTAATATATTTGAAACAATAGGTTTATACCTATTGTTATTAAAATATTTTGAAACAAACAAACAATATATTATATAAATGCAGACGCTTTTACAATTCTATATCACAAAGTAAACTTAAGTTGTGCCTTTAACATTGACTTATTGATTACTGGCTTTTGAAAAACAAGGTAAATAAGATTATTAAATTTTAACTACTTAATAAAATAGGCATTTAGTTACCAAATCGTTATAAAACTTAAAAAAAAGAGTCCTATACTCTAAAAATATTTGTTTATTTTTTATTGTATGACTGAGTATGGAATTCATGGTAAATAAAAATGTACCTTCTCCAAAGTTGAATCTCTCTAAGCTAAATATATCACAATAGCGATACCCCTTTCCGCTTGGCGATACAACTTAACAAGGGTGGATTTAACAAACATGCGAAAATTCTGTCAGCCATCAACAGTGACATTTTCGTGTGCAAATACTCTTTTTTTATAAGAAAGCGAAATTATACTTAAGTAAAGGGTCAAATATAATATAACAATTTTCCATGATGCTGTGTGTACCTTTATTTATTTATTGCCCAGTGGTCAAAATACGGCCATAATTCATTATTACTGACATAAAGACTAAAATAAATATCTTCTCTTCTTGCATCGTTATCTCATTGATGAGAATTGTGGCTCTTTGAAGATAGATCATTTTCAATGGTGTTTCGCCAACCAGCCATATTCTCCACGGTATGAAGAGCACAATAAAGGGGGGAATTGAGAGCCTCCTTGACCTGGTCCGTCCAACGTCTTAGACTACGTCCACGTGGTCTCCTTCCATCGACATTTCCTGTGATCACAAGCTTTTCGATACTGTTAGAGTTTTTTCGAGCTATGTGTCCGAAGTACTCAAGAGTCCGCCGTAGACAAATAGTGGTTAGTCGGGTTTCCATACGTAGCTTGTTCAAAATCGAGACGTTGGTTTAAAGTCGTTCCAGGAAATACAAAGCATTCGGCCCCAGCACCACATCTCTAAAGCATCGATTCGCTTCCGATCTGCGGCTTTTATGGTCCATGTTTCGGCTCCATAAAGAAATATGGAAAAGACGAGTGTGTATAAGAGGTGAATTTTGGTACGATTCGAGATAATACGATCCTTCCACCCTTTAGAGAACCGAGACATAGCGCTCTTTCCCAATTTGCAATGCGACGCCGAATTTCAGCTTCACAACCCCCCTTATTACTGATACTGGAGCCCAGGTAGATGAAGTCGTTGACCGATTTAAATCCAGTAGAAATAAATATAGTGTTTATTTATTATTGTAATCAAATTATAATTAAATATATATTTCCTATTACTATTATATCGGATATAATTATGATGTAATTCTGATCTGTTCTCAATTTACCCTGAGATTTTAACACACACACGTGTTGGTTGCACACACATACGTGTGTATTTAAGTGGCTGTTTTAAAAATAATAACATTCTGCATACCTCTATATAAACTGACACGGTGCCAAACTCTATACATCTTCACGTATTAATATAAAAATACCTGTAAGATTTGCACTGACATCAACAACTTTCCTGTACATTCAAGTCCTTTTCGCAAATCGTACCATTTTAACTTGGGTGCAAATTCATAATCTTGCTTATCGTCGACTGAGGGCTGGATTTGGAAACGGCCAATCATTTCAGTTTTGCCCTGAAGTTAAAGTCCGATATCACATATTTACAACAAAAGTAATTATATAGTAATTCTATATTATTACATATTTACAATTTCAATAAAACAAATCAATATAATTCAAAGCCGGTAAAAATGATTTAAGACTTAAAGTTAGGTATAAATATTTCGCCGTGTGGTATCCGGCTGAATAGAATAGTACTACCCTCATTTCTTACTGAGGTGTCGTAAAAGGCGACTAAGGTAAGTCGACCCGCCGTGTGGTATCCGGCTGAGTAGAATAGACCACCTTCATTTCTTACCGAGGTTTCGTAAAAGGCGACTAAGGTAAGTCGATCCGCCGTCTGGTATCCGGCTGAGTAGAATAAACCACCCTCTTTCTTACCGAGGTAACGAAAACTACGAGTAAGGTAAGTTGACGCCAGGCAGGCAGCCGGTCGTTTGACATGTTTGTAATATGTTGTCACATGATTTATCCCACTGAGAGTGGGATATGGAGAAGAATGATGACTAAGGTTTATACCTTAGTCATCATTCTTCTCCGTTATATTTCCGAAGAATTCGCGGCTCGCGTGTGCGGTCAAACTTATTATACTATGATTCATACTAAGATTACAGGTGAGTGTAAAACACTAACCGATAAGTCTGTATTGTTAACTTCGACCAAAACAATGGGAGGACTGATAGCGAGTCGCTCCGGGGTCATGAACACCATTCTATGCATCTTGAGAACTTGGTTCCAAGCTGGCGATAGTGTATCACATTTGACCTTTAATAAATAGCACGTAAATAATGAGAAACTTTAGAATCGTTGGACTCATAACACGGAAAAAATATATAAATTCTTAGTTAATCTTAAATGGTTATACTATACTAGCAATCGCCAGCGGCTACGCCCGCGTGGAAAGATTAAAACCGTAATATAGACTTTTGATAACGATAAAAATGGTTAAAGTGGGTCAACCATAAAAGCTAGACATATGCTGTCGCGGACTTTTATTTAGAACTTTTAGAGGGGAACAACTTTGTAATACATGATTTTTTAATAACTATTACCGTTTACTCAGCGCCCGCAAGGAAAGCTTTAAATTTTGTCGTTTTCGTACTATTTTTTATTGCTGCTCCTCTCCTATTCATCTTAACGTGATGTTATATAGTCTATAGACTTCCTCGATAAATGGATTATCTTACACAAATAATTTTTCAAATCGGTCCAGTAGTTCCTGAGATAAGCGCATTCAAACGATCAAACAAACAAACAAACAAACAAACTCTTTAGCTTTTTATATAAGTATAGATAAAAATAAGTACTTGGGTGACCTTGGGTTGGACTTAATAAAGCTCTATTATTATTATTATTATTATATTCAATACAGTGAAGAGATCGTTTTGGTCCACTTAACTGATATTTTTATTCGCTTTTATAGCACTAGCCATTTCCATTTTCATATTCCATTTTCCATATATTCTAACGCCATTATCAAGTGTTCTCTGGAAAACATCGCTACAAACGAAAAGACCGCTCTTGTTGCTTTTTATCCTAATTTTTCGTTTCTTTTATAAGTAAATATGAATAAAACATTACAAATAAAACAAAATATTACAGTATAAAACATCGGCCTCTCTTAAAAATGTCTCAAGAATACCTAGATTGTTATTTATAATAATATACCCAAACATATTGTAATGGGAAGATAAGTAAAATGCTACTATTGCTACTAAAAAAGAAATTGTTTATAAAATTGGTAGAAATTAAGATTAGATTTCAAAAAATTATGAATTAAGATCCTTTATGTTAAGAAAAAAAAATGATATTTGAAATTGACAGCCATTGTTAATTAAAATTGAGGAGCGTCGGAAGAAAAACCGATAAATCACATTTCAACGTTTTTTTTGTTGTTTCGGTTTCCAAACAGTGATGCTGACACCAATAAATTGATAGATTTCGTTTAACTCTAAATTAGAAAACTATGAACTTTTATATTTTACATTTTTCTACAAAATATATAAAAGTGATTTACTTTTTTGATTTTCAATTTGATCAATATAAAGGTTAATGCGGTTCTTGTTCCAACGTCCCTCAATTATTAGTGCAAATGCGGTAGTCGGTAATTATACTAAAACGTCTATTAATTATAGCTCGGTAATGACCCAATGTGTGTAATTCTATCACACAAGTTACTAATTGCAGATACACAAGTGGAATTAATAACTAACGTGCTTTGCTCACTGAGTATTAACACAATATTCAGGGTACTCTAAAGTTTTGATTTTGATTCAGTATACCTATAAATTGTTTCAAATTGCTTTGCTTGTGTTAGTTTTAGACGAAGCTTGATAAGTTTAAGAATCTTTAAAAACAGTCCGAACTATTAACCGTACGTATTACAAAAGTTTCACTTATAAATACCTATATTGAAACTGTGTACATTTAAGAACACCAAGACCTTAATTTGACTATTCTGCTCAATTCTAGCACTCGGTCGAGATCGTGATAGCGATCGTGATCGGTATTAATTAGCTGTTTTGCTCTCATACTTAATACTTTTTCGCCTCTGAATGCTATTTAGTATTTTTATTAACCAATGCAATCACTACTAATGCCACTACACTCCTAGCTATTGTATGAAAAAAAATATTCAATCATTATACATTCATCATTCGATTTTACTTTATAACGAAGCTATAATAATATATTATCTATGGTTAGTGTAGAAAAGAGGGATTTTTCTTTTTTTTATGCGACAAGGCAAGCGCCAGGCTGGTATCCCAGCTCACGGAAAGAAAAAGATATAGTTTAAGGTGGATCCCGCTTACCGTTGTTGTGCCTTTTCATTCTTTTATTGAAGTATTGCAAGTTGTAAGTGTCCGAGAAGATAGATGCAAGAAGGGAATTCCACACTTTAGCCGTACACATCATAAAAGATGAGCCGAAACGGTTTTTGCGCAACTTTATATACGCCGATAGCAGATGTTTTAGTGTAAATACGGACTCAAAAGAATGGATATGATAGGTAAGCTGTAACTACGGAATTTACGATAAGATACCCAGAAATACTTAAAACATAATTTATTACTATAAAAATAAATTTTTTGCGTTCAATATTTATTGTATTATTATTTCTTTATTCTTAAATATGAAGGGCAAACTAAACTGTAAGCATTGTTGATGGTATCATGTCATATATTTAAGACATCTAGAATGAAAACCGAATTATATTAATGATATATATATTGAAGCAATATAGTATTTAAATGAATATACGGTAAAAATAAAACAGTATATAACATAACTATAAGCGAACCGTTTAACTCAGTCTCCGCGTGCGTGCTGCAAGGACGCAGAGGTAGGATGAGAACAGAGTCAGGTGCGAGGGCGGCAAGCGCTCGTAGCGTGATATACAAGAGGTGACCGCCCGTGCGTACCTCAGTCCCCGTTCTCGTCCTACCTACGCGCCTTTTTAGCCTTCACGCGAGGCCTGAGTTAAACGGGTAGCCTATAAACGTGGTTGCATCTAAAAAAAAAAACGCACAACGCAAAAAAAACAGCATGATGTAATTATTACACTTAGTTAAAGTTCGTTATTAATTTTTATTTAAAATTAGATCATAACTAAAATAAATTATTTAAAATTACCATACGTACTTTTGTTTCCATGAGAGCATTTAGTGTGTTTATTCTAACATAAGTTTGAATTGAGGTAAGTCCGTTGCAATCGTAGTTTAATTTCGCTATGTAAATGAACGCCCGACATTCTATCATCTGTAAAATGATTACAGTACAGCTAATTAGCGAAGCTTTGATTAACATTGAAATGGTGCACGTATTGGAAATTTGAAAATAGGGAGTCTATATTCAAAACAATTCATACGACCGAATGTTCCATTTATGTTTTGTACCGTTACTTAATTGTTATGTTTTTTTTTGTATTTAATTATCCGTTGTTAAGTCAAGAATTAACTTTATTATAGTAACCACTTAATTGTAGTAAGTAACGCACACAAAAGAAAATTGAAAACTTTATATTATACCAAATTAAATAACATTCATTTTGTTTTTTGTATATAAAAATTATTAATAACATTTATTTATTAAACAATATTCCCCTTTTACTTTTGAATAGAGCGTTGGGTCCTAGTGATATTTATAGTATAAATACGTATCATAATATAATACAAAGTAAGAACCAACACAAGCTCGCGGCTTCATCTTGGCGCCTGAAAAGTACGTAGGTAAGTTCTTTATAGGTTTGGGTATAACATTATTTAATAAAATTCCGCAATCAATTTTGGCATTGCCAGCAGTTTAAAAACACTAGTAAAAACAGGCTAATACAGAAAACCTAAATACTGTTGAGAATTACTAAGATGATTAGAATGATTGATGGTTGAAGAGTAGCTATGTCAGCTACTCTTCAGCCCTGTACAGAACTACTAAACATAACTATTAATAAGTATTGTATTTTGAAAATAGCAACCGCTAAGTTTCTTGCTGGCCCTTCTCCGTAGGAACAGCTTTCCAAGCCAGCAGTAGAGATGACGATTCAAAAGCATTTGTTTACAAGTTTACTTTAATAATGAATATTTTGAATTAAAAAAACAAACAATAATTTAACACTACTTTTTAAAGAATTCGTCAACAGTAAGACTTCTATAGATTACATAAATTTATTTTTACCATTAATAAGCACCTTATGTTATCATACATTTAACACAAAAATAATTATATCGCGTAAACAACATTTGATCATTGGACATAATTCGGATACAAATAAGGCTTCAATACTGTTTATGATATTTATTGTTGTGTTGAAATATGTAGTTTCGTGCTATTAATTAATAGAACCAGTGGTAGCTAATTAAAATCAGCCCTAAGCTCTCTTTTCAACAGGAAATACATTTTCATTTGTACAAATTTTACAATGGGAAATGAAACAATCGGGAAAGGAATATTGGCGTATTAAAGTTTTGATACGCCAATATCGTATTTCGGATTTCTGTGCTCCTGTCAGTACTAAATCCTATTCGAAGCTGAACAATGACAGCCTTTGTACATTTTATGGCGAACGATATTTTATATTATTTAGCTTCAATTCTGTTTTTAGTAGTGATGTCATATTTGGCTTAGTCTTTCAGGTTTCAAACTCTCCTAATACTTTGGTCTTTGTTAGTTACAATTTTGCGATTGCATCAAGTTAAGACATTAAGTATACAATGTTTATGGTAGTTCGGAACATGTCATCTGTCATCCACTGAGAAGACCTGGCAAGAAACTCAGCGGTTGCTCTTATCACGAAACTCCAAGCAGTGACACGATCTAGCTGCTTAAGCGTCTAATAACCATGATCCGTATTGACGTCTTTCGGCCGTGGCTTCTCGCCATACTTCCGATGCCATGATGACTAATCGTCATACTTTTAGCCCTCCACTACACGTCGCCCTAAGCCGTGGTACGGCCTCACAAGAGGCACCCTTAGGACGACGCTCCCCGACGCTAGTGGAGCTTCTGCGCTCTACTCTCTGCATTTCGCAACTTCGACGATGCTTCTGCGCTCGCCCGTGCCACCCGGTGACGCTGTAAAAGCCGTTAGGGCTAACAGCATATAGTCAATTCGATAAAAAAAAATGGGTCAAGTATTTACAAAAAGACTGTCTTCGTTATGGCGAGCTCCACCTTTTATAGACATTTCTCACTTAAAAACAAGCCCCCAGTTTGCTATTGTTCACGTGATTACAGTGTTGCCAATATACAAAAACTTAATACAATTTGAAAATAAATACAAGTAATTAATATTAACTTTATATTCAAAATTGTGAAGACGCCCTGTGGTATCCGGCTGAATAGAATAGTACCACTCTCATTTCTTGCTGAGGTGTCGTAAAAGGCGACTTAGGTAAGTTGACCCACCGTGTAGTATCCGGTTTAGTAGAATAGACCACCCTCTTTCTTACCGAGCTGTCGTAAAATACGACTGAGGTAAGTTGACGTCAGGCAGGCGGCCGGTTGTAAAAACGCAGTCAAATCATGTGACAGCATGTTTATAACATGTTGTGCCGACCCCACTTAGAGTGGGACAAGGGCAGGAAGATGATTATTCAAAAAAGTGAAGGTTTGGTGTCTTACTTTAACACCAAATATACTCCTACAGTCCAAAATCTTCCAAAACCATAACACATTAATTTTCTGATAATCATACCATTGCACTACTTTTGATGCACATATCATAATCCTTCACTTTAAGTTGATATCCGCTGGGCAGGCAAGACTCGAAAGCAGATCTTTGTCGATACAAACCCATCCATATGGTTAACTCCACTTTACCGACCACGCAATGACAACCCGTCGACAGCGTGTTAACGTGTTTTGGACATTTTAGTGGCTGAAATAAACACCTTTTGCTAACGACTCACCTGTTTAAAAGTTTAACTTATGTTTCAGTTGTAGTCGATTATAGTTGTGTATGAAAACATTAGCTTATATTTTTGAATTTTAATTGGTGATGTCAGCTACGACCGAATTTTGAATTACTTTTAATTTGAGTAAATAAAATTCAAATTAATAGGCTTTAAAAAGCCAAAATACATCTATTTTATACTATCATTCATTCAAATCCATATACCTATTTAAAAAACTAGACATTAGAACTTTATAATTCACAAAAAATTATCTATAGAATAAATACTAGTTGGAAACGATAACTACATTTGACTGGTAAATAAGACATTTGAAAGATCTTTCAGGCGTAGTCTCAGCTGTTTTTATTATTTTTCAACGTTTGTTATATTATAGAGATTGAAATTGTTTGTTATTTTATACAGAAAGCCTACTATACTGTTGAGGATTACTTAGAAGATAAAAATGTGTGGATATAGCTCGCTTAGACCCTGTACAATGCAGTAATGACTAAATGTAATTAGTCATAAGAACTAAATTTTTAAAAAGAGCAACCGCCGAGTTCCTTGCTGGCTCTTCTCGGTAGGAACAGCTTTCCGAACCAGCAGTAGAGTTGACGATACAAAAACACTTGTTTACAAGTTTATTTGAATAAAGAATATTTTGAATTTGAATTTGAAAATATAAAATGTAATTTAATTTGTACGAATATTAATTGGAAAAACAATAATTGTTTATTTAATATCGAACCTTCAGGTAAATGCTTTGTATTTTTCCACAATCCCTCCCACTTTGCTCGGGAATCGTTGAGTGTATCACGTCTGCTGCCGAGATTTTAGTGTAACCCACCCGAGAGCCGTCGTTCAGAAGCCACACTATTATATCTGGCCAGCCGTCAAAACTCTAAAAAAATATTCACTAACTTGACTTTATGATGTAATAACCTGTAATAATAAGGGTAATTCCGTTGCTGCAGGAAAACATATATCATTGGCCACGGAGAGGGAAGTTTAGAAACATGTATACATCATCCTCCTGCCCTTATCCCACTTTAAGTGGGGTCGGCACAACATGCTATAAACATGCTGTCACATAATTTGGCTGCGTTTATACGACCAGCCGCCTATCTGACGTCAACTTACCGTAGTCGTATTTTACGATAACTCGGTAAGAGGTGGGTAGGTGGGTGATTCAACTTACCTTAGTCGCCTTTTACAACACCTCTTTAGTCTCGTTAGACTTAATCTGTTAGTCTTTTTGATCGCTGATCGCTGATTGTAGAGTATTTAATATCATAGTATATATTAGTATAGAGTAGTTATATATTGTTATAGAATACTCAGTACCAAAATCACTCATAGCGAATATACATCTTTTGCTATTTCCCCCCATTACTTAGTTAACCTAACATAATCTGATACCTATAGCTTATTTACTGCCATGGATTATAAAAATATTCTAACACCAAAACTTTACGTAAAAACAGTTTATAATAAAATAAATAAATTTAAATAAAATTGTATTGTAAGACATGGTTGGGTAGATAATCCATTATGATCCTCTCTTATGCTACTACTAAAAGTTCTAATAAGGTAATGTTTTGTTATTTTCATATTCGACTGTCTTAATCTGAGTAAAATCAGGTTTTCAATAATTTTAATCAATATAACATGCTCGCTCGCAAAAATGTTTGATACATACAATGGAACACAATAATTTTATAGTGGTCATACTTTGTATATAAGGTTGTTCAAACTTTGGGCTACATTTTTCGTTTCAGCTAAAAGTAGTTTAACAGTTTTCCTAGTAACTGTATTCTTGTGACCATCATCTTCTTTACCAATAGACGGTGTGAAACTTTGTAACGAGCCGCACATAAACTTGTGAGATATCTTCTGATGTATTTTTTCCTACGAGAAAAAATTGTGTCATTAAAGGTAAATTAATTAAGTTTCTTGAAACTTATTTATATAACTTAACATATATTAAACAGATATAAAGAAACATTATTAGAAAAAGTATTTAAAAGGTATTCGAAGAGCAAAGTACGACTCCTAAGTAGTAATAATACTTCTTAGTAAAAGTAATACTTTACTTTCAGACATACCTTCTCCTTTAAAACGTTTTGCGACAAAATGTTTTTTTTTTTATAATCGCTGCTCATTCGACTCTTTTCCTCGAGAGTTAATCAATAATCGATACTCACTTTAAGCTCAAGTAGATAATTTATTTCCGAGCGATTAGTTTCGAAATCAAATGACAGTTACTAGATGTACAATATTATTGTTTCTTATCTGATAATTCAATTTTCACATACGGGGATGATATATTTTTTATTTTCACGTAAGGGGCAACTACATGAATACTTGAAAATTTTAAATAGAATTGCATCGTTGAAAATCTTCCAAGTATGTACGATTAAAAGTTATTTTTTTACACCTACAAAAGAGTTGGCCTTTATCAATTTACATTTATATTTCATTTATATTTACCTCGCGAACATTCTTTAAAAATCTCTTTTTTAAAAGCCACTGAAAAGAATATTGAAAAGGAAAAATATTTTTGTATAATAATACAAAGCCGATTATTTGTTCGGTCTAGAAATAACATTTCTCTTTAACAATATTTCCTTTCGTAAGCGCTTCGCAGACTTAACATTTTCTTCCATATTACTCTACGAATACTGGACTCCAACAACTTTTAATTGGAATCGAAATCAAAATTTAAGTTGAATAAATAAAATGATATAGAATCCTTAATGATATTATTTTTTGCAAAGTACTTTTTGATTCAATGATTCACTACACACTCTTCAGATCACTTGTTCAATAATAATTATGACCATATAATAAGTGTCTATAATATCTAAATACAATCCAATCTAATGAAGTCAACTATTATCCTATTTAGTTACGCTTAGTTGGCTAAAAGAAATCTTTAAATCATTTATAAAATTAGGCATTGCGCAGATCTATAATACAACAGTAATTATAAAATTATTTTGCTATAATCCCCGATAAAGAAATCGCAATGCTTTGCAATTTCGACGTGGAGGCGATCTCCTGTTGCGGGGCGAAACGATTGTTGAGTTTGTGATAGTGAATGTGTATAGTGCTTGTGTATTGTGGTGGCGGTGGTGGAGGATTTTGCTATAATCTGCAACAAAATTATTATTTATCGCGGATTATAGCAAAATAGTTTTATAATTACTTTTGTATTTATAGATCACCGCAAAGTAACGTCTTATTATATAAATTGAATATATTTTCTATTTACTTTATCGCGGATTATATTGTATCAAAATAATATTATTAATACTATGACATTTTTTAGCTAAGGCCAAATGTGCACTAAATTCTTTAGTTCCTTTTACTTTTGTTGATCTTTTTAGTGCATTCCAATATTTTACGTGCATCTATCCACTTTTCGACAGCCAACGCTACTAACATCATATAAGATATCATAAAAAAAATTCTATTACAGCAACTTACAATTTCTTCCTTTTGCATAGCCAAATGTTTTTGGTCTAACTCCGTACTATGAAGTCGCACCATACTTTCAGTGCTGCAAATACTTGGAGTTGCATATTGAACAATGTCAAGAAACTTTAAGATCTTCCCTAATACGTCGTTTAATGCTTTATAGAGTTCCTCCATCAGTTCACTTGGTGTATTATAGTCGAAAATGTTCAATCGACGTTCAACTTCGTTTATTGTCAAGTACTGTTAATACATAAATACATATACCATCTATCCATTGACTTGATAAATGTAAGTCAATGGCTAGGTCCAATCGGCAAAATAATTTAAAATTTTCCTCGTAATTTCTTTTCTTTAATTTCTCGTTTCTAAGACAAGATTGGATTAATCTGTATTAAGGATTGGATTACTCTGTTGTGTGCGTAATAACTCTAAAAATATGTAAATCGTTTTTTCAGATTTGAAAAATACAAACAAATATAAAAATTTATTCATAATATCAAAATGGCTTTTAACTCTCCTTTTTTCTACAACAAATCGAAGACAGGATTAACTCGTGAAGGCGTGGGTATTGTGGTAGTTCAATGGATTACTTGAATATTTGCCTGAGGCTTTGGGGGTTTTTACTCGCCTGTTATCTTTTATTAATTTTTAAACTTATTTTTAAGCCAAAATAATACTTGAAAGCTAGAACAATAATTGGAAAATCTAAGGTACCGTCAATATGTTAACTGAAATCCTCATCCTCCTGCTCTTATCATTCTAAATGGGGTCGGCAACTTACCTTAACTTAGTCACCTTTTACGACACTTCGGTAAGAAATGAGGGTGCTCTATTCGACTCAGCCGGATACCAGACGGCAGGTCAACTTACCTTAGTCACTTTTAACGACACCTCGATAAGAAATGAGGGTGGTCTATTCTACTCATCCGGATACTACACGGCTTGTCAATATGTTAACTCAAATCAAACATTCATATTATGTTAAATAAATAGATTTTCAAAGCAACTAGACTTTGGCAGAAATGAAAAATTATAAAAAGATTTGCGTCTAGCCGCAATAGTGCAACGTACCCAGCCTCAGTAGCCTTGTTAAGGTCGTTGCAATGAAATGTCTAAAGTTTTACCTACGTATTATAATTTCGATAAAAATTTATTTGAAGGAGTTTTAAAATACTCCACTTCCACTTTCACTAGAAAATAGTCGCAACATTAAAGACCAATTACTACTCTTTAAAATATTAAATAATCATTTCGACTCTCCAGTGCTTTTAAGCCACATTTATTTTAGGTGTCAAAGATTGAATGCCAGAAACCGTTCGCTATTACATACCCCTCTGTGCATGACTAATTTTGGTGGGAACAATTTTAATTCAAGAGCTTGTATCAATTACAATAAGAAATATAACCACATTGATATGTTTAGCAGTAACTTAGTACAGTTTAAAAAATATATCCGAGACAATCCTAACAAAATTTTCTTTCTTTTTGTGTTTTCTAATTATTGTATTTATTCTTCTATTATGCGCATGGAATTTTTGTTTTTTGTTTGTATAGTATTTGTTTGTGTATTTTGAAATTCTCATTACTGTCTTATTGACAGCTTTTATGATTTATAAAATAGTGGAAATTTATTGGTCAATAATCTATACATTTTTACTAGCTATTAAGTTTTACTATGTACTGTTTGTTTCCCTTGAAAAATAAATAAAATACCAAATCTGTGGCAATTCCATGGAGCATATTATTTCGATACATTCTGAATCTGAAATCCGGTAGTCTAGTTGCAAATTGCAGTACAGGGAATGAATTACAAAAATCTATGTATCCATACACCGGTTGATTTTTTAGAACTTCCAGACATCCAGTATAATGCAGTTTACGTGATCCTAGAAAAAAAAATAACTATAGAACTAAAAATAACATGTTTATAATATTTAAAAACCTATCAGAAGTTAATATAATAAAATTAAGTTAAAATTTAAAGTTGGCAATAAATAATAATAATCGTTAGTTAAAAAGACCAAGTTTTGCGGTCATAACCATACAAAAGTTGTTTACTTACTGATTTCATTCATCATATCATTGAATTCTGAAACAAACGATGGATAGTAGAAACACAAAGAAATTAAGTTTTTGCGATTATTCACACATAGTATTGTATCGAAATTTAGAGCTCTTAATACTTCATGGTGTTGCTGTGTAGTATTCTTCGGATAATTCTAAGGAAGGCGGTTTATTAATGTAACCAGATTGGTTTAGTTCTTCATATAATAAATATAGAGAATATTATTAACCTTTGCTGCTTAATTATTAGGATGTAAGAAGAAAATTGTATATAGCCTTCTAAAGTGTTAAAAATAATATTCATAGTATAAGTGTAGTAAAAAGTAAGTAAAGTCATTAGCGGCCTGTTACCCACTGCTGAGAATAGGTCTCTGCTCTCCGTTTTTGTAGAGAAGGTTTGGAGCTAAGACCTACCACGCTGCTCCAATGCGGATTGGTAGGTTATACATATCTCCAGAATTCTCTAGAGATATGCAGGTTTCTTCACGATATTTCCTTCACCGAAAAGCATGTGATAAAAATTAGTGACACATAAGTTTTAACAAAAGAACTCATTGGTGTCTGCCCGGGTTTGTACCCGTGACCACCTCGAAAGAGTCGCACAGTGTTACCGCTGGGCTACCTCAGCTTATAAGTGTAGTAATTTAAAACAACTAAGACTAGATCTTTTATATTTTAAACTATGTTCGGAAAAATATTATGAATCGAAGTGAAAGTATACCTCCTTCGGCTTTATTCTCCCAAGGTATCTCGCCAATCGTAATTGCAATGCCACAGAATTTGCCTGCTACGCTACGATCCAACATCGATACTTCAGAAATTGGGCAAAATATACAAAATTCTTCCAACCCCCACAAATATTCCTTAAAAGTTCAAAAAGTAATTTATAACAGACTTTTTAAATTAAATTTTTATAAAATTTCAAGCGAATGTATTTACGTACATTCCTGTGAAAGGGGACAAAACTTTTGAGTCCTATGATAGTTGTAAGTAAACAAATTAACTTACCTTAATCGTATTTTACGAAACCTCGGTAAGAAAGAGGGTGGTCCATTCTAATCAACCGGATACCAACGGTGGGTCAACTTACCTTAGTCGCATTTTACGACACCTCGGTAAGAAATGAGGATGGTCTATCCTACGCGGCCGGATACCACACGGCGGCGGGTCGACTTACCTTAGTCGCCTCTTACGACACCTCGGTAAGAAATGAGGTGAGGCTAAGTAGAAATGGTCTGTTCTACTTAACCGGATACCACACGGCTACAAGTAAAATATTTTATATATTTTAAATTTGCTGTAAATAAAAATTAAAATAAAAGTTCATAGAATATATAAGTTAATGAACAAAAACTTAGTGCACGCTAGGAAAGCTTTAATCTTTGGCCTATTTCGCAATATTTTTATAGCTGCTTCTCTCCAAAAAAAATTCAAATCGGTCTAGTAGTTCCTGAGATAAGCGCGTTTAAACAAACAAAAAACTCTTCAGCTTTATAAATTAGTATAGATTATAAATTAAAAAAAATTATAAATAAAAAGCATTGATGTGCAGAAACATTCAATTTATGTCTTAAATACTGTGAGTCAACCTTATATCCGGTAATTACCTACTACTCCAGCACTAAAGCAGCTTACTTAGTGTGAGCTAATATTTGTGCGACTAAAACTACTTTGTTAGTTTAGCTGTAATCTATTTAACTATCAGTATGAAACTAAAGTATCAAAGGAGAATTAAATACACAGTAAATTATATATTTACATAAGTTTTATCTATCTTGACATTAAGCACGTGTTTCTTAACTTTAATTTTCATTGTAGTATAACCTCACTTATACATAATCTTTTTTCAGTATTTTCTGGATTGACAAATCAAACGGTCTAGGTCTGTAAATTTTTGGAAGGGTATTGATCTCCATTTTAAAGGAATTAAATTTTTGAGTTCTGAGACACTCAATTGTAAAATTCCCTAACAAATAAAAATATTTCGAAAAATACTTTAAATAAATATTGAAGTGTAACCATCATCGAGCCCGTTAGTCGCAGGTGAGTGGTATGGTCAATTCAACAATAAGTTTAGATTTCTGACGTGTAGTAATTGCATATTCTTTTTTCTTAATTTAAGACAAGAAATTACAAATTTTGACATATATGTATGTGTATTTTTTTTTGTTCCATAGAAAATATTGTATCGTAAAGAACCATGTAGGGAGATTTGGGGGGAAAAATTGATCTAGCTAGGTGTCATTTGAAAAAATGTTGTTTTGCCCTGTTTTCGGACACTGAAAAAAACTGCTATAATTTTGTGAGAAAACAAAGAATAATTTCGCTGTCAATTGCCAAGTCACGATAGCTCAATTGGGTAACAGGTGGTCTCGATTTCAGAATACTAGAATCGATCCCAGATAAAATATATTTTTTTTTATATTTATAATTGCATTTTCTAACATCTTTAAAAAAATTACCGAGCTAGCTTCATGCAGGTACTTAAATATTAAAGATAAAACAATAAAAATATTTACCAGTCGAATAGGTGATACTGGCTCAGAAGTAATGTGTCGGATGGCTTGCTGGTAAAATGGTACAATAGTTTTGAGCGACACTAATAAAGTCCCACGATGATATGGTCCATCTTCACCTAACCCTGGAGTTCCCGTGAACACGGTCCCATACATATGAAGCAAAGATGGACCAAATGTTGGTAGAAAACCTTAAATTAATTTTCAACGTTAGGATTTACTATACGTAGTATATGAAACCTTAAAGAAAACCTTTAAGAAAAAAATATTTGTATTTGTCTCTAAAAGACACGTCCGGTATATTCAAAAAGTAGATATAACAACTCTTTTCAAAAGCTTTTAACAAAATTTCATGTCCCTACTCGTAACCATTGAGGAGTTCCCTCTTCTGGAGCCAATCCTGGCAGCACCATCAGGTCATACTTATCATAAACAATAGAGTATGGAACAATATGTACAACTTTAGCTAAATTGGACAGCGAGAAAAAGGTCAAATTTAACATGCAAGATTCCACATTCAAATACATTGCAAGTTGAATAAAAGCTTTTAAAAATCAACAATGCTTTTAGCACTTCTAAAGCTGCGAATTTCCACGGGATACGGTGATCACTTACTACAAAGTGGCCCATTTATTACTTTGTTTGATAGATGTATAGTACTCAAAGTTAGCTACTAAGTCCATAGGGTATTCATAGATTTTTAAAAATAGAACCAATGAGATGTTAATTTCTATTTTTAAAATTTTCGTCATCAACAAGAATGTGAAATTTGTCTTTAAAAAAAAATAACATGGATTTTGGATTTTAATGACTAAACTTTTAATGAGTACAGGAATATTGAGCTATTGTTACATTACTCTGACGATTTGAATAAAAACTTAGTTGACATTAATTGCGATGTTGCACAAAATTACCAATTAGCAAATATTACCATTTTCTCCGTCATGCGAAATCTGCCCTAACTTTAAATGAGCGCAGGCTAAAACCCTGTTAAAACATCCCTCAGCTAAACAAACTTCAAAATGTATAAATTGGCTCATGTTGGGAAACATTTCAACCATTGATATTTGCTCACAGTACAGTGGATTATTCGTACGATGGATTGTTGCTGTTTTAGCCTGAAATTAATTAAATATGTTAAATATGTTTGGTCTCGGTGGGAATCGAACTCACGACCCGCAGAGCTGTAGACAAAGTCATTGCACCTATCTCCTTGTCTACCTGCACCAAAGGGCCAGTTAAAACCAAATTTATAAAATAAAATTAACCAAATTTATTTAAAGAATAAAGAGTCTCGGTTAACTTATTTTTTATACATTAATGTATAATATTAAACAAAACAAATATAGCAAACTAAATAAATTTACTTACGACGAGACCGCAAAAGGAAACTCTGACAAATGTACTTGGAGGTTTCCCAAAACGCTTGTCACCATGTAACTGAGAACCATTCGGTAGACCGTATGCACCGTATATAGTAATCAGGTAATTGGCACATTGTTGTTCAGAACCATACGGAAGAAGAAGATTGCTGTATTGAGAATACATTGAAAATAACTTGTTCTTTTTATATTTAGTATTTTTTTCATTTTTACTATGTTTTACGGATTACATAATAAAATGTGATTTACGATGTATCATTTATTGTTTCAATTGTTGCGGTGTCAAGATTAAATCTGAACAAAAATCTACTTTATTAATATTAATATAATACTTTATTAACTTAAGTTACTTTGTAAGCCAGATCTGTGAAATACTTTCTCTCATCATAACTAAAATTAAGAATAGAATAGAATAGAACATTCTATGTTACATAACATAAAATTACAATATACATTGTAAAGAAAATGATATAAACTTAATGAAGATACAATAAGGCGGCCTTATCGCTAACTAGCGATTTCTTCCAGGCAACCCTTGGGCTAGAGACATTAAATTTAGGGTTATAAGGCAGGTGGTGCAATGTATACAAATCCTAATACATAAATATATCTACATACTCACGTATATACATACATACATATAATAAATTTACTATATATTTATACATATACCATATTTATTACATATATAACCATATTTGTCCTAACCTGATAGTGAGATGTAATATTGTTTTAACTTAAACTTGAAGCTTCTTAATGATTTCGCTTCCTTTATTGCTATCGGTAAAGAATACAATATATATAAGAATAAAATATATTAAAGATTTGTTGTTATAATATCTCTAGCATTAATGTAATAAATAAAATACTATTTAAATGTTTCATTATAATTTGTATATCTATATACTTATAAAGTAACTCGGCCTATTATCCTAATGAACGGTATATTTCTTACTCTTCCAACTTGTCATCTCTTATTACTGCTGGCATGACTTGAACTTCTCCTCTAAATATAATCGATACGTCTAGTTGTAAGAAGCCCACAGATCCAGAGGTTGGATCTCGCGGCAAACAAAGTTGTGCCCATTTATGAAATACTTTATGGTCTAAAACACACCCTATGTCATATTATCAAGCCAATACAATTGCCATTTATGAAATAATTTTAAATACAAATGCTATTTAATATTTGAATTTACATTTCTTATTTAAGTTTAAGATATTAAATATATTTAAATTAGTGGTACCCCCGACATCGTTAGCGCCAACTTAGGCGTAATTATATTGTAATATGTGTTTAATTACTATTTCTGAAAAAAAATTGAGAATTTTTCATCGTATTACCCAGACGTTTAAGCTTTTATTGTGCCAAATTTCATCAATGCCAATTTGTAATATTCGTCCAGCAGATAAGCGCATAATTAATGCGTTAACGTGGCGGTAAAACTGTAGTGCGAAAGCTTATATTGTTATTTCAGATAAAAAATTTAATATTTGGACTATCAATTATCTGTAATGTCAAATAAGTCTGCCTATTAGGTTGTCATTAGGAATTCTTCGATGTTGCCCAGCGCATCGGCTTATCCGAATAAGTTTATTAATTTAATATATTTTTATAATATTTAATTTTCGTTTATTTAATATTAACGAAATTTGGTAGATTAAAGCTTATACCGGGCTAACAAATAATATAGAAATTCCTGTGTTTCTTTCAGAAACTGGAAAAAAGCAATAAATAATAGAACAACAAAATAAACAATATTACATAAAGTCGCGGGTACCACTATAAAACACAAAAAAAATTAAATTCACCGCTGTTAAATTTTAACACGCGAAATAAAACTTACTTGGTTGAGTCCATATAGCCCCAAGATCAATACTTGCTTCACCAAGCAATCTCGGCGGAGCACAACATCTCGGTTCCATCACTGCCAGCCATAAACTCGATCGTTGTAAATCACGAATACTTGTGTAAAGTTCGAAAACAAAACTCTACGAAAACACACACATATACACTATTTCTTACTTAATTTATATGCAATTTTTGTAAAAGTCACTATTTCCTGCTTAAATATATTAGTAATTGCCTTAGATAATTAACAGAGCGTTAACAAAGGTAAAATTTCAGTTTAAATTTAAGTTGAAGTACTTGAAATATTTTGATGGATCATTTTATCATGCTATAGCTGTAACTTTTGGTTCGTATATTATATTATGTTTTGAAATCCTATCATAACTATATAATACTGACTCAATATTCCTTAAATTAATATTGTTACAATTGATGTATATTGTTTTGGTTATGCAACGTGAATATTCCCTTAACTAATTCTATGTATTATTGGAATATCATACTTCTTATATATAAAAATAATGTTTGTATGTATTGTCTTTATAGACTCCGAAACTGCTGGACCGATTTTAATGAAATTTTCAGTCAATTTTAAAAATAACCCAGCGGATGATCCTGTAATTGATGTTTAGTTTGGTGGTGATCCGAGCACTTTTTTAACTTTTGAGTTCTATTTTTAGCGGAATTTGTTACCACACTGAGCCACAGCAACGCGCGGCCGGATAACTTAATTAAATAGGATAGGCCTCTTGCCGTGAGTCATATTATTCTCCTTGAAAAAAGTCTGACAACGTAAATGATAATTGAATTAAATTCAGAGTGTATGTATATTACATCATTTTTTACTGTTGGTTCGATTGTTGCTACAAGCACTTGATAATTTTAACCTCAGATAGATTATGTTTGTCCTTGCTTGATTCATAAATCCCAGCTTACAGAAGTTCGATGTAGAAACTGTTAGCCTATCACAAGTAAAATATTACCACCTAAATGGAATATCTGGAATATTCCGGTTTCGAATAAAAAGGTTGCAATTATAATACCTCTCTATAAAAAGGTTCCTGCATATTCCTTCGAATATTGGTCCTGTGTTTTTTTTTGCCTAGTACCACGATGACGTAGGAGTTTGCCGATTGCGGATTTATCCATGCCAATTTCCGCCCTTCTAGGATATTCACTGAAATCTAATTTTACGAATAATATGTAATTTTTTTAACATAAGATGAAAACGTAACGTAACTCTTTTATTACAAAAAGATGCCGCTAACGTTAGTTAAAGTTCTGCAAGACTTTTACTACCAGGAATACTTCTCTCTTGGAAATGCAGTGAAACGTTTTGCATATATAATGTAGTAACGCTTTAAAGCGTTAGGTATAATATCATTAATACAATTCAATACACCTCGCGTTTCCGATGCAACGATCAACTCAAAAAATATATTTTTCGGAGATCCACATAGGAGCTAGATTAGGAGCTCAGTTGGTTGTAAAATTTCCATGGTAAGGACTATATACTCGTATGTACGGATGTAGAGTTGCATCGTTGAGATATTATTAGGTTTTAAAAACTTTAAAAATTCTACCAACTTTATGACATGCTTTCTCATGACTGTAATCTGGCCAAATAAAACGCGAAGGTATATATTTTTTTATATTCTTGTTATAATAATGGTTCAAAATTAATAAATATTAGCTGAGCTAGCGAATTCGCCCGCGTATAAATCAGTGTCAAAAACTATTAACAATAAGAGATAAGGACATACTGTCGCAGGTTTTTTTATAGTATTTTTGTTGATCTACTATTCTCAAGTACATTACTTTGTGTTTCTCTGTTGGTTTACGCAGCGCACAAAGCTCCCAGCAGGCAAGTTTTTTTACAACTGTTCGACCTCTTCAACATAATTTACATAAACCCAAAACTTCCAGAGGAATGGCACTACCTTTTAGTGTAAACCGTACCTTATAAAATCTATCACATACAGATAGAAAAATTTTGTGGGCTTTGTTTTATAATTAATAAATAAATACTTTTATAGGTAATCAAAAGGCTACGAAATAAGATCTACATATATCATTACTATACTGATTCAACTCACTTTTCTGATACATTTGTTTTAGCTTACAAGGTAATATAAGCATTTAGCAGTCTCTCAAATCGAAGAAGGCCGCAAAATGTCACATATGAAAAACATTCAATTAAAATTGCATACACAATAATTTACATCGACTCCACTGGTCAGGACAACGACGTCGGGCATCCATTGTATTTCGTGCAAAAAGACAAACGCGCGCTCCTACCAATAAGGGTTCGCAATAAATAATTTATAAGAATCGCTTTTATATAACCTGAAAATACTGAGGCATCGCTTCCGGATTGTACTCGTTTTCAATTCTGTATGTCGGACGCCGGGCGACTTTTTGCCGTCCACGCTTCTCTGGTAACTTGGAGCGCATGATTTTTATATATTTTTTAATGAATCGATGCGTCGGAACGGTGTACACTTTGCGTTATAAATAAATCAGGAGGCGAGGCGAGTTTCTTTTACGACGTCATCTGGGACAGGTTGATTGCGGTGAATGACAATGAGAATTTGACGGGTTTTGACGTTTTGGGTTGCCAGTTTTTTTTTGTTATGAATATACAGTGTCGAGTTTCGAATGCCTCCTTTTGTATCGAACAAGTAAATAACCCGTAATTATGTTTATTTACTGGAGTTTACAATTATTGCTACAAATATGGAATACATTTTCTGTTGATAATAACCTGACGAAACATAAAGGTTACGTTATTATGGTTACTTTTTCCGATATTTCAAATTATTAATAAATTATTGTCAATAAACCTTCTTGTGATTTTTAAAACTTGAGTCAGTTAATAAGTAGTTATTATTAAAATTATAGTGAAGAAAAACTTCGTGAGGAAACCTGCATATTTCTTAAGAATTCTGGGGATATGTGTAACGTACCAATCCGCGTTGAAGCAGCGTGGTAGATCTTGACTTGAATTTATAACCTAACCCTTCTCTCCAGAAACGGAGAGAGGAGGCCTATGCCCACCAGTGGGATACTGACAGGCCGTTACTACTATTATTAAAAATCCACAATAAAGTTATACTAGTTGATATAACTTTAGTATTGTCACGTAAACAGTTAGCGTAGATTTATATATGTTACTAGCGGCCTGCCCCTGCTTCGCACGGGTATAAAATATGTATCCCATGTCAGTCAGTGTAAAAAAAATTATTAAAATTGATCCAGTAGTTTTGATATGGCGCTGTATTTAAAAAATGATTTTCCCTATTTTCCCGCTTTTCTATTGAAATTTTTCCTAGATTTTCGTTGCTATAAACCTCACGGAGCCCGAGACCTTTCCAACGAATGCAAAACCGTGGAAATCGGTTCGTGCGTTCTGGAGTTATATCGTCAGGAAGGAAAACCCGACTTATTTTTATATAGTAGATAATATTTTTTGCTGCTCATTGATGGTCTAAATATTTTATCAACTAAACTCTCTTTTTTATCATCTTTTTTCTGCCCTTATCCCCACTCTAAGTAGGGTTGGCACAACATATTACATGTTGCGGCTACTTATTTTACGTCCAGCGGCCTGCCTGACGTCAACTTACCTGAGTCGCTTTTTACGACACCTCGGTATGAAGTGAGGTTGGCCTATTCTACTCAGACGGATACCATATGGTGGGTCAACTTACTTAAGTCACCTTTTACATCACCTCTGTAAGAAATGAGGGAGTTCTATTCTACTCAGCGGAATACCACTCGACATGTCAACTTACCTTAGTCGTCTTTTACGACAACTTGGTAAGAAATAAGTTTGGCCTATTCTACTCAGCCGGATACCACATGACGAAGCCCTCTTCGTTATCATCAGATAAAAGACTTAAGATAAATAAATTATAATAGAAATGCTTTTACGTGAGATGTACGTCCATTCTAATTTTCTCCTCATAACATTGTATAACCTCGAATCTATGAAGATTTGTTTGAAGATCATTAAAATATCTCCATAGGCATTTTGCCGATACCTTATTCAAGATGACATACGAGTATGTATTGATCGAGGATCCACAATTTATAGAACTAAGCTAGAGTCACACGCCAGACTCACAAAAATCGCACGCTATGCGATCTTGTTAAAATATCTTAAAGATTTATAACGGAACATCAATATTTTAATGAATTCTTTTGCTACTGTAGAGAAACAATAAAAAACCGGACGGCTGTAGGTAATTTATGATGAAACGGCGTATTTTTCTTTACTAAATTTCAATAATTAAATACGCTCAGTTGTATCACAAGCTTATAGCGTAATATTAAAAATTTGTTTTAAGCGAATTGTTTTACTAATCAAAATTAAAGCGTTGGTCACATTTAAATTTTTTTGATAATTAGTTTAAATGCACAAAATTCAAATTAATTTATGGGATGATTTAACTCGATAAGCCGTTAAAAATAAAGATATTATTATTTTGATATAATTATGCGATAAAAGAACGTAAAAAAATTGTGTAATGCTAAATGTAGGATAAGTTAAAACGCATGCACTACAAACCACTTCCACCACCCCTTTATACAAGCACTGCACACATTCACTACCACAATCTCAAGAATCGTTTCGTTCCGTGAACAAAGCACCATCAAGGGAGACTGTACTTCTCTCGATTTTACATTTACTTCTGTAGTATGGAATTCCTCACCATTTAAAGAGGAAGAAGTTTCCCAGTGGCGGCACTTACATTGCACTTATTTGATGAGGATTTAAAAAAAACTGCAAAATGATATTGTGGTTCTCTATATATTACTTTAAAAGTATAAATAGGTTTACGCATAATATACTAAAAATAAACTACATACATTCTTAAATTAAAATACATTAAATTGTAATAGAAGTATTCTAAGATCTATTTATTTAGGAATGAAAAAAATTTGGCCGTGTTAAAACTAGTCTAGTCTACACTAAATATAGTATATATTTCTACGTACATATATTTTTAAAAGGACGTCAACCATCAAATAGCCGATGCCAGGTTAATTCGTGCTCTTATTGATCATGTTCGTAAATGAGTTTTGGTTGTTTGTGTATGTGTGTGTGTGTGTGTGTGTGTGTGTGTGTGTGTGTGTTTGTGTGTGTGTGTGTGTGTGTGAGAGAGAGAGACAGAGTGAGTGTGTGTGTGTGCTAAAACTATATACAACTATGGCAGTAAATAATCATTTATTTCGTCGATTTTAACAAGCAATTATAAAATTTTGAAGTTACTAGCCAGTGGTTTTCGAGGTGACTAAGATGTAAATTTATTAACTACCGCCATTAGTGTTTAAGTAACATGTTATTTTTTTTATTTTAGTCAAGCTTAATCAAAGTAAGGAGGAGAAATACAATATTAAAGTCGTTTACGACATTCCGTTTGAAAACTACGACTGTAATTTTTTAATTAACCTGTTCGATTTCTGTTTGAATGGTGAATAGTTAACGACCTCCGTTATGTTTACAAAGCCAAACAACTATTTTATAATAAGCAAGACCGTTGGCGATTACAAGGAGTCTTGTCGTTTACCGTTTTAAAGGTGTAGTTTACAAATAGTTTCCATGTAATTCGATTAAAATACAATACAGACGGTGAATGACATAAGTATCGGTGCTAATAACACGAGCTCAGTCATCATATAGTTAATTTTTAGGTTAGACTTTTGTATAATAAAAAGAAAAAGTTTTTAGTAGATACCTACTATATTTGTTTATAACAAAAATCATACTTAACATCAGAACAATACACTTTATTCCTTATAATGTGGTAACTAGCTAAATCTAAGGATGTACAAATAAGTAAAATAAATTCTTTAATACAAACATTACGTTCATACAACTTTAATAAATGTTTAGTTTATTTTATTAAAAAAAACATATCTCATTACTAATATTATCTCTAATGATCGAAAAGACTCATTTCGCTTATCCTTAAATAAATGTGGTAAACAAACTTATTTATAAGTGAAATTGGCGTTATTTTAAAAGAAAAACATTTATTGCCTAAGGTAACCGTCCTATTTAACCGTCCATAAATTATTTTTACTTTTAATTGTTTTCAATCAAATGAAATGGAATATTTAATTCCGTATGAATTGATCATTTAAAAATAAAGAGAGAATTTCGAAGAAGCTTAAAATTAGAGTTAATACGCCGTGGATTTTTGTTTGAATACCAGGAATTTTGTGAAATAAAATGTATATTTAAATTGAATGGTTGAACCAATTGTGTGTCGAAATACTATGAAATCGACGTATAAATAGCTTATTTTGACGTGGAAACGCTATTTTCAGTTATATTAAATCTACGTATTTAATTATTCCAGATCAATTATTTTGTTTTTTGATATTAATGTTTGAAGTAACAACATAAAGGTGCGCACAGACATCGCGAGACGTGCATTGCGAATGATTCCTCGTATGCCTCGAGCTGTATGGACGTGTGTGCTCACAATAAGCACTCGCGATGCACGGCGAACGCTGCCTCAGTGCGAGCGTCGAGACGTGCGCTCCGTATAGACGGATGTTTTGTTTGTTTTGGACGCTCATGAGTCATGGAGCCCATGTATTCCTATAATGTAATCGGTTCATTTTTTATGCATCGTCTTTTCTCTTTTTTCAATATTTTATGAATTACTATATTAGCCGCAGCAACCTGCACGTCTCGCCTTATCGAAGCCATTTTTCTACTGACGAATACTATGCGTGATTGTTTTAGTGCTTAGCTTCAACATGTGCCATTCTGGACGCATGTAGGTATAAATGTACCGTCGTATGCCTCAGGTTGAGCGATGCGTGACGAACTATTCGGTCTCACGCCTCTTGATGTCTGTACGCGGCTTTAAACGCATGCTGCAGAAATCTTAGTAAATGACACAACCGCTTTAACAATCCAAAGTACACCGTACCTTATTCTGAATATACCGAACTTGGTTGAGTCCTGACCTATTTAAGGTGGATTAATTAACATTTCTTAGCTATGCTTTTTCAGTTTTTACTGAGTGGCTAAAGATGTCCAATCATTTATAATGTGGTTTCATGCTAAAAATCCGCTTACCCTTTCTATTTATTCCTGCAAGATAGCTTTATTTCTTCCTTGAATATTATTTGGTAGATCGATGTTATAAGCCGACTATAACATCAGATAACGATGGCTTTAAAGCATGACCTTATTGGATATTAAACAACGTCCCGACACACTTTGTAGAGCTTGCCTGACCATAGACAAAAATCTAATTTACTCTTTTCCGTCTTAAGTTATTCACTTTTAATCTCCAGAGATACACAGCTAAGATATTATACTTTATTATACTTATTATGATTATTATGTTTCTCTCATTGAGTTGATGATATGGCATGGGCGTAACTAAATTCGATACATTTTTTAATCACTACATTGAACACGATATAGACATCAAAACTATTCTATCTATGATAAGAACACATTTATACATATAAAATGACAGTTAGTACTATTGAAGCAACATATTTTATATATATATACTGTTTTTACACACACAGGTTTTGCAACAGTTGTATTGACAAACGTTGCCTTTAAGTAAAGGTATTTAGTTAATAAATTTCTTATTGACTAACAGAAATGGAGGCAAATTGCCCCCTTATTCATGAATTATTAAATTCAAATAGGTAGAATCAAGACTACTACTAGCTTCTGTAGATGCAACATTATATACAAATATAATATAATAATCCAAAAAGCCATACAAATCGCACGATGATATGTGTTATATTATTTAAAGTTTTATTATATTATAAGGAAAAGTATATCTACTGGTCGATATGCTTACGTTCTTTCTAAATTTTATTACTTAATAAAAGCTAAAATGACTAGTATCACTTCTTATATAAAATATATTGTATGGTATGTTAATGAGATATAATAAAAAATAATTGCATCTTAGTAGGAATTAAGATAAATTAAAATAAATATTTATATTTTTTTACAAGTTTTTAGACACATCAAGCAAAATCATACCGATGTAATCAATATAATAATATATTAAATTACGTGATGTGTTTATTAACAGAAATGGGCGGGGCGCGGGGGACATCCTCGACAAAAAAGTAAAAAGACAAAAAAGTAAAAAGTACTTATTCGATAAAGATAAAAAGTATTTTATTCTTTTCACAAACACTAACGACGCTTTGTTGTGAAAGAACAGCAGAAACTCACTGCAAGCTACTACAAGTAACTAATGAGATGGCAAAAATGAGTATTATATCGGTACTAAGATAATTTACACCATAATGCTATTCGATTTGATACAATCCTTACTATACATAAATGCTACAACATCTACTATATAAGTTATCAATAGAATTATATTGTATCTTATTAAAAGAAAGTAAAATCTAAAAATGTTATAATACATTATTTGGTTCCAAAATAACACCGTCGGTGTTTACAATATTTCAACAACCCCCATAGGATACGTAATGACGAGGTAACTGAATACTAGATTGCTAAAAGTAATAAACAGCATTAGCTATAGACAATGTTGGGTAAGTCATGATATATTATATCATACAACATTGTGTCATAAAATTATCGATGCACGAATCTTTTACTTTTCAGAACATATAAGGTTTAGTTATTGCTAAAGAAGTTGACGGACTTTATAAACTTGAGAAATCCAGTTGATGTAGGCTGTTGTCTTAATTCAGTTTCTTTTAATTGTCAGTACATTTCATTGAAGCTCATCGGATGCGGAGTGTGAACTCTTAAATCATCTAAAGCTTGAAGAGGTTCTGACAATATCAAGGTGCCAGGTACATTGGGAGGTGGAATAGTGGTTGTAACTAGCCCCCCATTTGCAGAATGTCCAGGATTTCCATTTGTCATGGGACCGTGATGATTTGATTCCTGTCTTATCATATTTCGACGCCATTTTGCTCTTGCGTTTTGGAACCAGACCTACAAATAATTAAATAAATATATTGCAGATCATGTTAAGTTTATATTAGGAATAAGTACTTGGATGACCGATCCTTGTTCGGTATTTTTTTTAATATATAAAAAATGCAATTAAAAAAAAAAAGGGACGATGACATGTGGGACTTGGTCCCGGGATTTTAATTTTTAGTTTACGGTAGTATACGGAAGGCTATGTTATAGTTTGCAATAATCATACACATATAAGGTAGCATAAAGTACATTATACATTGGTAAAATAAAAAAATATGACAAAAGATGTTTTAATTCCTAAAAATTTAGGGATAGACCCCGGGAATAGAGCCCAGGTTAGAAGGATTCATTTACAACTCTCACTGTTAGACTTAATTTTACAAATAACACGTATTGAGGTGATGCTTTATGAATCGAATCGAATAAGGAGACCCTGTTATATCAAGAAATAAAACCAATAGTTTAGCCTAGACGTTCATAATTGTAGCAGATGCAATTTGGATCTGCTACAATACCATACCATACAATACTTGCAATACCATAACAACAAACTTAAAATGATACTTCACTATAGATTATGGTAAAATCCAAATAAGGATTTATCCATATATCCATTCTTATGTTATAAATACAAAAGTCTGTGTGTCTGTTAAGCTTTTATGGTTGATCCCCTTGTCCAAATATAGGATTTAAAAAAATCCCGTCTTATAGGAACAAGGAAAACATACATATTATTGGGGATATTTAAACACTTAAGTGATCGCGAACGCAGTCCCAAGAGCCTCTAATCATTTATATTTTTAATATCAATATGTTATATTATGAAAAATATACAAACCTGCAAAACGCGTTTGGAAAGACCAGTCTTTTGAGCCAACTGCTTAAGATCTTTCGCATCGGGATTCTGATTAATGGCAAAATATGACTTCATGGTGCGTAGCTGGTGGTGCTTAAAGCTGGTGCGCATGCGCTTTGTGCGTTGAGTGTGGCTTGAGACGCTACCTGGCGATGTTACTGAAGAATCGTATGCCAACGATTCCATAGACGATGATAAATCGCCGCGATGGAGTACATCTAAAAACAAACACAATTTTCCCAAACATGTACAACATAACATATATTTCAACACAATATTAATGACCAGGCAAAATCATTATTTAATTGATTTCAGTGTGGCACTATATATACGATGTTCCTAGCTGTGTGTTCATTGAATGAATAGCGAATATAAAGGTGTGATTAGAGTTTATTTCTTGGTCGAAAGTAAGCTTCTTCAAGTGGTATATTTGGCCGAAATTATGCGACTTTCCCATTTGACAGTAATGAATAGGACGATCAGTAACTTATTTAATTACAGTTCTTATTTGTATAATTTATTTAGATTTTAGACAGAATTTTGTTTTGTTAAAATAAGGTGCGTATAAATTACTTTGCAATTGTATAGTTATCATTTTAGTCATAAATGTTGGTAAATTAGTTACACCTAAGCAAAAAACGCATAAACCAAGTTCCCGGTGTCAGCCACATCCTACAGTTTATCTATTGACGGTGACAGGAAGATCACGGTTTGATGCTGCATCTGATTACAGATCCGGTTGCGGTTTTAGACAAATTGCTTTGATTTCAGGTTTTTTTGCATTTACGTTTGTTACATAATCTTGTACCTCAAAATTTCAATCATTACGAAAACGTTTGCAAATATTATTGCAAAATCGAAAAACAGATAATTTAAGGAGAAAGTTTCTTTTCTGGGTGTGAATAGATGTAAAATAATAATAAAAGAAATGATAGTAGTATAATAATAATTGTTATAATTCAAACATGTACACTAAGCACTTTTGAAACACTAAAACTGCACTTTTCTGACTTATATTTTGGTAATTTCTCTTCTTTGGTAATTTTATTACAACATCAATATCAGGATAGATTTAGAATTTATGCAGGAAAAAGGACACGTACACATTGTTGTGAACATGATTTAACCAACAAATATACTTATATTAATATATATCTAATAATCGTATGAGTCTGCGTTCACAACAAAATCTACGTGAGTTTTGCTGTGGACACATTGACATTGACATGTGAATATGGCAACTTAACTACTTTAAAATTTTATATGATGATGATCTCAGAATATTAACTTTTTGCGCCTCCCCTGCAGAGGAATAAAGAGCCTAAATTTATCGCTTTTCTATTAGAAGTGATGTATTTATGAAACACGACCCCCAAATGTCGTTACTATTTTATTTAACTACCGTCCACCGTTAACAGTGTAGTGAAATGTTATATATGTACAACTCAAGTTGTTAACACAGAGGTATCGGACCGCATTAGAATACAAAATATCTATGGCTACACATATTGAATATGCAATAATAGTAGTAAGATATTTCAAAAGGTTTCTTTGAATAATCGGGTAGGATTTTTGATCATACCTGACGAGCTTCTATCGAAGCAATACCGCGCTATTCGTTAACGGTGTGAGGTATTTCTGACAGTACGATAATATATCCATTAGTCGGTCGCCGAGCCTTATCGGTTCGCCGGCAAGATGAACCGTGGATAGATATGCTTGCTGAGACTGTTTGGGGAGACTATGAGAAAATTTCTGCATTGTTATCTGTTAATATAGCTCGCAGTTTAGCTGGTAACCCTTAAAGCTATTTTATTATAATCAAATCAAACCAAATCAAAATCATCTTTATTCAAATAAGCTCTTTCAAGCACTTTTGAATCGTCAAGGACCAATATGATTAATGAAGCTACAACTGGGTCGGAATGTTGCTCTTACCAAGAAGAACCAGAAAGAAACTCGGCGGTCAATCTTTTAAAAATTTACAATTTTATATTATTAAACCGCAGTCTTGTATGAAGTTGAAAGGATTTTCAAATTCAGGCTTTTTTATCATCAATAAAATCTTCAATTTTGTAATATGCTTTACGTATAAGTACATCTCTTATACTTAACTTAAACCTTTCTGTAGACTGGCTTAGTATGGATGAGTTGCTAACTCCGCTAATAAGCAAAAGTAAAAAGTTGTTATGTAGTTTTAAAAAGAAGTAAGATATTAATATATAGATACATAAAACAAAACATCATTCTAGGTCTATATTGACTATATATTGAAACGTATGCCGCTCGGAAGTATTTCTTGTATCACGTACTATCACGTATAACGAGTGGTAAATTAATGAAACTAGGTTTGTATTATTTAATTATAAATAATTAGATGTTCTTGCACCGGTAGGCATAACCGCTGCCACCCAGGGGCTTAGGGCGAGAAATTAATAAATTAAGCCACCGGCTCTTTGTAACCGACCGTCAATACGATATCATCTACTGTATCAGGAACTTCCAATTATTTCGACATTTATCATCCCCTGTTATTTGCTTAGAGAACCGTGTAGGAGGGTTAATTAAAACTTTTTTATGCGCCAGGCATATAAATCGGTTTGTTTTTGGTTAATTTTTTCTAATGATGTTTCATCAAGTTTGCAAAAACCTTTTTATTTCTGTATGTACGAATTATAGTTAATAAAGTAGCTCAAAAAAATCTTTACCAATGTAACTATATATCTAATATTTTTTCTCTGTAACAAATCTTTGGTTCATTAATTTGATAAGGATACATATGTTAGAAAGTGATTGGACGCACAAACTAGAAACATATGTAGTGGTTATACTCCATATTTATATGTCAAGTCGTTGTACCGGAACGAAGTGGCGTCACACCTTTAGATAGCTAACTTGATGGCGCCAATACCTCCCTCGTAATGAACACACAAATTAGACAAAAATTATATTCTAAATAGGATCTATAATTCTGAATGAATATCAGAATCGTTTCCCATAAATATTATAGTATAATATTTACCAAAATATCTTTTTTCGGTATTGATATTGTGATTTGTAATTTATTCCAAATTTATATACCTTTTTTAATATAAGCTTTAAAAAACGAAAGATCTTTAGTTTAAACAGTATCTAAAATAAGACGTTAACTTAAACCGTGCCGAAAATATAGTGTGAAAACCCAACGAGCGTTGGGATTCTAGGGAATTAAAGTGTACAACATCTCTCTAAGGGACGCAAAGTGAGATGGCCATCTCGTTGGTTGGACAGACAATATCAAAAAGGTAATACGAAGCCGACATTCTGCACATGTTTTAAGCACATTGCTTTCATAAAGAAGTGTGAGATTTGACTTTATTATTTAAATATAGATCGGAAACAATTTATATTTAACGCTAGCTGTGCCTGCGGCTTTTCCCGCGTTAATATCAGTCAAGTCTTTCCCGCGTAAATAGCTTTATTTTATTCTGAGTCTAAAATATAACTTAAACCAATATAGAATAAAAGAAAGAAAAATATCTTCCTAAAAAAGAATACATACGTCATCAAGCGCTTACCAAGTAGATATGCGTAATACGTGCACTCGCTACCAAAGTCGGATCGCCGGTGACATATTAAGGAAAGAGCGCTGACTCGCGGAAGTAAAATTTTTTGGCGTAAAATTTAGTCTAATATCTTCTAAAGTATGATCAATATTAAAAGGCGAAACTAACGAGAGTATTTATTGAGATAATTAATTGCAACTACTTGTAAGTGCTACTTTATAGCTTCTAGAAGTTTAAGAATTGATAACACGCTACTATGATTAAATATAACAAGTAAGCTTTGTCAAACATAAAAAGGTAGCCCTATGAAAAGAATAATATGAACATGGTCATAAAACTTAAAACTTGTTCATCTTTAAAACACTCAAACCAAAACCTTCATCGTCGGAAAACGTCAAAACAAATAGTTATGTATGTTTTGAAGAAGACTAACGACTTTGGTATCGCGGGCAGTTGCTCTCACCATTAAATAACTAGATTTTATTGACAGAATTAACATGTTACCGACTTTACGTAAAACCGTTTTTTCACTCTAAAAACCCAGTAATAAAGCATCGTGGTCGTAAAGGCTTCGATATTAACGATTGGTTATAAAAAAATAAAGGAGCCATGCAGGAATACGTGTTTTATGGCACAGATAGGCGCCGCGATCTATGGTACAAGTTAAAAGTAGCAGCGACAGTCTAATATTTTTATTTACTTGCTTAACATAACTTATACATGCTAACTACTTCTGGTAGCACGTAAATTAAGAAATGTATAACATAAAACAGAGAATCATTTAAACAATTTAAAAACCTGTACCAATTTTAATTATGAAAACCATATTTATCACATTGTTTGGAAAAAAACGACATACATTTATTACAAGCTAAAAATCTTTGTTGTTTAAGCATTTGTAGTATATACTGGACAAGTTGAATTGACTGTAAGCAAAGAAGCAATACCTTCCTAGAATCCACGTTTAACCAATAATCCCATATGAATAGACTCAACACGGAAAGGAGGAAAAAGTATTGTCACCGGACACTTTATATTTCACCCTACATAACAATCACTCGTCTAGTACTCTAGGTGTAACTACAATCGTTCTTCGCGGCGGCCGACGCTTTAGTTGTTCCCAATGCGTTGGTTGTGATGGTAAGGGGTCCATAAGGTGTAGCAGAATTGAGTAGCTGCTGCTTAGGGTGAAGACGTGATGCGTTCATCATTCTTTTACCCTCATTACCAGGACATAAGGTGGAAAACCAAGAGGTTTTAGCCAGTAAGAGTCCGGCATAACTGCAATACCGTTCCCCGCGAATTGCAGTACCTTTGAAGGATTTCCTCGTGTACAAAAGGTGTAACTAGAAGGTAACATACAGCGGGTGCTTGAGAGATCCAAAAGCAATATCTTATGTTTTATTGTATGACACGAAGGTGACATGACACGCGGTAAATCTTTCTTGGCTGTTGAAAGAAGGATAAACAATCCGAGTAGGGTTCTTGGTTTCTGGTATTTGGTATTCAAAACCAAAGGAAAATAATACACAATCACGGTTGCTGATCCTTACGCTGATTTGTTCACTTTCCCTATGTGTAGTTATTAGGTTTATATTACTTATTACAGATTGATTTACAGAACAAATAATTGCATTTAAATTTTTACATAACATTGTTGATATAAAAGTTTTCAAATGCTAACACTTATCGCTTAGGTCAATGAAGTTAATAAAATTTTGGTAGATCTTGTAAAACGATATCGATGTGAAAGGAAAGCTGCCAGTTTGGGTACACGTTTTATTTACATCAAGAGCATTGGTAGTTATCAAACAATTCATCGTAAATTTAAGTATGCCACAGTTATATCAACATTACAGTTGAAATATATGTAGAACAAGTTTCAATTGGCAGCAATAATTCTACCAGGATTAAAGTGTTTCACTTTATTGAATGTTGCCATTAAGTTTTTTCACTTTTTAATGTTAGTACTAAAGTAAACATATTTTCCCATATTATCCTTATAATTTTGTAGGCTTCTTTATTCAGTGGAAATGTTAGGATTACAAAAAAAACTATGAATAATACTTGTTTTATTTTAGAAAACTATCTAGATTATTGTTGGTTCTTATTTTAGTTTTTCAAATTTCAAACATATATTTAGACGATGACATCTCGTTGAAGTGATTATTTTTCGTCTTCTTTAAAGAAATATACGCATATTTAGGTTCTCTTACGGAAACCGTGAGTTTATAGTTTCTAATTAAAACAATTTTTGTTATTTAAGAAACACAATTGCATGGCATAGGGCAAGACTCTTGACCGCCTGGGATGTTTGATAACCTAGGAAATATGCATGGGGGAAATATGTTTGTTTGAGAAATACTATAATATAAAAAATTGATGCCATTTTTGAAACATATGTATGTAAAATTACCACGTTATAAATTTATGGAAACATTATTTTAGAATGTTTATGCTTTAAAGTTGATCTTGGAATTTAACAATTAAATAAAGTTTCTGAAAGACCAGATTTGATTTGCACTTTCCACAACCATTGTAAGGCTACATAAATCGATTGGGTCAAATGGTCATTTTAAATTCTAATTTTAAATGTTTCGGAATTATTAATTACAAGTGAGTAAATCATTATCTAAATAGGACCCTTGTCAATAAATAAGTTTTACTTTATTGCTGCATACATTAAAAATAAATAAATACATTAAAAAACCGAAATGTTTCGAAATTTGAATAATGGTCATTGCAAATAAATTACCATTTTCGATCAGATTTGGCTCTGGCTTCTGGTGTTTAGTTGTCATCTTTAATTGGCGGTCCCATGCTCTTGGTTCATAGGTATTTTCGGTTAGAGGGTGAAAATGTATAAAGTCCCCCAACCAATTGGCTTGATTAAACATAACGCTTTGTTAGGCATACATAAGCGCATGCCCATTGCGCCCTTGTAACTTTTAACGTCAATCAAAAGTTCTGGATTTACTGCTGTAGAAGAACCCATAACATGAAGCGATTATGTGTTATATAGCGCCTCTAGGAATGGATGTCAGAGATATAAAAATAGAGTGATAGAGAAGTAGTAAGTAAATTAATAATTCGATTATCCAATAATGAAATTAATATAATTAATACATTTATAAAATGCCAAAGTTTTAAATTAATAATTGAAATGTCTAATACATAGTCGAAGTTAATTTTCGTACAGTAAGCGAACTAAGCTTTAACAGAGATATGTGAGATGTACCTATATGAGAGCCACTATTTTGGTCTAATAAAGATTGGTGCATTAATATAAGCAAGATATATTGTGAAATATATTATTGACAATTCCCAATATTTTTAAATAAGGCTGAGGGCATGCAGATTTTAAACAAATAAATAATTTTAAGTAATATACCATCTTATATTTTTTGATTGAACAATCATTACAAGCTATTCCTTAATCAAAAAGAAAGTCCCGGATATATTTTTCTTTCATATCATTACATACGACAGGTGATTCTCATAGCATTTAGGTCAACGCATGAACTATTTAGTTTTTGAGGGTCTGTCTTAAACGCCCTTGTTTACTATTCTAATTTCGGTTTTTATTGAATGGATTGTTTGGCGGCTGTTTAAGCTGATCATTAATTTTTAATTAAGCCCGTGGGCGATGGAATCATCATAATTAATGTGGTTAATGTTGTGTGTAAAGCTGTTTTTATGACTTTCCTCAAAAGTACGTTTTATTTACATATTTAAATATTAGATACACTTATTAACCTTAAAAATGTAAGAAAAAATTATCTATATATAACCTTGAAACGAATTAACATAGAAAACAGAACATAGGATGTATTCATATAAAGTTCTGGGCTAAAGCTCTTCTTGATAATTTAAATTATGTTTTAAAGACATAATAACCGTTATTTCGGCCCTAATTATTCATCAGCATCGAAGAAAATGACGCAATGAGGATTATCATTCAGTGCAATGAACTGTTCTCATATGCTTAATCTTTTAATAGATCTATGTAACGCCAAATTTTCTAATTCAAATTCAAAATTAAAATATTCTTTATACAAATAAACTTGTAAACAAGTGCTTTTGAATCGTCAACTCTAATGCTGGTTCGGAAAGCTGTTCCAACCGAGAAGAGTCAGCTAAAAACTCGGCGGGTGCTCTTTGAAAAATACAATTCTTAATACTAGTTACATTTAATCGTTTCTATCTTGTACAGGGTCGAACAATATCTGTATCCACGCATTATTATCGTCTAAATAATCGTCAATAGTATAGTAGGCTTTCTGTATCAGCCTCTCTTTAATAGTGTTTTTAAACTGCTGTAATGGCAAAACTAAAATTGATTGCGGAATTTTATTATAGAAATTTTATAATCTAAATCAGACTTTAAAGAAATATGACTTTATGATGAAGCCATACGTATCGTGAAAATCATGAACTGTATAGGATATTTCTGTTATTTACGACGTTGCTTATAACCAGTAATAGTTAAACATTTAATGAACATTAAATCAGTATTTGTGGCAACGAAATCGGATATATCGTAGAGACGAATTTGAAACAAGTTATGTTTATTTAATCGAATATGTACTCACATTTAGTTAATTAATTTAATTAAAATTAATCACTGTTCAAAATGAAATGTAGCCAACCTATTTATACTTTGCCACCTGGTACAGGCTCGGTGTAATTTAAACGCATGTGTTTAAAATTATGATTAAATATAACTACTTTAACTTTAATAAAAGTATTTAATTGTACTTATCTGTAATGGATCAGATATCTATCTGTCAGTAATAATAATAATTTGTTTAAAATATAAGATCAAATAGAAGATTGAACTTAATCTATATTTATGAATTCAAAATAACAATTATGTGTATTTATCCGTCGCGTGTTATCCGGCTGTATGAAGAGGGATGAAAATCATGTGACCAAAAGAGTTTTAAATATCAATGTGGATGGATGTATGGCTAGGGGGAGGCCGAAAAAAAGATGGATGGATTGTGTGAAAAATGATATGCATGTTAAAGGAATGGCACCAAAGTTGACGTATGATAGAGGAGAATGGAAGAAGAAGACATATTGTGCCGACCCCACTTAGAGTGGGATAAGGGTAAGAGAATGGATGGATGGTGTGTTATCCGGCTATGTAGAATAGACCACCCTCATTTTTTACCGAGGTGTCGTAAAAAACGACTAAGGTAAGTTGACCCACTGTGTGGTATCCGGTTGAGTAAAATAGACCACCCTCTTTATTACTGAGGTGTCGTTAAATATGACTAAGGTAATTTGACGTCAGGCAGGCGGCTGGTCCTAAAATACGTAGCCAAATCATGTAAACAACATGTTTATAACATGTTGTGCCGACTTCACTTAGAATGGATAAAGGCAGGATGATGAGGATGAAGAATTTTGTGTATTTATAATTTTTACACAGTTTTTATTAACTTTGTTTTAACTTTGTCACAGAACATAGCAAGAGAGGTAAATTTTAAAAAATAACAATAGCCAATATATTCCGCTAAGATATTTTGAAAAAGTGCGCAGTAATATTCAATGTTTTGGCTTGCTGCTTTACTTTTTAAACCGACCACCTGTTTTCAACGGTCCATCAGATTTATTACCAACGAAACATATAAAACATGTAATAATATATATCTTCTTATCTATTAATCATAAATCATATTTCCCTTTATGATGAAACAGATAGTTTATCGTCTACCAAAATCTTTATGCAAGTGTTTTAAACGAACGCATTATAATGCTTATTTATGTTTTCTAATATCTAAATAACCACTAGCATCGGCATTACTGAAGTGCCGCTTGCCACGGAGTAGGATAACTTTTTAAAATAACATGTGAATGAAATTCAATCTTATTCCAAGGGCATATGATTTGAATATCTTTATTTTTCATCAACGCATGCTCACTTTGTTCGCGATTGAGTAAAAGATAAGCGGCAGAATGTCACTCCACGCGATGCCTGTTCCATTACTTTTTTTAAGGCATTAATTAATTAAAATTTTTATTTCGTTGTTGCATTTAACAGTTTGTCGGTTGTATCTTCGGTGCAGTAAGTATTTGTAATATATAAATATACTTTTTTAATTTGATCTACTTATAATTTCTGCAAAACTTGCTGATTTGGGGATTTGAAAAACTAAATTGATGCGACCGAAGTTGCGTCCACTGCTTGTAATTCAATATAAAAATGACCTTTGTCTACATTAGTACCATAAACTTATCCTTCTGCCCTTATTTCTCTCTAAGTTGTGTCGGCACCACATGTTATAAACATGCTGTCACATAATTTGGAGGCGTTTTTAAGATCAGCCGCCTGCCTGACATCAACTTGCCTTAGTCAACTTTTCCGACATCTCGGTAAGAAATGAGGGTGGTCTATTCTACTCAGCCGGATACTGCACGGTATTAGTATCATAATCTTAAGCAAATTAATATATTGCAAATTAATATATTGCATTGTATACGTTTTTACTTGTAAATTTACACACTATGGAAATATAAACAAAAAAGATTCGCCAAATTTAGCTTTCATAACATTTAAAGGTGGTAAATTAATTTCGAGAAATACAGAGTGTTATAATCGCCTTGAAATGTAATTACCGACGCTTTCAGCAAGCAATAAACGTGATAGCGAGCGTATGCGATGAGTAACGGAATAATGGAAGCTCCCACTTCAAGTGGGAGGTTGTTGTGTTAAGTTTCTTACTTAGTGTTAAGTTGCTTAGATATTATTTGATTTTAAATAGGTAATATTTATGGAATTAAATTTTGTTTTACGGAATTCTTATATGATGTTACATTATTACATTTGCAATATTGGGTGACATTATTTTTTTGTTTAAATGAAAATTACACTATCTAATAGCAAGCAGCTTCTTGTCGCTAATTGATAAAACAAAGCCCTCTCCTTGACCTCTTTTTGATGTTTACAAACACGAATTGAACAAGGGCCGCTTTTGTTTTGTTAACCGATATTTACCTTTTACTTAACTCATTTTCTCTTTCCTAATTAACGGTATAAATATTTTTCAGAGATCCACTGTTTAGAGAAATAAAATAAATACAGATCTTGTAAGTTGTTAGATTGAGATTATGTTTTCAGATTTGATACGCATTGACTGGTTCCAAAAAGTGACGAATTCATCGATCACATCATCATTATAATCAGTGCTATTCACATGATATTTCCGGAAATTAATTGATAGTTGTATAAGGGAAAGTGCGTTTAAATTGAAGCAGTCAAAATTCATAAAATCAGGCATTACTTTGAGATTCATACTTGAGATTCATAATAAAAAAGTAATAGGTAATAAAATTATTTTGTTATAATCCGCGATAAAGTAAAATAGAAAATATAGGTATATAATGATAGAATATCTGGGTGACCGAGCTTCGCTCGGTATTTTTTTACACTAAAAATCTTTAAAAAAAGAAAAAAACCATTATTTAGTTGGGATCGATCCTTGGCACTCACATTTCTCGAGGCTGCCCGCTAACCGAATAAGCTACGTGGACTTGACAGTTAATGGCGAAAATTCAATTCAATATAAATGTTAGTGTTTTTTAATGCCCAAAAATAGGGACAATATTTTTTTTACATAAAACCTAGCTAGATCAATTTTTCTCCCCCAAAACCTCCTAAATGCTGAATTTCAGGAAAATCGTTCTAGCCGTTTCCGAGATTCGGAAAATATATATATACAAGATTAACTCATTTAAATATTAAGATATAGATTAACAAGGCGAAAGATTTATACGTTTCGAAGGGAAACCAGAGTTAAATGTAGAGTGGATACCCGATGCGTTTTCATACCAGATACATGCAGGATTCATCAAAAGAGGTGCACAAACCTCCACCACCGCCACTGCAATACACTAGCACTACACACGTTCACTGTCACAAACGCAACAATCGTTTCGCCCCGCAAGCAAAGCATGATGAGAAGTCGTTTATCGTGAAGTCTATCTCCTGATGATGCTTCGGTTTTGGGGCGAAACGATTGTTGAGTATGTGATAGTGAACGTGTGTATTGCTTGTGTATTTTGGTGGCGGGGTGGGTTTGTGCATGTGTTTTTACATGCCTAGCGAAAACTTAAATAGGGTAACATTTCCATCCTAAGTATCGTCCTAATTGTATTGTTGTGGTTAATAACTTGACTTTACTGTTGCAGGTCGAGAGTCAATCCTCCAGTGCTGAGTCGCCAGTACGACCAATATAGCCAGGCGTACGACAGTGTATTTTATAATTAATAGGCAAATTTATGGCCGACATACCATCCTATCGCATCAAGCAAGTGTATTGCTGGGTTTGGAATTAGAGAATTAGATTATGTACTGACTTTGCAGTGACTTTACAATGAGAATGTGGAAAGGTCGACGCTACTCTGAAGAAAGCAGTATCGATAGACCACAATTAAATTGGAAAGTAACCTTAAAAGGTCATTGAAAGGAGCAGCATCAAAGCGGTCACGTTGCATAAAAAATTTATGCATACGAGTATGTAGTCCAACGCCTCATACAACAAAGATGATTTTAAAGGGTGCAAAATATAAACACTATCCAAAAATCTATCATTTATTAAACTTCCCTTCCCTGACTTTTTACTTATCAATATTTCGACTATCGATAAGTCACGTAACATTATTCAAGAGTGCTTAGTTCCCATTATCGATGTCACGCGCGCGTCTCTAGTGGCCGTGTTTGCCAACTTTGCGGATTACTTGGCGGGAAAACACTAATTGATAACCAGTAGTGGTTATCAAAAGATTGTAGATATGAATGACGATGAATTGAATTTTTTTATAAAATAATTTTTATGAATTGGATGCAAATTTGAATTTTAAATTAAATAATAATCGAATAATAAGATTCGCGTTCAATTCCTCACTACAAAACTAGTAGTTTACCGCACAAATTGATCGTATAATGTATCGATAGATGTTATATAAAACGTGTAAAATAGCAAATTTATTGCAAGACAATACTCAGTAAGCTAATATTTTATCCATACTAGTATTTTAAATGAGAAAGTCTGTCTGTCTGTTACATTTGCACGGCTAATCCGTTTGAGCAATGTCGATAGTATGATTGAAGCTTATTTATCAGTCTAGCATAAAGACTACTAAAATTTCTGTTATTACTTCGGAAACAAAGTAAATCAAAAGGTAAATAATTCCATGTTAAAAAAAACCTCATTAGGATAACTGCATATTGTTTGACAAAACATGGAATAAACATCTATCCAAAGCTGAGAGTAGGTACCTTAGACAACCCACTCTTATAGGTAATGTATATACTTAATATAATTTTTTTAATGTAACGAATATTTACACTTACATATTAAATTTTAAAATAACTTACTTAAGTACAAAGTTTTCTTTTACTTTTTATGAAGTGCTTGCAGGCAAACTATCGATAAGTCTATGACTCCACTGTGGTGAAAAAAGAGAAGTGTCATTTCATAATCCAGTCGAACTAGCGCTATGATTAATCGGGTCGAGAAGTCACACAGCCTGAATCCACCTCAATGAGTGCCTCGCATTTCGACGCCATAAAGAATAATCCAGACGGCCGACCTAAACATTGGGTCCAACATATCCAACAACGTTTTTCCTGCTTCAGCTTACGAAACTACAGCACGCGAAAAGGAGACAAAAACAGTTTTAAGAGCACGTCGTCTAGTCATTAGTCGTGATTACGGTCGAGCCGGGATGAATTGACATCTGGGACGTCCGCGCGGGGAACTCGTCGCTTTCCCTTCTGAGGTTTTTGCTAAATTTTAAGCGACCATCGTATTCTATGAAATATGTAACATATATTCTCAGATGAACATTCTTATGCCAATAAGTTTGATGTCATAGCTCATAAATAGTATTGAAAAAATAAGGAAAGTCGTACGCATGAATCATAAAAAGAGAATGTTACGAAGTGGATAGGAAACCTTAGTTAAACGGTAAAAGGCTTCGTGTAAGCGTTTATACAAATCCTAACAACTTTAAATGAATAAGCTGAAGGAGAAATACAATTAGGAATCTGAAAAATGCTGATTATAGTATAAACATTCGCTCGATATAAAATAAATTTCGCAAAGAGCAGCTTTGCAATGTATTACACGCTAACGAGTATATCACAAACTTACCTAATGCTGTACTGGCCATTCTCATCGATTGTACTTGCATATCTTCTGGTGAGCCTTGAGGCAGCTTTCTTTTTCTCGGTCTTCCCTTCTGACTCGTTCCACCAGTATAGTAATGATTCGGAGAACCATTTTCACTGTTCATTTCTTGACACCTATTATAACATATTTTGTTTTATAATAACATATTAGACATATTAGAAACTAATGTGTACATTATAATAAACCTAAGCTCATTAATACTGATATTATAAATGTGAAGATCTGTGTGTCTGTTACGCTTTCACGGCTAAACGTCTGGACTAATATAGCCGAAATTTTAACATATGGGATAGACGGATAACAGCCGTTCTATAAAAAAATTGATAAATACAAAGTTCTTAATTGAGGGTTTTTAAAAATAAATTTAACATGAACGAGGACACGGGTAACAACTAGCAATAGATATAAAGATTAAAGAAAAAAAGGGAAATCAACAAAAATGTTAAATAGAGATTCTAAATGTTGGATGACTGTTAATCAGAAAATCATGACTGATATTATTAAAAACCGTCCTAATCATACAGGACGTAGAAAGTTCTTGGGATGTATCTAATATACCTTTAAAATAGAATTAGGATTCTCTAATTTATATGGTGAATATTTCAGTGGAGTCCATAAGTCTTTAAGTCCCACATAAAAACTTGTGAATATTTTAATAACTCTTTTAAAGGTAAACTAAACATAAACCTATTATATGGCTGTCTTGAAAAGCGTGCGTTTTGGACTTAAGTTATTCACGCCTGCTACAGATATATTAATTGATATTTTTGAAGTTACTTTCAACTTATATAAAATTTACATTGAATTTTTTAAATTTACGTATATTTTTATACATTTTTACTCATCATCCTCCTACCCTTATCCCACTCTATGTGGGGTCGGCACAACATGTTTAAACATGTTGTTACATAATTTGGCTGCGTTTTAACGACCGGCCGCCTGCCTGACGTCAACTTACCTTAGTCGTATTTTACGACACCTCGGTAAGAAAGAGGGTGGTCAATTCTACTGAACCGGACACCACACGGTGGGTCAACTTACCTTAGTCGCCTTTTACGACACCTCGGTAAGAAATGAGGTTGGTACTATTCTACTCAGCCGGATACCACACGGCGGGTCGTCTTACCTTAGTCGCCTTTTACGACACCTTAGTAAGAAATGAGGGTGGTACTATTCTATTCAGCTGGATACCACACGGCGTTTTTATACATTTTTACTCATTTCTGAAATATAAAATGTAATGCAGGTCGAAATCAGCTCATGCTACAAGTACTGTCACTCGATAGTACTTGTCATTATATCACTGATATAATTTATTTTCTCCGTATTTTATATGATCTACATTAAGAGTCGCGCATATTGACAGGAGAGAGCGTGTGTATCTAGTATTACACGAATCCAATTATTTTCTTTTTAATGACGAGGTACAAGTACTTCATGTACGAGTATATAATTTTATATACTAGCTATGGTTGAATGACATTTCGCGTAGTTTGGTCTCGTTTTGACATCAATATACGATCGAATTGTTAATATTCATATTTACGCTAATATCAAATCTGGGGCTGATCTGTGGGTAAAGATAAGCAGCAATTTAATTAAAATTAAAAAAAATCTAACAGATTTAATATGTATTAACAATGACAATATTTAAAATATTACTTTTTAATCATTACTAATGTATTCGGTTAGATGACCTTGTGCCTAAATCTTATTTATAAAAAGTTTAAAAAAATTGCTAAGATTTTTCTTAGCAATTTTTGCATGGACAAAATTGATATGCATATTTAACACCTTCATGTGCAAAAAAGGTAGACACTTTTGGCATACACGGGCTTTCATGCCATAGGAGCTCTTGTAGACTTTTCCGTCATGGTTCTCTTAATCATACAATCAAAAGAGCTCTTGCCGCCATCGACATTCTTGCACTTCTTCGGCTTCGACTTCTGACGCCTAAATTTCATTTAAAACATCTTAACTATTTTAGATTATACTAGCAATGCCCGCGTCATAATGTATTACAAAGTTTTTACCACATGAATCCCGATGAAAAGTAGCCTATACGTTAGTAGCCCGAAACGTCATCTATATTGCAGTAAAAATCATTTAAAATCGGTTTAGCCGTTCCAGGATCATACTATTGATTTAAACCTTCCTCAAGAATTGCACATGTGTTAAAAACTGTATAAAAATCGGTTCTGTAGATTTTGAGATTATAGATCACTTATAGACAGACAGCTTTATTGATTTTGTTTAATAATATGTATATTGATATACGTCAAACACAATTGTGTGCATTGTGCCATTAAAAACGTTGATTTAAACAATGTTTTTACTTGTAAACATTGTTCATGTCGTCATCACAAAATACCTAAACCTTCTTCAAGAATTGCACATGCGTTAAAAAATGTATAAAAATCCGTTATGTAGATTTTGAGATTATAGATCATTTACAGACTTGTTGATTTTGTTTAATAATATGTACATTGATATACGTCAAACACAATTGTGTGTATTGTGCCTTTAACAACGTTAATTTAAACAATGTGTTTACCTGTAAACATTGTTCATGTCGTCATCACAAAACTCATCCATTACCTAAACCTTCCTCAAGAATTGCACATGCGTTAAAAAATGTATAAAAATCCGTTATGTAGATTTTGAGATTATAGATCACTTACAGACTTGTTGATTTTGTTTAATAATATGTACATTGATATACGTCAAACACAATTGTGTGCATTGTGCCTTTCAAAACGTTAATTTAAACAATGTGTTTACCTGTAAACATTATTCATGTCGTCATCACAGAATTCATCCATGCAAGCGCTGTCGTAATGCGGCCTGCAGTAAATAAGACCATTCCTCATGCCGAAAACGTCCCCTTTTGATAGCAATGTCCCACATGCGATACACGTGAAGCAGGTGAGGTGGAAGACCATGTCTCGAGCTCTCATCACGAGCTCGTTGGCTGTGATGCCATTGCCACACCTTGCGCATCGCTTTACGCAAAATAACCTGAAACAAATCCTACATTCGATCTGTGGTGTTTATTATACCTTTGTTAATTGACAACTTCTAAGATCATGAGCACCGGCAGCATGGTGCAAGAAGGCTCAATCGCACCCCCTGTTTTGAAAGAAAGTAGATAGAAAATTACTACAGTAATTCCTTTACGGATATGGCTGTTAAACTTTGGAACACAATACCTCGTTATATCGCAATTTTTAAAAGTCCTTCGCTTTTTTTACTTTTATTTCCCTAGGTACTTCTTAGTACTTTTTGCGGTAATTTTATGCATATATTTATATATGGTTATTTATTATATGTTTTTACTATTACAACTTATATAATGTGATATAATTAAAATTACTATCATTTTATACATATATTCTAAACTAAACGAAATTTATATTTTATTTTTTTTTTAAAACATTTGTTCGATCATTATCCCTCTAATGATTTCTCGATGCCATTGTTTTTCGCTATGAATAGTGATTTTTTTCAATCACCTATTTTACGACCGCCCGCCTACCAGACATCAACTTACCTTGTCCTATTTTACGATACCTCGGTAAGAAAAGTGAATGATCTATTCTACACATCCGGATACCACACGGTGGGTCAACTATCTTATGCAGCGATGAAAAATATTGGCAAAATTCGTGACATGCTGATTTCTACACGGGTGAAGCTGCTGACACAGCTAGTATCAATAAAACCTTAAATATCAATAAAAAGAAGTTACTGTACTATTTGAAAACACAATTACACCATATGTTGAACACAGAAACCATAGGGGAAGGATGTTTGTCAAATCATGTCAAGTTACAATCTCAAATGTCAAACTCGATAAGGGAACACTGGATAATGACGTGCATACACCTGTTTTGTTTAGACAACCTCGCTGGGTATTATACACGAGAAGCGTACATATTTTTAACGATGTCCACGTCACTACCACTTTAGGGTTCTTTTTTTTTGAGTGCCGTGAAATAGAGTGTTATTTAAAATAAGATACGAATCTTCGTTCTCCTGCTCGTCCTAGTCTATGGTCGGCATAACATGTTATAAAAATGCTATCACATGATTTAGCTAGGTATTTTACGACCGGCCGCGTGAGTTCAACTTAGAAGCCTTTTACGACACCACGGTAAGAAAGAGGGTGCTCTATTTTACTCAGCCGGGTACCACACGGCGGATTAACTTACCTTACTCGCCTTTTACGACACCACGGTAAGAAAGAGGTTGCTCTATTCTACTCAACCGTATATCACACGGCGGGTCAACTTACCTTACTCGCCTTTTACGACACCACGGTAAGAAAGAGGGTGGTCTATTCTACTCAGCCAGATATCACACGGTGGGTCAACTTACCTTAGTCGCCTTTTACGACACCATGGTAAGAAAGAGAGTGGTCTATTCTACTCAGCCGGATACCACACGGTGAAACAATTCAATTAAAATTCTTCAGGTAATAACAAAGCTGGCTCCGCTTATCAAAGAATCAGCTTGGCGATTCAACGCTCCCAGCATTCTTGAGACCACTCCACGTGGGCATTATTAAGATAGTACTACCGTGTAAGTAACTTAAGATAGATATAACTTCTATATTTTCGTTGTTAATAAATGTTATTAAACTAATAACACGATTTCCGGACTAGTTTCCTTAGAAGTATATGGGTACTAGCTTTTATCCGAATCTTCGTTCGCGTACACTGTTGTCGCGTGATAGGTTGATAATAGATAGCGCTTTTCAATGTCATCCTATTTCTGTAGAATTAACAGGGCGTCTATATGTTACCCCGATGTATAAGGAATATTTGTGCTAAATTTCATCGGTATTGGTCCAGCAGATTAGCCGTGAAAGAGTAACACACATACTCACAAACTTTCGAATTTATAGTATTAGTAAGATAGGATAGGAAATGATTGTCAGGGATATAAATGTACTTATTTTCTTGACCACAACTGATAATGTTCAGATGGAAATGTTTATGTATACTTCAGAGAATCGAAATTCTTAGTATCATTAGTGATGAGTCACTTTTAAGAATGAGTTTGCGAGGAGGAAGGCCAGCTAGTTTGAAAGAATTTAAATAGTCAACGAGCGAGCTAAGGGCGTCTTATTATCGATTTTATTATTGTTATACAGTAGCCTTGTCATTTTAATTAGTAGCTGGATGACCGAACCTTGCGCGGTATTTTTTTTTAATATGAAAAAAAAGTAAAAAAAAAGAAGAGACATTTAAAAAAATAAATACCTAGCTAGAACGAATTAATTAAATTAATAGTATAAACATCTGTGGCCTTTATATTTCAATATCGAAATAAAGGATATGTCATTTAATAAAATAAAAAAACGTCGTGTGGCATCCGGCTGAATAGAATAGTACCACCCTCATTTCTTACCGAGGTGTCGTAAAAGGCAACTAAGGTAAGTCGACCCGCCGTGTGGTATCCGGCTGAGTAGAATAGACCAACCTCATTTCTTACCGAGGTATAGTAAAAGGCAACTAGGGTAAGTTGACGTCAGCCAGGCGGCCGGTCGTAAAACCGCAGCCAAATCATGTGACAGCATGTTTATAACATGTTGTGCCGACCCCACTTATAGTGGGATAAGGGCAGGAGGATGATGTCATTAAATAAAAAAATTGTTATTGTATTACCTAGGATTTGCGTTATAATAATCTTTTTATCAACTTTGCAAGAGCATATCTACTATTTAAGACAAAGTATTAAAAACTTGAGCAAACTTTATAAATATCAGCGCTTAAGCTGACCTCGATCCTCTTTATCTTAACCCCTGTATCTTCAAAGCAAGTTTTTTGTTCAAATTTTGAATATCAGTTATGGATGTAGGCGTTAGTTTGCGAAGCTCCATAATAAAGTAATGATTATATTATTTTTCTTTAATTCGCGATAAAACACAATAGCTGTATTGATAAATATAGAATATACTATCCGTTTTCATACCTGATTCGTAAAACACGTACTGCATATATTCACTACCACTATATCAACCAATCGTTTCGCATAGTAACCGAAGCTTTATCAGGAGACAGACTCTACGACTAAATCCTAAATCGACGCATTGCTTACTTCCTCCTTCCTTATTTTTCGTCTTTACTTTACTTCCATACAAATAACACACATTAACAAATTTGAAACAATGTAGAAAAGTGTTTGTAAAATTAAATATCATAGAGTTTTTGACATATTGACTTTATAATTAGTATTTATTTTTTATACAACTTGACATCAAGATCCGTAATAAAATTTCATGATATAGAGCGAATTTAACGTGAGATTGCAGTACGGAAGGGATCTCTGGGATGCAAATTTGAATTTATTTTGATGGATTTGAGCCTTGTTCTTCCAGGTTTTTGCTTATACTTGAAATTTGTTGGAAACTTATTCTTATCTCAGGTAAGGTAAGGTAAGCAAGGCTAAATAAGAGAGTGCTAATACAGTTATTAAGTATAATAATCCTTGATGTCAACAACAAAATAAGCTCAAAAAACAGATAAAATGAAAACTTGATAATATAAAAGCAATATAGAGCAAGTAAGCTGTGGTAGCCCAGCGGTAACACCGTGTGACTCTTTCGAGGAGATCACGGGTTCAAACCAGGGCAAACATCAATGAGTTTTTCTGTTAAAACTTATGTGTCTAATTGATAATTGCAATTTATCACACGCTTTTCGGTGAAGTAAAACATCGTGAGGAAACCTGCATATCTCTAGAGAATTCTGGAGATATGTGTAACCTACCAATCCGCATTGGAGCAGCGTGGTAGGTCTAAGCTCCAATCCTTCTCTTCAAAAACGGAGAGAAAAGGCCTATTCTCAGCAGTGGGATAGTTAAAGGCCGCTACTTACTTACTTTTTTACTTATAATTTTTATACAGTTTTTAGTAACTTTATTTTAACTTTGCTACAGATTATAGTAAGATAGGTTAATTAGAAAAAATAACAATAGCCAATATATTCCGATATAAGATATTTTATTTGTAGAAAAAAAAAAGTTTAAAAAAATCAAGTCTATTTTAAGTGCGCATGCTATTCTCATCACTGGGATAGTAACAGGCCGCTACTTTACTTTTACTTTTTTTATAGAGCAAGTGTTAATGTGTATCCTCCCTTAACTTAAAGTAAACATAGGCATGTTCTTATAAGACAGATGTATAATGTATTTAGTATGGTGAACAGGTGTGTGAACCGAACAAGTGTATTGGATATTGAGTGACATGGACACCGCCCCATTAATTGCAAGAGTTGACATATGACAACATTGGAAAACTAAATGCTGAAATATTTATTGCATTATGTTTTTATACGCACGTTACCATTAATAATAGCGAGTGACCTTTAATTGCCATTGGAATAACGGCATTTCAATTTTTTTTAAGTAATATTATTTTAACAAAGGACCTCACGATTACGAATTTTAAAATATAGCTACGCGTGTTCTTAATAATACGGTACGTGAGTGTTAAATTTCTTTATCTTATACCGTTTATTTTTTGAAGTAAATTGTGAATTACATACATATGGATAGCATTCCTAATGTAACGGAAAATTAAAGTTATTAAATAAATTTGTTTAAAAATCTAAAATTTAAAATTTGTGGAGATCCCGTGAAGAAATCTCATCATTCTCCTGTCCTTATCCCACTCTAAGTGGGTTTGGCACAACATGTTGTCACATGATTTGGATAGGCATTTTGTGACCTGCCGCCTTCCTGACGTCGAGTTACCTTATTCGCCTCTCGAGACACTTCGTAACAAAGAGGATGGTTTATTCTACACAGCCAGATACTACACGGCGGGCACTTACCTTAATCGTCTTCTACGCCACCTCGGTAAGAAATGAGGGTGGTCTATTCTACCACACGGCGGGTCAACTTACCTTGATCGCCTTTTACAACACCTCGGTATGTTGAGAGGGTCTATTCTAGATGGTCTATTCTACTCAGCCGAATCCACAATCCGGCTAAGTAGATAAATACCTAAAGACCATCTAGAATAGAGAAGGTGGCCTATGAAGAGACCTATGTCCAACAATGGACATACCTACATCGTTTAAAGAAGATAAAGATAGTATGTAGTAGTTACCGTTAGTACAATGCAGCTTTTCCTCTTTACATATCACGTACAAGTAAGAACTGCTAACAATTCCATTTAAAATACATTTACATTGGTAAAACACAAAACAATTTTAAACAGTAAAATGATGGTCAGCTTCAATTTCGCATCGGCAAAAAGTTCGCTTTTGCAAAATAACTGGCCACTTGCTACACGTTTTTGTACTGTGAAAATGTTTTACAATATTGCGTAAAAAGCTCGACATTTGGCAATCATTATTTTATATATTGTGTGCACTTAAAAATATTATTAACACTATTTTGGTTAAAATTTAAAATATTTAACGACGTGATTACTTATTTTCACTTTAGACCGTTTTTTAAAGAACAGATTTTTTTTAGGTTTTTAATATTACCTGCTGATTAACAAAATCTTCATTTTTTTATTATGCAAGCACCTTATAAATAAGAGGTTAATAAGGTTGCCAAATGTACTCGTAATTTTATTATAAACATTTAACAATTAAATTCATTTATTATATAAGTAACTGTTCGACCACGCGTTGCTGTGGCTCAGTCGAATTCCTCTCGAAACAGAACTCAAAAGATCTTAGATCTCAGATCAGACTTTAAAAAAATGCTCCGATCGCCAAAAAACTTTATATGATCATCCGCTGATCATTTATTAAAGATTGTCTGAAAATAAATGCCAGCCCTATCGTGTCACAAAAAAAACCTTGAATAATTTGATATTCTTTTTGTAGATTTTCTTCTGGGAGCAGTGTTATCCAATCTAGTATAATAAATATTAAAGTCTGTTATAGGAAGCGCTGGATCAATATAGATGAAATTTTGGTACAATTGAACCTTATCTATTGAAAAATCTCGGTTTTTCTTTGAGAATAGGAAAAAACATAAAGAATATTTCACAATCGATGCGAAAGTTTACTGTATATCTAATTAAATACAGAGATTAACTTAGAAACAAACAAATTTCTGTATGAGAAAGAAAAATTAAATGGCCCATTTAAGAATAACCTTTTTTTTACATTAGCACAGAATATATGGAGGTGATAACATACCTGTAGTAATCTTCCTTGCAATAAATGTTTCCATCCCGCGAGAAACAGGTCAACTCGCTATCCAGGGGCAAGCGGCATTCGCAGCAGCGCAGACAAGCCCCATGCCATTGTCGATCTACTGCCAGAAGGTAATACCTACGTACATATATAAATAAAGATAAATTGTACCTCCGATCTCAATAAAATGTGCTTTAAACATTTATTTTTACAGGAGCATCGTCTAAATTTGTTGATCTTTTTATTATTTTGCTCGGTAATTTTTTAAAAGATAAAAAATACTATAAAGAAAAAACAAAAAAAGCGCAGGGTGCCATGTAGGAATCGATGCCAGGTTATAAACTTGTTTTGGTTCGCGCGTTACCATTAGGCTATCAACACTTTGCTCTCAAATATCTATTGTTTTCTGTTCCTATTTTATTTTCGCGATAAGAACCGCAACCCTTGGAGGTTGTTAATTTTTATTCATTCTCATATAATAAGGCATTCGTAGGCAAAAAACTATAGACCTATTTATGTTAAACTATTTTAAAATACTCGCTCGCATATTTTTATTATTCTATAAATATCCATTTTTAGTGGTCGTTTTTTATGAAAAATTTATCATATGTAACTTTCCAACACATATGTTTTTACTTATACAATAAACTAGAGTTCGCGAGGAGGAGTTTTAACAATGGACAACTTTTTCTCACCGGCGCACGCTATATACAAAAGTTTTGTTAACTTTTAGTTCTGGCATCATCTCTCCGATATTTAGTGTTAAGCCGTAGACGTATCGACTTCCGTTTTCCACAGACAGTAAATATAATTTATATATTCTGTCTCGTAATGCTTTTATTATTTTATATACATATATCGGGATACACATAAAATAATAACAGTCTAATCATTAACACCTGTGATAGATCCATCATTTTCGGCTCTTTGAATTTTTCCAAAAAAATTTCATCCATTCATCTATGTACATATTATATTTTAGAAGATTCTCAATTTCTTTTTAATTATTTGTTACATTTGCATGAACTTCTCAGCAAACCTAACTCACTGGTAGATTACGTAGGGGTCTTTAATAAATATTCTATAAGTTGGTAGAATTTTTATAATTTACTAAATTATGTTTTTCATAACAATAACATTTTTAAAACATGTGCAAAGGTATATGTAAAATATAATGCATGTAAAATATTTTTAATGATTTATTTTTTTAAGCTTTTTTTAAAACTTTTTGATAAGTAATTCGAATCAGTACTTATATCTACTAATTCGAACTTACTTAATTCTTTCTTCGTACCTACTTAGAATATTCGTATGGTCAAGTAGGATTGTATGTAACTAATAATATAAATACTTGGTATAATGTTATACAAATGCCGACCACAATTGATAAAGGTTTTTAAATAATAATTAATGCACTTATTAATTATAATTAGCAAATAATAAATATGAAATACGTCAATGTGACGTCAATGACAAATTATGTAATTATCTCTATATGAATAATGTTAATATCGAAATTTGGTGTACCACTTTTGTGCATTTATACAAACACACTTAATTTCATAGATTTTTCTTTTAAAACGCCTTAAACAATTATATAATAGTAGAGCCTGACTACGTGTTGCAGGCCAGACTGTTTTCGGCTTCTCCTCTCTGAATATGTTCTTCTTCTTCTGAACATATAGTTAGTCTTGATATTACATGATCTCTACGTCATAGGATCTTACACAACTTGCCTCCAGCGGCTTCCTACGACCTTTTTGATGTCGTCAGTCTAACTCCGATGCGGTGTCGCCATTCAAGCATTTTAAGACCCTAAAGCCTAACTGATCTTCTCCTAATATTATATCGAGCGTTAATGTGAATTTTGCAATAACTTCTAAGATATTCATTATAATTATATGGTGTTAAAGATCAAAATGTTAAAAGGATAAATTGCTTCAGATAATTAACATATTTAACTTGATAAAGATTAATACTGTGTATTTTTTATGCAAGATACAAGACGATTTCTCTATTAGAATACATGTTATGTTATAATTTTTATATATCATTTTCTTTTTTGAAGAAGCATGATAATCGGTTCAGTAGTTTTTGAGTTAATCGCGAAATTAGACACCCAAACAGACGCGGACGACTTTGTTTTATTATGTATACGACCGTATGTAATTATTCTATATATTTATAAAAAAAATCATTCTCTGTTGTTTAAAATTTGATGTCACGCATAAATAATTAAAGGAAAATGAAATTATTAAATGAATCTTAATCGTTTCAATTTATTTATGAATTCATACCTACGTACGTATTCAGTACGTTACCAGTTTAACTCTTAATGAATTTTGACTTAATAAATTAAAAATAAGTACAATTTTATTAGTATACAAATAAAAATTACTTGATTTTAAACACAGCCGACATGAATACATGAATACATAAATAGTGTATTTCGGCACTACGAATAATAAATAATAACTAAATTATATCTTTCAAATTGTAATTATAAAAAAATGAAGTAATGTACTGTTAGTATGCCACTGCTGGGCACTGCTGGCCCCCTCGGACCTACTCTCTCCTTTTTGTTAACCTGTTCCCGAATATAATGGGGCTTTTTCCGTACATGCTACCTCGGTGTATACGCTTTAAAAGTGCCAAATTTCAACACTTTGGATGAGACGTGAAAATTTAACAAACAGACAACTGACGACGTTAAACTGGCAATGAATAATGTTTAGTTAGGAGTACCTTATAATATTGCAGCATATTTTTTAAATAAAATTTGCAGTTTAATCTATAAGAAGGTTCGTGCCTAATTTGTACTTTTTACGTTAACATTAATTTAATAGATTTTACAACCAACTATTCTGATTAGATTTAGATTGCCTTTATAAAAGAAAGTGATGGAATTAAATAAATAATAACCTAAAAACCTTTTTTCGTTTTCTTTATTTAAATTACTTCATCGTATTTTAATAGGAACCTCGCGTACTTAACTTACACAGGTTTATTTAAAACTTTCTTATGAATACCATGAAAAAGATTTTCCTTTCCCAATTTTCCTGGTTTTAACCAAACAACAAAGTATTACGTAAATCATATTTTCATTTTTACGACGCAAGCTAAAGAAATTTTTACCATTTATTATTGCTTACAAACCTGTAATGTCTTTGTATATAGCTCTATTATGAATTTGTAAAGAGAAATGGTTTGGTGCTAGAATATAATGCACTGTAAGAAACCTAAGCGTATAAGAGTTCTTTATATTGTAATAAAGCAAACTTAGAAACCACTTTAGTGCATAGAAATCTTTAAGTTTGTTTTAATGCCATTGCAAACCAGAAGTCAAGCACCACAATTCATAATCGTGTAAATAGTGCACACCTCTTAGCATTTTCTTGTAGAAAATGTGTAAAAGAAAACGCGAAGAAAGAAATTTCTAAGAAATGAAATAAAAACGGCTCCACCATGTGTGATTAAGTGCTACAAATATGAGTGTATTATGTTCCAAAAGTGACGTATAGAGTGAAATGTGTTTTATTACGGGTATATTTCTCAGGAAAGGACACTTACAATAATCATAGACGTTGGCGTTATTATGCGGAATTCTAAAGTGTAGTGTATATGTGCGTATCTTACCTTGTATGTTTATATACGAGATACATACGTGTAATACATACATGAATATACTCACACTAATACTAACGTACAAGGAAAACATTACACAATCTCAAAATGTACCACGTCAGTAAACATGGAGCCCTTGTTGAGAATGGACGTGCAGTGACCTATTATTTTACTTGTTAGTTCTTGTTTGAGCTTGTGCTATATTCATACAACATGAAAATAGTTACATCATTCTGAATGAATAATTTGATAATAAAATTCAGTTGTGAACGTCAATCTTGTGATGACCGATGTGAAAAAAATCTAGTATAAATTTCCTGAAACCTACCGCAGTTTTTGAAGTAATCCATCTCATATAGCAAGGCGGGCTTTATTTAGCTCCAGCTTAATTAGAATGATTTAGCACTCACTAAGCGTACAATCAAAGCATTATGCCAGAAAACAACTAAATTCCTTTTTATTTTACGTTTTTTAAAAGTAAAACTAGTATAATGTCATGAATAGGTCGAAAACTAAGATTATGGTTGTGGATAGAGCTCACAAATTAAATCTAACTGGCGTCCTTGACCTCGAACTGGTTAAGAATTTCATTTGTCTGGGCTCCAGCATTATAAACAATGGCTCCACAGAGTTAGAAATCCGAAGACGCATTGGCATGGCAAAGTCAGCAATGTCACAGCTGCAGAAAATATTGCGTAACTGAGAGAAACGACGCAAAGAGGAGGAATAGTATAATGATGGGACGCTATTAAATATACTCAAAAAAGCCTGCTAACTACTCATTAATACAACTCAATACTGCCTGCCAGACATAATTGTGAACCTCAATTACCTAGAGATCGAAATTTTGTTCGTTTGTTCGAATAATTACATGCATCTTACGTTTTGTCCCACCATACAGGACAAGACAAAATATTATTCCGTACAGTTTTAGGTTTATTTTTCCCCACCCCTACACACAGGCGCCTGTTGGTTTTTTTAAGATATAAATAAGATCAAACTTGAAAAAAATTAAAAAAATATATGTCGATCTGAATTGTTGCTTTAGAATATATATGTAAATGTAATTATTAAGATACTACTACTTACGAAGACTGCTACTGAAATTTAAAATGTTATTAATAGGTACTTCACCTGTCTTGTATTCTCCCTCCGCAGCCTGCACATTCGTCTGGGGTAGCAGGCGACCCCTCAGAACTTTCCCTTTCCTTCAGCATGTTATTTTCCGTCCCGCTCTCCGGAACACACTCACTATCTCAAATAACAAGATCGACTTTTCCTTGCATCTTTTGTTCGAAGTCATTTAAAACTGACATAGTTGCCGTAGAGAGTCTTCGAGAATTGTGTGGAAATCTCACGGAATCTGTTTCAAAACACAAAAAACATCGTTTGTAATGACTATTCTAAAAGTCTACAATCTATATTCTACATTCTAAACTATTAGGTACTTGTACGCTCCTGTTTTGTACGTAATCGTTTAATAACAGAAAAGCTAGTCTTGGAGACTTTAGTCTTTTTTTTATTCATAATTAAAAGGCTTTTACAGTCCAGTATGCACTCATTTAAGCCAAATAAATTTATGTACATAACTTTGTTTGACTTATTTATATAACTTTGTTCGACTTAAGTTATTTACTTGACTTGTTTGAGTAAGTAATTTTAGAGAAATTTCAGAATTTAAATCTTTGAGACCTAAAACTTGTCTTAACTCTTTTGCTTTTAGAAGAAAATTATTTTCTTCTAAAAGCAAATTTCGGATTTTATTTTTATTTTCGGGTCTTCGAGCGAATTACTATTATACTTAATTTTGTTAACAAAAAAAATTTATTTCACTTTAATATCTTAGTTTTTAATTACACTTACATTCATAATCTAATTAATATACAGATTTTTTTAATGACAGACTTTTATTACCAATTTTTCCACAACTTATTTCATTTTTATTAAGGATCCCTTTGTTTTGAAAATGTAATAAAGCCAATATTGCTCAGTAAAGATGCTGCTTTTCAACAGTGAAAGAATTTTAGAAATCGGTCCAGTAGTTTTTGTGTGACAACATCACAAACATACATACAAATCTTTCCTCTTTATAGTATAGATAGTAGGATAGGATTTTTAGGACCAGGGTCAACCCATATATAAGGTCCTGAGCAGGCGAGTACATCGCTAATTAGTAGGTATACTTAATGAAAAAACGTGATACTTTTTCTAGTCTTTGGAAAAATTTGAACATTACCAAAAAGTTTGCCTATATTCAATAAACCATAACTATAATATTAAAATATCATTATCTTCCTGCCCTTATCCCACACTAAGTGGGGTCGGCACTACATGTTATAAACATGTTGTCACATGATTTGGCTACATATTTCACGACCGGCCGCCTGCCTGACGTCAACTTATATTAGTCGTATTTTACGACACCTAGATAAGAAAGAGGGTGGTCTGTTCTACTTAACCGGATACCACACGGTGAGTCAACTTACCTTAGTCGCCTTTTACGACACCTCGGTAAGAAATGAGGGTGGTACTATTCTATACAAGCGGCTACCACACGGCGTATTACAATATTAAAATATAAAAACGTTGTTATGGATTCTTGCCGTAAAAATAAAAACGTGAAACATAATATTCGTAGAACATTGTATGAAGTACACTCGAAGCGAATGCTAAAAAGCGTCTGGTCCCGTCTATCAACTAACAGCGCTATGAAAACAAAAAAGGTATATTCAATCCATAAATTTGAATTCGCATTTTATGTTTATAGAAGCTTTCCATATACAACGCTATCTGCTGCCTCCTTAGCATATCATTTATAATTCTCCCGCTTCGACTGGCACAAATCAGCCTCTGTATACAATGGGACATCTATAAGGTATTATAGATGTTTATAGATACATCCCTTTTATTGGAAGAGACAATGGAGGTGGTTTATATGTTTTTTGTGTCTTATTCTGAGCAAAACTCGCGTATCTTTGAAGCGGCCAACATGATATAATAAAGCGAGATTGAAATTATACTAGTAACATATATTATTTCGTTGGCTTCGGTTGCTTTATCGATAAATCGGTTAGATTTTCATTCAAAAAATACGAGTTAAAACATATTTTGAGTGCTTTCAGAATATATCATTTTAAAAGAAAATAATTCGTCCTTGATTGCAAACATCTTCTACACATGATCTTTTTAAAGAAATAACTGTATTATGTATTTGTATTTTTGTGTTATTTAACCCTTTTGTAGTTCCTTAGGAATTTCGCCAATGACTAATTAAGACACAGTTGTCAAGTTCATACAATTATTTAGCAATCTATTAAGATACTTTTTTTTATTTACAGAAAAAATGTACAAGTTATATCTATCTTAAATTACTTAATCGCTAGGACTATACAAATCATGCCTATGTGGAATGGTCCCAAGAATGCTGGCAGCGTTTCCGCGCTGAATCGCTAAGCTGATTCTTTGCGCGAAAACGGAGCCAGCCTTCTTGTCACCAATAGTCAATACGATACTGCAAAAAACCGTAAAGTTATTTATAGTTTACCGAGATGACGTAAAAGGCAACTTAAATAAGTTTTTAATTATATTTAGCCGGATACCACACAGCGGGTTACGCTGTGTGGTATCCGGCTAAATATAATAGACCACCCTCATTCCTTAACGAGATGTTGTAAAGGGCGACTAAGGTAAGTTGGCCCACTATGTGGTATCCGGTTGAGTAGAATAGACCCACCCTCCTTCTTACCGAGGTTTCGTAAAAGGCGACTAAGGTAATTTGACATCAGGCAGGCAGCCTGACGTAAAAATCTAGCCAAATCACGTAACAACATGTTTAAAATAAGTAGCGCCGACTCCATTTACATGGGATAAGGGCAGGAGAATCGTACTAATATTATAAATACGAAAGATTGTGAGTATGGATGTATGTTTGTTACTCTTTCAAGGCGAATCCGCTGAACCAATATCGATGTAATTTGGCACAATTATTACTTATACACCGGAATAACATATAGGCTATAGAAATCCTGTTAATTCTACAGGAATAGACATTGAAAAGCGGCATCTATTATTGGCTTATCACACGACAACAGCCCGCGCGACCGAAGTCGCGGGTAAAAGCTAGTAATGAAATAAGTTTAAAAATTTCTTTATACTGTTAGTTCGAGTACACTGTACTAATAGTTTACTCACTCATTAAATCAACTAAAATCCACAAAATACGCCAGCTTTTCTCATCAGTATCACAAATAACCACTTCTGCTGAGCGATCGTACAAAATTTTAGTGCCAATAAAAACTCTTAGTAATAATTCAGTAAAACAAAACGCTATTGACCAGCCTTATCTAATCAAAAACAAAATAGCTCCTAAAGTTTTTATCAACCATTGCGTTTATTAACCTAAAACTGTAAATAGTTTTATGATGGTTGTTAATTTTGATAAGGGTGCTCTAAAACCAGGGTTTTCAAATTAAGAGCAATCAACGCGTTTATTGTAGCAGGTTTGTGTTAGTTAACTATACCTACTTGATACTAGCGCGGTCGTACCATAACAAATTATTTTATATGTTACGAGTAATTTATAGAAGTAGTCGTTACTTTGAGGAATTCCGTGGTACAAAAGTTATGATAGAATTATTATGCTATAATCCCCTTTCTTGAGAAAATCTATGTGGTGTTAAGTGTAGGAAGCAAAACCCTTTTCATACCTTATACATGCAGGAAGTTACAGAGATCACATATCACAAGATACCATCACCAACGGCATACAATACCAGCACTACACACATTCACTACGACAATCTCAACGATCGTTTCACCCCCCCTTAACCTATCATTAGGATAAAATCGCAATACGATTTTGTCGCATTGCAACTTCTGCAATAAGAAAATTACAGCAACTTTATTGCAGAATATTTATGAGTATCATTCTCGGAAAAATGATAATAAATATTTAGACTCGTAAAGTAGTAGGTATATAAAACTGAATGTTTATCTGTATGTGGTTTATAGACTTTGATGATATTTTCGGTCATCTTTAGAATAACCCAGCTGATTATCCTGTAAAATTTAGTAGTGATCGGAACATTTTTTTAACTGTTGAGTTTGGTTCGAGGTAAATTCAAAACCAGACTGAGCCACAGCAACGCGTGGCCGGACAGCTAGTATTGAATAAACGGTCTTTGTGCAAAATCAGTACTGACTATCCACTCTCATACCTACTTGTACATACGATCTATAGCAAAAACACGAAAGTTCGTATTTCGGACGATGATTCAATTTGGCCATGAAAGGGTGTTTAAAAGTTTACCTACTCTCAAAGTTATAAAACGCAACGGCTGTTAAAACTCTGCTACGTGTTAAATTGGCAAATTACGCTGTTTACAATTTCAAACTGAAATTTTCATTGCTTTAACATGTTCCGAACTTTACAAGTATTTAATGAATCGTTTTATTTTTGATCGTTCACAGCTTTACCATTTATAACGTAAGACTTTATTTGCGTCAACTTAAATGTCAAAATACGCTCAATCTTTTTGTGTACTATTACACTAATGTGTAAGTACTATTTTTTTCTTTAAGGTCCTTCTATATAAGGTGGCTTAACGTATGATAAAAAATCCCAACTTTCCTTAACAGACAAACAAAGACACTTAATTATTAAAAAATAGTACATAATTTACGACAACTAGAGCATTCATGCTTAAGTTAACGAAATCAAGAGTGGAGCATCTATAAAAAAATAATATACTTCAAATCATAGATCTATCACATGTTTGGCAAAAAACATACATCAGTTAGGTCGCTTACAGCAATAAGCGTTTTTGCAGTGTAAATTTACCTTTAACCAGTTTTTTTTGTAGGAAAAGTATTAAATAAACAAGCATACATCCATGTCATAACTTTAGTAATTAAATGTTACGTGTACTTGAAACAGTCCCGAGAAATAAAACTGGCTAAATTAGTTATTTGATTCAAGAAATATAAGAGTATACTATTTTTTCAAATAATGTTGCTGTCAACTTATAAAATGCGCTGCTAAGAATCATTAGAGAAGCTATGTTAATATTATATTTCAGTCATCAGTCATCGTCAGTCATCTCGTGTAATAAGTATAGGTACCTACACTCGGTTAAAGAATTTGCAAAAATAAAAGTAAAGTTTTGGCCTCCTATTATCCTACAAGCATAAGCCTCCTCTCTCCGTTTTTAGAGAGGACAGTTTGAGCTAAGACCTAATCTTCAATGGGGATTGGTAGGTTACACAGATCCTCAGAATTCTCTAGAGATATGCAGGTTTCCTCACGGTATTTTCTTCAAATGAAAAGCGTGTGATAAATTGCAAATAAATCTAATCAGTGCCTGCCATGGCTTATTGCACATTTGCAAAATTATTGAACATTAAATAAAGTGGAATAAAATTGTAAGTCTTTTAAAATCTTGCGACTATCTTCCTGTATCGCCATAACGTGTTCTTAATGGTCTAAAAGTAATAATATCATTAAAGAAGAAAATTCTTGTTGCCTTTTCCATAAAAATAAAATGAAAAGAAACTTAAAGAGCGAAGACGATGTTGTCGGAGCGAACGATAGATGCATTTCTTCCCCTATTACTTAAGTGAACTTCCGACTTAAGAAAAATAAATCAAGTATAATATAAATGTATTTACACTTAGACAGTTTATTACGTCTCGTAGTTTCAGTGAACGAGTATGAGCGAAGTCAATCGGATTTAAAACGGAAATTAATATTGCGGAAGACGTGACAATGTTTCATAAGAAATCTACTATAAATAAAATTAATTTAATAGGCTTTTTAACGTATAACCAAACAATGAGCATGTAGAAAATAACAATGAACAACTTATGTAAACACTAACCAAGAGATATAATAACCAACCACGACATATATAATAACCAACCAAGACTGATAATAATCAACCAAGACATATATAATATCCAATCAAGATATATAATAACCAACCAAGACATATATAATAACCAACCAAGACATATAATAACCAACAAAGACATATATAATAACAAGACAAATGGACTAAACAAGACAGATCAATCCCAATCTAGACGACAGGGCATCTAATAGTCGTGAATTCACGTTCAGACCGAGACTAATAAGGCAAACACCACATTTATGGCAACTACTAGCTTTTACCTGCGACTTCGTTCGCTGTTAGACTGATAATAAATGGCGCTTTTAGTGTAGCGCTATAGTATTAACAGGATTTCTATAGTCTATGTGTTATAGGCTGTTAAATCCTGCTCCGGTGAATAAGAAATAATTATGCCAAATTTCATCGATATTGGTTTAGCGTATTCGCTATGAAAGAGTAACAAACATACATCCATACTCACAAACTTTTGCATTTATAATATTAGTAAGATTATACTTGCTCACAAAACTCACTTCACTTTATTTACTATTTCTTTCTTAATTGTCTAATTAAAGTAATTTTCATGATTTATTAATGATAAGATTGCCTAAAAAATCACAAAATGGTGAAACATTTTCTATTTATCCACTCTATGGGTTTTGGTTTGCCTTACTTTTTCTTTGTTGGACAAAAAGTTTCACCGCTGAAATAATAAATACTCCGAAGCACTTGTATTTTGTTGCATTTGTATTTGAATTATAAGTTATGTTAATAAGTTATAATGAAAAAAATATGTTTATAAATACCTGAATTTAATATGTCCTTCTAAGTATCATCGATATGAACAAACGCTAAAAAACTATAGCACAAACACCAACGACAGTTCATTAAATTGCAAAAGAAATGTTTAAAACAAATACCGGTAACAAAGTCAGCGCGGCGCTCATGCTACATCGCGATAAAATGAATAATTCTCTCGTTTTAACAATACACAATATTCGAAGACGAAATTTGCAACTGCAATGCATTCGATCCTCGAACGAGGGTAAAAAATGTACACCCCTCGGGGCGGCCTTACGCAGCCTCCTTGCCACCCTTTGCCACACCCTTCAAACATGAGTTCACATTTATTTGTTGTCAAGAAAATCCAATAATATTTCAATGGGCAAGTCCCTATACCTTAAAGAAAATGTACAAGCAGTTATTTAACGTCTTGATTCTGAAAAGTCTTTTTCCTGTTATTACTTGTGAAGATTATGCCGCCTCTTAAATATAACGTACAGAAAAGGGAAATCACATTTATTTTGGCATAAATACACCTATGAAAAAGTGTTTTACCGAAAATGTAATGTCATAGGCTTATAAGCAATATCACTTGGCATCTTATAATATCATACACCTAAAAATGAATCCAGTGAATCTGATAAAGATTACACGCTAATGCTTTTTATGTATTCACATATTTTTATTGATTATAAGGAATAAATGATCCTATTATTTATAAACAATTCTCGTAATGTATTGCTCTAAAAGCCACATCACCTTAAGAAAAAGAAGTAACATCTACTTCTTCTACTAGTATTACAATCTACTTTTGCCTTCACTTAATTAAAAATATTACAGAACTCTTAATAAAAAAATATTACAGAACTGCTCGAATATCCAAATGAGCTATCATAACTTTTATATATATTTCATTATTTCCGAACTTAATTATATAATAATACTAGCGAGCTGCCCCTGCTTCGCATGGGTATAAAATATATAGCCCATTTCGCTCAGTGAAAAAAATGATTAAAATCGATCCAGTACTTTAGATTGATTCATTACTGCCCGTGGCCCGCAAGCGTTAAATTTGGAGAAAAATAATTTCCCTTTCCCCCCAAGTAATTTCAATTTCCCTATACCAAGATTTCCTGCTATCTTTGGAATATCTAAATTCATATACTACATATTTACTTATTTATTTTTACATTTTTCCCTATGTATTTTATTTTTACAATTAATTACAGAATGTATTTATATATAACATTCACAGCTTTCTTGTAATTAGACAATACAAACATGTTTTCTTTAGTGGTTACTCTTGAAAGAGCGACATATAGCTGCTAAATGCGAAGTACAGGGTGAAGCGCAGCCTCCTGACGGCATTTTAAATCTGTAATATCTCCGAAAATGTTCACTTAAACTACATGCTGTAAACGGCCATATTGATCTATATTAAATCAATCAAATTTGGATGATTTGACTACTTAATTGGATAAGGATTAATGCTGTATTGTATAAAAATTGCTTCGAAAATAAGGCATTATTTTTCGTAAAAGTGACAAAAAATGCTATTGTGGGTTATCCATAAGAGATAGACATATACCATCGCGGACTTTTCTGTAGACCTTTTCAAGGTGTACAAATACTTAGTACATCGTTTTGATAAATCTCGTAGGGTTTAGCCTGCGTTTGCAATGTAAACGGAAAAAAATTAAATGATTTACGACATCACATTAGACACCTCAAAAATTACAGTATTTCTCTACTCCGTATTGAATGTTATTATACATATAAACCTTCCTCTTGAATCACTCTATCTATAAAAAAAACCGCATCAAAATCTGTTGCGTAGTTTTAAAGATTGAAGCATACATATGGATATATGGAGAAACAAAGAATGCGACTTTGTTTTGTACTATGTAGTGATATATTAAATCTTTTTTTTTATATTTCATTCTAAACTTTTTTAATTACAAAACGTCTATAATGTTTGGAACTGTTCAAATATACTTGCATTTATTGGATCTACTGCAGAGTAAGTTTGGTTATTGTTGGTCGATCAGGCACGTTTCAACTAAACTATTCGGATTAAATGCGAACAGTTTGTCGGTATATCTTGCCGAAAGTTGTGGAACTTAGCATCTTGGTAAGATCAAGCTGACTTTACAGGAACTTCTAAATCCCTGAAACCGTTTATATAGCTTTCATAGCTAGTACATGCTCAAGGGCATACTACATAGTTCAAACTACGAAAAAATTAAATTTCGTTGAAAAATGATTATTTGTGTATCACGGTGAAGTGAAATATTGTCAAGAAAAACAAGATAACATCCTAAAAAATATTCACCCAACAACCAGAACAATCGTTATATACAGTTAGAAGCTATGTAGGGTGATCAGCGGTACATTTTCTTTCAGAGAATATATATGAATTTATTTATGAGCGAAGATAACAAAAAGCCTGCCGGATGAAAATTCCTTGCAAACTTGTCATAAGAAAATTAATTAGAAATAACGAGACAGTTGCTACAAATAACGGAAGTACGGACAGACGGAAGCAGATTTCTATGAATGGCAATTAAAAGTTACAACAAAAATTGCGAATTACACTTTTTATACTTATCGGAATTTTTAAAATGTTTGATATTATAACAGCTTTTCTGCAGTTACTTTCACGATATAACCATATATTAAAATATATTGTATATAAAAGACTCTAATTATATGTACTAAATTGTAGTATCAATTTATTTTGTAACTAACATAATCTTGAGTGACCGATACGAAACATACATCGATACTCACAAACTTTCACATATATTATATAATATTAAGTATGATCGTAGCACTAATTACATAAGCCCAAACACAACGCGTTTTATCTTTATGTTGCGAGTACAATATGACCCCATAGAGTTTACATAGAATAGAGGAGCGATTAGCAGGATCAAGAAATAGCCGTGAACGCGTAACAGAAAAAACAGACAGACTGTCGCATTTATAATATTAATAATATGTACGTAGAGGGAGGGCAGTAGAAACAACTTAGTTCGCGTAAGTTATATTCAAATACATAATTTAAACGTGCCCAAAATTTATTAATATTTTGCTAAATTTAAGTTAACAGACTCATTTTGATTATCGTGTTATTTCTATATTTTATTGTGAAATGCACGGCCTTATATTTCTAGATAAAGTTATTTTGAAATATGAACATTTTGTTTCACACTAATTAAAAGTAGAAACATTCGGATAACTAAAACTAACTTCTGTGAGGTGTTCGAGAACAATGACTGTAACTATTTCATTTTTTAAACTCCCTAACTAACCTCACGCTGCTAAACAATATGTTGTAGTGCTCGCTTTAATTAAGCAACTTTTAGTATACGTGTACTGTAAAGCGTATTTTATCTACCTCACATTAAATTTGTTTAATTATAACTGGTACATTTCAATTAATGTTTTTTTCTTTTTTTCAACGTCCTCGTCATCACTCGCTGAGCTTTTTGCACAATCATCGTGCAAGTGCCACACTATCGTCCGTACAATCATACGATATGTATGATCACTAGCTTTTATTAGTAAGACGCGTAATATTAGTAAGACTAAAATTAAAAATGCGAAAGTTTTTGAGTATGGATGTGAGTTTGTAGCTCTTTGACGGCGAATCTGCTGAAACAATATCGATGAAATTTGGCACAATTATTCCTCATACTCCGGGCTATGGAAATCCTGTTGAGGATGACATGGAAGAGAGTCATCTACTATAAACCTATCACGCGGCAACAGTTCACACAAACGTAGTTGCGGGAAAATCTAGTACACAAATAAACGGAAATAAGTATAATAACGGAATAAGTGATAAAACTATGCTCAAGCCTCGAATATATCCAAATAACACGAATGAATTACTATTATTAAAATATTCTAGCTTATTATTGACAAAATTAACACTGCACAAAGTTAAGGGCACGATACATTTAATAATCAACCTAAGTTGTCATTACAGAACGTAAAATGAAATGGTGTCTATTATATTTTTCTACGTTATTCAGATAGAAAAGAAACAAGCAACAGGCTTCATTGATGAAATAAATAAGGCAGATTATCATTAACGTGTTGGTTTCATTCATATTCGTATTCATTCATATATTCATTAATGAACAGTGATGGAAAAGTTTCACAATCTTTACTTTACATCGTTATTTCGTAATATTAGGCCACAAGCACACACAAGCCGCTTTGTGCCGGGCTTACTTTAAAGATATATTATTTACATAATACATAATGAAAAATAAACCATCGCAAAACTGTTAAAAAAATATTATATATTATTTATTATTTATTGTCTGAATATTTTATTAAAATTGGTCCCAGACGTTTCGGATTCTATAAAGAATATGTATACATAATTTCTCTTTTTTATATATCTATACTAATATTATAAAGATGAAAAATTTGTATGTACGTTTGTAATGTTTTCACACAAAAACTACTGGACTGATTTCAAAAATTCTTCACCATTGGAAAGCTGCATCTTTACTGAGCAACATAGGCTATATTAAATTTTCAAAAAAATAGGCCATAAATGGCAATAAAATAAAAATGCGAGTTTTTTAAACAATACGATTATTGAGATTGTCGTAGTTATTGTGTGTAATGTAGGCTGGATATAGTAAGAGTTTTTAGAGTACGCGTTTTCCGCATCCTGTATTTATCAGATATAAAATATTAGATTCTAGATTCATCAATTCCAATTTGGATTAATTTATGTTCTTAACTCAATGATAGGATTTACGCGGGAAAAACTTTGTGACACATATAAATTCAAACTCAGTCCCTTCGTGAACAACAAAATTTCGCCAAGTCAAAGTAATAAAAATATACATCGAACTTATTAATAGATTACGTTGAGGAATTTAAGAAAGGTGATATAAAAATAGCATTTATTGTATATACCTACTTATACCTTTTTAACACACGTCGCTTGTTAGAATAGACATCGTCAAGTTCACCCTCCACTCATACATTAACAACTAGTGATGTACAGTAGCTAATTGTCGATAAAATTAACACCATACCAACATTGCGTTATTAGAGGTCATAAGAAAATTGTAATTAACCAACCCTAAGTATTCAGTAATTAAAATATCCAGTTTCTTCGGTAAGACTAGGTTTACAATATGTACATAAAATATACGTCTATTTGTATTTTCTAATTTTTTTTTTCGTTTAGTATTTATTTTTAATGCTTATATCAATAAATGTATTATTATTAAACTTATATTTTTTAACTTTTTTACCATATTTTTATGGGTTTTATACGCGAATATTCTTATGCGTACAAGCTGTTGCAATGTTCAATATTTTAAACAATGCAGTTAAATATTTTATTTCATGTACATCAAAGTACATCTAATGTACTATTTTCAGTAACATAATGAGATGAAATATAAATAAAATTTGAAATAAATATGAGAAACGATTCCATGACTTTTTTTCAATTATTTACCCATGGTGTGACTATGCCTGATATAAAATCATAATATATATTTTATTAATACTGATAGTGAACTCATAATTTAAACAATCTTTACTTAAGAGAAAATATCGTGCAATTTCTATAAGTCTACATAATTTTACGACGTATGTAGCCTACCTACTCGCATAGGGTGTTCGAGCTCCAAATCCTGCTCTTCAATAAAAAGAGAGCAACTTTCCCACAGCTGAAGATGATTTGTTGTCATGATAGTCATTGACAAGACATTCAAGAAAAAGAAGTTAAACCATTATTTTTTTACATATCGACTTTTGGTGCCGCACGTCACTAGGGGCGTTATTGTGATTATGACGAAGCCTGTTACCACTACGTGTTACTATTGAAACGGAAATAACCACATTATAGCGTATTCTGTCTTAAATTTTCCTCACTATTTAGTAATTTATATATAAGATAAAGTATGTATGTATGTTTCTTGTGAACTTAAAAACGGCTTGATCGATTTTAATAAAATTTTGAGACAATCTTTAGATTGACCCAACGGATAGTTATATAAAGTTTGGTGGCGCTCGGAGTAATTCTAAGAACCTTTAAACTTTTTAGTTTTGAGGGGAAATCGAAATCAGACCGACCTACAGCAACGCGTGGGTCGCTAGTATCAAATAAAACAAAAAGTCAAGCGCTAGTTATATCTACCATTAACATTGACAATGTTTTCAATTTTCTTGCTAAACATTAATCGTTTATTTTGACAAAGCAATGCATGCATAAAATACAAATAAATAAATAACATCATCGATCATTTTCATAGTGATTACTTTAAGACGAAAAACATAAGGAATTGATAACACTAACTGAAAGAAAAGAAAAGAAAATATATTGCTATAATCACATAAGACTCGTGTATGTATGGCTTGTGGTAAAATAATGCATGTAACTCTGAGTATGACTTGAAATTTGTGATAAAAAATTACATGCCTTTAAAAATATTTTGTCCTCAATGTAAACTTAGCCTTATTTAGAACACAGAACATTAAAGCATCGCTCTACCACCAAGCCTTACAAAAAGTGTGAATTAATTGGCAACATTTTAATTTGTATTGCAGAAAATTGCTACGATGACACACAATAGTAATGGCTACTGAGATGATATTTGTTTTGCTCATCCAGTGAGTACCAACAGCACCGATAGATACGTCTTGAATATTTAAATGAGTTAATCTTGTATATATGTATATATTTTTCTGAATTTCAGAAACGATTTTCATGTGTTTTGATGATGATTGTTCAGGTTTTGTTGGGGGAAAATTCGAAGTACCGAGGTTTTATGAATGGTTTTGGGCACTGAAAAAAGTACTATAGTTTTATGAGAAAGCAAAGAATAATTTCGCTGTCAAATACAAAGTCGCGATAGCTATATTGGGTAAAGGCGGTCCCGAATTCAGATTACTAGGTTCGATCCCAGATAAAATATTTTTAACTGCATTTTTTATAAAAAAAAATACCGGTCACCCAGGTACTATGAATTTATATAAGAAATTTCTCAATGCGTGATAATAAGGTCACATGATATCAAAAACAATGGCTTTGCCTTTGTAAAAATATTGCTACGTACAAAAATATTACGTCGTATTTATATTGTTTTTAAGTATTCTTAAGCATATTTTTTTTGCAAAAAATTCATTTCCTTATATTTGAGGAGGCACTCAAATAATTGAGTGCCTCAAATAATTGAGTGGTAACAGAGGCGAACAATTATCCCCGTCCAAAAATAAAGTTACATCTCCTATGTTTAAATATAGAACATGTAACTTTATTCTTCGTTGTGGCGAATTGTTTTTGATAATACTCGTAACTAAACAAAAATTACAGACTAAATAAAATTTATAGATGTTATAGATTTAAAGAATAGAGAAGAAGAAATATTCCTATTTGTTTCGTTTCGTACAAGATGCCCAATATTTCAAAAATATTATTATTAATTATTAGGAATGTAACTGTTAAAAACTAATAATAAAATTATTTTGCTATAATCCACGATAAAGTAAATAGAAAATATATATTATAATACTAAATGTAGAATGGACTATGTTTTTACAAAAAAATAATAGAAGGAAAAAGTAGCGTTCACTTGTTTTGGTTATTTTATAATCTACGGCCGATCGATAGAAATTTATAACAGTTTTAATATTAAAGACATATATAGATAAAAAAGAAATTATTGAATAGTAATTTTATAGTGTATAAAATACTCCAAATTAGTCTGCTACATTATAAAAACCTTTGCCACGCTGACGCGAATGTAAGAGGCGAGACTACGAATAAAGATGAAATTCACGCTTTACTGTTCCGCGACTATTTGTGAATGGTTCTTACTTAAGTACCAAGTGTAAGTTTTTCACGCTAGCGCCTTTTATAAACTTAGACCGTACTGAGAGGAAATAGATTCATTTACTTGTCCTATTTTTACCTCCATAATACGTTGACGGGCTAGAGAATTAAATATTCTAGTAGTTTTTTACATATTGAATACAGAGAGTATAAACTACTGTTAACAATTTCAACATTTGCATAATAAGATAATAAGTATTGTGTTAAGTGTAGTTTATTAGGCAGTATAAGTCTTGGCATTAGTCTCAACTTAAAGGGAATTTAAAAGAGGAAGGAATTCTTTTTGGCGCCATTCTGGTTAGACGAAAAATAATTGTTATAAATGTAATTATGAGTAATAAGATTTGTTTTGTTTTAAGAAGTGTTTTGATATATTATTGGAAAACTTTTTCTAAGTATTGTAATACTAGTATAGTTCACTTGAAATTCTCTACGTATTTTATGAATTTCGTGTGTGGTATTCATAGTTAATGTATCGAGCTCTATTTTTTTTTTAAATTTATGTTGAATACAATCACGATTTTTCGCTGTCAAACGTAAAGTCATGGTAGTTCATTTGGGGAACGGGCGGTCTAGAGATTTGAAAATACCAAAGATCGAGCCCCACCTGCCCTATTATTTTTTCATTTTTCTTTTAAATTTTTTTTACATTTTTTTTACATTTTTTTAAAAAATACCGAGCAAGGCTCGGTCACCCAGGTACTATTATAAATGAAAGTATGACGTCACTTCGCTTCTGAAAGCAGCAACAGATGTGATTTTCAGTATTGTATGGATAAAGTACCAGTAAGTTACTTTTACATAATTACTGAAATTCGACGAATTCATAAGGCAATTAATACTATTATCGTTGTATTTGCTTAATTATTATTGTATTCTTGTTTTCTAAAACAATGATTTGAAGTCGGAAAAAGTGTTCGAATTTCCGGTTATTAAGGAATTATGAACGGCACACATTATTATATACCCTTATACCTTCTACATTGTATTCTTATTCCACTTTTTATATATTGTTACAACATGTTTCTAATACAACCTCCTTCATAGAGTTGGTCATTAATATGAAAAAGCATTGTGGCTGTCATATTTTTATGTGTCATTGAGTTGTTGCGAAAGAGTAAATGAGTTGACTTTGGGAAAATTGCTTTTTATTATTGAATAATAAAGGAGAAATATCGTTGTTTTTATAATATAATTAATTCGGAAAATTGATTAATTATATAAATTGCTTACGTGCGTCTACGAAAATTATCCATGGACATAGATATTAGGTTAGCTTAGGTTTACCATAAACATATAACTTCAAACCGGGACAGGAATTGACAAAATAGGATCTTATTATTGACTGAAGACATGTAGCGTTAATTAAGCGATGACAAGGAGCATTTTGAGTTAACAATGGTGGCTTAAATTTTATAATCCAAATTCTTCAGTCTACAGATTTTTTTCAGTACAGTGCCAAAAATATTTACGTTAGATTGTCGCTTAGATCTAATGCACTGCTATAATTTGAATTGATAGATTTAAGCGAATACCCACCTCGCTGTTCAAATGTGATGGATTACACATATCACAGAAATAAGGCAGAGATATGCAACTTTATTTGCGATACTCTACCAATTTTAAATATTAAAGTACCTTCTGAATTTATAATTCTACTAACATTCTTAATGCGATACTTTGTGTGTATTTTGGCGCTTCAACTTCTTAACGCGTTGGTCCTACCATAACATTATAAATGCGAAAGTTTGTGAGTATGGATGGTATATTTGCTACTCTTTCAAGGCGAATCCACTTAACCAATATCGATGTAATTTTGCATCATTATTCCTCATACACCGGAATAACATATAAGCTATAAAAATCCTGTTAATTCTACAGGAATAAGTTGACATTGAAAAGCGTCATCTATTAACAACAAAAGTCCACGCAAACAAAATTGTGGGTAAGAGATAGTTATGTCCATAAACATATCCTCCAACTATTCTTGGTCTTTGGCAACGTTTTGATTATTAAGATCATATTAACCGTTTTGGAGGGAAATTTATTTGAGGGTGTTTCATTTATAAATTTAAACCTTACATATTAGAATAACTTTAACAAGTTTGATGGGCTTTAAAGGCTCTCATAATTATTAATATGTTATTTAGGGGATATATTTTTAAAGAAATTCTAGTAAATATATAATTTACAGGTATGTCTAAATGTCCTAGCCGCGACTCTAAGACTCATCTGTAAAACTAGGACTATCCGAGTTAAACAGAAATTGTTGGTCATCCTACGTTACCTGTTTTCGCTCTGTTTTTTAATGAACTGATAGTAATAAGAGTCTAAAAGTACAATTGTATCGCTTTGATCAACAATTATATTATAGATACTCATTATAATTTGTATAATATATTTTAATTATTAAATATAAATATCATCATCATTCTCCTGCCCTTATCCCGCTTTAAGTGGAGTCAGCACAACATGTTATAAACATGTTGTCACATGATTTGGCTTCGTGCCTGCTTAATGTCAACTAACCTTAGTCGCCTATTACGTCACCTCGGTAAAAAATGAGGGTGGTCTATTCAACTCAGCCGGATACCACACGGCTAAATTATTCAAATTCATTAACAGTTTTTATTTAGGTATGTTCAATATTTTTACAATTTTATGAACCAACTGATATAAATAGCTAAGTGATTTATTTTAACGTTCATGACTGAATTATTTAATTAATGTACGAAAAAAGGCTTAATGCTCGCGTATCGCATTTAAGTTTTAAACATATGCGATAACAGCCTTATTCTTAGTTTATATACTTTTTACACTTTTTAAAAATTAAACAACATATATCATAAATTAAATTTTTTAACAGAGCATCTACTTCACATAAATAAATACGTCGACTCCACAAATGTATTCATCTCTTACTAATACATTAAATAATAGCGCGCGCTCGATCACTCAACGTTGTTGTAGAAACAATAATTGTACGCTATGTTTACAACACAGTGTTGCCATTCCCTTAGTAAAGTTTACCGGCAAACTAAGTATAAGTTTACCGCAACGTAACATTGAACTTTTGGATATAGAGCGAACTTAAACAGGTGTAAGCTTTATAATTAACCCTTTTATGAGTAACGGGGCCAAAAATATCATAATTCAATTACCTCCTAAGTCCTTAACCAGCACGGACTGGCAACGTCGCGTGTAAATTTCACCGCCAAACAGTTACAATACGCATTCAACTGTTCGTGAACGCGGCACTGTTCAAGCTCGGCAGACATCTGAAGGGGCGATGCAATGCCGCGACGTTGCCACGCCTCCACTGCCGAAATCGCCAATCGCACGCCACACTCACGAATGCGGCTCAGATTTGAATATTAGGCGTTATTCTTATCTCTTTCTACTGCGCAACGCTTTGTCTATAGTAAGCGAGATAAATTGATTAAAGTCGCTTTGGTCTATTTTTTGTGTTGACAAAACTGTTATAACGAAAAAGCTTATGAATTGAAATCAGTATATCAATTTTAAACCTTAACACATGTTATTAAAGTGAATAATTAAATACACGTTATATTCGCTTTGAGTGAATTTGATGGTAAGATTGGAGTACGAAGTTTAGATAAACACATCACCGTTGACGCGGTTTAGCCTCCATTAATACTTACCCTTAAAATTGAACGGAATGAGATTAGATAAATAACATAAGTTTAATGTTTTGGTTCATGTTTGAGAGTTCTGATTTAGGTTACCTTTTGGGCTAAATGTTAATCTTATGCGAAGTATGCAGGTATTATCGAAATATTTCAATTTTCCAGGAAGTATTTATATTAAGTGAGATTTGTTAAAGTTACCATCTTTGTAAAAAATCAATTCGTTTTTCAATAAAATATCTGTTAATTTTTAAATATTGTCAGATCATATAATTTATAGAATATGTGCAAGATTCAACTTTATAAGTACGATGGATTTAAGGTCAACTGTAATATATGTAGTTCAACGCCGTGTAATATCAGGCTGAATAGAATAGTATCACCCTCAGTTCTTACCGAGGTGTCGTAAAGGCGACTAAGGTAAGTCGACCCACCGTGTGGTATCCGGCTTAGTAGAATAGACCAACCTCATTTCTTACCGAGGTGTCGATAAAGGTGACTAAGGTAAGTTGACCCACCGTGTGGTATCCGGTTTAGTAGAATAGACCACCCTCTTTCTTACGGAGGTGTCGTAAAATACGACAGAGGTAAGTTGACGTCAGGCAGACCGCCGGTCGTAAAAACGCAGCCAAATCATGTGACAGCATGTTTATAACATGTTGTGCCGGCCGCGATTAGAGTGGGATAAGGGCAGGAAGATGATGTACCTAATATATGTAGTTCAAATACTAGTAATAGACGGTCTATAAAATTTAATTTAATAGAAAGTATGGTCACTGAGGCATCTATGTAACAGCTGATGTCTCAGAGCAGGGAAAATGTAGCAATTGGAACAGGCATTACAACTGGGCACTGCCTGTTAAACAGACACCTGTCAATAATGAGAATAACAGAAGATGCTGCGTGCCCAGAGTGTGGAGAGGAAGAAACGAGTCTTCACCTTATGGCTGAGTGCCCTATGTACTCGCTGGTAAGATGGGAGATACTAGGTAAGGATGAAATTGAAGTTGAGGATCTGACAAATATCTCCTTCAGGGATATTATCAGGTTCGTAAAAGCCACGGGTAGATTAGAGCAGGTGACACTGTCGGGACAGCAGTGAAACCCTTGTCCCAACATGGGGAAATGGGTGGAATAGTCCGGAATAGGAGCTGACCACCCGCCCTGCACCGACAGGCGTCCCCGAAATTAGATAGATAGATAAAGGCATCTGTGTACAATTGCAAAAAATTTACAATTTCAGTTAAAATTTTCAATGCAATGTCCTGCAAGTAGGCATGTTGGGCAAACTGTAAAAGCACGTGTTCTTAGCGATTTGCGGGTTAGGTTTCTAATTTGTAATTCTAATCGCATCAACTATAGTGTAAAAACGCATAAAAAGTGTAAATTATAAAAAGTGTAGCATAAAAGGAGTGAATTGAGCTCAATCATGTCAAATTTTTTGTCCCATATATAAAAAAAAAATAAACAAAATTATGTCAAATTTTCTTTTTTAATATTCCTGTATTTTATGCTATACCTACCGCAATTTAGTTTGCGTAGACTACTGTTGTGTGATAGATTGATATATGGCACTTTTCTATATCATCCTATTCCTATAGAATTAACAGGATTTCTATAGCATATCTTACCCCGGTGTATAAGGAATAAGTGTGCCAAATTCCATCTATATCGGTTCAGCGGATTCGCCGTGAAAGAGTGACAAACATACATCCATACTCACAAACTTTCGCATTTATAATATTAATGGGATCGGATATCTAACTTATCTTAATTTCTTAATTATCCCACAGCTGGGCATAGACCTCCTCTATTCGTTTTTAGTAGAGAAGGTTTGGTGTTAAGACCCACCATGCTGCTCCAATGCCACTACTCCAATTGGTACGCTACACATATTCCAGTAATTCTTCAAATATATGCAGGTTTCCTCACGACGTTTTACTTCACCGAAAAGTGTGTGTAAATTGCAAATATCAATTAGACATATTAATTTTTAACAGATAATTCATTGGTGCCAACCCGTGGTTTGAACCAATGACCCCTAAAGAGAGCCACAAGATTTTACCTTTCGAAATTTCTGTGTTAAAATGTTAATAATAATTCAATTACTAATATCTATATATATATAAGCTGTGATGGCCTAGCGGTGCGACCGTGTGAATCTCTAGAGACGATCATGGGTTCAAACCCGGGCAGACACCAATGAGTTTTTTTATTAAAACTTATGTGTCTAATTGATAATTGCAATTTATCACACGCTTTTTGGTGAAGGAAAACATCGTGAGGGAACCTGCATATCTCTAGAGAATTCCGGGGATATGTGTAACCTACCAATCCGCATTGGAGCAGCGTGGTAAGTCTTAGCTCCAACCCTTCTCTCCAAAAATGGAGAGAGGAGGCCTATGCCCAGCAGTGGGATAGTAACAGGCCGTTACTTACTACTAATATCTCACTCAAATCATCTCAATAAATTAAAGTATTGAACTTTCATACTATTGTCAGTTATTATACTTAGCTTTACATAGATTATCAATTATCAACTATTTTCAACTAACCGTCTCAATCTCGCATCTCAATCATACGTCTCAGTAAGCTTTAAATAAATTTGACAGTTTATTGATTAAACAACAGGTGTAATAATTTAAAACAAAATATGTGTAAACTTCGATACTAGATGTTTGAACTCGCCGCCTTCCGTTATTTTAAAGTTTATCTCTAAATAAAAAATATAAAGTAACTACTAGTAATATCAATAAATGCAAGTTCCGAGAAACAAAATTGATATTAAAAAAAGAATTATAATATATTACATTGTGTTACTGTTGTTTTTTATCAAACTTAAAATGGAATTACATAGAGCTGCTTTCACTAAACATTATTGATAAAGAATTACTTATATGATTATGGCGGTTATCTTGTACGAAATAAAACAAATGCTACAGTAGTAGATTATGATACTGTTGCATAATAAGGATTCTTATAAAAAAACGAGCCGCAGGCGGGTTTTTTTTATAGTATCACACGAGTGTTATAAGTTATGGACAGTATCATACAGTACTTTATCTACTCTCATACTATAATACGTAAAACAATATTGCAAATAAAACGCTGAATATAACAACAAATTTATTTTAAATGTCAAATGTTAGCGCCATGTCGCAAACATCGATTGCGCATGCGTGTTGCGTCGCCGCGGACTCGTTCATTGAAACCTTTGTTTTTAAGGTAGAGGTTCAACCTCCTTGGTCCAGCTAGAGGTTGTATAGGTGTATCGTTATGATTAAAAAGTTATATTATGATACAGATGTCCATACAAGACCTGTATGGTAAAAAAACTTTTTAATTTTTTATTTTTGACCTGTATGTAATGTTTGTCATAAGAATTTTGGTTTCAGTTTTATAATCTTTGTATTATAGTATCAGAGTAGATAAAAATAAGTATTAGGCAAATCAAATGAAATTAAAAAAGCACAGCATATTAGACAAAGACGAGATCCTAGTTTTTTATTACTTTCATCATTACGGCTGACGGCTTATTGACAATACCTTTAACCAGCTAACGTAATGGCTAATGATAGTCATAATAAAACCCTCCAATACAAATAGCTGTAGGTTTGATTCCGTCAAATTAAAAGACATTTTTGCAACTTTGTATATGTGGAACCATTTGAAATAATTTTGAGTTTGAAATTCATTTGTAAAAATACAATCTACATATTTAAAGATTTAACAAAAATAACGTAAGGTCATTAGCAAAATGAGAAAAAAGTGTTGATTGTAGAAATATGTGAAAATGAGTGCAAAATAATAACCATGCTTTCTAGATGTATCAGAACCGATGAAACTAACTAATATCCCCGATATATATCTCTGTTTCTGGATAATTAAAAAAAAAACACGTAAATCTGTGTAATTACTTAGCTTGGTCTCATGTAAAATTGTTTGTTTAGTATATCAGAATTTTTCTTTTTAACTCATAATTTAAACTTATGGGAGGTAAGTAAATAGCGGCCTATTACTATCCCACTGCTGGGAATCGGCCTCTTCTCTCCGCTTTTTGGAGAGAAGGTTTGGAGCTAAGACCTACCACGCTGCACCAATGCGGATTGGTATGTTACACATATCCCCTAGAATTCTCTAGAGATACCAGGTTTCCTCACGATGTTTCCCTTCACCGAAAAGCGTGTGATAAATTGCAATTAGAGGTAAGTAATAAGACTGTTAGTAAAACTTTAAAAATAAACTCACAATTTAAACTTATCATCATCCTCCTGCCCTTATCCCACCCATGCCCAGTCTAAGTGGGGTCGGGACAACATATTACAAACATGTTGTCATATGATTTGGCTGGTATTTTACGACCGGCCGCCTGCCTGACGTCAACTTACCTTAGTCATATTTTACGACTCCTCGGTAAAAAAGAGGGTGGTCTATTTTACTCAACCGGATACCACACGATGGGTCAACTTACCTTAGTCGCCTTCTACGACACCCCGGTAAGAAATGAGGTTGGTCTATTCTACTAAGCCGGATTCCACACGGCGGGTCCACTTACCTTAGTCGCCTTTTACGACACCTCGGTAAGAAAGAGGGTGGTCTATTTTACTCAACCGGATACCACACGGTGGGTCAACTTAACTTAGTCGCCTTTTACGACACCTCGGTAAAAAATGAGGTTGGTCTATTCTACTAAGCCGGATACCACACGGCGGGTCGACTTACCTTAGTCGCCTTTTACGACACCTCGCTAAAAAAGAGGGTGGTCTATTTTACTCAACCGGATACCACACGGTGGGTCAACTTAACTTAGTCGCCTTTTACGACACCTCGGTAAGAAATGAGGTTGGTCTATTCTACTCAGCCGGATACCACACGGCGGGTCAACTTACCTTAGTCGCCTTTTACGACACCTCGGTAAGAAATGAGGGTGGTACTATTCTATTCAGCCGGATACCACACGGCGGGTTGACTTACCTTAGTCGCCTTTTACGACACCTTGGTAAGGAATGAGGTTGGTGTATTCTATTCAGCCGGATACCACACGGCGTCACAATTTAAACTTATATGGGTGGTAATAACATCTCCATGTCATACGCTTTTAACGCTAGAGTCAATCGTCCATAATTAAGAACACAGCGGTAAATATTATTAACAGTAGGTGTACCTTTAATGTGAAATATAATATACACAGAAAAGCGATGGGGCCGCGCGATACCTTATCAGCTTTACTTCCGCTGATAGGCCGGGTAAAAAAAAATAATCAGATTGATAATTATTGTTACTTTTTTAATGATCTGGGTCGGACTTGGGTTACGAAGTATAGTTTTGTTTAATGATTTTATTAGTGACAAAATTTTTATGATTGCGTGAAGTTTGATATAGGGTTGTCAATCGAAGAAATTAGGGAAGTTTATCATCTTCAACTTCCAGCCCTTATCTCACTGTAAGTGGTGTCGGTACAACATGTTATAAACATGTTTCATGTTATAAACGTATTTTCCTGCCTGTGATCAACTTACCTTAGTCGTATTTTACGACACCTCGGTAAGACAGAGGGTTGTCTATTATACTTAACTGGACACCACATGGTAAGTGAACTGACCTTAGTCGCCTTTTACGACACCTCGGTAAGAAATGAGAGTGGTCTATTCTACTCAGCCAATCTAAGGTCAATTTGAAAATGGTGGATGAACCTCGTTTCTGGGAACAGATTTACAAAACCCCCTACATGCTTCCAAGATTCAGAAAATATATTTATATATACAAGATTAACTCATTTAGTAATTAAAGATGTTGTATAAAGATGATGTGTGTGTTGATGTTGTTGTGTATTAAAGACATTTAAAACACTAGATGTATAAAAAAGCTACTTTTAATCTTGGTACTCATGCCCTATCAAACGAAGTCGCGGGCAGAAGCTAGTGTACTATAAAACGAGGGTTCCACACGATAACGAACGACCCCTTCACAAAGTTATGAATTTTACTGTTAAATTATATCTGTAGGATATCACGGCATTAAAATTTAAATGGCAATACAGACTTATGATAAGAGTAAAGTAAATAAATAAATAATTCTGTATTTAAAGCAACTATGGACAATGTACAACAATTTACACGGAAAAATAAAATTATAAAAATGAAAATTAAAAATAAAAATACAATGGAAAATGAAATAAAAAAAAAAATAATAATATAGAGAATAAGTGTATGGACTTAGGACTAAAGTAACGGCCAGTTAATATCCCACTGCTGGGCATAAGCTTTTTAGGAGAAGGATTGGAGTTTAGATTTACTACGCTGCTCAAATTTGTAGGTTACACATGTCCCAAGAATGATCTAGAGATATCCATGTTTCCTCACAATATTTTCTTTCACCGAAAAACTTGTGATGAATTAAAAATTATCAATATCAAACATAAGTTTTAACAAAAAATCTCGTTGGTGGCCCATGGTTTGAATCCGGGACCGCCTCGGAAGAGTCGTACGTTCTCACCGCTAGGCTATCACAGCTACCAGACTCATACGCTAAGAATTGAAATTTCGTATTCATAAATTATCACTGGACGTTGGGGTCTCAAAGTGTTAGAATGGCGACCCCGCACCGGAAAGCGCAGTGTTGGAAGACCCCCTACTAGATGGACAGAGGACCTCAAAAGGGTCGCGGGGAGCCGCTGGATACAAGCGGCACAAAATCGTGTGTTCTGGAGATCCCATGAAGAGGCCTATGTCCAGCAGTGGACGTCCATCGGTTGAAGAAGAAGAAGAAGAAGAAGAAGAAATTATCACTTGTCTAGTACATTGTTATCATGAAGACAACCATTAATAAATATGTCGGTTAATTTTTCCTAAAATATTTGTTCTAATTGAGTTAAATTTTAACCAATTATTGAATGATTCGTATAAGACTTCGAATGTTCTTTTTATAGTTATATTTAAACCAGTTAATTTTTACTACCATAAAGAACTCATTTAGAATCCGATAAAAAATTAAAACGCACACGTGTATCCTTTGAATTCAATATTGTGTTTTACTTCCACTCCTTATTTAGAATTTGTCCAAACTAGATGCTGCTCCTATTATGCCGTGTTGTATAGACCACCCTCATTTCTTACCGAGGTATCGTTAAAGGCGAGTAAGGTTAGTTGACGTCAGCCTGGCGGCCGGTTGTAATATACCAAATCATATAACAATATGTTCAAAACATGTACCGACTCCACTCAGAGTAGGATAATGGCAGGAGGATGATGATTTCTTTTGTAAAATAAACGTCATTATTTTTTATCCCTGTTTTCGGGCACTGAAAATAAGCTACAATTTAATGAGAAACCAAAATTTAACTTTACGGCTATTTGTAACTCACGATAGCTCATTTGGGCAACAGGTGGTCTCGCATCGATACCAGGTTCGATTCCAGATAGTATATATTTTTTTTAATTTTTAAACTGCATTTTTTATAGAGTATATTTAAAAAATTATATTTATATATATATAAAAATTATACTTTAATTTATTTGTAAAATGACATGTTTTATACCAATGAGATACCATTGGTATAAAACATTCACAAATATATGAATATATCAACATACTGTAGTGTAAAAAAAAATTATCGCAAATCGCGCTTCAGCTCCGAAAACCATAAATGCCAATATGATGTTCAGCAAACAGTGTTGGAAGCTATATCAATAAAACGTGTTATTAACATCTCCAACACTTGTCCGCGTGAATTTACTCGCTTTGTACAAATAAAACTACACAGTGTCTCATCCCACTGCCGCCGACAGATTTATAATAATTAGGAGCGATACACACATACCTCAACATTATCTAGCATAAAATAAACACGTTCATTGATATAAATTGGTTTCATAATGTGTTAGGTAATCTGAGGTTTGAGGTGTCTTTATTTGTCATTAAGAATAATAACTTAAAACTACATTGAACACTTACATGAGATAATAACTTAAAACTAACTCACTCTCACTCACTGAGCATTAAAATAATATTTTCTGCAATTTCCCACATTTGGTTAAAATTATTTCAAAACAATAACTTAGATACAAAACGCAACACTGAAAGTGATCTTAAGATTTTTACTTATTTATATACTTAAATTAATAGTGATTGATATTGTAAGTTCTTTTCAATGTATGTTTTTACTATTTATGGCTATGTCTAGCTTTTATGGTTGACCCACTTTTACCATTTTGATGGTTATCAAAAGACTTTATTACGGTTTTAATCTTTCCACGCGGGCGGAGCCGCTGGCGACTGCTAGTTTTTAATAAAATAATGGTTACAGGAAAAAAACCCACAACAAATCATTGACTAAATCCATAAACTTTAATCCATAATCAATCATTATTCTGACAGTCCATTACCCAATTGAGCTATCATGACTTTGCAATGCACAGTGAATTATCCTTTGCTGCCTTATAAAGTTATAGCAGTTTTCTAAGTGCCCGAAAACAGGGATAAAACAACATTTTTCTTTATAAAACCTTTTTCTTTCTAAACCCCCTACATGCTGAAACCCAAAATTCAGAAAATATATATGTATATACAAGATTAACTCATTTAAATATTAAAGGTATATCTTACGATTAATTTATCGTTATTCGTTCGACTATCAATGATATTGATAATTACTAGACCATTAACTTTATACATATTTATGTTATGTAATGTGCTTTTTCTTCTTTTTCAATCAATCGACGAATACTGTTGGTGTCTACAAAGTATTTTTAACGCACTCGATCTTGTGCTGCTTCGATTTAGCGACCTTAATTTTCCTATTTGTGTATCTACCGCCACTGCGTTTCAAATCTGTGGTCGCCACTTTAACACCTTAGAACCCCAGCGCTCAGCGGTTCTTCGTATTATCACCCTTTGCCACTTCAGCTTCACGATGAGAAATAAGGGTGTTATGTGTGTATTAAGTAAATATCGCATCCATTTAGCTCCTCATAGGGTACTTTATGCTATATACGAAATCGTCTGATAGTATGCCGAAACTTGATCTTTGTAAAATTTATATAATTTTTTTCACACTGTATTTATGTTTAGCAAAATTCGGTAAATACTAACTTGTAAAAGTTAGTTAGAATTTTACTAACCCAAGCAGTTCTAAACATTAATAAAGATAATTAAGTATAATTATAATTATACTTAATCTATAATTATAAATCTTTTGATTTATTATGGTTTAGAACAACTTTTTTTTTTTTAATTTTTCTTCCTCGTTGTACGTAAAAAAAATTTAATTAAAAGAGGTGAAAGTGATAGTATTAAAATTATTGTATCGTTTATTTTCCTATAATTTGATATATCCAAATGGCTATAGTAAATTATATTGATTCGAACAGATTCGTTTCTTTTAATGCGTTATGACGGTAATAACGAGGTAAATAAAGCCTGATGTTGCATACAAAAACTTTGTTGATAATTTCTTGAGGTCTCTCAATCTTTGCGTCAATGTGTCACGCTCTATTTCACTAGCCGAAAATAGATGCCACTGCTTTCATCTCGTTATACAAAGACAATTATATCTTTACTGACTGACGACGTCGCTTCTATGTCGCAACGCAATGCGCGTAAGGTCTAAAATACGGAAGTTTTCATAATAAAACTATATAAACTATATAATAATCAAGTCCATAGAATGGTAACAGGAGTTAGAAAAATGTTCGCTAATCCCCGACATTTATTTCCTGCAATATTTGATAATCGGCTCGTATCGTATATTTACCTACTAGCAACAATTATAATACAAATAATTGATTAACTGAGCTTATTTTTATTGTTATTATTCGCAAATTGTTGTATATTCCTCATATTTTATTCATTTTAAGAATAATAACTTTTATAACCCACTCAAATATACTTGCATAGAACTTTTCTTATAATATACAACTAGTAACAAAGCTTATATTCGACGATCGGTGAAGAAAACTGTTGGGGCCAACGATTGTATAAAAAATTACAGATCGAAACGCAAATATCGCTAGCGAATTATATACCCAATTTTTATTTTCATATTAACACGAAAAACTCAATTTGTTACAGCCTTCTTTCTATATATACTGGATTATTCGAGCAATAATTTTAGGAAATTTAACGACACTTTGGTAAGAAACAAGACAAAACACCATCAACACACAAGGGGAGTAAAACCTAGTGACATAACCAACCCATAGCTGTAAAAGTTGTTAGTCAGTGTGCTCAATCCAGATTCGAAGACTACGCGGCTATCTTGCTCTGATCGGGAAGCGTTCAATTCGACCACTCGCTTTTTGCTTTAATTCCACTTCATGAAATTAATATCAATTGTTGGCTCGCCTTCCATAGCTACATAAAAACAAGTTCTTTGTGATTAATTGAGACAGGATTCGGGATCAGGCTTTTTGATTATTCCGCAGGTGTATGACTGTGGCAGGAAACGGTCGTCCATTGTTTCTAAGATCTTGCTTTATGTTCGATTCAATTACAATAACTACAATTTAGTTTTATTTCATTCGGCGATCAAAATCATTTATTTTAATCAATATATAAAAATGCACGGCAAATAAATATTACATTTTTGCAGTAATACATATATTTATTTGATATTTCATGACAAAATCCTTTTTACGTTCAACAAAACGGCGTTGGACCGATCACTGATAAATAACTTTGGATATTGAAAGTATTTTGATAGATGGACGCCGGCGCCTAGGAACATCGTGTGATGTTGGATTGTTATTCGTAACTCTAGTTTTAACAGGTTTATGGTGGGTTTTCGCCACCGCCGTGTGGTATCCGGCTGAATAGAATAGTACCATCCTCATTTCTTACCGAGGCGTTGTAAAATGCGACTAAGGTACGACGACCCGCCGTGTGGTATCCGGTTGAGTAGAATAGACCAACCTCATTTCTTACCGAGGTGTCGTAAAATAGGACTTGGGTAAGTTAACGTCAGGCAGGCGGCTGGTCGTAAAATACATAGCCAAACCATGTGACAACTTGTTTATAATATGTTGTGCCGACCCCACATAGAGTGGGATAGGGGCAGGAGGATGATGATGTAAAGGAGAATTTTGTAATAGAAATGAAATGATACAATATATAAAGTGCGAGTCTTATTTTCTTATTAAATTCAAATGCTAGATTTTCTTACAAACGACGGTTAAAATAAATACGATAAACACAAATGGTTATAGCTATACTATGAATTAATTTAGTTTTGGTATTCTTGGTACATTAAAAGATATCGATCGTCACACTAACCATTATGGTAAACGAGCAATTTCATAGATAAAGACCTTATACTTCACTTTAATTAGTTGTTGACGCGTGAAAATATTGTAAGGTCCAATGTTTTTTTGACGTGACAACGTCTTAAATTAGGTTGCGGCTTGGAGTCATTCATGAAAAAGTGTAACGTCCGCTCACGTCTGTTACGATGAGTCACCGAACGAAAGAGAGGCCCGCCGGACTGGCGAATGCCTTGCGTCTCTCCCACTCCAATCCATCACATTTAAAAAGACGTTGTCACGTAAAATCTTTGCCCGTACAACCGACTTTACAGGCAAACGTTTTTTTTTCTTTTAAGACAACTATGAGTATAATAATTCGAGCCAAGCCGTGTGGTATCCGGCTGAGTAGAATAGACCAACCTCATTTCTTAGCTAGGTTTCGTAAAAGGCGACTAAGGTAAGTTGACCCACCGTGTGGTATCCGGCTGAGAAGAATAGACCAACCTCATTTCTTACCGAAGTGTCGTAAAAGGCGACTAAAGTAAGTTGAGGCACCGTGTGGTATCCGGCTGAGAAGAATAGACCACTCTCATTTCTTACCGAAGTGTCGAAAAAGGCGACTAAGGTAAGTTTAGGCACCGTGTGGTATCCGGCTGAGAAGAATAGACCACCCTCATTTCTACCAAGGTGTCGTAAAAGGCGACTATGCTAAGTTGACCTACCGTGTGGTATCCGGTTGAGTAGAATAGACCATCCTAATTTCTTACCGAGGTGTCGTAAAATGCGAGTAAGGTAAGTTGACGTCCGGCAGGCGGCTGGTCGTAAAATACGTAGTCAAATCATGTGACAACATGTTTGTTACATGTTGTGCCGACTCCCCTTAGAGTGTAATAATGGCACGAGGATGATGATTGTAATTGTAAGGTAACTATGATAATTACAGCTAGAAGTACGTTATTATACATTGTGTTTCCCTCGGTAAATATAGGAATTTATACGAAACAAATACGTGCGGAAAAGATGTTTCTACTATTTATTTCTTTGGTAAGCTTTTATAGGCAATTATACTCATTTATCATATTTGCATTTATTAGTATTTTATATAACGACGGCACCATTGTTGTATAAAAATATGGAAGCGATCATCGTTTTCATTTACATACTCTTGTTATTAAATAACTAACAGTACTGGCTATTTCGTTCGCGTCAACTTAAGGATTTACGTACCTTCAATAATGTGAAAAGTATTTTTCGCCCGTTCCCCGGTCTATAAGTGTTCATTGAATCGAATTTCAAAAATATGCGTACAGTGGATTGCTTTGAAAGTATAAAAGACAGACAAACTTATAGTATACTAGCAGTCGCCAGCGGCTCCGCCCGCGTGGAAAGATTAAAATCCTAATAAAATATTTTGATAACCATAAAAATAGTTAAAGTGGGTTAACCTTAAAAGCTAGACATGTGCTGTCGCGGACTTTTATTTAGAACGTTTAGAGGGAAACAATTTTGTAATACATGATTAGAGATGACGTTTAGAGGGAAACAATTTTGACTGGCCTGTTGGAGCAGTGGGTAGTGACCCTACCTTCAGCTCCGCAGGTCGCGGGTTCGATTCCCGCCGAGGGCCAACATTTTCTATAAATGAATTTGTTGGTCTTTGAGCCTGGGTGTATATTTGTATTTAAGTATGTATTTAAAAAATATATAAGTATATATTCACCAGTTGTCTGTCACCCATAACACAAGTATTAAGTTACTTACTTTGGGGACGGACGACCGTGTGTGTAAGTGTCCCATATATTTATTTATTTATTTATTATGATTTTTGAGTAACTTTCACCGTTTACTCAGCGCACGCAATTAAAGCTTTAAATTTTGCCGTTTTTGTAATATTTTTTCTCTCTCTCTTCTATTCATCTTAGCATGATCTTATATAACCTATAGCCTTCCTTGATAAATGGACTATCTTACACTCAAAGAATTTTTTAAATTGAGCAAGTAGTTTTTGAGATTATTAATATTAATATTATACTTGATATAAGCGCGTTCAAACAACCAAACGAACAAACTCTTCAGCTTTATATTATATTCGTATAGATTCAAATAAAAAGCAAGAGCTTTCTTATCAGAGCGATCGTTCATGGTGTAATATATTAAAGGTAAAATGGTGTAATAGTTTCAAAATAACATCATTATAAACAACATTGTCGTATAGCTTCCATTAATGTGGTTTCTGACATAAGTATTAATGAGGATACATGTAACGATAAGGGCTCTAAGGAATTGCAAAACGGATTTCCCGTTTGTTCAAAAATAATAAGTATCTTCCTTTACATTAATGAGCTAAACAAGTTCTATAAATATAATAATAGGACAAACCGCAGTACGGATTATGACAGTTTTAGTACGACAGATCGTAAAATACTGAAGGCGCCATGTACATTTAATTTAATAAAATACAAAGAAAAGGACAAAAGTAATATTTTTTGTCATAAATATAATCTAGTATAAAAAATTATTGTACACATTTTAGAGAAATTTTCAGACAATCTTTATGACCCAGCGGATGTACCTATATTATTCTCCTATCCTTATCCACTCTAAGTGGGGTCGGCAATACGTATAAACATGTTGCCACATAATTTGGCTAGGCATTTTACGACCGGTCGCCTGCCTGACGTCAACTTACCTTAGTCGCCTTTTACGACAGCTCGTTAAGGAAGGGGGTGGTTTAATTTATTCAGTCGGTTCCACGGAGTCCACTTACCTGAGTGAATAATTGAATAATTTCCTATATATCGTCGACAACCTTTTAGGCTAGAAATTTATGAATTTTAACTAGTAGTAGTATTCAGAGTTTATATCTAGAAATCGGCTACACTCACGTCTTATCCTATCGGATTAGCGCGACTAAATTTGGACCCCATAAATCCGGACCGGGGCACTAAATCATGAGCTCCTTACACGCAGCAAGAACTAAACGGGCTAGCCCCATACAATAAAACGCGAGTACAGCCGGTTTCTACACATAAAATACATAAACCTTTTAGGCCTAAAGAGCAATAGTGCAAATTTACGATGTTTTCGATTATTATCATGATGATATTGGTATTGACCTATTTAAATTTCCATTTACAGGAAATTAAAGACATTATATTTATTCTTAGAAATATATAGAAATATTATTATCACAAAACATATTCTTATATTATTACATCAACGGTACAATTGGGTTGGAGGGTTTTTTATGATAAAATATTTTTCTATATCTGTGGAAATGAGGGGCCTGTAACTTTACAACAAAAAAGTCGCGTGCGGATCATATTTTTTAGAAACACCTGTTATTGGCTTCACTTGATCGTATTTAACACTAATTTTGTAATACTGTTGATGTGCCAATAAATAAACCGTGGAATTCTAAAGATAATATGATGGGATCCAAGCTAAGACCACGTTGTGTAACTTAAGCCATCAATAGCCCGTCGTATATAATACGAGCTTCAGGTGTCCCGCTGAAAGACGAACAAACGCTCTCGCATTTCAAAGGGCGGTGGATCAAAGTGCTACCGCCTTGATACGCGCCTCCAGCCGCCGTGATTGAACACACGTGGCTCTCCGAAGGGGTGACATAATTGGACTTAGCCAATTTTCCCCCAATTAACTCCAAATAGACTATAAAATTTATATCATTATAATATATTTACTTTCCGTGATTTTGAATGAAGCATTATACATTAAAGTAAGGTCATATAAGCTTTTTTTTATTGTTTAATAGGCGAGCGCTTGACTGCAATCATGCCTGATGGAATCATGCCTACTATTGCCTACTATACTATTGAGGAATACTTGAGCAACGCCGTGTTGTATCCGGCTGAATAGAATAGTACCACCCTTATTTCTTACCGAGGTGTCGGAAAAGGCGACTAAGTTGAATCGACCCGCCGTGTGGTATCCGGCCGAGTAGAATAGACCAGCCTCATTTCTTACCGAGGTGTCGTAAAAACGACTAAGGTAAGTTAACCCACCGTATGGTATCCGGTTGAGTTAAATAGATCACCCTCTTTCTTACCGAGGTGTCGTAAAAAGCGATTAAGGTAAGTTGACGTCAGGCAGGCGGCCGGTCGTAAAATACGTAGCCAAATCATATGACAACATGTTTGTAACTTGTTGTGCCGACCCCACTTAAGAGTGGGATAAGGGCAGGCAGATGATGATGAATATATTTATTTTCCGTGATTTTGAAAGTATTATACATTAAAGTGAGGTCATATAAGCTTTTTTTTATTGTTTAATAGGCGACTGCCATCATGCTTGAGGCAATCATGCCTACTATACTATTGAGGAATACTTGGATGATAAAAATGGACGTAGCTACTCTTCGACCCTGTACAAGACAGAATAACTAATATAACTAGTAAAAAGAATTATATTTTTAAAAGAGCAACCGCAGAGTTTCTTGCTGGCTCTTCTCGGTAGGAACAGCTTTCGGAACCAGCACTAGAGTTGACGATTCAAAAGCACTTGTTTACAAGTTTATTTGAGTAAAGAATATTTTGAATTTGAATTTGAATTTGATGGTCCGCGCATGCCTATAAATTGCCTATTGACTCTTTCTTTAAAAAAAAAATATCATAAGTATTGGGTAAGATAGATGCTGGAAGATAAATTCTTTCTCGTCCTGTGCACTAAAGAAATGACGATGCGAAGCGCTCCGTTCGCCTTCTGTATTTGCGCGAGCTGTGAGATTGTGCGACTCTTTCAAGGGGGTCATGGGTTGAAATCCCTGCCAGGCACTAATGAATTTTTCTATTAAAAGTTGTATCTAAAATTTAGCACACGCTTTTCGATGAAGGAAAACATCGTGAGGAAACCTACATATCTGTAGAGTATTTTTGTGGATATATGTAACCTACCAATCCACATTGGAGCTGCGTGGAAGGCCGAAGCTTCAATAAGGAGAGAGAAGGCCCAGCAATGGGATAGTAATAGGCCGTTACTTTTATCATTAAGCATATACAATCAATCGTTTAATAAATTTTGAGACTAGCATTTCAATTACAATTAGATTAACGCATAGTTTTCATTTCGAAATCATACTTTATGTTAATCAATTAACTTGTACTTGTAAATTAATATCAAAATAAGTGATCTTATCTAACTTAGATGCCAACACTGATAAAATATAACATTTGTTACACGTCGAGTTGTCAACTTTTTACTGATGTAACATAAAATTACTGTATAAATTTAATTTCATAAAAAATGATACATATTTTTTTTAATTCAAGAAATATAGTTTGGCCTGTGTCGGAACGATTGTTAAGCAAATGCTAATAAGAAATTCTTGATTTTATTACCGGTTCATATTGGAATTTTGTTTTTGTCTATTGGAATACAATTCAAATAATAATTTTTACAACAAAAAATACCTGTTTGCTGTTGTAATTACATGTCTGGAATCTGCGTAAATGTCTGCGCTTCGACTATCCTTGGAATTTATGGCTCCTTCATTTTATAATGCACTACTTTAAACATAAACTTTTTTAATTGTTACCACATATTTGTTGGATGAGCTGTGATAGCCAAGTGGTGAGACAGTGCTACTCTTTCGAGGGGTCACGAGTTCGAACCCCGAGCGTCACCAATGAGTTAGTCTATTATTTTTGTACCCTTCACCCCTCAAGAGGATATTTAAAATACAATATAATTTATATGTATAATGCATGAATCGAATTATGACTCAATCACAATTACTCATTAAAATAAAATAAGATTTTTTGTTCGAAAGGTTTGAACCCACGAAAACGTCGAGCACACGTCCTAACTCATTACTCGTACATTTACTCGTAACGACTTGATCATCAAGTTTCTACTCGTATTTATAATTTTGTATATTGATATACCAACGCCATGTGAATTTCAATATATAAAATATAATTTATTCACTTACTTATAAAATCAGGCCTAAACTCTTAGTAATAATGAATTTTATTATCTCTTAAAACACAGTATCTACCTGGGTGACCGAGCCTTGGTAATTTTTAAAATAATGTAAAAAAAAATTTAAAAAAAAATTGAAAAGTAAAATGAAAAATAATAGCAGGTGGGTAGCTCGAGCCCGAAAACAGGGATAAAACGACATTTTAAAAAATAAAACTTATCTAGATTGATTTTTCTCCCCCAAAACCCCCTACATGCTGAATTTCAGGAAAATCGTTAGAGCCGTTTCCGAGATTCCGAAAATATATAAATATACATACAAGATTAACTCATTTAAATATTAAAGAGTATAATACTGAATATCAAAAGTAACTTTCTGCACTCCTCTCGCTACAACCGATTGGTTTACCGCTTATCTCACAAACCACAATAAACTTTTATTCGATGATATTTTCGAACACAAAAATATTTTCCATATATAGAAAATCGTCGTCTTAAAATGTTGAAGATCCGTTCAATAACTTTCTACTCATAAAATGTCGGGTGAAGTTAGATCCTCCACCTTACTCGACGAACTTATCGTCTGGTTAATGTTTTGTACTTTCTGTATAGAAAATGTATTTTATTTTATAATATTACGAATCCTTGGAGCTTTTTGTGGTTATCTTTTTGAATGAGAAAGGTGAATAACTTTGACTGGCCTTTGGCCTTTGGTGACCCTGCCTTCTGCGGGTCGCAAATTCGATTCCGGGTTAGTGACGGGCAAAGTATTAGCGGAAGGGAAACAAAATGGCTGGTGGTTATCCTGGTACATTGAAGAACAGGCGGAGGAATGTCTCGCTATCTGAGTTTTCAACGAGTGTTCTACGAACAAATAGCCGTAAATACTAGAAAACTTTATTTTAACTAATTAAGAAAACGTTTTTTTGAGTTTTGGTTACTATTGTTAACCTATACTTTACGAAAACCATGGTTTCTTAGAAGAGATTTTGTTTAGAAGTATACTCTATATTAATATAGTTTGGTAACTTTTCGCGTAGATAAACCAAAGTTTAATATGAGAATAATAAATAAAATTATAATGTTTAAGGATTTAGCTTTTTTTAACTCAACGCTTTATGAAGAATTAGATGTACGATATACTTTTTTACCATAGTATCTTGAAGTACCTGGGTAACCATGTTCGGTAATTTTTTTTAAATATATAAAAAAGAAATCCCTTTTAGGGATAAGTCCGCCTTTATACATGTGTTTTTTTTAATTTTTATTTTTTTTCTTTCTCTTTTCTAAATATATGTGTAAAAAGAACAATAAATAAATAAAATAAATAAAAAATAAAATAAAGAAAAATTAAGCAAAAAAGGGGTTGTGTTTGGAGTTTGATCCAGGGCATTTTACTTCTTTAGTCCGCCCGTTCTCCACTGAGCTATTACAACTTTACAAAATACAGCAAAAATAGTCTTCTCTATGCAATGTCAATTTTAGCAATTTTTCAATACCTAAAAACAGGGATAAAATTTTTCTTTAAATAAAACCTAGCTAGATCGATTTTTCTACCCCAAAACCCCTACAAGCTGAACTTCATGAAAAACATTGGAGCCGTCTCCGAAATTCGGAAAATATACATATACTCGTATTTATACATATATACCTATTTATATACAAGATTAACTCATTTAAATATTAAATTAAAGATACAGAAAAATTATAAACAATTATAACTTTGATAAATTTTTATTAAAATCATTTTACACGATATTTTTTGTGCCAGCAATTTAAAAGTGTATTTTCACGTAGAAACTATTTTCGTTTCGGTTATGAACGTTTTTAATGTGAATAACAGTATACACTATACTCTTTATTTACATTACATTTGCATAATATGCACTATTGCTTTCTTGAGAACGAAAAATTTACTGTAAATTTTTTTTAGTATACGGTACGAAGACAAAAATAGTATAAATAAAATAAACAGTTTGGCCACCGTCTCGATAAAGACATGATTTTACATATTCCTTTCCCGTAAATATTCCTTACAGTTTAGACTATCTACATTTAATGTAAACCATAGTCTCTTAAGTCTGTGATCGATTTTCTCAAAATAAAATTGATAGATTTTTGTGCGGTTTTACGGAAAGATGAAGTGCAAAGGGAAGGTTTAATTTAGCAAGTAATAGAACATTAGAATTCCTGTGAGATCGGGGTTTCACGGGAAAAGCTTGGTGACACACAGATTTATATGGAGGCGAAGTACCACGGCTGGTATAATATAATACTTGGAGATCGCTATCGATGAATTACTGTGTGGTATTCGGCTGAATAGAATAGACCATCTAGAATAGGCCCTCTTAACTTACCGAGGTGTCGTAAGAGGCGACTTAGGTAAGTCGAACGCACTGTGGTATCCGGCTGAGTGGAATAGACCACCCTCAGTTCTTACCGAAGTGTCGTTAAAGGCGACTGAGGTAAGTTGAGGCACCGTGTGGTATCCGGTTGAGTAGAATATACCATACTCACTGCTTACCGAGGTGTTGTAAAATACGACTAAGGTAAGTTGATGTCAGGCGGACACTCGATATTAAAATACGTAGCTAAATTGTGTGACAACATGTTTCTAACATGTTGTGCCGACCCCACTTAAAGTGGGATAAGGGCAGGAGAATGATGATATCGATGAATTATTCTCGGTAGGTAGATGTTTTCATCATACCGATAACGCTTTGAAACAAGTATCAGATGAGTAATTAATTTCCACGATATACCAAAAAAGACTAGCTATATCAAAAACATCCCTAAGAACTAATAATACCCAAATGCATTTAAAAAGGGAGTACAATATGTGCCCTATTATCAATGTAAGTGTGAATATCTTAATTTAACCTAAAACGTGCAGGTGCCTCGAACAAAAGAGTTTTTGTTTCTTACTTTTTTTTTGGTTAATATAGGAGGTGCTAAACGCGGAGTCACGGCCTTTTGTTAGCGCAATGATAATTGGATAGCGCTGCTGAGCTGAATGTATTGAAATATAGATAAAAGGACATTTTCAATGTCAAGCTTAAGGAATAGTACAATTATTGTGGTTAATTTAGTTGTCCTAAGAAGTTCACAGCTATATACAAGTTATTATCAAATTTAACGCTTAAATTTTATCCGGTATAGGAACTGTACTTCCTTTTAGTATCACCACTTAGATAACTCAATCTTCTTTTTATCTTAATAACTACAAACTAAATAACACTAAATAACTACAAACAGTCTTATATGAATCTCCGAAAAAAATATAATATTATAAAAAAAGTATAATAATTTATTTTTAAGAAGCCTATGCAATATTTTTAAATATTTATTTATAACGCAAATTTCGTTAAAAAAAACAACCAACCAGTTTCTTAAATAGGGTGCTAATACGCTACAATAAACTTCAATTTATATCCCATACATATCCTTCTCTCCAAAAAAAAAAAAAAACGGAGAGAAGAGGCCCAGCAGTGGGATAGTAACAGGTCGTTACTTACTTACTTACTTTTTACATATCGTTCACAGTTATTTTAAAAATACGTAATAATTTAACTAAGAACTAGGCGTCAGAATAACATTTATAAATTTACTTTTCCCTCCTCATGGAAAATAACGACTCATACCATAAAAAAATCTAATCTTTTTTTATTTAATTGAGCAACATATTGAACAAAGTACAGATAAATATTTTTAGTTATATATTTTTTTAATAATAAGGTGGACGCTTTATATTCCCTATAGTTAACCAGGGTCTACTTATGGCTCAGAGTCATATCTGAAACTAAATCAACTTTTATTCGAAGGTGTGAAATTTCATTTCATTCCCTGAAATCCGCGACATAATATATTGCACCTTCCATTAAAGCCTATTATCAATAACCGTCTTAACTCCGAAGCATGTAGGGATAAAAATAGCCAAAAAAATAGTTATAAAATCATCAAACCATCCGGATGAAAAGAACGGGCCATCTAGAATAGGTCCTCTTAACTTATCGAGGTGTCGTAAAAGGCGACTAAGGAAAGTCGACTCGCAGTTAGGTATTCTGAGTAGAATAGACCACCCTCCCTTCTTACCGAGGTGTCGTAAATAACGACTAAGATAATTTGACGTCAAAATACCATCTCCAAATATCGACATTCATCCAGTTACCGACTTTGGTTACGGTTGCGAAACTAGTACTCTGTTGCAAAAAGGCAACAGTTAGTAACAGCATCTAATATCGATCATCATCCTCCTGCCCTTATCCCACTCTAAGTGGGGTCGGCACAACATGTTATAAACATGTTGCCACATGATTTGGCTGCGTTTTTACGACCGGCCGCCTGCCTGACGTCAACTTACCTTAGTCGTATTTTACCTCAGTAAGAAATGAGGTTGGTCAATTCTACTCGGCCGGATACCACACGGCGGCAGCATCTAATATCGATACGTATTATAAAACAATGTCCCCAAAAGTTGTTTGTATGGGTTTGATTTTCCGAAAGGATTTTTGTATGGTTTTTACCTAAAGATAGTGCACTTCTTGAGAAAGGTAAGGAATAGTACATTCTCCCTAACGGCTAAGCCGATTTAGATAGGATTTTCACTTGAAGATAGAGGACGTCATTGGGTAACATACTCGTATGGGCTACTTTATATCCTGTAGCTCTATCGGGGTATTCAGGAATTATGCGAATAAAAATTTGTGACACTGATTTCCACGCGGGCGAAGCTACGGGCACAGATAGTACTTAAAAAATTAATAATTCTTCTCTAGACCCCAAATTAAACATATAATAGCTCTATTCCAATTATCTTTGCGAATCGTAAGTACCAAGCATCAGTTATATTTGAGATATTCTTGTTAGTACTAATTAATAAGACTTGAATATTTTAGTATTTGTTAAATTATTAAGTAGGTTATTTGTATACAACTGTGCATGGTTTTTACATGTACAATTTTTTCTTGTTAGTAATTATTGTTGTTTTTTTATTACAGCTATTTGTGGTTTAATTTTCTTATATCCATTGTTTACCTAAAAACATAATTTTAAAGATTTATAGTGCCTGAATACATAACAATAAAAAGATACTATTGTGTTTTAGTTATCTTACCTAGCATTTGTTTTGTTTTGTTTGTTAAATTAAAATTTATTTGCCGAATCTGTTAGCTCAGGCTGGTTATATTGTTCATGCATAAAATATTAAGTAATATAATATAAAATATAGCTGCTGGTAATATATTAAATGCGTAAATATGCCTGTTTTTTAGAAACCATGACTCATACGCCGCCTGCCTAAAGTCAACTTACCGTAATGGTATTTTACGACACCTCGGTAAGAAATGAGGTTGGTCTATTTTACTCAACCACACGGTGGTTCAACTTACCTTAGTCGCCTTTAACAACATCTCGGTAAGAAATGATTCGGTACTATTCTCTATATCAGGATACCACACGGCGTAATAATAATAGCATTTCACATAGAAAGTAAAATGCCAAGAAAAACAAAAACTTTCGGTATTCGGTCGCTCCGTTAGTCATAAAGTACACAATTCCATTCGCCCTTTCATAGTTCCAACCATATTGTAGCATAATGGGCCAATAATGTTCGGAACTTTCACGAATCTTAAGCTAGAAATTTTTACGTGAAACGTATGTATTGCGTTACGTAAATATCTTTAAAGGTTTTTATTTAATACCTGGTTTATCGCTTCCATTTAACCAGTCAAAAATAAATGGATGGAATAAGCGCAGTTGGTAAAATACCATCAAGTTTTTAAATTGCGAAAAGCGAACTTCTGTGGAATAACATTTTGCAAACTGTGACTACCGAAATCCATTTGTAATTGCAAACAAGTTGCGAGCCAACGATAAGCGATTTATAAAATGCTTTTGGTACTCAAAGTTCTTGATTACCCCATTCACTGTAACGGAAATTCTGGCCGATAAGCTTCTGGGTTTATTTTTGGATTTTATTTCTGTATTAAGTTATTTTTCATCAGTCATTATTTGACAGTTATTTATTAAAAATCAAGTGCAATAAACAAGGAGTTATTAGCTAAAGATTACAGTGTACATAATGAAATTATAAGCCATAGGCAGGTCTGTCAGTGATAGTGACACAATAAATTATTTTATTTTATTTTATTTATTAAAGAAAGCTTACAGCTATTTACAAAATTTAAGTCAAAATTATAGTTAGCTACAAGCAAATTACAAGCTTCCACAGATTGGTAAACAAATTAAAATTTAGATACCAATAATTATTACTAAAATTAACGTCGAAATTTGCCTGCTAAACCTTTTCACCTGGACGAAAAAGCTTAACAGTCAAATCTCAGCGTACACTGTTAAAACTACCGTAAAAAAGATCAATTTTAGGTTTATATAGTGCATTTAAATTATGATAAGCGCGAATAATAACTTAGTTGGACCTGTAATCCGTTTTGGAAACCGGATTATATAATATGAGCGTGCCGATATACGCGATGGCACAATCAAATTCAGTTTGGAAAGAAGTTCAGGACAATCAATTGTCCCTCTTGCAATGTTGATGAAAAAACATAATGAGAGGAGAAGATAACATTCGTATACTTCATCTTTGTCGTATTACACATTAAAAAAAAAGACAAATAGATCACCTTCATTTACTTTATTTTAATTTTAATATTATGCTGGTTACATTTTATGCTGGTCTCCCTACCATAGTATAATAACTCCATGGCAAAACATTAATACAAAATACTATTTTTTGTCATTTGATAAGTTGTAATAGCTAAGTGGGGAACAGGTGAACTAAAGAAGTAAAAATACCTGGGATGAAGCCCCGGATATCACCATTCCTATTTTGCTTTTTTAAAAAAATATTTGTTTTTTTTATCTTTTAAAAATTACTGAGTATGACTACTAGGTACTAAATATAAGTTGTGCATCTTATGTAACAGAGGGTAAAGATTATCCGTAATTAGTAATCATTTATCATCAATTTTAATATAACCAGTACCTACTACGTGTATAATGCGATAATTTTCGAAAATCCTTTTTTAATCCTTTCAACTATGGAACAATTTGCGTTTTACCAATTACTATAAATAATGCAGTACAAACAACGAAAATTCAAATAATAAATATGGGATGGTGGATATTTCTGGAATGAAGACGTTGCCATGTATTAGTATCTTCATCAAACACTTATTTTATGAACATAAAGACTACAGTTATAATTTTTATGTCTGCTTAAATACTACCTTGATGCCACGAGCCTCTTAAACATAAGCTTTTCATTTGATGTATCTCGCGAACCATCATTATCTCGTTTATACTCCAATTCCACGATGCTATTTGGTCAATTTTAATATTGACTGAAGTCTTATTGATGGACGGTTTATTTCTGTACAATTATGCCTAAGTGAGAGCTGTGATGGCCTAGCGGTGCGACCGTGTGAATCTCTAGTGACGATCATGGGTTCAAACCCGGGCAGACACCAATGAGTTTTTCTATTAAAACTTATGTGTCTAATTGATAATTGCAATTTATCACACGCTTTTCGGTGAAGGAAAACATCGTGAGGAAACCTGCATATCTCTAGGGAATTCTGGAAATATGTGTAACCTACCAATCCGCATTGGAGCAGCGTGGTAGGTCTTAGCTCCAACCCTTCTCTCCAAAAATGGAGAGAGGAGGCCTATGCCCAGCAGTGGGATAGTAACAGGCCGTTACTTACTATGCCTAAGTGCTTAAACTAGAAATTTCCTACTCATAAATAATCTTTAACATTATTTTCCCGCAATAACAAAACAAGAACATGACATGTTTAAGTGGTAGATTATAAATAATTTTTAACAATATTTATTTCTAATTCAATTATTTATTAATCTTCTTATTGTTTAGGCTCTTCCTTGAAAGACACTTCCAAAGTAAAGCCTAAACAATTGAGCATTTTATATGATTTATATCAGCTACGTATTAAATGCAATGACTAGTAGATTGTAATTGCATTTTTTACAAGAGCATTGGCAGTCATTTTACATACCTACAATGACGATTGTCAATCGTTTTACGAATAACATATAAATAGGCATAATTACAGTTACTTTATTATTTTGGATAGTATTAAATTGTAATTAATTACACGCAATGTAATAACTTGTTTATAATGAAAATAACATACAATAACAATAGTCTAAAATTTTAGGCACATCCGATTTTTCGGCCCTCTTACCCTTAGGTATTTTATTATTTGCAGACCATCATGAATAAAGTAAAGACACCTAGGTAAGGGCTTGCAACCACGAAACTGGTATTGCAATCGATTTCATCTAGAACAAAAACTATATCCGTATGATATAGTGTCAAGTGCTTTTGTCATGAAAAATAATATGTTGGAATTATTAACAGGGCATCATTTCAATTTTATATATAACAAAAAAAATATTATACACATAAGAAGCATTTATTTCAGTAATAAAACATATTACACGTATTTACAGCCCGCCGGCGCTTGCCCTATAATCAACGATTTATTGCTGTTAACTTTATCAAATCCGAACGCATGTCTTTATTTACTACCTCGTGAGAAAATTGACCCGGCTCTTCTCAGAAATGTTACCTTTTAATTTCGAAATAAAGACAGAACCCTGCAAGTTTTATTGTAGGTCTATTGGAGTGTATTTATCCTTTTTTTTCGCTACCCCAGAATGACAGCCCGCTCTCGAGTGTCGTATTTTTTCTCAAGTGTTTCGGTAAACGGTATCGGTACCTTTGTGGTACTAAATTTACGGTAGCGTGTTTGATAAAAGAAATGGTGCCCGTCAAATTATAGGACCAAGATGTTATTATAGGACCTAACAATAACTTGTGTAGCAGATTCACAAACTAGATTTTATCTTCAATAAAATTTACATTTTTTAAATTCTCAAATTACATATACGAAATTTTATTCAAAAATAAATTAAATATGCCACGTACAGCCGTTAAAAATTGTCGTGAACGCTACATTTCTAAAGCAAAAATTCTTAAGTAACGTTTGCTTGTTTATAGTCTCTTTATTGTACAAACATAAATATTTAAATAAATATAAAAAATATATCTAATTTGTCTTTATCCTGCAGTGCAGTACTGCTACTTCTAGAGATATGTGTCTATACAGTTAAGTAGCCTAATAAGAGCTACAGATTATTCACATAACTATAAACAATCGGTATAAGTTACTACGCAACTTTCAAAGAAATAGGGATACTGTCTTGAAAAGCTAGAGCTGTATTATTACGAAGTAAAAGCAACCATCAAATTAACTAACGCAATGGAAAAAATACAATCAAAGAAATTATGCCTCATTTGCAGTTGATTAGCTTATTATTATCTAAATTATAATAACGCGAAAAATCCAGTTCAAGGTACACTTAAAAACTGCTATGAAAAAAAGCAAAAACGTCTCAATTGCGAAATAAAACAATGGTGTTTGACAGCGAATTCATTTAGCGCCGGCAGCCCATTCATCAGAGTCTAAACACACACGACCGGGCTGGGGTTCGATTCCAATAGTTATGCAAATAGCGACCGAGAATGTAATGAGTGGCCGGCAGTTATTTAGAACTGCCTCGTAAGTCAAATGCTGCTTCGGTATTGAAGTTTGTATTGGGAAAGCTATGGAGAGGTTAAATTTCACTTTCGTTGATAATTATATTTTAATGAGAGTTTAAAAAAATTACAGTTTCATGAAGAAATAGATATTTCACCGAAAACAATAAAAATATAACCATAGAAAAAAATATTTTTTATATTATATAAAACTATTTTTTATTGATTTTTTTATTCAAATTTAGGTGTTCAATCGTAAGTATTTCTCGCTGGATTAACAATTTTTTATTTAAGATTTCAAGTGTAAATTAATGTTGCAATTACTTTTATCAGTTAAAAAGTGTTTTATGAACTCACATTATGATAAAACTATCTTATCTAAATCGCTACTGTATGGTTCTTACAATGTAATGTGAAATAATTTCTAATGACTTTCGAGTTATACCACAATAGATTTCATTAAAACTAGTGATACAGTACCCGGGATATTATATAGGACATAAATATTTTAAAAAATATAAAAAAACCACATTCACATGATAAAAATACTCATACAATACAATAAAATTAATATTAAAATACACTTTGTGATTTTATAGTGGAGCCTAGCTCCTAATGATACTTCAGTTACGGGAAGCGATCGTAGAGATTGTCGTATTAAAAGTGTATACTATGTTGTTGGTAGTGGTGTTTTGTCATAGGTGCAGTAACTGATTCTGCATGTACAAGGTATGCATTTTAACTTCACTTTACATAACACAGATTTTCCTAATAAATGCGGATTATAACAAAATAATTGTATAATTACTATTGTACTATGGAATTCCATAAAGTAAGGTATACGCCTTCTACTAAAATATAAAATAAAAATAAAAAAATTATAACTCATTCAACTCTATGGCGTTCTCTGTGAGCTCATCTCACACCTTGGCCGCGCACGAAATTAATAACATGTTGATTTTTAATTTTTGTTCTGCTCTTGCACTTATTATTATTTAAACTGAATTTCGAGACATTATTTATGACTATTTATATAACATATGTTGATCATTTTTCAATGTTTCCACACAATTAACACTTCATTTCACTGTTAATATCTTTTTGTTTCGGAGATTTGTTTTTCTTATTTATATTGGCACCAGTGCAATGTGCCGATAAATATTATACGTTTATGTTTGAGTATTCAGATTTTATAGGACACTAGCTGTGCATGCGGCTTTCCCGCATGGAAATCAGTGTGTTTAGTTTAAATTTTAAACTTAAAAGTAGTTATTGTGAGTTAACTTTAAGAGATAGAGACATGCTGTCGCAGATATTTTTTAGTGTTTTTGTAGATAATTCTTGAAAAAATTACTTTGTGTATTTCTATTGTTGTTCTTTTAACGCGGCGCTCGTTACTACAACTCCCAGCAGGCCAGTTTTTTTTTTATAACTGCGCGATCTCTTCAACACATAAAACCGTAATGTTCTATTAATTGAAATCCGTTATGCATATACACAGACAGCTTTTAAGGACTTTGTTTTATAATAAGTATAGATATATGCCTGCAGCATATTTATAATAACAATTGGTTATTTATAAACAGACGAAAATAGTTATAATATCTATGTAAGTAATTGTGTCTCTTTCTGCTTGTATTTCAAAACTGCGTATATATCGCATAGTTAGTTTTAAAGTAAGTTAGTATAAAATTAGGCTTTTTGCCATTTATGACATTGCGCTACAAACCATTAAAAAAGATTAGAAACATTAGAAAAGTTTTTTCATGGTCTTCCAAGCTATGGATATCTTTAGCACTCACGAGTTTTGTAGGCGCTACACTACGCTTTTTTGCAATTTGGCACAAATCAACTTTTTTGAAACAGCTCACTTTAATACTAAGCGTGCGTTGTCTATATCCAAAGTAATTTAATACTTGAGCTATGGGTGACATACAACTGGTAAAATTATAGTACATATATAATTTTAAATACATACTTAAATACAAATATACACCCAGGCTCGAAGAACTAACAAATTGTTTATAGAAGATATTGGTCCTTTTGGGGGCAATCGAATCCGCGATTCGCGGGTCACTACAAATTATGTCAACGGGCAAGTCAAATATATAACTTTGAAATGATATTTTTAAAAGAACAACCGCCGAGTTTCTTGCTGGCTCTTCTCGGTAGAAACACCTTTCCGAACCAGCACTAGAGTTGACGATTCAAAAGCACTTGTTTACAAGTTTATTTGAATAAAGAATATTTTTAATAAGTATTTGAAATAAGTGGATGCTTATAACAAAGTACCAGCTAAACCTAGCCCTAAACTTAAAGTATGTAATAACAAAAGCGCAGTCATTAGCCGAAATGAGTGGGTACAAATATTCAAGACAATAAAACTTGTACCGATTGCATTGCCGTAGTTTTATCCAAGTTAGGCTCTGACCGTCAAGTGGTTTCGTCCATAAGAAATAGCGGTCGTTTATGACCAAACAATTATATTGTTTTTTACTGTTTGGCCCGTGGTTTATTGTCGGTTAGTAAACGCGGCGATCCGATCGGATTTTGTTATGCTGTAAAATTTGATTGTTTGATTTTTAATTGCTTTAGTATAGTGCTGTGTTTTGATTTTGAATACAAGTTTCGAACCATAAAGCATACAGGTAATGTGTCTAATACATAGACAGCTGCGATGTATAAATACTGCAGCTAAAATAGAAAAAAAATAAAAATAATTATTTCTTACAACTTCATAAATTGAGGAACGTACCACGATAAAATAACTTGTTTACATTTAACAGACACCATTGGCAACACCGATTATTTAAGACTTCTAATTATTTTTTTAAATTCTATATTTAAAATTATAAATACAATTTATTAGGAGTGGCACACGCGAAAATTGTACAAACATTAAAAATAAATTCTTTTTAAACGGTTAAGGGTAATAAAATAAATCTATATTTTATATAAAAAAAATATTTTAGTTAGTATATTTATTTTACTGTTCCGATTTGTTAGCATATGTATTTGTAATTCTTCAATAAAATTTCGCAAATAATTTACGAGACAGCTTAAGAGCCATTCTTGATTTTTTAATTATACTTCGATAAATAATCGCCATTGGAGGAGATTTGATTCTGAAATTCTTCGTTCCATTACAGGAAAGGTTTTTACGACTGATGCTAAGTGTCAGAGACCGTGTGATTTCCTTTTTATTTATAACTCGCTATTACTGGATTTATCTCTTTTGAAATTATGCTTAGTTCCATAAAACATTATTAGGAATAAAATAAATTTCATTGCATTTCGCGTAGATAAATTTAGTTGTATGGCCTAAGCTGACCGAAAGTGAAGTACATATTTTTGATATAGACAAAAGGAATGCTACTTATGTTTACTTTTGTACCGTACCATAAGGAGAAATTTTCATTAAATACGCAAACAAGTGAATGACAAAAGATTTTTGTTCCCAATAATGCAAATACTTCTCGTAATAATAAAGAAATTGGCATTATAAATATATTGGACACTTACATACACGGTAGTCTGTCCCCAAAGTAAGTAACTTGTGTTATGGGTGACAGAAAAATATTTACTTATATAATTTTAAATACATACTTAAATACAAATATACACCCAAGCTCGATGAACCAACAAGTTTTTGTTTTTCTAACAATGTTGGCCCTCGGTGGGAATCGAACGAAGGCAGGGTCACTAACAACTGCGCCAACGAGCCAGATTAAGCAAGTATTGGCATTCTATGTACGAGCACAACACGGTCATCGCAATACTGGTACAATTGCAAAGCTTTGCGATTTTGTCATGAAGCCTATCACCTGTCGATGCTTCCTTCGGTTACAGAGCAAAACGATAGTTTTGATTATAATAATTAACATAATAATCATAACTTTTCGCAAACAAACGCCTATTTCTATAAATGACTCAAATATAATAATTATAATCCAAAACAACATATAGATTACGCGAATTCATCTAAATATCTCACTACATTAGTTGGATGTTTTCTGTGAGTTCTCAATAGAGAAGGATCAATATCAAGTTAAAGGTAGTCTTAAATAGTCAACCAGATACTGCTATTTGCGACATTGTATTGTTTGCAGATAATACCTACTACTTGACCAAGTAATATCCTTTACTTGTCAAAATTAAGATTGTCCAAGATATGGTGCAATTTATGAGACACCAAATTTTTGTAAAATGCGGACCACTAACACCTAGCCATAATCTAAAATAATAATGCTCTAGCATGTTATTCTTACAGCAATGTTTTATATGTATATGACATTTTTAAATATAATAATTTTATGTAATCATATTAAATGTAAATGTTATTATCATACAATAGGCATAAAAATCTAAAAGATTACTTGTAACGTGTACTCTATAAGAAATACATCATTAAAAGACAGATCATAATAAGTAGCCTAAAGGAAGAACAAATGACTTTTGGTTATCATTTATTTGATCTACACATGTCTCCTCCGGCCAAAACATCAAATTTCTTTGACTCGTAATATAACCAACTCAAGTAATGATCTCGAAATTTATTCTGTCAGTAATATATCAAAATTATTACTCATCATTGACTTTTTCAACTTGTACAAACATTTTATTACTCTTTTATCTTAAATTATATACAGCCACTAGCTTTTACCCGCAACTTCGTCTGCGTAGACTGTTATCGCGTGATATGCTTATAATTGATGACGCTTTTCAATGTCATTCTAATTCTGTAGAATTAACAGGATTTCTTTAGCCTATATATTTCTCTTCTTCTGTCGTATTCTTCATTACTGAAGGTCGTGTCCTAGTTAAAAGTCCTTTACAGTTCTTATAATTCGCCTCCATTTCTCTCGGTGTTCGGCTTTTCTTCGGGCGGATGTTACGGAGAGACCAGTAAGTGCGGTCACTTGGTCACACCAACGACTAGGTGATCGGCCGCGGGGTCGTTTTCCTTCAACCTTGCCCACCACTATCAACTTGTCAATGTTATCCGGCTGACGGCGGGCAATGTGACCAAAGTATCCTAAGATTCGTTGATAGCATATTGTCGAAAGCCGAACCTTAACTCTTAATTGATCCAATATAGACTTATTGGTCCTCTTGGCGGTCCATGGTATGCGAAGCATCCTTCTCCAGCACCACATCTCAAATGCGTCAATTTTCTTCCGATCTTTTGCCCTAGTCGTCCACGATTCCGATGCATAGAGGAATATTGAAAATACTAAAGTACGGACTAGTCTGTTTTTGGTGACATTAGAAATCTTACGATCTTGTCATATGCGGGTCATTTTGCTCATGGCATTTTTCGCCATTTGTGTCCGTCTTTGGATTTCCTTCTCGCATCCTCCTTGATCAGACATCAACGATCTGAGATATACGAATTCTCTGACAAATTCTATATCCGAGAGTTCTCCTGTCCTGGAAAGTTGACCTGTTCTGTCGATGAGCATTACTTTAGTCTTGGACTTGTTGATGCTGAGTCCAATCAGATCACTCTCGTTCTCTACTCTACGGAAAAGGTCAGCGAGCTCTACTTCTGTTAACGCAAAGAGAGTGGTATCATCTGCGTATATCAAGTTGTTGATCTTTAGGCCTCCAACAGAAATACCACCTTCCCATCCCTCTAAGGCTTTTCGCATAATATACTCGCCGTATATGTTAAAGAGAATGGGAGACAGAATACATCCCTGTCTCACTCCTTTTTCTGGCTTAAAAGAACCCGAGATGATGTCATTAACTCTCACCATGGAAACACCTTCTTCGTACAGATTTGCGATCAAGGCTATGAGATGTGTAGGCACTCCCATTTCCAATAGTATGGACCACAGGTTATCCCATCTTACGCAATCAAACGCTTTGGAGTAGTCGATGAAACACATGAAAACAGGTGTGTTGAACTCCCGGCTTTTCTCAATAATCTGCCTCACATTCACGATCTGTTCCCGTGTACCCCGACCCCTCACAAAACCTGCTTGCTCGTGTGGTATTTGCCATTGGAGAAACGAGCCTATATATTTACCTGATGTATAATAATTGTGCCAAATTTCATCGATATAGGTTCAGGGCGATTCGCTGTGGAAGAGTAACAAACATACATCCATACTAATAAACTTTCGTATTTATAATATTAGTAGGAAGTAGAAATATTATAAGAAACAGTTAATTTAATTTACATGGTTTGACACTCGGGGAATTTGATGGTACACACAATCTGTTAATGTGCTGTATTAAGTTCGCTCTAAAATTGCCAATCCATAGTCTATTAAAAGTATACGGAGACTCCACGATATGAATTCGTCATAAAATAGGCAAAATTTAACAGTGTTAGAGAGATTCTATCTTTGATTTTACAAGGTATACTGAATAAGTTTATTGCTCCAGTACAGGACATCGTTACTATTGGCGTCAATATCTTCGGAAAGAAGATATGGACGCAATTTGTACGTACGGCACCGGCAGGTCGATCAAATTTTAAAAAGAGATCAGCAGTAACTCTGAACCAAACTCGTGGACTGCCTTTTTTGATGTTATGCTAGTTCTTTTTGCACTTCCCTAAATGTTTTAAAACTCTGCTTCTTAAAGCAGTGAATGTTGCCAGTAGTGATACATAAATACAAAACTTAGTCAGTGACGTGGCCTATCCCAAGAAATACTAGAAACCCATACATATCATCATGTCGTAGGCTGAATTTCAACAAATTATTTTTACATCTAAACTACGTCATCAATAAAATAACTTAAATTTTTCAGGCATTCAGATGATAAATAAGGTGAACAATTCCTCCAGCCGTGAGTTTTAGATTCATCTGATTGTGAAACCTTAGTGTAACGTGGACCCAATGGGGTCAATTTTATGAGATGGTTTTATACTTCACTCTAAGTAAGGGCTTTTAATATTGATTTATATGCACACATAAAGTATGAGACATTAAATATGCTATATGATGCAGATATAGAACTACTGAAACATACGATCGATGTGCGTCTGGGAAAATCTTCGAGAATTGAGCTCATAATATCCGCAAAATTCTTTATTGTCCAGTAATAAAAGCTTATAATCCTTACCAAAAGTTGGCAGAGCGGCAATCAGTCCGTTCCACAGGTATTGGAACTAATGTTTCTGTTAAACCACCAGATCATTTCGCTCACTACACAGGCAATTTTTACTTAGTATGGGTCATTGCAAGCGTCACATTACGACAATGCTTTTAAATAATCATCAATAATTAAACCTATTTTTCACATTCAAGCAATAAAATTTAAATATACCCTAGTTACATATAAGCAATTCTATCTATTTTAGTTCAAAAAAGCTTCTAGATTTCTCACGGTTCGTTAACTTGGTAAAATTTAGAAAAACCATTGAGCGGCTGCATTCCTCCGTTCGAATTCCTAATCGCCACATTTGTGAGCCTGACTTTAAGTTACGCAATTATTTTTATGCAAAAACTTTTAAAGAATCATTTGTAAAACCATACCATGAATAGTAACGTGCAATGGGAAAAGTATGATAATTTTTTATAAGATTTATTTACGGTACAAACGTTGCTTGATGCGCTGCAGAGATTATAGATAGTGGAAACTAACAAAAATAATGCACTTTTGAGTAAAGATATATTTTAGTCTACATGCAAACTAGACCGTGGCCTAAATCACATGCTTATTTATTTGTAGATGATGGTAATTCCTTTTTAAATCTTAAGATCGGCACTTTGTAAAATAATAATAAAAGGAATCTTTTCGCGTTCTCGCTTGATGAAGACCCACTGTGACGCACTTGTTTAGATAATCCTTAAAGTAACGGCCTGTTACTATCCCACTGCTGAGCATAGGCCTCCTCTCTCCATTTTTTGGAGAGAAGGATTGGAGCTAAGACCTACCACGCTGCTCCAATGCCGACATGTAGGATACACATATTCCTAGAATTCTCTAGAGGATTGCAGGTTTCCTCGCCATGTTTTCCTTCAGCGAATAACGTAGGCTAAATTGCAATTATCAGTTTTTAATAGAAAAACTTATTGGTACCTGCCCGGGGTTTGAACCCGTGACTTCCCCGACAGAGTCGCACAGTTACCGTTGGGCTATCACAGCAATAGAAAATTCTTATTAACTGATATTTTGAGAGCATCGACATAGTACCTTCGTAAGCTTCAACGTATCATAGACTTTGAATTAAAGACGATCGTCGTCATCCACCTTCCCTTATCCCACTCTAAATGGGGTCGGCACAACACTTTACAAACATGTTGTCAAATGATTTGACTACGTAATTTACGACCAGCCGCTTGCCTGACGTCAACTTGCCTTAGCCGTATTTTACGACACCTCGTTATGAAAGATGGTGGTCTACTCAACCGAATACCACATGGTGGGTCGATTTACCTTAGTCGCCTCTTACGGCACCTCTATAAGAAATGAGAGTGATCTATTCTACTCAGCCACACGGCAAAAATGATAGACTATCATGAATCCGATAATTTCAACCAAGTTATGGAAATTTTAAATAAAAGTACAATATACTTCATTACGATTTCTCGGAATTCGTATCAGATACCTCACGGCAAGGGACCACCCATTTTGATTACTAGTTAGACACGGACTGATCAAAAATTACAACATTTTATTCAAATGGTAACGAATTTAACTAAAAAAACATTTTTACACAAACGCTCGTTCTATTTCTCCGCATCATAGCTACCATAAATTTCCGACATGCGTACCTATTTACATTTTAAATACATATCAATAAAATGTTTATTTTTATATGTATACTGTTAAAGTGACAGTTAATAGTTCTATACTATCTTCAATTAAAATAAACATTAATATGTTAACAAAACGACTTCCCAACTAAATTTATCATATTTCTGTTCTTCTGTCTTTTTCGTCTGACTCACTTCCACTGCTTGACATAAGTATCTTTAAGGTCACTTGTGACATGTTCTTTTTCTTTTCCTAACGTTCTTCTACTAATTTTGATTATTTGCTCTATCCGTTACTTTGTCTTCGCACATTGAGTAAATAGTAGTACCAACGATATGGGACCCCAATATTGAATCCATTTACATTTTAAATACATAACAATAAAATGTTTCTTTTTATAAGTTTGCTGTTGTAGTGACAGTTAGTAGTTCACTATTTTCTATTAAAAAAAACATTAATATGTTAAATACTTTAGACACTATCGTATGTCAAAAAGTATTAATTGAAACATACGTAAACACACTTTTGGTGTTATACATTTTTTTAACATACGGTTTATCATGAAGTACATGCGTGACCGATTTTTTTATGTAAAAGTAAAATCTAAAGAGATTGTAAGCGTTCCTAATGTGAAAAAATGTGTAATGTACGTAATACATTAAAAAAAAATAATAATCGGGACAAATGCATCCACTTTCTATAATTTATTAAATACACTGGCAAATGGTTTGATTTGTCGTTTAAAGTTAACGTCGCCAATTATTTGGACGAGGACGAATTTTTCTGCCTCGGGGCGTCCTTAGAACGAAAGTTCTCGACGCTGGTAGAGCTTCTGAGCTCTAATCGATATTTTTTTAACGATGCTTCTGAATATAATACTACTTTACCCAATCTACGGCACAATTACATTTTTTTGCTAGGTTTCTTATTTCACTCTAAAATGATATTAAATACTTCTTTATTCAGACAGTTCTAAATGTAAGTTTTGTAGAACTATTATGGTTTTCTTTTAGAAACAAGATAATAATCAGATTAAAAATGACTTGTAAAAATGTATGTAATTTTTATAGATGTCGGTGTCACACATACTTTATACATACCTGTTAAAAAATAATACATAGAAAACGAGTACCACTACTTTTCCCTGTTTCCTAAGGAAATATAAGAATTTCTTATCTTATCATGTTACCCCGGTGTATAAACTCGAATCGTGCCAAATTTAATTGATATCGGTCTAGTAGATTAGCCGTGAAAGCACGCAACAGACGAACAGACCGACTTTCAAACTTATAGTATTAGTCGGGATATGTAATGACCAATAAATACATATTATAGTTCTAAAAAGCCAAAGGATTGTTGTGTATGAAATTCATTGTTTTTGAATAGACATAATCAAAACTTTGAACAGATGCTTTTAATTATAAATAACGAATGATTTTACATTTTCGAATAAAAGCCTGTGAAGTGACACCCTTCACGAATAAGGGAGAAAAAGTTAGTATGGAAAATTCGCACTTCCCCTCTTCGTATTTTTTAAGAGGAATTTTAACATTTGGGGTCACTTTTTAATATTTATCTATAACTTAATAAAAAGTTCTATTATGGCGTATTTGAATTTAAAAGATGGTTCGATATAAATCATTAGTAGTATGCATTAAACGCACTGTGAACCCCAACAGGCCTATGATATATAATAGATCACTGATTATTGGCTATACTACTCTTTATAGACAGACAGACACTGTAGAGTGTAGTGTGCAAGAGCCCTGGGTTCAGCAATAGATACGATTAATTTGCGAGGAATTTTAATAACGCAAGACTTATAAAAAAACAGCATATCTGGAGATTGAACCCCATAGTCTATTATCAAACGAACGTACGGCAGACATAAAGCCATTTTAAACAATAAAACATTAATAATATAACGGCAATTAATGTTTTAATAATAATAAAGATATAATAACAAAAAGCCATGACGTAGCTATCAACTTAGGTCGTAAAGAATATTCAACGTTATAATTTCTCGTGGTAACTCATTAAACATCTCGTATGCAAAAAGTTAACGTCAAAACTTGCGTGCTTAATCATCATTCATAAGTATCACAAGACTAGACACGTAATGCGCTGAAAAAATTAAAAAAGAGCGATTATTTTGAGGATGTGTCGTGTTTTTGCCTTGTCGCGCTTGAGTGCGGTCGCGGCGACGGCGCCTCGCCGCGCGCTCTTCTCGGGTTACAAAGGACAACCCGCTCACGGGTCCTACCACATGTTCGTGCACGGGACATTATCAATGAGATTTCATAAAAACTGTACATTCCGTAATAAATTTTGTAAATACATTTATTTATAACAAAAGTTTACAAGTTAAATCTTCCTTAAATTACTTACATGCTAGTGCTATATAAATCATCCCCACGTTTCCATCATCCATTCATCATCCTGCGTTTCCGCGTTAAATCACTAAGCTAATTGTTTGTGCTAAAAGGAGCCAGCTCTCTTATCCACTGAGGTATAAAAACGAATAAGATTTTTTCTCACTTTGACTCCATCCATGGTTTCAAATGCAAACGGCACTAACATATTACTCTTGATACATGCAAACTGTCGCTGCTAGCCGAATTCGCCATTCTGCCGCAACTATAGGTCTTGACGCCGTTTCCGTTTCAAATTAAACAAAGAATCAATTTTATTGTCATTAAACTACAATGAGGGCTTCTTAATGCCTATCAATAATAGTTAATACTCACAACCAGGTTTCCTATACGAGGTTTATTCTAAGTTGTAGGAGCACTTATTAAATTCTGGGATAGAGGCAATTGAATCTCGATTTCGGACAAATCAAAATTATTATTGAATCGAGTTCAAATGGTTATGCTTCATAAATCGTTGATACATCTCATGGTATCGTTTGCTCCACCATGGAGTGGGTGTTACGTGTCATAATTTATGATACATTCGCTTTAAGTAGAAAAAATACACCATTAAGGAACCTAAACGGTAAACTTAAGATTTAGTTTCCTTCCAAAGAAGCCATGACAACACGACCGATATTATATGTTGTAAAACTATAACTGTCATAATTTAAACTTTACCTCATACCAAATAAACGCGTTCAGCTATTTTCAAAAGTGCGGTAGTATAAATTGGTCGCTAATAATTCATTAGGCCGTATGAGGGTCGTCGAGCCGTTATTCACAGTTTATTTTTGATGAATTGCAATAGGAAGTTGTTTTGTCTAATTTCACTTTTGCTTTTTGAGTTAAGAGCGAGTGAAATGTTCTTAATTTGTATGCCGAATAGAGAGGATTAAAATACAAATATAATTACTCTCCTTACAAGTTGCCAAAGCGTTGTTATAGGTTGTTTCAATATAGAGTAGTGGCAACAAATCATAACTGCCAATTAAACCTTTTTCTTATTTAAACACATACACAAATATAACAAAATTACTAGTAAAAATTAATTTAATTTGCTGTATAGCATGTTCATCCTTAATTACAACAAATAATTCATAATATGATTAAACAGTTTTAGTTAGTTATTTTAGTTTAAATCTTCTTGCGTTATCATTTTATAAATCAAGTTTTTCATTTCTGCATTTTTTGCATGCAGCTCTATTTTCAAGGCCGTTTACTAAATCTTGCAGTTTTGAATCTAAGTTTGCCCCGTGTTGTATTATTTTATCTTGAGATCTTGAGAGCCTTGCTCAATGATTATTTTATAAGATATTAAAAAAAAATTAAAGAATTAAAAAGAAAAAAATTAAAAATAGTTGAGACAGTGAGGCTCGAACCTCACTATTTTTACCTCTCTAGACCACCCGTTCCCCAAATGAGCTATCGTGACGATGTTTAATGGCGTAAATTATCTTTTGAATTCAATATAAATTTTTGCGCTTTCTGAAAACAGGTAAAACGACTTTTTTTAATGAAATCTAGCTAGATCGATTTTTCTCCCCCAAAACTCTCTACATGCTGAATTTCATAATAATCGTTGGAGCTGTTTCCGAGATTCGAGAAATATATATATACATATATACATAAAAGATTAACTCATTAAAACATTAAAGATTTATTCCCTTGTTTTTATAACAAAAGATATACAGTTTAAATATCCCATTCATCATACATAAGAGGGTCGCATCAGAATTTTTCGGCTATATGCGGAATTCCTTGAGAAAAATATTATATCACAAACTGTGATTCAACCAATACTAAAAATATATTATACGTTTGTAAACGAGTGTTTCGGTTGGTGTGCAGTGTTATATAACTAAACTTAACAGCATCATAATTAAATAACAGGCTATATACGGGACCTACAAATAACATATACGGTAAGATGTCACGAAATATTATTAGGTTCACCCTGAAAACCAGCTTTGCAGCTTCGCTGCAATCTTTGCGCTGAGGGCGGACCTATATTTGATCATCATTCTATTTGTTATTTTTTATTTTTGTATTTCTTTTATTTATATTTTGGTCAAATAAAAATTATTTCTATTTCTATATTTCTATTTCTAAATAAGGTCATGATTAATCATGATCTTATTTCGTTACCTATCTGAATACTACCGACGCCCCTTGAATCAGTCGAAAAACAATTAAAAACACCAATTCCTTAAGACTTGTATGTAACAGGGTTTGAGAGTAGAGTATCCTTTGCACCCACCACGCTTCTAAAAATACGGAATATTTAGGTTTTAAAAAGCTTATGGATCAAGAAACTCCGGCTCTCACAAAGCGAGTAATCGACTAAATCCTCCAACCAAATTCCAATAAATTCCGTTTAACGATTAGTTTTATATATTCTCCCATAATTCTATTTAATCTTTCATTGTCCAGCTTCGTATATTATTTCTTCAAGCGGCTACTGCTATTATGAACAAATCCTCGGCGTCATGCGAGAATGAATCGCTCAATCAACAAACTAACACTTTAACTCTTTCATTTTAGATACTGGAATGCGTTTCATACATGTCCGCCGACCGAAACCGTGGTGAGTTAGCATAATGTTATCCGTGGCATTTGAGTGGTACAAAAGATAAAAATACAACGGAAATAAAGTAGGCGCAACTAGCCGTTGTCAAAGTATACTCTTTATACATATGCGCAATTTTTAATTATCAAGTTATTTTAACTTGATGCCCGTAACAATATTCACAAGGAGTTAGAAAAAGAATTTTGAGGAGTTACGTACGTATGAGAGTATGGTAAACGAATAAAACGATCGAATGAACCCTACTAGAGGATAACAAAGTTATTGAAATTTATTTCAATTATTATATTGAAAACATTTATGTCTTGACTCATGCATTTTCTAATATTAATAATATATATATCCTCCTGCCCTTATCCCACTCTAAGTGTGGTCGGCACAACATGTTATAAACATGCTGTAACATGATTTGGCTGCGTTTTTACGACCGGCCGCCTGCCTGACGTCAACTTACCTAAGTAGTATTTTACGACACTTTGGTAAGAAGGAGGGTGGTCTATTCTACTAGACCGGATACCACATGGTGAGTCAACTTACCTTAGTCGCCTTTTACCACACCTCGGTAAGAAATGAGGGTGGTCTATTCTACTCAGCCGGATACCACACGGCGGGTCGTAAAATACGTAGCCAAATCATGTGACAACATGTTTATAACATGTTGTGCCGATCCTACTTAGAGTAGGATAAGGGCAGGAAGAAGAAGATATATACAAGATTAACTCATATAAATATTAAAGATTTCAGGTCAATAATGGTTTTCCTTATGAAGACGCTGTAAGTTACCCGCTTGCACCACACCCACGGGAGCAATAAAAACGTTAGACATACTCGCAATCATCAATAACGATTATCATTAAATCTGGCAGAGGATGACCGCGCCAACGGGAAGTGCACGCGCTATTCACTTCGCCGTCTTTATCTAGTATTGTCAGCTCTTTAAATCCGACCTTATTGAGGTTCAGATCCTGTAGAAGCATCATGTAGAATATTTTCTTGTCATCATTATCTTCCTGCCCTTATCCCACTCTAAGTGGGGTCGGTACAACATGTTGTAAACATGCTGTCACATGATTTGGCTGCGTTTTTACGACCGGCCGCCTGCCTGACGTCAACTTACCTCTGTCGTATTTTACGACACCTCGGTAAGAATGTAGAATATTTTCTTGTTTTTCTAGATATTAGGTATCTAAAAAAACAAGAATGGAGCATCATAACCGCATTAAATATTACCATATACCTAATGTTAATTATTATAACAATATTATAAAAATATTATACCTAATATTTATAAACCCAATTACAATAATTTATAATTGCTATGTAAGTTTTGTCTGTTTAGAATTGACATAAAAAGGCTGCATTTTTTTGCTAAATAAGAATATATTCTTAGTTATGAATTGCGAAAATATTTACTAAGTAACAAACAATTAAAATTATTTTAACCAACTCTGCAATGTCGGCATGCCAAAGATTATAAGAGATATTCTAATAATTTCTAAAATATTGATCAAATTTATCAAAATAACTTAGAAATTGAGTTGAATGGAAATCATTAAATAAATTACCGAATTAAGCGTTACTTTGCTGAGATCAAAAGTAATAATAAAAAAATAAAAAAATTATCGCGGATTATAGCAAAATAATTTTATTATTACTTTTACTATATCTAAGCTATGTAGCGTTCCGGTATAATACCGTTTGTTCTTTCTACATTGTTCTTTTGAGAGTTGAGTTTATTCACCCAATTAATATCGCCTAAAAATTAAACAAATATAAGGATAAAATATATTTATAATACAACGTAATTATAAATTATCTAAAGATTGCTTTTTTTATGTTAAGATAGCTTACCCAGCAAACTTTGTACCGCCTATCAGTCAATGAATGTAGTTTTACCTTTTAACTGAACTAATTTTAACTTACGCTTTGATGAACGTAATACAATGATACAAAATAAATATTAATATTAGATAGATATATAAAAAAGTTTAAATTATAAAGTTATAAAGTTGAGCCAATTACAGAAAAGATGAGAAGTGCGAGACTAAGTTGGTATGGTCATGTAATGAGGAGAGATGAAAATCATGTGACCAAAAGAGTTTTAAATATCAATGTGGATGGATGTATGGCTAGGGGGAGGCCGAAAAAAGATGGATGGATTGTGTGAAAAATGATATGTATTTTAAAGGAGTGGCACCAGAGTTGACGAATGATAGAGGAGAATGGAAGAAGAAGACATATTGTGCCGACTCCACTTAGAGTGTGGGTAAGAGAATGATGATGAGATAGATATATATAACTAATTTATTATGATGAATAATACATACAACAATAATATTTAAAAAAAAACAATAATTTGAAGGTTTTTGATGCTACTAAAACTTTGGCCATTGCGGAATATTTCGAAATGTTACATGTTGGTTGTTCAGTAGTTTGAATATTTCATGGCAATTTTAACGCTGAGTGAGCCGTACGGCATCTGTCTAACAATGTGGCCGCTATTCCAGATGAAGCAACTGCTATGGCAATTTCGGATCTCGCACGTATAGTTGCCAAAATCAATGACATGAGGAATGTCTTCCCAGTTCCACAGGGGACATCCAGAAAAGGGGCCACCATTTCCATCATCAATTGCATTAATCATGTGCAATTAATTCATCATAACTCCCTGTTTCCCTCCCTCTGTTTAGGATTCAACAGTGGTACATCTTCTAGGTCGTGGCGACTATTAATAGTAATACTGAATATGTACTTGCACAAAACCACTCAATACAAACACATATACCATAGACCATAGACTACTACTTTGGATACTCTACTTTTTGACCTTTGTAATTATTTATCTTAGGACATTTACGCTTTCATTAACCTATAGAATAAATCTTAGAAATTGTTTTCGGAAATATGTAGAAACTTTAATTTACACAAAATAAATTTCTGAACGCACGCGTAAATGTTAATCTTTTGTCATTATTTCTGTACGCACGCATAAATATTTGAGGAACTTCTATAACTATGTATCTCGTTAAGGCACTTTTCAACCTTTTTAATTGATTAAAAAAAAATACAGAAACAATTTATTCACCCTTTTTTGGTAGTTTACACAAAATACATTTCTTAACGCATGCATAAATGTCAATCATTACTTACAACATTTGACAGGATGGACAACAAATGTTTACGGGTACGAAACATTTAGGGAAAATGATCCATCTTTCATAATTATGTATTCGTCGATTTTCATTGCTATTAGGGGCGGAGACAAATTCAACGAATCAAAAACCAAATTGATCCAGCAGATCTCGAGTTATAAGCGTTGTAACAAACTCGTTTATATATATAGATAAATATAAAAGAACATCATTTTCAAACTAGTAATTCTAACAGACGATTTAAAGCGTACAATGTATATCCGACAGTCACACAAAATTACAAAAAAATAAAAATAATAATAATTATAAAACATTTAGGGATTCCCAAATTAATTACAGCAACTTTATTGACAACAATTTCCACCTCTTAGAACAGAGAGTGACAATCCTGAGAGCCCGTGAACAAGTGGACAGCGGTAACGTTTCAATCAATGCAAGTAGTGTCGAGTCATGGTAATGGTCAAACGAAGCTTACCAACAAGTAACTAAATTTGGATACGATATTTATTACGTTATTATACTTATATTACGTTTTAGTGCTCTCTTTTAAGCGGTGTTCTCTTGCAGTCGTCTACAAGATGAGTAGGATCAAGAAGGATAAAATAACGTTAATTGGATACATTAATTGTTAACAGTTCTCTAATTAGATTTCTAGTAAATTGTCAATTTTTTTTCCGGCGCAATTACGATGGTTTTAAGTCAACCCCGGAGATCCCTTCAAGAACCCTGGAGATCCCGTGAAGAGACGCATGTCCATCGGTTGAAAGAGAAGAGAGAGACAAGTCCATATTTTAAATATTGACTATAAATATAAAATATTTAAAGATATAACCAAATGTCCAGTAAAGTAAAGTAGGCTTATGCTACCAGTAGCTAAGTTGTCAAATTTAAAGATCTTACTACTTGTGCTATCCCATCATTCAAAACTTTAACATACAATTCTCTGATAATAAATAAAAATCAAAAATCTAATAATAAATAATTAAGTGTTAATTGAAAATTGAAGTATAATGTCGCTTCCCTATTACACGAATGACCGAAACAAACTCCATATTCACTTATTGTTACGTTTAAATATAGATCAATTAAGAAAACGTTTTTCAAATTCCTCATATAATAACATCATTTTTCTTAAAGTGTTTTACCTTTTTGGCAATATACATATGGTTAATTGTATATCAATTTAGCACTGTATAGCAATTTATCATCTCTTGAAAATAATTATGCAAGTGCTGGGATGACTTGACATTACGTCGACGGAAATAGAAAACATTACAAAAATAATAAAGAAGAAGCTTACTTTAGACTATCTGATTTCATTGTGTTATATGAATTCCCTACATCCTTATATCAAGCCCTATCCGTTCATTTACAAATCCATGTTCAGTAGAGCTGTCATATTCTGCCGTAGTTTGATAAATGACCTCATGACTGCTACCTATTCGACGAGGCCTCAACACGTCTTCATTTGTGATATTCAATCGAATTTAGATCTCAAATCATAGCCTGTGGTACAAAAAAAAATATACGGTACTAGTTAAGTAAAGTATGTAAATGAAGTTCATTCTACGAGCATCAATAGTGAATTTATCTCGTCTTAAGTAATACATACATGTTATTTTCTTTTGTTTATATACATTTTAAGGTCCACCTGTTAAGGTAACCTGCTGAGATCATTGAACACAGTGTTAAGGTCGTCTATATTGTCCACAAATTTCATATAGGTGAGTAACTCACCGTTGATGTGTGATTTATAAAGTTATACATTATATATAAAAGGTTTTATTTTAAACCATTGTAGTAAGTGTGAGACAATTTTCGATAAAAACCTTTTCATCTTGCTTATAAACAACGCTTTTATTTTATTTCATACCAATATTAAATTGTAACCATAGTTTTTTTGCAGTTTTCTGTTTCCTGCCATGGCATTGAATAATCATCATCATCTTCTTGAAAATGAGTGGGGTCGGCACAACATGTTATAAACATGCTGTCACATGATTTGGCTGTGTTTTTACGACCGGCCGCCTGCCTGACGTCAAATTACCTCAGTCGCATTTTACGACACCTCGGTAAGAAAGACGGTGGTCTATTCTATTCAGCCGGATACCACACGGCTGATGGCATTGAATAATGAATGTATCAAATAAAATTACGAAAAATTATTAGCTTATCTCTCCTGTCCAGTAACAATATAGATATTCAAGTACTGTTCTAGACTTTTAATAGTACATATATAATTTATTTATTTTACACTACATCATGCACATTTCATAGCTTATACCATACGTAAAACTGTAGCCGCTGTTAATAAATTAAAATCAAATAACAAGTAAACGCGTAACATCGCTTTTTAAGGTTGACGTCGTTGGACCGAATTGCCAGACTTGAGTGTCCTTTCTAACAATTTACAAGAAGTTTCGCCACTAAATCTCAGCCAGTAATGTCATTATCATGCTTATAATGGTTCAACCCCTATGCTAGTTTTTGAGTATAGGAACGTATGATTATGCCGCTCTTAGTTAATTGACGTATATTCATGAGAATATAATAAACAGGTAAAGTTAAAGAAACATCAGAGTTTAAAGTAGAAACTCTTAAGGAAAAGTATTCTTTAGTTTAACGAGTTAAATTTTCTAAAATAATTTTCTTTTTCGTCGTCTGCGTTCACTTCCGTACAAAGTAAAAATGTAGGCTAAAAAGCATGTGAGTTTGTTGATAATGAGAAAGAACACTCATTATCACTGTGACAATGGTTTTTGTTCAGGTTGCAAATTCGTTAATAGCACTTTGGTATAGTTCATTTATTATGTACCAAAAAATCAAGTACTTGTTACTAGTGGAAATTAACAAGATCTACAAACGGTTTACTTACAAGAATATCGTGAAAAGCAGTCTATTTTAAGCCCCGCCGTCATGTTAATTCAAGAAAAGAGTTATTCCCACAAAAAGCAAATATCAGTCGCACGTACGTCTAGCGTTATCTAGACCCGGGCGACGTGAGACGCGATGATGCCGCGATACGCCGCCTCGGGGTACGTGGAGCACCCGACGCTAAATCTAGAAGGCATCGCTCCTCAAATAATATAGAATTACTTTTAAGAATTGTATATCATACTAGCAATCGCCAGCGGATCCGCCCGCGTGGAAAGATTAAAACCGTAATATAGTTTTTTAATAATCCATAAAAATGGTTACAGTGGGTCCACCTTAAAAGCTAGACATATGTTATCCCGGACTTTTATTTAGAACTTTTAGAGGAGAACAATTTTGTAATACATGGATTTTTGAATTACTATTACCGTTTACTCAGCGAACGCAAGAAAAGCTTAAAATTTTGCCATTTTCGTACTATTTTTTATTGCTGCTCCTTTCCTATTCATCTTAGCGTAATGTTATATAACCTATAGCCTTCCTCAATAAATTGACTATATTACACTGAAAGATTTTTTTTTAAATCGGTCCAGTAGTTCCTGAGATTAGCGTGTCCAAACAATCAAACAAACAAACTCTTCAGCTTTATATAATAGTATAGATAATACTCCATAGTCTTCCATCATTCAATAAAGAATGCAATTATACTGTTTTAATCGCTATCATTTAATGTAAAAAAGTCGGATTATCGGTATGTGCATTTGAACTACATTTAATCAGTGATTGCCGAATAGTGTGACCGTGTGATTTTTACCAGAGGATCATGGGTTCGAACTCAGGCAGGCACCAATGAGTTTTCTCCATTAAAACTTATGTGCCTAATTGATATTTGAAATTTATCACAGGCTTTTCAGTAGAGAAAAATATCGTGATGAAATCTACCTATCCAGATATGCTATATCTGGTATCGTGGATATCTCAGTTGTCTAGGATTATGTGTAACCCACCAATCCGCAGCAGCGTGGTAGGTCTAGGCTAAATACCTTCTTAGGGAAAGGATAGAGTAGCCCTATGTTCAGCAGTAGGAGAGTAACAGGTTGTTACTTTTTTACTGTACTTGATGGCTGTATAAAAGTACTATAAACAAAAAATCTTAAATCGAAAATACTAATAAATAAAATTTCATTTCGCTCCAGGTTACACAGAATTCAATATATTTCGAGCAGTAAAACGGAAAAAATTCTTATAAAAACACCTCGTATCACCAATGAAAATCTATTTCTAGAGAGAATAAATGTCAGTTAAGTTGTGTTGTAATTTTAAACTACTATTTTAACTTTCCAACAACTTTTTACCCGAATAAACAACTTTTCGAAATATATTTAGTCCAAGAAACGCTAACTTACACATTATACAAAAACCTTTGAAACGCCTGGTTTTAAAAGTTGCTCTTCAGCAGGAGTCACAACTTTATTTCGACTCTTATTCCGTAATAAATATCATTTTTATCATAACATTAGCTGTCATTTGTATATTTTTCACTACAAAAATATCCTTGTCAATAAATTGGTGAACCATGACAGTTAATCAGAAATATCATTTCTCGAAACTAATCGACTGTTATTAAATTATAGATACCATATATAGCTCGCACCCTGTTTTTTAAACAGTGTCTACACCTATTAAATATTTAATTAAGCAGGATTCTTAAACCATACAACTTAACCTCTCTACGAAAATTGATATGTGTAGAAGACACAGTCTTCTTAATTTGAAATGAAAGTATTTTAATTAATAAGGTGCAACAAGACATTCTGTCGAAATGTTTTTTAATTTTATTTAAATGGAAATTGTAATTAAAAGAGGCGATTAAACAATGTATGTTATAAATTAAAATATGATAATACCTGATTGAATTTACTTGTACAACCTATTTTATAGCACCAATAATTTCAATTTTGTCTACGAATAAACTTTTATTATTATTAAAATACATAATCTACTAAAACAGAAAGACTTTGAGAAAGACTTTTGCATCACAGGAAAATAATGATGGCAACTAATCCTGGCAATTGATGACTTGAATGACGTAACATGCAAACCAAGTAATACCAGTATAACAAATTTCTTCATCAAATTATAAAAATAATAATGAAAACAACTTTACCGAATGTCTTACAATTTAAAATTTGTTGCAAGGAATATGCACAACAAAGTTTTCAATCTCGTTATAATTTCAGGCAAAAATATACGTGAAGAATACTTCACAACTTGGATATAATTTCAAAACTTGTACGAGAAACTTTCAACCCATCACCAAAGAAAACACTGCGGTAGAAAAGTTCCTTTTTAAAACGGGTACTATCGTGTTTTAGTTTCGAATAAAATTTTATTTTAAATATTTACAATGAAAAATTTGCTGACAAGTTCTTTTATTATCAACTCACTTTCTTTAATGCTGTAACAAAGTAAATAAATAAATGATACCAGCAAAAAATCTAATTTATCACAGTTAACAACCCAAAGCGCATAATTCAAAAGTCTGCATGGCATGACTTACGATTATCCGTTATGCTTCGGTAAAACAACTTGCAATTACAATTTTAAATCACGGAATACCAAAAACAAATGAATCTAACTCACCAGACGTTGTTTAAAGTAAAACTTTTTTTATTCACCCTACACTTCCCGACGCGGGAAGCCCTATTGAACTAGTAATTTCACACTCGTAGAAAACACACATAATTATATCATTCGACAGTCTTGATTTTTTGTTAACCATAAATTGTGAGAGATTGAAATTATCTTGAGGAGCCCATGATTGTAGGCTGCATCGTGAGTCAGCAGTTCTGGAGAGACCAAACCTTATTCTGTTGTCGATCTTTACAATTTATTATATTTCATTTTATTTTTCGCATTGAAGTATCCAAATTAAATATTAAAGTTTATATTTTATTATTGGGGAACAGTCTTAGTTTAATGACTGACAGAATGCTTAATCACCTAAAATAAATACAAGTCCATTTGTGATGGAACCATGGAAATCGGAAAACCTTTAAAGAACTTCCTCATAAAACGCAAGACTATTTTATTATATCTGCGGCGGATCGTGTTAAATGGCTATCAGCTATTTTTAACATATTTATAAAATCTTACAAATGTTCCTTTAATTTAAATTTGTATTCTAGATACAATGCGTGAATCAAGACTCAATTAGTACTTATTTGTGAAACGTAGATCCCTCTTATGATAATATGCTATCGCCCGTTTTAATCTACGTAGTTATTTCGCAAATTCTGTTTTGATGAATACATTTATAATATGTTGTAGTTGTTAAACGAAAGTGAAGTAAAATAAATAGCACAAAACTTAAGGTAGTTCGCACCTTACAACTAAATTTAGAAATAAAAATGGTTTGAGAATAGAACCCCACATTGTTTAAGCCGGTGGCATTCAAAGGGTCGATTTTAACGGATGCAGATGATCACGATGGACATATGTTACCCTTGGAAGTTTAGCTGCAATAATTTGGTAATGAGCGAAACGATTAATAATTGACAGTGATAAGGTAAAAAGCTTTATAGATTAATATATTATTGTTGTTGATTATTATGTAAAGAGAAAAATAGCATATAAGAGTAATTTTTTTTCAATCGACCCTTTTTTGTCGTGACGTATAAATAGGCTGAGCTTAAATCATGGTATTAAAATACTAATTATGTTTAATGTAAATAAAATCTGAATAATATTTATTATCTTAATATTATATAACTTATAATATTTTATTAAAGATCGTATATATCCTATATGTTTAGTTAATTAAATAAATATAGGCGAACTATATATTGCAACTCTACGGAGTGTAAATCTTAGCTTATCTTGAAATTCCTTCACCACATTACAGGTTTTCTTACTGACTATAATACACCATCACGATAAAACAAGCGACAAAATGCAAACAAAACGAAGTTTGTATAGTTTAGTTAAATGTAATAGGATAGTTTAAATAGTAACTAGTCCATTTGCATGGCGTAGTATATTTATAAGTAAGACATTTTACAATTTATACAAAGAGAGACTTGTAACGCGAAGGAAGTCAGCTTAATGAAATATATACTTTTAATGTAGGTATATTAGTGGCACCCGCTAGTTTAATATTAAAATACCCTCGATAGTGTACTGATTTTTTCATCCCCTACAACAAACAGACAGACCGAAAGACTTTCGCATATACATATATATACATACATATATAAGTAGTTATTGTGAGTTAACCATAACAGATAGAGCTATGGACTTTTGTATAGTATTTTTGTAGATCTACAATTCTGTAGTACATTACTTTAGTGCATCTCTACTGGTCTACGCGGCGCACGCGAGTAAAGCTCCCAGTAGGCAAGGTTTTTTATAACCGCGTGTAACCTCTTCAACACAATTTAAACTGACACAAAACGATAATGTACTATTAACCTAAACCTTCCGGAAAAATTGCACTATCTTTTAGTAAAAATCGTACAATAATAAATAGATCGTAATATATATAGATCGTAAATAGTCCATTTACGCGTTGCAGCTTAAAGTTGACTGTATGTAAAAAACGAGGTAGGCTTTTTTCATTCTGCATATGAAATTAACCGAGTAAGTATAGATATAGCAGTATATACGAGGTGTGTTCAAAAAGTATCGCGAATTTTGTGTATTTTCAAAAACTATTTATTTATTCGTGAATATTTATTTTGTCCCCTTCAAAGTAGTCCCCCAGGGATATTATACACTTGTGCCAACGTTTTTTCCAATCTTCGAAGCACTTCAAAAAATCATTATTTTGTATCTTGTTCAGCTCCTCCTTCGATGCCGTCTTTATCTCGTCAGTCGTGGCGTAGCGTCGTCCTTTCATGGGCCTTTTCAGTTTCGGGAACAAGAAAAAGTCACAGGGGGCCAGATCTGGGGAATAAGGTGGCTGCGGTATCATTATTGTGTTGTTTTTGGCCAAGAAGTCGCGTACAAGCAGCGTTGTGTGCGCAGGGGCGTTATCGTGGTCCATTTTTTTGAATAAGTAAAAATCGAAGACGAACCAAAACACGTGCAAGCAAAGCAGCTGTCAACAATTAACTGAAAATTCAAAATGGCCAAACTTGTCAGCATAAGTGAGGGACAAATGTACCAATATAACGCCACAAAAAAAACGAAATTCGAATATACGTAACCCGAGAAAATTCAAAATTCGCGATACTTTTTGAACACACCTCGTATGTTAAATATAAAATATTAAAAGATATCAGAACTTTTTGTTGATATATCCTGCTTTGTGTTTTTATACGACTTTTACAGCATGATCTTTCGAGACTAATGGGAAAAGGATCGCTGCATCTTCAGTCTGCAAAGGCTAGACGTAACAGCTATACTCGTGTCAGGGACACTAAGATTATGAGGCTTGATGACGACATACCTAATTTATAGAATTAGGCGTTACTTTGCGGAGGTCCATAATACAAAAGCAATGAGAATATTATTTTGCTATAATCCGCGATATAAGAAAATATGAGTAATGCTAAATGTAGAGTGTACTATTCGTTCTCATACCTGATACATGCAGAATTTGTAAGAACTCATGCACTACCCGACATAGATAACACAACAATACACAAGCACTGCATACATTCACTACCACAATCTCAACAATTGTTTCGCCCAGTAACCGAAGCATCGTCAGGAGATAGACAAAATCGCAAAGCGAAGCATCACCCAAGCAAGCAGAGTTATATAGTAACGAGTTACTTAATGGTGGGGGTTTTAACTCGTTACTATATAACTCTGCTAATAATATTCTCATTACTTTTGGATGACATAACATTCCTTGTTAACTGTGCCTCCTGTGAGGCTTTATGAGATGTGTCGTAGGGGACTGGGTTTTTATTTCGATAGTTTGTTACATTCATATCCTAAAAAAAGCGAAGTATGAATATTAAGATACTATATATTACTTTTATAATCACAACTACATTTAAAATCTTCTTTATTTGTTCCACTATTTCTTAAATCCTACTACCATTTAAAAGCAGTATTAACTTAGAAAATTAAGCGCGACTTTGCGGAGTTCCATAATACAGAAATAGTGAAAATATTATTTAGCGTCGCTATAAGGTGCGAAGCTTAACGCGGATTATAGGAAAATAATACTATCATTTTTTAAAGGAAAATTGTTCACCTCTGAGAAACACTAAAACTTTATTTACATTTTCCTTGTAAATTTCCTCAAGTTTCATCTTTGCTCTTTCACCCGTAACGTAAAGGTAAGAACATAAGGATAATTTTCAATTTATCACGACAACATGAATATTGCTTATCGCAAGCACTGTTAGTCAAATTTCGACTTATTATAAATGTATAATATAAAGTAAAGTACGGCCTATTACTATCCCATTACATAAGCCTCCCCTCTCAGGTTTTGAAGAGAAGGATTGGAGCTAAGACTTACCACGCTGCTCCAATGTGGATTGATAGTTTACACTTATCCCTGCAATTCTCTATAGATATGCAGGCCATGTTTTCCTTCACCGAAAAGTATGCGATAGTAATTAGACACAAGTTTTTAACATAAAAACTCATTAGTGCCTGCCGAAGTTTGAATCCGTGACCACTCGAAAGATTCGCATGGGCACACCGCTGGGCTATCACAGCTCTTATAATAGTATAAAATGTAATTATCGTTTATGAAAATTTTCCTCAAGGAACATTATTTATGAAATGATCACTTCTATAATCATTTGTTATATTTAAATATAAAAGAATATGCCTGTTTGTTATTAAATGTTAAAATATATATTTTTAAACATTTGAATTCGTTTGCCTTTAGCAGCCTAAGTTTTCAGTTGTTGTAGACTAACCCTAAGGTTGTCTGGAAGAAATCGCTAGTAAGCGATAAGATCGTTCTTAACACTATTTACATTTCAGAGGATCTAATTTTATAAGTGTGAAATTTGCTGTGAAAAATGGTAATATAATTTATGAAGTGTATTGCTGTATTTTAACGTCACATTAATGTGAAGTAAATAATTTAAATATTATAGGGATATAAATTTCTCTTCTAAATTCTAGGAACAACTAAATGAGCTTTCTAAGATTTAAAGAAAGCCTGAAGGATTATCAAAAGGCAATAGCGCCAACTAACCTTGTAGTTTGTCTGCGTGATCAAATTAAAATCTAATAGATTCGTAGAAGAACAATAATAACCGATATAGATTATCGTGTAGCGAACCCGCAGTGACTATGGGCAGGGCATATAGTACCTTATTTATTTATTTATTTATTTATTTATTTTTTTTTTTTTATTTTTTTTTTTTTATTTTTTTATTTTTTTTTTTTTTTTTAATAAATAAATAAATATATGGGACACTTACACACACGGTCGTCCGTCCCCAAAGTAAGTAACTTAATACTTGTGTTATGGGTGACAGACAACTGGTGAATATATACATATATAATTGTTAAATACATACTTAAATACAAATATACACCCAGGCTCAAAGACCAACAAATTCATTTATAGAAAATGTTGGACCTCGGCGGGAATCGAACCCGCGACCCGCGGAGCTGAAGGCAGGGTCACTACCCACTGCTCCAACGGGCCAGTCAAATTATTGACGTTGGGGTGTTAGGCTATTGAAGCGAAAACCCCGTATTTGGAAACCCAGTGTTGCTAGACCCCCAGGAGGGTAGATGATCCAAAAAGAGGTCACAGAAAACCACTGGATCCAGACGGCCCACGTCTATTTCGGAAGAAATTCCTTATAGAAACCTGAGTCAATGAGCCAAATAACTGTGTCAACAGTAAAAATTTCCAAATGAAAAAGAAGAAAAATAGAACTAAATGTCCTTGGACATATACATATATTTTTAAATATACATATCTATTAGTATATTGCTAGGACATTATAAAAAAATCAGATCAGAATTTTGGAGACAACTTTTGTATCCAAATTTACCTACGCAAGAATATTCTTTTTCTACACCGTATTCAATAAATTACTGTTAGTTATTGGTAGAAAAAAGAATATAACTTAAATTCAATATATTTCTCTTTGCTATATGAAATCCGATTGTACATATCTGGTGCATGTATGCAATATTCATTAATTAACTATTTTCCAATCTGACTACTCAGTGAACAACCTCACCTGCTAACCATTCACCCTACCGACAATCCTATGAGGCTACTGATTGATAAAAAAGGGGTAGGGGCATAAGATCAATCGCATAACAGATATCCAATCTGCACTATCAATAATTTATATAATATGACATCTTGTTCTATACTTGTTGGACCGGATAGATTGTTTACGTTTGCCTTTAAAAGTGGTCTTTAAAAGTGTCTTTAAAAGTGTTGTGTTGTCTTTAAAAGTATTACGTTTGTCTTTACAAGTCCGCACTCATTAAGCGAGATAAGCAGAAACAAAATGATTCCATGGCAATATTTAGCATATCCTTTCTATAGATATCAGATGGCGAGCGGGGCATTGTAGCGGCTAATCCGCAAAATCTGCTCCGAGTGACGCTTGACTGTACCATGGGGGAGCGTGCGTTGGGGCTCCACCGTCCCCTGTGACTTATGATACACCCAAGTAAGATTACACACGTTTTGATCGCGCACCTGTCGCCCGTCCATACCAGTTTTTTGTACTAGCCGTCATGAGATAACGGATCGCTACGATAAAAAGAAGCCTCAAAACGTTACATTTGCATAAAGATAAAAGTACTTAACTATCTTTATATCCCGCTTTTTTAGTTGTTCTTTTTTTGTTTTAGAATTAAAATTTATAGCGCAAACGAGTGATGGAGTGTTCGAGTTTTTCACATTCAGCCACCCTCTGTTTCAAATTGCTTTTTATTGCCCGGCTCTCGGTCGGATCTACGGGAGGCAAGAGAGCGCGACTCGTAATTCAATTATAAAAACTCACGGGCTGCACTGCACTAGAGACACAATCACACTCTCTACCGTTAATGATAACGATGTTTACTCTGTAACGAGCCTCGGAAGCCGGCAATAAAGCCAACCGACATCATTACCGCGCCGGCAAACATAAATTGACAAGCAATATTTCAAACACGATGATTATCATATCGGGAGGCGAATAATATAAAATGAAATCACTAGGGTTGAGTTCAGTGAATGGAACAATTACTTGGTTAGTATACATGTGTCGGTGTGACAATGACTTCATTAGTGGCAAATTGCGTAGCGTGCCGGTGGTTTTATGATGTATGGCACTTGACTGTTGCAATGTGTTTTGGTGATTTTAATATCTAATGATGTTTATTGTCAACTCCTTGTTTTGTAACAATAGTCCGAATGCCCCACAAAGGCACTTACAACCTATGAATAAAACAAACATTTTTATTTCGAGGGCGACTACCACTCAATCACCATATTGCCTTAAAAAAAATAGCTACTTCAAGTTTTATTGAAGTTTATTATCCATACTTAACATGATTATATCTTAATAACTTTTCTGAATATTAATTCTTGATTTTAATAACGACCAGCCGCACGTTTTGCGTAAGAACTTATATTCAAATCTTAGATAAGGTTTCTATACATAATAAATCTGAAATAGCTTAGTATTTTGATCTCTTATTTCGAAAGAATCTAGAACAAATCAGCCCAACAGTGCAACCCCTAAAAGACAAGTAGTTTAATAAAACAGAACAAAAACGAATATTGTCACGCATTGATTGAATATGTAAAAGTTAACATGCACATTTTACGGTTCATTGCAAATAATGATTCAATCTGGGTCCGACATATTTCAATGATCATCCCCATCCCCTTGCCAATTAGAGGCGAGGCAACTGGGGACACGTGTAATTGCCAGTAATATTATTATTGGTAACAATTTATTTCTGCTAATGGAGTTAATTACCTGTTACAAGCAGCGTGATATCATTTCATTCCGATTCATTTCTTACCGAGGTGTCGTAAAAGGCGACTAAGGTAAAACGACCTGCCATGTGGTATCCGGCTGAGTAGAATAGACCAACCTCATTTCTTACCGAGGTGTCTTAAAAGTCGACTAGGGTAAGTTGACCCACCGTGTGGTATTCGGTTTAGTAGAATAGACCACCCTATTTCTTACCGAGGAGTCGTAAAATAAGACTAAGGTAAGTTGACGTCAGGAAGGCGGCCGGTCGTAAAAACGCAGCCAAATCATGTGACAGCATGTTTATAACATGTGCCGACCCCACTTAGAGTGGGATAAGGACAGGAGGATGATGAGTAACTTTAATAGGTAAGTAGTTTAATAGATAAGTAGTTTAATAGATAAGTAAGTCAATACACAAGTTAATTAAACGTATCTTCAATCGTCACTAACATAGGTGAGCTACTTACTAGTTCTCTAAATTTCATAAATCATTTTAATTAAAGTTGTTTACGACGGGGCGCTCTAACAAGGGACTGTAAAGTTCTTAAGCTCTTATGAGAATGAGAAATAATTATTATATATTAATTACAGGATATCATTAATTGTTTGGATTAATAATGCAAAAGATTGTGAAATATGAAATGATACCAGTTTGATATTCTTTATATTATTAAAATTACTGACTAAATTATAATATTTATTATTTTTAGCATTATATAATATATACTAAACTATTTAACAAAAACAAGCATTTAATTAAAACTTAAAACAAATTAAAACTAATACTAAAAAAAAATTAGATTAAAGCGGAAACATTATAAATATGTCGGAAACCTAGATCAGGTAAAAGTTTTGTACTGTTGAAGAACTTTAAAAATTAAATAATAATAAACTTTATTCAAGTGTGTTAATAGGGCTTTAAGGGATGAAGCACGGGTGGTACAGGGATTTTGATACAAAAATTAGCAACTGATGTAAGTGATAATAACAGAAACAGAAAGTTAGTAATTTTTATGCTGACGAAACGTAAACTTTCATCATCCTGCCAGTTATCGACATAAGACTCTTGAAATAATACATACATCGTGATTATACCATAACGTGTAAAGCTCGAAGCTCTTCTCAAATTAAAATCTTGCTCGCTAGCGGTTTCATTTATACTGCGTCCATCATATTATCAGTCTTTTGACAGCTCACGCTCATTAAGTTTTGTATTGCTTACGTACAAATATCATACAAATAATATTTGTACTTTATGGATGGGTACCGCCCACTTAGTGATGTCACACATAATGGGTTACTACGATTATGCCACAGATTAAAAATAATCGGTAGAAATCGATGTTACGAGTATTAAAAGACATTTAATAACATTATATAAAGTTTTACTTTCTTCTTAGTTAATACATGAATACAAATAAAACAATCAGGATATTTTAATTTATTTTATTAGCACGAGTCGTCGGAATGATAATCAACACTAGACTCCTCCGATGAGGAGTCTTCAGTAGCAGTTATTATTAGCTCTTGTGTAGATAATATATTATCAAACGCAATATCACGTTCCCAATCAGAGAATATTACTCTTTTAGTTCTTTCCACCACACTTGCCCAGTTCTCGGCCGTTACGTGGGTGCAAGCATTTTTTAGCAATTGCAACATTTTATTCGCTGTGAATGGGGGGCTTGTATTGCATCTCGCAGCATGCCCTTTTACTTGTGCCCATATAAGTTCTATTGCGTTGTACTGGCAGTGGTATGGAGGAATCCGAAGAACAGTATGGCCATATTCTGCTGCCATTTCATTGATTACATAGCGTTTTGCTCTCTTTTTGGTTTTTAATATTTTTATTAATTCAACTTTTAACATTGAGTCGTCCACATTTTCTCCATTGTCCCGAAGCCAATTAATTATTTCATGCTTTTTATTAGCCTGTGTTGGCATTTTGTCAATTTGACGGGAGTGGTAGGGCGCATTATCAATAAAAATTATTGATGGTTCTTCCAATGAAATGAGCATTTTTTTGAACCACTCTTCATACACATTTGCATTCATCTCTTCGTGGTAGTGATTTGATTTCTTCGATTTAAATGCCAACAGTGCGTCTTGTACAAATCCTTTTGCTGTACCTGCATGGCAAATGATTAGGCGCTCACCTTTTCCCATTGGTACTGAGGAAGTGGAATCAGCAGTATCATCAGTCCAGAAACGAGATAGTGTGTGGTTAGCGTTGAGCCATGTTTCATCCGTGAAAACAATATTTGCCCAATCTTGTATTTTCTTTGCCTCTCTTAAAAAATCACAACGTGCTATAGCTATATCTGTGCGTTCCATTAATAATTTTCTTTTATTTAACTTTTTAATTGCCAATTGTGTTCAAAACTTTGACCAAAGAAGATTTTTCACCATGAAATAGACCACTTCTTTTCAAAGAAACAATAAGTTTTCTCAAAGTTGGAATTTCTTTTCTCAAGTAGTAATCTAGTTTACGTAGGTTATCATTAATCGAATTACTTAGGTACGTAATTCGATTAATGATAGTAGGTACTATAATCGGAATGGTATCGCATACGAGAATCTTTAGGACATCACTATCGTCAATCTGTCAAAAGATGGTTAATATAATGGACAGTGTATAATGTATCATTTTCGCCTTACACAGAAAAGTAAATAACTACAATCATATTACCCCCTCTGTTTCTTACAGCCATGAATCGGCCTCACAGGCAGCTCTCCTAAAACGTCGAGTTAAGCGCTTCTGCGCACAACTCACCACATTTCGCATTCTAAATAAAACTTGTGCCATTACCTTGTCATAAGCGACATAGCACAGCAAAAAATCGCCAAAAATATGAACTCAAAGTAACAAAAGAATTGTATAATTCCAATGAAAATAATTTGTATTAAAGTGTTAACAATTAATTAGTCAAGTATTGTTACATCCAATTCAGCTTATTATTTACAAAATTTACGTTACATAAATAATCATACACGGAGTACACTTTAGTCAAACACATCATGCGAGTAAAACAATCAGAGTAACAACCGCCATTGTACAATAGCGTATTATTTTGATTCAATAATACAAAAGGAAAAATAAAGCCAAACGTTCTCGAATTTTAACAATCCGCAAATACATCAACCCTTATTTTAAATATTTTAACGTCGACTAAACACTTGCAAAACAGTTGTGGTACAAGTAAATTATATAAGCGGGAATAACATTTAAACCAGCTATCCCGTTTACTATACATTTAATTTTACTTATTTTAATATTACATTTAAAATTATTAATCGTGAATTCAAAAAGTTGAAATATAAAATATTTAATAAAAACTAATTGTTATCTTCTTGTATATAATTTGTTTTTTTCAATTTAAGTATTTATTAAAATAACCACAAAATATACCAACTGTTCTTTTTTGAGAAAAATGACAAAATACCAATCTATTTAATAGTTTTAAGTTTTTTTCACATTAATGTTCTTTTATGTTAATTCGTTCCAACTTACATATTAAACCACAGAAAAAATAGAGCAAAGAACATTTCAAAAACTGTAAACCAAGGGGTGGGAACAATTAGTAATATTTGTGCATAGCAAGTAAGCAAATATTATAAAAGATTAACAGATTTCTTTGTACCAGTGGTGTTATAAATCAGTAGGGAAGATATTTTTTTGTATTCACTTTTACCTTTGTTTGTGCGAACGATAGATACTTTCATTGGGTTTTTAACATTTGTAATATTTAGTAATATTTATGAATAAGAAGTTACACGCTGATTATATTTATTTATATCTGTAGCACCTAAAAATGGGTTGAATAAAAATATCCAATATTAAATTAATTCAATTGAATTTTATTATACGCATTCTATCACAACCATATAAATCTGTTTCATTTTGAATAAAAGATAAGAGGGGCCACAAAGACTTTTTTCCTAACAACAATCTTGCAAATTTTTTAACTACGTTTGAGTATAATCTGCTGCTGATTAATTGTTTTTGTTATCTATTTCAATTTTGTAATTCAATGTATATGGTATACATTTCATATACATTATATTAATGAGGATTAAAGATTTATCTTTTTTTTTAAGTAACGAAATAATTCTCAGCAGACAAAAATCGGCTTTGTAATATTATTATTTTAATTTATAATACATTAAATATAATTCCTTTAAATATACTGTTAAATCCGTTAATTATACGTTCTTTTATGTAAAAAAATATATGGTAGCAAAATTAACTGTACATGTAGGTACATAAGCGACACGTCGTTACGGTTATATAAATGTACAAATCTCGATAGAAACGAGCTTATTGTTGATTATCATCTTATCCCTAATCCCACTCCAAGTGGGGTCAGCACAACATGTTATAAACATGCTGTCACATGATTTGGCTGCGTTTTTACGACCGGCCGCCTCCTGACGTTAACTTACCTCAGTCGTATTTCACGACACCTCGGTAAGAAAGAGGGTGGTCTATTCTACTAAACCGGATACCATACGGCTGAGCTTATTGTTGATACGAAGATTAAACATTCGCCTGTAAAGATCCTATCACTGGGCTTAGGTCTCCGTTCTCCTTTTGGAGAGAGAGGTTCTAAGTATAGACCCAAGTTGCACCAATGGAGATTAGTCACACAGTCTCAATATTTGGCTACCACAGCTTTTGTTATGTTGTTATAGAAAATAATAAAAACTATACAGATTCAGAATATACGTACCTGTCATTAATTTAAATACAGTTGTGAGTCACAGTGCCTATATAATTATTATTATTCATGAAGCTAATATAAAACTTATCAAAACCAGTGGCTTAAATCAAACGAGCCTGTTTATCTTCGTAGCCTACATTCAATTGTTAAGGAAATTTTACAACGGTAACCGAAATGAATATTCACGTCCAAGTTATTATTGAGGTCGGTTATTATATTGTATTTGATAACAGTTAATTGTCCCACAGGTGGGCAAAGCTTTATTTTCCCATCAATGAACTTATAGAGCATCAACCTGCACCAAATGCTCATGCTCATGACTACTAATGTGATAAGCAAATTTTTTTTAGAGATCTCTAGGCATGTGAAATATAAAATTTTAAGTTTAACGTTTAACCAAAGGGTTCTAAGGTAGAGCAAGTTGCTTTGCAATTTTGCATGATAAAAATCTCCTGATAATGCAGCGGCAACGGGGCAAAACAATCATTGAGGTTGTCGTAGTGTATGTGTGTAATGCTTGTGTAGTGTGATGGTGGTGGTGTTTGTGGTACTTGCGGTTACTAATCCTACGTGTATGAGGTATGAGAACGGTTTCTGCTTTCTACACTTAGCATTACATAGATTTTCTTAAAAAAACGCGCGTTACGGAAATATAATATGTACTATCATTACTTTTGTAGAATAGGCATCAATTCCTATTGTTTATGGACCATTATAAGAAAACTGATGAATCTGCGAAACCACATAACAGAGTGGATATGGATGAAGTGGAGAGAGAGAAGATATTATGGACTAGAGAGGAGCCGAAAAAGAGATGGTTGGATTGTGTGACGTATGATATGCATATAATATGTATAAATTGACAAATGAAAGGAGAGAATGGAAGATAAAACATGTTGTGTCGACCACAGTTAGAGTAGGATAACAGCAGGTGATCAAAAAAATAATAATTAGTGTTCGATCTCGGCATAATCTTCCTCGCATTACATTCCTCATTAATCATGATTTGATTTTTTCATGATATTTCGCTATTTGGCCCTTATCCTTATTGTCATAGTATGCACATTGTAGCTAAATGCAGTAACCAAAGTACGTGCATAGTACAGCAAACGTAGATATTAAAAAATGACATCGTTGTAAAGAACCACTTAGTCCAAAAAACAACGACCACACTAAAATGAATATTAAATTCGGAGTTATTAAAAATGTCGGTTTATTTTATTGTCATCGATAAAATTCTAAAAGAACTTTGATAGTGCCTTTGACACCTGCCTATTGTTTCTATGAAGGGTGTTATCTTCAACCCGGCGCATCTTTATCATATTCCGTGTGAATGAATTTCGAGGCGAACTGTCATCATCGCTTACAACACTTATAACCCTTTTTTAGATGGGCGGAGGACGATAAATCCGGCGCTTAGTTACAAAATGTCTCGTTTATCTACCTTCGGTTAAAGTGGACGGGTGTAAAAGATTACAATCATAGGTTATACTGTTCTCTAAAACCAACAACAATGTAGAGCCGGTGTGTACCAAGCGACATCATATAGTACATACATACATATGTATCTTTGATTAGCAAGACAGAAAGAGCATTTCTGTTAAGTTCACTTCTTTCTTGTTAGATAACATAGTATGAATTGTAAGTATATATGAAAACTAAGCATTTAATGTATTTAATATTTTAATATTAAATACACTAAATGCACATATTCTATCGAATTGTCAATTTATTGATAATTAGATAGAATATGTAACTATACTTAAACGATGTAACGATACAAAGATTAACCTCTACGTGGTCAAATTTGTTTATAGTTTACCTATTGGCACTTGTTAAGCTTATTATCATAATGAATAAGATGATAAACCAAAGACGAAATTGAACAGTTATACGCATACCGTGTATGACAACTCGTACATGGAATTCTTCATAGTGCGAATCGTATTTTTAAAGTTTTCATCATGATACTATTTAATTTTGAATGTATATGTAACATAAATTAATTCATTTTATGTACATACCACGGCAGCTGTGATAGCCCAGACATCAATGAGTTTTTCTGTTAAAACTTATGTGCCTTATTGATATTTGCAATTTATCACTCGCTTTCCGGTGAAGGAAAACAACGCGAGGAAACCTGCATATCTCCAGAGAATTCTAGGGATATGTGTAACGTACCAATCCGCATTGGAGCAGCGTGTAGATCTTAACTAAAACCCCTTTTCCCCAGTCTTTCCTTTTCTTCTGTTCTTCTCTTCTGTATCATACACAAGACAATTGAGACCTAGAAATAGGCACTCGCTTAAATAGACACCCTAAAGACTGATGAAATTCCCTAGTTTGAGAAAAGCCATTCTACAGTCCGAGTAACCGAGTGGCGAATTGTCATGTTAATTGCATCTATACACTGAACGTACGTGCTCAGTAAAGCCGACGATGATTCCAATGAATGACTGGAGTTACTGATGTGACAATTCAATAATTTGATATTCGCGTTTACTATTGGGCGGACGACGTACTGACAAATCGAAAACTTTTAAGTCTTGTTCAAAAGTTATTATCTAGCAAAAAAATAATCCATTGAATTTAAAAATTGAAAGAATAAACGTCTTTAAATTTTTAAAGTCTCACACAAAAATTTTAGTGACTAATCTATCTTCTATTGATAAAGATAAATTAAAAGTGGCTAATAAAATTGTGTATCTTTTGTAAAGCAAATGACACGCACTGAGGTAGACGATATGATTTCGTGTAATTAAAGTCGAAATATTATGTAACGGCGGTCGACTTACCTTAGTCGCCTCTTACGACACCTCGGTAAGAAATGAGGGTGGTACTGTTCTATTCTGCCGGATACCACACGGCGTGAGTTATGTAACTCAATGTTGTTTAAAATTGCATTTCTGAAAGGTTTTCTAGACGTGCGAAAATATTGGACGTACTTGCTATTTCAAGGTATTCAAGTAGCGCATATAAGGCGAAATAAAGCATTTTTTTTGCTAATGTCAGCGTGGTGTTTGGCCCTCGTCCTGCGGTCGGGTCGCCCGCGCGCCTCACTAATGACTGCGCACGGGACGCACGCGCCGCGTCACGCGCCTCTCTTCATTACCAACCTCTTTGCCAACTTTATTATTTTTCGCCACGTGCCTATTATAGCGGTTTTTTTTATCATAAACTCCTTTTCGGCCGTGTAATCGGATCCCATTGCAAATAGGGGCGGATTAGCAGGACCTAATAGAATAGACGCGATCGTGAGTGATATGTGATTCAATCAACATAAACAAGCTATTTATCAGAACTTGAGAGGTTAATAATGGTATTGCTTACATTTTATTTTACTGCTTGTGGTGCATTTGATTATAAAGTTAAAATTTCCTTTGGTTAAGATATAATTTGGAACGTTTAACCCTCGAGCGAAATATGTATACCAGACAATAGTAAAATTAAATAAATAAAGAAAAAAATATAGCTTTATTATTATATTCATTTTTAAATTTATCTTCTTATTTTTATTTGAACATCAAGACCCTATTTGAAATATTGATTTTTTACTCAGTCAATAGTCTCAAAACTGAGTGAGGTACCTATTGTAAAACCACGCTCTATCCAATTTTAATCTCATTTAGTGTTTCTATAAGTTGGACTGGCCCGTTGGCGCAGTGGGTAGTGATCCTGCCTTCGGCTCCGCGGGTCACGGGTTTGATTCCCGCCGAGGGGCAACATTTTCTATAAATGAATTTGTTGGTCTTCGAGTCTGGGTGTATATTTGTATTTAAGTATGTATTTAAAAAATATATAAGTATATATTCACCAGTTGTCTGTCTACCATAACACAAGTATTGAGTTACTTACTTTGGGGACGGATGACCGTGTGTGTAAGTGTTCCATATATTTATTATTATTATTATAAGGAAAGGAAGTCAATTTTCTTGAGCAACCCCTGCCTCATTTCAAAAGTAAGCTTTTAATTTAACATTCTGTTTTTCAAATGAATATTAGTTTCTTGAATGTTATAAAAAATAGCATGTAATGTTCGCAAAACCCCTGATTGACCTCCAGAGGTACCGCACGATTTAAAAAACATTGTATAAATAAGCACAAGATAGAATAGAAGAGTACACAAATGAGAGTGAGAACAGAAGCTCTATCTGCATAGGAGCAACACTGTCGTTATAATATCTTCTATAAACCTCAAATAAGTGACATATATTTTGGTTGTTGATGACCCACGCAAGACAACCGTGGCTATAAAAACTATGTAAACATGTAGTCTAATTAACACAAATTCCTTTCCTATTTAACACCTCGGTTAATTTCATATGCACAATGAAAAAGGTCTAGCTCGTTTTTTACATATATAATCAACGTTATGCTTCAACGCTTAAATGGACTATTTTCAATTGCTTTTAGTATCTGTACATATTATAAAACAAAGTCCCCAAAGCTGTCTGTTTGTATGTGATCAATTTTCTCAAAATCTACTGAACGGATGCAATTCTTCTGGAAGGTTTAAGTTAATAGTTCATAACGGTTTTACGTAAATCGTATTAAAGAGGTCGCGTGATTTAAAAAAACTCGCCTGCTGGAAGCTTTAGTCGCGTGCGCCGCGTAAGCCAGCAGATATACACCAAAGTAATGTATTAGAGAATTGTAGATCTACAAAATTACTACAAAAAAGTCTGTTACAACATGTGTCTATCTCTTTAATGTTAGCTTACAATAACTACTTTTCTATTTTTTATGACACAAAATCAGTCTGTCGCATGAGGAGGTACTCATATAAACGCAGAAGTTACAGTTGTCAAAATTTTGTAATATCGTGTCAAGCTCTAATTCTCGATTTTATTTGGACAAAAACTTAAAAAGCCATGCTGCTGCATGAGCAACATGTCACGCTTCACCGTTTATGATTTCAACTAGGGCCAAACATTGAACTTAAATCAAATTATTCTGTAGCACTTATTTCATAACAGCATTTCCTACATTAAAATTGTAATGTTCATAACATTAATATACAATCTTAATAATTTATCCACTTAACTCTCATTGTTATATTAAATAATATGGCTATACCTGTCCATGGTATCTTTCCATCGCAAACAAGGCAACGGTCAAGATCACTGGGCATCGTTGTGGAAAGATAACAAAATCACACAGCCGATGCAAATAAAGATACACTTAAATACAAAGTGTTTTAATTTACAGAAACAACATGATGGAAATGATTTTCTTCGGCGTCACGGATATTTTTACATATTTTTTTAAACAGCCTACCTTTCCCATCATGTAAAATGTGAAATTATGTTAATATTTTGAGTGAATATATGTATATGGTGTATATGTGAAGCTAATTAGCCGTTGGTACGCCAGTACTATAGATCGCTCGTCTTGAGACTTTGTGTGTCAATAACCATGGGTGTACAATGCGTCAAGCGTCAAGTATTAAGGCATTAAAAAGTTCTGTTAGAAGGTTATATCAAGATTATTGGTGTTATTAATTTTATTATATTTAATTAATTTTATGAATTAGGTACAGTTCTATTTTTCGTATATGTATAAAAAAATATATAAAATTAATTGCATGGGAACAGCTACGTCGTGAGTGGGAGTGAGTCTCGATGGACGCGAATCTCTGTGGGGCGTCCTTCAAGGGATAAAATTTCGACCCTACGGAAGGCACACGCTCATTAGAAAGGCCTGTCGGCTTTCCCGTATTCACTATTGGCAACCGGCGTGCACTAGACCATTCTATACGGCTGAAATCGAGTATTATTTGTAGGGGCGCGTGCACAGCGCACGCTCTATTCTACGCACGATTATTTGTTTTTACGTGATTTAACATGTTTATTTGGCATAAATTTCTAAAAGATTAACCGAACCAAGTTAATTTTAATTCTATTTGTTTTTCTTTTCTACTTTGGATCGCATTTCTTTAAGGCAAATAAATTCATATACTCATACCTATAACGTCTACTACTGATTATCTTTACTAATATATAAAGCTGAACAGCTTCTTTGTTTGTTTGATTGATTGTTTGAACACGCTAATTTCAGGAACTACTAACCAATTTGAAAAATTCTTTGAGTGTAAGCTAGTCCATTTATCAAGGAAGACTATAGCTTATAGATGGAGGAGCAGCAATAAAACATATTACGAAAGCGGCAAAATTTAATTTTGGTGTTCCTTGCGTGCGCTAAGCAAACGGTGAAAGTTATAAAAAATAATGTATTACAAAATTGTTCTAAAAGTTCTAAATAAAAGTCCGTGACAGCAAATGTCTAGCTTTTAACGTTAACCCATTTTAACAATTTTTGTGGTTATCATAATACTATATTACGGTTTTAATCTTTCCACGTGCGCGAATCTGCTGGCGATTGCTAGTTCTCTATAAAGTTCCCTATCGGGATTGAAATCATAATAGCTTTGTATAAAAACTATTTTGCTGTGATCTAATTATGTAAAAGCAGTTAGACTGTCTCTAAAACCTTTGTGCTTGTTATCTATGATGCATCGTGCTTCATTTAGGACTATCCATGAAGGAAACTACATAGAAACTTGCATACACCTTTTAATTGCATATTTGCAAATATCCTAATTGCCTCCTGATGCGCATTAAAACAGCGTTATGGTTTAGGCTCCATCTTACATTCTTCAATTAGGAATAGGCGTTGGCTCCGCTATGGAACATAAAGAGGGTGACACTATTTATAATACATTTTAAAATAAATGATACGAAGCATGGTATGCAAAACTGCAACCATCTTTCTACAGGACCCACATTTTAATAAAACATATTAAACATGTTTTTATTCGGATATTTCATAATAAGTAATCTTCATATGTTATCGACGACTATAAAACATATTTGCAATCATGATTACAAATGTTCATTTGAATATCTGTAATTTTAGTTTCTGAATCCAATTTATCTCATAATTTTCCACAATTTCTATGGCGTATATAGTAGTATTGTAATTACCGCCTAATAATCAATAAACTGAAGTAGAATTTATTCATTCCCATGCCACTAGGAAGGCTTTATCAGATTGTAAAGGTTACAGGGCTATCGTTCAGGAACTGTACGCTTGTTACACAGGGAATATGGTAGGTCAGGAGACATAATAATATATTTTTATTTCAATTTATTTATTCTAATTCAATATTACTATGATCCTCCTGCGCTTATCCCACTCTAAGTGAGGTCGGCACAACATGTTATAAACATGTTGTTACATGATTTTGCTGCGTTTTTACGACCGGCCACCTGCCTGACTTCAACTTACCTTAGTCGTAATTTACGACAACTCGGTAAGAAATCAGGTTGGTCTATTCTACTCAGCCGGATACCACACGGCGTCTAATTCAATATTACTAATGACTATGAAATTACTAATAACTAATAACAGAAGAACTTAGATTTCTTTGGTAGTCATAGATAGTTTAATTATAATTTTATTTTAATATTGATCCCCCTATATAACGTATACAGGTGGTAACAATTGTTACAAAATAGTTATTAAATCAAAAATGTATCGCACGTGCAGGATCAGCCGTTTAACGCAAAATGATTCAGTAGGCAAACGAGATTATTTCTGCCCACTGAACTATTTTATTTGACTTGTTAAATGCGTGCAGGTGTTTTATATCCGTCGTAACTACATTTACTATCTTGATGTAAGTCAACTATTATAAAATATGAGGTCATTCAATTTGAGGCCTGTGGGGAATGAAATTGGGTAATGTTATGTCATTGTAAACAGAGTTTTTCTCTTTAGCTAATCCCTTGCCGTGTTCAATAAGGAATTAATTCCTTTTAGAAGAAGATTGTGTTAGATTTTGCAAACTTAATACAGATAACATATTTTACTCTGATAAAAAATTGGTTTCTTTTTGATTCATTATTATTATATTATTTATTTTACTTTTTTACTTACATTAATATTTAACTTCTATTTAAAAAATCCAAAAAATGGCAGCTAGTAAAACAATTGGAAGCAAATCAATAAATAAATCAACCAAACCAATTGTCTATCAAAAAGCCGTCTGAAATAACTCTTTTTGTATAAAAAAATAAAAGATTTTACGTTAAATAGTTCTACAATCATCAATTGTATTTACTACAATAGAATAATAATGTTTGTTTGTCAAGTAAACATCGATAGTTCCAAAACACTCCCACGCGAATATTTTATAACCCAATACTACAAAGAAGCTCACGTTATAATAGGCACCAACCAAAACTACACGCTTTTCAAGAATACTTATTATTATTCCAGTACTGGGGCGCGAGCTACGTGAGTTTTGGCTTGTTTTTGACCCTATCAATAGGGCACTAGGGTTCGACACGTGCCAAAGAACAGTGAGACATTAATTAAACTATTTAAGAAAAATAACCTTTATTACAATAGATTAATATATTTGTATCATCATCATCATCATTATCATCATGAAACTGTTCCTGTCCACTGTTCGACGTAGGTCTCACGCCTATAGGACGCCTCTGAACTCGGTCTTCGGATCTTCATTCGTGCCACTTTGCTGATATCGTCACTCCATCTAGCTGGAGGAGGTCCTACATTATATTAAAGTGCGGTCTCATTACAGAGCACGTCTATGATATGAATTATATAAATCTGTTATCAACAAGCTGCAATAATATCAACAAAAGGGTGTTTCCTGTTTCTTTGGGTTGTGGATAATTACGTAGGTGCAGCATTGTCTGCAATCTTTGTTTCCCGATCCTGGCATACATGAAACCAGTGATTCACTGCAACTGTTAACCTCCTAAACCATTTTTTAATAGGAGCTTGATGATGGTTTAACCATTGGTATCAATAAATTCAAACTACCGACTAATACAAGCCTACAAGCTGTAACAGAACGAACACTATATTATAAATAATTTAATTAACATCCTTCTCCAGAGCTTGGGTAATGGCACTAACCTACGTAAATCTATCCAAAGGAAAGATTTCGTTTCTGACGACTGATGGTTAAGGTCCTTTACAATATTTTGAAAAAAATATTGTCATATTTACGTTAATTTATATTTTATTTTTACAGATTTTAAAATGCTCATTTTATCAAACAATTTTTTATTACATCACAGCTTTGATTCCCTTTTACGAGTCTCGCACAATTTTCAATTTTAGGTCAATTTGATTCTGTGTAGCATTTTCTGTCAAAGCACTCTAGAATTACCACACAACTAGTGATGTAGCCTAATGCATAAAAAATTAAATGTCAGTTTCAAACCACAATGTCATCTTGGAAACTTTTTAACTTTATTTTACTCCAATAAAAACCCACTCAGGTAAGCGAATTTGCTGAACGGAACAATAAAAAAAACTAAGGCCTCTATTTCCTAACGCATTGACAACTACGTGCGTCCAAGCATAGACATGTAAAAAAAAAAACCGACGTACACGAAAGTGACAAAAACTCGTGTACAGGTTGACAGGGTTGACAACGTCATCGCACGATCAACTCAGCGCTCGATCAATTATGTTTGATTCATTGAGTTCACCTGACAGAAGGTATCGCCGTCTCTTGCCGCCTCCAAAATATTGTGATATAGATTTTATCTGCTCGATGCTACGGCCAAATTAATAATAGGGATTTATGTATGAAATTGCCTTTCTAAAACATTACTACAATAAAGTCTTTGTAGTGTAATAAAGTAACAGGCTGTTACTGTCCCGCTAAGTAAATTGGTGGTTTGTTGCCATGCATATCCAATACAGATTGATAGATTAAAAAAATCTGCATATTTGGAGATCCATGACACATGAATTAGAATCTCCAAATATTCAGGTTTCTTCTTGATATTTTCCTTCACGGGTAAGTTCGTAAAAGTTGTATTTATCGTATAGGTACACGGTCTCAACCTTCAACTTTCACGTTGCTTTTCTTTAGTGAAGTATTTTTTTTAAAGTGAAATGAACCAAATCATTTTGAAAAAACATTTGAATGTTTATAATGTATTAAGTAAACGTTTTGCTTACCTTTTTTACTTGCTTTGAAAATAAAGATAAATACGTCGATGAACTTAGCCATCTCTAAGTTACACCGTGCGACTAATGACACAGAAACGTCATAATATACCTGACTATACAGACCATACATTGTCAACGATGTCCCCAAGACTGTACTATACTATTGGTCAAACGAGAAAACAATGTCATTAAATTAAAAATAATTTCGTAAAATTAAAATTATCTCATTTGAAACTGTAGATTTTTTTTTGCGAACTTTGTTGTAAACGTCCTGCAGACTAAATTATTATTTTTTTTTATAATCAGACTTCTTTTATAGAACTATAGATGTATATTGTTGCTACAAGGCCAGAAGTATAAAAGTTTGCTCCTTGTCTGGCAAGAATTTTCTATGCACTTACTGGGAAGGTGGTCGACAATAGGTAATAAGACATTTAGATTTAATAAAGCTGTTTAATGTTGAGGAGACCTAAAACAGTCAGTACTCATAAAACTTTTCGTCCTTACATAGATGGAATGGTTCTGAAATTGATTGCTCCTTTATAACGTTTAAAGGAGACAAACCTGCAAGCGCCGACAAAAACATATACTGAAATAAGTCGCGTCTAAGGTTACCACATCCGGGCATAAATGGGCCGTAACTTCGACAAAAACTGCTAATGTTAAGATAGAGTAGGGAGAATTCTCTTTTGGTGTTTGCTAACAAAATTATAATATACAAAATTTATATTAATATCCATACTAGTATCATCATCATCTTCCTGTCCTTATCCTACTCTAAGTGGGGTCGGCACAACATGTTATAAACATGTTGTCACATGATTTGGCTACGTATTTTACGACCGGCCTTATCTTAGTCGTATTTTACGACGTCTCGATAAGAAAGCGGCTGGTCTACTTAACCGGATACCACACGGTGAGTCAACTTACCTTAGTCGCCTTTTACGACACCTCGGTAAGAAATGAGGTTGGTCAATTTTACTCACCCGGATACCACACGGCGGGTGGACTTACCTTAGTCGCCTTTTACGACACCTCACTAAGAAATGAGGGTGGTACTATTCTGTTCAGCCGGATATCACACGGCGTGCCATAACATACACACTGTGCAGTGTAATTGATTTACGTATAAAAAATAATTAATGCTATATTAATAAACAATGTAATACATTAGATATAACTACTTCGAATTCAACCCACATTACACAGCTTAGCGATTCTTGCATTGCATTATTGGGACCATTCCACGTGGGCATGATTTGTATAGTCCTAGCGTGTAAGTAATTTAAGATTTATTTATTTATTTATTTATATATTGTTACAATGAATGTAGTATTTACTAAAAAATCTAAAGTGAAACGATATTGGCTGCATTAGTTAAAAACTGTGTCGCAGCCAATAATGCCCGCCTCCAGTACAATACATTAATTATACTACGAGTAAAATTAATTTTATAAGTTTACATATATTTTTATAAGTGTGTGTATGTGTGCGAGTGTGGTGTGTGTGTGTGTGTGCGTGTGTGTGCGTGTGTGTGTGTGTGTGTGATATAAAAGAAGTTGGTCTATGTGTCGGTAGTAGTCATACATTTACAAATTCAAAATTTTACAAAAATTTAACGTATCATCGTATGAAAGTAATTTAAGCCACTCAGTTACAAGACTTTTACATATATAAGATAGATATAACTTGTACGTTTTTGCTGTAAATAAGTAATAACCCACATTCGATCTAGAATTTTAAGTGTAAACAAGTTGTTTAACGTGGCCAAATGTGCTCGTAAACGCCCCAACATTTGAATCTGCACGGTACATTGAGTGCGCTCATCGTTTATAATCATATGAAAAAAGAACACTGACTTGCCGCTACGGTTTGATCTCAAAATGTCACGGCTATAATGAGCTTCTAACCTTACCCAGTTATGAAAATCCATTTTGTTTTTACACCAGCTGCCCGCCCTGACTGCATGAAATAACTTATTTTCGATTTTATTATTAGTTACAATTTGCAACTTCTGTACAACTTTTTTTTGTGAACGCCGTGTGGTATCCGGCTGAATAGAATGGTACTATTCTACCCTCATTTTTTACCGAGGTGTCGTAAAAGGCGGCTAAGGTAAGTCGACCCGCCGCGTGGTATCCGGCCGAGTAAAATAGACCAACCTCATTTCTTACCGAGGTGTCGTAAAAGGCGACTAAGGTAAGTTGACCCACCGTGTGGTATCCAGTTTAGTAGAATAGACCACCCTCTTTCTTACAGAGGTGTCGTAAAATACAACTGAGGTAAGTTGACGTCAGGCAGGCGGCCGGTCGTAAAAACGTAGCCAAATCATATGACAGCATGTTCATAATATGTTGTGCCGACCCCACTTAGAGTGGGATAAGGGCAGGAAGATGATGTACAACTTTTTTATGAAACCTCCTTTCAATTATAGGGTTGCTTGTTAATTTTTTTTTTATAATACGTCGCGTGCTTTGTACTGTTTTGTATACACAAATATTCACCAAAACCGAAGACATATAATTAGATATACAATCTCTCTGTTTTTTCTCTGATTCTCGATCTATTAAAACGGAAGCTGCTCGGGATGTGCGTTTTGGATGTAAATAATTTCAACCTAGACTATCAGAGCCTAAATTATTTTACCAGCTCTGAAAGAAATGGCCAATTTAAATGCGTTGCGTTATTTTCTTAGTTTTTATGTTTACTCAATTACTGTCCGTAGAAAGTAAATCGTGATGTGGTCTTAAATGGAGAACATTGATTGGAAGCTTGTGTCATTATTAAATAGAAGTACCTGGGTGACCGAGCCTTGCTCGGTAATTTTTAAAATGATGTAAAAAAAATTAAAAAATTATTTAAAAAAAATTCAAAAACAAATTATGAGATACCTGGGGTTCGAACTGTGGTATTCTGATACATCAATACATCCTGTAAAGTTATACCATTAAACTATCAGAGAATGACATTTATTGGCGAAAATACCAGTTGCTTTCTATTCCAGTTTTTTTAATGCCCAAAAACAGGGATAAAACGTTTTTTTTAACATAAGACCTAGCTAGATCGATTTTTCTCCCCCAAAACCCCCTACATGCTGAAGTTCAGGAAAATCGTTGGAGCCGTTTCCGAGATTCAGAAAATATATATATATATACAAGATTAACTCATTTAAATATAAAGATTAATTTATGAGCAATAACTTAATATGATAGCAATAGCTTACTACGCTCGTTGTTAAATTTCAATCTTTTGAAAATGCTATCAAAACTTTTCGCTACAGGGATAAGTAATCTAACCACTACGCTGTATAAGCGATAAGAAGCCGTTACATTATTTGAATGATAAAAATGCCTGAATTTGACAATCCTTTCAGCTTCATACAAGACAGCGGTTCAATAATATAAAATTGAAAATTTTTAAAAGATTGACCGCCAAGTTTCTTTCTGATTCTTCTCAATAAGAGCAACATTCCAGTTGTAGCTTCATTAATCATATTGTCCTTGACGATTCAAAAGTGCTTGAAAGAGCTTATTTGAATAAAAAATATTTTGATTTGAAGCTTAAACCTGCGAACCGTGACCACATTATATAATGTATCTAAAACAAATAAACGCTCGTCGAAAACGACAAGCATTTTGTTGCAAGCGACAATCACCATCAAGGTATTTCCTGAGCAAGTAAATAGTAACTGAGCGATTTAAATCGATGAAATGCTTTTATTCGATTCCGAGAACTTGTTATGTAAATAAAATAAATATCAACGCCAAACTCGGTTCCAAAAGTTGTCTTCCCGTTAATCGACTCAATATGTCTATCCCTTTCGAATATGTGTTATGTTCTTATATTCCTTCTCTCTTAACCCTGAATGGTGACTACCGGATTGCGAACGTGCAAAAGCACAAGACCAGTTTTTGTCCAACCACAACAAAGGCAGGCCCTCAGAAATCTGCGAAGATGGAGTCACCACCATGAAAATAAAAACTGCTAAAGAAACACATGAGTAATAGTATGACACATAAGGGCATATTCATATATTTTACAATTTTTTTAAATATCAATAGAAACATAAGATATGGTAAGTGATAAGTAAATAAATATTTAATTGCCAACTACAACTTATAACAATATCTTCTTTCGATTAAAAGGTTTCAATTATCGTAGTTATTAATAGCATCGCTTTCTAAACTCTATATGAAGTTATAGTCCGTTACTTCAACCTGCGAAACAGTTTGCTTATTTGAGATCTGTAAATAATTATGTTTTTAAAGAGTGGGAATTTTTACTACCTTGTTCTTATAAACAGCATTTCATTAATGTGAAAAGGTGGTATACCATAAAAAGAAATTGTTTTACTTGTATTATGGATACAGAGGATAATAATAGACTTTTTCTTAGTCGAGGGCTTGGTGAGGTGTAGTACAGATCTTCGCCGTATTGATAAAGGCCGGTATTCGTATAAGGAATCCGATGAGACCACCCAAAGGCCCAGCTGCCGGCCCGACTTATTTATTGTTTTAATTAAAACAACATAACTCAAGTTCTCCTGGACGCGCCTATGTGACAGCTCGTAATTCTAAAGTTTAGCTTCTGAACGCAATCCTCAAATTAAACGACGCGTGCAACAAGCATGGGGGCCTATTTCTTGCCCCAACTCTATGTAACATGAAAGAATTATTGAACAGTGAAAAAGTTCCCCTTATATATAATTGGTACACAACCTTGTTATTTTTTACTTGCCCTTTATTTATTGATACTTCTTTTTAGTGTTGGTATTCCTGTAACATAGTCTATATTATAGGTTCTAAATAGTGAACAGCAGTATTACATTTTCTTAAAGGAGCTTACATCTCTGCTAATATTATAAATGCGAAAGTCTGCCAGGCTGTCTGTTACGCATTCACTGCTTGTCCGCTGGTTAAACATTAATGATTTTTTGCACTATTGAAGCATATATACTGAGGTAACATATTATAGCCCAAATACATCTCGTTTTTGTTTCGGGACAGAGAAAGAACATATTTTGCATTATTGAAGGTACTTAAACGTTTTAGTTAGCGCGATTGATGTTGCAAGTACCATTTGATTACTCTAATTGTAGTATGAAATTTAAATGCTAATTAGGGCTAGAATTTTTTTAATAAGGTTATTTGTGGAATAGTGAGGATTACGTATACTCTATATATCGTCCCTGTTAAATCAAACTGGCACATGTGCAGATACTAGTACATCTGCATATTTATCTTAACTGTATCATTTTCCGATTTATTCGCGACTACTTCTACAACAAGCAGTATTTGTCTACATTTTATGCATGCATAAGGTGGTGTTGAGATTAAAAAAACCAACTGAAATGGAAATAGTGCATGCGAAAACTTTAAAGCGCTCTGGTGAAAAATATAAATTTTGCAAATATGCCGGTTTGATTTCACAGCGACGATATATTAAACGGTATTTGTTTATTTGTATGTACTGAATCAATCTCACCTTATTAACATTGAAAGTAAAATGTAAGTAATGCTGTGAAGTCACCTATTATGTAATAAATCCAGAAAACTATATTAATATATCAAACAAGATTAGCGACAATTTTAGCGAGAAGTTTGTGTTGTTCACTGTTAAAATACAAGATTTTTGAGCATTAATAGTAAACTTATGCGTTTCCTTTTTAACTGCTACTCGTATTACTTCCTACTAAATTATAAGTACTCGATTTTTCTTATTTTAGAGAAATATTGCTCGAGTATATATTATGTAAAGTGCGTTATGCTGAATCTAATCATGTTCAACTATGGTACAAGGTAAAGAATTATGATAGAGAGACAGCACGTTGTAAACTTCTTTTGGATGAGACATGGCTAATCAACTGCGTCGACTATCATGTGTGATATACTTGTATGATCACATATACTTACTGTAGAAAAATATTTTTCCACATCTATACTGACGAATGATCTCTCTTGGACATCCATCGGAGCCGCCAAAAATCTCGGAATAAATGCTTCGAGAAGTTTATAGATGATCATTCAGCCATAAACTCCTTATCCTAGTCATTTTTTTTGTCTGAGGATATAATTTTTCATATTTAAAAATGTTCTTGGTCTAGGTGATTTCCAGGATTTATTAAAAATGCGCAATATTGTTGCGATATACATTTCTTTGATTGAGTTACTTGCGTCATCCCAGTTTGTAGCTATTAAGTCGAAATAACGCTGATTCACAAGTATGGCATTATTTTCATTACTTTTCTGTAAGAATCTTTAACTAAATAAATATAATTTCCTACTTTCTATACTTTTGGAAAGCTCGAGTGTTTCGTACGAATTATGATTACCAAAATTATAATTTTTTTTTTTTAATATAGATCTGTCTGTATCTACCTACGTAATGGATATGTATGTTATAAACTGTATATCATTTCACATCATTTGAAAGTAATTTCAAGAAACGCGCATTGTTCAATTAATATTATTCATCATCTTCCTGCCCTTATCCCACTCTAAGTGGGGTCGGCACAACATGTTAAAAACATGCTCTCACATGATTTAGCTGCGTTTTTACGACCGGCCGCCTGCCTGACGTCAACTTACCTCTGTCGTATTTTACGACACTTCGGTAAGAAAGAAGGTGGTCCATTCTACTAAACCGGATACCACACGGTGGGTCAACCTACCTTAGTCAAATAATATTATTATTTTTTAAAAATAGCGATCTGTCTCTGTCTTACAACCTTAGTTTAAGATCAGTATGAACACACACTATGTTAATTATATTATAAGGGTACTCAAACACAATTAATAAGGCAGACTATAAGTTGGAATTATTTTTATTAACAGATCATAATAATTTTAGTCACATGAATAAATTATCCAGTACGATGGCTGTTGCGTATCTGTGTTGAAAGCCCCCTGTTATTTATATATACATTATTATTTATTTCTAATTATCTACACGACAGTTACACGGAGAAAAATAAATGAACATCCTTATTGTTGGATTAAACGTATTGATTTGATTAATCACATCGCACCTTCATTTAATAGGACGCGCGTTCTAAAACAGGTAATGAATCCATAGAGTTATTAATTCAGAGTAGGGGAGCCATAGACAGCAAATAATATGAGAGGGAAGATGAAATTTATATACTTATCTTTGTTTGCGCAGATAAAAATTCATTCGGATAAAAAATCAGTTTAAATACTTAAAACATTTTTAACACGCTTTTAAAATATTAGGACGTTACAAATATTACACGTTTTTATTGAATTATTATGAATATACCTACTTTTAATTAAACATTATATAATTTTTACTCCAACTTGATCTTAAAAATTTTGTTTTTAAAAATAGACTTACAATTTGTCAATCGATTTTTCTCCGTGTAATATTACATAGGTTGTGTCTTCTATAACCATACAATATCATATTGAATTATTATAATAATGAAAAGTTCATACGTTTATAAAAAAAAGGAACTACCAGTGCATGTACTTAATAAATAGTATACTTAGGTTATTCCTAAGACTAAAAGATATTGTTATGATATTTCGATGTTGCGTTGCTGTCCCGACATCTGTCACAGGAAATAGGTACGTCAGCTAGAATATATCTAAGTTTAATTATAGAATTATAATTGTATTGTATTTTTTGCATAATGGACCTACTATTATAAGCTATTTTGTATGATAATTACGATCAGAGTTCAATTCAATACATAGTTTGTTATTCAACTAAAAGAGTCTTAAAATGTTCAAAGGAAAGATTAAAATTTAATGGGGAGGAAATAAAAAAATCAATCAATGTTGACTGCCTTAACTGATCACAGATTTTGAACAACAAAAATATATCCTTCTTCAATCTTGCAAAAGAATCAATTTTCTGAACAAGTTAAATTTGTTTTTACGGATTAAATTAAGACATATTGTCATAACTATATAATATACACTATTGAAAATATACAATATTTTTTTCAAAATAACAATCAAAACATTGCGTTGCCTACATAACGTAAAATATATAGTTAAAAACATCATAAATTTTAAATGGTGTACAAAAGATCATAACTTACTACATTACAAATAGTTAATTGTATTTGATGTTAGAACGCAATATATTACTGTACAACCTAAAAAAAACTGTTTATAGGTAACTAAAAGTGTTGAATTCAAAATAATTTAGTGCGCATAAAATTATAACAGTTAAAGTGAAATTTAGCTACTGTGTCCAAATTTTAGATGTATATCCAAACAACATACTGTGTTAAACAACACAGTGTGTTGTTTTTACGACAATTTGTCTTAATACCTTAATGTTCAATAATATTACTTTTTTATACAAAAACTGCAACAGTCGATGTCTGAACGCTCAATTAAATTACTTATCCTACGTTTACAGCACTATTCTATTCTATTATGGAAATTTTGATATTTACCTATTAAAGTTTAAAGATAACTTACACGCTAATTTAAATATAGGATTCAATAAATAGTATATATTAATTAAAAAATCTTCCGTCAAATCAATGAAACTAAAATATAACCTACTGGTTTCATATATTGGCCACAAATCATATTAATGTTATTTCAACAACCAGAAGTAGGTAAATAAAGTTTAAGGTAGAATTCTTAGAGATATTCCCAAGTTGTATCGAAATATCTATACACTTTAATAACAACCATCCCTGTTTAATGAAGTTGGCCACAAAAAGTCTATGGTATCATAAATCCCTAGGTATATAATTTTATGTAAATTCAGCGAGCGAGACAACATAAGGAATAAGTGCCACAAGATTGTCCCTTATTGGCAAAATAACGCGATTATAACCATACAAAATCACAACAAATTCCGTCGGCATGGAACATTATAGGAATTTGCGATAAACACTACTAAATGCGCCAAAATATAATAATATGAGATAGGTTAGTGCCGATAGGCGTAACTGATTTATATACGATGAATCTTTTATTTATTTACTATAATTTATGTACCATGAAAAACGTTAGAAAAACATTATTAAAAAAAAAAAGTGTACCAAATTCAACTAATCCCTTTGACAGAGATCTCTGCCAGCTAACCTACGCAGTTAGACAATTTTAAGAATTTTCGACAATAATAAGAATAAAAAGGAATGGTACTGTAAAAATTCCATTACTGTTTAACACTAATTTTCAATAAAACAAACTACGAGATTCACTATCATAAACAAAACGTCTCCCAAAAATTTTACAGAGGTACATTTTAGTGATGCTTTATAGTTCTCAATATATTTTTAATGTACTGTTGATAATATATTTTCTTCAATTTATGTCAAATATGGAGTTTTAAAAGGAAATTGATATGATTCATCATATCATTTTTCCCAAAGATGATATGATAATATATGATGCACGTCAGAAAAATACAAAAACATAATATCTTTTCTGTTTATTACAATGTTGCATTGTAGTTGATTTGTTTTTATAGGCAGTCTTTATATCTATCGCTTCGATGGATATCGTTTATATCTATCGCTACAACACCACATTTAAAAATTCACAATTTTAAAATCCAATTTACAGCATTTTAATCTAAACTATTAAAAGAATAAGTATTTTGATGCCGAAATTAATTTCACTTTACAATGTACCCACACTTTGATATTAGTCCCACCCACCCTCAGTCCTTGGAATTTACAAATATTTCACAACATATAGTACTGTGTGATTGTTATCACCACTAAACACATGTCTCGTTATACTCGTACACCATTCAATTACAGAGTCGATAGGGAAAACACTTCGAATGGCAATGTTCAAATGGGATGCGCTCATAAAGCGCAAAATTGTGGCTACGGACAATCCATAGAGTTGGGACTCGGCGGGCCGCCCATAACGCTGTATGGTGGGCTGTGCGGAGGTAGTGACTGGATGGACCCCATCGGCCCATGATACATGTCCATCTCCAACGAGCCATCCGGTGACAATTTTTCTGCCATCTTGTTTTCCTGCTTCGTCACCATGCGCCGCCATTTCGCTCGCGCGTTCTGAAACCATACCTGCGAACAAAAAACATAAGTTTGATTTCGACGAAGGAAAAAATAGAAATGCATTGCTATAAGATGTCGCAAGTGCAATCATACCACAATTTCGTTTCGACGGTGGAAAATATTGAAATAAAATATGCTGATTCTTCTATATTAACGAATGTTTTCTTCGAACGCTTCTATGTGAGGCAACGTACACGAAGATATAGTTCAAACTCAACATAAATATGCTACCAGAATTACCAAACCGAGAAAGAACGTCTTACGACTTAGAAGCTGAACAGAGTTACTATATCTATTACAAAAAATAAATAAAGAGGAATAATATGAAATTAAAAATGTAGCGCCCGCTAACCTATTTTTGGTGAATTTGTATAATACGAGACTAAACAACCCTTTACTTGGCAAACCCGATCCTTATTATTTATTCGACCATAAAAAACTTAAGTATCGGCCTGTTACTAATCCCACAGCTGGGCATAGGCCTCGTCTCTGCGTATTTGGAGAGAAGTTACCCTACCACGCTGTTCCAATGTAGATTTGTAGTTTACACATATCCTAGAATTCTCTACAGATATGTAGGTTTCCTTACGATGTTTTTTTTTCACTGAAAAGCTTGTGATGAATCGCAATTAACAATTAGACAAGTTTTAATAGAAAAACTCATATGTGCCTGCCCGGGGTTTGAACCCGTGACTTCCTTGAAAAAGTCGCACAGCGTTACCGCTGGGCTATCACAGCTCTTCGCCCATAACGCTTACCAACTAGTCTGCCATTATATAGACAACTGCTAATCCATCAAGATACAAGTAAACGTTTCGCGACAAAGCTTTAGTAGGCCACGTTCCAAGGCGCACATTCAATCTTTAATTAGCAAGATTTAGCTGCGGGGCGCCGCGCTCCGTATCGCCTTTAAGCGTGACGCCTTGTATCTTTGCAAACCAGCGAACCTTACATGGTTCATAATATATAACATTCCATCACGATGCTCCTGGTATGACAGTTAAATGCACGCGCTAAAAGACCGTTTTCTTAAACCGGCGGCCTCATTAGAAAATTAATTAAATTACTTTAACAAAAACTATGGAATTATAATTGATAACTATACAACTTTATCTTGCAGTCTTGTTGGATTTTTTCGTATAAGAACTTTTCAACTAATGTCAGATTTTTGCGATGTCAGGACATCAATTGTAATTTGTAAAATTTATTTGTATATCTAAATAGTGATGGGATATATTATTTTTTCTTCTGGAATATCTTAAAATACATCCCGGACGCGCTAATACTTGGCCAATGGCATGCAACCGTAAGATTGGCCCCGCCCACCGAGTCATGGCTGCTATAAATAAATATAAAGTCAAATTCAATGTTCCCTTTCAAATATGAGATCAAAATAAGAATTTCATAAAGACACTTACGGTGAACAAAAATAGTAAAATTAGGTAATATAAATGCCTGTTACTATTTCACAGATATAGAGATATCTCTGAGAGAACCACGCTAGTTGAATCCGGAACGGGAAGTTGCAATTCTGAAATTTGCAAGGCAATAGAGATTAGAGAATTTCATCACATACCTGCGCCGTAATACACGTGACAATATCAACTAAACACATAAAATTATATACAAACCTCATAACCCATAAATCATTGAGAGATAAAAGGTTACGAATGGAGCTTAGGAATAACTTACGGAATTACACGAATAATGGTCACCCAACTGTAAATAAGTGCGGAAAGTAGCATAAAGAACTCATGGAACTGTACAGAAATACGAAAGTTTCCACAGGATATTTTTCTTCACCTAAAAACGCATGATGAATTGTAAATATAAAAAAGAAACATTTCTTTATCGAATGTCACATGCCTGGCCGGGGTAAAAACTTCGATCGCCATCACAGCAGAGCCAGTACAAAAAAAAATAACATATTAAACCATTGACCAGATAAGAATCATTACATTAACAAAACGTTAAAGTTGAATGGACTCGGTACAAGCTAGGCGCGTCATTCATAACGAAAATATTATTTAGGACCACCATGCTCCGGTGTTATCTGCGTGTGACAGGCGGGCATGTGCCGACGTGGCACCATCAATCGTGTCGTCTCCACCACTTTTCACCCATTCTTCATCCGTTCCTCTCGACGCTATCGGCTCGAGTTATTATGAATATATGAATAGACTGACGTATGAAGCGAACGACCTAATTGGTATATGTGTTTTATTCTACAGTTTAATAATAATCTTAGAGAAGTATGCATCTCTCATCGAGAGTTATATATTTGTGCCGTTTGCAGAGACCCGAGGGCCATGGAGTCAAAGTGCAAAAAAAAATGTATCCGTTTTAACACCTCGGTTGATTGCCTCTTCAGGCTGGCTCCTTTTTCGCACAAAGAATCAGCTTAGCGATTCAGTGCGGAAACGCTGCCAGCATTCTTGGGACCATTCCACGTGGGCATGATTTGTATAGTCCTGCGTGTAAGTAATTTAAAATAGATATAAGTTGTACATTTTTGCTGTAATTAAAAAAAAAAAAATCTCATCTTAGAGAACCAAAGTCAATTATAATAAAACCAGTACATTAGTCAGTCTAGTTACCCTCACCCTTGCCCTTCTGCAGAAACCAATATTGAAAAGTAATTTAAAGAACCAACAAGTCACGTTTCTTATAGGAGCTATTTCCATTTCAATTTCGCAAAAACTTAAATCTTATACACAATTCAGCGGGTTTAATGAGCATATGAAATATTTTTAACAAAAGCAAATTGAAATATATATTTTTTTAATTTAAGTTGAAGGGCCAGAGTTGACGAATGATAGGAGAGAATAAAAAGCAAAAAACATGTAGACCCCATTTAGGCATAAAGGCAAGATAATAGATGATGATGATGATTTTTAACAAAACTGGTTAAAACTGATATTTCTGAAGTGTGTAAAACATTCTTTTTTATTTAATAATATTATATAAACTATGTAACATTAACTTTGTGCACGAGTAGATACCTAATTGTTTCGTTATCTTAGATTGATGTCCGTAGACTATTTATAGGATTTTGTATTTAGGTTTCTATTGTTTTTTTTTATATTTGTACCCGCAAAGGTATCCCGAAGGTACCACAAAAATGAATATATAAAAATTTCAAGAGTTACCAGCGCTATTATATCCACTAGTTACAACCATCATTATCTACAATTAAAAGGATACGAATTAAAAGTAACCTATTAATAGTTTTTATTTTTTTGAATAATTTTAATTAAAATTAATTAATGCATGACATCAAACTAGAGCCGCCGATGCTAACGCTGCTGAGATGGCGGTGGCATGCCATCGGGCAAGTCATTTGTTCTACTGTCACACCCGCCAAACGTTTGAAATGAACTTCTTTCATCCTTACCTACGTCTCAATTTGCCTTAATGCTCAATTCGAAGTATTGCAAAAAAAAAACCAACCAAAACCCAGTAATTTTCCAACGAAATGTAACGACGTGCAAAGTAATTAATAAATAAACTTTAGCGTTTTTATTATTTATTTATTTTAATTACAGGTTTTTGTTAAATTGCTGTTTAGATTCAGTAACGAAAAATACTTTTGCATTATACATATATTGAGTTTAGTATAATATACTTCGCTCATAGTTTTAAGTAAAACTTCTTTACACACGCTTGACATGGACATGTACGGTTTGTTCTAATAGGTATTGTGATTCTTCCAGAGGATTAACTTAAGTTAATAGTAAAAAGTATAACGGTTTTTTGGAAATTGTGTTTAAGAAGAAGTTTTGTAAAAAAAATCTCCTGCTGGGAGCTTTAGTCGCGTACGCCCCGTAGGCACACGAAATTAATGTACTAGAGAATTTTAGATCTACAAAAATATTACAAAAAAAGTCAGGAACAGCATGTCTTTATCTCTTGTGATATACTCATAATAACAACTTTTATGTTCAAAATTATAATTGAATACACTGATTTCCTGGCGTAGCCGCAGGCACAGTACATACATATAGATGAAGGAAAATGAATTTAACTCCGATCATGTGGTCTAAGACACACTCGTATTTATTATAGGCTCACGTAAGGCCATCATTTCCTTATACGATCTCATCTGATAAGTTCCAAAGTGATGACACGGTCTAAGGTAACCGAACGCGCCAACCGGGAACAGGTTCTACTTGATTCCACACGGCATCCTACTGAAACCCTAACTTGCTTGGGTGGTTATTAGTCTTTAACAAAGTTTCTTAAATCAAATAATTTATTAAAGCAGGCGTTACTTTGGGAAATTCCGTAGTACAGAAGTTATGATTGAATTATTTTGCTATAATCCGTATTTATTAAGAATCTATGTCTATCACAAAACGCCGCCGCGTTCGCGGATTCTCTACTATGGAATTTCGCAAAGTAACGCCGGCTTCTATAAATTATTTGGTTTAACAAACTTCGTTAGACTAATAACCACCCAAACAAGTTAGGGCTTCAATTTCTTAAACCAGTTAAATTAAAATTACTAACCAAACTGCCAGAAATAGATCAGTAAAATACATAAATAAAATATTTGCCTTTAATATCATTAAACAATCTGCTTCTTAACTTCTGTATAATTAATAATAATATTAGGTATCCTTTAACGGTTGAAAAGATATTCTTACTGTAATTCAAATTAATATTTTTTATATTTTTTTAGATGTAAAATAAATAGTTATACACTCCGAAACCTTAAGCTTGAAATAAGATAGAAAAATGATTGTATAATACTTTTCTATCTTATTTCTTTAAAAAAAGATGTAAATCTGGGCCGAGCTATTCAAATGACATTGACAGAGTGCTCTTTGCCGCTATGTATGTCGATATTAATAAACTGCTGTTATTTCGAAACTAGTTTTGTATTTATGACATTACTTTATTTGTTTACAAGTTTTTTTTAGGATTGGTCATATTTAATTATATATTTATATAACATTTATTACATCTACATGTAATGTATCTGATTTTTAATCTGTTAGATTGACGTTGGACTAAGGGGTCATTGGGTCATTTCAAATTCAAGTTAAACTGCAAAGTATTTTTCAATAGTAAAATAAATATATTATGGAACGTAGAATCCTATAAACAAGTATTCAATCCCAAGCTACACTGTAGAACCAATGATCAAAGCGCCCGAAAAATCCGCTTGTGTGTAAATAAAACCTGAAGAGATGTGATTAATAGTCTGTTTTCCTTATATAAATAATATTTGAATAAATTAGGAGGCAGACGCGGCACGTCCGCTCGGCGGGAGAACGCGCGACCAAATGACAAATGGATGCCTTTTGAAATCGCGGCGGAAATTATCTGCCCAACCGACCGTCTCAAGACGATGCGTTCGTACTAATTACTAGAGCGTTTGATTGTGATCTCAAAGAATATTTCACATGCAGAATTACATCTTAAGCTATTCATCCTAAGTTTAATTTTCTTTGAATGTTTTCCATTATTATTGTCACTGAACGTACTTAGAAAGTAAAATTATATCTGGCCAAATGTCGAGGTGTGACCATCCGCTTCTAATTGCAGGGGTTGAAACGCCTTCTTAGCTTCTTGGATTATTTGTGTACCGTCAAGAGGCATCTTTATAGCGTACAAAATTAGAGCATGAAAACGGTTTAAAAATAGATCTTTAGTGGCATAAATATATCGTATTAAATTGACTTTAGGGCCCGTCTACATGTGTCATATAGATGTTTTGTGTTACGGAGCAAATTTTCTGGGTTGTACTTTTAGTTGTTCGGTACTTTTGCTTGGAAGATCAATGTGTATTCTTATATTTTATACGTAAATAAATGTAACCAAAGCGAAACCCATAAAAGTAATATTCGTATAGTACTAGTTATAGTAATATCCAAAAGATCTATATAATAAATAAATTTTATGCAAAACAAACAGAAAAACATTCTAAGAGAATACAACGATTATTTAGTTTTCTTATAAGACAAGCGAGTTAGACCAACATTTCAGTTTTAGCATTTATAACGCGTTTCAGTCTTATGTAAGCGAACCTTAGTAGTTAATAAAGGGTAAATAGAATCACCAAAACCTTAAATTAAACAAAAAAAAGCCTAACAAGCCTAAAAACCTAAACAACCGTGGGATTTAAAAATTTACTAAATACTGCCACGACTTGTAATCACCGATGTAATTAATATACAGTAGCACAAACCGCATAAATTAGGAATCGATAGCGGGACACCGACTAACAAGGAAAGGCACTTTTTCAATCAACTAATTACACAGCGCTTCTTCAACCTCAGTCATTTTTCAGATGGAAAAAAAATACAAACGGTGCGAGTGACAAATCACGCAATTGCGGACGCACGGAGAGAGTTATGGCGCGGTTTGTTCTAAAAGCGCCCACACCGCATTGCGCGTCAGCTTTCGGTGCTACGATAACGCCCGACTCCGTCCGCACGGTAGTTTTAGAAAACCAATAGCTTATTTTCTATTATTCTACTTATATTATATATGCGAAAGTTTGTGAGAAAGGATTTATGTTTGTTACTCTTTTACGACGAATCCGCTGAAACAATATCAATGAAATTTGGCGCAATTATACCACTTATATTATAAATGCGAAAATTTGTGAGAATGGATGTATGTTTGTTACGGCCAAGAGTTATAGCGCGGTTTGTTCTGAAAGCGCCCACACCGCATTGCGCGTCAGCTTTCGGTGCTACGATAACGCCCGACTCCGTCCGCACGGTTGTTATAGAAAACCAATAGCTCATTTTCTATTATCCTACTAATATTATAAATGCGCAAGTTTGTGAGAAAGGATGAATGTTTTGTTACTCTTTTACGACGAATCCGCTGAAACAATATCGATAAAATTTGGCGCAATTATACCACTAATATTATAAATGCGAAAATTTGTGAATATGGATGTATGTTATTACTCTTACATGGCAAATCCGCTGAACCAATATCGATGAAACCATGTAGGTATTGAAATCCTATTAATTCTACAGTAATAGGATGACATTGAAAAGCGCCATCTATTATCCTATCACGCGACGTCAGTCCACGCGAACGAAGTTGGGGGTAAAAGCTAGTAAGGTTATAATGCAACTAAGTACGAAAAAGTGTTATTTTTAAAGCACTGAGTCTGATTTCAATAATATCTATACAGAGAGAGGGATGGTCATTAAAATAAGATTAGACTGAATAGAGCATAAATAATAAATATTTATTTTAAAGTAGTACTACAATTTTAAAATGCTATTATTTCAGAAACTAGGATAATTTATAACTTACGATTCCGTCTTTCTAGTACTTAGTATATTTATGTTAATGTTTCGTGAGTTGAATAGAGAACATGATAATGAAATCCAGAATCGTCTAGAAAATATCGTATGATAATGAAAAATGGAACGTCTATTTTTAATAAATATTATTTATATAAAAGTGGTGGTAACATTATATAGTTATAATCCTCGATAGGGTTATGGGATAACGAATGTATCAACTATTGAATGAGATTTGACAATAAAAATAGCTTAAGGAATAAAATGATAATATATATAATTCCACATACCGGCAAAGTTTGTTGCAGCAATAACTGAAAGTTATTTTAGGTAAAGGCTGTTATCATTTATTTTAAAAATAATTTACATAAACTAAAATTTATCACTTATCACTACTTGCTTATTAGAATAATAAAAAATCCATATTGTAATAAAGACAAAGTTTCATATGGAAGGACGTCATATTGAATATAAGAATTAATTAAAATTCATCGGAAACTGTCTTAAATTAATACGAATAATTCACACTTACATGATACGTCATGAAACGTACCGGTGCAAAGATATATTCGAGTCCTTGAAGCTGCATTTGAGTACAATTTATGTAAACATTTATATATAGTTCTCATAATCAACATGCACCCCTTTCTCCTTGGAAGCCTTTAAAATGAAACCAGTAAGTTAACCATGCTTTTAGAACGTTGCAATCTTTTCGAATAAATATCTCGGCTTCATTTGATGCTATCAATAAAAAGAAAAAAACGGACCCAGACATTTCTCCACGGGAGCGTTCAGCCAAAACTCAGTGTACGCAAAACGAAAAAGCCCTTATCTCGCTAAAACGGCGAACACAAGCCATTCGCTTTTTGTAAGAAAAAAATCTCGATCAATATTCGGAGGTCGGAGGGAGAAGGATTCTCTTTGCGTTCTTATAATTGGTAGAGAGGAAATTTATGCGGCGCGCGCTATCTACCTTTTCGGGCCAAATCGGCACAGCTCGGTATGTCGATAAGTAAGGGCAAGAGACCCTATGTATATACGCGTCACCAGAACTTCTATATCATCACTACACGTATGCCTATCTACGAATCAGAAGTGCTAGGAGAAAGGATGTTACACAAGTTGTTTTACCGTCGTCACGCTTCCTGGAAGTTACGTTTCTACATCGACATGTGGTCCTATAAAAGACTAATTTAGATTCACTCATACTCTTAGCTCCCTGGATACTTTAAAATGTTAAACCTTTCTTAGGACAAACGTAGGTGCATTTTATAAGAGGTTTACTTGATTCGACAAACATCAAAACAACGTACCAATACCGGTCTTACGCAATGCACACTTATTCAAAGAACGTTGTAATTACGAAAACAAAGGAGGGCTCTTTGAAAACACCGTGAAAGATCCACATTAAAGGGCCGAATAACAAACAAATTAGAAGCAATATAAAGGTCTAAACTGTAAAGATGCGCCGAAGTATGTTCAACTTATTAGTACATGCAGCCGGTAACAGTAGTGGGCAGATGCACCAAGTAAAACAGTTTACTTTTAAATTGTTTGCGAAGTATACCGTATGATGTTGTTCGGTCAAATTGTCTTTGATGGTGCAATTTACATTGCACATATATACGTACGTGTAAAAAATTCCGGCCAATTGACGAATGTGCGAAATTATTTTCTTGTATATTTTCTCCTGATTTCCTTTTTTTTATTCCTTAAAATATATACCTTTGTACCAGTTATATATTCCTTTATAGAGAGAACTATAATTACAAAGGTCCTGAAAAAAATTTGTTAAAAAAACCTACAGAATGATGAACATTCGCAGTAGCAAAGACAACAATCATAAACGCGAAGCAACATTTACAAAAATGACAAATTCGCCATTATTAGATCTGTAAAAACACATGTCTATACGTCTTACCCTATAAATGAGTTACAATATTAGTATTACAAGTAATAAGTAGCATTACGATGTTAGTGTACACGTCTTAATGACTGTTGCTAATATTTATGTTATTCTTAAAACGGGAAGGCCGTTAGTAAAACTTTAAATTAATATGCAATTGTAATAAATAAGGTTATAAAAGATTGTAATATATAAGGCTAACAATAAATATTTACAACAATCATTAAATATTAGGATTAAATAAATTGTTTTTTACCTGTAGAACCCTTTTCGGCAGCCCTGTCTTCTGGCTTAACTGTTTCAGGTCCTTTGCGTCAGGGTTGTGATTGATCGCGAAATATGACTTCATGGTCCGAAGTTGGTGATGCTTGAAGCTAGTTCTCATACGCTTCGTCCGCGACGTAGTCCCCAAGGCGCCACCACCGCGGAACCCCATCTCCAAGTATTCAGCATTTAGATCTGGCAGAGATAAGGCACGCTGCTAAATGCTAAACATTACACAGGTTAGTTGTGGTTCAAATTAACTTTAAGGGGATTGCTAAAGACCTTCTTTTTATTATTAATATTCATTTCAAATATGAGTTCTTAAATAGCTTTTTAAAATCTTAGATTTTATTACTCAAATACTAAATATAATTGGGGAATAAATTCCATAATATTCAGTAGTTTTTTAAATAGATATAGCAGTCTCGTTAACAGCAATTTATACCAAAACGTGCTGTAAACTGTAATAAATAATGAAATATAATCAAAGTATATACATTTCAAATTTTTCAAAAATGTTACATTTGATAATTGGTAGTTTCATAAATGTAGTTATTCATGAAACTACCCTTTCACAACACAATTCTTTTATACACATTAACACCGAATCTTACACGTTTAAAACATTTACCTTTTTTATACCTAAATTAACAGATATTAAAAAACACGTGGAAAGGCTATCTGTATCATAATATTATTACTACACAGATTTCGCAGTGCCAATTCGCTAAGATAAACAATATAATGTTTGGCAGGGTAATAAATATTGTACAATATCAATTAATGGTAAATTTCATGTCGGAAAGTAAAAATTATACTAAAATCAAACATAAAATATGATAAAGCATTTTTCAAAATCGCTAAACTAAACTTTGGGGCTAATACTCTTATGATGTTCAAATTAACTACACGCAAAAAACGCATTTTTTTATACTACAGTCACAAATTGTCGTTGTTTACAATCATATTCGTATATTCATATATCGTATTCTTGCTTTAAAGCCATACAATTCTGTGCAAATAATTGATAAGGGAGAAGTACTAACGATTCATTTATTTATTTATTAATTAGATTTATAACATCCGTGAACTGTTTTAAACTATGTTGAAAAGTTAAAGAATGTCCACGCCTCAATATCCTATGTCCGCCATTGAACAACCCATTGGTTCATAAGAAGACTAATTAATAAGTATTTTTATGTTATATTTTTCATTGAACATCAAACATCTTTACTAAGAAAAACCATCTTCGCTGTGAGAGGAAAAATTTATTTTCATACTCATTTGCTCGTATTTTATTAAATAAAAGTTGGGAAATGGAGGCGCTTAAAACGGAAGCTTCCGAGCCTTTGACTTTTTCAACCGCTAAATGAAAATAAAAACACCATTTTGCGTAGTTTCAGCATTGAAAAAACTTCTAAAATAAATATATAAGTGCCGCGCTTACGTCTGAATCGTTTGAAACTTTTTATTTTATTAACATTTTATCTATTTTAAATATGTAGAGTATTTAAATATGTAAAATGAGCAAAACGAACAATAATAATTAAATAGGCTAAAAGCAAAAAACTTTGAGCACTCCTCAATAGGCTTGTTAACTAAAAGGTAGACGTTGTTAAACAAAAGCATTTATAGGATGGTATTTTTGATGAGAACCCTACATGCCGGTGCCTTGGACCTTTTCTCTGCTTCCACTTGTATATATAAGCCGTTGGAGTAACGATATTGGACCGTAAATGGTCTTTTTAATACATAACCTCAAAATACATCAATAATAGATTTTTATATGTATATACTATCCAATATACAAACATAATTAATTATACAATAGGCTGTGTGGTATCCGGCTAAGTAGAAATGACCACCCTCATTTCTTACCGAGGTGTCGTAGTAGGCGACTAAGGTAACTCGACCCGCCGTGTGGTACCCGACTGAATAGAATAGATCACACTTTCTTCCTGATATGTCGTAAAAGGCGACTAAAGTAAGTTGACCCGCCGTGTGGTATCCGGCTGAATAGAATAGACCACACTCTTTCTTACCGAGATGTCGTAAAATTACGACTAAGGTACATTGACGTCAAGCAGGTCGTAAAATACGAAGCCAAATCATGTGGTAACATGTTTAAACATGTGCCGACCGCACTAAGAGTGGGATAAGAGCAAGAGGATGATGATGAATTAGGTATACAATAGATAATTTATATATAGGTATGTATATACATAATTGCGCTTTATTTAAAACAATACAACTGACCTTGCCAATTTGCAATCATAATACACTATCTTAGCGCTTCAAAGCAGTCGGATATATAAAAAAATATATCTCATAAATATTTCTCAAGTCAACTATTAAGGTAGTATTTCGGTCTAATGCACACGGCGCATTGTTTTCCGCTATTTCTCAGCATCAACGTGACGTATCCGTGACGGGAACGGAACACTGGTGCAACGTCGGTTTAACGACCAATAAAAACTGCTGCCAATAAATATTCGGAAACCATATACGTGCCGACCTGGACGAAGAAATGACAGGAGAAACTTTACTCCAGACGTTGAACATTCTTTTCTTTCTAATTTATAGTAAAGTGCCTGGTTGATCGAGTCTTGCTCGGTAATTGTTTATAAAATAAAAAAAAGAAACTTAAGAAAAAAGAAAAAAATAACTATGTAGTTGGGGATCGATCCTAGGTATTTATATTTCTCGAAACTGCCCGTTCCCCGAATAAGCTACGCTGACTTGACACTTTGTGGCAAAAATTTTATTGGTTTTTTTTTTTAACCTAGCTAGATCGATTTTTCACCCCCAAAACCCCCTACTGCTGAATTTCAGGAAAATCGATTAAGCCGCTTCCAAGATTTTTCGAAAATTTATATATAGATATATATGTATATAAGATAATACAAAAATAGTAAACATCATCCTCCTGCCGTTATCCCATTCTAAGTGCGGTCGGCACAACATGTTATAAACATGCTGTCACATGATTTTGCGGCGTTTTTACGACTGGCCGCCTGCCTGACGTCAACTTAGTCGTATTTTACGACACCTCGGTAAGATAGAGGGCGGTCTATTCTACTCTACCGGATACCATACGGTGGGTGAACTTACTTTAGTCGCCTTTTACGGCACCTCGGTAAGAAATGAGGGTGGTCTATTCTACTCAGCCGGATACCACACGGCGGGTCGACTTATCTTAGTCGCCTTTTACGACACCTCAGTAAGAAAAGAGGGTAGTACTATTCTATTCCGCCGGATACCACACGGCGTATTTTTCATGTACAAATATTATATTTACAATCATTAACTATGCAAATGAGAATATTATACGCGACAATTGATTTATGAGCCATTTAAAAAAGAAAATCTATTATTGAATCAACATCACATATTTCAATAAATCATGGATTAAATCAGAAGAACAATGTAAGCCTTATTTGCCGTACTTTAAGTTTTAATACAATTATTAATCACACCAATACCTCTTGAACAAGTTTCATACAGTGTATCGATTATTCACAGGACTTGTTTGAACGACAAGAAAGAGTTTTGTTATAAAATAATGCAATTGAAGGGCTCGCGACACACACGTTCTGAGATCTGAAGGAGAACAATTAGCTTTGTAGGTAATTACCGGGAACCCGTTGGATTTTGCCAGTGAATTAATTGCCACTGCGTGCGATTTGCGTAAAATGAAACGCTTCGAGCGAACATTGTGCTCCTTGCATCGGATTGTTTACCTTTTCTGGATTTTAGCTTAAACTTACGACTCACGGGCGATAAATGTTAATTTCTTATTCTTCTCTTTACAGATATAGAGTACAAATTACTAATATAATAGACTTCCTCCTGCCCTTATTCCACCCTAAGTGGAATTTGGATTTGCCTTCGTAATTTACGACCGGCCGCCTGTCTGACGTCAACTTACCTAAGCCGTATTTTACGACACCTCGGTAAGGAATGATGGTGGTCTATTCTACTCAGCCGGATACCACACAGCGGGTCGACTTACCTTAGTTGCCTTTTACCACACCTCGGTAAAAAATGAGGGTGGTCTATTATACTCAGCGGTATATCACAGGGCTAAAATTACTAATATAATATAATAACATTTAACGTGCCTTTGTTTTAACGTACCTACAGTAAACATTTGACGAAATGTAAAACGATTTATATATTTATCTTTCTCAAAGTATATACTTTTATTTCCTACTGGTCAATATTTTAAAAATAAAAAGCCAAAAAATTTAAAGTTCCTGGACATACAATATAATACTTCGTATCGGAGACACCGTTAATTTACCTGTAATATATTATCATTTTATTATTATCTATTTAAAAGCGCTTATAGAAAAGACAATACAACAGCATATTAAAGGTCCCACACCGATCGCAGTTGAGATGTGCCGCGTTGACGGAACGTTTGTATTAACTTGACATGATTTACGCATCCACTGTCAGTGATAACGCTGGCAGCAAAATAATTAAGAAACCTTTGCGAATGTGAAATGGTTCTTTTCGAATTGGCTTAGTAATGGAATCAGAAACATGAGAGGTCTCTTTGTGCTGGCGCCGGCAAAAGAGCCTTTAGCGCTCGTGCACCGACTAGTTGATACGGTCGCTTGGCAAACGAGGAAGTATTTGCATACAAGAGAATTTCCATGTTTTACCTGATATACCTATCCAGTTGAAACATGTAATAAAATGGGCTTTTGTTAAACCTTTCATATGATCAATCTTAAACTAGATGACTTGTTCGCGTTAAACAAAATCGATACATCGCCAGACGTCAAAGGCGCTAAAAGAAGACATTATTAATAGATTGAGACACAAAATTGTAGAAAGATAACACGCATGACAAAAAAAGGGCGAGTCATAAAAGATCATTGTGATCTCATAAATCGTAAACACCATTCAAGTTTTAAGGCAAGCAAAAAATCTGATTTCCTACATGATATCGCCTCGTCCGGTGGCCACATTTTTTTTTAGATATTCATAGTGATGCTGCAAAAATATTTAATGACGAGGAATACGGTAAAAATTTATGTCCGATATTGCATTGGAATATTTTGAATTACTCAACTTACCGCTGGATTATTTAAAACTATAACAATATTAACATAATTGATGTACATTCTACAGCCAGCAGGACTCAGCAACCTTTTTAAGTTGGAAGAGCCAAAAGTTACAATTTAAAAATTATACATTTTTAAAGCATTTAAAAAAAAATTACATTTTTAAGAAACATTCGAGGATGAGGTTATTGTAGAGCTTTCGACAGAGCGCGGACACTGACGACGTCTGTCACGGGAGAGGCAGTAAAAAATAAAGACAAGGGGCTAAGACAAAGAAATAGTGTAAAGAAATACTTAATCCTCGTTAATCAATTAAATTTTTATTATTTATAAATTTTTAAATATGGTTTTTTGAATAAATAATATTTGTGTATAAAAATTTAAGAGCCCCAGCATCACATCCTGAGAGCCTCATGTGGCTTGTGAGCCGCAGGTTGCTAACACCTGGCCTAGCGTGCCAGCAGGGGTCGCTACCGGCGCTCCTAACTCATACGAGCGGCTAGCGTGATCCTTCGAAGCGCCGGTCATATTTCCACTGTTATTACTACTAAAACTGTGGACTCACTTATACTACACTGATAAATATCTAAATAGACAACAAAATAACGATAATTTATGTACGTATTATAATTATTAGTGTTGTGTGATTGCGGTATAGTTTACATCGTAAATTGAATTAATGCGATTGATAATGAGGAACCAAGTCGATAACTTGTTAGAAACAGGACTGCGGTGATCTTTATAATATGGGAGGCCGTTAGTATCACAAATTATGCTTTTCTATCCATTCTATGCGATGCAATCGATAAAAAGAAGAAAAAAAAACAATAATTTTCTTCAAGTTAGAAGAATATTCTATTATATTACTCACGAAATGTATTCGATAATATTCAATTAATTGTCCTCTAGTTTTGTTAAAACTTTTCCGCCTTAAATATGTTTCATGATGACGGCGGATAAAGGAATATGGTTCAATTACATTTAATTTATTTAATTTAATCATAGTTATCCTATCAGACTCAAATACAAGAGAATCGCGCAACTTTTTACAGAATTTTTTGTGTCAACGAATACGTAAGATTTTCTTACAACGTGAGTAAGGGACACTAATTTTAAAATCAAATACACATTAAAGTTAAAAATATACTGTACATACCACTACCTCTATTAAGTTTTATTATTGAAAAAAAAAAACTCAACTTATTTATCGATATAAAATTTTTACATCACTAGTCCAAGGCACCCTCTAGTTAAAAAAACTTTTATCAATACAGTTAATGAGCAAACCTGGGTATAATGTATGTTTAAGTAATTTCCATAAAATATGGATATAATATTACTATTTAGAAATGGGATTGATGGAATGTCTTATTTTATTAGTCACACAGTGGTGACATATATATCCATTTGTTTAAAATTTTTTTTTTTTTTTAAATATTTTGTTTAAAATATGGTTATGTATTTATGGTCTTTTTGTCCTCTTTTCATTTAAATACTATAATACATGATAAAAAATGATTATATATTACGTGGTCTACGATGGTACCCGTTCGGAAACAAGCCTACGAAAAGCAGAACCTCTTGAAGCTTTTTGTTTCGTTCACTAATTCGAAACAAAACTCTTATATGAATTGTGCAACTAAAACGTAAATCAAAAAAGTAAAGACTTGAACAAATGTTTAAATCGGTATAAATGTAAATATAGAACTTCAAAAGGAAAAGCCCACTTAAGTCTCCATAAAAATCAACTTTTCAGAGTACACCAGGTGGTGACTCTCAGCAAAACTCTTGAAGTTGGGTAAACCCATACGAGTACATATTATAGTTCTTCAGTGATTATTCAACTACTACGGAAGAAGCGTGGTATAGTTTCTTCATAATAGGGTAAAAATACCTTATTAAAGTAAGGACATAAGTAAAGCTTGCTTAACTTAACTTGCTTAACTTAGTAAATTATGGTAATAATTGATGCTAACGAATATTATAACGAATCAACGACGACTTCCAGTCGAGCGAACGAGTTTGGATTCCAATAAAGTGTCGTAGACTACATCTATTGAATACGGCAATTCAATACTCCGTCGTTTTAATAAAAAGATTAAGATAAATCTGGTATTTAGCATTAAATCATTTAAAAAAAGATTGTGAAAAAAAACTTTATTACTTACACTTATGATTTAAACATTAAGTAAAATAAAATTCAGCTAGAACGGAAAATGTTTCTCTAGGCGAGATGGATTACGTTTAATACTGTTGAACGTTTTTATTTAACAAAATAGTAGTATTAGTATATAAACTAAATAATAAAGAAGTATAATTTTTTTTTGTAAATGATGATTAACCATAAATTATCTTTTTACAATTTACATATGTCGATGAAACTAAGTCCTTTATATTTTACTAATCTTTTTATATACACTTAAAATTTATTTTCGATAAATTTGTATATAGAAAAAGGCCATTGAAAACTTTATGTAGGTAGTGTAGACACGGACTTTAACAACCAACATTACAATAATATAAACATTACATTACAGGGCATTTTCTGTATTCTTTCAAATAAGTTACTATTATAAAAATCATATTTGAGAGAAATTTTTACAAGTTCAATTTAAAGTTTTACAGTCGACATTCTGAAAGGTGCTGATGCAGAAAAACAAATGACACTCTTATATTACAACTTAGTACCCTTTACTAAAATAGCATAAACGAGAGATTCAATAATTTCTTGTCGATTTAGAACCTGTGTAACATGATATTATATGATTGAAAAGATGCACATGATGCCACATGTCAACGTAAGATTAACATACTCATAAATTATTGTATGTCTGATGAATATTCAATCTGTCATGTGTCATTTATGGTATGTGTGTATGTACCATGAGGAAATCAATATAGTATGTCAAAAAGAGTTTTGAACAACTTTTGACATGTTACTACATTGTAAAAACTTTATGTACTTAAATAAATCGTCTACGTGTATTATTTGGAATTTTGGAATTCATATAACTTCAATCATTGTAATTATTATATGAAGTGGTTTCTTTAATAAGATGGAGTTTATTTTCTAGTTTCGCCAATTCTTCTGCCTCTTGGTCGTTTATACGTAACATTGCTAGGTTGGGAATATAAGCATCATATTACCTAAGAAAGATATCAATATACGTAAATAAAACTACAGAATAACAATGGTACCTCGTGTTTCATATTAGTTGGAAAAAATATTTCAAATAAGCATTTGCATTGAATTGAATTATATACCTACTCTATTAATAAAATTGTAAATGCCTTATTTAAATAATAATTAAAACTTTAAGATTTACGACCGAAAACAACAATTCTCACGTGTCGTCCGTCCTAAGTAACATAATCGATACGGGCTTTTTTTTTTTAAAAAAGCATCCTTATTCTTAGTTCCAGAAACAAAGTGTCGTTATTCTAAATTCGAGAGAGGTTTGAGTAATAAATAAGGCTTTAATATAAAGCTATTGAGTCGGTGTGCCACTGATACAGATGTCTTGTGTGAGATAGCGGCGGTTACAAAACGAACTAACATGGATATCACATTAGTTGCCTGACGCGTAGTGGGACCATAAGCCAAAGAAAATTGTTTTTTTTTAATATGTCAACATTTTCAGAACACTCAAATGCCATGTCAATCAAATTTATGCTATTCAATTAATTAGTCTTGTAAATTATTACACTGAATTGGCTTCCATGTGTTACGAATGTCAAAATTAATGACATTATTATCATTCTTATGACAGACCTTACAAATAACTAATAAAATATACATCCAAATTGCTATATCTAATAATTTATTCATTGAGACTTATAAAAATACTTGTCATCAGTTGCGAATAATGTTCGCAAGTCATTTTGAGTAATCTAATATTTTATTTCGTTAATTCGTACACACATAATAAAAAATCCAATATTATTACAAACACATCCATTTTATACACACTTCATTTAACCGTTCACAACTTTCGTGAAGGCGTGTAATCTTTTATCGAAATAAAACGAAGATCACGGGAAAACCTTTAAAAGTATCCAAACAGCTTTTTGTTTGAGTAAAAATAAAGAAGTCTCCTTTTTTAAAACCAACTACCGTCGGCCCCGGAACGCGACCACCATATCTGTATAATCGTCGGACGCTACTCGAAATGTCCGGAGCCAAAAAGAAATGTAAAAAATACTGGACACATATTTTGGCGGGAAATAAATCACTAGTACCCTTAGATGCGGCCATACAAAATTTATGGCGGTGCATCGAAAGAACCGACTGGTGGAACTACTAAGACAAAAGAAAAAAGGTAAAGGTGATACCATGTGACCCGCCGCAGCAGATGCGACAACTTCATTACGACAATAATTTACTTCGCTCCCGTTATTGAAGTAGGAAGCGTTATTTTTTGTCCGGCCCTTAGTACATAATTTATGGTCACACCGCTCGAAAAGTTAAAGCGAACTGACTGGTTCTTGTTGACGTCGAACGAAAAATGTAATTATAATTATGTGTATGAGTTAAGTTCACTGCACCGACAAATAATTGTTCTCGAAATAATTTTGTACATTTTCCGAGTAGATTTAAATTCCGTTCCGAGAAAAGAGTAAAAAGTTCAATTTATTATTCGTGCAAGCCAAGTACTCGTTACGTTTATATTTTGGTTTTAAAAATACTCTTTAAATTATTTACAAATTAGTATATTTTAGATGCAGTAGTAATAAGAAAACGGGAAGTTTCAATGTAACAAATTATTTCATGTTCGTGTAAATACTGATCACATTTAATGTGATCTCTGTGGCTAATAGTATTTTAGATTAATATTTAATTGCCTGTTGGCCAGTATCATTATTTATTAAATAACTATTTTCTCTAAGAAATGTTTCTTGTTTGACTAGAACTCAGAAAGCGCAGTCAATTTGTGGTAGAGCTCGGAACGTCTCCCGTCATCAAATTTAGAATCAGAGAAATGAGAAGATCCGTTTGAGAAAGATGCTGAACATGTGTCCTTGGCCAGAATACGTAGTGTTTATATATATAATTACATCAATCTTTACGTGGATACTAGGTGGGAGACCGCATGATTTAAAACAGCGCAAAATCTTGCAGCATACAAATCTCTTGATGAAACCTTTATCTAGAATTGGACGGCAATCGGTGAAAACAAATAAACGACAACCAAACTTAGTTTATTTACTGGTTTAACGGTAAAAAAAATCATAGGGATATCCAAAACATGCATAGCTTATCATAAACAGACAATATTTAAACTGTAACTAAGTCATTCCTTAAAAAAAATCTTAATCATTTGATTACATTAATAAAACTGGAACAGAATATCATATACTAAGTAATAAAAATGCGAAACAGAACATTACAAAAATGTATTATAAGTTATGTTATCGTAAATTCTAATTCTTTCACGCACTTTTAGATTTAGGAACCATGAGAAATATCAATATACAGTCAAGGAAATGTAACTAGCAGGTAGCATTCATTAAATTTCGTAAACACCACCTGCCACAAATATCCCAAATGCGAAACACTTGATAGAAAACATTGCCTATTAAATTTAGAATTCTGTTGGAAAATCTTATCTTTAATATTTAAGTAAGTTAATCTTGTATGTATATATATATTTTTTCGAAATCTCGGAAACGCCTCCAACGATTTTCCTGAAATTCAGGATGTAGGGGGTTTTGGGGGAGAAAAATCGATCTAGCTAGGTTTTATGTAAAAAAAACCTTTTGCATTGTTAAATTACTATTTACCATAAGTTAAAGGCGAAGAACTGCGTGTTTTTCTCATAATTTAACAAGTTTTTTAATGAAACTCAACTTCTGAACTTCTTTCTTCGTCTGTATTGATTCAAAAGTGATAATAATTTTTTTTCCTATAATCCACGATTAGAGAAAATCTTTATAACAACAAAATTCCGAATTGCTTTGCAATTTTGTAGTGGATTCTATCTACTGATGATGCTTCAGGATGAAACGATTGTTGAAATTGTGGCGGTGAATGTGTGCAGTGCTAGGAGTGTAGTGCGTGTTGTCGGTGATAGTTTATAGTGCATGAGGTTTTCGGAATCCTGCATGTATAATTTATGAACATGGAAAATACAATCTAGTTACATTAATTTTCTCTAATCGAGTATGATAGCAAAATAATTCTATCATTATCATTTGTATTATGGATCTCCGCAAAGTAACGTCTAATTCTATAAGCTGTATTTATTATTCCGAACTTAAATCTTGAAAATATTGTATACGAATTTTTTTTTTCTTTGGCATGATTCAGTCGCCCGCATGTAAATCAGTATGTCACAATTTTCTTCATAAAATGTAATTTTAAACATAAAAGTAAATATCGTGAGTTAATTGTTAAGTATTTTTGAATAACTTTCACTGTTTACTTAGCGCACGCGAAATAAGGCCCGTAACTTAGAAGAACGTATATACCATTCAAATTGCCAAAATTAAAATGCTGAGGTGGATGTGCGGCGTAACGAGGCTTGATAAAATTCGCAATGAGTACGTGCGAGGTAGCCTCGGTGTGCGCGATATCGCCGACAAGATGCAGGAGAGTAGGCTGCGATGGTACGGACACGTCAAGAAAAAGCCACCTGAGTACGTCGGAAATTTGGCACTACAGCTTTCCATCCCGGGTCCAAGACCAGTTGGAAGACCCAAGACAACGTGGAAAGAAGTAGTGCTAAAAGATAAGAATGTATGCAAAGTTACCGACGACGATGTCCATGACCGAGCGCAGTGGAGGAGAATAATAAGGAAGGTTGACCCCACCACCATGTGGGATACATAGCCGGAGAGAGAGAGAGAGTTTACTTAGCGCACGCGAGGTAAGCTTTAAATTTTGCCGTTATCGCAATATTTTTTATTGCTACTCCTCTCCTATTCATCTTAGCGTGATGTTTATCTTATACTCTATATAAGTTCCTGAGATTAGCGTTCAAACAGTCAAACAAAAAAACTCTTCAGCTTTATATATTAGTGTAGATATTGTAATATACCACTACAATCATTTATTTTTAAATATAAATAATTTTATGAGAATCTGTATAGTGTGGGAGCCGTTACGCCCAGTTTCCACCCCCGCATCAAGATCCTTGTACGTTTTTAATCTTCTTTTCATATCTTGGCGCAGAGTAGAGTTTATATAATCAATAAATGCATATGGACTGTTTACAGTACTTTTGAATCGTCCAATGTTTTTTAAAGAAGCTACCTAAGCTAAGCTGATTCGGAAGTTTGCTCCTACCGAGAAGAACTAGCAAGAAACTCGGCGGCTAATCTTTTTAAAAAATAATTACAATTTGATTAATAGTTCAAACCGTAATAATAGAAAATTTCGTTCGATTTGTTAAAATGCATCGTAAACTATTCTTTTGCGAGAAATAAAATATGGTATATAAGAGGAAATGATATAATACGAGTACAAGTAAAGTTTATTGCTTTCTGCAATAGGTTATTGTCACTTATAAAAAAAAGAATATAATATATTTTGGTCATTATTTAAATTGTATGTTAATTATATGTTCTTTTTTGCGTATAATTATTCAATCTTGATGGCATCAGAAATAATATTTCACTTTTTGATGGCTTATTATTATAAGTATAATAATAAATTAAAATATGAAACGAAATTTCAATTGCCGAATATCAAAACCGTTGAAAAAAAAAAGTGTCAAAAAACTTTCTATGATGAGCAGTTTTGTATGATGACGTTGTTGATAATATAAAAGTTTATGTAGTGGTTCCGTGTCTTGTTTATGTATTATGTATTAGAGATACATAATAAATATCTTATAATTTTAATAGAAATACCAATATCAAATAAGTTTACTGTATGTATCAGGGGCTGAATAGAAAAGATTCCTTAAAAGGATTATTTGTGACGCATTTTATGGTAATAAAAAACGTTTAAGATAATAAGGATAGTAAAATAAGGAATAAAAACTTATCGGAATATAGTAAATTTGATGGACTAGTTTTTACCTCTTCTATTAGCAGAGTTTTATAGCCTTTATTTTACTCCGGCGTATATGGAATAAATAGGCCAAATTTCATAGATATTGGTTTAGCGGATTTGCCGTGAAAGAATAACAAACATACATCCATACTCACAAACTTGCGCATTTATAATATTACTAGTTTTCACCCGCGACTTCGTTCGCGTGGTCTGTTGTCGTGTGATAGGTCGATAATAGATGGCGTTATTCCTGTAGAATTAACAGGATTTCTATAGCCTATATGTTATTCCGGTGTATAAGGAATAATTGTGCAAAATTTCATCGATATAGGTTCAGCGGATTCGCCGTGAAAGAGTAACAAACATACATCCATGCTCACAAACTTTCGCATTTATAATATTAGTAGATTTGCAAGGATGTAGAATTAAAATTGGGTTGCATACGAATACGTGGGACTGCAGCGGCATAGGTCTGTAAGCACGTTACGTCAGTCCAAGTTCCCCTATAATTGATATGGCAGGCAAAAAGGGCCACGCAGAAACCGGCTCGATCCGCGAAAATGGCCGTTCTAGCAAAAACCGGCCTGACCAAAACAGAGACCTGTCTGACCATTGCATAAAGAACATCCCACCGATGAGCAAAGTGTCGCAAAATAATTGGCCAGTGCAGCATTCTGTGTAATTGCTCAATTTATTCATGCAGATATATATTTTTTATTTAACAAATTACGTTTTTCTCATATTATAAATGTGAAAGAATGTTGTTACTCGTTCACGGCGAATCCGCTGAACCAATATCGATGAAATTTGGAACACAGGGGTAACATATAGACTATAGCAATCCTGTTAATTCTACAAGAATAGAATGACATTGAAAAGCGCCATCTATAGTCGACCAATCTCGCGACAACAGTCCACGCAACCTAAGTTGAGGGTAAAAGTTTTGGTGCTTACCCAAATATTTTCAATAAAAAGTTCACTCGTGAATACGAATCCGTAATTATGATTTTTTATAGGAATAACTCACAGCTGTAAATTGGAGCAATTTCAATTAAATTGCCGTTATATCACCTATTACTCGAGTGTAGTTTTTAAATTTATTTTAAAATCTCTTACGATTAAAGATGTATAAATGCTTAAAATTGTCATAAACACAAATTTATTTATAATTAAACTTCAATCTGCATGCTGCGTCCAATGAATATTGTGTATCACAACCTAAGATGTGAAGGTGGCTATTTCAATTATTCTTAAGCCATACTACTAATTGACTCTTCACTAGTAACCCAGGTCATACGGCATTCGCAAATTTTAAAACTCGTATTAGGTCGTATTTAGATTAAAAATATAAAACGGTATTATTACCGAAAATGTGCATCAACGACCAATAAATAATGTCGTACATAAGTGTTTTTATTTATATTACAGTTAAATTATACTGGTTTTAAGTAGATACTTACGTCATAAAACTACAGCTGCTGTTATATGCAGCTGTAATTATAAAAATTAATATATAAATTTATCAGTAACTTGTTTTTGGTTCCATTGTCTAAGTGTTTTTGCGCGCAAATTTGTTATTTTTTATTGTTGTTTTAAGTATAGAAGGTGGTATAGGATACCAAACTCAAAATTATTTCGCATTTACGAATTAATCCGCAATTAATTCGTAAAACTGTTTCCAACGACGTTTTTCCATTATGATCATAGACAAGCACGTACATACTCGTACCTTCTAATAAAAGAGCAATGCACTTATATTCCCAAAATACAAACATTATGTAAGACGAAACGCCGCCCCTATTCGGTCCTGTATTTATAGAATACCTACATGAAATGGAAGTTGGGCCTCGTATTTCAGCATCAACTTGCTTGGGGTGTCGCACCCTTCGAGAGCGCATTAAAATCATTTATTTCACGATAATACGATACGCAGCGCCTATTACGGATCATATTTTAAAAGGAATAGTATACATAATTTATTTTTTGTATATTATAATGAAACAAAAATCGACCCGCCGTGTGGTATCTGGCTGAGTAGAATAGACCAACCTCATTTCTTACCGAGGTGTCGTAAAAGGTGACTAAGGTAAGTTGACCCACCGTGTGGTATCCGGTTGAGTAGAATAGACCACTCTCTTTCTTATCGAGGTTTTGTAAAATACGACTAAGGTAAGTTGACGTCAAGCAGGCGGCCGGTCGTAAAAACGCAGCCAAATCATGTGACAGCATGTTTATAACATGTTGTGCCGACACCACTTAGAGTGGGATAAAGGCTGGAGGATGATAATGAAACAAAAATCAAAAAGAGTACTGGAAATACAAAAATATTTTATTTAAAAAAAATAGTTTGTTATTCAATTCAATTAAAGTATTCCTGAAGGATCAAATGGTAACTCAAATAATATATACAAAATACACTAGACTTGATTGATACATCAGTAAACAAATATTTTTAACCAAAAATTTGATTCCTCCCTAAAACTTATTTAATGGCCATGCAAGTAACTGCTAAAAACGAAGTGGAAATCGATGTATGCCAAAACGAGGTATCACCCAAGAATTTTTAATGGCTTTAAGTGAAGTAAAAATGATAACCCCATTTCACTAAATGCTTTAATTTAGATAATGGCGCCGCGTTATCTGACTTTGTAAAAAAATTATCTACTCATTCTCCTGATACAACACATTAAAATACATTCACGAATGTTTAGTCACGTTATAACGTTATTAAATATATTACATATTACGATATTAAATTTATAAACTTTTTACAAATTTAGAATGTCTGCAAATTTAAGGTTTATAAATTTAAGTTATCCTTCTGTTTTTTTTTATTTATTCATCGTTTATTAGGAAGGTGGAATCTTCATAATTAAATTTGACTCACTCCCCGGGGTTCAATTGAGCTGATTTTTTTTATACAGGTCGATTAGTTTCGGACGAGGGAACTGCTCAACGGTTAAATGTAGGGATCATCATCCTCTTGCCCTTATCCCACTCTAAGTGGGGTAGGCACATCTTATAATCTTATTATCACATGACTTGGCTACGTATTTTTCGTCCGACATGACGTCAACTTACCGTAAGTCACCTTTTACGAAACTTCTGTAAGAAATGAGGGTGATCTGTTCTACCCAGCCAGATACCACACGGCGGGTTAACAGTAGGGATATGAAATTTTAGATACTGATCCAGAACCGATGATAATGTATGTTTATATTAAGCATGACCTGATGCTGCTGTCACTATTGATTCCAGACGAGGGAACTCCTTAACGGTTAACAGTAAGTCCTCCTGCCCTTATCCCACTCTAAGTGGGGTCGCCACAATATGTTATAAACATGCTGTCACATGATTTGGCTTCGTATTTTACGACCGACCGCCTGCCTGACGTCAACTTACCTTAGTCATATTTTACGACACCTTGGTAAGGAGGGTGGTCTATTCTACTCAACCGGATACCACACGATGGGTCAACTTACCTTAGTCGCCTTTTACGACGCCTCGGTAAGAAATGAGGATGGTCTATTCTAATCGGCCGGATACCACACGGCGGGTCCTTAATGGTTAACAGTAGGGACATGATATTTTATTAAAAGCTTAACTTGTTTATATATTATTTCTGTGATTTTTCCAACTAAGAGTGTTAATTACTTTCTGTGGTACGCTGTTATTCATTGACTAGATCTGAGAAGCCAAATAATATCTCTACCTCCGCCATTAATTTTCTCCATAAGTATCATTTGACTATATTCAGTGCCGACGTATTATTATAAAAAAGAACACATGATAACCAATATAAATATACACTTATTTAATTTTATCAGGAAAATAAGCCGTAGTTTGTAACTTGTAATATAATATCTAAAGCCCTAAAGTTTTAATTACACTTTTATTCGTCAGTTACAGCAAGTAGCATTAGTGCCGACGAAGCGGCTTAAAGTTACTTAACAGAGATTTTCAGTTCATCGAAAACTATGATTAACTACGACTAGCCTTGGGTACTCCGGCACTTCTGGTAAGCGAATTGGGGCCCTTTCATGGTATTTAATCTTAGTAACCCCAATAAGCTAAAACGTGATTATAATGTGAAATTTTCGTTACATCATATCCGTATTTTCATCGCGTCATTTAAAGTACTTTTTATTGTGTTAATAAGAAAGTTATTATGAAAAAAACAATTATAAGTTTAGCCGAAATAATTAGAAGATATCTATACATATTATAAAACAAACTTCTCAAAAGCTGTATGTGATCGATTTTCTCAACATCTACTGAACGGATTTTAGTACAGTTTTAACTAAAAGATAGTGCTATTGTTGAGGGATTATTTAGGTTATAGGTAAGTATATTACAATTCCTAGGTGGTCGAGATTTTTGTGACACTAACTTCTACGGAGACGCAGCCGTGAACTTAGTAAGAAAAAAAAACTCGATTTTTGTTTATAATCTACATATCAATTTTACTCTTAATGCTTATTAAGTACCTATTCGCTGCAGGTAGTGCCGCGAAAACCACAACAAAACTATATTTAACACTTGCAAAATTACACTACTATCATTGTATAGAATGAAAAAGTATAAAACTATTTTAAATTAATAGTATTGTTCTTATAGCACGAATATTATTATCAAAGATGGCGATGTTTCTATATGGCAAGATATTCCCTGAGTAAGAATTCGTAACTTAGCAGGTTGCAGTTATTTATCCACATTGAATAAATAGCTTGTTGAAACTACACGTAAACTTATATCAAGTTCCAAACCTTAGGGAAAGATTTTGGAACAATTTCATAAACTTTAAGCAAATCTTTAAATATGTGTATGACTTTATGAATGCTTTTTTATATGAAGCGACATAATTTTGTTGATCGTCAGTAACGATATAATTTCAATAAGAGATGAAAATCACACGGCGCACACAGTCGCTTCCACAAGTGCTGTCGGTTAGATAAACAGACTGGTTTCGATATCTCGAAAAAGGCAAAACGTTGTCTTTTTATAAAACTCATACAGGGGAAGTCGCCTCCGATACCTAATCTCGCGAGGTAAGTGCAGTTTTGACTTAAATGTGTTAATAAAATTGTGACCGTTTTGTATGAGGCCCGAAATTTGTAGCGGTACTGATAGCGTTTATCGTATCTTTCGTCTTTTAGAGGATTGCGAACTTACAACTTACATATTCAACAACAACGTTCAAAACATCGATATTCACAATTATTTTATATTTTATGCTAAAACATGCCGATAGGTATATGCTATGTAGTGAACATAGCGATTGTATTTAGTTCTGCATATGAACACTTGAAGTAAATAAGGCACTAAGTACCTAAAAATTAAAATTCGAACTAAGTATGCAATTTGTTTCTCAAATTGGTTTTAGAACCAAATTGCATACTTAGTTCGAATTTTATTTTTTAGATACTTAGTGCCTTATTTACTTCAAATGTTCATATACTCGTATCTCAAAGTTTTGGCGTTATCAAGAGGTGGATCCAGATATATCAAAAATCGCGGAATACTATTGAACTTACAGGTTTACAAACCTAAACTTAGCTGCTTGTTCTAACACTAACATTTGAAAAACGTCACTATGATTCATACCATCTTAACGCTCAGTGTCAACTAGAGAATAAAAAAATTCATGCATTTAAAATCTTTTCAAGTTTCGTAGAATAAATGTCGAATGAGAACAATAATGTTAAGATTAAAATTGAAAAAAAAACTAATTTCAATTGATATTATACAATATTTAAATGTAAACAATTACTACGTTCCAAATATTCGCTAATGCGACTCAAACTTTGTTAGCCACTAACTCACCGAGGTTGGCTGACATGATATCTTGGTCTTTTGGTTTCTTTTTTCGCGGTCGGCCTTTTTGTCGAGGTGGTGGCGCCGAAGCCCCGTTGAAAAAGGGACCTTTAGGAACATCAGGTTCTATTCGCCCGAACTCTGGCGAAGGGTAGGCAGGATAGTGCGGGCCTGGAGGTGGACCCGCGTAGGGCCCAGGACACATTTGTGGAGGACCCGGCACAGCCATATGAGGACCATAATCCGGCATTGTTTCGTAATGTAGCCTGCAATAATATTGACTTATTAAACACAAGCTGCACCTGCGACTTATTTCGCTGTGTTAATATACCTTTAATTATGTGTAAACTATGTTTTTACTCATGCCCTTAAAAATCTGAATTTTTATGCTACATAATAAATAGCCCGGTATTAAACCTTCAGTTGTTTTTGAATGGAATCGTAAGTAGTATTCATAGTTTATGTATAGAAACCGGATATACTCACGTCTCATTCTATGGCCTTAGTTAACTGCGAACCGCAGTTCCCACCGGAATAACGCCGTGTAAAGAGCTAATGAATAAGTGCCTCGGATGGACTCGAAACTAGTCGGGTTAACCCGACTGTACAAGACGTGATTATAGCCGGTTTCTATGCATAAACTTTCAGTTGTACTAAATTTAAATAATAAACATTCAGCGCATAAAAAAAATGTAAAAGTGTAACAGACAGACAGACTTTCATATATACATAATATTAGTGCGGATAATTAAAGACCTACGAAATTTTATGGTTGAGAGAATTTTATAGAGAAGTAATGTCTTAAATTTTAATATTTATTTAAATGCATCCTTTAGCGTCATAATACATGATAAAAAATATAATAAAGATGTTCATAATTTATTATCACACAAAAGTAAAATTTAACATTTAATTGTAGTTAATTTTTTTTTAAAGTCACTTTAAGCTGCCGATAAAGGAATATATTATAAAACTTCTTCATTCAAAAAGGACTAAAAATATAATAGCATAGAATTAGATTCAAGTTTAGCGTCAAGAATAATTCTAGCTAATTCTCGTAAAATATACAAGAACATATTGTTCTAACAACTTGTCTGTATACGTAGAAATTAAAATTTTGATTACATTTTAAGTAAATACAAGTGAGATAAGTTATTAGGCCGGCTTTATACTTATTGTTTTAGTTAGTAAGGCTACGTTGTTTTAATTTTGTGCTAATACAATTTATTTTATAATTAGTAGTCGCTAGCATTCGATTAATTGTAATATAATACCAGCAAACTTATGTACAGAAAAACGCACGAACATAAAAGCTATAATATAACCTTGAGGTTAAATCCCAATGGTCATAATCAATAGAAGAAGAGGATAAAATAGTAATAAGTATGAGTCGTTACTTTTACTACGAACAATAGAAATTTGAATGATTTACCATTACAACAAAATCCTGCCTCATGATATTAAAAGAATTTAAGCACTAATTTCAGAATTCTGTGATAAAATTCTAATAGAAAATTAAACATTAAAACATTATTAACACGTTGCCTGCCAACCTACGAGTATACTCGTAGTACATGATCTGGGCTGCACCGCCAACTACGAGTATTTTCGTAGTTGATTGTATGCGATTTCTGACGAATTTTAAACCAGTGGCCGTGTAAGGAGGACGGGGTTAAATTCTTTGGCATTTGGAATAAAACATTACTTAAATTAGAAAATTAAGTTTAATAGAAAAAAAATTAGGTACATCACTGTGAAGTCACAAAGGAGTGAAAAATTTTAAAACAATTTTCAACGCATAAGGCAGGTTTTTCAGGGCATACCGGACAATAGTAAACTGTTTCTTTGCGTTTTTTTTCTTTGGTGCAGACACGACACGGCTTCGTCGGTTTTTGTTTTTTTTGGCTCGCCTAAAAGATATTTTACAACCTCATCTTTGAACGAAAGAGCATCTAATTTCTTTTCTGGAGGAAGATTGGCTTGTTGGTTGTAGAGCATGCATGCGTTATGAATGAAAGATTCAAAAATGTGGATCGCTAGTTTTTTGTACCAAAACAATGTCTTTCTAAGAGCTGAGTAGTACGAGAGCATTTGATCTGAAAGATCGATCCCGGACATTTCGTTGTTATAATCTCTAACTACATTAGGTTTTATTAAAACCCTACCGTTTTTATTTGACACGGGAACCAGAATAGGTTTATGCATATTAGAGATACATAACACCTCTCTCTTATCCGAAGCGACGCGAGCGCCAGAGTCAGAGCAATCGTACGGCGCCCTCAGTTCCCGATTGACAGAGCATGGGAGCGCAAGTTTTCGCGCCAAATTATTTACGACTATACTCGTAGTTTGGCAATAGCTAATAAAAATCCTATTTTATTGCCATACTACGAGTAAACTCGTAGTTAGAACTAGGATCCACTGCCAACTACGAGTATACACGTACTTACCATTTTGTATGGTGGCAATAGCCATAAAAAAAAATACTACGAGTATACTCGTATGGCAGTTAACGTGTTAACTCTATTAATAATATAGCGTCCCAATAATAATAATAATAATTAATATATAAAAAAATTAACATTTGGCGGTCACACCTTGCATAAATCTTGCTATACCTAGCTTACCTGCAATAAACAGCTGAGTCCCTTATGCCGAACGTGTCACCCTTGGTTAGCCTTGCACTACACAGTGCACAAGAGAAGCAGTGAACGTGGAACACCAGATCCCGCGCTCTCATCACCAATTCCGACGCTGATATAGGAGTGTTGCATCTTGCACATCGCTTTGAACCGTACAACCTAGAAAAGAAAAAAAATCATTTAAATGTGTCACGATTGCTAATTAACTTTTTGGAGTTCCAATATATGAAGCCCATTACTAAGCAAAATATCCTGTTCTTTAAAGAAGGCTAATGCCAATTTCAAATGTGTCCTTCAAATCTTCAATATTTCGTAGATCCTTAAAACCATACATGAATTAAACAAATAACAAAAAAAATTGCGTAAAAGATTTCGGAGCAATTGAACTAATGTAAAAGCAGGTAATATTCGAAATAAAGTTATTTCGTATTTAAAATATTGAATGCTGAAATACTGGTCCACCACAATAACCGAAATAATTTAAACTGTGAAAATAATTTTGCTTTAACTTGAACCAAATTATTTTATCTTCTTCATGATTTATTTAGTGTATACAATAAATATTTTGTTTAACTTAGCTGAGCTCATTACATCCGTTCTTAAAAATAAAGCGTAGATCGATCACGTTTAGGTAGAGCTCTTTTACTCTCGTTCCGAACATTAAGGGCCATATGTTCCTATGATATCGCATACCTTGCTTTGCAATGTATAGCTACAGTTCCATCTACCGTTTGTCTTAAAGAGTGTTGTATTAAACTTGCCGGATCATGTTACGCGTTGGTAAGTCGAATTGTAGTCTATCTTGCCTCAGTTGGACAAAGCGATTTAGTGTCACATTTAACTTATTAGGTCTGCGTAGTGCATACTGCGTGCTTTTTGTAGTGTTTTACAGGTTACTATAGACTTATGTGTTTTGCGACGTTATTATAAAAAAATTCGGTAATAAAGGTTGTCATCAATACTTAGTCTTATGTGTGGAATGGATTATTAAGACAAGTAACATACTTTCGGTTAATAGCTCAAATATGACACATATATTTTAACTATACACGGACATAAAGTTTTGGACATTAGTGCACTTCTTCGATCTACATATTTAAAAAATTGCGAAGGCAAAACCTAAGTAATAGTCTGTATAACTTAAAATACCAACAAGTAAAAATATTGCTGCGTGGCTCAAAAAAATGTTTTGGAAAGTCTTAAAGTGATAACCAGCACAAAATAATTCTATTCTTCAAGACAGAGTAACAAATTCTAGTCCGATAATTAAAACCGGTAAGGGGTCGAGATCCGAGATAGCGAGTTCGACTCCTGAGTGAGACATCCACGTGTGGTCTCGATTCCACGACTTAGTCCTATCTCGATCTTATGAATCTAAATTATTTTCTAAAACAAACAAAGTTTAGATATAGACATGAACTTAAGACGAACTTTTAATATTCATATTTTATGTCAAAACGTCGCTGGTGAATGACTAAATTACTTAAATGTTTAGAATTAAAATTTGTACCAATTTTTAGAATAGACGAGTAAATTATTTTGAAGTTTAAATTCATTTAGCGCGTTTGAATAAGCGCGCATAAATCAGAGTAAATTTTTACTATTCACGCGCAAACCGACATCAAAAATATGCACCACGAAGTTTAAGTATTTTATTTTATAAGTTTGAAACGAACAGGTGTAGACTATATTTATATAAAACGCAGGTTTATGAGCGTGGTTGAACACTTGACTTGCTTTTCGACTATGAGATTTGCACTCGACAAATCTCATAGTCGGAAAAAATTGATAAAGGTTGGTTAAAGGATGCCTTTACGTTCATGTTATATTAGTGAGATATTTTATATGACTATCTCTTATTGTTCTACAAATTGAGCATGTCACATACTTTTACTCTGAGATGAATCATCATTCTCCTGCCCTTATCCCACTCTAAGTAGCCAGCAGTCTGCCTGACGTTAACTTACTTTAGTCGCCTTTTACGACACCGCGGTAAGTAATGAGGCTGGTCTATTGTAGTCAGTCAGATATCACACGGCTATTACTCTGAGATGAATCAATATTGTAAAATGAATATCAATGCACTTACGCCGTGTGGTATCCGGCTGAATAGAATAGTACCACCCTCATTTTCTTACCGAGGTGTCGTAAAAGGCGACTAAGGTAAGTCGACCCGCCGTGTGGTATCCGGCTGAGTAGAATAGACCAACCTCCTTTCTTACCGAGGTGTCGTAAAAGGCGACTAAGGTAAGTTGACCCACCGTGTGGTAGCCGGTTTAGTATAATAGACCACCCTCTATCTTACCGAGGGGTCGTAATATACGACTGAGGTAAGTTGACGTCAGGCAGCCGGCCGGTCGTTAAAACGCAGCCAAATCATGTGACAGCATGTTTATAACACGTTGTGCCGACCCCACTTAGAGCGGGATAGGGGCAGGAGGATGATGATGAATATCAATGCACTTCGAGGGTAGTACTGACACGGTCTATAATAAAACTATCGGAATAAACGCAAAGAGAGCAATTTTTTATACACCTATAGCTTTCCTTAGTGGTGCAAGGTTAAAATGAAGTCATCGAAACCGAACAGTCGTGGTCGTCGGTCACGAACGATGGTATCTCCGGCCACACAGTCCGAGCGGGTACACTTAGCCCACGCTGTAAGCTAGGTGTTGTGCGATTATAATCTGGGACTATTTTTTATGTAAATTATTACTTCGCTCGGTTCACTTACTGTAGGTTACGATATGCGAAATTAGAAATATATTCTTACCTGTGGAAGAAACACTTCCGTGTGTATAAAAGTATAATACATACATAATCGATTGAGCTAGTTTTATTTTACAAATGTTTTTATCCCTGTTTTTGGGCACTGAAAAAATGCAAAACTGTAGAATTGAAAGCAAATGATATTTTAGTTGTCAAACGTAATCCTGTGATAGCCAAGAGGTAACGAACGTAACGGAAAAGCTCAAAACCCAGGATCGAATCTCACCGGCGCTTTCTCTCTTTTTTCTTTTTATTGTTTTTTTCTTACACACACACACACACATATATATATACATATATATATATATATATATATATATATATATATATATATATATATATATATATATATATATATATATATACATATATATATATATATATATATATATATATATATATATATATATATATATATATATATATATATATATATATATAGATATCTTAAGTGTCAGTGTTAACCACGATGAAAGCCAGAGCTTGTATGGAATAAAAGTCGAAATATAAACTATAGATATTAGATATTTTAGTTATTCTTTTTGTATGATAATTATTGTTTTTATTTTAATGTTATATAAATATATAATAGCACACTATTTCAGCTTCTCATGGAAATTGGTAAAACGTATCGGATCATATATCTAATCTAAATCGAAAAGTCGTAATTATTAGCAGCATCGCGACGAACGACCGACAAAAATTTAAAACTGCATCGGACCTGCACGTTAGGCTAACGAGCTCCGAATTAGAAATTTGGTATCCCAAACCATAAAACTTGCCTTACGAATACCCCACCTTCAGTCTATCAAGGATAGACCTGAAATACTCTTTTTTCTTAGTATTTGTAGAATTCTGAGTTTATTTCGTTGTGCCCGTGACTACATCTATCTGAAATTACTTGATATGACAATCGAATCGAGATGCAATTTTTTTCAGAATACTTTTAGAACTGTTTTTATAGAAAGCGTTATAGTATTTCACCCTTAGGGTGTTGTAGGGTCATTGCATATACTGAAACCATAAGCTGCTGAAGTAGACGATAGGCAGTAATCTCTTAAATGAGTGACTTGAATACTACGAGCACAGCAAAAGCGATGTGTTAATTAGCACCTAAGAGCACCACCAACTGAATCTTATCTACATTACCCTTACACACACATAACAGCCTAGATTTATCATTTTGTTTTGTCCCCGCAGCGTTGTGAAATGCGCCCTTCATGTCTACTCCAGTACCCTCCTCCCCCCATATTTTCCGAGCTACTCGTATCTTTAATATACAGCTTTTTGAATTCGAATTATTCGGCGATTCAGCGCTGAAATGCTGCCAACATTCTTGAGACCATTCCACGCGGGCGTGACTTGTATAGTCCTAGCGTGTAAGTAATTTAAGATAGATATAACTTGTACATTTTTGCTGTAAATAAAAAAAATCTTCTTAAATCGTTTCTTAAATCTGTTAGCGCACACACTATATAATAACATGATATAATAGGAATACCACAATTCCCGTTCCGAGATGCACTTCTCTTGAATGACGAACAATGACTGACTGTCACTATAACGTTTTATCAACAGGAAAACTCAACCGGAAACAACTACGGCACAGTGCTGCCAACACTTCAATAAAAAAGGGCGCGATACTATTGTTTCATGACTGTGTTGCTATAAAATACAAAGAGGAAGTCAATGGCGACAACAAATCTTTTCCTAAATCCATTTTTACTAATTTTACTTACATTTTTCATTACCCTGAATTACGTCCCTTGACATGCATTGCCCTGGGTGTATCGCGGGTAGACAAATAATTTTGTCAGAAAAAAGAAATAAAAAGTTTCTAAAATGTAACACAATTTATAAATAAGCATTTTTAATTTGAATGGGAAAGTCCCAAAAGAATCCTAGTCGTATTTGCGATACTGCGGGACCCTGCGCGTTTCACGCAAGAAACCTGTCGATTTGTCACGCCGCCTCCAACAATGGCGAGCGGCAAGCTTTATTTGTTAATAATGTGTCACGGCAAACGAATGTAACACGCCTATTCACCGACGATAATCGCGATACCTAATATTGTTTCCCCGATTCGGTGGAGAAGCATATTCTCGCTAAATTTTAAAAAGATATTAGTTTAGTAAGGTCCATATCCGATACGTCAACATTTCATAAAGGATTACTTTAAAAAAGTCCTTATTACCGCTTACGAAATCATATAATAAACCTTCATGCAAACTTTTCAAGCTACCAAAGAGAGAAAGCCTAGTTGACCTTTTTCAATTAAGGCAGACAAAAGCATTATTGCGAGTGGAGTTTTAGACCTAGCTAGAACGCACAAAGGCGCTCTTTTTTCTTTTTTATTATAAATAAAGTGATAATACCAAATATATATGAAAATAATTAAAAATGTACTTTTTTTGTAAAAATAATTTTCACCCACACCCACACTTACTAAAATTCATTTACATATACAAAATCAAACTTAGTAAAATTGATGCACGCTCACTTATAACTAGAAATCATTAAAATGCTGTAGTCAGTTGTCCGGTAAAACTCCGTTTTCTCCGTTTTTTATTCAGACCTCCTGTAAATATAACTTACGCTGCTTAGTATTCAGCTTGCATTGACATGTCAACGATTACGCAAAAACTACGTAGTTATAACAACCATACACATAACTTAATAAGGAGCAAAATATTGCATATGGAATATAAAAAGCCGTTGCAGTGATAAGAGTTCAACGTAAATACTCGCACGTAAATGTAGGAAATCTATTACGTACTGATACTGTGAGAAAATACGTCGTGTGGTATCCGGCTAAATAGAATAAAACCACCTTCATTTCTTACCGAGGTATCGTAACAGGCGACTAAGGTAAATTGACCCGCCGTGGGGTATCCCGCTGAGTAGAATAGACCACCCTCATTTGTTACCGAGGTGTCGTAAAAGGCGACTAAGGTCAGCCAACCCGCCGCGGGGTATTCGACTGAGTAGAACGACCACTATTATTTCTTACCGAGATGTCGTAAAAGGCGACTAAGGTAAGTTGACCCACCTTGTGGTATCCGGTTGAGTATAATATACCACCCTCCTTCTTACCGAGGTGTCGTAAAATACGACTTCTCGTTGTCGTAAAATAAGACTCCTCGTAAGTTATCCGGCAGCCTGCCGGTCGTAAAATACGCAGCCAAATCATGTGACAACATATTTGTAACATGTTTTGCCGATCCCACTTAGAATGGGATAAGGGCAGGAGGATATGAATATAAAAAGTGTTGCAATAAGAGAATTGCAATATGAATATAAAAAGTGTTGCTAATGAGAGTTCAACGTAAATACTCGCACGTAAATGTAGGAAATCTATTACTGACAGGTACCGTGACGATACATAAAATTATGTAAATAAACAAATACTATATGGACAGAGCTATGTCCAATAGCGGACAGAAAGAAGTTGTTGATGATGATGATTGATGATGAAAGGACAATTTTGAGCTACATTTAAAGGTGAAGCCAACGAATTCATATATTTAGATTGATACTGAACAGAAGGAAGAAGGAATTAATACTGAACAGTCAATACAATATTTTTAACAAAAATTTTGCAAATAAAAGTAGTTACGAGTATTTTGCGTTAACTATAAGAGACGTGCTGTCGTGGACTTTCTGTCCTGTTTTTGTAGTCTGACAACCGTTAAAATGAAAATTATTTAATTGTATACTGGGTATCCAGTAAATAGGTATAAAAGGAATAAACGTAACTAATTTTTATTTACTTATTAATATATAGATAGATAAAAATCTATAATAATGAAGTTCGATACATTGTTTCCCGTCCCAACGTCAATTGTTGACGAACACGTAACTATAATAAATAATGACTTTCCATTAAAAGATACAAATGCACATTGTTAGGAAACCGTAATTCTCCTCGGAACTGGCCGAGCAATGGCAAAAAGACAATTCAGTATGTCCACACAATAACCAATCGTCTTTCAGTAAACTTACACTCGAAGAATACAAAGCAGAGAAACGAGCTCCGATAAACCTATAAAATTCAGTCTTCATTTCAAAGGAATAAAGGCTATAAAAAGTAACATCAATTTTATGGTGACTGATACTGCATTTGTGATACTAATTACAACTAATTATAAAAATTTTAAGCACTGTATCGATTTTATGTTCGACATCAATATATTACTTCCCTACTGCGTATAATAAAAATATCTTCGTTTCATACATGTTCGTGAGCTTTGATCTAAGGCACCTTATTATTGTCTAGACATAGTGTTTACTTGTTAACAAGTTAATAAAGATCACAATAACGCCATTAAACTTTATATCCTGTTGTTAAGATGTTGCGTTAAAAATGCGATTTTTAACTGAGACGTGTAAATATTTTCATATACCTGGATATCACACCTCCATACTCGTGCGTAATTTTGATTTGTGATTAAATATAATCCATTTTTCATACGTTTGATGTTTTGTGTTTGAGGACATCAGATACTAATATTATAAGTGCGAAAGTCCACATTTCTGGCTAATTCGCTGGACCAATATTGATGAAATTTTGCCATATTAATTGCTTATTACATCATTAGTTTTCTACTCTATTTTTACTACCATTCTCGTTTTTCTACCCGGAACACGGAAAAAACACATATTGCATAAATGAGGGTACTCAAATAGTTAAGACAGAGCGAACGAAGTCATGGGTACACTAGTATGTTTATATACACACTAGTGGTACGCGTGGTTCGTTTGCATCTAATTTATTTAAAATTCTCTTAATTGTATACTGTGTTTTATACCTCTTTTCTGGAGGAAATTTTATATAAATACCTAAACTAAAGTTTGAGTTACATAATTGCGAAAATACAGAAACGCCTATCCATAATAAATTAAACCTACGATCCTTAGAGTGTCTCATTACTAGGCCGTGTGTTGATCTTAAAATAGCACGTGAGGATTAAAGCGTAACCGTTGGGACGCGTCGCTGTAAGATTGATAGGGCGTCACCTATAGATGGCGACGCTGTCATTAATTAACACTGTGCGTTTGAGGTTATGCCCTTAGTCGTCACGGCGTCGCCTGCCAATCGTTCGAGACGCCACGTATTTACTAAGAGCAAAAAGAGTAACGTCAGATACATTAAACATTATCAGGATGCAGCGGGTATCGTTAATCCTACTCCTACTAATAATATAAATTCGAAAGTTTGTGAGTATGGATGCATGTTTGTTGTTCTTTCACGGCGAATCCGTTGAACCAATATCGATGAAAATTGGCACGATTAATAATTATATGTCGGGGTAACATATAGGCTATAGAGACCCTGTTGATTCAACAAGAATAGGATAACATTAAAAAGCGCCATCTATTATGAATCTATCACGCGACAATAGTCCACGCGAATTGGGCGCTACTATGGGTAGATACTCAATAAGTAATGATAATTAACAAAATAATATTGATATTACTTTAACAATACTTTAATATTATAAATACAAAACGTGTGATATTGTTCTTGTCTTATTTCATTTTCGAGAGTAGCAACAAAGTCATTTTTGTTGTGCAGAGTATAGAGATGGCAAAGTCGAAACCAAAGTCTAGTAGTAAGTATCAGTAGTAGTTAGAGTTTTATATTAGCTTTTTTAAATATTTTTATGTTCTTTAAATATGCACATTTAATTATTAAAATTAACACGACATAGTGCAGCTTATATAGGATTCTATAATAAATTTATATATAATATTCTATTTATAAGGTAAGGTAATCTAGGGTTTTAAATTCTATAATAAAATGCCGCAATCAGTTTTAGCTTTGCCATTACAGCAGTTTAAAAACACTTTTAAAAAGAGGTTGATACAGAAAGCCTACTATATATTATACTCTTGAGTGTTACTTAGATGATAAGAATGTGTGGATATAGCTCTCTTTGATCCTGTACAAGACAGTAATGACTAAATGTAACTAGTGTTAAGAATAATATTTTTAAAAGAGCAACCGCCGAGTTTCTTGCTGGTTCTTCTCGGTAGGAACACCTTTCTGAACCAGCAGTAGAGTTGACGATCCAAAAGCACTTATTTACAAGTTTATTTGAATAAACAATATTTTGAATTTGAATATAGCCACAAATCGTTCCTCTTACATAATTTTATAGAATTAGACGTTACTTTATGGAAATCCATAATACAAAAATAATCATAAATTTTTTTGCTATATAATCGTTCCTATTACAGTGTTTATACAAGTAATAGAAATGCATCAATTTTAAAAAGCCAGAACCATGTATATGTTCATGGTAGTAATAGTAAAATTTCCTTGACTTGATGTAGGTGACTTTCAAACCCACGGGACTTAGCGCAATACTGATGACAAGTAATACTTGTTGGTAATAAACTAACTAGCTGTGCCCGTGGCTTCGCCCGCCTAAAAATCAGTAGTCACTAGTATTTTCCCGCGGAAATCCTTTTATTTTATTCCGATTCTAACCTATAATATCTTTTAAAGTATCTTATCATATGGTCGCAAGGACAATTATAATCTACATTAAATAGTAAAGCTAGCTATTTATTAACACAATTTGATACAGAACAGAAGATAATAGTTTTGAAAATAAGGCAATATTTTTAATTCAAATTTTCAACTAAGTATATAGTAATTTTGAATTAACCATCAGAGATAGAGACATACTGTCGCTGACTTGTTTGTGTATTCATGTAGGACTACAATTATCTAGTATATTACTTTAGTGTATCTCAACTCGTTTACGCAGTGCACGCGAGTAAATTACCCAGACATGTTTGTTTAAGACCGCGCAATTTACATGAAACCGTAATGTTCGATTATTTTTCGAATATAATCGATTTTTAAAAGTTGATTATTTTTTATCAAAAATCGATTATTAAAAAATCGATTATTTTAATTATCCTCTTTTTTTTCTTGTTTTTTAAGATTAGATATGCATTGTTGGAAGAAACCGATGTAGCCAAACCACACATTTTAGTCGAATTACAGAAACAGCGCATCTGTTATTATTTCTTGGTAGTAGTCTACTTTCATTGTCTTTTTTATAATTAATAAATAATATTAAAAAAGGCAACTTATAAACAGTCCCAAAAAATCGAATTTTAAAAATCGATTATTAAGTATCAAAATTATCGATTTTTTAAAAATCGATTTATTTTAAAGGGGAAAGATCGATTATTTATTAATCAATTTTTTCTACTCCATGTCATATCCCTCTGTATAGTGCAATAAGAATAAATAAATAAATCGCTGTTCAATAGATTTTGACCAAAGCGATAACGTATAAACTGACAGAATTTTGGGACTTTTATTATATGTAGATGTAGATTATATTATAACTAAATCAATTTTGCTATTTTGCAAGAACATCATTCACGAAAGTCCACATTCTAAAGTTCATACATTTAAAAAAACGGGAGATATGTTGCCGCATCGTCGCTGCAGGGCTACGTGGACTGATTTATTCTTAGGACAATAATTTTAGACACGACATAACCAAATTAGAATGAATTGATGACGTGCATTTTTACCTCATGTGTCTGCCATTTAAATTTATAGCTTCCCAAACAAAACGCGTGCAGACTTCTTATCAACAATTATAGAATTAGGCGTCTGCGGTGTTCTATAATTCAAAAACAAATGGTTTATTTTGCAATAATCCGCGATTAAAGAAAATCTTTGTAACGCAAAAAACCGGTGTACTCTACGTGTACAACTTATGCATTATGATTTATAAGCATTTTAGTTTTAAAAAATTAATCTCCTGAATATGCTTCGGTTACGGACCGCAACGATTGTTGAGATTGTGGAAGTGAATGTGTGCAGTGCTAGTGTAATGTGGTGGTGGTTTGTAATGCGTTTATGATACTTTTTGCATAATGCATGAACACGAATAGTTCACTCTACTTTTAACATATATATATCACGAATATCTCCGAAAAAATAAATATAATTATGATATAGATTTTTGTTTTCTTTGTCGGAGACCTTCGCTACGGTTTAAGTTTATAATGTTTTCTATGCTTATTTACGCAGCGACGCTAATATTCGTATCGAAAACCTTGTATTTAAAATTTTATCTATGAAATAGAATTAGCCTATGTACGTTAGCGTTAAGATACGCTGATAAGATTTATATTGAGCACGATCAGAAGTCAATAGATCAAATGCTCAGACGTTTTAATTGTAACTAAGATGTAAACAATATTATGCAAGCCTTTTTAATCTTATGATTAAATTGCGCAAACAAAGTCGCTCATGGACTGCAATAGTGACACTCAAAAACACGTTCTGGAACCAAGAATAGTTGTAACTGTTAAAATACACATTCTTCAGCAGCAATACCGGCAGAACTAATAATTCTTAGCGCACACTTTCTACAATAACACGATATAATATACCACTAAAATTCCCGCTGCGAAATACATTTTTCTAGAATAACGGACACAGAACGTCACTGAAATGTTTTATCAATATGAAGACTCCACCGAAAACAACAACGGCACAGTGTTGCCACCATTTTAATCAAAAAGGGCGCGATACTCTTGTTTCATCACTATGTTGCTATATAATAAAGCGGAAATCATTGACGACAACATAATTCAATATGAGGCCGTTCGTTTAAGCAAGTAAAGCAATTTTTATGCATTTTCGTTAGGAATGAAAACTTAAACTCATCTCAACTTAAACTTATCTCAAAACATGATTTTTTGAGTTGTGCCACTATTGCAGCCCATGAGCGAAGTATTGTTTAAAGTCCAAGATATCTTTCGGGTGGTCATCATTAGTAAGTATGTAATTTTATGTATTTCTTAGAATAATATTTCTTGTAATAAATGACTATACCTTATATGTAATCTATACGATTAACCTTTTCATATCATGAGAAAGTACTGTGAATAAAATTATACGTTTCAATTAAACGATGAGGCAGTTGTTATATTTATGATTAAGTAGTGCCCTACTAATATTTACTTATAAATTAATATACTCTATGGTAATTTTTCTTCTATGTATTTAAATTGTAAATATGCATTATTTAAATCGTAAAAGATAACGACGTAAATGTACTTATTGACATTCTTTTGTTTTTATCCATGTGTATTGTTGAAACCGGTTGTATTTATCATTGCCTGAATATTAACTAAAAAAATATGATAATAATGTTAATTTTATTTTAGAATACTGTTCATCACGTGAAATAATAATATAACTAAGAATATATCGCACGCTAAGTATTAAAGTGACCTAATTTAAAAAAGTGGCTTTGTGATGAATCGTAGCGTAACTCCTACAAACTCAAGTTTTAAAGAGAGAGAGAGCAAGATCACAAGTTTTTTTAATAGTTCGTAGCTTGATATATAGATGGTATTGAAATAAGGAGTACAATGTATCTAACTCAATTAAGCTTAAATTTTATTTAACTCACTATAATACGAAGCGTGCGATATATAGTATGTATTAAAATATTTATCATGGGTAAAATCGCTCGGACTAGTTAATAATAGCTAATAATTATTAGTTAGTCCGAGAATACTTCAGAGCTTTCCACTACAAATAATTTCAAAAATGAACTTTCCTCCACGGGGATCAGGGGAATAAATAATTAAATATATGGGACACTTACACACACGGTCGTCCGTCCCCAAAGTAAGTAACTTAATACTTGTGTTATGGGTGACAGACAACTGGCGAATATATACTTATATATTTTTAAATACATACTTAAATACAAATATACCAGTACCCAGGCTCAAGGACCAACAAATTCATTATAAGAAAATGTTGGCCCTCGCGGGAATCGAACCCGCGTCCCGTGGAGCTGAAGGCAGGGTCGCTACCCACTGCTCCAACGAGCCAGTCAAAGGAATATCAGCGTTGTTTGATTTTTTTTTACTTTAATACCGTTATGTGAATAAATAAAACTATTCTATTCTAATCTCGCAAATAATCTAAGCGTATAAATATCTAACAAATAGATATGTGGCCATAAGGATTAAGAAGACTTACTTTCTTGTTTAATTTATATTTTTCTAATCGCTTTGAACAAACGTCTTCTGAAGCCTTCGGCGAGTTGAGCACATTTCAACGACTAGCATTAGAAAAGTCCTTTGGTTAGTACAGTATATTTTACGCGTTTACGAAATAACTTAAGTGCACCCAATTTGGACTGAGGTGGGCAACAGATAGAATCTACACACGTATTACGATAAAAAACGCCTTTACACAATAGACTTTTAAGACTTTTAGCTTACATTAAATTCATTTGTATTCATACAATCGTACTCACTTGCTTCTATAACGTTCTTGGATGTAGTCATTTTATTTATATATGAGACTTTTAGGTGTTTACTTGAATAATGGATAACATTTACATACTTGTCTTAATATATAATATGCAGGCTCAATGTCTGCAAAGCTTGGATAGGAGTATATTGTTTATATAAAATTGCATGTTCGTGTTAATAATACGCTTTTTTATTATTAACTAGCTGTGCCAGCAGCTTCGCCTGCATGGAAATCAGTATCACAATTTTTTTCCGATTTGATATTTTGAACTTGAAAGTAGTTATCGTAAGTTAATTATAAGAGATTTGTGATTAACTTTCACCGTTTACTTAGAGCACGCAAGGAAAGCTTTAAATTTTGCCGTTTTCGCAATATTGTTTATTTCTGCTTCCCTCCTATTTATCTTAGCGTGATGGTATATAGTATACAGCCTTCCTCGATAAATGAACTATCTTACACTTAAAGAATTTTTCAAATCGGTCCAGTAGTTCCTGAGATTAGCGCGTTTAAACAATTAAACAAACAAACAATCAAACTCTTCAGCTCAAGCTCCATGGGTCGTGGGTTAGATTTCGAGGGCAAACATTTTCTACAAAAAAATTTTTGGTTCTTCGAGCCAGGGTGTTAGTTATATTTAAATATGCCTCTAAAATCATACATAGATATTTTTTAGTTGTCAGTCACCCATAACACAAGTATTAAGTACTTACTTTGGAGACGGACGACCGTGTGTGTAAGTGTCCCATATATTAAATTTATTTTGTTAAATTTATGCTAGACACACACAAATAACATAGTCGTAGCAGCCAAAGTCATGATAACATAATTTAGCTATATACCGCAATCATGGGGAAATGGGTGGAATAGTCCAGAATAGGAGCTGACCACCCGTCCTGCAACGGCGGGCGTCCCCGCAATTAGATAGATAGATATACCGCAATGAAGTCGATAACCGCAGGCTATAGCAGCATAAACGGTTTGTGTGCCAAATTGCCAGATTGACTATTCCTCATATATGCCAATTTCATTTGTAACCAACTAAGGCGCATACAAGTGGAATTTCTCTTTTCCGAAATCCGACTTTTTAAGCATATCATATTTATATGTGTACAATATTTATTAATACCAATCTAAACATGTTTGAACAAAATTTTAATTATCTAGAATCAAGCCCATTCTGATATACGGTAAATAACAGATCACAAAATAAAGGAATATAAATTTCACTCAATAATATTCATTCATCACACGTAAAGCTACAAATAAGCACATAATTAATATTTTCGCATATTTGAGTGTAATATTATAATCAGTATCTTAAATATTTAAATGAGTTAATCTTTTATGTATATACATATATTTTCGGAATCTCGAAAACGGCTCCAACTATCTCCTCTTCAACCAGGAGAGTGCTTTTTTTTAGACAGGACAAAACCCCTTATAACCGCTGCCCAACCAGGACAGGCAATAGCTATGTCGGACTCGCAACGACTAAAACAACCTGTGTGCTTCACCACGCTGCTGGTGGCGGGGACAGGGTACCGTTGTGCATATCCCCATCCCCGCCAGCAGCAACTCTGAACCCCAGAGTGCGCCAACTCTGGGTCGGGGCCTCTCTAAAAGTGGCTACTCCCTCCGCTAGACGATGCAACGGAAGCGCCAGATGCATCGTTACTCGACAAAAGTTTAAAATAAATAAGAAGTCTGGTATCCGGTTGAGTAGAATAGACCACCCTCATTTCTATCCGAGGTGTCGCAAAAGGCGACTAAGGTAAATCGACCCACAGTGTGATATCCGGTTGAGTAGAATAGACCACCCTCTTTCTTACCGAGGTGTCGTAAAATACCACTAAGGTAAGTTGACGACAGGCTGGTCGTAAAACTTGTAGCCAAATCATGTGACAACATGTATACAACAGCTTGTGCCGACCCCACTTAAAGTGGGATAAGGGTAGGAGGATGATGAGTATTTTAAAATAAATATCCCCGTAACAAAGGAGAAATGAAACGGGCCAACAGAATGAATACTCAGCGTAATTATAAAGCAATAGTGTATAATATCTTAATTAACTCACTTGATAAGTGTGTTTAATAGACAGTATAATGTGTGAACTTTTTGTGCACTTATAAACTTTTTCCTTCGTATTCAACCAATTGTTCGGAAAATCGATATAATCGACTGCCAACATAAAATCAGCATAATCTCCGTTAACTTCCATTACATAAATCATTATCGGACTACACAATAAGTTCTTATTATGTCAGGGTTACTTTTTGCTAGTACAACTAAGCGCATGAGCACAATGTGTGTCAAGACTGCAAGTAAATATTTGTATTTACTCATTGCAATATTGAATTTACTAATACATGAATAGATCTTGCAAGAAGCTAGACAATCGATTTTGGAAAATAATTATAAATATATAGTTACAATATTGAAATAAAATTTATAATGTGAATATTCGATGTTAGTTACTAAGGGCTTAAATATAAGTATTTAAAGAAAAAATGCCAACATTACTACTCAAGTTCCTCCAACATTTTACGACTAAGCATAAAATATTAGAACCGCTACAAAAAATGAACACTTGAAGTAAATAAGGCACTAAGTACCTAAAAATTAAAATTCGAACTAAGTATGCAATTTTCTAAAATTGGCTTTTAGGACCAAATTGCATACTTAGTTCGAATTTAATTTTTAGGTACTTAGTGCCTTATTTACTTCAAGTGTTCAAATATGCTTCGGAAACTTTTCCACGCTAGGATTTCTAATCATATTATATGTGTCACTTAGTGGGATATCATAACTTCAAAATTAGACACAAATATTGAATCTTAGTAAAAAGAATGCGTAATCTTTGTCATATGATAAAAAGAATGCACTCAACAAATTCATAAATGTATTAGAATTATTCCAGCTGATATCTTTATTTCACACGAAATGATCGAGTGTTCACACTTAGTGTCCTACCTGCGACCCGGATTACTGTATATTATCGCTTGTCCAAAAATTATCAACCACTGTCAGGTATTAGTTGTCCGTAGTCTCCTTCCGATACACGCGTCGAAATGTCAGCCATTCAACGGATATCATAGACAAGGTACTGATGAATGTGAGACTTTATTTCCGATATATTTCTAATTTAATTTAATCGTGTAATGACGCCGACATAGTATATTGAGTTGTATCAAGAAATTTGAGTCTAATAATTTATAGCAGAAACTCTACTATTAAATTATATTGCGTCATTAGCTACGTCGTACAATAATTAATATAGTAGCCTGTTAGTTTATATTCATAGTGACAAATATTTTATATTATATATTGAGTTAAGACTCATAAAAATGGGGATTCCTCATCTGAATTTGCTCTTTAACAATAAACTTAATAGACGGTAAGAATTCGTATGGGAATACGAAATTGTTCAGCATATAGTATTACCAAAAATTAATATAACTACTTCCTGCTCAAAAGTCCTCAAATGAAAAGTTTAGAAATAATAATTTCACTTGTTCTACCCGGACGTAACAACCTTTTTTAATGAACATTGCACATTAAAGATCTATGAATATAACAAAAAGTAAAAACCTTGATAGCCTAATTTAAAATGTGGTCCTCGCCAAAGATACTTAAGATTTTACTCTGAACAACATATCTCTGAGTTTTTTAACATACAGACTGTTTGATATTGAAACAAAAACATCGCTTTGCATATAAACAAAACATTTGTGCCGCCGAATACGGAACGAAAGTTTTTGCCTTCATACCTATTGGAAAATAGTAAGATATAAAGACAGTTCTTACTTTACAGCACTTAAAAAATGGAACATTGTATAGTCGTATTTTTTGTACATAAGTATATCTTTTTCATACATAGCTACATTAAATTTTAATACCTTACGAAACGATATATCTTTACGGCCCAGAAGCCACATCACAAGTGCCGAATTCCGTTTCACCTGCTGCTTACTTTAACGATTATTATTAACGATATCGCCGTTGTAAACTGAGCAGTCTAGTATCGGCATAAACCAATGGGAGATGTCATTCAAATTTTACAATGCCTATTAGTTTTATCTAAATGTATTTTTTATATCTCTGCCTGTTTCCTACCGTTTTACATTTTTATAACAGTGTAAGATTGATAGTATCGAAAATATTCGTGTAATGAATTTCCCAATTTAAGAATGCGTTTAATGGACACTGATACATGTGAATAAAATTGAAATCTCATATATTGTCGCTGTAGAATTTCACAAGACTGTAATACCGCATCTCTGTACAAATTGAAAGCGTACATAAAAATTTTTCATACGCAGAAGTTCGTACGCAAAATCGGAGACACTAATGTATGTTTAGAGCAAAGTGACCCAAACGATAAACAGGAAAATTGAACAAATTTTACACAACGTATCCATAAACAAACTATATGTAATGTCATACCCGGAGGTATCAAAGATGAAATTATCAAATTAAATCAAATCTTTATCCAAGTCAACTTTTGCAAGCACTTCATCAATTACATTTTTAAAGTAAAGCTATCACCGAATGTTGCCCTTGTAGCTCTGCTCAGCAAGCGATCAATATTTTAAACATTTACAATTTATATAATTAAACTGCAGTGTTGTATGAAGCGGAAATGATAAAATCATTAATATTAATAAAATAAAAGTTTGATGAGGAGTTTACTTATGAATCTACTTACATGGCAATAATTGTCGAAAATAAAATATACTGTATGAGTTAGGGCAATTTTGTTCTTCCGTACGATATCGTATTACCAAAATTGTAACGAATTGCGATATCAACCCGTGAGGGTTGCGTTCTCAGCGGGAGGGCGTGTACTGTGTTTGCAAATAAACACCCGGCAGGATCCCGGAGTTCACAATAGTGGTTGTGCTGCAGCCCGCACAATGGTGGCCAGCGTGAAGCCGGCGGGCCGACGATACCTCGCCTCGCTATACATGTTTCTCACGCGAAATAGGAAATACGCTTCTATGGGAATTTGACTCGTACCTCTGTGTTGCCGACATTATTATTCATGTACGCCCGATCACCCGCTGACCGACTCTTGTTGATTTTTACACATCTCTGATGTTACCCACTGAGTTACACGTATAAATATGATCAATACTTTTTCCTAATATTGCCAGCATTAAACATAAAATTCCAATAATAATAATAATAAATAAATAAATATATGTGACACTTACACACACGGTCGTCCGTCCCCAAAGTTAGTAACTTAATACTTGTGTTATGGGTGACAGACAACTGGTGAATGTATACTTATATATTTTTAAATACATACTTAAATACAAATATACACCCAGGCTCAAAGACCATCAAATTCATTTTTTATAGAAAATGTTGGCCCTCGGCGGGAATCGAACCCGCGACCTGCGGAGATGAAGGCAGGGTCACTACCCACTGCTCCAACGGGCCAGTCAAATGTTAGGCGCATTAAAAAATAAAATACATATAAGTATAAAATAAAATAATATAAGATAATTTCCCAAAAGTTAACGGTAAACAGCTTTAAAAAAATACATATAAGTAATAGAAGTATCACGATACTGTCCAAAATTTCATGGTAAAAAAGTAATGATAGAATAATTTTGCTATAATACTCGTTTTGTTCATGTAATAAAGACGAATTATAGCAAAATAATCCTAACGCTTCTTTTTAATTACCACATATTTATAATATACTTTTTTTTTTCAAGACATAATTAACGTCAGGTAAGTAAATTTGTTGATATAAATATACCAATAAGCGTTTCGTGTTATTTACAAATTCAGCATTAAGATATTAAATATTATTATTAAAACAATTCATTTATTATATAAGTTCAATAAAAAATTGTGAACATTAATAAACTTTCAAAACATGTAGAGATTTTTAAATCTTTGCTATAATTGAATGAAGATTTAGCACGAATATAAAATTCTATGTCTTATCTAATGAACTTTACTGTTGGAGTTTAGTGTCTTCAAGAATCTCTTTTCGCAGTGTCGGACGACCCCCTGGTAGATGGACAGACGACCTCAAAAGGGTCGCGGGGAGCCGCTGGATACAAGCGGCACAAAATCGTGTTTTCTGGAGATCCCATGAAGAGACCTATGTCCAGCAGTGGACGTCCATCGGTTGAAGAAGAAGAAGAAGAATCTCTACAGGGATTATGATCATCTATGCAATACCTCCGCATCATCTAAGAAATGTCCTCATTCCTGGTTGTTTCAAGCACCGAAATTCCAAGCAATGCAAACATTTCGAAGAGTCTTCTAGTACGTGAGGAAAGCTCTATTGCACCACAAATGGTCCAGCAAATCACGGACAACACTAATAAATCAGCATTCAATGAAGACTTGGGAAAGGGCTGGACTCAAGTGATACGAGATTCGATAGAGTAGAAATTCCTAAATTAGGAATTTCCGTCAAATGATCATCAATTAAACCATCGTACGCCAATATCATTATATTCATTATAAAGTTATTTAGTTATATAATATACTTTAAAACTGCACACCATATTCTAATAAAAAACGCGTATAAGTAATTTTTTTATTAAACTAATAACATTTTCTTCATAAGATATTTCTGTAATGACAATAAACATTGCATACGCGTTTGTTTATTACAAAATAATTAAAATTGATTTTTATGATGATTTAACAAATAACTAAATCATAAAATCCTTCAGAAAAGCTTGAAATTACTATAAATATTTGTTACCTTACTTAACTTTCGAATACTTTGGTAGATAATAAATTTATCTTTAATAATAACTTTTAACCTTTGATAACATTAACACGTGGCGATTGTCATAAGCAGCAATATTTTATCTCGTATAAAAAACAATAAAATTGTTAGGTAAGAGATATAACAAATGTTCATTAATAGAATTAAATTTTGTTCGTTTAATAATTAAATTATTAGAACAAAATTTATAAACAATAAATCTTAATGTTGTAATCATGAAGTAAAATCAAAATTACCGAATACATTTTAAAACAATCAGGAAAGCATCTTTAATTATAATAATATAAACATATTTCTTTTTCCTACAACTCGCTGCCAAGTTCTAACAAAATTTAAACAATAAATCATAATTTCTTGTAACCGCGTTCAGTGGATGTAGATGTAAATACATTTTACATTATCTCTTCATTTTAATCAGCTCAGGTGTTTAAACGAAATTGTTGTGACATTTTTACGCAACTTTTTCTGTTTTATTTTTTTTTTATTTAAATCTACAAAAAGTTAGTGCCCTACCAATATCTCGTGTAATAAATAGTAAAGGAGGCCGACCATAGTGAATATACGCAATTCAAAGGGATTGCAATACTCATATTTAAGCCAAAACTCTTATTAATTTTCAAGCATACGATTGATTGTTCGCAGTACCATGTTAGTATACCAACTGTTTTAAGCTTCACCTTCCATATTGAACCTGAGATAACTTTTGAAAATGATATACTTATTTTGTTTTATTCTTATAGAAATGACAAAAACAACTAAAGCAACACTGATAAAACGTATAATTATCCAGTAAACACAAATACAATACACTTTGTAAATAAAATAAAATAAGCTACGCTAAAAAAAATCCGATACCTGGAAATAATATAAAACATTACTGTCATTCGTATTATGTGAAAAATATGAGTGTCCATTCCACACTAAACTGAAATGTAAGAGCATAGATTTCAATCTATTAAATATGTTAAACACAGATACAAAGTTTTTAAATTCATGTATTTATGTTTATATATAAAAAATATTTACGTTGAATCTTTCATAAAAACAACGATACTCATGGTTACAAATTTAAATTTTATGCGGTTATAACCCTCATTGTGTGAAGGGCTTTATTTTGAACTGTGGAAACAATAGTGCTGTGAACACAATGTTACCCGCTACGATGAACTTTCGCGATACAAGCGACGCTATATTTAAACTCGCCGAAGCAGAAAAACATATTAGTTTATAAATCAAATAGTCATTGGGGAACCTTAGCGGCTTAGTATCTTTTTATGCTTAAAATATTTTGTATTAAGAATTATCGTGCTAGATTTTATTTTCAATATTGAAAGTGCATGTTTCGTGAACCGTGCAATGACGATTTCTTTAGTACGTATAATCAAGAGGAAATTCCTGTTAGAATCACTAATAGGATCAATTTGAAAAAATATTTTAAATAGTGGGAAGCTTTGACGATGACTTTTTACCAACCTGTCACCAAAGCCCACAAAAACTTAGCATTTAGATACGATGTTATTATCGGTACTCATATTCAACATCCAAATTAATTTCTTCTCTTCTTCATGTTATTTTTTGATCTATTGTAATCCTCTCTGCTTACAAATCACTGCCAGTATATAAAATTAACAAAAATTTAAAGACTTTCTCAGTAATATTTTTAGCCTCCTCTAGGCGCAGTGTAACTCTTGGATATAGGTTCTTTTATACAACAGCGCCGGCCAGTCACAAAGTATGCGCATAGGTGTTTTCTCTGCCTCTTCATCCATTATTGCTTCGTTCGGATGTAAAAGAAGGACACACAGAGACGTACGGTTTTATTATTTAACTCCAGCTGGTTTATTACAAAATTTCGTAATGCAAAACATTATATTTACGGTTGATGCTAGCTCCTCTGACCACATTTTAATTGATATTATAATAATATATATCTAAGCAAGACATTCATTCACACTCCGTCAACCTTCAACTTCCTTCCTAAAGTTCATTCACAAACTATACGACGTCAATAAATAGTCGTATTTAGTCTTTTAGTATTTAGTATTTAGACTTTCATTCTAAAACTATGCTGTTCAAAGTAGCTACCTTTCTCAGCTAAAACTTCCGCACATACACTTCCACTATTAAACATTTATTGCTATAAAACTTAGAAAATACAACAAGCAAAGATTAATAGATATATATTTTGTACGAATGACTCTATCAGGAATTTTAAAAAAAGTTAACTGTGCAGCAGCCAACGACCGTAACTGCGGGGAACAACAATATAGAGACGTCAATTGTACAATAGGAACAGCCACACAATATAATTGTCATCATTCATTTGTCAACAAATCTTTGCACACCACATTTGATTCCTCGTGACCCTTATTGTAAGCGCATAGAGGCTTAACTTGTAGTTTAAAAAAAAGCTGTTCCGCCCGGACCATCTGCGTCGACAGTGCATAAATAGGTCAAAATGTTTTTGTAAACACAAACATTGTGTTTTGGGTTTCATTATTTAACTTATTGTGTTCTTGTGATTTACGGTAAGCGGTATTAATTACATTTTTTCAAGTTCCTATAGTTGTTCCGCTGGTATAAAAAATATTTGCGTAAACTATCACCTAGGTAATATAAATTTACTGCTTGTGTCTCTAAGACAAAATATTTCTTTTTGTTTTTGAATTTACAATTACAAATAATAAAATAAAAAACTTCACAAAGTTGATAAAATACAAGACTTGATGAAGATTTATAAACCTTCGGTTATAATATGCTTTAAGTATAATTTGCTGAAAGAGCAAATTGATTCAACGACATAGAGGACAGAAAACGCACACCTTGTCTTCGCGACGTCATTGTGAGTGATTTGTATTGGTAATACAATATTTTGGTCAGAATTATACAGAACGCGTACATATAGAGTGTCTATGATTCTGAAGATTAACAAAAGTATAGATGAAAGTCCCTGTTATTGGTAAATTGCTTGTGACTCTGATTTTGCGGATTAACTGGCTAGATAGCCCGTAACTGTCCCCAATATCGGTTCTTGGTTTGGAACATCTGTAATTTTGTTTTCAATTCTTGCGTATATATATTATTATACAATATGTATAAGAGTCGTCCACGTCAGAGTAAGTTTAACGTTTTAGCCGTATGCTATCCGGCTAAATAGAATAGACCGTCCTCATTTCTTACCAATGTGTCATAAAATACGACTAAGGTAAGTTAAATATTAAATAAAACATTTAGAAAGATATCGGGATAGTTACAATATCATTCAGATAAAATATAACTTGCGTCCAATTTGTAGAGTCATAAAAATATAGAGACACAACAAAATATCACGTGCGTCTTGAACGCTCAAAAAATGGTCAGATGTAAACAAAGATACAACTAATAATCAGATATAGTACATCGTTGTTGTACGTGTAACGAGTTCATAAGTTTATCTCCCCGAGGTGACTAACATGAGAGATGATGCTAACTTTTTCGTGATATCAACGTTCGCGGACTTTGAGCTTGCTGGATGTGACATTGCTGTTAATAAATAATCTTGTATTTATGTTATGTTATTCTTATATAACGTTGCCTAGATATATTTGCCTATATTGTAATAATATAAAATATTCTTATTATGTAATCTGTGTAAATAATCTGTAATCCTTCATGAACAATACGTTAAATATAGGAAAAAATATAGTGATTGTACATTATATTATTAATTACGTCAGTTATTTTGAAATGTACTATTGTTTTTAGTAATTTAGTAAATTATATTGTTTAATTAGACATTTTAGATCATAACGTGCATTCGTTTATGTCATCTAATTCTTGCTGTATAATTTATGCGACATAAACACAAGTGACGGACATTTACATAATCATATACTATCACTAAGTAGGCGACAGTAATATTTTTATTTTTATTTTTAAAAGCTTTTATTTTACTTGCCGTATATGTATGTGAAGTTGGAATCTTGCAACTAAAATATACCCTACTTCCCGGTGTCAGATTGAGCTGAAATTTTATATATTGGTCAAATCTCGATGACAATACATGCTTATGATAAGCATGACCTAATGCTGATGCCAGGATTGGCTACAGATGAGGGAACTCCTTAACGGTTATCAGCAAGGATATAAAAAAGCTTTACTTTGACTTGATAACAAAGTTGCTCCATGTAAATATACCGGAAAATTTCTCAATTGCTATAATATCGCATATTTATTATAAATTATAGTTGCTCGTAATGCATGCCGACAAATAAACCAAAAAATAAGATTATATTAATTTAATAAATAGTTTAAGTTACTAACTATGCTAAACTAAGAAACACGCTTTCGAACTATAAAGTAATTAATATTAGCATCTTTGTAAAAAAAAGCGTGGGGTTCTCGATATATTTACGAAAAATATGGCTCAAAGCGCCCAAAGCTTTTCCACAATAATTCTAACATTCTTTATTATTATTTAATTCTTAGTTTTTAAGCGTGTTTTTTTTTAAGTTTCTCTATTATTTTTTACATTAAGTGCGATGGATTGCTAATTTTTCTTTCATGTTATTTACCTATTTAATTGTATTGTCAACGGTTCTTGATATGTTTGAATCAAATCTGTCCTCTCAATGAGGGTTGAAATTGAGTTCAAAGGAGTCGGTTACATATAATATATTTATATATGTATATTATACATATATACAGGTGAAATTAAATTAAATAAATAATATTTTGATATTGCAAAATGGTTGCGCAAGTGACATGGCGCCGTATCGTCGCAATAGTCTCGATAACATAGGTATGCCGTGGACGCCGTGGCCTATATCTGACCGTACTAGGCCCAGCTGACCCGGACGCGATATCGATAACTCCGTCTGTGGAACGCGTGACACCACTGTTTATGTTTACAGTAGTCTCGCGCTCAGTTCCAGGCAACGGGCGTATACCTTATTAATATTTAAAACACATCATCATCATCATCCTCCTGCCCTTATCACACTCTAAGTAGGGTCGGCACAACATGTTAAAAACATGTTCTCACAGAACTTGGTTATGTATTTCATAGGCCGCCTGCACATAGGCCGATACCACACGGGGGTCGATTTACCTTAGTCGCCTTTTACGACACCTCAGTGAGAAATAATGGTGGTCTATTCTACTGAGCCGGATAACACACGGCGGGTCGATTTACCTTAGTCGCCTTTTACGACACCTCGGTAAGAAATGAGGGTGGTCTATTCTACTCAGCCCGATACCACACTGCGGATCAACTTACCTTAGTCGACTTTTACGACAACTCGGTAAGAAATAAGGATGGTCTATTCTACTAAGACGGATACCACACGGCGGATTGACTTACCTTAGTTACGACACCTTGGTAAGAAATAAGGCAAAGATATATTCTTCTTATCACGATTACGGTAATTTGATGAGAATCGACATTCTTGGTAAATTTTAATGAATAAAGCCGTCCAAGGCGGCACGCTTAGTAGAATATTAAAAAGGTATCAATTAAAAAACATTACTTAAGCAGTATATCTATTCTGCAATCGGTTCTTCATTCAAAAACGATCACTATCGCATGAGAGTTGCGTGATGCATTGTTCACATAGCGCCCTCTGCGCCGGTAATGACTACGAGCCAAAATCTATACATATTATAAAACAAAATTTCCAAAAAGCTGTTTGTCTATATGTGATCAATTTTTTTTAAATCTACGGTTTACTAAAAATAGTGCGACTTGAGGAAGTTTTACGTAAATTAACTGGAATACATATATTTTGTGACACACTGATTATACGCGGGCAATGCTAGTAAATTTATATATTCTTTATTATTATTGTGATAATTCTGGTTTATTATATCGCTATATGTGCAAGCAAATTTTTTGGCGCGGAGGTAGAAGTTAATGGAAATCTTGTTACCGAATTTCTTTAGTAGCTGTATTTTAAAAAGGTACAAAGCATATAATACTTATTCTATTTAATTCTCCATACTAACATAGATACTTATTATAAAACAAAGTCCCAAAATCTGTCTGTCTGTATGTGATTGATTTTCTCAAAATCTACTCAACGGATTTTTGTACGGTTTTAAAATATAGTGCAATTTTTATGGAAGGTTATCAATAATCCATTACGGTTCTATGTAAATTGTGTTAAAGAGATCGCGCAATTTAAAAAAAAAATCCTACTGTGAGCCTTAGTAAGCGCTGCCTAAGCCAACAGAGATACACTAAAGTGATGTATTATAGAACTGTAGATCTACAAAAATACTACAAAAAAAATCTGCGACAGCATGTCTTTATCTCTTATGGTTAAATGGCAATAACTACTTTTGTTATTATGTTTAAAATTAATATTCGGAAATTTTTTTTGACACTTATTTTCTACGCGGGCTATGCAGGCACAGTTAATTCCATTATAAACAAATAAAATATTCAACATCTATATTTATTACGTTGAAGGATTCTAAGCAAATTTTAATTGTTATTATTATATATATACTTGTTATAAAACAAAGACCCCCAAAAGTAAGTTAGTCCCTCGAGACTTCGTTTTCTAATAAGTAGAAGAGATATGTAATGATATGTTTTGATATTTAGGTAACCCTATTTACTGCACTCTAAAGTTAATTCACTCACACTTCCTCACACTAATTTAGTTAAAAGTGTGGTAGTATGATATCTTATCTATATACACGAGAGCTATAAGTGCATTGTCTTAGTTCACATCGCTTCGCCTATTCGGACGTTGACCACGCATCAAAAAAATACCATACCGTTAGATGCTACTTTTTGCTTTCTTATAATGGATAAGTTGGATATTAATTATAATTTAAATTTCAGCCACATTTGTAAATAAATTTCAGTCTCTCATGAGCGTTAATTTGACGCTTACATACATTCTACTCTCATTTAATTATTCTAATCGTAGTGATCGACTAATTGCGCAATGCACTACGATCTACACCATAGAATCCATCCGACTATAATATCTGAAAACCGCAATAAAAATAAACACAAATTTTAAGTCAATACACGTTATTCACAAAAAGAAAATTATATTCTAATAAAATATATAAATAAAAAGTTTGACCGTAAAAGTTTACGTTATGTAATCTCGTATATGCTATTCTGCTAAATCCTACTAATATTATAAATGTGAAAGTTTGTGAGTAAGGATGTATGTTTGTTACTCTTTCCATGTGAATCCGCTGAACCAATCACAATTTTTCAATTATCAATATTTTTTCAAATATCAACAATTTTTCAATTATCAACAATTATTCAATTATCAACTATATTTCAATAATCAACAATTTTTCAATTTTATTTATCAACCTATCACGCGACAACAGTTCACGCAAACGAAATTGCGGGTAAAAGCTAGTAATAATATATATAATGTCATAGAGGCAAATTCTTTACGACCGCACAACATCTTTAACACATTTATATAAAACCATAATATTCTATTAACCTTAACCTTCCGAAAGAATTGCACAACCCATTAGTAAAAACCGTACAAAAATTCTATCAGTAAATTTTGGTAAAATCGATCACATACAGCTATTGTGGATTTTTCTTAATTATAAGTAAAGATTACTAACAACATTAACAGCTTACTTTATATATTATTCCCCATCCCCCGTCCCATTCAAATGATCCCGTCCCAACTTCAAAGATAATATAAATAGACAAATAAAACAAGTCTTTAGATTTTTGTCAGCTGCATAACTTTTTTCATAATCAATACGCTTAACCATGAAATCATTCATAGCGCTTTTGATTTCAGAGAAAATAATTTTAGGCAGTTAAGGTAAAGTTAGGCATAAGTGGACTATTACCGCCGCCAACACTGCAGCATACCACTTTAAAAATGCGGATTAATATCAATGCGGATAGGCAGGTAACAGACGTGCCGAATATTTTCCGGAAATGTGCAAATTTATATTATATTAACTATTAACTATTACCCCCAAGTTCTTTCTTACGACGTGTGGTATCCGGCTGAATAGAATAGCACCACCCTCATTTCTTACCGAGGTGTCGTAAAAGACGACTAAGGTAAGTCGACCCACCGTGTGATATCCGGTTTAGTAGAATAGACCACCCTCTTTCTTACAGAGGTGTCGTAAAATACAACAGAGGTAAATTGACGTCAGGCAGGCGGCCGGTCGTAAAAACGCAGCCAAATCATGTGACAGCATGTTTATAACATGTTGTGCCGACCCCACTTAGAGTGGGATAAGGGCAGGAAGATGATGATGACCCGCAAGTTCTTTCCTGTAGAATTAACAGGATTTCTATACGTTATCGATATATATCTTTCTTTATTTCTAGCTTATATATTACCCCGGTTTATAAGGAATAATTGTGCCAAATTCATCGATATTGGTTCAGCGGATTCACCGTGAAAGAGAAACAAACATACATCCTCACATAACATACTGACAAACTTTCGCATTTATAATATTAATAGAATTAATAGGATTTTAATTCAATTCATAATATATCAACTAAGCTCTCCGTCACCGTTTAGTATTAAGGTTCGAACCCATGAATTCTAGACAAGGATCAAGCTTTTTTCCTTATATAAGGGATATTAGGTAAATTTAAAACAAAAAAAAATCTTAATTCAATATATTTTATGTCGAGGCTGTATCTTCTCTTTATACACCAACTTTGTAAAATAAATTTTATCATCGGTTTTATAATGAAGATGAGAATATTGTATTTTAATAAATCGAAACAATTATTTGGAAACTTTTTAACTTAACCTAACTTAGTCGCCTTTTACGACACCTCAGTAAGAAATGAGGGTACTTTATTCGACTCAGCTGGATACCACTCGGCGGATCAATGTATCTTAGTCGCCTTTTACGACACCTCGCTAAGAAATGAGGGTGGTCTATACTACTCAACCGGATACCACACGATGGGTAAACTTACCTTACTCACCTTTTACGACACCTCGGTAAGAAATGAGGGTAGTCTATTCTACTCAGCCGGATACCACACGGCAGGTCGACTACCCTTAGAGGGCAATTCTTTCGAATAAAAACAACACAGTGATATTGTCAATGTCTAGGTAGATTTAAGTAGATATACAGGAAATATAGAGTTACGCCGTGTGGTATCCGGCCGAGTAGAATAGACCACCCTCATTTCTTACCGAGGTGTCGTAAAAGACGACTAAGGTAAGTCAACCCGCCGTGTGGTATCCGGCCGAGTAGAATAGACCACCCTCATTTCTTACCGAGGTGTCGTAAAAGACGACTAAGGTAAGTCAACCCGCCGTGTGGTATCCGGCCGAGTAGAATAGACCACCCTCATTTCTTACCGAGTTGTCGTAAAAGGCGACTAAGGTAAGTTGACCCACCGTGTGGTATCCGGTTGAGTAGAATAGACCACCCTCCTTACCAAAGTGTCGTAAAATATGACTAAGGCAAGTTGACGTCAGGCAGGCGGCCGGTCGTAAAATACGAAGCCAAATGATGTGACAACATGTTGTGCCGACCCCACTTAGAGTGGGATAGCGGCAGGAGGATGATGCCAGGAAATATAGAGTTCTAGACTTCTAAAGAAAAGTATCTAACGTGTACTAAGAAATGTTTAAGACCTGTTGAGTTACTACTTTGTTCTGGTTTGTAATAATACCTATTCATTTCACGGGTGGTCGATACCAAGAAATCATAAAAGTAGCAATTTTGACCCCCAGTCTGTCAAAAAAATGAGCGCTCGCGTGATCTGCAAGAGTTTGATTGTATTAATCCGTCAGGCAACGCGCAAGCGCATAGGCCGTGACATCACGCGAGCTTCCGACGGTAATATAATTTTAATTTTATTACAAATTTAATCCTGCTTCCAAATGTATAACATTCAAGCGACAACCATCCTTAATACAATGAAACAGTCACTTTATTTGAAACCACCAAAGCAAATTTACTGTTGGGATTGTTTATTGGCGACACGGTCTGATAGAGAGTATGATCTCTAACGTCGAAGAGTTATGATTATCAGATTTTAAATGATACTTTGTTTTCTTTAGATACCAAACTCATCTAGAGCTGTGATAGCCCAGCGGTGAGACAGAGCGACTCTATCGAGGGGTCACAGGTTCAAACTCCGGGCAGACTGGGCAGGGTTCTGGTAAAACTTATCTGTCTAATTAATTATTGCAATTTATCACACGCTTTTCGGTGAAGGAAAACATTGCCAGGAAAGCTGCATATCTCTAGGGAATTCTGGAGATGAGTAATCTATCCGCATTAGAGCAGCGAGTTAGTTATTAGCTCCCTTCTCTCCAAAAAACGGAGAAAGGAGGCTAATGCTCAGTAGTTGGATAGTAACAGGCCGTTACTCCTAAAGTCTATGGGAATATCACTTTTTTCATAACACAACAATTCCCATGGTGAATATCTGAATTCCATGGAAGTAATATCCAAATTTTGTTCATAAACTGGTCGGTCATAGATGCGTATGATAAGACGCCACGGGAGTGTGTCATAAAGATACGGTACAGATAGTAATTAAACTCAATCTTTAGATGACAGGACTGGCAATAAACAAAGTTAGTTTCTACTAGCAGCCATGTGAAACATACATTTTATCTAATTGGTAAGCTGTATGTCGGTATCAAATAGATATAATTTGTTATAATATCCTAAAGAATCCTTATAAATGTACCAAACGCTCGTGCATAGCTTGGTGTGCAACGGGTGATTCAAAATCTTTGATGTCGTTGCTCTCTTTTGAATTATATTACTTAATAACTTGGTTATTTGGTTAAACTAACTTAATAATAATGGTATGGGTATATCTGTAATTATGCATAAGGATTAATTTCTTAATTAATTAAATCTGAGCACCATGATGGCGGCGTTTTTGTCACTTTTGATCCAGAGGAAAACAAAATCTTTCTAGATTATTTATTCATTTATGTGATAATTATAGCCGAGTTTTAATTTATTTTAATTTACGGCTTAGCCTTATCACGAAAATAAGTAATACTACCTAATTATTTTTTTTATAATACATCTATTAGTATATTTTAAAAACTTCAATAATAAAAATATTTACTCGCAGAACGGTATTACTTTCAATAAGCAACATTAAACAACTTTAAGATGTCAATAAAAGTCAACAAAATCTCACACAAAATATCTAAGCAGACCTATTCAAAGAAATTAGTCTCATTCACGGTTTCATTGCTGATTTTCTCTCTAATTAATAGGGTTTCATGAGAAAGTTCTTATTTAAATTATATGATTTGTGAAACAGTTGAGCAATGCTCCTCATTGTTTTATTCTCACCTCTAAAACAAAAGCGTACGTATATTTTTGGAGCATGACAACACCTACAATAATATTCTTGAAATTATGGTATTTCGCATACGCATATAATACAATGAACGAATGTGGCCATAAACAAAGCTCCGCTTGACGCCGTCGCGGGTGCACTCCACTTATAACGTTCAAATAGACCCAATCATTAGGCTTATTATATGGTCAATAACCGATGTAGAAGATTTGTGAAAATGAACGTTATAGAGTAATTACAATTTTTATAACCTAGTTTAAGCTAGTAACACGGGACGTACCCTATTTGTTCATAAGAATTATAAATATAAAGATGCCTGAAAGGATTTAAATGTTCGAAGTGTTTTTCATTATTTTTAATATAAGTTACTTTGCTTTCAATTGCACAATTTACTATATTATGGTCGAAAGGAGAACGTTTTATGGTCATATTCATGGTTAACATTACAAGCAACTTGATTTTCAGGACACCACAATTAAAATGAAATAAAAGCATTATTTAGAAGGTTTTCCTATTCACGGGTACAGTAAGGATCAAATCTTTATTCACCAAATCTCAACATACAACAACGTTCTCACATTCTGATAATTTTTATTTAAGATTATATGCTACTTCAACTTTTTGCTGTTTCCAAATCCAGTTAAGATTACTTAAACAAAGTAACTGTACCTATTTAAAGTGTAATGGACACAAGGACATAGATAAAGTTACATGGATGCATAGATATTTAGGACAACACTTAAATAATTAATTACGTAAATAGATATAATATCTGTAAACATGTTTTTTTTTATAAGGGGTACGGTCACCAGTTCGCTAACAATGTGAATCTAAAGTAATAAATTATTAATGAAAAAATAATTATTTATTAAATCTAATCCAATTCTGTTGAACTGCAGCTAGTCAATTACTTTCTGGAAACTCCCAGAAACACTTAAAAAAACAAGAAAACAAAACATCTTATTGCATCACTACCAACCCGTGACTGTCATATATAATATGATCAAGTTCAAGATTTTCATTGACAAAAAATTTAGATCATTAACAATTTTATTTGGATAACCGGTCGATGGCTTGTATTACATATGGACAAAAAAAGACGCCTTACGCTACTATGTAAACCAAAAATGCCAAATTACTTAACCTAATTACATACCTACATTCTTAAATATGCATAAACATATTTAGTGTGGACTTGTAGAGAGACAAAGTGGAATAATTAATTAATACTAATTGTACTTGCCTACCACAATAAAACTTTAATCTATTGCATATTTTGTAAACATAATAAGTGGAGCAAATGGTTAATGCACTGTATGTACAAGGTTCTTAAATATTATATTATATATCGTGAAGTATCATGTTTCAGCTTCTAGGTTCTAAAACTCATATTTTGCTTTAATTAATTGCGAATCTCTTTTGTACGATATGTGTGCGATGAATAATAAAAACTATCTCTCTACTAGAAGAATTAACGTATAACTTCCTTTTGAATATATTCCTGTTTATAAAATTTAATCAATTAAGGCTTCATTGTGTAATCATAAATTCTATATGGCTCACTTTAGTTAACATAAATACTATGTTGTTGATAAAATATTAGTTTAGAGAATGATATTACATTTTAAGCAACATTATACTGTTTTTGCCGATATTTCAGTAGATTTCGTCAGAAATCGTATATAGTATGAAGTAGCAGTAGTCCAAAAATCCTTAATGTAAAGTTACTTTAGGCTGCTTTCTGAGCTTAGAAAAATACTTTACAAACTGAATAACTGTATTACCTGCCTAACATAGTTATTAAATTGTATTATTCCGAAAGCCTGGATTTAATTGTGAAGCGGATGTTGTCCTGGAAAGTTCCTGGCAGTCATAGTTAGCAAATGCTGATAAAATCAAAGCAATCTCGTGGACGACGGCGATGACGGCTTTAAAGGTTTAGTTTATAAAGGATTACTCTAGAATTCGCCATCACGAGGAGTCGAACTCAATCTCTGAAATTTGTATCACATAACTTAAACTAAGACTATAGACCACCCTCTTTCTTGCCGAGGTGTCGTAAAATACGACAGAGGTAAGTTGACGTCAGGCAGGTGGCCGGTCGTAAAAACGCAGCCAAATCATGTGACAGCATGTTTATTACATGTTGTGCTGACCCCACTTATAGTGGGATAAGGACAGGAGGATGTATAACTTAAACTAAGATGATTCTTCATGATGATTTAATAAATATTTCAGATATGGTCCTACTGAAAAATCATGTCAACTATGATCCACTGGACGTGAAAGGGTCGCCGCACGCCGCACGGCCGCCAATCAAACGTGCCGATGGCTCGACTTCGAGATGCCATAAACCCATTCTAATATACGCGTATTCGTTGCGTTGAAGACTTTTATGAGCAATTTAACAAGTGTCTCGTAGCCAGGCCGGATTTGATTTATGCCCACATAACGTATATTTACGATGTACGTTTATTGTTTCTTGTATTTCACCGCTCTAGGAGCTGATAATATTATTTTAGAGGTAAAGGACGCCGAGATAAACACTGACCGCGAACGTATCGCATTCGATGACTGAATAAATTATCAATTTTTTATACTGGTATTTTTATGTCAATAGAGTAGCTGATATAGAGCATGATTTAAAATATTGATAGTATTTCATTGTTGTTTTTAAAAATGAAACAAGAAATCACTCAGAAAATATTATATATTACTAGGAGTGCCTGCGGTTTCACCCGCTTAGAACTCCGTATGTAACAGAGTTTCCCGCGTAAACCTTCCGAAAGAATTGCACCGTCTATTAGTGAAAACCGTACTTAAATCTATTTAGTATATTTTGAGAAAATCGATCACATAGATAGGCAGCTTTTGCGGGCTTTTTTTTATAATAAATATAGGTATAGGTATCAATCATTTATGTATGTACAACATATTAAAAAAAATTGTCCTTGACAAGTTCTTTCGAGAGAAATTCGAAATATAGAATATTTTAACAAGGAATTTCTCGTCCAACTGCTACAATGAGTTCCTTGATACTTTATCTTCCCTTAGTGCGTAAGGGCATCTGATGTATGGTAGATATTATGTAGTCCCATATCGGAGTCATGTTGTAGAAATGGTTGTGCCATATGTACTTTACTATTTTTTCAAGTCTTTATCTATCTATTAAAATATGAATCACTCTCACACTCTAAAAGTATTCTCCAAATTATAATATAAGCAAGTTAATGTCTTATCTGTCTGTCAGAAATGTCATAATTTAGCGTAATCTAATCTTTACGTCGCTCTTACTGAAAATAAGCTTTAAATGTTAATTAAAATGTAATGAATGAAATTTAAATTATTGTTCTTTTTTTTTTGTTTTGCTCCGTAAATATTCAAATACGGCGTTTTATATGTATACAAATAAGGACAAAAGTGATTCGCATATTTTTGATAATATTCATTGTTCGTCAGTAAAAGTAAACAACACTTAAAATTTGAATTTAATTTAATAAACATGCCATTTAATCTCTTAAAAGGCATTTTTGTAACACAAATATGAATAGCATATGAATTATAACCATAAATCCTTTAGACGAAATTCAAAGACACGATTACACTTAACTTAGTAATAATATTTTAAATTTCGTTTTGATATAATCTTTTAAGTTACGATAATACTAAACGCAAATAAATATACAGTCTAAAAATATTTTAGACAATATATTTGTAAACATTATTCTACTGGTTTAATCCACAAACTCTCGCTTTTATGGTTTTACCATCAAATCATTGAAGCATTGTAATAATATCCATTTATACGACAAGAAAAACAATTCTTTACTAAATAAAATATAAGAAAATAAATTTATTTATAATTCCAAATTAGGAACAAGTTGAGTTCTTATTTATCAATGAAACAAAATAATAAAGATTTTTCTTATAGTTGATATATATTATCTATATGTTATACACTTTTTAATATTGCGTTACTCCTATCTTTAGTGTTACGTACACTTTAGTCATCATCTTCCTGTCCTTATCCCACTTTAAGTAGGGTTGGCACAACATGTTATAAACATGATGTCACATGATTTGGCTGCGTTTTTACGACCGGCCGCCTGCCTGACGTCAACTTACCTCAATCGTATTTTACGACACCTCGGTAAGAAAGAGGGTAGTCTATTCTACTAAACCGGATACCACACGGTGGGTCAACTTAACTTAGTTGCCTCTTACGACACCTCGGTAAGAAATGATGTTTGTCTATTCTACTCAGCCGGATACCACATGGCGTGTTACTTACACTTAAGTAGAAATTTGTAATTGTAACATCATATATAGCCTAGATATATCGCGCACTGCGAGTACATTGTATTACTCATTTAAAGTACGTCACATCAATTAAGATCGCATTAATTGAAGCAATGAACATCATCATCCAACTTTTTATAAATAGTTTTTCAAATAAACATCGACGTCGTCAAGTCGGGTATACCTGGCGTCACGTCACATTTCATTTGACTGAATCGTGGACCGACGCACACGCACTATTGATTTACATACACAAACTTAATGAAAAGGAAACAGGAAAGTTTGATTTCACGTTTGTCGCTTTGACTTGAATACGAGTGATATAATTCGTTTAGTACATGTGTTAGTTAATTAATTTCATTGTATTAGTACTATGTGCTACTAGAACAACGTAACCGTAATTAGTTTAAGGTGTACTTTTTGTCAATTTGTAATTACTCGCCTCACATTCATACTTGTCTTGCATTCTATTCGAGAATCGGAAGGTTTTATGTCAATAGTATGCTTAGCCGGAATTGATTATATAAAATATCGTCAAGCGAGACGAAGAACCTTTAATTAAACTCGCTAGACATCATCATCCTCCTGCCCTTATCTCACTCTAAGTGGGGTCGGCACGATATGTAATATACATGTTGTCACATGATTTGACTACGTATTTTATGACCGGCCGCCTGCCTGACGTCAACTTACCTTAGTCCTACCTTTCACGACACCTCGGTAAGAAATAGGATGGTCTATGCCTCTTAGCCGGATATCATACGTATGGACATAACTACTAGTAAAATAGCCAGATAATTTATGCTTGCCCATTGAAATGTCGCAAAAGGAATATTGTTCAAGATAAATAAATAATAAATATATGGGACACTTACAGACACGGTCGTCCGTCCCCAAAGTAAGTAACTTAGGTAATACTTGTGCTATGGTAGACAGACAACTGTTGATTATATACTTATATATATTATTAAATACATACTTAAATACAAATATATACCCAGATCCTATACCTATTTGGAAAACAGGAGTTTACAAAGAGGTAGATGAAAAACAGCATGGAAATATATGTGTATGAAGTACTCGTAAGTAATCAGTAAGTGAATAGTTGTACGATGATAGAATTAAGAAGACGGCACTAATATTTAAAACCCTGCTTACCTTCTATTTAGTATTCCTATGTTCCTAAATAGACATGGTAAATTGTATGGCACATGAAGTGATGGTGGACAAGTATATTACTGGCTTTGTTAGTAAAAGATAAATGTTAATTTAATAACCGCATTTCAAACATCACAAATTATCATAATCATGTAAATAAGACCTACATTCATATTTACAGAATATAAGGTAGCTGTATGTGTAACCGTGATATTAAAATCGCTCCAGTTGTTCCGAGTTTCTATTAATATAAAAAAAATAACATACTTCAATATGAGTAAAGCTAATGATGATTGAGAACGAAAATGAAAAAAAAAATAGGTACAAAAATAGTGGAGGATGCTAGTCCACTAAGTTAGATAAGCGTTTATCAAATAACGCTGTTAGTTTATTTGGCAACTCAATGGATGGCGTAAATTGTTAAAAAACCTACCCTGTTGAGGATTATATGGATGATAAGAATGCGTTGATATAGCTACTCTACCTGTATACGATATTAATTACTAAATGTTATTACAACTAGTTATAAGAATGATATTTTTAAAAAGCAACCGCCGAATTTCTTATTAGCCCTTCTCAGTTTATAATATAGTACCAGGGTGATCGAGCCTTGCTCGGTTATTTTTGAAATGATGTAAAAAAATAAAAAATAAAAAAAAAAATTAAATAAAAATTTAAAAATAATAGGGCAGGTGGGGCTCGATCCTAGGTATTTTCACCTCTCTAGACCGCCCGTTCCCCAAATTAATCACCATTTCTTTACGTTTGACAGCGAAAATAAAACTTATATAGATCGATTTTTCTCCCCCAAACCCCAACATGCAGAATTTCGGGAAAATCGTTGGAGCTGTTTCTGAGATTCCGAAAATATACATACAAGATTAACTCATTTAAATATTAAAGGTAAAACACATAATAAATCTCGATTTATTATTTAAGTAAAATTGCTATTACAATATACATTATATACCAAATTCCAAAAATTTAAATAAGACCACTGCAAATGACGTCGACGATCAGACACGTGTAGGCACTTATGGTAGGCACGCGTATATGTCTTCGTCTCTTCTGACGTGATTAAATGACTTCTGACCTCTCGCACAAAACCGCAAAAGCCTCGTTCCAATATAGCAGTATTGTAAGAATACAATACTGCCAGTACAAGACTACTTTTAGCAAAGCGACAATACTTCTATATTTAGACCGACACAAATAACAAGGACTACCATATTTTATTTTTGATTTCAATAGCAATTTATCTAATAACTAATAATTTTAAGTATAATTTCTAATACAGAATTTAAACTTATTACTCCAATTCAAACCTACAAAATAATTTGAAAAATCACTATAATGTTTTAGTTCATTATCCAAGCTTAAATATTAAACTTCAAGAACGGGGCTGAATTAAATAGGTTTAATTAAGTCATTTAAGATGCCGTAAGTTGTATTTCTATTTGTATTTATAGAAACTGGATATATAAACATAAATATCGTGTTTTCCCGACTAGTTTCAAATCTATCTGGTGTTCTTTGTCACGAACTCTTTACAGCGTTGTGGTATTAATGAACCAATATAATTTGGCAAACCCGATACATAATACATGAGTAAAGCCAGTTTTTATTACACATATTTTAATTAATTCAAATTATGAACAATGTTGTATTTCACAACTAATTTCAAAACAATAGGTTGTGACATGACGGAACCTTGTAGCGTTCCTTTACGGTTCGCATTTGAAGATATTTTTTATTTTATTTTGTGGAATGTCTCTATGCTACTTAAGTAATAACTTTTTTGGTTTAAGGAACTAACTTTTACAACAAATTTTATGTGATAATAAAAATTATATAATAATAATGTTTCAATTTGTTAGTTACATGCCTTATTGTAGAAATTAATGTCAAAGAGTTTTTGTTACCTCGGATTTAAAAATTTCTGAAAAATAACACATTTTAAGGATAATTCATGACATTTTAGATCCTCCATGAATAGAATAATGAATAATTGACCAGCTAATTAGATATTCGCGATAGAAGGAATATGCTTGCAATACAATCCAATGTGCTCACAGGTGTAGTGCTTGTGTGGAGTGTTGGTGTTGGCAGCGTTTTGACTTGATACGTGACTTGTCCTGCATGTATAAGGTGTGCAAATGTTGCCTGCTTCATACATTTAGCATTACATAGATTCTCTTAACAAACGCGGATTAGAATAATATAATTCTATTGCAACTTCTGCATATTCTGGTATACGGGATACCGGGTCAGCTAGTAAGATAAAAAAAGATAAAAGAAAGTTGATAAGTCAGCAATAACATTATGTCGAAAAGTATTGACATATATTGACATTAATATTTATGCGATACTAATGTCACACATTAGTTTTGCCTTCCCGGAACCCCTCCACTAACACTTAAACTTTATTGTATAATATTAAAGTTCAAATTGACTCTAAGTATTATAACGAATCTTTTATATAGGAATATAGAAAAATCTTGTTTTATGAATTTTTAAGGCAATTTTTATTTTTTTCTTTCCGCGTGAACCATCGTCGTAGTTCCAGGAATATTATAAAAAAAGAATTAGCGAAATCGGTTTAGCTACCCTCGAGATTAGAGCTTAGCAACACATTCAGCGATTCATTGTTATATTATAGACAGATATGATATATATGTATGTTATACTTTACTTTACTTACTACATTCTCCTGCCCTTATCTTACTCTCATTAGGATCGTCACAACATGTTTTCTCTTCCATTCTCTTCTATCATTCGTCAACTCTGGCTTTACTCTTTTTATATGCATGTCGTACTTCACACAATCCAACACTCTTTTTAGGCCTACCTCAAGTCACACATCCATCCATATCCATTCTTTCTACTATATATCATTCTATCATATAGAAAAGACGTAAGTGCAAAATAAGTACTTACATCTTTTCTATAATGAGCGCAACTTTCACACTTAATACTAAAAATAAAAGAAAATATATGATTCCGAGTCAAACTAAGAGAAGTTAGGTTCATTATAAAATCGCAATACATACCTCTAACGCTTTCTCTCATCACTTATTCCCCGTGGGTTCGGTGTCCCGTAGAGATGCATCATTGAGATGCCTACGTGCCCAACGTGATAGTGATAACATGGAGTGAATTGTGACCAGGGCCGGCTGTAAAACGTTCATCAGATACCGCGTCTGATGGGTGACGGCCCACGTCATTTACCTGGGTGCCTGAATCTAGGCTTCCATTCAAGTATAATAAAAAAAGTAATGATAGTATTATTTTGCTATAATCCACGATTACAGAAAATCTATGTTATGCTTAAAGTGTAGTGTACTCTCAGTGTTTGAGCAATTTTTCTAAAGACCCCAGTCTTTAGAAAAAATACGTAAAATTAAATATAGGCGTGGATTCTATCACTTAACGATGCTTCGGTTACGGAACGAAACGATTGTTGAGATTGTGGTAGGGAATACTGTGCTACTGCAGTGTGGTTTTCGCGGTGCTAATTTAGAGTGTTAAATACACTCTTAACTATACCCTATTGCAATCAGGAATGCTAAATAACAATCCTGATTTCATAAGGCACGAGCACAGATAATACACTAGACTTTCAGCATTACATACATTCTCTTTAATCACAGATTATAGAAAAGTAAATTATCAAGTAGGTATAATAATTTACCTTAAGTAGCTATAATAATAACCAGCATGTAGAATATGAAATATAACGAATATCTTTGTTGTTGTTTCAGGTAAAGGTCTATTAGTAGAAGTCGACTAGCAGTTCCTGAGAATTTCAGTTAATTATTGGATGAAAGAGGGCAAACAACCGACATTGCCATTTACTTACCAAAGGTACATAGTAAAGAAAACATGTAACTACATAAGTATTCTTATTTTATAAAATAATTTGTGTTATGACAAAGCAGCAGGAACAATAACAATCGGAACAAGGAACAATCGGATCAATTCAATTATTATCATAAATATTAGCTCAAATCTAGCTCTTTAAGAAAACTACAAAGTATTTTTATTGATATCACTTCCAATTTAGCGGGTTTCTCTTCACATATTTTAATATAGTTAAAATCTCTTTTTAGTAGTCTGCAATTCATAATATAAAATTAAACGTTGAAAATAATATTAACTATTATTTCGTTATACCGTATATAATCCCACAGATGCGGTTAGAGTTCAGTTATGCAAATATTGCTTTTACAATTACATTATAAAGAGCAAAAATTATATTACAGGATTATGCCAATTAACACCTATAGAATACTGAATACGCCGCATAGAATCCATTAGGAGATTTATGTTTTACACTTACAGCATACTAATTCATAACAGTTAATTTATGTCAATGTTTAGATTAAGCTCATAGATAATGTTGTGAGTACGATACCAGTTTAGTTCAGTCAGTGGTAAAATAAAGAATTAAAATATTGTATAATTTTCATCTTTAAATAGCGATTATTATATAAGTCATATAATGTAATGGATATGTGGAATAAATGGCCTAAATACACACATACCTATTTTTAACGAAATAATTCTTTCCTTGTGATTTATAATTCATATATCTTGCTATTTACATAATTATTCGTCGTGTTTCGAGGAAATTACGGGGATGACGATCAACATAGAATATACCTACTTAGTTCCTTTAGTTTTCTTTATTGATTGAGACGATGACAAAAGATTACATTAAACTTACAATTGATATTGCCTTTAATGAGTTTCTCGGTATTGTGTAGACAATTCTTTATTACTAGCAATTTAAATACTAAACTTAAATTTAGTACGATAAAAAATTATTATCGGCACCCAAAAACAAAAGTTTCGTCTTTGCTTATATCAGGTAAATTCATAAAATCTCACCTTTTATATACATTTGTCAATTTTATATTCTTGTAGGAAATCATAATTTTTATATATATATAAAACCATAATTTAAAGAACACTGGGCAAACGCTTATTTTTCGGAAAACTATATTATTAAATATCTTTATTAGGAATATTTCTCCTAACTGATTAGGCGTCACTTCGTAATCGTCTTAGAATAAGATTATTGTTAAATGAAGGCAAGAAATAATTACAGATAACAATAATAAGTGGCCGCTGGATACGTGCATCTTGGCACATATTATAGAGCGTAGTGATCTAATTTAAATTCAAAATTTTCTTTACTTAAGTAAACTTGCCAACAAGTGCTTTTTAATCGTAAAATTATTCTACTGTTGGTTCGGGATCCAATATGCACATATTATGGAGCGTGGTGATCAAATTTAAATTCAAAATTTTCTTTATTTAAGTATACTTGTAAACAAGTGCTTTTTAATCGTCAATTATACTGCTGGTTCGCTGTTTCTACAGAGAAGAGTCAGCAAGAAACTCGGCGGTTGCTCTTTTCAAAATAATAAAACTAGTGACATTAAGTCATTACTATCTTGTATATGGTCGGACAGTAGCTATATCCATGCATTCTTATAATCTAAATAATCCTCAAAAATATAATAGGCTTTTTGTAGTAGCCCTTTAACAGTTTTCTTAAACTGATGTAATGGCAAAGCTAAATGATCCCTTGAAGAGAGTATGTAAAGCAGTGGACGTCTATCGGTTGAATAAGAAGAATAAACTCTGCAGTCGTTTTTAGAAACCGTAACAATAACATATATCATGTGAATTATGATGTAGAATCAGACTTGTTAATGAGAGTCCTAAATAAGTAAATAAGTAATACAGAACTGACCTGAAATAGTCGTTTTTGCAGAAGATATTGCTGTCACGAGCATAACACCTCTGTTCGGAGTCGAGGGGCATTTTGCATTCGCAGCACCTCAAACAAGGTGTGTGCCAACGTCGTTCCAAAGCTAGGAGATAATATCTGTCTGTGATACGCGCTCCACAGCCAGCGCAGGCGTCTTCAGGCGGTGGTGGCGGTGGTTCGTCTGGGGGCTCTCTCTTCCGACACGACGTGCAATCACGAGGGGAACCTGGCGATGCTGCTGGCGCCACTGGCGAAAGCTCGGCGCCTGCCTCGTATGCCGATGATAGGTACCGCTCACTCTGTTGCTGAAAATACATAATTTCATTACAAAAGTAATAATAATCATCATCTTCCTGCCCTTATCCCACTCTAAGTGGGGTTGGTACAACATGTTATAAACATGTTGTTACAAGATTTGGCTGCGTTTTTACGACCGGCCGCCTGCCTGACGTCAACTTATCTTAGTCGTATTTTACGACACCTCTGTAGGAAAGAGGGTGGTCTATTCTACTAAACTGGATACCACACGGTGGGTCAACTTACCTTAGTCGCCTTTTAGGACACCTCGGTAAGAAATGAGGTTGGTCTATTCTACTCAGCCAGATACCACACGGCGGGTCGACTTACCTTAGTCGCCTTTTACGACACCTCGGTAAGAAATGAGGGTGGTACTATTCCATTCAGCCGGATAACCGGGTGACCTAATTATAATATTACTTTGTAATAATTTGCGATGAAGCAAATAGAAGATATATGCTTAATGTAGCTTGTACTTTACTGAAGCATCATCAATCATCAGATGATGATGCTAATGATGATGATGCTAATGATGATGATGCTTCGGTAACGAGAGAAAGTATTGTTGACTTTTTGGTAGTGAATATGTGCGGTGCTTGTATATTGTATTGATGGTTGTGGCATGTTTATCGTGCATACGTTTTTACGAATCCTGCATGTATCGGGTATGAAAACGGAAAGTGTTTTGTTATTGGAAAAAATCTACAATTAATAAATAACATTCTATACCAATAATTCTTTACTTTTTATGATGGATTTTAAATGTGAATTTTCTATAAATTCTATTAAATTTTATAGGAAACTGAAAGATTTTATCTCCAGATGAGATAAAAGCTCGAAAGACGCTATATTAAGTTTCTGCCTGTAAATGGCAAATAAAAATGATAGATAGATAAAAATGTTTTAAGGAAAATTTAACATTGAGAATTTTCATATTACTAAAAACTTTATAATATTCATACTCATTTAAACTGAATATTCTCATATAAATAATATTATGCCATATTATAAGATAAATGAAAATTTAATGTAGCTCCCACATTATAAAATTAAAACACGCCGCCTTTCATTCCGTATAAGCTAAGAGCCTTAAAATTAACCTTAAATATTCTTTTGGCCTCGTAAGCTTATTTAATTTAATTTTACTTAAGTCATCTAACATTTCTGGTTCCAATTTGATTATTCGTCAAAATTAAAAAGTAAACACTAGTTAAGTGCATATTCTGCGAAGTTAATTACATACAAATATAGGTTAAAATCAGGTAAACTCACTGTAAAATTCTTTTTATAATATATAGTAATATCCCGCGGTTTCACCCGTGTACATACCATTTCATGGCAGTGGAAAGTCTACTAAGTCGGATATATACTATAGATTTATTTTTGTTAACATAAAAGATTTATTAATGTCGGCACAATTATCAATTTTTACAATGTAAAAAAGTTATATTCGAGTTGCGGGTTCGATTCCCGCCGAGGGTCAACATTTTCTATAAATGAATTTGTTGGCCTTTGAGCCTGGGTGTATATTTGTATTTAAGTATGTATTTAAAAATTATATAAGTATATAATTACCAGTTTTCTGTCTACCATAACACAAGTATTAAGTTACTTACTTTGGGGACGGACGACCGTGTGTGTAAGTGTCCCATATATTTATTTATTTATTTATTTATTTATATTCCACAACATGTCATTATTTTGAAACTTTGTAAATTATAATTTTTTACCTCAATCTCCAACTTCTAAAGTGCAAAGTCCGTCATCATTTTACATTTGAACTAAACTACTACTACTACTACTACTTGTTGTGGGTAGGGCTACCATTCATTTGAGATTGACCACACTGGTCCTGTTATCCTTTTACTTTAGGACGTGTCAAGAGAGTCCGTCCTGATAGTATTTATACCAACTGTGTTCATTTGTTGGACACTTTTGTTATATTAATGAGTAAACACGTACAATCTGATATTATTTATACTAATATATAAAGCTGAAGAGTTTGTTTGATTGTTTGAACGCGCTCATCTCTTGGACTACTGGACCGATTTAAAAAAAATATTTCAATGTAAGATAGTCCATTTATCGAGGAAGGCTATATGAGTGGAGCAGCAAAAAAATATTAACAAATCGGCAAAATTAAAAGCTTTCTTTGCGTGCGCTGAGTAAACGGTGTTAGTTATTCCAAAATTATGTATTACAAAATTACAATACATGCCAGTACGTATAAAAAATTTAAATTACCAAGCAACTGCTAAAGCGAAGTAGTTTATGAAATTACATATATATCACTGAAACTTGATACAAGTAATAACTGTTGTAAACTTTTTTATTATACTACAAATCCTAAAAACAAAAAAGCAACAACGTTACTCTCGCCTGTGATTCATAAAGTTATTACATATACGAGTACGTGAATAAGACTAATATATCTGCAAATATATTTAATTAATTCTAATGCTTTATAATCTCATACAAACTTCATGAAAACAGCTAGAAGAGATAACCGTTGATTTGTTGTTTTCTACTCGTACTTGCTTATGTGCAGTTATAAATTAGGATGAAGATAACGGCACAATATGAAAACCGGTAAATGTATTTTTTATTGAATAAAGAAACTTCAGTAAGGCCAATTTAAAACGTTAAATGTTCCGACTAAACATCTGAGATTATTAAATAATATTTTGGAGACGCCTCCAATGTAAATACTCAAAAGGAAGGAACGAAGGATCTTACACCTTATCTCAAAATAGTTAAATACGCTATAATTGTGGTCTCAAGAAGAAACTGAACATATGGCCAATAAATATGAAATAATAGCCATTAAAATATGTAATTACACGGTGACAAAAAACATTTAATATATTTTATATAACTATAAACATTATAAAACTTCACAACATTATTAATTAATAGTTATAAATTAAATAAGTGCAATAAGTAAGAATAGAATTTTGCTATGCCTCTCAGTAAATTAATTCTGAGAAAATGTTGGCTCCTGTAATCGACATTTTCAAGTGTCTTTCAATTACTTACAACTAAACCTATACTCAAAAGGATTCGTCAAATTTTAAGCACATATGTACAATTTATGTATTAAAAATAAATACTTCTTTGTCATATTCTTACACAAAGTTTATTTAATTTAGTTTATAAGTATTAAAACATATAATCAACAACAAGACTAAAGTTTTATGTTCGTTCCGTCTAAACATTTCTTTTACATTTATAATTATTTTTGTAAGAAAATGAAGAGAAATGGTATGAATGGTTGAAACAAGATTTTTATCGCGCATTGCAACGGACATCTAAAAATAGATGTGTTATTAGTAAACATATATAAATAAGAATAAATAAAAATTACATTACATTTTATGTATTAGATTTTTTATTTATAAATAAAAATAAATTAAGCCTTAAACTTATATAAACCTATAATTATGAATATTAAAACTACGCCGTGTGGTTTCCGGCTGAATAGAATATTACCACCCACATTTCTTACCGAGGTGTACGACGTATACGAGGTACACGACTGAGGTAAGTAGATGTCAGGCAGGCGGCCGGTCGTAAAAACGCAACCAAATCATGTGACAGTATGTTTATAACATGTTGTGCCGACCCTAGTAGGATAAGGGCAGGAAGATGATGAATTATGAATATTAAAAGTAACCTAAGGTACGAAAGTTTATTTTATGTGTAATTATGCGAAAATTGACAATTCATATATGTTCAATATTAAAATTATTAAATAATAATACTACATGTAATGTTACTATTTGTTGTAACTTACATAAAATAAATTCAAAAGGCCTAGTGAGCCCTAACTCCATATATGTTTGTATTAAGTGAGGACTTTTCCCATGAAATATATACTTTATATGCCCGCTATTCTAAACAGAGGAAACTCTTTATATCAATAGTGTAGTAAATAATTCTCGTTTACTTAGAACTTGACAATCAATTTTATATATTATGGTGTGACGCACACGATGTTTATAATATTAATAAATTAAATGTTTAAATGTCATATTTGAAATATATAATATCGATACATGTTAAATTTAATTTTTTTACTGCTACAAAGTTTCAAGTCCTAGGAAGTCCTTAGAACTTTCGTCTGAACATATTTTGTTGCTTATGATATTATACTCGATAAATGTTTTTCTTAAAAGAATACGTTATTGTTTAGGCGCCACACGATGAAGCTTTGCATATATTATAAGTAGATAAAACAACATTTTTTTAATAAAACCTAGCTAGATCGATTTTTCCCCCCAAAACCTCCTAAATAATGCTAACGCTAAATTTCATGAATCGATTCAAATTTAAACTTATAAACTACATAATTTTTCGATAACGATTCGGGTATTTTAGTTTTTTTTCCACTGTAATATTAAGGGTTAAGGTAAATGTTTCCGTCGGAACGTTGCATTACAGATAACAAATTTGTTTCAATCGAGGAATCTATTTTAAAGATCGAAAAAATGTTTGACTTGGACTTATAAATTACAAATGAAATAAAGCACAGTATTAATCAATTATAATATTAATATATCAATTAATTATAATTAATTATTAGTATAGACAACTAGTGTTATAATAGCTTTTATTTAAGTGTATAAACTTATTGACTTAATGATAGAAAAGAGCATCATCCTCCTGCCCTTATCCCACTATAAGTGGGGTCGGCACAACATGTTGTCATATGATGGCTACGTATTTTACGACCGGCCGCCTGCCTGACGTCAACTTACCTTAATCGTATTTTACGACTCCTCGGTAATAAAGAGGGTGGTTTATTTTGCTCAACCGGATACCACGCGGTGGGTCAACTTACCTTAGTCGCCTTTTACGACACCTCGGTAAGAAATGAGGTTGGTCTATTCTACTTAGCCGGATACCACACGGCGGGTCGACTTACCTTAGTCGTCTTTTACTACACCTCGGTAATAAATGAGGGTGGTACTATTCTATTCAGCCGGATACCACACGGCGTGACAGAACAGTATTAATCAATTATAATATTAATATATCAATTAATTATAATTAATTATTAGTATAAAAAACTAGTGTTATAATAGCTTTTATATAAGCATATAAACTTTTTGACTTAATGATAGAAAAGAGCATAAATAAGAAATGTCAAATGCCATCGATCTACCTTAACCAAATGTAATTTTACGCATGTACACGTGTTCGTTGGAATAATTATTTGTTGTCGATAAAATGCCATTGTAGCAAAAACTACACAGCTGCCGTATAACTTCCTCCACAGTTTTCTACAATTCCTTATTAATCTCTCACTTCATACACAGTATGAGCTGGGTTACTTTTTTCACTAGCTACTTGTGATCTAATTTGAATTTGAATTTGGAATACTTATTTATTTACTACTTATTTATATGACGGTTACCGACAAGTCATGAAAACCCTTCGCTAGTGGTTACTATTTAACTATTATTTTAGCTGTTGGTTTAACACAAATACATATTTAAAAGTATTTTTCTATTTATTATTTATTTATTGTTATTATAATCAAATATATTTTAAGTCTGTGTTTACTATGAAATGTATTTGGAAATGTTTCTTTTGATAATAATAATAAAAAGCTAATACAGAAAGAAAAATAGTAAACACTATCGAGGATTACTTAGATGATAAGAATGCGTGGACATAGCTACTCTTTGACCATTTACAAGACAGTAATGACTAAATGTAACTAGTCATAAGAATTGTATTTTTAAAAGAGCAACCGCCGAGTTTCTTGCTGGCTCTTCTCGGTAGTAACGGCTTTCCGAACCAGCGGTAGAGTTGACGATTCAAAAGCACTTGTTTACAAGTTTATTTGAATAAAGAATATTTTGAATTTGAATTTAAGTAAGCATCATAATCTATACACAATATAAAAAAGTGTCGCTTCTATTTTAATGAGTAATAACAACATACATTTTCAGAAGATTAGGAATATCAGAATCAGTAGAAGATGAAAATATACAGAAGTAACAATAAAATGGATTTGCTGGATTCCAGCAAAATAATTTTATTGTAACTTCTGTACTATGGAGTTCCGCAAAGAAACGCCTGCTTCTATAAATCGTTAAAAATATATTTAATACATGTATATTTATCTAATAATTGCACGTGATTCCCGTAAAAACTACTGGATAAATTTTGAAGAAAGTTGGTACCTAGGTATAGTTCTAGCTTATATCCTCTATTATACTAAATGTATGATGTAACGTTTAGATTTAAAAATATATAGTTTCCTAATATGAATGGGAAACACTAATTTATGCAGAAAACTTATTTTTAATATTATATATTTAAAATAAAAATGGTGTAGAGATATAATTATAAATAATTTATAATGTCTATTATAACAAAATACCATATGAACCTCATATACCAGTACGTAATAGTAATATGCAGTACTAGTAATTTATAAATGTTAAGTACTGTAGTAGTAATATCTTTTATATTTAAATGAGTTAATCTTGTATATGTATATATAGTATCTGAATTTCGGAAATGGCTCCAACGATTTTCATGAGACTTAGTATGTCGGGAGTTTCGGGGGCGATTAATCGATCTAGGATTCATTTAAAAAAAATAATTTTATGTCTTTTTTCAGGCACTGAAAAACTGCTATAATATTATTTGAAAACATAAGCTAATTACACTGTCATTTGTAAAGTCTTAATAGCTCAGTGCGGAACGCGCGCATTAAAGATGTCAAAATACCCGGAATCAAGCCCCTATTTTATTTTCATTTATTTATAATTATAAAAAAAATGACCGAGCAAGGCTCGATCACCCACGTACTATATATTTATATATACAGTACTTTATAATACAGTATAATATAAACGGTTAAATTGTTCCACTCCAAAGACTGAGATATAATTCATAACAAAATTTATACACAAACAATAATTAAATTAAATATACTGAGTTTGGTCCAGTCATAAGAAGTTGAGAAGCTGAGTAATTGTTGATAAAACGATTTGAAAAATACCTACCATAAAACTGAATATAATTAACAGTAATAAATCTACTTTTACAATTTTTTAAAATCACTTTAGACGTAGAGTTTAGTAAGTTTTGGTGGATTTGGTAACTAATTGAATTAAATTGGGTGTAATTTTCGCGCCGTCAAGCGCGGCGGAGCACGGCAATTGTGAATCCCATTATTAGTTATTGCTCATTCAATTAAAATTAATGTTCGTAATAATAATAATTATGTTAATCAAGAGTTTCTCTGATGAGATACATCCGAATTTTATGATTCTTAACTGTTTCAGTTAACAGCATAAATATAAAGAGTTCATTCATATTATTTCAAATGATTTAGAACTGTGATAACCGAACGGCAAGACTGCGTGCCCCTCTTGAAGTGTTCCTAGGTTCAAACCCTAGCACGCACCAATGAGTTATTCTATTTAAACTTATGTGTCTAATTGATATTTGCAATTTATCACACGCTTTTCGCTGAAGAAGCCTTTATATCTCTGGAGGGTTCGTATAACCTACCAATCCGTATTGGAGCAGCGTGGATCTGAACTCCGACACTTCTCTCCAAATAACGAGAGTAAAGGCTTGTGCCCAGCGGAATTACGAAAATATATATATATAGCCTATTGATTTAGTGTTGCTTAACAAATATGTTTTGTTAGTCTTCCAACCAACTACCTTGATTATTGGTTGCTGGACGAAATCTGAGAGTGGCTTCTGCAGCAACTTTAAATATTAATAAATAAATAATAAATATATAGGACACTTACACACACGGTCGTCCGTCCTCAAAGTAGCTTAATACTTGTGTTATGCTAGACAGACAACTGGTGAATATATACTTATATATTTTTTAAATACATACTTAAATACAAATATACAAATATATAATATTATATGTTTATGATAAGTATTTTATCTAAAATTGACTATGATGATAGTCAATTGTAGATAAAATATAGATTACACATTTAATAACTTATACAATTAAATTAACGTAATCTTGATTTACAAGTAGAACATGCCCGCTGACATAATGATTATGATGAAAAATGAGAACCTAGTTGTATGATTTTATAGAACAGAATAGATAGAGACGCTTCTTTGGTCTGGTCTGGTCACATTAATATTCAATGCTTAAGTCGATTTAACTGTACGTCTGTCTGTTTTGTCTGTATGTTAAGAATATTATTTAAATTTAAAATTTATACACTTATAGGTATATGAAGAATCCCGTTTTTTCTTTGGGAAAAGGTTAAAAATACATAATTGAACGTATATTCATATTTAAGTTGACGCGCAAGAAGTTGCGGTTACCGTTGTATTATGTTAGTGTGTGTTTTTGTATTTCACATTTATCTTATAAATAAATAAATATATAAGACACTTACACACACTGTTGTCTGTCCCCAAACAAGTAACTTAATACTTGTGTTACGGTAGACAGACAACTGGTGAATATATTATACTTATATATTTTTTAAATACATACTTAAATACAAATACACAACCAGACTCGAAGACCAACAAATTCATATATAGAAAATGTTAGCCCTCGGTGGGAATCGAACCCGCGGCCCACGGAGCTGAAGGCTGGGTTGTCTGGAAGAGATCACTGCTTAGTGATAAGACCGCCCTTTGCACGCTTTACATTATTATTAGATTTAATGTTTTCTGTTGTTTGTTTTTATGTTTTTATTTATAGTGTAATTTTGTGCAATAAAGGTGTTTATCTATCTATCTATCTACCCACTGCGCCAACGGGCCAGTCAGTCTTATTTTTATCGTGGATACATATTAAAATTATGAATAACGACTAAATATTAATACGATTCCGATGTACGTACTAAAATGTTTATCGGCATTGCGCCGCTGCACAATGTGTAGCTATCTATGCTAATATATTGTGCGAGTCCACAATCTCTCGGGCCACCGGATGAGTCAACCAGCCTCTTCGACCTCGAATGAGTTTATTGTATGCCCGTGTATTTTCACTTGTACATACTAAGTGGAACGAGTAGACGAATCTCGCGTTACCCACGCCGTTGAAACTCATGTGTAAGATTGACGTGTAGACATACTTTTTTTTAAATTTGATTTAAAAGCTTACTAGCAACGCCGTGTGGTATCCGGCTGAATAGTATCCCCCTTATTTCTTATAGAGGTGTCGTAAAAGGCGACTAAGGTAAGTCGACCCGCCGTGTGGTATCCGGCTAAGTAGAATAGACTACGCTCATTTCTTACCGAGGTGTCGTAAAAGGCGACTAAGGTTAGTTCACCCACCGTGTGGTATCCGGATTAGTAGAAAAGACCACCCTCTTTCTTACCGAGGTGTCGTAAAATACGACAGAGGTAAGTTGACGTCACGCAGGCGGCCAGTCGTATAAACGCAGCCAAATTATGTGACAGCATGTTTATAACATGTTGTGCCGACCCCACTTAGAGTGGGATAAGGGCAGAAAGATGATGATTAAAAGCTTACTAGCAATTTCGGTTACAAATTACTAGTAAACTTGTTAACACTTCAGCTAGGCTAAATGCTTGTGTAAGGAGTGGGATCACGTCGGTAGTATAATGGCCGGGATTCCAACCCACGACCTCTCGATCGCTTAACTAGGTATAATTTATGATATGTAGAAGCGCGCTAAGCAAAAAAAAATTATAACGTTACATAAAATGTCACAAATAAATATTACAAGGAAAAAATCAATAAATTTGACGGTAAAAACAAAAATAAAACATTGTATGATATACTTTATTTATATTTTATACTTTGTTAACGAAATAAAGTAGCTAGATGTGGTTTTATCGTACTAATATAAACTTAAGTTATCATTCGTTTTATAATGATAAATATTATGACAAACTATTTTTTTTTACAAATAGTTTATATGCAATAAGTTTTTGAATGTCGAAGTTTCTATATTTCATCATCAACATCCTCCTGTGCTTATCTAACACTAAGTGGGGTTACACAACATGTTGTCACATGATTTTGCTACGTATTTTACGACCGCCCGCCTCAGTACGAAAGAAGAAAGAGAGAAGTCTGTTTTACTCAACCAAATACCACACGGTGGGTCAACTTACCTTAGTCGCCTTTTACCTCCGTAATATATATATATATATATATATATATATATATATATATATATATATATATATATATATATATATATATATATATATATATATATATATATATATATATATATATAAAATATGTATATCTTTTATATATATCTTTATTTATTTTTTTCTGAATCTCGTAAACAGCTCCAAAGATTTTCATGAAATTTAGCATGTAGGGGAAAAGTGATATAGCTAAAAAAAAGAAATGTCGTTATATCCCTGTTTTCGGGCACTGAAAAAATGGTAAATGATATTTGAACTGTCAAACGCAAAGCTGTATTGGTAGATTGGTACATAAAGAGGTAAAAACTATTATTTTATAATAACTTAAAGTCATCGGTAAAGCAAGTATCCAAAAAATCTAACTTAACAACCGTACAAAGCAAAATTTGAAGCTCTTTCTTTATTTCACTTCAATTAACAAATACATTTTTCTGTACAGTAATTTGGTTTTATAATCTCCCCGTAAATATTATCAAGTAGAACCAAACTTTTAGACTTTTCCTGACGATGGAACAATATTAAATGTATTTAAGCACCTTATTTTACTTAAGAGGATCCGCCTTCGGGTATTTCGCTCAGGTTTAAATCTGTTACAATTAAAGCATTCTACTATTACGTATCAAAATTTTAATATTTTCCATTTAAAAGCTACGTTTATAGCTTTAGGAAAACAATAAACAGAGTATATCTGCAAAAATCTTGTATGTATTTATATATATTCAAATTCAAAATATTCTTTATTCAAATAAACTTGTAAACAAGTGCTTTTGAATCGTCAACTCTACCGCTGGTTCGGAAAGCAGTTCCTACCGAGAAGAGCCAGAAAGAAACTCGGCGGTTGCTCTTTTAAAAATATAATTCTTATGACTAGTTACATTTGGTCATTACTGTCTTGTACAGGGTCTAAGCAAGCTATATCCACACATTCTTATCTTCCAAGTAATCCTCAACAGTATAGTAGGCTTTCTGGATCAGCCTCTTTTTAACAGTGTATATTTTCGGAATCTCGGAAACGGCTTTAACGATTGTCCTGAAATTCAGCATGTAGGGGATTTTGGGTGAGAAAAATTGATCTGGCTAGGTTTTATTTAAAAAAATCGTTTTATCCCTGTTTTTGGGCATAAAAAAAACAAAAGTTTACTTTTAATTTATTTAATATTTACAACACAATCTTCGCCGTGTAATGTTAAGTTAGCGTAGCTTATTCGGGAAACGGGTGGTCGCGCGAAATGAAAATACCTAGGATCGACCCCCACCTACACTGTTATTTTTTATTTACTTTTTTTATTTTGTAAAAAATTACCGAGCAAGGCTAATAATAAGACAATTCACGACAACAGTGGAGAATTTTTTTTAACAGATTTCTTGTTTTATATTTCCTGATAGGGCTATTTAGATTCCAATATCTTCAATATCATCCATTGTAATCATTACTTTAGTCTTATTATTAGATCTAAGCACTGCGCCGGAACGATAAATACTTAGCGCGGTTTTTAGGGTAGCATAACATCTAGCCGAGTTACATATACATTGCCAAACTAACGCTAAAACTGTTATTTGTAACCGTTATAAAGTTGTAAATATGTCTCGTAAATTTGCTTTTATAAGTTTGTTCTTCTAGCCTTTGTTTAATTAAACGCAATGCGTCTTGATTGATGATTAATATTAACATTAAATACAGAAAGACAATTTTTCTCATAAGTATAGTTTTTTATATAAAACCAACCCAGATAGTAAAGACATGTTTTCATTAATACGTTAAGTTTATGGAACAATAAAGTAAAGTAAAGTAAAATAAGGGTCTCTTACGATCCCACTGTTGGGCAAAGGCCTCCTCTCTCTGTTTTAAGAGAGAAAGGTTGGAGCTAAGAAACCTACCGCACTGCTCCAATGCGGATTGGTAGGTTACACGTACCCGCAGAATCCTCTAGAGATATGCAGGTTTCCTTACGATTTTTTCCTTTCAAAAGCGCGCGATAAATTGCAAATATTAACTACATAAGTTTTAACAGAAAAAGTCATTGATATCTGCCCGGGGTTTGAAATCGTGACCCTCAAAAAAGTAGCATGGTCTTATCACTGGAAAAATAATAATAGTATATTTCTCCATACATTCTTTTTTTCTAGAACAATATTTATATGAAAACATTTGTCCCGTCAGGAAACATTTAAATGAGCCCTGAAAATAAAATGATGTTTGAGTATGATAAATATACACGCCACAATGCCCACATGAATTTAATTTTGAACGTGGATAAAACATAAAATTTTTGTAGATTTTCTGAAATCGTGTAAATTGTCAAGTGTTATTACACGTTATTATATCAAATTCTGAAAATAAGTTAAATGCATTACCATTCACCACAAAATATTAAAATTTAATTCATCAAATAAGTGAATCGAAATTGGATAAATGTGTACACAAAGTTAACTTTTTTGGAATATTCTATAAAGACGGTACGGCTTTTTAACGAATTAAGACCAAAAGTAAAAATATATTTTTTATTTATCTGAAAACTATATAAGAGATTCATTTTAAAATTATGCTAAAATTAAATATGCCGTGTGGAACCGCATAGGTGTAGATAGGTATTGTAAAAGGCGACTGAGGTAAGTTATCCGCCGTGTGGTATCCAGCTGAGTAAAATAGACCACCCTCATTTCTTACCGAGATATCGCAAAAGGCGAGTTGACGTCAGGCAGGCAGTTGGTCGTAAAATGCGTAGCCATATCGAGTTACAACATTTTTTCTAACATGTTGTGCCGGCCCCACTTAGAATGGGATGTGTTTTTGGTGGCGACGTTTTATAATACATGTGGTTACTAATCCTGCATGTACATATAAGGTATTTGAACGTTTTCTGCTTTCTATACTTAACGTTACCTAGATTCTTTTAACAAATGTGGATTATATCAAAGTAATGATTTCATAATTTCTGTACTATGGAATTCCGCAAGAAACGCCTACTTCTACAAATCAATTATTAATATATATGTAAGCTATCAATCTGGGTGTAAGCTGCAAACCTTCGTTTCATAAAGGGTTGGAATTTTTAAAAATTGGGTTAATAACAAGCCTATAAATAACTGTTCTGTAAAATTTCATGAAATGAGTCGGGCAATTACATTTACATGTAGGTAATTGATATATTATACATTAATAGAGTCATCATCCTCCTGCCATTATCCCACTCTAAGTGGGGTCGGCACAACATGTTACAAACATGTTGTCATATGATTTGGCTACCTATTTTACCACCGGCCGCCTGCCTGACGTCAACTTACCTTAGTCGTATTTTACGACTCCTCGGTAAGAAAGAGGGTGGTCTATTGTACTCAACCGGATACAACACGGTGGGTCAACTTACCTTAGTCGCCTTTTACGACACCTCGGTAAGAAATGAGGGCGGTACTATCCTATTCAGCCGGATACCACACGGCGTTATACATTAATAGAGTAGTATAGATAATAAAGTAGAATAAAAATGTCGAATTACTTCATTCACGAATTTCCAATCCTGTAGCCACCAAATTCGAAAGTTAAATTCTAAATCAAAAATCTTATTCTTTCCTATAGATTTTCATATAGGTAGATTGAATATTTTGAAACAATAATAATAATAAGCTTATCATTTTAAATGTTTTCACGCCAATCTGTCATGGTCAAAAGGGGCGATTTAAACCAATTGTAATTTTAGTCATAAATAAACAAGTTCTAATTGTAGCATTTTATTAAATCATTTATTAAAGAGAAGGTACGAGAGCGAATAAAATAAGAACACTTTCTAACGCCAGAAAAAATTCAAAAAAAAAAATTAATAATTTATTTTGCCTAATCTTTTTTTAACAAAAAAAACCCTTTAACGATTTTACTTATTTGGCACTTTTATTTAATAACATATTTTATTTTTATTAAAATTGTAGCGGTAAACGCCATTTCGTTTGCCGTTTACTCGTAAATCTCAAAATATCCTCAATTGTGCACTATTTCATGTTCCCAAAGGAGGAACGGGAATAATTTTAATACCACTCTATAACCTAAATTACTTCCAACCGAATTTTATAAATATTGATCCAGTGGATTAGCCATAAATGCGCAACACACAGACATTCACATTTTATCATTCTCCTACCCTTATTCCAATCTAAGTGAGGTCGGCATAACATGTTTTACACGTTTTCACATGATTTGGCTACATATTGTACCACCGGCCGCCTGCCTGACCTTAACTTACCTTAGTCGCCTTTTACGATAAATCGGTAAGGAATGAGGGTAATCTATTCTATTCAGCTGGATAACACATCCAACCATCGACTGTGTTCGTAAGACGCTCGGTGACAGGGAACTCTATAATTGCTTTCTGGCGTCGCGGCGAGTTCTTTATCGGGGCATAGATGACCTCTCTCTTTTTTTTGAGAGACGGCTTAGAGCTTTTTTTAAACAATATACTACGCTCTCAACTTCAGCGATACTTCTATAACCAACTGACCGACGGATAACTCAAAAACTCGTTAAGAACATATTATTGACATTTCACATAATAATAACTGATAAACAAAATATAAGTTTCTTACATTTGGTTTTAGAAACTTCATTTGTTACGTTATCGTAAGAAATAATTGGAAAAACAACGTATAACATATTATTTACTTACATTTTAACGATAATAGGGATTAGTGAGCAGTAAACACGTTGGTAGCTTTTGCATACATTTTTAATTTCTCGGATATACGTTTTTTATCGTACAAACGTCCATAAATAAGACTAATGTCTGTAATTAAGAAGTTAAAAGTGTCATTTGTGATTTATTTATACTAACAATATATAAACCTAAATAAATAAAGTGTTTGAACGGAATTCGATCGTGCCAACGGGGCCGACGGCAAAAGGTTAATTATGTAGCCAGCTACGATAAAACATCTAAGGACCAAATTGAATTCTTGTGTCTTAAGGGTATCTCAAATTTTATTACACCTACGTATTATATCAAATTTTATTGACGCTACTTGCTAAAAACTTAATGACGTTTTTACAACTATGTATCAAAACTGCCTTCTACGCCTCGTCGTTTCTCGATTCGAAGGATGGGACACAAAAATCAAATCACTTGGCATTTACAGCGGAGTACGCAATGGCTATTCAATTTTTTAACAAGTTACCTACTGACATAAAAGCATTACACATATAAAAGATAAAAAGTAAAGTAGCGGCCTGTTACTAACCCACTTCTGGGAATAGACCTCTTCTCTCCGTTTTTGGAGAGAAGGATTTGAGCTAAGACCTACCACGCTGCTCCAATGGGAATTAGTAGGCTACACATATCTCTAGAATTCTCCAGAGATATGCAGGTTTCCTTCACCAGAAAGCGTGTGACACATAAGTTATAATAGAAAAACTCATTGGTGTTTGGCCAGGGTTTGAACCTGTGACCTCCTCCAAACAGTCGCACGGTGTTAACGCTGTGCTATCACATCACAGCTTTAGCTTACACACAATATTTCTCAAATAAATTAATAAAATGGTAACAAAAAAAAGTTTTACTGACTGGAAGAATTTTTCCAGCGTGACAAGATATGATAAGCGTGATAAGATCAGATATACAAATGTTTTTTTTATTTTTACTTATTGGACTTTTACTTTTACTTTTACTATTTACTTTTTATTCGACACTTTATTTTATTATTGCCTATATTATTATTAACTTTATTATTTTACAGTATATCTGAATTTAGTTCTCCATGCCTTATAAGAAAATGAGATTGTTGAATTGTAAATTGTATTATAGTTACTGTAAATTGTAATTGTAACATCCTGTAAACCGATTGATTGAGACCGATTTCCGATTTTTTTGTATATATAAACAGTTTTTCGTAATTCTATGGATATATGCAAGCTTCATCACGATGATAAAACACGACAAACCCTAGTACCAACTAAGATCATTAAATACATAGGTGCTAGTCTAAACCTAGGTAAACCAACTTTGATAAAACCTCTTTAGCCTAAATAGTTATTAAAAGTAACAAATGTAATTTTTAATACATGTATAATAACCGAAACCGACGGCTTATCATATCGATCGCGTGCAAAGAAATTGAAAGAGTGGATGGTCAAAGTTCGCTCTTCACAAAAAATATTATACAAACATTTCCCTACGAACTTGAAAGAACGTTAACGTAATATCAAAAAGTTATCCAGCACGTGTTCAGAGTTTACTATGAGCGTAATTTGATATACTTTTCTAGGTCAACATGATAGCAGCCTCCAGACACGCGACTTTATTTTTGTACGTAAACACAAAATATATTTAGCGCTTATATGTTATTTCTATTGTATTGAGCCGGAAAAAGATGTCTGGAAATAACGACGGTTTTTCTTTGAGAGTGAACTCGGGAGTAAATAAAATGTATCTTTTTACGAACTTAGACACTCGTAAGAATTTTCTTTAAAATCCACTATGGCCAAATGGTTAAAACGCGCGCCTCTTCACTAGTTCAAGTCCCGAGCAGGCATTTCCAAAAATTTATGTGCAATTGAAACGCTTTATAATGAAGTAAAAAATACTTATAAAACCTGCCTACGAACTTAATTGTGAAATCAATAAATCGATTGTGAAAACTGTATCCTACTCTTTAAGGAGAAGGGAGACTTTTGTCCAGCAGTGGGACAACAGTGGGCTCCTACTATAGTAGGGGCCTACTATAGTACATAGTGGTATACCACTATGTACTAACTCTTCATTAATAATACCCGGTATGGTTGCGCTCAATAACAAAGATATGCAGCATCACGATTTTTTGGAAAAATTTGGAGGGAAATATATGATTAGAAGAGCAATGTTACAAGAACTCGACAAAATACAACATTTAAATGATTGTAATAATGTAATTCATCCAAATGAAACAAATAAATCAAACCGACCACTACAGATATCCACATATATTAAAGCAATCTGTAATCAAACAGTCTTTACATATAAATAACTAAATATATGAAACACACACACGGTCATCCGTTCTCAAAGTAACTTAATATTTGTGTTATGGGTGACAGACAACTGGTAAACATATACATATATAATTTTGAAATACATATACATATACAAATATAATTTTGAACTAACAATTTGTTTATAGAAAATGTTGGCCCTCGGCGGAAACCGAAACCGCAACCCGCGGAGCTAAAGGCAGAGTGACTGCCAAATGCGCCAACAGGCCAGTCGATTTATCGGAAATTTATCGGACCTAAAAGAAAAATAATTTTCTAGGAAATAATCACTCACTATATAAAAGAGCTCATAAATATGTATTTCCACAAAAATAATTCTGAAATTTATATTAATTCCACAATCCACGATCCACAATTATCAACGAGATTATTCCCTGTTATTGAAGGTATTATTAATGTAATATTTCCTACTACACATATTTGTTTGTTACTATGTCCTTTTATGGGTAAATTACTACACAACGTAAAAATGACTCATGTATAGTCGCTTATTCCTACAATTAATGTTACATTAAACGTGATACATTAAACATTAAAACATTGAAAATAATATATAACAATATTGCGTATTTAATTATATATAATTTTCAATATTAAACATGTTTTAATTTTTTAAAAGTATAAATTTATAAATCAAATCAGGATTAATTCAATCATAATTTTCAAAATAGATTTAAAACATTCGTTATGTATATTAAACAAAATTACTTATATTGCAAAAATTCATTACTTAATAAGGTTTTTGTTCCTAGATAAAAATAATAAATAATATAAACTACATATAGGTATATAAACAAGCTTATTTTAACTAACACAAAATGCAGTTACGTATATAGCATCTCACATAAAATAAAAATAAATGGGACACTTAGGATTTTTTTTAATAAAGATATTGTAAAAACATATGGTTTAATTCAATATCGGAAATTAAAAAAAAACTATTCAGTATGTATGTTAAATTCAAGATTTGTAGAAATAGCGATTTGTCTATTTCGCTTCATAAATAAATTAATTCCCATCTGACTTTAATACCTATATAGCTAGATTCTATAAAACCTATACACAGATTTCTCAAGTTCTTTAACAGTGACAACCTAATTATTTTATATTCACCTTGTTTCATACGAATTACAATAATTATTAGATAAATATAAACGAAAAAAGGAAGACCGGCGGCTCAGTGTAGGTGTCGGCTGAGATATTTTGAAAAGAATTATGATTTTTGTTGTTGTATGCCACAACACTTATATTATTGATTCGACGATTGATTTAACGACTACAAAATTTTCGGTAAAATTACACTTCGAAGTGATTCAGCGTAAATATTTACGATATATTTATGCTATGTCCTAGCATTTAGTATATGCATTAGCAACAATACAAGCAAACACAAAAATATATTTTATGTAATTATTTTATAATATTAGGGAATGATTAGCTATATACCATTAATGCAAAAATATACATAAAAAATATACTTTTCTTTACAAGTAAGAAAGAATAAAATAGTTCTAGTAAAATAATTATAATAACAGGGTTATTTAATGTCGCTCTACCGTTATTTTTCTCTACTTGCTGCTCTACTGAAGAATTTAAATAATTTCGATTTTAATGTCTAAAAACTAGTTTACCAAAGATTACGCACTCAAATTTCTTTGTGTACATATTGCTATTTAATTCTTGTAATTTTATGGGAATTCAGTATGTAGGAAAAAATCATTCTATTATTATTTCATGCTATTAATAGATCATTATTAATTTTTCATATTAATAATAAATGGCATAATGGACGTAGGAGCGAACGTAACCGCTACTCAAGAAATGTTAACAACTTAAAAGTTTTATGACTTCTAAGCTGTCTTTGAACTTGTAAAAGCCCGGTAAAAAGTTTTGAAAAAGTATGTACACTGAAAGTCTTACCCAGTGCATCGCCCCCCTCTCTTCGTACACTCCCATCTGGGGGTCAATTTTTCCGTTTTCTATTTTCGAACGTATGGGCCTCTGCCCCACTACACTTTGGCACTCACACACGGCCCGCGGGGCATGTCAACGTGCGCGGCGCGTCGCGTCGGACTCGCGACTGCGGCCGCGCTGGTTCCCTGGCCGCGGCCGGGAGGAGGCCTGGCCCCGCCCCCGACTCCGCCCGCCGGTCGATGAGACGTTGAGGACACGGGCCGGCTGTTTTTTTTTTTTCACCAAAGTTGTCATTGAATTTTTGACGCAACTTTTTTTGCAAACGAATTGCGCTCAAGCGGCTCACTCTTGAAATAGTTTTAGTGCGATCAATCCGCTATTCGCACTATTTTTTTTACTTTTTCATACTTTTAAAGTTTGTTAATTGAATCCGCCGTGTGGTATCCGGTTAAGTAGAATAGACCACCCTCTTTTCTTACCGAGGTGTCGTAAAAGGCGACTAAGGTAAGTCGACCCGCCGTGTGGTGTCCGGCTGAGTAGAATAGACCACCCTCATTTCTTACCGAGGTATCGTAAAAGGCGACTAAGGTAAGTCGACCCGCCGTGTGGTGTCCGGCTAAGTAAAATAGACCACCCTCATTTCTTATCGAGGTGTCGTAAAAGGTGACTAAGGTAAGTTGATCCACCGTGTGGTATCCGGTTAAGTAGAATAGACCACCCTCTCTTACCGAGGTGTTATAAAGTACTACTATGGTAAGTTGATGTCAGGCAGGCGGCCGGTCGTAAAATACGTAGCCAAATCATGTGACAACATGTTTATAACATGTTGTGCCGACCCCACTTAGAGTGGGATAAAGGCTGGAAGAAGAGTTTGTTCATTGAATGGTTTACGTGGCGATTCACGGTTTCATACTTACTGAATAAAGAGCGTAGGTGTAGGATTACGTTTCAGCGAATGAATAGAAAACTTTTTCTCGATGTTTGTTTACGTTAGTTAGGTACCTAAACACCCACGTTTTATAGTAAGCGTAGTACGACTATTGTCACATAGTATTCTAAAAATAAAGTGATTTTTGTTGACATTCTTTGATTCAAAAATAAAGGAATATTCACTTTTTAACGGATAATTTTATTAACTTGAAAGATTGACAAACTACGTAGATACCTAGCAGATTCATATCTAATTGTTTCAAACCTTTGGTTTATGAAAATCTATTTATTTATTTATGTACCATAAAAAATATTGGTAAAAAAGTGTACATAGGTATTATATCATACTCTGTAGCAAATACATTCATTTAACTTCTTATATATAAAAACGAATGTTTGTCTGTGTCTTTTATAGACTCTGAAACGGCTGAACCGATTTTAATGAAAATTTCGGACAATCTTTAGAATGGCCCAGTAGATGATCCTGTAAAGTATGGTGGCAATCGTAGTATTTTTATTATTGAGTTCTGTTTCGAGGGGAATTTGACCAGACTTAGCCGCAGCAACGCGTGGCCGGACAGCTAGTATATTATGTTACAACATGTTTCTAATAATGGAGGTCTAGGGTTCAAACCCCGGGCAGGCACCAATGAGTTTTCTAGTAAAACTTATGTGTCTAATTGATAATTGCAATTTATCACACGCTTTTCGGTAAAGGAAAACATCGTGAGGAAATCTGCATATCTCTAGAGAAATATGGAGATATGTGTAACCTACCAATCCGCATTGGAGCAGTGGTAGGTCTTAGCTCCAATCCTTCTCTCCGAAAAAAAAAATGGAGAGAAGAGGCCTATGCCCAGCAGTGGGATAGTAACAGGCCGATACTTACTACTTTATGTTTCTAATACAACCTCCTTCATAGAGTTGGTCATTAATGTGAAAAAGTATTGTGGCTGTCATTATGTGTCATTGAGTTGTTGAGAGAGTAAATCAAATCAAATTTATTTAATCAATCAAGTATACAAAGATGGCATATACAAAAAGGCTTAACAATAAACTTCTGTTTAAGATATTAATCAGATCCGATTATTAATCAAGAACTGGCTCCCTTCCTAGATTTTTTACAATCTGTGTGAAGGAGAACCAGCCCTCACCCTTTCATATTAACAGAATACACTTTATATGTTTACTAGCTTATCTGGTTAATTTACATATACTAAATATTAGTGATAATTAAATAAGCAGAAAATGATACTGTAATCTACCTGTAAGTGTGTCTGTGTGTGTGTGTGTGCGTGTGTGTGTGTGCGTGTGTGTGTGCGTGTGTGTGTGCGTGTGTGTGTGCGTGTGTGGGTGCGTCTGTTAGTGCGTGTTTGTGTTTGTATGTGTAAATGTAAATGCGCATAATAACGTGAGCGTTTGGTTTTGCTAGTAGGAGCAAAATATGGTAAAAATTAATTTACTACCAATAGAAAATTTTCAATATCATCATATGTTTTATCTTTAAGGAATGAAATTACTTTTTGTTTACAAAGGGCATAGGGAAAATTATACCTATATAGGTAATATTGCGTTGACCTTATTATATAGGTATGGGCCAAGGGAAAAATAAAAGCGTTTGATGCGTTTGAGGAGTTTGAAAGTAAATGGGTTGACTTTGGGAAAATTGCAATTGTTTTGGAAACGATGGAGTCGAGAATATCTTAACACTTTGCAACAGCGAGCAAAGTGGATTACTTCGACGCCTACTCTTAACGCGGGCGACTTAGTCATTATCAAAACTAACAATATGCCTCCTTGTAAATGGCCTTTAGGCCGTGTAGAAGTCCTACACCCTGGACCAGATTAAATATAATTTTTTTATACAATTTATTAAGTTACTGTATGCACATGTTCATATAGTTGTTAGATAATATCAAATATCCATAAGTACTTATAGAAAAAAGTTGAAATTGATGAAAATGAAAGAAAGAGAATACGGGTAATAGAAAAAGAAAAATTTTATATAAATGTAACTGTTTAATCTATTAGGTAATTCATTTTAGTAAAAAAAAAAAAATTATGAATAGATGCTACTAGGTAAATATATAATTACTTAAGACAAATATTTAAGATAAGTTGTTACAACATGTTTTTAATACAACCTCCTTCATAGAGTTGGCGATTAATATGAAAAAACATTGTGGCTGTCATATTTTTATGTGTCATTCATTGAGTTGTTGCGAAAGATTAAATGGGTTGACTCTGGGAAAACTGCTTTTTATTTATTGAATAAGTATAAAGGAGATATAACGTCGTTTATTATAAAGTATTTTCTAGTGCTTTCATCTCCTACAATCCATAACAGCTCTCGAGATCGCTCAGTTGCGATGCGAGTTGGTTGTATACGCCTAACTACTCTTTTCAGTTTTGGGTGTAATTTTATTAATTCTGTAGTAAGGTTTAGTTATTAATAAGGTTAGGTGTAACGTGGGATATAAACCACAATTAATTTACATTTTAATGAACGGCGAATGTCACTTTCAGCGTCAGCTTTTCATCTTCTCATCATATATTTTTCAGGTCAAACATCATATATTTCCTGAATAGATGTGCATGTCATTTCAGATCCTGTTCATGCAACAGGAATAGGATGACATTGAAAAGAGCCATCTATTATCGACCTATCACACGACAACAGTCCACACGAACGAAGGAAACAAAAGCTAGTAAACCATTAAATTCGGTAAACGCATTGTTCCGAACTAGAAGTGCATTCGATAGTTGACGAGTAAAAATCGTTTTTATAGCTGTGCTGATAAAGTTTATTTTTAGTTCGTCGCACACAGCAGACTTAGCTTCGGTGAGCGAACCGTTATTATAACTTGGTTTTAAAGTTGGCAGTTTCATTTATTTATCCGTTTTTGGAGAGAAGAGTTGGAGTTAAGAACCATCACACTCCAATGCGAAATGATAGGTTACACATATCCCCAGAATCCTCTAGAGATATGAAGGTTACCTCATAATGGTTTCCTTCACCGCATGTGATAAATTGCAATTTTCAATTAGACTCTTAAGTGTTAATAGAAAAACTCGTTGGCACCTGCCCGGGGTTTGAACCTGTGACCCTCTCGAAAGAGTCGCACGGTCTCACCGCTGGCACAACTTAATTTGATATGACATGATTTGACGAACAGAGTTGATAAGTTACAAATAACTCCTTTTTAAATCATGTATGCAATTAACGCATGCAATGCATGTATGATTCAAAACCCTTAGCTATTTACTACCTATTTCTGCAACACCACAGACGCCATAATACCATAGTATTATTTTGGCTTTGCGATTTTGTCATGGAGTCTATCTCCTGATGATGCCTGGTGATTTTTTACGTCTATTCACCGTTTTCCGCTTTCCCATTCGCATGTATACCTAGTGCGAGTTTTTTTTTAAATATTACGTTAGCGTAACGTCAATTTGTGTGACGCTAAAACAGCGACATCTAGTGATCGCTCTTGAAGCTTTACACAAATTGATATTACGCTAACGCGATCGAGTTGGTTTAAAAACTCGCACTAAGCACACTGAGGTGTAGTGTTCCATGCCTGGGAAAGTCTTCGTGCAATCTGGCCTTGATCCGACCCAACATAGGTGGGAACAGACGCCAATAGATATTTTATATATAGTATAAGAGAAATTATAATTATTATAAATAAACTACAATGAACTCCCGTATGGCCGGAGCGGCTGACTGCCAAAGTCCCTGCCCCTGCTGCGTACTGGATTATGGTGGTCAAATTTGAACCATCTTCTCCCTCCTCCATCATCCCTCCATGAGACCTAGAGGCCAAGATGCAAGCTCAGACCTACTGCCGTCGAGTCAAAGCCCGTGCATCGGAGGGGGACTCAGCGGTAGTAGAGGTGGACTGGCGGAGGGCAGCTCAGACGGAGCTCACCCGCCAATGAAGACGGTGGCTGGAATCGCTCAGTTCAGAAGTCTGGATGATTTTGGCCATCCAGCCCATTCTCCAGGGCTGGGTCGCCAGCAGGCATGGGCTCCTCACCTTCCGTCTGACACAGGCGCGTTCCAGACATTGTAGTTTCGCGAGGTATCTGTGGAAGGTGACCCGACGCGAAGCGTCTGGTGAGTGCCACGAGTGCGGCGCGTTCGACACGGCGCTGCACACGCTCGCTGGCTGACTAGCTTGGGCGGTTCAGCGATCGTGGCGCAGGTGGGCCACGATCTCTTCTTGTCCATCGTGGTTCGTGCCGTGGTAGACAAGGATAGATCATGCATGCAGCGATGGCTCCGTCTGCGAAGACGTTATAGCGCAGAAGGAGGCGGTGGGGTGGATTCGGGAAGTCGAGTCCTTGGATTAGATTGCGGCGGACCGCAGGCAAGCTTGTTTGCTCAAGACCATCGCGTACCGCCCAACGGGTACAACAGCACATCACACTACAACGTGCCCTATCCCCGCCACCAGTAGCGTGGTGGAGCATACAGGTTGTTTTAGTCGGTGCGAGTCCGACATAACCGTCACCTGTCCCCGTCGGGCGGCGGTACCCATAAGGGGTAAAAGTGAGTTTGTTATACTCGACACTCATCCCTCATAATATAATTCGCTTCGGTTGCGAGACAAAATTATTGTTGAGATTGTGGTAGTGAAGGTGTGCAGTGCTAATAATGTAGTGCAGTGTTGCTAGAGCTGATTTATTGTGCCTGCATAACGTATGCAGGCACGGGTCGTACGCTCTACTTTTGTATTAAATAGATTTTCTCTAATCGCGGATTATAGCAAAATAATGTCACTTACCTATCATTATTACTTTTGTCGTATTAATAGTATAATATTGTAATATAGATACAAGAACATTTTAATTATAAACGTTTTATCGCTCTAATGATGGTATAAGTATTCTAAAAAATTTATAAATACTAGTAAAAGTCAAAATTTTATTTTAGTTCTTATTTTTGTTTTACGATTTTTGACAAGGATTGTCAAGGGCTGCCGCTGCACGTTTAGAAGAACTTTTACCTGTAAAAAAACAAGGCGGTAAAGATAGATTCAAAAATAATACGTTAAAATACTACACCTACACCTGTACTCAGATTTTAGAAAAATATTTAAAGAAAAGTAATAAAATAATGGAAATTGATGGATCTCCGCAAAGTAACGCATAATTCTATGAATTATTTAAAATACTCTATCTTGAAAACAGGCACTGCACTGAATGTATCTGTTAACAATAGTATAGTAATAACGGCCTGTTACTATCCCACAGCTGGGCATAGGCCTCATCTCCCCGATTTTTGGAGAGAAGGATAAAAGCTAATTCCTACCACGCTGCTCCAGTGCGGATTGGTAGGTTACACATATACCTAGAATTCTCTAGAGATAGGTATGCATAATTCCTCGCCATGTTTGCCTTCATCGAAAAGCGTGTGATAAATTGCAATAAGTTTTAATAGAAAAACTCATTGGTGCCTGCCTGCTAAGGGTTTGAACCCATGATCTCCCCGAAAGAGTCGCGCGGTGTTACCACTGGGCTATCACAGCTTCTGTGTTAACAATACACTGAGTTAATTGTGATTAATTGGGACGGTAAGATTTTTGCCAACGACCGTTTTATGTGACGACATGTTAAAGAAACATCGCTTATCCAATCTGATTACCTAGGAAATCTATGTATCTCTTACGAAATACCTTTTCTGAATAATCAGTTCATCATCAGATACCTTTATACCTTCCCCTTTCTAGATAATCAGATCATAAGTTTTATGCATTAAAGTTTTACATTATCAATTGCATGAAGAAACTAAAATGAATAAAAGATTTAAAACGGATGAAGACAGAATCGTATGATAGTACCCGCACGTCTGGTATGACACAATGTTGAGTAACAATAAGAAATATAGGTTAAGGATACAAGAAACATACCACCCCATACTTGTATATGAGCTCGGGTCGTACTATACGGGTAGAAAGCCTGATCAGACCCAGAAACATTCTCCAAATGCGGTAGAAGCCAGTTACGCACGTAGGGACAACACATCAAACAGTACTTGGCACAGTCTTCACTTGGTTTCCGATCAGTTCTATAATGAAGCCATCCGTACCATTCTGGAGTTATCTATTAATATGTAAAAGTATAATGTTACATGTAGTACTCATAACCTTGCTTGATAATATAATGAGTAAAGAAAGAAGAAGATCACTACAAAATAACTATGTTCTCTACTTTGTCACTCGTTCGTTATCCTAATGTTTAACTTCTAGTGTCCTCCACCCTATAAAATTTATCAAAATAGGTCTCCAACGTGTTGCGTTATTTAATCGATTAACAACAAAGAACTTATGATAATACTTTGCTACTATAATACATTTTCATCATATATAAGTGGTAGACAATAGGGTTATTAATTCATGCTAAATAAGGGGTATTAAATCATGCTGTGTGAAATTTAGATCACTGATTTTAATACCAGTAACACTGTCGTAAGTATTTGTAAGATGTATACTGCGTCCATCATATTATCAGTCTTTTGACAGCTCACGCTCATTAAGTTTTGTATTGCTTACGTACAAATATCATACAAATAATATTTGTACTTTATGGATGGGTACCGCCCACTTAGTGATGTCACACATAATGGGTTACTACGATTATGCCACAGATTAAAAATAATCGGTAGAAATCGATGTTACGAGTATTAAAAGACATTTAATAACATTATATAAAGTTTTACTTTCTTCTTAGTTAATACATGAATACAAATAAAACAATCAGGATATTTTAATTTATTTTATTAGCACGAGTCGTCGGAATGATAATCAACACTAGACTCCTCCGATGAGGAGTCTTCAGTAGCAGTTATTATTAGCTCTTGTGTAGATAATATATTATCAAACGCAATATCACGTTCCCAATCAGAGAATATTACTCTTTTAGTTCTTTCCACCACACTTGCCCAGTTCTCGGCCGTTACGTGGGTGCAAGCATTTTTTAGCAATTGCAACATTTTATTCGCTGTGAATGGGGGGCTTGTATTGCATCTCGCAGCATGCCCTTTTACTTGTGCCCATATAAGTTCTATTGCGTTGTACTGGCAGTGGTATGGAGGAATCCGAAGAACAGTATGGCCATATTCTGCTGCCATTTCATTGATTACATAGCGTTTTGCTCTCTTTTTGGTTTTTAATATTTTTATTAATTCAACTTTTAACATTGAGTCGTCCACATTTTCTCCATTGTCCCGAAGCCAATTAATTATTTCATGCTTTTTATTAGCCTGTGTTGGCATTTTGTCAATTTGACGGGAGTGGTAGGGCGCATTATCAATAAAAATTATTGATGGTTCTTCCAATGAAATGAGCATTTTTTTGAACCACTCTTCATACACATTTGCATTCATCTCTTCGTGGTAGTCATTTGATTTCTTCGATTTAAATGCCAACAGTGCGTCTTGTACAAATCCTTTTGCTGTACCTGCATGGCAAATGATTAGGCGCTCACCTTTTCCCATTGGTACTGAGGAAGTGGAATCAGCAGTATCATCAGTCCAGAAACGAGATAGTGTGTGGTTAGCGTTGAGCCATGTTTCATCCGTGAAAACAATATTTGCCCAATCTTGTATTTTCTTTGCCTCTCTTAAAAAATCACAACGTGCTATAGCTATATCTGTGCGTTCCATTAATAATTTTCTTTTATTTAACTTTTTATATGAAAAGCCAATTGTGTTCAAAACTTTGACCAAAGAAGATTTTTCACCATGAAATAGACCACTTCTTTTCAAAGAAACAATAAGTTTTCTCAAAGTTGGAATTTCTTTTCTCAAGTAGTAATCTAGTTTACGTAGGTTATCATTAATCGAATTACTTAGGTACGTAATTCGATTAATGATAGTAGGTACTATAATCGGAATGGTATCGCATACGAGAATCTTTAGGACATCACTATCGTCAATCTGTCAAAAGATGGTTAATATAATGGACAGTGTATAAGATGAAGAAGTTGAGTTGAGGAACTACATTTTCTACTTTTTCGTCTTTCAACCGACAAACCTTCTTCGGCGCTTTACGGTACGGTGTCGCATTCCAACATCTTGAAAACCCCCAACACAAAGCGATTCTTCGTACCATTTGCCCCGTACGTTGGATTCGAGAAATGCTGAGCAACATCGGTAATTTTTTAACGGATCTCCTAATTCTTGTCTCGATCGCGTAGTTAGTTTAAGCTCGTTCCATCACCCGCAGCTTTGATCTTTTTTTGAGTATTATACCCAGTGGCCTGATTTTGGACCTATGTATTATCAATGGTACATGCACTATACGAAGATGTTGGTTAGACAATTAGGTATTTAGGCTGTCAAGATGTCGCGTAACTTACCAAGCCATCATATATCCAGATATTAGTCTACAATTCCCAGTACTGAGTTCTGAACTTCATTAAACTGAATTGTGACTTAGAAGAGGTAGAGCACGTTGGAATTGATTTTAACCTTTCTCATTATATTTTAAAGCACACGTATTGAGATATTGTGTTGACAACAATTAGGTACAGAGACTCCGCGGGACTATATTGTTTCTAAATCTAAAGTTGCGATAAGTTATCATTCCGAAACTTATAGACATACCCCAATGCAAAGATGTCCAGCGTTGTTTAACACTTGGATATAATCATTATAATAATAATCGATTCGGCATCTCTGAGCGACTCCACTACGGTCCATATTTCAACTAGGTTTGGGAAAATTAAAAAAACCATGTTATACTTACATGACTAGCATCGTATTCAAACTTCACCGAAGGGTTAAAAATAACCCACCGACTGCGGCCTATCATGTAATAAGGGTTTTCATAATACGTGTTGCCCCAACAATCCTTGCCGACAAGCTTTCCTTCCTATTGACAGAATATTAAACTGTACTAACTCTATATTTTTAATTTGATTGCGAAGCCTATCTGTAGGTATTTATTTAAATTATTCTTCAAATTAATTAATTTATATATTCTCTCAATTATTTATGCAAATGATTTGAAGGAGACTATGATCTAGTATCGATAAAAACTAAAAACCGAGTTCACGATTCTTCGGTACCTACTCTTAGTTACACCGAGATACCTAATCAAATGTTCCAACCGCGGACTTTGAATAAGATCAAATGAAAGTCCTGAATTATTCTTTAACTTCACATAACTTTATAGTTTGATTGCTTGAAACTAAAAAAAGGTACTTTACTGAAAGTATTTCGACATTCAGTAAATATATTCTATTTGCTTATGAAGAAAGTTTTCGACATAAAACGAATTATTTCTCATAAAGACAGAGATGTATCCAATCATCATTCTTTATATAAGTGGTTTTTTTATTAGTAATACTCGAGAAAAGTATTAATGTTTCTTTTATTTCTCACACATTTACGATGTGACACTTACTTTTAAAGTATCAGTTCGCCATAATCTTAGTATGGATCCGATTGGTCCGCCATTTTGCATAATAATCCTTCCTAGACGAAACAATTTATCAAACGCTAACAATTTAAATACCATAGTGATCGATCGCAATAATAATAAAATAACAGAATAAACGTAAGGGTTAGACGTTAATGTGATTTATTATAGGGTAATATTAACGAACACCGTTAACCAGAGCAGATTGTTGTCGGTTGGGTGCTCTCGTATAATAAATAGGTTACTAAATACAGTTATCACAAATGTCTACTGTTCTGATACCACAAAAGTATATAAACACTTTCGTTGACCGTTACGTTGCGGCCATATTAATCAAGATTTTTTTATCAAGGACCAATTTTTCACTAACTGTTTAATTTGACATATTATTTACTTTTTAAATTACATAGAGCTATTAATCTAGAGTAGGAGAGCCATAGGCAAGCCTGTAATGCTGGGTACTCACGCAGCGACTTTGAAACTTTTGTGTCCACCTTCGACTCGCAGGCCCTCTTGGAGGCACAGCAATATACTACAGGAAGTCTCTTCACTGCACTCCTCTAGATCCCCCTCGACTTACTAATATCGCCTCCGTATGTCAGTTAGGGATGACCGGCCATCAGCCGGTTATATTAGCATCAATCTATCTCAGTCCGTCTAAAACTCTCCTAGAAAGCGACATTAGGACTCTGTTAGGACTTGGAGACGCCGTCTTACTAGGCGGGGACTTCAATTCAAAACATAGTCAATGGAATCGATCGTCTCCAAATGCCAATGGCAATCTTTTACATAGGCTCAGCAACTCTCCGTTCCTGAACTTTGATATTCTGGCTCCAGACGAGCCCACGCGATACTCTCGGCCTACCCATCCCATTCCGACTGCCAGTACCATCGACATGGCACTAATCCAAAATATTACCCTTCAGCTACATAGCATACAAGTTATTCATGACCTAGACTCGGACCACCGCCCAGTCTTAATTCAGCTAGGACCCCCTCCAACCGCGGTTTCTCGAAACAAAACCATTATCGAATGGAAAAAACTTAGCGAGCGTCTCCAATCTCTTGATTCAGACCACCTCAAAAAGATTCCTGACCGTATAGATTCAGTGGAAACTGCAAAAACAGCGACCACTCATCTCACAGCTCACTTATCTGATACTCTTAAGGATTGTTCTAGGGAAATTCCCGATAACTTTCGTTGTCGAGAACTACCAGCTGATCTGCGAGAATTAATTGCTAAAAAACGTGCTGCCACTAGGGCACGCGACAGATATCCGACCCGAGAAAACCGGAGTGCGCTCAATAGATTACAGAAAGAGGTTAAAGAAAAATTAACCTGTTTCCACAACGATTCCTGGAATAGAAAGCTCTCGGAGATCAAGCCAGGACATCAGGCCTACTGGTGCTTGGCGAAATCTCTAAAAGCCGATGGGTACGCAGCCACCCCACCATTACTTCGCCCGAATCTCCCACCTGCGTTTGACGACGCTGAAAAGGCCGAATGCTTGGCAGACAGTCTGGAAAACCAATGCTCTCCCAACCCCAGTGTACCCGAATTCACCGAATTCCACTCCAGAGTGGAAAAGGTGGCAGACAATCTTTCCGCAACGACTCCCGAAAGCGAGCCGTTACTTCCCACTACCGGAGAAGAAGTCCGAACCATAATTAAAAACCTCCGCTCCAAAAAAGCTCCCGGTCCTGATTCCATCTCCAACAGGGCACTGAAGTGCCTTCCCGACCAAATCATCCACCTACTGGTACTGATTTTTAATGCCCTCCTTGCCGGATGCTCCTTTCCTGACGAGTGGAAAGAAGCTACAGTGATAGGTATCCCCAAACCGGGAAAGCCTCGAAATCTCCCGATTAGCTATCGTCCCATTAGTTTGTTAAATAGCTTAGGAAAAATATACGAGCGAATTATCCTTGCCCGATTAAAATCCGTAGTCGATACTTATAATCTCCTTCCCAACGAACAGTTCGGATTTCGTCCAAAACACACCTGTGTTCAACAAGTGCACCGCCTCACGGAGCACATATTGCAAGGTTTACAAACCAAGCAGTTTACAGGTGTCATATTCTTCGATGTCGCCAAAGCCTTCGATAAGGTCTGGCATGCAGGCTTAATCCACAAGTTGCTCCTATTAAATATACCTGACAGACTCGTACTTATCATACGAAACTACCTCACCAATCGTACCTTTCGGTACCGCGTAGACGGCACTCTATCATCTCGCCGCCCTATCCGTGCCGGTGTCCCTCAAGGATCTGTGCTGGCACCCTTATTGTACTCGCTCTACACGAGTGACATTCCACGGGCGCCTATTAAAGAGCGCACTCATCTTGCCCTTTTCGCGGATGATACCGCTGTATTTACCACATCTCGCCAACCTCAAGTTATCACTAGACGTCTCCAGAAAGCGGTAGACAGCCTCGGACGCTGGTTCCGCCGATGGAGAATCGAAATAAACCCTGATAAAAGTGCAGCTATGCACTTTATCGGTAATCGCTTCCGATCTCACATAGACACACCTACGGAAATTTCCCTTTACGATACACCAATTCACTGGCAACAGAAAGTCAAGTACCTAGGTGTCACCTTCCAACCTTCCATGACCTTCCACGAGCACATACGCATAGTCTGCAATAAGGCTGCGTATGTCATGGGACGACTTTATCCGATGTTATGCAAGAAAAGTAAAATGTCACTCCGCAACAAAGTGACACTCTACAAAACTTGCATAAGACCAATAATGTCCTATGCGAGCGTTGCGTTCGCGCACGTTTCAAAGGTCAGATTGCTCACGCTTCAAAGAATGCAAAACCGATTTATGCGGACAGCCACTGGTTGTCCGTGGTTCATGCGGAACGTTGACCTCCATAGAGACCTCGACCTCCCTACCATTACTCACCTCTTTAAACGTTTTTCGAAGTCTTACTTCGAGAAATCCGAGGTACACCCAAACCCTCTCATTTCAGTTGCTGCCACTTACATCCCAGTTAGGTCTGACCACCGAAAATATAGGCGTCCAAAAAGCGTCCTATATGACCCTGACGATCAAATAACGATCGCAAACACAGAAACACGTAATACACACACACAGCGTCTTCGCCGGCGAAGACGAGGTCCCAGATTTCTGACATCGGTTGGTCGTGGCTTCTTGCCACCCTTCCGTCGTCGTATTGACTAATCAAAGTCATACTATCAGCCCTCCACTACACGTCGCCCTAAGCCGTGGTCCGGCCTCACAGGAGGCACCCTTAGGACGACGTTCCCCGACGCTAGTAGAGCTTCTGCGCTCTACTCTACGCATTTCGCAACCTCGGCGATGCTTCTGCGCTCGCCCGTCCCGCCCGGTGACGCTGTAAAAGCCGTTAGGGCTAACAGCATATTGTCAATTCGAAAAAAGTGTCCACCTTAAATCGATCGTTCATTGTCCATTTGATAGTAGATGGACCTATGGAATTTCGAAATTATACGGAATTTCCGAATTCTTTCGGAAATTGACATTAAGCAGAAATATATACGGAGTCCGCACAGCAGCAATATCGCTGGCGACCAGCGCTGCGTTGCGTTGACCCGGTCGCCGCATTTCTAGCGATGTTAAGGCGCTGTTAATATTTACTTAAATAAATAAAACTCGCTGTTGTGTATACTCTACTTAAGTAACGTAATAAATAATTGTTTTTTACATTTATTTGTAAAATTATAATATATAATAGTAAAAATTATAATGTAAAATTATAATACCTATATATTTTTTTTATTTATTTGGAATTTTTTTATATATATATTTGTTCATATGAGTCGTTACCGAGCATTAAGTAAAATAAAATACTTGTTGACTCTTGCTAGCCCTAGCACAGGCTTAGGTCTATTTGGACATATTTCTATACACCAACAACAAATGTAGCTACTCTATTCCTTTTCTCTCTATTATAAGTGTAAAATGTACTTCCTATAATTGGTCAATAAATAAATAATTAATGATAGGGAAGATGAAGCTCATATGTTTATCCTTTGTCTAATCACACATAATAAACAAAGACAGATAGATATAGGTTCATATGCTTTCTCTTTATTGTATTAGGATACGTTTTAGGCTTGCTTTCCCACTCTAGTATAATAACTATATTATTTTACCTATAAGTAATTTTTTCTGCTTGTTTCAGTTATATGTAGAATTTTTTTTTTTTCAACATACACATGCTGATTGATTGATGAAATTGCTGTCTTCGATAAAAGTGTAATGTTTATTATTTAAAGTTTATATTTTGTTAGCCGTAAGAAATTTGAGATTCACCTCCCATCCGATTGCCAGTATTTGGCTAAATATTAGTACTTCATTATTAAAAAATAAATAAAACAACAATTATGAAAAGCAACATAATTTATTCACTAACAATCACTTGTTACAAAATACAGTTTACTCACAGCCCAATCTTAGAACAGAAGATAAAAATATTTTTAGTATTTCTTGATTAAATGAAATGGAAGAACCAAGTGATTATTCAGGAAGACTAAAAAATATGATATAAATCTTTGTTACATACACTGTGCATTAACAAATGTTACTACAAACCATAAATAACGACCGTTTTCCTAAGTTTTATGGCGTTTTGCCAAACATATATAAAGAAACGGCAATGAATTTGTGAGATTGAATGAGACTTTTTTTTTAACAATGATAGATTCGTGTTTCAGTTCTTCTCATATCTCATGTGAAGGTAAATCATGATGACTTAAGTACATATTTATTTAATAAACATATAACAATAAAACAAAATTACCCTATTACTTATAAATAACAAATCACATATCATTTTTATGTACTATTAATAAAGATTATTTTACAATTTACTTTTTTAAACATATAAATAACACTTTTTTTGCTAAACAATATATATAACAAAGATTTGTAACATTAACATAAATATAAGAGAATACATTGGAACCGTTTTCAGCGTGAAAATATTTCACACATCGATTCTGCACGATTAAACTTAAGTAGGTTATATAACATAAATATCAAAAAGTTACATATAGTTCTTACAAAATACTTTTATCTACTTTGGCTAACTGTGGTACCCAAATGTTAACTGTTCAAAAAATAATAATTTATATGGGTAATAATAAAAACATTTATAAGAATTTAAGTAAAGTTAGTAAGTTAACAATCTGGTATACAAATCCCTTCTTTTCATTTAAATATAAGTCGCCGATTGAATAAATAAAATTTTAAACAAACTATAGACTCTGAATAAAAATAGGGCGAAACAGTCTTCCTCGTCAGAAGTATTATACAGCCAAAACCATAAGTAACAACTATATACTCGTCTGACACAACTTAATAATATCTGTCGTTTATTACTCATGTAAAAAAAATATTTTCAGAACAGACACATCGAGAACCTAAATAACAATGTATAATAAAAAAAAATATGAATTAACGAGATTTCAAAAAATATAGCACTTATTTTCATGGCAGATTTATAGGTATAAAAAAATAAGGATTTAGAAAAAAAATATTCATTATACAATAAGTTTGAAGAATAAAATCTTAGTAATAAACTAAATAGTAAGTAGGTAAATATAAACGGAAACCTCTAATTCAAATCTACTTCCCAGTCGTGCGTATTTGTTAAAAGTTTAGTTTCTAAAGTACCAGTCCAGTGGTTATTTGTTGAAGATAAAAGAGGTGAACTGAATAATCTAGCTAAAAATGCTCATAATTTGAGGCATTTGTAAGTACTTTTTTCTATATTACTTACCTCAAATAGATTTGCATTAGTAACGGGGATGAATGGATGTATAAAAATTACCGATTTATTAGATTATGGCTTGTTGTGTCGCGAAAGATAATTGTATTGGAATAGCACCCCAGAATAGGAAAACGAAGCGTTGGCAGAGACAAGCAGTTGACCAGACAAAAAAGGTAGCAACGAGCAGCTTGTTCAAGTTCAACCAATAATGGATTGCGTGTGAAGGAAAACCCTTGTAGAGACCTATTTCTAGTATTACAAATCCATCGGTTCCAATAGAAGACGGAGAGAACTTAAAATTTCTGTCTATCCAAAAACTATGTAAAGAAAAACTCATATAATATAAATCTAATTGCACAATTTAAAAAACCTATATATATCTGTGTATCTATATCTGTTCTAAAATATTCAAAACTTAAATTAATAAAAAGAAAATGATAAACAGTTAATTTTTTTAAAATAATTCAAATTCCAATATATTAGACGCCAGTGTCGTCTAATATTAGCTCATTATTATTATGCCATAATTTGAAACTCAGATCTTTAATAGCGTGTCTATAATTATTCGGATGAATCACACATCAGTATATAATCTAAACACAAATTAAACTGTATCAAAATAGATTTTTAGCGTTCAGGGTAGGTCTTTTACATTGAAGAATAAAATAATTTAAACCCTTATCTTCCTGTTAGAAAGAAAAAAGATGCAAATATGAAGTTATGATTAATAATATCGTTACAACATAAATAATTTTCAATCTATATCTTCAGACTATAAAAAGTACTGTTATTTTCACATAAATATTTTGAGTTCGGGATAAAACAGCGTGGTATAAAACCCATTATTGAATTTCTAAATTTGAACCTTAAAAACATCCTGATATAAAAAAAGAATATTAAATAATACACTGAAAATAATTATATGGTCTTGATTAATGCAACACGTTAAGTACACAAAGATGCATCAAGTAACCAAATTAAATTGTCAAAATGTTATTTATTTAAAGGCGATTGTTTTCAATCACAAAAATTTTTGGTATTGCCTTAAAAATAAAATTTTCTTTTAAATATACTTTACAATATAGATTTTTAAATAAAATTTCAGTAGTAAAAAAGCACACATAAAAAAACCTTGATAAAAACTGTGATCTCAAATATTGCAAATAAAAAACTTATCTTTACTTGTTTTATGTAAGTATTATTAGTTAAGTATCCAATTTCTAGATTCTACTGTTGTAAAAAAATTGTGAAGAAAGATTTGATACTTTAATTTTAAATATCGTGCAAATTTGCAAACGTTGGTCAAACAGTAACGTTTTTGAGATTAAAAATTTTCAAGAATCTTTGGAATTGTAGATTAACAATTAAGTACACCGAGTTTTAAATAATCAAACTCCCCTATAAATTTTAATTTAATTGTTTCAATAGCATTTAACTATGCGTATATTTTTTCCTGTTTGCCATTTCCTTATTAAAGTAATTCCATAACTTTTTCTTACCAACTAATAGGATAAAAATTAATAGTTAAAAAGTGTAAAAATAAAATATTAAATCTAATCGGGATCTGATCAATTAAATTATATATTCTTATAGAATCTAAAATTATAATAGTATTAGGATGTATATTAAAACTTATTTATGCTTACATCAGACCATAATTTGGCACAACTGTTTTGGAAGAACGAGAATTATTAACGTAAACGTTTTAACATTAAAAAAAACAATACTTAAGTATTCCTATTTAAAATCTTGGTTATTCAAGACATATATAAAACTGACTTAGCGAGTTTAAGTACTCATTTAATATGACAACATCAGACTCCAGATTAAGGCGGAAGTGACCGTTATACAGAAGACCGAACAGTATAATCTACGCGTTGCGTTAATGGCATACGAGAAGGTATTCAATTCATTTGAAAATAAGGCTACTTTGAGGTCGCTTCAGAAATGCTGTATCGATTAACGCTACATATAAGTGCTGAAGTGCTTAGTGCTGAACTACAGTTGCATCTAGCAAATCCTAAAAACTAATATCTCTTCGAAGTAATTATAAAATTTTAACAATTCCAAAAATATTTAATATATACTACGTTACAGTAACTGTTAATGAGTTACGATCAGTAGTTAATATTAAACGAAAAACTTTCGCATCACAAAAAATTTCGTTGTGTAAATATAAACACATTGATGTACATATATGTTCTTATAATATTTATATTAATTTTGGTTTGGTTAAATGATTAAATATAATGAGACCACTTATAAAAAAAGGAAATTGGGTCGTCGATTTCCGCACATCTAATCACTCTTATTTCACAAATAAATATGGAAGACGCTCAACAAAATTAAAATCTTATTACAAATATTTTTGAACAACTTCAAACAACCAGAAACTGTTTATTCCGACATTTAAGGTGCCATTGTTCATATTGTTTTTAGATAGCACAAGACAAAATTACTTATTTATACTCCATTTATATTTTATTAAGCTATTTCTAGCAGTTCACTACTTATTTTATACGGCTTTATTGTTCATCATTTTCTTAAACATTGTTCTACACATACGGATGTATACAGTGTGTCAACAACTTTATTTTCCAAGATTGATTAAGAAGTCACTAAGCTCGTCAAACTGATCGGCTTCATGACATATTAGACTATATATATTATATATTATAGCATCAATGGTGGATTTTACTACGTCTGTTATTCTGTTTATTGCCATTATTATCAAATATTTAAACAAATTCCGAAATAGATACTAATACAACAATTTTCATGTCTACAATGGGATTAAATATACAAAAAGATCTAGGTAGATTCAATTCCTTTGTACTCTTAAATTTTTTAAATTTCATTTCAAACAAAATCCTAAACACCATTGCGTCATAATTTAAGAACACTTACTAAGCACATCAATGATTATATTTCAACTGGATTCAACTTTATAATTCCAGTGACCCGGTAGTAAGGTCCAAGATTGTGTTTATAAAGATACTGGTATTAGGATAAAACAGTCGTTTTACTGTTAACGACATATGACCCAGATTCACTGATTCACCATAATATATCAAAATTAACATATGTAAAAAAATAAGGCCCAATTATCCTAAGTCTGGTTATCTGTGGCACAACATTTAGATCATAAGATCCATGGCACTAGATCGGTAGTTGGCACAAAATTCTTCTACTTTTAGTTTAATACACTGATAAAGTCTGTTCCATAAAAGCTTATAGTATTATATCTTCTCAATTCAATTCTTTAATGAATTACAGATGTCGTGCATTGCAAATTTGGCTGTACGTAGTTTATCTTGAAAAACAATGTATAATAAATTAAATCAACACTGTGTTTAATAAATAATGTTTTTATATTTTCGTTTGGCTAAGACAAAGAAATTTAATAAATTAACTTTATATAACTATTTATATTATTAGTGGAAGTAACAATTTCTGAATGAAATTCATTATGAATATTCACGTTTCCCTCCAAAACCTATGTTTCAATTAGTATCCTTTAAACCTAATATTTCCACCTTATTTGCGCTTTAGACATCGTTTCTAAAGATAATTCTAAACAAAACGACCGCATTCAATACTTATTTGACATTTAAAAAATGTTGCGTAACAATTTTTTTATTAGCACATTATTGTACGTATTTTTGCATAATTTTGTAATAATTCTTAGACATTGCTTTTACTATACTACTTAATATGAATATATAATAATAAATACGAATATTACTAAAGTTCCTTTAATTTTATATTTCTTCCTTCCACTCTTTTGCCTAAAACAAAAATCGATGGTGGCGGAATATTCTTATGAAAATGAACATTATTAATTTTCAGAATAGAATAGAATGTTGTAGAAATTAGAACTAAGAAATAAGGTTATCCCTACACTTACGAAGTACACTCTTAGTGTTTTAATTTGTGCGGTACATAAAAATGGGAAAATGGATAATACAAGCAAATAGTACATTTAACGAAACAGATATAACAATGCAATAAATCATAACCAAACCAATTACCACGTACTAAATAAAAATGGAAGATCGAAACAATTTTCACATCTGAACATTTACGGATCACGGTATTGCCCGAAAAAGCTTAAGCCAAATATGCTGTTAAGGATCTTTTCAGCCTTCCTACAACGTTCATGTTAAATTATAATAATAGATAATTAGTTACTACATTTTATAAAAATTCTACTTATTTGAGGATTACCCCAAATCGAAACATGTAAATATTTTCCCCTATAATTGTTACCGTATTAAATTTTATAAAAATGCAAAATGCACTATTTAATTTCATATCACTCGCAACAAAATGTGTACGAACTCTTGAAAAACGGGGCATGAGGCAAAGTGTAATCGTACCTGCCCGAATTCTCTCACTGAGACGTACTATAACGATGTTTTAGATCGCTTGTTCTTTTACTTTATTGTTTATTTACTTGTTTAATAAATATATACTATTAAAAAAAATCTAAAAACATTTTCTAGATTTTATGTATTATCGCTTACACAATAATCATGATAATCATATATAAATTTTCAACAGTTATTTTTATCCGCAAAAGTGTAAAAGTTGTCTATGAATTGATTTCTACATGACTTTATACATTGATAAATTGATTTGATAATTTTTTAATTTCATTTTTTCGTTGGTATCAAACCAAAATATAGGCAGCATTATTTCTTTGGACTAATGACTTGAAACGAGTACTATTCATAAAATATAAGAGTTGATTTCATTTCATACTTGTCCTCTATATTAAGAATATCTTTAAGCACATTACACAATTTGGTATGTTACATACTAAAATTTTACCACTTATGTTTGTGTCGAACCATAAGTACCAGGCGGTGGTCTGTATTCTGCTGGAAGTGCCATAACTTGTTTTTTGGCAAATGCGTATTTTCGTACACCAATATTCTTGAACGTATTCTCACGACGGCAACCCTCGCTAGAATAGATATATTAATTTCATCAAAAACTTTTCTATAAAACAAAATCATCATGTCATACTAAGTTGTTATATATTTATGAAAATGTTAACGGATAGCGCACTCTACATTAACATTTGATTTTGTTTCATCGCGGATTATATAAAAGTAATTGCTATAATAAGTAGTAATTGGTAATTTATTTGACTTCTAATTTTGCATATTATAAAATGATCATAAGTGTTTCAGATTAATCTCATAGGTTATTTAATAAACATTTTATAATAACATTATTTTTATTTAGTACGACGCTGTGATAGCCCAGCGGTAAGACCGTGCGACTCTTTAGAGACGATCATGGGTATAAACTCCAGGCAGGCACCAATGAGTTAGACGATCATGGGTATAAACTCCAGGCAGGCACCACTGAGTTAGACGATCATAGGTATAAACTCCAGGCAGGCACCAATGAGTTCGACGATCATGGGTATAAACTCCAGGCAGGCACCAATGAGTTCGACGATCATGGGTATAAACTCCAGGCAGGCACCAGTGAGTTAGACGATCATGGGTATAAACTCCAGGCAGGCACCAATGAGTTATTCTATTAAAACTCAGTGTCTAATTTATAATAGCAATTTATCACATACTTTTCGGTGAAGGAACACATCGTGCGGAAACCTGCATATCTCTAGAGAATCTGCATTGGAGCTGCATGGTAGGTCTTAGCTCCAACCCTTTTCTCCTTAAACGAAGTAAGGAGACCCAACAATGGGATAGTAACAGGCCGTTACTTTACTTACTTTTTTTATCTCGTACGGAATAGTTGTGTTTGTTCCATTCTCGTCTACACGTAAATTAAATCCAATATTTCGAAAAATCTATTAGAAACAATTACCTTACCTTCTCATAATGTTAAGGGCTTTTTTCATTTCGTGCTCGGCGAGATGATACTCCATAGCAAGTATAGTACACTGTTCTAAAGTAACAGACATCCCAGTTCTGTCTTTAGCACTTTTGCACGATGTGAATCGAATACCTGAAATATTTAAACAACGCAACTGTTGTTTATTGTATATTGTGCCAGCAGCTTTACTCGCGTAATTTCAGTCACAAATTTTTCCCGAATTGAAATTTTGAACATAGATGTAGTTATCGTGAGTTAATAATAAGAAAATATTAAATAACTTTCACCGTTTATTTAGCGCACGCAAGGAAAGCTTTAAATTTTTCCGTTTTCTCAATATTTTTTATTTCTGCTCCTCTCCTATTCATCTTAGCGTGATGTTATATAGTCTATAGCCTTCCTCGATAAATGGACTACCTTACATTCAAAGAATTTAGCGAGATTAGCGCGTTCAATCAAACAAACTCTTCACTTTTACATATTAGTATAGATATTTCTTAATTAAATTAAAGACATAGACATAGATGCATAAAGCTTAGTAAAACATTTTATATGGTAAATTAAAATTCTATAGGTATAAATAATATATGCGTATAATATATATAATATTACTATCCCACTGCTGGGCATAGGCCGCCTTTCTTTATTTGGAGAGAAGGATTGGAACAAAAACCAACCACGCTGCTTTAATGCGAATTGGTAGGTTACACATATCCCAGGAATTCTCCAAAGATAAGCAGATTTCCTGATGATGTTTTCCTTTGCCAAAAAGCTTGTGATAAATTGTAAATATCTCTTAGGCACATAAGTTTAAATAGCAAAACTCATAGGTGCCAGCCTGGGATTTGAACCCATGATCCCCTGGAGAGAGTTACACGGTCTCACCGTTCGGCAATCACAGCTTGTGTAATTTACGTTTTCTTGGTGAAAATTTCCAAAAAGTATGCCACTCTGGCTCGTCCTGATGTACTCGTTAAATATGCTATGTATATTTTTAGTGGTCAAAAATTATATGAAAATCAAGAATTTTCCCGCTAAAAATTATTAAAGGCTTAATTAAAGGAACGACATTAATTATGAATGTTTAAGAAAATGAAAACTAACCGTTCATAAGTCTTGTAGCTAAAGCGGCGAGATGTAATACTTCAATATTTTTGGGCACTTTCTTGTGAACAGTGGCACGTAGATTCTCCATTACTTCTTCTAACGACTTAGTTCGAGGAGACGCTAAAATCCGAAATAAGACAGACCATGTGAACACTTGAAGTAAATAAGGCACTAAGTACTTAAAAATTAAAATTCGAACTAAGTATGCAATTTGGTTCCGAATTATTAATTAGAACCGAATTGCATACTTAGTTCGAATTTTAAGGGGAATTGCATACTTTATTACTTAAATTGCATACTTAGTTCGAAATTTAACGGGAAGTTACGTGAAATCTTTTCATCCAATATTCCTCAGTGTCTGAAGACTAAAGTCTTCGAACAGTGCGTGTTGCCAGTGATGACCTATGGCTCTGAATCTTGGTCGCTGACTATGGGCCTCATAAGAAAGCTCAGAGTCGCTCAGCGGACGATGGAGCGAGCTATGCTCGTAGTATCTCTACATGATCAAATCAGAAATGAGGAGATCCGTAAAAGAACCAAAGTGACGGACATAGCTCAACGGGTCGCGAAGCTGAAGTGGCAATGGGCACATAGTTCGAAGAACCGATGAACGTTGGGGTCTCAAGGTGCTAGAGTGGCGACTCCGCACCGGAAAACGCAGTGTCGGCAGACCACCCACCAGATGGACAGACGACCTCAAAAAGGTCGCGGGTGCCACTGGATCCAGGCGGCACAAGATCGTGTGGTGTGGAAGTCCGTGGCAGAGACCTATGTCCAACAGTGGACGGCTATTGGTTGATGAGAGAGAGTTCATGTTAATATGCAAATTTGACAGTAAAACATCAACTATCCTACAGCCGAGAAAATTTATTGATTACTATAATTCAACCTATCATATCTGTTTCTTAACTGTTATTAAAAATCATGTGTTAAATAGGGGCGGCATAAAAATTTCAGAAAGGCCAAAGTAGGCATGCAAAAAATGCCAAAACAAGAAGTTGCGAGATCTGGTCTGCGTCTAGCAAAATAATTTTATTTTATACATTTTTTATAATGGATCTCCGCAAAGTATCGCCTAATTCTATATAATATTAACTCTATTATAATAGATAACGTTTTAATATTATACATATAAAGTAACGCTTACTGATACACAAAGCAAAACTTGTTTATTTTGCTTACTTTCATAGCATTATTTTTGACTTTTGTTTTCTGTTGACTGTTTTTTTGTTGACTTTTTTGACTGGCTCGTTGGAGCAGTGGGTAGTGACCCTGCCTTCGGCTCCACGGGTCGCGGGTTCGATTCCCGCCGAGGACCAACATTTTCTTTAAAATGAATTTGTCGGTCTTTGAGCCTGGGTGTATATTTGTATTTAAGTATGTATTTAAAAAATATATAAGTATATATTCACCAGTTGTCTGTCTACCATAACACAAGTATTAAGTTACTTACTTTGGGGACGGATGACCGTGTGTGTAAGTGTCCCATATATTTATTTATTTATTTATTTATTATGACGTATGGTATATTGCTATGGGGTAAATGCGCGGATAATGAAAAAAAATTTGTATTACAAAAAAGAGCCATTCGTGGTATTTACAAATTAAACCCACGTAATTCCCTGCGAGAGAAGTTTAAGGAAATAGGTATTCTTACATTTGCTTCACAGTATATGTTAAGCAATTTAGTTTTCGTACATAAAAATATAAAGAATTATAAAACTATAGGTGATGTGTATAAGAGGCAAAGTAGGAACCGACATAAGCTTGCGGCTCCTGCTTTGCGCCTTGCAAAAGTACGTAAATCGTTTGTGGGTTTGGGTATAAGATTCTATAATAAAATTCCACAATCAATTTTAGCTTTGCCATTACAACAGTTTAAAAACACTGTTAAAAAGGGGCTGATCCAGCAAGCCTACTATACTGTTGAGGATTACTTGGAAGATAAGAATGTGTGGATTTAGCTCGCTTAGACCCTGTACAAGACAGTAATGACTAAATGTCACTAGTCATAAGAATTATATTTTTAAAAGAGCAACCGCCGAGTTTCTTGCTGGCTCTTCTCGGTAGGAACGGCTTTCTGAACCAGCGGTAGAGTTGACGATTCAAAAGCACTTGTTTACAAGTTTATTTGAATAAAGAATATTTTGAATTGAATTTTAAATTTTGATATAGACTATTCTGTTATTGGAAAAGATTTTGAAAAAATTAACTAACCTCGGCTTGGCGCCGTATGATCAGCAGGAAACACTTTATTATACTTGTGGTAATATTTATAAAGTCTATCCATATTGTCGTTGTTTGATTGAAATTGTGGTGTTGTCTCCCCTAAGGCTTCAGCCAGCGTAGCCTTTTCGTTGATTCCGATGTTGAAAAATACAGCCGTTATCGTGAAGCTTAAATGCTAAAAAACAAATTGATTTAATTAAAGTAATGCAAAACTTCTTAGCGATTCTTAACGATTTTAGAATTGCAAATTGTCAATCTTATAAAACTCTTAGCACAAATTTAATGAATGGTACATTTTTAGCTATATATGTATAAATATGTTGAATAAAAACAAATATTACATATTAACAGATATATATTAATAAAAATACATCATTATCATTATTCTCCTGGCCTTATCCCTCTAAATGGGGTCGACAAAAACATGTTATAAAAATGTTGTCACATGATTTGGCTAGATATTTCACCAGCGGCCGCCTGCCAGACGTCAACTTACCTTATTTGCGCTTTACAACGACTCGGTAAGAAAGAGGGTGGTCTAGTCTACTCAGCCGGATACCACACAGCTTATATTAATAAAGGTACGACGACAAATATTCAGCTGGAACAAATTAATGTAAATAGATTATTTATAAAGATAATTTACCTCTTTATTAGTAAACTTGCTATAGAGTGAATCAGACACTGGAATATATACTTTAAGCGCGCCTCTTGTTCCACTCACTTGAGGTAACGCCATATTACTACAAAAAAGGTGCATAAAAATCTTTTTTAAGTTAATGTATAGAAACCGGTTATACTCACACGTTATTCTATCGGGTTAATCCGACTAGTCTCGAGCTAACCCGATTGAATAACACGTAAGTATAGTAAGAAAAGCGGGAACATTTTTATCCTAATGTTACCCCGATGTATAATCTTAATTGGACAAATATTGATAAAATTTGGTGGTAAAATTCAGATGAAGACAGACTTCCACATATATGATATTAGCATGGAAAAATTGATCGCGAATTATAGTTAAGTAACGCCTTATTCTATTAATTATATTAGGATGGATTACGCTAATGTATAAAGTGATAAGTATTTATGTAACCAATAATCACTACATATTATAAAACAAAGTCGCATTCTTTGTCCATATATCCCTATGTATGCATAAAACTTTAAAACTACGCAACAGATTTTGATGCGGTTTATTTAATAGATAGAGTGATTCAAGAGGAAGGTTTGTACGTATAATAACATTCAATACGGAGTAGAGAAATACTGTAATTTTTGAGGTTTTTGTAAATAATTACATTTTTTTCCGCTTACATTGCAAACGCTGGCTAAACCCTACGAGATTTATCAAAATGATGTACTAAGTATTTGTACACCTTGAAAAGGTCTACAGAAAAGTCCGCGATGGTATATGTCTATCTCTTATGAATAACCCGCAATAGCATTTTTGTTATTTACTTTTTACGCAATTTTTATACAATACAGCATTAATCCTTATCCAATTAAGTAACTTAAATAAATAGTTGATTTAATATAGATCAATATGGCCGTTTACAGCATGTAATTTAAGTGAATATTTTCGGAGAGATTACCGATTTAAAATGCCGTGAGGACGCCGCGCTTCGCCCTATAGCACTTACTTACTTACAGCTATATTGTCGTTCTTTCTAGAGTTTGTTTAAAGCTGTGAATGTTGCTTATAAAGACATTCTGCAATTAATTGTAAAAATAAAATACATAGGGGAAATGTAAAAGTAAATAAGTAAAAATGTACTATATGAATTTAGATATTCCAAAGATAGCAGGAAATCTTCTTGGTATAGGGAAAGGAAATTGTTTTTCTCCAAATTTAACGCTTGCGGGCCACGGGCAGTAATGAATAAATCAAAACTACTGGATCGATTTTAATCATTTTTTTTACACTGAGTGACATGGGTTATATATTTTGTACCCGTGCGAAGCAGGGGCAGGCCGCTTGTATGATATAATGCATAGCTACATGGCATATTAAGGTACGAGTTAAATTTAATCTTCCTGCCTATATCCCACTCTAAGTGGGGTCGGCACAGCATGTTATAAACATGCTGTCACATGATTTGGCTGCGTTTTTACGACCGGCAGCCTTCCTGACGTCAACTTACCTCAGTCGTATTTTACGACACGGTAAGAAAGAGGGTGGTCTATTCTACTAAATCGGATACCACAGTGCGGGTCGACTTACCTTAGTCGCCTTTTACAACATCTCGGTAAGAAATGAGGGTGGTACTATTCTATTCAGCCGGATACCACACGGCGTATTTAAGGTACGAGTTTTAATAATTATATTATCTCACAATAACCACTTTCAAAGGAAACATTTATTCATATAAATCTGACTTAGAATTTGTATAAACGAAATGAATGATACAAACCTATGTCCAACTTTGGTCAAAGTGAAAACAACTGTTTGCAAGTCTTCAACGGCGACGACCATGTCACCCCACATAGCTTTCTCAGTCGAATACAGACTCAAAAGGCCCTCGAACCCGCATAACGGGCCCAGTTCAGATGTTAACACTTTAAAAACAACGTCACTGGGTATTGAACAAAACCAACACAATAAACCCGCAGTCAACGTCGTCAGCTGAAAAATAAATCACATAAATAAATATATGGGACACTTACACGGTCGACCGTCCCCAAAGTAAGTAATTTAATACTTGTGTTATGGTAGACAGACTTGTGAATATATACTTATATATTTCTAAATACATACTTAAATACAAATAAACACCCAGGGCTCAAAGAACAACAAATTCATTTATTGAATATGTTGGCCCTCGGCGGGAATCGAACCCGCGACCCGCGGAGCTGAAGGCAGGGTCACTACCCACTGCGCTAACAGGCCAGTCAAGTCATAATTGCCACACTCAAAATTATTCCTCATTTTAAAAGCATCGAACTGATCTAGCTAAGTTTTATTAAAAAAATGCTGTTTTATCCCTGTTTTCGGGCCCTGAAAAAAACAGCTATAATTTTATGAGAAAGCAAAGGATAATTACGCTGTCTATTGTATAATCATGATAGCTCAACTGGGTAACGGGCGGTCTCGAATTCAGAATACTAAGATCGATCATAGATAAAAAAAAAAATATTTTAATGACATTTTTTTTACTGGATTGGATTATTATTTGCGCTTTACTCAGGATTTACAAAAACGCGCAAACCTGCATCCTATACCGGGAATGAAACTCATACCAAGACTCTCTTATAATAAGCCAACACTAACACTAACCGTTGCTATATTGATGCTCCTAATTTTATAAATGAAAAATGTAAATCATTTCTCGTGCAGATTCACGTTTCAATTTGTAGCTTCTATAAATTTAAGATAACACATCGTTAAAGACACGTTGTTAAAAACATTTTATTTTATCAATGAATAAGCCAGGGAAATGAATATTAGAAATTCGCAAACTTAAATGCAAAAGTATTGGTCACACAGCTGTACCAACTATCATCACAATAGTATTATAGGATGGCATAGTATAAAAAGCTGTGATGGCCTAGCGGTGCGACCGTGTGAATCTCTAGAGATGATCATGGGTTCAAACCCGGGCAGACACCAATGAGTTTTTCTATTAAAAACTTATGTGTCTAATTGATAATTGCAATTTATCACACGCTTTTCGGTGAAGGATAACATCGTGAGGAAACCAGCATATCTCTAGAGAATTCTGGAGATATGTGTAACCTACCAATCCGCATTGGAGCAGCGTGGTAGGTCTTAGCTCCAACCCTTCTTCCAAAAATGGAGAGAGGAGGCCTATGCCCAGCAGTGGGATAGTAACAGGCCGCTACTTACTACTTTTATAGTATAAAATTAACACACTACTTAATCATTTTTCCAAATATTCTGGAGCTGCGTTTAATGTCCAGGGCACAGCTGCCTTCGTTATTTATCTTTGATCCCTGTGAAATATATGTGACACGCAAGGACGCATAAAAAAGTAAGTAACGGCCTGTTACTATCCCACTGCTGGGCATAGGCCTCCTCTCTCCATTTTTGGAAGAAGGGTTGGAGCTAAGACCTACCACGCTGCTCCAATGCGGATTGGTAGGTTACACATATCCCTAGGATTCTCTAGAGATATGCAGGTTTCGTCACGATGTTTTCCTTCACCGAAAAGCGTGTGATAAATTGCAATTATCAATTAGACACATAAGTTTTAATAGAAAAACTCATTGGTGTCTGCCCGGGTTTGAACCCATGATCGTCTCTAGAGATTCACACGGTCGCACCGCTAGGCCATCACAGCTCAAGGACGCATATAAAGTTAAAATTAAGCCTTACCGCTTGTGAAAAGCATGTATCGCGTCTTGTTTGTAACGCCGAGTGCTCGCGGGCCCATGAGGGTGATTCGCATCTCAATCGCAAAGCCGCGTGAGATACTCGCAACCATCGCAAAAGAGTCTCAGCTGCCACTTTAAATCCATCCGACACGTTGTTTAAATACTCCAGATCGTTTTCCGTTAAGTCTAAAACGACATTTATAATAATTCAATAGGCGTTACTTTGCCGAAAAAAGTAAAAGAAAAATAATTATGACATTGTTTTGTTATAATAATCCGCGATAAATCAAATGGAAAATGTTAATAATGCTAATTTATAGAATTAGGCGTTACTTTGCGGAGATCCATAATACAAAAGTAATAATAAAATTATTTTGCTATAATCCGCGAAGAAGTAAAATAGAAAATATATATAATGCTAAATGTAAGTGGACAATCGGTTATCATACCTGATACATGCAGGATTCGTAAAAACACATGCATAAACCTCCACCACCGCCACCACAATACACAAGCACTATATACGTTCACTATCACAAACTCAACAATCGTTTCGCCCCGCAACCGAAGCATCATCAGGAGATAGACTCCACGACCAAAATCGCAAAGCAAATGTTTATAATCTGTTTTCATACCTGATACATTCAGGATTCATTGATACCCTTTGCCAAGCTTTGCAAATTTGTCGTGGAGTCAATCTCCTGATGATGCTTCGGTTGCGGGACGAAACGGTTGTTGTGATTGTGGTATTGAATATGTGCACTGCTTGTGTATTGTAGTGATGGTGATAGAGACATGCGTTTTACGAATGCAATGCAGAATTAGCAGCGAAAACGGCGAAATATAAAGCTTTCCTTGAGTGCGCTAAGTAAACGGTGAAAGTTATTCAAAAATTATGTATTACAAAATTGTTCCCCTCTAAAACTTCTAAAAAAAAGTTCGCGACAGCACATGTCTAGCTTTTAAGGTTCATCCACTATAACCATTTTTATGCTTATGAAAATACTATATTAAGGTTTTAATATGTCCACGCGGGCGAAGCCGGTGGCAATTGCTAGTCATAAATGTAAATGAAAAGTGAAATATAAAAAGAGGCGAATACCTTTATTACGTTCTACATACTTCATCACATTTTCCAGCGCTAATGTAATAGCGACATCGACGTCCGTACCTACGGTCTTCAAGAGCGCTAAGTTATTTTCCCTTGTAGTAGAATCAATTTGGCCTATACTTGGAAGAGAGGAAGACTCGTTTTTTACACCTGCATTCTGTAACAAAAAAACCCACCTTTTAAAATTGAGAGCAAAAAAAACCATTATAGGCTAAAATAACATTCCATATATTATATAATAGGTTTCATGACGACGTTTACTATAAAACACGTGACGACATGTTAATACAAGATATGCATTTTTAAATTTAATAAAAATCTCATAGGTCAGTGATTTGACCTCACCGCTTTACTTCACCTCTACCAAAATCATCATCACCGTTAGGCTATCATGTTGGTTAACTAACGACGATAAAAATTTGCGAATCACGAGTATTGCTACTATCGCCCGATAACGAAGAGTAAGCCCTTAGGGTTACCAGAATATTGTCGTACGAAGTAAAATTAGATCCAAAAAAATCGCTCATTTACACTCAAATTAAACTTCAAAATAATTCGCATTGCTTTAATCGAAAAATAAAAATTAATATCTTTAATAAATTAATTTATTTTATATTACATAATGCTAATATAAATAAAGTAATATTAAAAAATCGCCGTGTGGTATCCGGCTGAATAGAATAGTACCACCCTCATTTCTTACCGAGGTGACGAAAAAGGCGACTAAGGTAAGTCGACCCGCCGTGTGGTATCCGTCTGAGTAGAATAGGCCAACCTCATTTCTTACCGAGATGTCGTAAAAGGCCACTAAGGTAAGTTGACCCACCGTGTGGTATCCGGTTTAGTAAAATAGACCACCCTCTTTCTTACCAACGTGTCGTAAAATACGACTAAGGTAAGTTGACGTCAGGCAGGCGGCCGGCCCTTTAAACGCAGCCAAATCATGTGACAGCATGTTTATAACATGTTGTGCCGACCCCACTTAGAGTGGGATAAGGGCAGGAGGATGAGGGCATAATATAAATAAAGATGTGTGTAATTTATATTTACAAATTAACACACTTTTCCGGTCTAGGAAAACATCCTGAGGAAAGCTGCATATCTCTAGATAATTCTGAAAATGTGTAACCTGCTATTCGCATGTAAGTAGCGTGGTGGGTCTAAGCTCTAACTTTTTGTATCCAAAAAAAAAAGAAGGAGGGCAATGGCCAGCAGAGGAATAGTAACATGCCGGTTGACTTAATAGCTTACCACCACTTTACCGTGGTTATTATATTATAGTAACCTCCTTAGCTATAGCCCCACTAATCACCACAATCATATAGAAAATAACCGCCGTGTGGTATCCGGCTGAATAGAATAGCACCACCCTCATTTCTTACCGAGGTATCGTAAAAGGCGACTAAAGTAAGTTGACCCGCCGTGTGGTATCCGGCTGAGTAGAATATACCAACCGACAGCGGTAAGTTGACGTCAGGCAGGCGGCTGTCGTAAAAACGCAAAGTCATGTGACAGCATGTTTATAACATGTTGTGCCGACCCCACTTAGAGTGGGATAAGGGCAGGAGGATGATTAATCATATAGAAAATAACTAGTCACGAATAAGCAGTTTAAGTCAGTCCTTAGGAATAATTCAATGCCCCCTTAAACAGTCGCCAGAGCATCATTATTTCAGTCCAACATTTAGAATAAGCGAAATAGACTGTTACGAAGTTCTTCCTACACAATGATTCTCATAATTCATTTTATTATATTATTATGCTTATATTATTAGTTTCGCTATAGCAAAATAAATTGGTATTTGCTCTATCCACCATGAACTAGACAGCATCGAAAAATAAACTTTTTAATACAATAAAAATTGTTACGCAATAAATATAAACAATAAATGTCATAAATAAATACAAGATATTCAATAACTTATTTCGCAATAAGTTAAAAGATGTAATTATATAAAAATAACTATAGTAAATAAATGTTGACGTCACAAATATTTGATATAATATACAGAATTCTGCAGTGCCAAAGGAACATTATTTAGTAAAAAATCTCAACTGAAGAAAACATCGCTTTTTTATAACAATATTTAGCACGTCATTCCGCCGTGTGGCATCCGGCTGAATAGAATAGACCACCCTGCTTCTTACAGAGGTGTCGCAAAAGACGACTAAGGTATGTTGACGTCAGGCAGGCGGCCGGTCGTAAACTTCGTCGCCAAATAATGTAACAACATGTTTATAACATGTTTTGCCGACCCCACTTAGAGTGAGTTAAGGGCAGGAGTATAATTACTATTTAAAAATTAAATAAAAAACAATACCTTTTTCTTATCAATCCCACTTAAACTTTCCACCAAACATCGATACGAAACTTGCTCTAAGGATGCTGTACTTTTAAAATCATGTCTCAAACTGCCATGTCGTGGTCTGTTCGAATCGAACGATAAACTGTCTGCATCGTTCAGTTTCGACTTTGGAGGCGAACGAATGGATCGGAACGAACGATTTAATCTATTTCTTTCTTCACTATTGAAATAATCGTTATGAAATTGTAGTTCTGGTTCGTATATGCCTAACGGGTTTTGTTCCTTGTACCCGTTGCTAGTACATTGGCTAGCGGAACATGATGGAAAGCTCGCAAAGTCAACGGTCGGAGAAGTCTCCTTGGAACTGGAACTAGATGAGGCAACGAAATTCTCACAATCAGAATTAGCGTCGAATATACTTAATTGTTCGGTTAAACGCATTATTGTTGTGAGCGCCTGAAAATTATAAAAGTGTAGTAATACGTTAGACAACTTATGACTTATTTATATTTTTAATTTGAAATATAATAGTAGATTATGATACTGTTGTATAAAAATGGTTCGGTTTTTTTAAAACACACTCGTGTTATAAGACCAAGTTATGTACAGTGTCATACACTACTTTATCTATTCTCATACTATAATACGTAAAACAATTTTAATAAAAACCAAACTTTGTTTAAATATTATAAAGATTTTTTAAATGTTAGCGCCAAGGCGCAAACATCGATTGCGCATGCGTGTTGCGTCGCCGCGGACTTGTTCATTGAATCCTTTTTTTTTAACGTAGAGGTTCAACCTCCTTTGTCCAGCTGGAGGTTGTATATATAGGTGTTTCGTTATGATTAAAAAGTTATACAGGTGTCCATACAAGACCTGTATCGTAATAAAACTTTTTAATTTTACGTAATGTTTGTCATAAGAATTTTGGTTTCAGTTTTATATACTTTGTATTATAGTAGATAAAAAAATATATTTCCACATTATTTATATAATTTATAGAATTACGCGTTACTTTGCGGAGATCCATAATACAAAAGTAATAATAAAATAATTTTGCTATAATCTGCATTTTATCGCAAAATAATTTTATTATTACTTTTGTTTTACATTATTTATATTTTAATACAATGGTAATAATGAAATTATTTGCTATAATCTATAATAAATGGCTCCACTATCTTCAGTGCCAGTGGCGCCACCTTCTGGGAAGGGGCCCCATAGTTTGAGTTCGGAAATCTATGTGGTGTATCTATCTCATTTTATAATGTATCTATGAATCACTGAGGTGAGGCAAGAAAAGTCGCTTTATGGAATTAAGCATTGGCAAAAGCTGATACTTAAATCTAAATATGCTGGTCAGTATGTGTAAGTCAGTAATAATTTAGTTATACAATAATGGGAACAAGTTAGAGAATACTTAAACAAAATACCATACTTGATTTTCTTGGTCGTCACTGCATTTATGTTTGGGCCAGCCTATTATAGCCAATGATTCTTCTACAACTGCGGGCTCCCATAGTTCAAGCATACTTTTCGCCTTGCTTTTAATCACTAAAAAAACAGTATTCTTCATAATAAGTTTCAAAACATAAAGCGTGTTGATTTTAGCGCTTCACAATTTCCTACTAAACTCCTGAATATTTAAGAGAAGACTTGTCGTTCGATAGGTTGATAATAGATGGCGCTTTTCAATGTCATCCTATTCCTGTAGAATTAACAGGATTTCTATAGCCTATATGTTATTCCGGCGTATAAGGAATAATTGTGCTAAATTTCCTCGATATTGGTTCAGCGGATTTGCCGTGAAAGAGTAAAAAAACATATATACATACTTACAAACTTTTAAATTTATAATATTAACAGGATCTATAATTTGTTGTATACCTTTAGTAACTCTGATAACTTCGTCTCCTTGGTTTGCTTGTAATAATACCACGATCCTGTCCATGTCCATAAGGATCTCGTCACGTAGCCTCTTCAGGGCAATGACATTATCATATTCAGCCTGTATTTTATTTGCCGCCGCGAAATTTATTGCTGCTTTCGTATTACTTATATCCTTAACTTGCTGAACTAACCTAGAAAAAAAAGTCATATACATATTTCATTAATATTCACAATTCGCGGTGCACTTTACAGATCCAGCGTTAAATGTAGCTTTACATCAAAAAAATTCTTAGCAGTTTCATTTATAAAACTGTCAGATCTCATTGGACAAGAAAGTAAGTAGAAGTAAGTAACGGCCTGTTGCTCTCCCACTGCTGGGAATAGACCTCTTCTCTCCGTTTTTAGAGAGAAGCATTGTAGCTAAGACCTACCACGCTGCTCCAATGCGGATTGGTAGGTTACACATATCCCCGGAATTCTCTAGAGATATGCAGGTTTCCTCACGATGTTTTCCTTCACCGAAAAGCGTGTGATAAATTGCAATTATCAATTAGACACATAAGTTTTAATAGAAAAACTCATTGGTGTCTGCCCGGGTTTGAACCCGTGACCTTCTCGAAAGAGTTGTACGGTGTTACCGCTGGGCTACCACAGCTCATTAGACAATCTGCATTCTAATCACAAGGAGTCAGAATCAGGCCGTTGAATGAAATAATACTATATTTCAAAACTGTCTATAAAGAAAACACAGTGGGAAGACAAGAATGCTTGAAGTTTACATGTACCTGATAAGTCCACCGGTTCTTTCCGCTTTATGTGTATGCGCTGCGAATGCACCCGCAGTCATGACGTCATGAAACCCAGTCTTATTCAATGTATCATTGTACACCCACATTCTCTGTAGATGAAGGTTGATCGGAGCAAACTCCAAACTTGAATCGTCTAATATTAAACAAATATGTATTATGAGGAGAAAACGGGAATTTTATAATTTAAACTAACTTTTTAAAAGCAGAATTAAAATTTATAGATTTTTAATTATGATCTAAAATACGCCGTGTGGTATCCGGCTGAATAGAATAGTACCACCCTCATTTCTTACCGAGGTATCGTAAAAGGCGACTAAGGTAAATTGATCCACCGTGTGGTATCCGATTCAATAGAATAGACCACCCTCTTTCTTACCGAGGTGTCGTAAAATACGACAGAGGTAAGTTGATGTCAGGCAGGCGACCGGTTGTAAAAACGCAGCCAAATCACGTGACAGCGTGTTTATAACATGTTGTGCCGACCCGACTTAGAGTAGGATAAGGGCAGGATCATGAATTATGATCTAAAACATTTTTTTTAAATAAATTTCTAAGAACAAGTCAGTTTAATATAACTTTCAATCACTCTAAACGTAACTCGTGTAACTTGCCTTTTTTAGAGCTTGCTTTAAAGTAAGCATGTTCAGCTTGATGCAAACACCTTTTTGAATGACAATAATGCTTCAAAAGCGACACATGGGTTGCCGCCAAATCCAACTGTTTGATTTGCCAATGTCCGCAAATTTCACCGACTGATAATAATTCCTCTAGCAACTCCTTTTCTCTTTGAATATATATGTCCCTTAAACAGAAATATATCATCTATATACAATACTTTAATTAGTATATTTATATACTTTCATGCCACTATGCCACTTTCAATAGAACCCAAATAATTACTATTTAGTTTGGTTGAACAGTGTTTCTGTGGTCCACGTCCCATAGGTGGAAATTTGATTGCTAGCTTGTATTTAAAAAATGAAATCGACGCGAGTTAAACCCTTTCGCTCTGGGCCATTTAAATGCAATGCTAGATTTCGGAAATTTATCGAAAAAAAAACTATTCTTCTTAAAACTTATTTCTGTTTCTTAATTAACAATTCAATTCAATTGTTTAATAATAAAAGTTATGTATGTTAAGAATTATATAAAAAGCTAAGGTGAGGCACGAAACATGAGTAAGACTAAACTGGAATACTAATTTTTTTAAGACCGTATTATATTTCAAGATTGTAAACTTCTATGAAAATTGTTTCGATACATTGGACATATTATGTGCACAACTTACTTAATTCTTTCTTCCTTACGTTTATTCTCATTATAATTTACGTTCACTCACATATACCAAACAGAAAGTACTTACAAGAGCTGCATAGGAATTTGATAGCATAGTTTAGGTTCAGCCATTATTTCGTGCACCGTTATATCTCCGCCGAGCCCTGAGTGAAATCTATAGGTGACTTGGTGACTATTAACGAAATTTTGTTTTAGAAGATTTCCATATGAAGGAAATTTCAAATTTAACCCCAGCCTCGGAGGCAATGATTGGGAACGCCGGTGGCAGAGAACCTTTTGCGGGACGTCTATACAATTTCTGTCGTTTGAATGACTAGGGCTAGTTCCTATGTACGATGGCTCCAAGCTCCAGCCATTTATGGTTACAAATCCAACTGTTTTATTATCACGTGTATTAAGTGCAACACGCAATCTTTGAGCTTCCTGTGTAGCAACAAATTAAGAGATTAATATTATCTATATCTAAATTTATATAAATAGTATCAATTTATCACCAATATATTGTTACATATGTTACCATTATGGGTAAAATGGCTCCTTTAAATAAACTTTCCTTTTTTGGATTACTTTGTTAACATTAATGTCAACAAAACTTTGATCTCTTTATTTGATCTGATTATCATACATGAGCGAATCTGTTTGTTATTTTAACGCTAACGGTTAACGTTTCTGAATCCGAATTAACATTTATAATCCAGAGTTATTTTTTCTATTTGTCCTAAAATTAGTTTTGAGGTCTCGTGATCATAATTGACAAATTCTGACAAATTAAAGGAATTAAATACAATATATTTTAGAAAGTTACAAATCAACAAATAGCAATAAATACATTTATTACTATAAATCATGTAATCATGTGACAAGCCAATATTACAGCTGCATTGAAAGAATAAACAAAACGTGCTACGATAATAAGGTAACAATTGAATTTACATTTTTATATTAATTATTATTAATATAAAATAATAATAATACCTAGGTAAGAAATGAGGGTGGTACTATTCAGACGGATACCACACGGCGTAGTGAAATAATAATTTATACAAAAATGTATCTATTGATACACAGACAATTTCTTTGACTATTTGAAAAATATTTAAAATTATTAGGTAAATGTTAATTAATTAAATTGACTTTTATTTAATGTCTATAACTTTTAAAGTTATATTTTATAACACATTTATATATTTTTATAACTTAAGGAAACATGCTGAATTTCTCAAAATAACTAACGAGAACTGCCAACACACATTGCTGCGGCATGGAAGCCATGTAGACATGAAGCTGAGTGCAATAAAATTAAACACTATGTACCTGTACAGTGCCGAGTTGCAATAAAGTAAACCCCATAGGTACTGCAGTTTCTGACACGCGTTCCTTAACATCATATACAACTATCCTGACTATTGTTTCCCTTGACAAGCCGTCACTAGCACGAAATAAAATTGTTTTCGAAAAACAAGGGTTACTGCAGGTCTGTCAAAATACGAAAGTATTTAATCTTAATTATAACGATAAATTTTGTTACATATTTGTATTAAGTAGTATATTTAGGACCACACCGCCCATCATCAGTAATTTTGTCTTTTCTACAGTTTCCACAATTCTGATTTGATCACATATAGATATCTCAAGCATAGCTCGCTCTGTATCCGGTTGAGCAAGTCTCTCACTATTTTTCTCTCTGGAAATCTCTGGAAGGGATCTTTGTCTGTCAAAGTAATCTATCAGTTGAAAACAAGAATGTTTAACTGTAGAAGAAGTTTTTTGTATTGTTGTTAGAATGCATTGCTTGTTGACCGACCCATTGGCGCAAGTGGCAGTGACCCTGCTCTCAGCACTGGAGGTAGCAGGTTTGCCTTGCCTCCAGCAAAAGGCCAACATATTTAAGTATTTATTTATGTATATGTATGTATTAACCAGTGGCCTGGCATCCATAACTCAACATAACACAACAATATCTACTACACTTTGGGGACAGATGACAATATGTGTTTTTAAAAAAACTATGTGTGGATATACCCATTTTAACAGAGTTACAAAAAAGTTTTTTGTGGTATATATCTCTTAAGATTTACTTTTTAGAGGATACAGTATTAATCCTCATCAACTTAAGTACCAAATTATGATCATGTACCTACATAATATATTTTAAATGAGTATCCTGGAATTTATTGTACAATATTGAGATAGGAGGAACTTAAACATACTGCACTAAAAAATTCATAGTTGGCTGTGCTTGGTATCAATAAATATAATTGGTATGGTATCTGTATGGTAGCTTACTGTACAAGTTTGATATTAAAAGGCTGTTACTTACTTCCACAATTTCTGTTGTTCCATATTTGACACATAAACCCTTTGAATATTTTACATATATTACAATTACTGGAGAAGGGGGCCGACCATGTGTATCACATAATAAGTTATCACAAGAAAGTGCTAGTTCACAAAGTGGAACCTCGTTCATGTCTGAAAAGTTGTGTTTAGTATATTAATAATTTTATACATCATATTAATACTAACGTTTTGCAGATTTGTTTTGACTATTGAATGTACATATTTTAGTCATATCAGTCATAGTCTAAGGTAAGTCGACCAGCCATGTGGTATCCGGCTGAGTAGAATAGACCAACCTCATAACTTATCGAGGTGTCGTAAAAGGCGACTAAGGTAATTCGACCCCCGTGTGGTATCCCGTTTAGTAGAATACACCACCCTCTTTCTTATCGAGGTGTCGTAAATTACGAGGTAAGTCGACGACAGGCAGGCGGCCGGTCGTAAAATGCATCCAAATCAGGTTACAGCATATTTATAACATGTTGTGCAGACCCCACTCAGAGTGGGATAAGGGCAGAAGGATGATGCTATGATGAGTTTATTATTATATTTTTGTAACAACTATCATAACTTAATTGTTACACTGAAAACATAAAGTTCACTTATACCAAGGAAATTTTGAAAAGAGATATGGACTGACAATAATATTTTATATTCAGTATTTTGTAACTATTACCTAATTGTGAATTGATTAATTTTTTAACATAATATTTAAATGTTACATACCCAGCACTATTCCTTTTTGTAGCCTATATGTTGTTATATCTGTAATTGCTCTCATTCTATTAAGCTTTTCTTTCATTGCAACAATTTGTGAATTTATAACACTACATGGAGCCATATTTATAGCCTTAATCCACGCAATTCGCTCGGCTTCATAAAATGTAGCCAATCTATAGCATACTCCATTTTCCCAAACTAGAAATAAGAATGTTCTAATTAAATATACCAATTAATTGTCTGCATATGCATTACATTCATTATTTGAACATGCTGAAAGCTGCTTCATGTCTTTATTATTTCAAACATACAAAAGTAATGAGAATATTATTTTGCTATAATCCACAATAAAAGAAAATATATGCAATGCTTAATGTAGAGTGTACTATTCGTTCTCATACCTGATACATACACATTTGTATTATGGACCTCCGTAAAGTAACTCCTAATTCTATAAATTATTTCAAACATACTTAGCTGGAATGGCCAATAGCCAGTTTCATCAAGCGTTTGTTCTTTGATTTGATGTTCCCCCAACACAATAACACTAACAGGCTCCTGCCATGGTCCAGGGCCCTTTAAATAAAATAAAAGATTTCCTCTAAGACGAAACCAGCGCGCACAGTAGTAGCCTGAAACAAATGATAATGAAAATATCATTGTATTTAAAAAATATAAGAATTTAACAAAGAAAATAACAATTAAGACAGCTTATGGAAGTTATCGTGAAACTAGTTAAAACAATAATATTTACTTATAATGTTATAATGTTATTAAAAGTATAGAGCGACGAGGTTCAAAATTTTTATTTATTTTTCTTACCTTCCGAACGTCGAAAAAAACTATCCTGCTTTTCTTTAATTAACATTATTCCCTCGCGATCGAAACTCTGGGAATTCTGAGAAGCTAATGCAGCTAACTCTTGTTTATTAAACCTCATTTTAATATTATATATTTTTTTAATGATTATTTTGAGTTACTATAACCAGCCACACCTTTATTATTGATTTTGATACACATTTATATTCACCTCATTATAAATACTTTGTACTTTTCTAAGAAACGTAAATCTTCTAAAAAGACATAAACTTTATATATAGTCAAGTGTTTTACTTTGCATTTTCAGTTAGTAGTCTATGGTAGAGGTGTTATGAATATATTCGTAATAGGTATATGGAATATAATACAGCCCACCTAATACCGTATTATAATACGCTATATAAAAGTAACCTGATACCAGATAATAGTCAAATAATAGCTGTCCAAGATAATAGGGTCGATATCGGTCGCCGTGTGCGTGGCGATCGCCGGACCGCTGCCTATTCCGCATAATAGGGACTATTCCGTAACAGGCTAATACGGTAATACCCGTATTGAGAACTTCAGTAGTAGCGAGTCGCCAACTGTGAGCGAGAAATCGGGATTTGATTTGCTAAATACATGTCAGGCTTTGTTTGAATGCGCCTTAGGATGGTTACTAAGTAAGTAAGCAATGTACGCGTGTACACTACGATAATCTATTGTACTAAACTAATATTGAATAGGTATATGGAATATAATACAGTCCACGTAATACCGTATCATAATACGCGGTTTTAAGGTTCCTTTTACCATAAAATAGTCAAATAATAGCTGTCCAAGATAATAGGGTCGATATCGGTCGCCGTGTGCGTGGCGATCGCCGGAGCGCTGCCTATTCCGCTGAATAATAGGGATTATTCCGTAACAGGCTAGTATTAGACTGTTACTTAAGAATAGGGACTATTTCGTAACAGGCTAATACGGTAATACCCGTATTTAGAACTTCAGTACTAGCCAGTCGCCAACTGTGAGCAAGAAATCGGGATTTGATTTGCTAAATACATGTCGGGCTTTGTTTAAATGCGCCTTGGGATGGTTAGTAAGTAAATAAGCAATGTACGAGTGTACACTACGATAATTTATTGTACTAAACTAATATTGAATATTGTAATGTAATAATATATAATATTGTAATAAGAAATTATATTTTGTTACACACGCACGTCGGGTTTGATGTTAACGCGCATTTGTGCCAATAAAATTTATAGTATATAATAATAAACATAAAATATAATCACTGGTAAAACAGTAGTGTAGAAGCAGTAGAATTTTGCTTCTGCACTAGCACCGTCCTATTTGGTTACAATTTTGTTGCATTTAATATTTAATATGGTTAACTATAGCTGTCGGAAATCAAACCCGCTAATAATTAAAATGCACTTCGTGAGCGCCGCTGCGCCAGCTAGGTCGCTAAAAATCATCTCGGAGAGTCGGGAACAGTTGGAGGTGGCTCTTTACTAAAACTTTTACCAAAAAAACGATATGTATATTTAATGCTACAAGTCGGGTTATGTATGAATGCTGCATAGGTTGGTTAAAAAGAAAACTAGCAATGAAAACAAAAAATAGACTGAATTCTTAAAAACGCTAAAATTTGTTTTTTTTTAATCGCCATGTGTACAAGTTGCCTTTGTTTACTTGTTATTGTTTCCTTTTGTAAAGAATAGTCTGAAAAAATTAAACCAGTTTAACATTTGGTTGCGTACTGCATAATGCAAATCCTTGCATCGGGTAAACAATAGTTTTAATCTTATTAGAAATACTAGCGGCCTGCCCCTGCTTCGCACAGGTATAAAATATATATCCCATGTCAGTCAGTGTAAAAAAAAATGATTAAAATTGATCCAGTTGTTTTGATTTATTCATTACTGCCCGTGGCCGTAGCGTTAAATTTGGAGAAAAACAATTTCCTTTCCCTATACCAAGAAGATTTCCTGCTATCTTTGGAATATATAAATTCATATAGTACATTATTACTTATTTACTTTTATATTTTCCCTATGTATTTTATTTTTACAATTAATTACAGAATGTCTTTAAACAAACTCTTGAAAGAGCGACATCGCTGCTAAAGTCGAAGTGTAATAGGGCGAAGCGCGGCCTCCTCACGGCATTTTAAATCTGTAATATCTCCGAAAATGTTCACTTAAATTACATGCTGTAAACGGCCATATTGATCTATATTAAATCAACTATTTATTTAAGGTACTTAATTGGATAAGGATTAATGCTGTATTGTATAAAAATTGCTTCAAAAAGAAGGCATTATTTTTCGTAAAAAGTAAACGACAAAAAATGCTTTAGTGGGTTATCCATAAGCGATAGACATATACCATCGCGGACTTTTCTGTAGACCTTTTCAATGTGTACAAATACTTAGTACATTATTTTGATAAATCTCGTAGGGTTTACGAGATATAGCGTGCGTTTGCAATGTAAGCGGAAAAAAATGTAATTATTTACAGAAACCTCAAAAATTACAGTATTTCTCTACTCCATATTGAATGTTATTAGACATGTAAACCTTCCTCTAAAATCAATCTATCTATTTAAAAAAAAACCGCATCAAAATCTGTTGCATAGTTTTAAAGATTGAAGCATACATAGGGATATACGGACATAGGGACAGACAGAGAATGCGACTTTGTTTTATACTATGTAGTGATATTATTTATTTTTACAATTGATTAGACAATGTCTTTACATACAACATTTATAGCTTTCTTATCATGAGACAATATAAACTTGAAAGAAGGACATTTAGTTGCACCTCCGGTCGCTGCTAAATTCGAAGTGCTTATAAGTCTAAGCGCGGCGTCCTCGCGGGATTTTAAATCTGTAATATCTCCGAAAATGTTCACTAAAATTACATGCTGTAAACGGCAATATTGATCTATATTAAATCGACAATTTATTTAAGGTACTCAATTGGATAAGGATTAATGCTGTATTGTATAAAAATTGCTTTGAAAATAAGGCATCATTTTTCGTAAAAAGTAAATGAAAAAAACTGCTATTGTGGGTTATCCATAAGAGATAGATATATACCATCGCGGACTTTTCTATAGACCTTTTTAAGGTGTACAAATACTTACTACATCATTTTGATAAATCTCGTAGGGTTTAGCCTGCGTTTGCAATGTAAGCGGAAAAAAATGTAATTATTTACAGAAACCTCAAAAATTACATTTTTTCTCTACTTCGTATTAAATGTTATTATACGTACAAACCTTCCTCTGGAATCACTCTATCTATTAAAAAAAACCGCATCAAAATCGGCTGCGTAGTTTTAAAGTTTTATGCGTACATACGGAAATATGGACTTTGTTTTATAATATGTAGTGATAAAGGATTTTAATTGTAAATAAATAAAATTTGGTATAAAGATATCTCGCAGATAGAAACAATTGATGTTTTTAAATGTAGATATGTAATATAAGACAAGTTATATAAACAATATTTTTAAATGATAAATCATTCATATAACCACAAAAATAAAAACATTTAAATGAACAGAAAAATATAAAAACTATGATTACTTATCAATTATTGTACATAAGGTGTACAATCATTGATAACTAATTATTAGTAACTTTTTAAATACGCCAACATAACCTTTAACAGTCCTAAGTCAGTTAAAAGTATGAAGAAAAATTTAATCGCCGTCTCACTAAAATAATATGTCAGGTCACGGAATAGGCTATTACTGTAATAGTCAGTGAAAAAATAATACATCATATTTTATCACTGGCTATTATTTGCCTATTACCAAATAATAGGGTATGATACCCTAATATGAGAAACCTATTATATCACATAATAGTATTATTCAAATATCATCCTAATATAACACCTCTAGTCTATGGCTTGGCATTAGGGATGTTTTTTGATTATTAATAATCGATTTTTTATATTAAAAATCAATTTAAATAAATAAATTATTTTATTATCCAGTTTTTCTTTTCTACTCTTTTTTCTTGTTTTTTAAGATTATGATAGAGATAAGAAATATGCATTATTTAATGAAACCAATGTAGCTAAACCACACATTTTAATCGAATTTCACAAACAGCTCATCTGTTATTATTTATTCCTAGTTTTCCACTTTAATTAGGCTATATTCTAATTAATTATTAATATTTAAAAAGGCAACTTTTCAAATACTTAGAAAAAAACGATTATTTTAATCGACTATTTTATTACAAAATAATCACTTCATTAAAAATCGTTTTTTCCCAGGTTACATCCCTACTTGGTATACCTACATAATACCTACCCAATATACTTATATTAGTCAGATAAATTATTAAGGAAGTCTATGACATAGATTACTTTAATCTGCTAAAATATGGCCTGGTCTTTATAATAACATATATTAAATAGACTAATTATTTATTTTCATCTTTTTTTAATGCTGCGAAAATCAGCCATTCTCCTTCATTGTCAAATTCTTTCTCCTGCTCTCTAATCACATATCAATTCACATTTATATTTAACATTTTTTGGTCACATAGTTTCATCTAACTCGTTATATGTCCATATCATCTTAATCTTGCAATTCTCGTCTTTTTTATAATGGGCTTAACTTTTTGTATACCCCTTGTATACTCATTAGTTATAGTCAGTCAATCATGAACTGTTATATACTGGATCAGTTCCAATGATAGGTAATGCATGTTTATGATAAGCATGATCTGATGTTGCTTCCAGGATTAGCACCAGACGGTGGAAGTCTTCAGCGGTTAACTCTCTCGTGCCGTCCCAATGGCAATGCATGTGTATGATGTGCATGACCTGTTGCTGCAGCGAAGATTTTATTTTATATACTGGTAAGCATGATCTGATTTTTAACTTGACTTGTATTGATTAAGCGACATTTATAAATTAGACGAATTAACGAATTGTTAATCTAGGTAAGACCTTAATTTTTTAATGCACACACACACACACACACATATTTATATATATATATATATATATATATATATATATATATATATATATATATATATGTATATATTGTTTTTTTAACAGTTGCATAATTATTATTGTATTATGATTAGTGTATTAGGAAGTATATATATGGCATTAGTCTCAATATTGTAATCTAAAAATGGAAGAGGAATTCATTTTACCGGCATTCTGTTCTGATGAAAAATAATTGTTATTAAAGTAATTAAGAGTACTATTTTTAAAATAACTATTTTCTGTTTCTGATACTAAGACATATTAATGTTTCGAGTACATTGTCTGACATTGTATCGAGGGATATCGGTACCTTTACAATTTGCACTACACTCTTTAATTAAATATTATGTTAACACTGTTACATAGTATCAATTCGCTCACTTCTAGATGTCGCTAAAAAAGGTAGTTAGATATTTTAGTTCCAAGATAACATACCGTGGCCTCAGGTATCCTATATAGTGTATTATCTATGGCCTCAGGCCTCTACTCTTGTCTCTTTGCTCTTTTCAATCCACGCCCGGTAGTGGCGGCTCATGTCCTCTATTAAATTTTCAAGTTGTTAAAAAGTTTGATGTTAATTACGGTAACATGGACACCAGGAAGCTGACGGAAATTTTGCGTGCGACTATTGATCCTAATCAGAGGCAGCAAGCAGAGGAACAGCTTGCTCAGGTAAATTGCATATTATGATCCACATGTTCGAAAAATGTACTATGCGACCAATTTAGACGACTCCTAATTGGTTTATTTGCAAGTTTAAAATTGTAACATCCTAATTTCTCCGATTAGTAACATGCCGTGCTAGTGCCGACTTTTTGTATTGTGTTTGTATAATCATAATAATAAATTTGTTATATTCTGCCATATGCATAACCTGGAAGTTTCTCGATTTGACAGTTCGTATATCACATTACTCGCGTATGAATAGCTTAACATAAACATGTATAAATTTCGACGAATTATATTAGAATACAAAATGTACCATAAAAAGATGAAGAAAAAATTGGGTATTATGAGTATATTAAAATTTATTCCTGAAGCTGATCTCGGATCTGGTAACAGCTTTTAGTAGTGTTGAATTATTTAACATGCGATAAACATATCTTTCGGCATTCACGTTTGGATTCCCGAACCAGTAAGGTGTGTTATTTTTGATTAAACAAACAATTATGACATCCTTTTTTTTTCAGATACATAAAATAATTGGTTTTGCGCCTTCATTATTGCAAGGTGTAATGTTAAATGATGTTCCAATACCAGTTCGTCAAGCTGGAGTTATCTATTTAAAGAATATGGTTACATCAGGATGGCAAGAAAAAGAAGCAGAGGATGGTGAGCCAATACCATTTAGCATACATGAACAGGATCGTGCTATGATCAGAGATATGATTGTAGATGCTGTTGTACAGGCACCAGACATAATAAGAGATCAACTTTGTGTTTGTCTCAAGACTATAATCAAGCATGACTTTCCTTCACGCTGGGCACAGATTGTTGACAAAATCCATATTTATTTGCAAAACCATGAACCAAGCAGCTGGATGGGAGCACTCTTATGCCTGTATCAATTGATTAAAACCTATGAGTACCATACAGTTGAAAAGAGAGTCCCACTTATTGAAGCTATGAATTTATTATTGCCTATGATGTATAACCTTATTGTAAATCTTCAGGCTGATCAATCTATGGAATCAGTTCTTATCCAGAAACAAATTCTCAAATGTTTTTATGGTTTGATAAAGGTAAATACTTAATATTTTATATAAAAGTATTACTGTTTTTTTTTTTATAGCTTTGAGTTATTTACATCCCTTTTTGCTTTACAGTATATTTTACCTTTCGATTTGATCACTAAAGAGATATTTACCAAGTGGATGGAGATTTTGAGATCAGTCATGGAACAGGCAGTGCCAGAGCACACTCTTCAAGTAGATGAAGAAGAACGTATGGAGTTACCTTGGTGGAAGTGTAAAAAATGGGCTGTTCACACTTTATATAGATTATTTGAGAGGTATTTGAAATTAATTCCTTTAGATAATTGATTATATGGATGTTATTTGTGAAATATATTTATATTCCAATATTTTAGCATTTGCAAGTATCAGATGACTAAATTCAGTCATCTCCTTTCCTCTGAAATTATTGAGCTGATAGGGTTGGTTATTGGATTAACATTTTAACAAACAAATTGTGCAGATCAGATTGTAAATTCAAAATCTTAAATCTTATTATAAATGAATATATATTATATATAAATATATATTTACAGGTTTACTTTTTTGTATTTAGCTTTAAATATTTATAAAACTTAAAGACTCACTGCTAAAGTGCTTTTATCAATCTTCGTCAAGTGTGCTTGTGCTTAGACAGTATTTTACTATATGTATTCTTCTTCTTCTGGGAGTAGTGGCTCTGCAGGGCCTGAGGGCCCAGTATCACTATGACCATTACTAATCTATTGTGATCGGCACTATATGTGTTACATTAGTTTATTTGTGAATATATTTATAGATATGGAAGCCCAGTAAATGCACGCGAGGAATATGTTCAGTTTGCAGAGTGGTATTTAACAACTTTCACTGGTGGAATCTTAGAAGTGTTACTTAGAGTTCTAGACCAGTACAGGAACAAAATATATGTTTCGCCACGAGTGTTGCAGCAAACTATAAGCTATATAGACCAATGGTGAGTACTGAAAATATATTATGGTTTTGACATAAATATCTATCATATTTGTTCTCTTTGTTATTTAAATATAATTAATTGAACTTATATCTATCTGTAACTAAATAATTCAGATGTAAAGAAACAAAAGGGAAGAAAATATACTGTGGATATATTATTTATTAATTTAATTAATTTGTCAATTAATGTTCTATTGAAAGATGAAGAAAAGGACTTTAAAGATTATTACATCTTACTTAAACAAGATAATGATTATTAAGCTTAAGGTTTTAAGTTTATTGAAAATTGTCTCTTTTATTAACTCTTTTTAACACATTATTATTATTAAGAACAAATGGTAATGACATTGGTTTTGTCTGCAGCGTCAGTCATGCACACTCTTGGAAATTGCTAAAACCTCATATGTTTGCTATTATACAAGATGTGCTGTTTCCCCTCATGTCATACTCAGAGTCTGATGAAGAACTATGGGTTAGTGATCCCCATGAATACATACGTATCAAATTTGGTAAGGAAAATTATATATATTATTATTATTATTTAATTTTAATGTGCAAAAACAAATCAATTATTATTGATTATATTTATAGATATATTTGAAGATTTTGTATCTCCTGTGACTGCAGCACAATCGCTGCTCACATCATGCTGTAAAAAACGAAAAGATATGTTAGAAAGGACAATGCACCTTTGTATGCAAGTATTGACAAGTCAAAGTGGTGAATATGGTCCACAAAAAAGAGATGGGGCTTTGCATATGGTGGGAACTTTAAATGACATCCTTATCAAGAAAAAGTTCTACAAGGAAGAAATTGACTCTTTGCTTAGTCAATATGTTTTTCCTGAATTTCATAATCAATTAGGTTACATGAGAGCCAGAGCATGTTGGGTACTGCATTGTTTTGCTGGTGTTCGTTTCAAGAATGAACCTCTTCTGATAGATGCTGTCCGTCTTACTGTAAATGCTCTGCTTACTGATTCTGAACTACCAGTAAAAGTTGAAGCAGCAATTGCAATTCAGATGCTTTTAACAACTCAGGAAAAAGTACATAAATTATTAGAACCTCAAGTGAAAGCAGTGACAACAGAGTTGCTTCAAGTAATTCGTGAAACTGAGAATGATAATATAGCAAATGTTTTACAAAAGATTGTACCTCTGTACACTGAGCAGTTAATGCCTATGGCCTATGAGATCACAGATCATTTAGCAACAACATTCAGTAAAGTTATTGAGACAGATTCCGGAACTGATGAGAAAGCAATCACAGCAATGGGCCTTCTTAATACAATGCAAACCGTACTAAATGTTATGGAAGATAATCCAGAAATAATGGCGCAGTTGGAAAAAACTGTTTTACGAGTTGTTGGACACATCCTTCATCACAATATTATAGGTAATTTCTTTTTACCTAAAATACTGAATCATTTTTAAAATACTGTACAGTGATCCGAAGTCTATTATAATGTTGAGATAAACCATAGTTTCGACATCCTTTTTGTCTCTTTTCCTCTTTAATAGTGAATACTACCTGTCCTTGTCTACACCCACCATCAGATAGGGGGGATGCCTCGAGGCATGGGCCTGGAAACTCTATCCGACAATAAGTTGTTTGATTGTGATTCGATTGAGATCTGAAGTCAAATATTTTGGAACACTGCCTGATGTACCAAAACAACATGGTCTATCTCAACATCATTTGAGACTTTGGATCAGGTAAGTATTTTAATATACATTTTATTTTCAGGTCTAAAGCTTGCATTTATAAATTTATTACAGCTTGAATTTTAATAAAACAGCAATAAACAAAGTAATGTGAATTTTCAGAGTATTATGAAGAAGCTATGACCTTATTATGTAATTTAACTGCAAAATCTATATCTGAAGACATGTGGAAAGTTCTCGAGATGTTATATCAGGTGTTTGAAAAGGAAGGTTTTGATTATTTCACAGACATGATGCCTGTCCTTCACAACTACATTACCATAGATACTAATGCTTTCCTTTCAAATGAAAATCACATACTAGCTATGTTTAATATGGCCAAAGCAGTGAGTAAATACATATTATTTATACTTGACATAACTTTAATTATAACCTTAAGGTATACCTATGTCTATGGTATAACTTTGTCTAGATATTGCTTAATGAATTTTGTGCCAATGCGATCATTACATTAGGGATTATAATATTTTTTTAAATTACTAACAAATTCTTAATATAACTGTTTCTTTGATTATATACTTTGGTCAGAAATATGATTTTTAAATAAATGTAATAGATAATTCCATTTTAGTTTTTATAAATTATTTTTAAGAAGCTGGTTGTGCTTTAGTATTTTTTATTTTTTTAAAGTGGGATGTGCTTTTTTTGGTTTGCTTTAAAAAAATAAATGATAACATGCATGTTTACATATTACACTGTTGATATTACAGTCATTTTATATACAGGTAATTTTATTAAAAGATCCAAGAAAGGTGATACTTGAAAAAAAAAATATTGGGCAGATTGTATTGATCCGGGGTATTTTGATTTTTTTAGTACGCCCATTATCTGCTGTGCTATGACTACTTTTTAATTGACAGCTACAATTGAGTATTTTTCAGTGCCGAAAACGGGTATAAAAAGACATTTTTTTTAATGAAACCTTGAAAGCTAGATTGATTTTTTCCCCAAAACTTGCTGAATTTCATGAAAATCGTTGGAGCTATTTCCGACATTCAGAAAATTTACTACCAGCCTAGTATTATCAGTCAATAATTTTTCTACTTTACAATGTTGTCATAAGTTATAGTAAAATCTCAATTTGAGTATGTTGTCTTTCTGCAAAAAGAGGTTCTAACTTATATAAACTTTGGCCAAATTTCTTAAATTAACTTAGTTACGACTAATTCATGTACCTATTATGTTATGCAACATTAACATGATATTTCTGTAAACTAAACACTAAGATGTGATTTGATAGAAAATTGTGACACAAATAAAAAAAAACATAAAAATCTGTGTTCTGTGTGTAAAAATCTGTGTTATGTGTGTGTAATCCTTATTTATACTAATATTGTATTGTATTGTTTTCACACAAAACTAATGGACCGATTTTAAAAATTCTTTTACCATAAAAAAGCTGCATCTATACTGAGAAACATAGGCTTTATAACATTTTCAAAAAAAATAGGGAGTTGTAACAAAATTTGATAAGGTGTAAAAAAATTGTGATAAAAATCTGACATCGCGTGCGCTGTGGAAACTATTGATGATAGACCAAAAAAAAATCTACAGTATTATAGATCGTATCCTTATGTAGAAAAAATTCTGCAATACCATATATCCCACAACTATAGTTATGCCAATATAACTTTTTCATTCATTAAATTATGAATGTTAGTGTAAAAACTAAGAAACTTAATTGAAATAAAACTTATATGTTAACAAAAATAAATCTATAGTCCGACTTTCCACTGCGATGATTTCGGTATGTACGTGGGTGAAACCGCAGGATATAAGTTAGTGTATCAGTGACTCACGAGAAAGGTTACGTTTTTCTAAGGTTTTGTGTAAATTTGTTAAAATATGACGATAACTATTTATTTTGAATTAAGTTTAATATTTTTGGTATGCGAATTTATTGTTATTTTAGTAAACATCTATCCATAATATCAATTTTAGCAACAACATCAATCCTTGCGTTCGTTTTTTATTTTATAACCAATACACGAAAGCGAAAGAATGTACTTTTTAATAAAATGTTTGCACTGCTATTAATAAGTATTACATTTATTTTATGTAGGTATAGTATAATGTTCATTATAATTTATTATATGTATAATTAAGTAGTGTATAATTATAATAGTTTTAGCAGCTCATTTTACTCAAACAATATCTTGTGCTACTCAATGATTCTATTTATTGATATTGACATTTTGTGTAGATTTTATGGATACAGAATTATGTAAACATTTGTTTTGTATAATAATAATGCAACCATAATATAATGAATATACAAGCAAATGCGAAATAAATGAATATACTTTTCATGCAAAATATTCAATACTTAAAATATTTCTCCATCAGGTTCTTAATTCAGATGCGGAAGACGAATCTGAGGTATATGCAGCTAAACTCCTTGAAGTAATAGTTTTACAGTGCTCTGGGAAAATAGATAATTGTCTACCATCATTTGTTGAATTAGTACTTAGCAGGCTGACAAGAAAAGTGAAGACATCTGAACTAAGAACTATGCTACTGCAGGTACGATAAATTCGAGTATATACTGTTATATTGATTTTATATTAGTTTAAATTTTTAACATTACATGGTGATATGTAAATATACATTACACATGGAAGAATTTACTGCTGCTTTATATATTTATTCTGCTGCAATTGGATGTACTTGATGAATCTGTTTCCTCGTTCCCATTTATGGTCCCAATGTACTATAAAGACTTTCGGTTAAATCCATATTGTTGAACTTCAAGCTCCCACTGTTGTGTGCATAAATTTATTTTATTAACACTACCCTATATAAATTATAATGAAGAGTAGCCATAAATTGACTATTGAATAAATTTATATTTGACTTTGTTATATGTTGTTCAAATACCATAATGATATTGCAAATCGGAGTGTAGAATGACGTTCTACATAAAATATATACAAATTGCACAGTCATGTACGTCAATAATTTAAATATTTATATACATACTTATCGATGTTTCATAGGCGATATGTTGCTTTATACAATACAGTTCTCAAAATTTTAAATAATCTTAATGTAATAATAATATTCTGAGTAATTACCTATTATAGTATTCAATAAAAAATGCTATTCATAAACTGAATTAAATACACAGTTATATAGATTCATATTATTATCTTTTTATTAATCTGACTTTGAGTCACTTGCCTTTGATATGAATAGGCTTTCATTAAAGCTTAAAATATCAAAGTGCTTAAATACCACTACTTATATCTGTGCCTAAACAAAAAAAAAAATTTCATAGTCCAAAGATCATATGATTCAGTCTACTTCAACATATGTAACGCTTCACTCTAACTGTTAATACTAGGTAACGTTTATCTCTTGGTAATAACTAGCTAACATGTTGTGTATGGGCTAGTAGAGGACACTCTGCAAAGATAGTGTGTCAAATATGGGTTTAAGCAATAAAAGGAGCTGTTCAAATCTTAAGTGCTTGTTTATTGAGTAAATATTGAAAATATGTCAACTAAAAGCATTGATGGATATTAACAGGGTGATTATTGAATAACACACAGTGAATTATTCTCTTTATCATATCATATGATAAAGAGAATAATTCACTTTCTTCTGTTTATTTTCTGTTATCAGGTGCTGATTGCTATCTTGTACTGCAACCCACATCTTTTGTTTACAATACTTGACAAGCTTCAAGAGTCTGTGCCTAATGCATCTATAACACAACACTTTATTAAACAATGGATACATGATACTGATTGTTTCATGGGGTAATTATTAAGTTATATTACTAAGTAGTGATGATACCTGCAATGTATGTAATTACTTGTTTTATCCTATTTCCAAATAAGCAACAGGAATTTTTCGGTCTTGTTTGTTAGCCCGGTAAATAACCTCCAATTTTACTAAATTTCGTCTATATTGCTTCAGCGCATTTACCGAGAAAGCGTAATAGACAGACAGACCTTCGCATTTATAATATTATGGATTAAACTGCAAATGTTCCAATCTTGCAGGTGCTTTGGAAAATAATAAAATAAGTAAAGTAGTAAAACACTGAAACACACTCTATAGAAATATTGTGTACAAATATTGAGATTGAATTTTTATATTTAAAGATTTTTCTAGCCCATAGAATGTACGAATATCTGAGTATTGTCACTTATCTTTGGCAGTAACTAATGTTGTTTTTGAAACCAACATGAAATCAAATTCATGAATAAGAAAATTACAATATTGTTGTTGTGTCCCTATGGAAATTGAGTATAACTTATACAGTCGGAATATGTTATACATTCAAACAATATTTTACAGACTAGATGAGAATATATAAATAAATTTTATTTTTTCATCGTCTAGACAAACATTATGTAAGAATTTTTTATGTTACTTATTTTACAATATGTTTGGATTGAGTAAATTGATCTCGCACTAGTATTGAGGATTGATAGAAGTCAAAGATTTTATTAAATCAATTAAAGTCAAGAAATAGAAGATTAAGGGAGCATAGCCTACATTTATGCTTCCAAACAAAACTGTACGACTTGCCTCTAAACAAAAATGCACCAATAGCTACCAGACTTTAGAATTGATTAGTATATGGATGTGATGAACGTGCTGCTTCAGATAATAACTGTCATTTTAAATAGGATGATTCTTTTACTACAGATTAACATTAAATCAATAGTTAATAGTTAGTTTAATAGTTCAATTTATATAAACTTTTTCTTTTTCTCTATATGACCCATACTCTCTTTCTCCTTCAATTTTTTTTCCTTTTCCTTCTATTACTCAAAGGTTGACTGGAAGAGATCCCTTTTACGGATAAGTCCGCCTTTAAACATGTGTTTTTTTATTTTTCTTTCTCTTTTCTAAATATATGTATAGAAATAAATAAATTCAATTTGTGTTGATTTTATTTAATATTTAAATATTTTTTTAGATTACACGACAGAAAATTATGTGTGCTTGGTATCTGCACCCTTCTTGACATGGGACCCCAAAGGCCTAACCTTGATGAGGTTTTGCCCAAATTACTTCCTTCATGCTTCGTGTTGTTTGAAGGATTAAAGCGTGCGTACGAGGCAAGGGCTGAAGCTGACGAAGATACATCATCAGAAGAAGACGATGGTGATGATGACGAAGGTAGAGATTATTTTATTACAATTTGTCTGGAGGAATTAAGGTGCAAATATGCCTGATATATTCTAAATACAACATTCATATATGATGTAAAGAATTGACAAGTTTGAAATATCTGCTAATATACAGGCATACAGCTGTGAAAAACTCAGCAGAAGACAGTGCGACTCTTTCGAGAAGGTCACAAGTTCAAACCCTGGGCAGACACTATTGACTTTTTCTATTAAAACTTATGTGTCTAAATAATATTTGCAATTTATCACCTTATCAATGAAGGAAAACATCGTGAGGAAACCTGCATATCTTTAGAGAATTCTAGGGATATGTGTAACCTAACAATCCACATTGGAGCAGCGAGGTAGGTCTTAGCCTTCTCTCCAGAAACGGAGAGAGGCCTATGCCCTGCAGTGGGATATCAATAATTAATAAAAATAATATCAATAACAATAATAATTTGTACAAACTTTAAACTAAAACACAATTTATTTACAGAGGTTTTGTCAAGTGACGATGATGATATCGATCAAATGAACAATGAGTATCTTGAGAACCTTGCGAGAATGGCTAGTAAAAACAGTGCCCAGCAAGGCATTAATCTTACAGCAAAGATTGAAGAATATGACAGTGACGATGTGAGTTTTAACTAATGTTATTAATAATATCTTATTAATTACTTGATAATCTAATTAATGTAATAAACCAATATTGTAAGAGACCACTTGTCCGTAAGAGATCACTTTTAGTAATAAGACTGCCCTTGCACTCTTAAATGTTCTTATTTCTCTTGTTTATGTCTATTATTTACCATTTTTATTTTTTATTTTTATTTTTTTATTGTCTATTATTATTTATATAATTTCCAGATGACCATAATTTTTAGGTTATGTTTCATAAATGTAACACAAATGAACTTGTATATGTAAAACAAGCTACAATATGATACAAAAAAAAACAAGAATAAAGAATAGTTTTATAAAATAAATTGTAACGTCAAAATATAGCACAACAAACAAATTACACAAACTGTTGACCCTGTAATTTATTCTATTAAGTCTCTTACGAAAGACAAGCTCCCTGAACATCGAATAGCTTTTCTGGATCCCTCGGATCTAGTTATTAGTATATCTATAGTCTACACTAATATATAAAGCTGAACAGTTTGTTTGTTTGTTTGACCGCGCTAACCTCAGGAACTACTGGACCGATTTGAAAAATTCTTTGCGTGTAAGATAGTTCTGTTATCGAGGAAGGCTATAGGCTATATAACATCACGCTAAGATGAATAGGAGAGGAGCAGCAAAAAACATATTGCGAAAACGGCAAAATTAAGCTATTCAGAAATCTCTTATAATTAACTCACGATAGCTACTTTTATGTTCAAAATTTCAATTTGGGAAAAATTGTGACACCGTTTTCCATGCAGGCGAAGCTGCTGGCAGAACTAGTATATAATAAAGTCCCATAATGAAAGAAATGGTTCATCACTTGATATAACTGCTATTTTAAATTAGATATGAAATGAATTGATTTGACAAGTGATTATATTTTTGTAATAATCTGTAATATCTTATTGTTTTGTATTTTGTGTTTTCCAACAGGACGATGATGATTATCAACCAGATGAAACAGCTATTGAGTGCTACACAACACCACTTGATGAAAAATACTGTACTGTTGATGAATATATCAAATTTAAAAATGCTTTATCAGGTGAGTAAATATGGAACAAATACAAACAATTAAACAACTGTAATCAATAAATACAACATTAGCCCAATATGTAGTTCAATTGTCAAATCGCAACTATAAATTACTTAAATGTTTCAATAATTTATAGAATTAGGCATTGCGGAGGATTATAATACAAAAGTAATTAAAATATTATTATACTGTAATCCGCGATAAAAGATGACTGTCGATTTTGGGCTAACCTTCTCTAATTTAGTTACCTAAAACAGATCAAGTTAAAATTGGATTTAAATCTAAACCACCTTCTTTTTTTCCCTTTCTCAAAACTACATTTTCGTGGATGACACAGCATGGATAGAACAACCAGATATATATGTTGTATGTCATTTTCTAAACAATATGAACTAGGCACTTCAGCTCGCTCACCACATCGCCATCCTTTGAACTAACCAAAAGCGACCACCTGGACTGAAAGTCTAGGCATCTAATATATCGAAAACCCCATATAAGACCTTATAATTTCCTAAAAAAATGACTGGTGTAGTGCTGCAAATATTTTGTATGCCTTTAAAATTGTCCGTCTGACATACTCAACTAACAGTGTTATGACAATACCAGAGTTAAAAATATTATATTTTGTACAGCATTATCTACAAATGAACCGGCACTGTACCACGCACTCACTAGTGTATTAACAGAGGATCAACAGAAACAATTGAATGCTATATTTATCCTTGCCGACCAACGTAAGGCGCAACAGGATAGCAAACGCATTGAACAAAGTGGTGGTACGTATTTTTATCCACTCACTATTAACGTTATGTTAATTGTGGATAAATATAGATTTAATGATTAATATCGTATTAACTATACTTTTACTCTTTTTAATTTCATTTTTTATTTTGTTTGTTTATTTAAAATTTATTTGTTTACAAAACGTCAACATATATAAATACATATATGTAAATGATAACATAGAAATTTCAATGAATTTTCACTTGACAACTTTTTTTTATTCATCAATTATCTTTACGATGATTAATACAAGATTATTTAAATATTAAGTAATTTATTATGAATATGAAAATATATATTTACAACTTACTAATTGTTTTATATAAAGCAAGCAAACAGCAAGAATAAATGCTTTAAACATTTCTTTGATATGTTTAACACATCAATACATATTGCTGTCATCATTCATCATTCATTCTCCTGCCCTTATCCCGCTCTAAGTGGGGCGGCACAATATGTTATAAACACGTGTTACAAACAGTTGTCACATAATTTGACTTCGTATTTTACGACCGGCTGCCTGCCTGACGTCAACTTACCTTAGTCAGTAAGGAATGAGTATGGTCTATTCTATTCAGCCGGATACCACACGCGGGTCGACTTACTTTAGTCGCCTCTTACGCCTTGGTAAGAAATGAGGGTGTTACTATTCTATTCAGCTATAGAATAATTCTATTCATATTGTGTTACTGTATAACACTTAATGATAAATTTACTTCAAAATAATTTTTAGTTTGTTTTGGCGCATTATTAAAATCTCATCAAAAATATTTTATAATATTAATTTTACTTCATTATTTCTATTGCAGGTTATTCATTCACTGTTCCTGCACAAGTACCAACCACTTTTAAATTTGGCTCGTAAATTTGACTTAAAACGAAAAAGCGAATTAACCATTTACACTATTTATGTTTTTAAACTTTAATTCAAGCTTCATTTACAGAAAAGCATTATTTTACTTTTTAAAATATCATAATAAATCTTAAATTAATGTTTTAAATATATTATATTAATATTTTGTTGATTCCTAAAATATAGCAGTATGTATAGTAAATTTTTATATAAAACATAATATTAATGTTTTTTATAAAAATCTTTTATACATAGACTGACTATTTTTATTAATGAAATAAAGTGATAATAATGTGTTTTAACATTTTATTAAATATGATAAAATTAAGTAAAAACTGATTGATCTAAAATAACAATTCTTTTTATAGATTTGAAAACATAGTAAATTTTAAGTTTTAATTGTTACACATAATTTTAAAATTCCATATTCAATTTTTATGCATATGGAATATGTACTTGATGTTCTTTACTGAGATCTATTTTATCAGTGTGATCGGAATCTGAGCAAAAATAGCTTAATTTTAAGAATATATTATGACTTTAAATTAATTAACGAACTATAATTTTATGGTGAATTTATATGTAGGCCTAGTTTGTTAGATACTTTTTCACATTATTTCATTATAATACGCAATTTATCGCAGTTTATTTGTATTTAGTTAAACATAATATAGGTATTATGGTACATTTTACATTTATTTCTGTACATAAAATAAACTAGATCCGATAAAATATGTAGAACTCTATTAATCAAGTTTCACAAAAGTAACGAAATAAGTAAATAAAAAAATCGTAGAAATTTTAATTAGAGCCCTATAACAGATAGCAATGATATAATTTATTATACAAGATGGTTATTTCTCTTTTAATGCAAATATTATAAGCAAGCTATATTTATTATGAATATCCTTAATGTCTTTTCCTTTTAATTGAAGAATGTTCTTCCAAGACATCCTTCCTTGTGACCGACATGTCGAATTTAGTTTTTATTTAGGAATTTTAATTAATTAAATTTTAATTTTGTTGATAAAATCCTTCTAAATGATTGTCTGTGTTACTTAGAATCAAGAATTCGCACCCAAACAATATCTTAAGCATCAGACCTCTCTTAACAAAATATGAAATCTAGACAAAGTCAGATCAGTATTTTATTTTAGACTGAAATGTAACTACAGTATTTTCATTATTCATGTAGGTTTTTATGTATATGTATTTTCGTATTTGTGTGTATATATTAATTGTAAATATTGTATGATATGGATTGGATTCACTTTGTTATGACATTTTTAAACCAGTCAAATTATACAAATTTTATTAGATATATTATTTAACGAGCACATGCATGTTTTAATGATTTTTAGATGACTTTCTTAACAATCTTGTGTAACAAAATTTTGCATTAAAAGAGAACATATGTAGGAAAAAAATTATCTTCATGTTTGATGTAGTGATGCAAATTATATTTTTAGCCATTGAAAATTATGTTTTATTCAGTCTTGTATATCACTGCTTGTGTAAGTGTATCTTCAGGTAGATCTCTCAATAAATTGCTTGTATTTATTATAGCTGATTCATCGATATTTTATTTGTATTTATACATTAAATGTCAGTTTAGACGCATTCGTAATTATAAAGTTATATTTATTTTTTAAAATATTGGCTTTTTATTTTACCTTTCACTTTATTGGAACTGAAGTGCAGTTCCGCGTATATTTGTTAATTATATGAATATGTACATTTGATGTGATTTTATCATAGAGTAATTATGCTGGAGTAGGAGAGCTAACCTAAAAATATGACTTGACTAGCCCGTTGGCGCAGTGGGTAGTGACCCTGCCTTAGGCTCCGCGGGTCGCGGGTTCGATTCCCGCCGAGGGGTAATATTTTCTATAAAATAAATGAATTTGTTGGTCTTTGAGCCTGGGTGTATATTTGTATTTAAGTTTGTATTTAAAAATATATAAGTATATATTCACCAGTTGTCTGTCACCAACAACACAAGTATTAAGTTAATTTGGGGACGGACGATCTTGTGTGTAAGTGTCCCATATATTTATTTTATTATTTATTAATATTCAACGAACAAAAAAAGACAAGGATGGATCTCTTATACTTCTGATTTCCTCTCTTATTATATGTTGAACACTCGCACTCACAGGTCTCCCATCCATAGCTCCCCTCTATGTATAATAACTTAATAGAGATTGTTCTCCGATAGTGGTATCATCGAAATAATGTGTAACTACTGCATCAGTAACTTTCAGTGCTGACACTGAAAGTTATTGCTTCTCTATCGATATACAACTGATTTGACTCTTCATTTTACTGTTTATTCTGTATGTAATCATGAATATGAATCTGTATCATGTATTTTTATGCTAATATGAAAAAAAATCGTTCAACTTAAAAGCACCATTCGTTTCTGAGCACGTGAGATGGCAGTCAATTAATAAATGTTGACTGGCCTGTTGGCGCAGTTGACAGTGACAATGCCTTCAGCTCCGTGGGTCGCGGGTCCGATTCCCGCCAACGCCAATATTTTCTTTAGTTAAACAATTTGTTAGTTGTTCAAAATTGGGTGTATAAATGTATTTAAAATTACATATGTATATATTTACGAGTTGTCTTGTCAGCCATACCACAAGTATTAAGTTAGAAGATGCCATTTTATTTACTAGTATTAACTTTAAATGTATTACTAATTGCAGTCGTAGCACACTAACGAGTTGGGATTACTAACAAAACAAAGTTTTAAATAGTAAGTAGGATATACATATTTTTACCCATAGTGACATCTACGTTATTTTATATTATTCATTAATATTGACATTTATTATTTAGGTTGCTCTCCAAAGACAGACTCTTAGGCCCAAGAGTCGACCACAATCGATTACATCGATCGACTTAAAATTCTGCAATGGCCATTACTATTATTAATCATCATTCTCCTGCCCATATCCCACTCTAAGTGGAGTCGGCACAACATGTTATAAATATTTCACATAATTTCGCTAGGTATTTTACGATCGGCCGCTTGACGTCAACTTACTTTAGTCTCCTTTTGTAACACCTCGGTTAGAAATCAGGGTGATCTATTCTACTCAGCCGGATACCTCTCTTTCTCTCTCATCAACCAATAGCCGTCCACTGTTGGACATAGGTCTCTGCCACGGACTTCCACACCACACGATCTTGTGCCGCCTGGATCCAGCGGCACCCGCGACCATTTTGAGGTCGTCTGTCCATCTGGTGGGTGGTCTGCCGACACTGCGTTTTCCGGTGCGGGGTCGCCACTCTAGCACCTTGAGACCCCAACGTCCATCGGTTCTTCGAACTATGTGCCCATTGCCACTTCAGCTTCGCGACCCGTTGAGCTATGTCCGTCACTTTGGTTCTTTTACGGATCTCCTCATTTCTGATTTGATCATGCAGAGATACTACGAGCATAGCTCGCTCCATCGTCCGCTGAGCGACTCTGAGCTTTCTTATGAGGCCCATAGTCAGCGACCAAGTTTCAGGTCATCACTGGCAACACGCACTGTTCGAAGACTTTAGTCTTTAGACACTGAGGAATATTGGACGAAAAGATTTCACGTAACTTCCCGAACCCTGCCCATCCGAGTTGGATTCGACGATTGACCTCTTTCTCGAAATTGGACCTACCTAACCGGACCGTATGTCCCAGTATACAAATTCGGTGTACAATTTTCAGTCTACAATTTCGAGTACAGAGTTCTCAATGATGATCGGATGGAGCGGTACATGTGAGTTAGACATGATTTTCGTCTTACTCATGTTCATTTTAAGGCCCACCTGTTGAGATACTCTGCTGAGGTCATCGAGCATTGTGTTAAGGTCTTCCAAAGATACAAGATAAAGAAAGATAGATGATGATGATGATTATAGCCGAATACCACACGGCTATAATCATCATCATCAATACTGACTGATAACGCGTTCGGTTACATTGATAAGCTTGATGATAAAGCAACAGAATGAAAATTGCCTATTATAAGTGTATTTTATTAAATTAAATGAGTGTTTGTTTTATCTCAGACTTTATTGAAATGAAATACAATTTTTACCATTACCCATAACGCCAATACTAATTTTACCTCACTTGTAAAATACGTTAAACAAAGGCCTACACAAATACCAAAACAAGGACATGTCGAAACTAGCTGATGGCGTAAATATTGTCATAACATAAATATTTGATAAACGCCTAGGCTTTGGAGATTGTCTCTTAAAAGTATGAAGGAATTCATAGTTTTGAGAGGCAATGACATAAATAGTCCAATATTGTTTATAACATAAGATTATGATGCTCGCATTAATAACTATACATCAAATCAGTAACCGTAATTTAGTCATGTAGTGTAGGTACCTAAGGATAGGTACAAATGCATACTAACCTACATAAAATATAGAATATATTTTATTACATATACTCTCGAAAAACATTTTCTAACAAGAGAATTTGTTCTTTCCTTCTGGACAGAGGGGTGCAATTGCACCCTGCTGCCGCCGCCCATGAGTGCATACCACTTATAGAGGCCTGTACCAAAGGTCCCCAAATCTATCCCTATACGTAACTTATACTAAAGATTAAATGATTATTTTAACAATTTCAATAAAACTGTTGAGGCCTAACCTAAAACAAAATTATCTTCAAAATTAATTTATATTTTGAATTAACATGATTATATGATTTTGTATTAAATTTTATAGTGTTAATAATAGTCTTACATATTACAACTAATTTATTTATCAATCAATTAATATTTATAAATAATCTTCATTTAAATTGTAAGTTCTATCTTAATTAACAAAAAACTATATGATATTCATAACGAGGGTTAGGCCACCTTATAGGTGTTATTATAACACAACCAAAAGTCACTTCGGAAATGGTACAATTGGTTTATTGTTAAAAAAATAATATGATATTCACACTAAATAGTATAACTTCTAGTTATTAATTACAAAAGATACTTGATGACATGGTGCAGCGTCAGATACAGCAAAGGTTGTATCAATTAAGAAAAATAGCCTATAATACGAATTAACCATATTATTTTAAGATAAAAATGTTATATATGTTATTACATTCATAAAGTCAGTGATATGGGAATATTATTTTGCCATTGCTAAAATGTTCTAAGACTTAATATAAACTTTAGAAGTCTTTACCGAATTAAAGGCAGAGTTATTTATAAATAATAGAAAACTATTCTTAAGTGTGGTGTGTTATCAAATATATATTTGATACTCCTTACGTTCTTAATATTATTGACACATTGGAAATGAGAAAATTCTTTTCACTAAAGGCACCCATTTAAAATTAACAAATAGACATCTTTTTGTTATAAAATTTATGTTCCATGTACATTGTAGTCTTTATATGTTATGTACAAAATACTAACAAGAATACAGTTTGAATCTCAAAATATTATTCAATACATAGTTAAGCAAATTTGGATTTAATTGGTAGAACTGGCAAGAATCTTGATTCTTTCTACATCCATGTAACATATTGATATTGTGTTTTAGCATTTTTAATGGTGAGAAAATGTTAATTAATCATTTTATATCTATTAAAATTATCATCATTAATTATCAATAAAGTCAATAAACAGTAATTGTGACTGGAAATCCAATATTTATCGTTTCAGTATATTAAAACATAAACTGGCAATGTTTTTATAAACCTACAGTATGCACCATACATGACAAATGCAAAGTCAAAAAGCAGGTAGAAAATCATTGAGCTTTATATAATATGGCATACTATAAAACAACTTTTTATAAAATGCTGCATAACATTGAAATTTTGTTCAATCTATTTCTGAATTACTTACATTTACTCTCAATAATTCAATAATTCCTAAATTATAATAATATGTCCTTTAGATTAAATGAAAACATAATTCAAATAAAAAAGAAATCTTTAATACCACATTTGGAAGGTTAAGGTTAAAAAATGAACAAGTTGAAAAGATGAATGAAAATGTTTATAATAAATAAATATTTTCCTTAATGAATTTGTCATTTAGGTTATTTTCCATATAACTTGTGAACCTTCATTTTGAATTAAAGTGCACCTCTAAGATAATCATATTTATGTCTCCTTTTATCTTGTATTTGCCCAATTTTGGAAGCCATATCACATTCACGGCACCAACCACAGAATGTGCTAGTAATAACATGAAAAGGACTTCTGTAATATAAAGATGTGTTTCTTAAATTTTTGTTTTTTTTATGGCACCTAATATGCAAAAATATTTCCAACAACATCAGTATTACACACACAACGCTAGGAAAAACCATTAGCGTGGGAATTAGAAGTAACATTCTCGGACTTGTTGTGTTAGCTCCCGCTATAATCTTTTCCTTGAGATCTTGAAATTTTTTCGTTTGGCTAACATGACCACCAGGAAATCTTAAAAATCTTCGATTTATGGACAGTCGGTCCACAAGATATGTATTAGGAATTTTTGTTATCACCAACGGCTCGCCAGTTTCTTCATTGACTTGATAAGTGATAACTTCACCTGTCTCATCATCACAAGAAAATCTCTTTAATCTGGCCATTCTATCAATATTACTATTTATTGGTTCTAAATTCTTCGTCGTTGTAAGAGTCTTTTCTGTAATTAACATTTTTTTATATAACATGAATTAATAGTGGTATTGATAAATAATAATCAAAACAGCAACATACCTAGGAGTGTAAAATGGAAATTGGAATCCACTTTCCAGAAAAGTTAATCGCAATTGGCAATATTTATAATAATCAAAGAGAATAGGACTCTATGGAATAGAAGATAAACTTTTGTGTAGTCAATTAAATAGATAAAATTAGTTATAAAATCCTGAAAATTGAATAGAATAGAATAATAGAAGCAGACAGATACTTATCGTACACGGCTAAGATTTTCTTCGATTATAATCAACGTTACAGAATTCTGAAAAACCGTTCCTGGTCAACATAGGTTACTAAAAGTATTTATTTTTATATTATAGTGTATTGTCTATGAAAGTAACGAATTCAGGACAAAGATTAAAAATAAAAGTTATTTAAGACAATATAAGACATAGATAATACACTATATATGTCTTTTATCAAAGACGTCATCATACAATTTACAAGCTAAGTACTTAAGTATACCAATATAGAGTGGATGCATATAGGTAATATGTCCACGCGTAAAAAGATATATGTTTAAGTTCTGTGTGTATTATTTAGTAGTCTATGGTGTGTATTCTGTGGAGTCAAACCAGAACAGATTATCTACTCCTAATAAACATTCTGTGACACCTTTACGAATTACGAGGTTTATATCATATTTTATAAATGGAGGATTGATCATTTGATGGGTAATGTCATATTAGAATATAATTAAAAATCGGTTACTTTTACATGTACATATTGTAAAAAAGTTGTTATTTTATTACTTACTAAATAGTGTTGTTAAGATATATGTTAGTAGTTTTCTACGTAATATTGTAACACAAGTGTAATTATTGTGTTTACATCAAGGTACTCTTGCTGAATACAACTAAAGTAATTTTAACTTATCAGAATTTTTAAACATACCTCACAATAGTAGTTTGGAGAAAAATATATTCAAAAATTGATGACTTGAATAAAATAAATGAGTTTTATTTTACTATTAGTGTTTTTTGTGACTACGTAAGGTATAAAAAGTTCAGAATATTTAGTAATGTCGGGCAAATGATTTGTCCCATTTTGATTTCTATTCTGTACTCAATTTCTTTTTAAGGCATAAAGTCTTTTAGGCAATAATTCTTCTATATCTCGTAGTGTTGGCAATCTGTAGAGGACACACTGTACTGTAAACTGACGATCTTTGTAATCCTCTATATTCGACAAAATAAAACAATATTCGAAACTTATTTAGAAATGCATATTATTTGCTTATTCCCTTAGTTCTATTATTATTCAAAATTCAATTTAATGGAACTTTTCTCAGATATAATATTTTCCATTCTTATTTTACAAAAAGTTAGTTGTACCTTATTGGTAAATTTCTAATTTTATTACATTTGATTTATAAATAAACAAGAGGTTTAAATTCAATTTGAATATTTTTAACAACTTTTTAACATTTACATTAGAAATTTTCTATTTAGGTTATGATATAAATATCTATTTGTTCTTTTGAATTAATGTTAATGAAGTGTGCCTGTTTATTGTTTAAAAAGTGTTTGAATCAAATTACCAATCATAATATGTGTACTAATTTTCATGATAATAAACATTATATTTTATTTATTTTTAGGAATTTGTTGGCAAGTAATTTTTGTCATCTACAACTAATCTATTTTGAGATCGTTTCTACTCTGTTCTCAACAAAATTATATTCCAATAAAATTTGTATGGAGAATAAATACTAACAAATTAAATGCATTATTTTACAGATTGTACTGCTGATGAGATTCTTTAAAGTCAATAATGGGTAGTGAGTAAGTACATAATTTTTTTATATAATGTGTGACTTGTTTGCTATAATCTCATGATATCATAAGCTTAGTCTAAAACAAACACCACAAACATCACAAACAAACAAACTCAATTCTTCTTTTTAACAAATCAGCTACTAAGTCAAATCTACGAAAAAACTGTTTCCTGAAATCCTGTTTCAATCTCAAGCATTTATTTCTATCCTTTCATCTCTCATCTGAGTGTTTAAAAGGACTATATATATCGAATATAAAAAAAAAAAATTGAATGATTCTAAAATATTATTTTTATTTTGTAAGACCATCAACGACAAATACAATATTATAAAAATAAGTTGAATTTTGAATAAAGTTGCTCATTACCAAATAATTTTAAATGACCTAACATATAATATTGTGTTACTTTGTTTGTCCCCTTTAATATTCTTTTGTTCTTATTAAGTTTTTTTTCCAAAGTAATAATAAAATTATTTTGCTATTATCTGTGATGAAGTTAAATACAAAATATATATAACGTTTTGTTGTATTATATTTTGTTGTAGAGTCTGTCTCCTGATGATGCTTCGGTTGCGAATGAAATGATTGCTGAGTTTGTGATAATGAACATATTTAGTACCTTGTGTATTGTGGTGGCGGTGGTGGAGGTTTGTGCATGTATTTACGAGTTCTGTATGTATCAGTTGTGAAAACGGATTGTCCACTCTACATTTAACATTATATATATTTTTTATATTACTTTATCACAGATTATAGCTAAATAATTTTTTTATTATTTTTGTATTATGGATCTCCGCAAAGTAACGCCTACTTTTATAAATAAAAGTAATTTATAAATGTTTTTTACACGTGAGATTTTTATTCATAACAATGCAATCAATCTCTATTTGGTTTCGCACTGAATTCTCCGAATAAAGTTCGGTGCAGGGCGGATGGTCAGCTCCTATTTTGGACTATTCCACCCATTTCCCTACGTTGAGACAAGGGTTTCACTGCTGTCCCGACAGTGTTACCTGCTCTAATCTAACTGTTGCTCTTACAAACCTGATAATATCCCTGAAGGGGATATGTTTTAGGTTGTCAACTTCATCCTTACCAAGTATCTTCCATTTGACCAGCAAGTACATAGGGCATTCGGCCATAAGGTGAAAACTTGTTTCTTCCTCTCCACACTCTGAACACACAGTATCATCTTTTATTCTCATTATTGACACAGGCAGTGCCCAGTAGTAATGCCTGTTACAATTGCTGCATTTCCCTGCTAAGAAACATTAGCTGTTTAGATTTCTTCATATTAAATGATTTGAGAAACTACTTTGCTTGTGTAAACATTGTGTTCCTCCATCTTTTGTACGATTCTGTCTCTATTCTTTTATCTATCTTTTTATTTAAGAGTTTTGGTCCCATGAATGTTTGACTAGATCCCTTTCTTGCCAATTTGTCAGCGTTTTCGTTCCCTGCATGGCCATGATGTCTTGGAACCCTTGCAATCGTTACTTTTTAATCTTTTACTTTTTAATCTTTACTATAATATATGTATATTACTATCACAGTGGTTTGTTTTTAGAATAAGCAAGGCTTTTTCAGGAAGTTTCTGCATTTAACCTCTATATGGGGAATTCCTATATTATCTTCTTCTGTCTTACTCCAAATAGTACAACAGTAAACTGATAAATATTCTCTAAACATTTTCAATCTGTAGACCCAAACCAATACCCCTCACACATATCATAGTCCACCGTCCACATACTCTCATAGATTGCTGTACCAGCCAGGATTCTGTTGCCTTATAAGATATAGTAGTTATTACTTGCGCTTGACAAAATTTAAAAGCGATAGCTACGAATCAAAACCAACGTTAGTTCGTCCGTACTTACCATTCACCTCTTCTGACTTGTGTGACGTGTGTTGTTATAAGTTACATTAGTCACCCTTAAGTGTGATTAAATACAGAAATGAATTTATTTGCTGAGTCCTTGGGTATTGATTTGTCCTATGACAGGCAATAATTAAATTTCACCTATTTATATATTTATACTATAGAAGAGGAATATTATTATAGTAAACGATCAAACGATGTTAAATGTATTTATTACTCTAAACTTCTTGTCTCAAAGCTATATACGAGTAGGCATTCATGTATTCGATGAATAGATTACATAGGAATATAAACGGATATATTTAGAGGAATACAACAAAAGAACTAGTAACTATTTACTAGTAATTTGAAGTTATCGTGAACAGGCAGAACGATAGACATGACGTAGAAAGTAAGTTTGTTTAGGTTTATATACGCATTATTATTATTTTTCCAATTTTGTTTTTAGACAGATTAAAAAAAATTGTATGAATGACATTGTCAAGTAAAACTTTCACAGTCAAGAATTCACGCAAGTTCATAGTTGTTCCTACTATTTCAATGATTAGTTAACTTACCTATAGAAAAATCAAATATTTACTAGCTTTGCGAACATATAGGAACAATCTGTATTCAGTATAAATATATATTTATTGAATAATGATTACTTCGAACTTTTCAATTGACATATGTATTGAATTAACTGATCCATCTGCAATTAAAGCAAGGTATGATATTTAATTTAAATAAGATATATAGTTAAATATATTTCTTTCAGAACTGATAAAATCTAACATTACAGAGTTGTGCAATGTGTTGTAAATAGCAAGGATGAAGAACAATCATTTAACATTGTAAGTACCATACATAACCTTACATTCTTTCAGAATAAAACCTGATTTGGAGACTTCAACGAATGGTGAAGTCAAGGACGATGACAAAAAGAAAAAGAAGGTGAAATCAACAAATGGTGAGAACCATGATGATGACAGCGGAAAAAAGAAAAAGAATAAAAAGCATAAAAAACGTAAAAAAGTAACTGATGACCAGGATGAAAAATCTTACAAGAAAAAAAAGAAGACCAAAAAAGAAAAATACAGAAGTCCTAAAATAGAAAGTGAAACATCACTTTCCGACGTGGAGGAACTAATTAAAAAATCTCGGCGATGTCAACCTCCAAAAAATGAGTCCTCGTTAGACACACCATTAATAGAAGCCATAAAAACACCTGAACCAAAAAATAGTAATGCATTGGTTATAAAGTCGCCAAACAGTGATACACATAAAACAGATAATGCCTTAGAAATTATATCATCTAATTCTGATGCAGAAAATTATCAAGAGGATTGTGCTAGCCCCGAAATAACAGTTATTGAAGATGATTTAGATTTGGAAGAATTAATGAAACAAAAAGAGTTTTTGCAAGCACGTTTAGTAGCTTATAACTCAGATAGAAGTGATGATGAACAAGTTAATAAAAAAACTAGTATAGAGGTCGTATCCATTATGGACGAAGAAAATAAAACTCCCACACACAAAAAGGATAAAAGAGATCTTGATTCAGAAGTCAAGAAAAATAGTAAACATAAATATAACAATGATCGATCTTCTGAAAAAGACAAATATAAATCTAGACGGCAAGAAGAAGATTTAAGAGAAACAATAAATAGAGAAAGTAGAAAAGAAATGGAAAAAAGATTAGAAGAGAAGGAGTACCGTGAACGCAAGGAGCGAGAGCGACGTAAGATTGAAGCAGAGAAAGAGAGAGGACGTGAAAGGGAAAAAGAAAGAGAAAGAGAGCGTGAACGTGAGAGAGAGAGGGAACGTGAAAAAGAACGTGCTAGGGACCGTGAACGGAAACGCGATAGGGAGCGTGAGAGAGAGAGAGAACGTGAAAGAGATAGAGAACGAGATAGAGATCGGTCTTCAGAACTAAGACGACGTGATAGGGATATATTGCGTAGTAGGCGATCCCGGGATAGATCACCATTATCGCGCCGCGATAGAAGGTATTCCGACCGAGATCGTAGGTCACGTGACAGAAGTAGAGATAGACACAGACCTCGATCTAGAGACCGAGAAAAAGACAGATCAGATAATAAAGACAGAAATATGGTAAGTACGAGATTATTATATTTTCTTTAAATAGGTCTTAACGTAATTAACGCAGCTTTCATAAAACTTATTGTTCTTTATAATCGCTGGAAATCGACCGTTGAACATAGGTCTCTTCATAGTATTTACTCGCTAAAAGATGTTCACATGGTGTACCGCACTGACTGAGCTGCCTGCCCCTGCGATCTTTTGGAGGTCGTCCCAATTTTATTAAATCAAACGTTTATGATAACCTTAGAGCTGAAAATGATGTTGTTAACTGATATTTATATTTTAAAAAATATAGTATTCGCTCGAAAGCGTAATATATTTAATAAAGTTGATTAATTTCATTAGAACACCTCGAATGAAGTGGCTCAAATAGTACCTAGCTCCAGTGATGAAGAATTAGACATATCCATTAATACTGACGATGAAGAAGAATCTGAAGAACAAATCATTGAAAGGAGAAGGAAACAGCGGGAACAATTATTAAAGGTATATTTTACAATAAATTTTTTGAGATGTTTATTTTTTTAGACCAAAAATTATAGATTTTTTATATTTTCTAATACTCTGTAAATGTGATAAAGAAATATATTTGCAGAGACTGGGGTGCAGTAATAGCACTGGTATAGCAGATTTGCCCGATACGAACAATACTGAAGTAGTCACACCGGAAATTAAAGACCTTAAGGAAATTAAATTTGCAAATGTTACCTCAAAAGTCGACAATACCGTTGAATTAAAGAGCGACAAAGGCAATATTAGTGGACCGAATAAGGATGCTGAAAATGAATCTAAAGCCGGTGTACCGTTGGACAAATCCATTAAAAGCAAAGAATGGGATATGTTTGCAGAACAGGATAACTTTAATAGTCTGGATGTAAGTATTATTTATTTATATTTACATGAACTACATTTTGATTTAATTTAATAATACTAAAGAAATACATTTTTGGTTTGACTAATAGAATTTTAGAAATAATTTTGGCTGGTTTATATTAAACTAGTTTCTTAGAATTCAATTAAAGTTTGGTTTGTAACGAAGGCATAGCTGAGTAATTTAGTGTTCTAGTACGATCTTGCGTAAAAGCTGTTAGAGTTAATTTACCACATTGAATTTTTACTAAAGATCAGATTAGATAAATCATTGCACCTCTATACATTGTACGCCATTAACCAGAAAAAAGTGCAGGTTTCCTTTCGATAGTTTTATTTACCGAATTACACGAAGAATAGAAAATATGTATTACGTATCTTTATACACAAAATGTTTTCGCGTTTAATATAAGGATCAAATGAAGTACTAAAGATCTTTAATTTTTTAAGTTATGTTAATAACTAACATATCTCATACAATAATTTATAGAATTAGGCGTTACTTTGCGGAGGTGCATTATACAATAGTAATGAAATATTATTTTCAATCACAATCTCACCAATAGTTTCGCCCGGTAACCGAAGCATCGTCAGGAGATAGACTTCACGACAAAAATAGTCCGACACTCAAAGCGATTAATCTCGAAGAAGTTGTGGTGGTGAATGTGTGCACTGTGCAGTGATTGTGTATTGTTGTATTGTTGGTGGCGGGTAGTGCGTGAGTTTATACAAATTTTGCATGCATCAGTTATTAGAACGGATAGTACACTCTACTTTTAGCATTACATATCACTACATATTATAAAACAAAGTCCATATTTCCGTATGTACGCATAAAACTTTAAAACTACGCAACCGATTTTGATGCGGTTTTTATTAATAGATAGAGTGATTCAAAAGGAAGGTTTGTACGTATAATAACTTTCAATACGAAGTAGAGAAATACTGTAATTTTTGAGGTTTCTGTAAATAATTACATTTTTTTCCGCTTACATTGCAAACGCAGGCTAAACCCTACGAGATTTATTAAAATGATGTACTAAGTATTTGTACACCTTAAAAAGGTCTACAGAAAAGTCCGCGATGGTATATGTCTATCTCTTATGGATAACCCACAATAGCAGTTTTTTTCATTTACTTTTTACGAAAAATGATGCCTTATGTTCAAAGCAATTTTTATACAATACAGCATTAATCCTTATCCAATTGAGTACCTTAAATAAATTGTTGATTTAATATAGATCAATATCGCCGTTTACAGCATGTAATTTAAGTGAACATTTTCGGAGATATTACAGATTTAAAATGCCATGCGGAGGCCGCGCTTCACCCTATAGCACTTCGAATCCAGCAGCTATATCGTTCTTTCCAGAGTTTGTTTAACGACAAGGAAGCTGTGAATGTTGTATATAAAGACATTCTGTAATTAATTGTAAAAATTAAATACATAGGGAAAATGTAAAAGTAAATAAGTAAAAATGTACTATATGAATTTAGATATTCCAAAGATAGCAGGAAATCTTCTTGGTATAGGGAAAGGAAATTGTTTTTCTCCAAATTTAACGCTTGCAGACCACGGGCAGTAATGAATAAATCAAAACTACTGGATCGGTTTTAATCATTTTTTTACACTGAATGACATGGGATATATATTTTATAAACGTGCGAAGCAGGGGCAGGCCGCTAGTATTTTATAAATGAAAATAATATTTTCATTACTTTTTTTATATCTCATACAATTATCACAGACCCCGTCTGCTGGAAGACCTAGAAATAGGAACGCTGCCGAAAATCCGTCGCTTACCGATAACTGGGATGATGCAGAAGGTTACTATAGGTATGTATATACAAGACTTTATGTAACACATATATGTATAAACAACACAATATACAACACTTTGCTTTTACATATTAAGAAGCTGATTGCGTCATTGCCGTATTAACTATATTGGTCTCTAAAGTGACTTCATTTTGGACTAATTTAGAGAAATGTAAATTAATTCTACTTTTAAGATTTATTTTCGTTTCGAAATATAAGTTTTTGACTGGACTGACTGGACCCATTCAAATTTATTTTCCAAGAATTGAAATAAATGCTCGCCACTTTACTCGTTTGATGCTATGCACGTCGTCTAAAAATTAACGATTCAAATCCAAATCAATTCATACGCTTGTTTGTTATTAGTTTAATGGTTATCCAAAAGTGGTTGAGTATCCAATCCCAAATCGCTACATATCTCCGTTTTAAGAAATATTTTTTTTTATCCAATTAAACTTGTTAACAAATGCTTACAAATAATAATTTATGACATTCGATCAATTACATTATGAACAATAATTTATAGTCTCGATTAATAAGAAATATATCATTAATATTTTTGCAGAGTGCGGATTGGCGAAACGCTTGATAACAGGTATACTGTATATGGCTACACAGGGCAAGGGGTGTTTTCCAACGTCATCCGTGCAAGAGATCAGGCACGCGGAAATACAGATGTTGCTGTTAAAATTATTAGAAACAACGAGATAATGTGAGTATCACTTTTAATAAATAATCAAATTATGTTACAACATTGATTGTCTTACATGGTATTAAATATATATCCTACTGCCGTTATCCCACTCTAAGTGGGGTCGGCACAACATGCTATAAACATGCTGTAACATGATTTGGCTGCGTTGTTACGACCGGCCGCCTGCCTGACGTCAACTTACCTTAGTCGTATTTTACGACACCTCGGTAAGAAAGAGGGTGGTCTATTCTATTGAATCGGATACCACACGGTGGGTCAATTTACCTTAGTCGCCTTTTACGACACCTCGTTAAGAAATGAGGGTGGTCTATTCCAGGGCTTCTTAAACTGTGGGTCGCGACCCTCAGGGGGGTCGCGAGACTACTGAAAGGGGCGTCGCAAATGGCTGCAGCTGTCCTTTGAAGAACTTTTCTAACAAAGATTTATTGATATTTCTCCTCCTAAGTTCCTTCATTACCGCTTTTCATTAAATTTAATTAAAAAGATTTTATTAAATTTATGATTGGTTAGTTTACAACAATTATAAATAAAAATTTTAAATTAGTATACACACTACGTACAAATATAAATACAAATAAAAATCATACAAAATACTATTGTAGTTTTATTATAACTATTTTTTGAAAAAAGTGGCAATGCAAAACTGTTATTTACATTGTAAAATAGTGCGATATTACATCTACATCTACGGTTAATATATATTTCATTATATGGAGGAGGGGGTCGTTTAAAATTTCCTTAGCTTGAAGGGGGTCGCTATATAAAAAAGTTTAAGAAGCCCTGGTCTATTCTACTCAGCTGGATACCACACGGCTATTACACGGTAGTAAATATGATGGTATAATTTACCTAGTAAATTGCAGTGTAAGAAGGAAATATCAGCCCTTCTGAAAGTAAGAATTTACTTCTTATACGATAAAAACATGAGAATTTGTCTTTGTGGTGTAAATTCTTATTTCTATTTTCTTTCGTATTACAATATCGCAGTACCTAATTATTCCTGAATATAGTTAGACATTTGTAAGTTCTGCTAGCTCTTGTATTTGAGAACGAATTTTAACTTATTATTTTACTACTTCAAAAGAGGCATGTAATTTAGTTAATAACGAGCGATCCAATCCAATCCGCCGCGTCCAATATGTAATAGCCCCTGTTCATAATCGGCGATTATAAACGATCAAGTGATGTACTCGTCAATAATGGTTTATGATTAGCCTACAAGCGGCCTCAACCCGAAAATTGACGATTTTTCGGACACGCTTAAAAAGGAATCGCTAAGTGATACGTATGATTGTATGATAATGCGGACGATCACATAGATACTTGCACGATGATCTTGATGATTAAAGTCGATCACACGATTAACGATTATCACCGATAATGTAGCGACGAGCGAGCGAGCAGGCAACGTTTCTTCAAAGTTTATAGTTCGATCCACTATAAAAAAGTTACGTAAAAAAGCCACAATATGATCCCAATATTCTGTACTTAGAATTATGAACGTGACGAAAATATGAGAATACAACATAATGAGTATTTTTATGTGAATAAAACAATCTGGCTGAGACTTGTTTGTTGTAAATCTATTACGTGCTAAGTCAAATAAAAGCTTACGAACAAGTTTAACCTTAAAAATATCGCTAGGTCTAAGTCACAAGAACGTGTGGTGTGGAAATGTTATATGTCCAACAGTAGATGTTTATAAATTGGTAAGTGGGACGAGGAGATTAATAATTTTGTAAAAGTTCAATCGCTATTTAATTTTTCTAGGCACAAAACTGGACTGCGCGAGTTGGAGATTCTAAAGCGGTTGAATGATTCCGATCCTGACGATAAATTTCATTGTCTACGTCTCTTCCGTCACTTTTTCCACAAGCGCCATCTTTGCATGGTCATGGAACCTCTTTCTATGAACTTAAGGGAGATACTAAAGAAATATGGAAAAAACAGCGGAATACATATAAAAGCTGTCAGGAGTTACACGCAACAAATGCTTTTGGCGTTGAAATTGTTGAAAAAGACTGGAATATTGCATGCAGGTTAGTCTAGTTAGGTATATTTATAACTAGCTTGTACCCGCGACTTTGTTCACGTAGACTGTTGTCGTGTGGTAGGTCGATTATAGATGGCGCTTTCCAATGTCATCCTATTCCTGTAGAATAAACAGGATTTTTATAGCTTATATTTCCGGCGTATAAGGAATAATTGTGCCAAATTTCATCGATATCGGTTCGGCGGATTCGCCGTGAAAGTGTAACAAACATACATCCATATTCCCAAACTTTGGCATTTAGCAGGATAGGATTTACCAGCTACTCGACCCGACTTTGCACGGAAAATAGAAAATAATAAACGCGCACTTGAATTCATTTCCGCGAAAAGTATACGTACTGTATCTGGATGTAGGTTATCAATTACCGAAATTATTTATATTTATATAACTTTAACAGCGTAATTACTTTAACAGCGTCGTGGGAATGGGCGAGAGAATAGAAAGGGCAAAAACCGAAAAGGAGTAGTGTCATAGTACATATCTATCTCACATGACATATGAATGAATGAATAAACGCTTCACTATTTTATAAATACTTTATTATTTACTAATTTGGTACTATATTACGTTGCTGGATGATTCGGGCAAAGATTTACATTTGGTCTTTGTTTACAGATATAAAGCCAGATAATATTTTGGTTAATGACAGCAAGTTGATGCTCAAATTGTGTGACTTTGGATCTGCGTCGCATGTGTCCGATAATGAAATAACACCATACCTTGTATCAAGATTTTACAGAGCTCCTGAAATTATTCTTGGTGTGCCATACGATCATGGTATCGACATGTGGTCTACCGCATGTACTATATATGAACTATCAACAGGAAAAATTATGTTCAGTGGTAAATCCAATAATGAGATGCTTAAATACTTTATGGACTTGAAAGGAAAACTGCCTAATAAGATAGTCAAGAAGGGACATTTCAAAGAACATCACTTTGATAGTAATTGCAATTTCCTCTATCATGAACTGGATAGGATCACCGAAAGAGTGAGTAGACTGTGTTATTTTTATTTATTTATTCGGAACAACCAGTGGCAGTTACATTAAAACATTAGAATAAACTAAATACGCAACAAAGGGCATTGAATACACTGCCTTTAAGTGTCACAGCATGCACATCATATGTAAGGACAAAACCTTACTAAATAAACTAAATGTAACACTAAGGCTCCAATTCTGGAGCTTAACAATATTTTTTTTAAACTTAATAAATGTATCGCTGAACATATCGATAGATTCGCAAATTGTATTATATTCTCTTCGTAATCTATTTAATGCAGAAAACTGCCTAAGGTTAGTTCTTGAACGCGGCGGGTACAACAAGCCAAGAGGTTTGCGAGGCAACCTGCTCGGAACACTTATTTATATTTGTATATATTATATATTATATTTATATATATAAAAATAATTCTACATAAAAAAAATTATTATAAAATCCTTTGACAATTTAGTTAAATACTTGAAATGTAAATAAATTATAAGAAATTCAATTTCTGGAAATCTAATTTGGGATGTACAAATTTAAAATCGATATTTTGCCTATATCATACAAACATTCAGAAATTTAACATTATAAGCTAAAATATTAACATTTAAGATTCAAAGTGAACTATTAACACATCTATTTTGTACCTTGATTGATGTAATATATGTATATACATCAAATTTAGTTCAATTATAATAAACTAGCGGCCTGCCCCTGCTTCGCACGGGTATAAAATATATATCCTATGTCAGTCAGTGTAAAAAAAATGATTAAAATCGATCCAGTAGTTTTGATTTATTCATTACTGCCCGTGGCCCGCAAGCGTTAAATTTGGAGAAAAACAATTTCATTTCCCTATACCAAGAAGATTTCCTGCTATATCTAATATCTAAATTCATATACTACATATTTACATTTTTCCCTATGTATTTTACTTTTAAAATTAATTACAGAATGTCCTTATAGCTTTCTTGTAATTAAACAAACTCTTGAAACAACGACATATAGCCGTAAATGCGAAGTGCTATGGGGCGAAGCGCGGCCTCCTCACGGCATTTTAAATCTGTAATATCTCCGAAAATGTTCACTTAAATTACATGCTGTAAACGGCCATATTGATCTATATTAAATCCACAATTTATTTAAGGTACTTAATTGGATAAGGATTAATGCTGTATTGTATAAAAATTGCTTTGAACATAAGGCATTATTTTTCGTAAAAAGTAAATGACAAAAAATGCTATTTCGGGTTATCCATAAGAGATAGACATATACCATCGCGGACTTTTCTGTAGACATTTTCAAGGTGTACAAATACTTCTTACTCTTACTTAGTACATCATTTTGATAAATCTCGTAGGGTTTAGCCAGCGTTTGCAATGTAAGCGGAAAAAAATGTAATTATTTACAGAAACCTTAAAAATTACAGTATTTCTTTACTCCGTATTTAATGTTATTATACGTACAAACCTTCCTCTGGAATCACTCTATCTATTAAAAAAACCGCATCAAAATCTGTTGCGTAGTTTTAATGTTTTATGCGTACATAGGGATATATGGACAAAGAATGCGACTTTGTTTTATAATATGTATTGTTGCACTTTTGAGACTTCGATCCAGGCATATTCCATCAAATAATTTTAGATTCTTAATGAGAAGGTCGATCACTCCGAACTGTGTCGAATGTGGACGTGTTGACGACGTGTACCATGTTTTGATGGAATGTGCGCGGAACGAGTCTGAGCGGCCGAGTGTACTCATTACAAGTAACGTGGGTATTTGTAATAGTATACTGGCCGCTCCGTTATCAAAAGAAGCTAGGACTTTAGCGGGTTTGACATATTAGTGAGATGATATTGATGGTAATATGGGAGTGACATAGTCAAAAAAATGTAGTGTTGGCTAAATAGGCGCACGACTCTTTATTTTTTCTGTACACGTTGTTTTTAATGGATATCACAGGGTACAATCAAAAGGATACACAAAACTGCATCTAGCAACAAAACTATTTAATGAGTTTATTGGTAAATGTTCTAACTACTGTATTAAACTCAAGATTTGTACTAGTAAATGTTGAGGACGGGACTGACTTCACCATGGAAAGCTCCGCTATGTAAAGGCAATCACCAATCACTTAGAAACTCATACTTTCGCTATTGAACACTTGTGAACTCCGTTACCGGTATATTCGAATTTAAACCCAATTTCCGGTATTAAGAAACCACACTAATTACATTTGACTTATAACAAATAAGGTTTTTTTTGTTAAATCGTTTGTGGGTATGGGTACAAGATTCTATAATAAAATTCCGCACTCAATTTTAGCTTTGCCATTACATCAGTTTAAAAACACTGTTAAAAAGAGGCTGATCCAGAAAGCCTACTATACTACTAAAGGCACTTGTTTACAAGTTTATTTGAATAAAGAATATTTTGAATTTGAATTTACAGGAAAAAGTCGTTATAATGTCAAGCATAAAAGCTACAAGGGATCTCCAAGCGGAATTGGCACCGCCCCACCATCGACTACCAGCACCAGAGGCTAAGAAGATAACACAACTCAAGGACTTACTTGAAAGAATGTTAATGTTAGATCCATCCAAACGAGCATCCGTCAATCATTGTCTGACTCATGCTTTTATCCAGGAAAAGATTTAAATTGTTTTGTACAGGCAATTCTCGATAATCCAGCTATGTACCATTAATTGTGCAAGTTGGCAATGAATATTCAACGGGCAATTGTCTACTTTATCTCTTGAATAAATACTAGTGTGAATAAATTGTTGATATAATATACTGTGTATCACTTCTCTCTTTATTTATCGAAATCACATCTTATCTTATAATATTATTTGCAACTAGGTTGAATGTTTTACCAGTTGAAATATGTGAAGACACAAAGTTTTTGAAGTATTAATGGTTTTTTGTAGTAAAAATTTTTCATGGAAGTCTATAAAATAATTTGGATATGTACATATTTGTAAGTAAAATATTAAGAAAGTGTGTTGGATAATATGCTGTAAGCTAAAAATGTTTGTCAATTGTATTTTTAACAATTGCCCTGTTCATGTATATTTTAGCAAGTATTGTGAAGCACGTTGGTTTTTTATAGTGCTGGACTGTTGAGATTAGCCTATGATTTTATATTTTCTAGACTAACTATGGACATAAACTGTAAGATGTGTTAAGGAATAATTTAAAGATATCCAATAAAAGATTTAGGAAAATAAATCCTGCGTCATCGTAATTTTTGACAAAACTTCGTTGATTGTTTGTGGAGATACTTGATACGGTTAAATTTCGTCACATATTCCGTACCAGAAGGAGATTTATATTGAAACAATTTTTATTTAGGCTTATTACTTTAACAGTAGCAGTAAAGTGACATATTATTTAATGAAAATTTTATACCAACTGTGTTTATAGATTATGATTAGTAAAATTTAGAAAATCTATTTTGTGTGATTTATGGAGTAGGTACGCCTGCTGACTTCGAATATCTTATACGAAAAACAACGATTTAAGATGAGTTTACTTAAGCTGGGAAAAAAACAGAACCGATTAAACAGTTATTACATTAATGACATAAATGTTTAAATTTGTCTATCTAAGCGAGTTGAAACACTGTCGATCGGTTTAGTATTTAGAATTACTTTTAGTATGTCTGCCCACAATAAGAATTCAGAATTAACAGTAGTATTCATGATAAAACTTGAGCTTACTGTATTAAATAAATTGATTAAAACGTGTAGAGTACCCAATTTTTATGTAAGTTTGCAATTAAAGGATAAAATTATAAAAATCAAATCTGTTCGATTTAAGTGGTTAAAATTTCCAATTAATTGGTAGGAGGTCTGAAATTTTAGTATTAATAGAAATAATAAGATTTTTTTGTAAATTTATAGACAATACTTTCAATTTGTACGTACTGGAATATCTTTAAATAACCTTTTATTCCAACTTCGTCAAGATTGTTTTATATGGTTCAATAGTAGTTATTTACTTATACCTATCTACAAATTACTTTGTGCGACGGTCTAAGTTATACTGTAAGTTAGTTACTTAAAATCGGATTGTTACTATCCGTTCCTATTCGACATCCGATATGTTAAGGTGTTTTTATTTGTGACGTATTGCACTTTTATATGCGTACATGAATCTTTTACATGCGTTTTAGTGGCGAACGTCATATGGAGGAAATTCCACTTATAAAATATAAGCGAGATATTTGAATTTCCTAGAGCATTAATAACTTTGTCATGGAGAATGCTAAAGCGCCACTTAGTTCTCTGACCATAATTGTTCGCTTGGAATAACTTTTTGCGTTAATTATCCGTCGCCGCGTTTTCTAGCTCTTTTGGAGTCGCTGGCTACTTGGCTAAATGTATAAAACGATAATTTAATTTTTGTAATAGCTTCTGAATGACGACTTCACTTATTATTTTTATTTGATATTTTGTTTAGATATATATCTCTTAAACCACTCAAAGTTTTGACTGGTTTATGCTTTTTTGGAGTACTTGACAAAATAAAAAGTTAAGTAAGTTGGTTAAGTGTATTAATTAGATTCGCTGTTAATTTGACTGAGAACGTAACGATTCCGATTTTTGGTAAAACTATGTGTAAATATATTTTCACTAATTTAGTAAAATATTTATATATATTATAGTAATACGAACATTTGTTTGTAAACATCCATCGCAATCCGACTTTGTTTTCAGAGAGAATAGTATATATCAACCTTCTCTTGTAAGGTATATGCATTTCTACCAAAGTATGTCTATGAGAGTATCAAAGTATGAAACAAACTATGTCTTCTGATTAAGTTCTTATATTAACGTAGAAAGATTTTGCTGTAATATTTGTCAAAGTTTCAGCATTACAACTTGTATGGAAATTAATGTATGTTGAAATAAATTATTTTGGTATAAGTGGATAAAAATGTGTTTTTTTTTTAAATAATTGCATACACATTTTCATAAGTTCTGGTGTCTCGATATTATTCGGGATCACTAACACTTATGGATATTTTTATTTCATCAATAATTTACATTTCTTTAGTTATCGCTTATTAAAAGAAGTTATTCTTTATATTGCTATTAATATTAAATTAATAAGCACACATCAATTATAACTTATTAATATTTTATTTTGCGTCATAAAATACATGAAATAAATTTAATATAATCATTTACATAATATTTGGTAACTACATAAGATTATGGGAAAATAACAAACCTAAAAATAAGTAAGATTTTACAACAAAATTTTTTTCGTGGCTCAGCGGGTACATTAAGATATTAAAGTCCGCGAGTTTTTCCGCTTGAAGATGAAAAGTAAAAACTAATATTTTAGTATGTATTTTTATTATTACTTTTATTAGTATAATTCTCTATAACAGCAAGCAAGATTTCTCATTGGGTTATATACATTTCTTAGCTTGTAATATAATATTTTGTATGGCGTTTAAGCTACCCGACTTAGTTAGAAGGCAATCATAAGGTGTTGATACATCAGCCAACTCAGTGACATTGGAATCAACTATTTCATCACTCTTCAACAACATCCCCAGGTTTTGTCTTAAGAAATTCCGCCCACATCTGAACATTAAATAAATAGAAGATTGATTAATAATTCTCAAAGAAAAGTTATCATTGATTTTTAATGCTTTTATTCTTATTTCGAACGGCCTAAATTTTTGCAACATCTTGTGAGCTTTCTCTTTCAAAAAATTTTCTAGTTCAATTGCAATCATATCATCGTTTTGTTGTTTTATAACTTCACAGCTGTTTGTAAAGCTTTTCAAGCAAGGGTCCTCTTTAACTTGAGTATCTGCAAAAACTTGTTGTAGAACTGGTGGATCATTCAATGTATGCCATTTCCATCGACCAGGTGGACCAACTTTATCATCTATTACCATACCTTCTGATTGATTGTACTTTAGCCTGTAAATATAACTTATCAAAGCTTTCTTGAAAAATTTGTGTTACAGTTATTGCCGAGAGGCGAATATCGATTTGTTTATACGTTTTACGTTTATACTCATAACTCATATCCGCTCGAAAACGATGCCTTTTGGGAATGAAATGAACATAAAAAAGATAGTATTTCCATTAATAGAATAACACGATTTTGTACAAGTGCTATTTGCTAATGATTACAATTAAATTTGGAATCATCTTCAACTTAAATAAACCACATATAAAATAACGACTATTTATATTTTATATTTAATATTTATTTATTTATATATACATATATGCTACATTTGCGAGGATGGCATTGCGATAGTATAAAACTGTGCATATGCCATCCTCACAGTCAAAATTATTAAAAGAACATAACATATTAATATTAAAAAATTATATACTATATATTTAAAATAAATAAGACTATTACATATACCTTTCGAAAACAAAAAAAAAATGTATATAGTGTTGACAAAATTAAATATTCTGAATGCAATGGTACATACGTGGAACATAATTTGAAACTCGATTTAAAGAACATGTGGTCGCGTGAAGAATATAATATAATAATAAAAAAAATTGTATACCGATATAAACATATGACAAAATAATATCATTATTATTTTCGTATTATGGAACTCCGCTAAGAAGGCACGTGGCGAGGTAATGTATATTATATTATGTGATGTAAATATATCTAATTGAATTATAAAATACTAGCTTTTACCCGCGACTTCGTTTGCGTGACCTGTTGTCGCGTATTAGGTGTATAATAGATGGCGCTTTTTAGTGTCATCCTGTTCCTGTAGAATTTACAGGATTTCTATAGCCTATATGTTATTCCGCTGTATAAGGAATAATTGTCCCAAAATTTCGTCCATATTGGTTCAGCGGATTCGCCGTGAAAAAGTAACAAACAAAAATCCATACTCACAAACTTTTGCATTTATATTATTTGTAGGATTTATTAAAAGTAGATATTTACCTTACATTTCCAATGTGATCGTAAACAACACCATTTCCAAGATGATCAAAACAAGCCAAAACAGTGATTGGTTTCTTCTTATTCAAGATAATAGTGTCATCACTGGTACTGTAAACTATGTACCTTTTGTTTGACATAGTATCTGCAAAAATAAGCCTCAGAGTAAGTAGAAGATATATTGTAGAGTAAATGCAAGCTTAAGAAACATATCTGAGTCAACAAGCACACAGAATTTTTATTGGGCGGTGTCACTCGCTGTTTTGCAATCCGACGAAATGAATACTTGAAACTGCCACCGATGAAATTATTGACAAAAAGTTAAAATATTTATACTAAGTACTCCCATATCATCTCATTTAAAACCGCTAAACAATCAAAATTCTGTATATCCTAGGCCTTCTTAACAATAATGAACCTTTAGCGTAGTAGTAGTCAAGAGCAATATCTCCATTTCTGTAAAACCATTTTCCACATCCATTTTCAAACACCTCTGCTAATTTTTCGCCGGTGTCATAAAACAATATTTTTTGATCTTTATGATTTTTAAACCAATCGAACTCATAGCAAGACGGGATCATTTTGTAAATATTCATCTGATTAGAAAAAAAAATTGTTAGCATTTGTTATACACTAAAAAAATAGGAAATTGTTTCTTGGAAAATTCTCACTGAACATCTCGAAACCAACGAAGTTTACAAAGTACTGATCAGTATTACTTCTAAGAAACGTCAAGATCGATACTTCGTACGACTTACATGCAGAGCATCTAGTAGTCTGATCGAGTCTGCGTTGACTTCAATATGGTAATATACGCACGATACGTAACGGAAGGATAGGAGTGAGTAAAAACCTACTCCAGAATTCGGTTTACGCTATTATAAGAAACAACAAATCAACATTTGACTACTTCATATTTGAAAAATCTGTTATAAGCAAACATACCCTTCTCATTATTTTAGTTGTTGGCAATTTCGTCCATCCATTTTCAATGAATTCAGGATTTGATAGCTTGTATGACATAATTCCTGAATTGTCCTTAAAGGAAGATAATGTCAATGGTAAATTAATTGAATATTTAATCAAAGTTCATGTAATTAATAAAAATAAATAGTTTTATTTAGTAGTAAGTAATATATAATAATAACGAACAATATTCGTTTCTTATGATCATTATCTGAGTTTGTGTGTTTAATAAACAATTACTAACCGGGTGTGATGAATTTCTTCTAAACTTTCTATGATTGACATTCATAGTTTCTGAACGGTTTGAAAGGGTTTGGCTCGCATTTATAACGGGTACATCAAAATCAGCGTGAATTTTAAACAATAAAGGCATTTTCACGTAGCTGTTATCAGTATTGTGGCAATCATATGGTACTATAATATTTCCCTTAATCATATTTTTTATTTTATTTTTATGCACGTGGTTACATTCAACCACACTGTCTAAGTCTTCACTTTCTTTAATTTTATTTTTCTTCTTAGTTTTAATAAATGGTAAATCCGGTATTACTGGCATTTTCTTTACTTTTTCAGGTTTAATAGATTTCTTTTGTAGTTTTTTTTCTTTTTCTCTTTCTTTAATCATTTTCAATAAAATGTCATCACTCGAATGTCGTTTTTTACTTTTATTCTGAATTGTTTTACTTCCCTTAAATGTATTATACTTCTTTGCTTTGAGGTTTTCTTTCTTGTCGCTTACGCATTCATTTTTACTATTTGGCTTTGTTACCGGTTTTGCTTTTTCTTCAATAAGCGGTAAGGACGTTTCTTTATAATCCGGAGCAAATTTATAAAATTTATCCTCGTGACTATTTATCGTTAAAATTTTTGGTAGGGTTTCATGTTTTGATAGGGTTTCTGATATTGGAGAAGATACATAATTGGTTTTATCAATTTGTAAATATTTGCAAATACACGCACTTTCGGATACCGTTGTACTGTCACTGAAACTTTCGTCTCTTACAATATTTATATCCGCTTTCTGTTTGGAAATGAATTCATCTATAGTTCGTTTATTTTTAATAATATTATTTTTTGAACTTTCGTGACATAGGATATCAGGGTGAATTTCTATAACGGGATGATTTACAGGCAAAGGTGGGTTTAAATTTCTTATTAAATTATCTAAGTGGATTTTTGACTCAGAATCCAAAGAAATATTGTGCTTGCAAATAACTTGACCTTGCGCGATAGTCAATAATAACCGTTGTACTTTATTGAACCATGTCTTGCAACGTTCTTCGCGGTCTTGGCGTTCTTGAGCCTTATTTTTTATAAATTTCTCAACTATATAATCACATTTTTTGCATTTGTTTCTTTTATTTGCATGTTTACAGTACTCACATATGCCAACGATCTCATCTTTACTTATAGTAGTTATATCATCTAAAAGACTACGAACACGTTGTATCAGTGCTGTACATCTCAAGCATTTTGTTTTATATCGACCTAAAATTTTACTCCATATAAAAGGTGTCAAATATAAATAGGTATATGTCAGATATAGAGTAACAAGAAAAAATATACTTACATAATTCTACGATATAATCAAATCTTTTTAATTGTCTTTCGCCCGAATTATACAAAATTATACTTCGTCTGGTGTGATCCCTGATATTGTGCTGACGGAAAAGTTTTTAACTTCAATGTTCGATGTTTAGCAATGGTCTGACAAATAACACTTTAATTTACGTTACTATGAAAACGCATCACGCAGGTTATAGGACTCACGTACATTACATATTTCGCTATTACTTTAAAAACAGCTAGTTTACAGTAAGTTTAAAATAGCTATCCTTATGATCTTATCATATTATATTATCTCTATAGGCCCTTAGTCAAATATAAGCAAAAAATATATGACTACAACACGGAAGCATACATGAATCTCCATTCTCCACTAGCAAGTAGCATTTAATACTCATAAGTGGCACCCTAAGGTGAAGTTCACCGGCGCTAGAAGGGTTTTCGGGATCTACTCTCCCAATTTGGCATCCTCGAAGAAGAATTTGCATTCAAACGATGACGTTAGAGTACCGGCATATAGTCCGTACCAAAAATACATTTACCTATCGGAATATCTTACGATGACAAAGTAAAAATTAACAACCGCGAATCACACTGAATAATATGCTCTATATAAACTATAGTGACGCCAGAGGCGGTTGCTACTCGTAGCTACTATTAAAATATTAAAATACCTTTAATTCATCTTCGTGAATATATATTAGTAATCCAGAATTTTTGAGATTAATGACTTGTTTAAATTCTCCGCAATAGGTTCTTTGACAATTTTCGCAACAACGTGATAGCCTAAACATATTGAAAAAAAAAATCGTTACAACAAGTTTCCAATACAACCTCCTTCATACAGTTGGCCAAATATATAGAAAAAACCGTTGTCGCCGTTAATGTCACGTTGAGTTGTTGAGAAAAAATAAATGGGTTGACTTTTGGGAAAATTGCTTCTTATTTATTAAGTAAGTGTAAGGAAGAATATCGTTGTTATATTAATAAGTGTAAGGAAAAATATCGTGGTTATATCAAAAAATCCGGAGAATATATTTACAAGTTCTATGTTTATACATGGAATATGTAACTTTATTCTTGGATGGGGCGATATGTATAAATACTGACTTAAGAAAGTTTTGTCAGGAACATTTATTAGCGATACGAAAAAATGTGAATTACGTCTAAACCTAGATTACTTAGCTACGTTTCAACGTTTTTCTTTTATATTTTGTATTTTCAGTTTTCAAGAGAATCAATATACCTACGAGTATTATCGATTCAAGATTAACGCAACATGAATCGTATATACACCTATAACATAATATTAACAAAGTAAATATATTCACTCAATATATTAACACACCGGGGTGAACATTTAAAGCATAAAAGCGGGGTGAAAATTTAAAATCTATGTACCAAAAAGATATTAGAAATAGATTTTAGTCTACATAAATATGTACTTACAATTTATTCTGATTATACATTATTGCTAGGCAAAAGACATGATTGATAAACAGAGCGATATATTAATAAAACGCTGAGGTCTTTATTCTGATATACAGCGCGTCAATATTTCGCCCTATGACGCGAAATACATTTTCTTTTTGTTGACAAATATTGAAGGGCCAAAAATAAAAAAAAATAAACCGGACAGTCATAACTTGACTGTTTTAGCATAAGTAAGATTCTTTACACAATCCAAAACTCTGTATCTCTTATTGTACCTATTATTATAATTTGTTATAAAATTGAAAAATCGTAGTTCCCCATAACTTTAAGAACTTTATAAATTATAGTAGGTACTCTATAAACGTAAATTTAATTTCAGAATATTTTATATTCAAGTAAACTTTTTCACAAGTGCTTTTGAATCGTTAGCTCTACTGCTGGTTCAGTAAATTGCTGCTACCCATAAGACCCAGCAACAAAATTATCAGTTGCTCTTTTCAAAATATAATAGTTACCTACACTTCGTCATTATACACTGTCCATTATATTAACCATCTTTTGACAGATTGACGATAGTGATGTCCTAAAGATTCTCGTATGCGATACCATTCCGATTATAGTACCTACTATCATTAATCGAATTACGTACCTAAGTAATTCGATTAATGATAACCTACGTAAACTAGATTACTACTTGAGAAAAGAAATTCCAACTTTGAGAAAACTTATTGTTTCTTTGAAAAGAAGTGGTCTATTTCATGGTGAAAAATCTTCTTTGGTCAAAGTTTTGAACACAATTGGCTTTTCATATAAAAAGTTAAATAAAAGAAAATTATTAATGGAACGCACAGATATAGCTATAGCACGTTGTGATTTTTTAAGAGAGGCAAAGAAAATACAAGATTGGGCAAATATTGTTTTCACGGATGAAACATGGCTCAACGCTAACCACACACTATCTCGTTTCTGGACTGATGATACTGCTGATTCCACTTCCTCAGTACCAATGGGAAAAGGTGAGCGCCTAATCATTTGCCATGCAGGTACAGCAAAAGGATTTGTACAAGACGCACTGTTGGCATTTAAATCGAAGAAATCAAATGACTACCACGAAGAGATGAATGCAAATGTGTATGAAGAGTGGTTCAAAAAAATGCTCATTTCATTGGAAGATCCATCAATAATTTTTATTGATAATGCGCCCTACCACTCCCGTCAAATTGACAAAATGCCAACACAGGCTAATAAAAAGCATGAAATAATTAATTGGCTTCGGGACAATGGAGAAAATGTGGACGACTCAATGTTAAAAGTTGAATTAATAAAAATATTAAAAACCAAAAAGAGAGCAAAACGCTATGTAATCAATGAAATGGCAGCAGAATATGGCCATACTGTTCTTCGGATTCCTCCATACCACTGCCAGTACAACGCAATAGAACTTATATGGGCACAAGTAAAAGGGCATGCTGCGAGATGCAATACAAGCCCCCCATTCACAGCGAATAAAATGTTGCAATTGCTAAAAAATGCTTGCACCCACGTAACGGCCGAGAACTGGGCAAGTGTGGTGGAAAGAACTAAAAGAGTAATATTCTCTGATTGAGAACGTGATATTGCGTTTGATAATATATTATCTACACAGGAGCTAATAATAACTGCTACTGAAGACTCCTCATCGGAGGAGTCTAGTGTTGATTATCATTCCGACGACTCGTGCTAATAAAATAAATTAAAATATCCTGATTGTTTTATTTGTATTCATGTATTAACTAAGAAGAAAGTAAAACTTTATATAATGTTATTAAATGTCTTTTAATACTCGTAACATCGATTTCTACCGATTATTTTTAATCTGTGGCATAATCGTAGTAACCCATTATGTGTGACATCACTAAGTGGGCGGTACCCATCCATAAAGTACAAATATTATTTGTATGATATTTGTACGTAAGCAATACAAATTTAATGAGCGTGAGCTGTCAAAAGACTGATAATATGATGGACGCAGTATAACAACTTGTTACAGTCGAAGAGTGGCTAAATCCACGTATTTTTAGAATTTATGTAATCTTCAATGGTATAGTATAAGCTTTCTGTATCAGCTACCATTTAATATATAGAATCGTAAAGGACCAAAGAGTCAAGAAAATCAAGAAATAACCAAATCTAGCGAGCGGCGAAAGATTTATCGAAAAATACATATTACCATTTTTAATTCAAGAATTCTTTTCTGTTCTGAAAACAGCTTTTACTTCTTGAACAAATAACGAGTCTGCCTTATATTTTGCATAAAAAGTTTATTTTACTTAATTTATTGTGGAAACATAGCCAACATTCTTGCAAACTTCTTGCTTGTATGATTATGTATAGTCACGAGGCGTAAGAAAATATATAAAAAAGTATATCTTTTTTGACATATTATGACATTGACCAACACTAAAATATAGGTATATGAGCTATGTTAAATATCCGCTCTACAGCTGGAGTAAGTGAAGTAACTGACGTTTTCGAAGTTGGCTATAGGCTTACACCTGGAATTGTCTTTAATTCCGTTTTTATTCATTTTAAGAGAAGGCCCCTTGCTATCCGTCGATGATATCGTACTTCTTAAGGAAAATGCAATTGAGGTCCGAAGCAGATTGGTAAAATGGCAGAACCACCAACAATTAGAGAATTGGACTCAAATAATCGATTAATATAAAAATCGATTATTTTGACATACCTAGTAATATTCTACGCTTTCTGTCATCCATAGATAATACACTATATAGGATACTGTCATCTGTGATATCATGTCAAAGTATTGAAATTTGAAACAAATATGAAGATCGTAAAAAACAACTATATTTTCCAAATGTGACTCATAAATAATAAAAAGTTAAAAGAGTAAATAATTGTTTTCGAAAATGTCTAATTTTAGATTAGTAACAGTATCTAAAGTAATATTCCAATGTAACCGCTTTTGCGCCGTGTCTGGAGGAAATTATCATCAATTATATGGAAGCAGGTAATGTTTTTCACATGAGACTAGGTAATACTTTGAATTACTGAACGTGGTAAATCCACTATCTATCTTAAAACATTTAAAAAAATATTTAATTTCCTGTTTCCTTATGAAATATAAAATCTTTTTATGTGTATGTAACATTTATTCGTAATATAAACCAATTTCTTTCATAACTTGTATCTTTAATTATATGACATAAATATATTATATACATTAAAATATATAAATAGCTCTATATTAGGATCTATTTAAGTGTTCATATTTGTTAATAAAGTAAAGTCTATTTATAGAACACAACAAGCCAATATTTTAATATTATATTGCATACATTTACTTTAAAATTCGGGTATTCATTTTTTGTTGATCAATTTTAATTTTTAGTGTTGTTCTTTATAATGTACAAGAAATTATCAATAATTGATTTCTGTAATTTCAGATACAAACACACACTTCATCCAAAGCACACACAAAGTATGAAAAAAGAAAGAGAGAAGCTACGTACATATGTTGTTCAAAGATATATTGACTATGTTAAAAATTATACTCAAGTATTAGAAAAAAGGTTTCCATCTGCAGTGAAAATGTATAGAGTCTTCAGTGTTGGAATAAAAGATTTCTTAAAAGACCTAAAGACATATATTTCATTGAGAATAAAAGTAACAAAAAATGGTGGTTTCTCTAATATGTCCCGTCACGATATAGAGCTTTATCAAAAGATGCCTTCAGATATGTTAAGAATAGCTCCTGTATTAATTCTATCTGCAGTACCATTTGGAAACTATATAATATTTCCATTAGCGTGAGTATGATTGAAATGAGTATAAAGATAACTGTTTACTATTCTTAATGTGTATTAAGAATAGTATATACAATATATTTCTTTTCTTTGTATTATTAAAGTATTAAATTTTATTAGTAGGTAATTCTAATTCCTAATGTTTGATATTTGCGTACCAACTTTTTCTTAAATATCTACAATAATAATCTATAATTAAATATAAATCAAATCAAAAAAAGCTGTTGAAGCTTCTAAAAAAAATCAAATCAAATCTATAATTAAAAAAAATAATAATAATCTATAATTGTCTCCCTTCATAGGTTAACTGGCAGAGATCACTGTCACTGGGATAACTGTCATAGGGATAAGTTGACCTTTGTACACTTTTTTTACCTATAATGTTTTTTCCAACATTTTTTTGGTACATAAATAAATAAGTAATAAATTAGAATAGTAAGGCAACATTTTATTGATATCAGTACCTTAATATGTGGTCCATGAAATTATTTTATTATCAGTTGTCAGAATCTTTAAGTTTAACATTACATTGATTTTATCTAATTGCAGATTATAGGAAAATAATATCATTACTTTCTACTAAAAAAAAGTTAGAGTTAAAGAAAGTTAAGATTTTTGTGTTCATGTTAAATATATTATTTAAAATGGACCTTAACATAACTACAAAAAATGGGTCAGTCCATCTTCAGCGATGTCCACATGGTCTCCTTTCGTTGACACTTTGATTACGTCTTTCGATGATGTTTTTTCAAGCTATCTGGCCAAAATATTGATAATACTAGTATTTATTTACATAGTTAAAATTATATTATCACTGCTCTGGCAACAAAATTTCAGGAAACCAAAATTAATATTAATTTGATGGAGACAAAATATGCAAATGAAATTGTTGAAGCTTCTAAAAAAATTCACTCAGTAGTTTTAATATTATCACTACTAACAGATAGACAAACTGCCAAGTTTCTGTATTTGTATAGATGTTTAAATTTGCAGTGCAGAAAAGTTTGTCTGTCTGTCTTTTTTGTATTAAGATGTAGTGATGAGGATAACATGGATGGGAAACTATGATCCATTGTATTACAATGTATGGAAACATTGGTTGAATGACTTTCCTGTTACATATACAATTAGTAAAGTATTGGTAATTAATGAAGCATGATTTTTGAGTTTATGTTAGTTTGTTCTTGCATTTACAGGGCTATTTGGTAGCTATTGCTATAATATAATATTCCATTTTCTTGCAGCTTCTTAAAACCAAAGACATTATTATGTTCACATTTTTGGTCAATACAACAAAGAGTTGAATTCTCAATGGGAGATTTAAAAGATCGCCTTAGAAATAATAAGCCGGTATTTAGATCACTTCAAGCGAAAATAGACGACGTTCCTAATGGAGAAATAAAAGAAAAATGGAAGAGAATAATAGCACTGCTAGGGTCAGGTGTTCATCCCACTGCTCAAGATGTGATTGGCTGTAAAGAATTGTTTAGTAAGGAACCCTACAACTTAGCAAATTTGTCATACAAGCATATGGTGAGTATTCTTTGACCTTCTTAAAAAAGATTTTTACAGAAAGAGCATATTGTACAAAAAGATTGCTGAGTCTATATAATACATTAACTACATTTCAAAGGAAGGATTTAATGTATTTTGTGACAAATGGCTTATTCCAAATGTGTCATTTGTGTGAAGCATGACATGGAGAAGCGCCAGAAATAATTTATAGAATTTGGCGTTATTTTGCGGAGATCCATAATACAAAAGTAATAATAAAATTATTTTATTATCTTTAACTTATTATTACAAAAGTAATAATAAAATTATTTTATTATTACTTTTGTAGAAGTGCCTGAGTTGACGAATGATAGAAGAGAATGGAAGAGAAAAACATCCCGATCCCACCACTTACAGTAAAATAAGGGCAGGAGAATAATGATGATCGATTTTTTGGATCCTGGTACAAAACGAAACATCCATGGGATCAAATTTTTCTAAGTATCAGCTACTTTCTTTCACTGTTTAGTCAATTTATGATTTTAGTTTTAATTGAATAGACAGATTGAATCAGTTTTATTTTTATTAAATACGGAAAGAAATGCAGAATCATGCTATTTATAATTAATTGGTTACACTTTCATATATTTTTTGTATTTTTAGGGACATTTACTCAAGATGTATGGATTAAGGCGCAATTTATTCAGGAAAAAAAAATTAAAACATAAAGCATTTCTGCTACTTGAAATGGATAAAGCTATTATTAGAGAAGGCGGTGTTATAAATTTAAGTACAGATTCATTGCGATATGCATGTACCATTCGCGGCTTAAACAGTAGTCATTTAACAAATCAAGATATGAGAGATTGGCTTCAACAGTGGCTTCATGTATCACAAAGTACAGATAAAAGCACATATTCCCTATTACTTCATTGTCCAATATTTTTTGCATATAATCACCCTCAAAATTGGGTTCTTATTTATTAATGCCTTTAAGATCTCCATCATATTACAAAATCTTTTTACAACTATGAACAATGCAATTGTTTAGCACATATTAAAAATTTTAGCTTGACTTGCAATTTTTGTTGTAATATTAATATTAACCAAGTAAATGGCCTCATTGAATATGTACTTGTGTTTGAACTTTGTAAAAAGTTCTCTCATCATACACCACCTTCAAAAATGACCCCTTCGCAACGACTCGCAAGTAGAATTGAGAGAATAAGATAAGACTTATCTTCTCTCTTCTTATTCAACCGACCAACTGTGGGGTATAAGGACTCCTCGATTAATCTCCACACCACTCTATCTTGTTCCGTTTAGCGACTTCCCGTACATCTCGTAGGGGGGTCTAATCATCAGTTCTTCGTACTACATGTATGCCAATTGCTACTTCAACTTCACACGTTGAGCAATATTGGTAACTTTGGTTTTTCTAGTCATTCCTAATATGAACATGTAAAGACTCTCCAATAACTCGCTCGATCACCTAACACAGGACTCTGAGTTTTATTATGAGCCCCATACAGCGACCAAGTTCAGTTTTCATAAGTCTTAAGATCCATAAAATCAGCCTGTGTATTATTGTAATCCTATGGTGGCTATTTATTGAAACTGCATTCAGATTGACTTTCTTTATGAACTTGTACAGGACCATTCAGGACGACGTGCGAGGACAGAAGGGAGGACCAAAGACATGACAATAGACACGACATAGATTGACAGATGACATTATGTGACATGTATTAGGCGTATGTACGATTGGAAAGACTTACATATAAGTCAAACGAAGCAAATAATAGTAATACTATTACTTAGTAATACAATAACTTATTAGCGTGGAAAACTACAAATAAATAAAAGTATCTGTATTTATGTGATAATTGTATTATTTTATCATTTTCGAGCATATAGAAGTACACGCTTTTATAGTACTATCATAGAGTTCATGTTACACATGTATTTATGGCATCAAATGCTTATTACCTCATGCTATTAATTGTATAAGATGAAGATATAATAAAAAATTTATTATTTATTAATATTTATCGTGTCCTGTTACTATAGAAGATGATAAATAATAAAAAGAAATTAGCATCGTCGCATAAAGCATAATCAGATGTGTCTGAGCAGGGAAACGTCATTTTTTTATTTCTTTGTATGAATTATGAAAATATGTATTTATTCTATTATCATTTTCAATCAATATCCATTGTTATCGTCTAAGTTCATCCATATTGTTGCCGTCTGAGTTTTATTCTTGTTTTAAAGTGTGGGATTATTTGACTGAAAGTCAGGATAAAATCCTATTGTTTAGTTTTTCTTTTTGATCATCAACCAAATTTGTAACCGTTGTCAAAAATATTCTGGATTAAATATAGTAACGAACAATATACAGACGGTGAAATTAAATAAATAAATAAACATTATTTCCCATTAAATGACGCATTCAGCAAATACTAAATAATATAAACATTAATACGAATCAGCTTATAAGAGGTGTACAAATTATTACACTAGAAATAAAGTAATAGAAAGTATTTTTGGATTGTTACCGTTTTTTATTAATGTTTAAATTAATATTTATTATTGCAATAAAATTATTATAGTTATTAAGTAGTTTTAATTTTACTACATTAAATTTTGAATTTTCTTTAAAAAATATTCACACTTAATATTTTGTTTATCCCCTGAAGTTATCATCAATGCATGTGCTATTTGGATCTTAGTTCAGTACCTCTTACGTACTGATTTAGCCGAATTAAATTAGATAACGTGGAGACAAACTATGTAAATCCTATGTAACGTTGAAATCTACGGAGACGTGCACGTTATCACACATTTTTTCCCTCTGCGAAAGGCTCACGATAAATGAAAAATAATAAGAAACATTATTTTTTATAGAAAACTCTTTGATGCCCGAGATCGAAGGCCACAGATCACAGTTATACAGGTTCAAATGGTGTTTTTCTTTACCGAAAAGTTATAGATATAATCTTGCAATTATCAATTAGGCATTTAATTATGGAAAACTCATTGATGTACGCCAGAGGTTTCAACCCATGACACCCTAGAGAGAGTCACACTGTCTCGTTTAGCATCGTTCGGCTATCACAGCTTTTATCACAATTATTTTTGTATTACAAAAAAGAGCAATATATAAATATATAAGAACATAATTATTGGTATTTACAGTTTAAGTCCGTGTGATTCCCTGCGAGAGAATAAGGAATTAAGTATTCGTACATTCTACAGTATATTTTAACAATTTAATTTTTGTGCATAAGAATACAAAAAATTATAAAAAAAAATTGGCGATGTACTACCCTATACTTTTATATTTTCATTTTAAGTCATATCCCTACTTCTTAGCTTTACAAAATTTTAATTTTAGTAACTATTAGGGGTGTGATAAAATAATCGATGTTTTAAAAAACGATTATTTTTTTATAATCCTCTTTTTCTCTTTTTTCTTGTTTTTTAAGATAATATATGTATTGTTGGACGAAACCAATGTAGCCAAACTACACATTTTAATCGAATTTCACAAACAGCGCAACTGTTATTACTTATTGGTAGCTGTCCACTTTAATTAGCCTTTATTTTATTTAATATTTAAAGAAACAACTTTCATTTTTTATGAAAGGCCTTAAAAGACTGGATTCCAGGCCGTTAATAAACTAATCAAAAATAAAGAAGTAGTTTTTTTATCTATAGGGGACATTTTAGGATGGCTTACCTCCTTTGGTATGACTTTATGATCATTGATCACAAATCTAAGCTGTAGTCCGGCCTCACAGGAGGCACCCGTAGGACGACGTTCCTCGACGCTAGTAGAGCTTCTGCGCTCTGCTCTCCGCATTTCGCAACTTCGGCGAAGCTCCTGTGCTCGCCCGTCCCGCCCGGTGACGCTGTAAAAGCCGTTAGGGCTAACAGCATATAGTCAAATCGAAAAAAAAATGATCACAAATGATATGTGTTTTTTTTTCATTTGTTATCACAAACAAAAACTAATGACTTGACTATTTTAGTTAGTAGTGGACTTGGCTAAGGATATAATGCGCTTTAAGGATATAAATTAACTATCCATAATTTGCGCTGTACAGGCCATAAATAAAAATGTTAAACTATCAACCTGGAGAGTTTATTAAATACAATAAATAAGAAATTTCATGTCGACCTTGTTTGGTAGCGATATTAAAAAGATTTTATTAAATATATGGAAAAATTGGATATAAATCTTGTTTGCGATGTTTGTGTCATTTACCCTTGTCATTACTAGGAAAATATGTAGATAATTAGATAGAACTGTACAGGCCATAAAGCAAAACAATAATAATAATTAGATAGGAGTATTTTTTATCTGAAGAAGGCATTCTAACGAACAACAAAACACTATTATATTTAATAATAGCTGTGTATCCTCATATTCAAGTTATTAAATTATATGATATTATTAGACTTACACAGATGTCATTTAAGTATGTCTTTTTTATGTCCTATATCATATTGTATCTCACGATGGTATATTTAGTCCAAAGTAAAAAACCATTCAATAAACGACTTCAGGCAACATGGAGATTTGAATGTGAACTGGGAGTTATCTCCGATTCAGACTGCCCGGTTGATGGTGGTTGGTCATCATGGGCATCTTGGTCAGCTTGTCATGGCGCCTGCGATAATGTAGGTCATCGTAAAAGATTAAGACAATGTAACAATCCATCACCTTCGAAAGACGGCTTGTCTTGCACTGGTCAAGACGAGCAAATTGAATCTTGTTATTTAAATAACTGTTCTACCGATGATTTTCGCAAACTAGTTGAAGGAGATAGTTCCAGAACTCAAGCATTAATCCAACTAGAAGCTATTCCAACGTTATTGGATAGATGTTTACAAATGGAATGTCCCTTCGAAGCTATTGTAGCAGCTTTGGCAACAGAAAATATTTGGCAGTTCAATTCTGAGTCTTTGTGGAATGCACTGCAATGTGTCAAACACGATATAGGTTGTCCTGTATCTGGAGAATGGGGACCATGGGGATCATGGTCAGCCTGTGGAGCGCGTTGTGGCAAAGGCCAGCGTTGGAGACTAAGGCAATGCGATACACCGCCGCCGTCAGTAGCTCATTTAGTATGCATAGGAACTCCATTGCTGTATAAAGAGTGCGAAGGTGATCAATGTGCTATTGAAGGAGAAAATACGGAAAATAGTACAAGTGGCAGATGGGGTGAATGGAGTAAGTGGAACAAATGTTCAGAACAATGTGGAGCCGGTATTAGAAGAAGAAAAAGAAATTGTGTAGAAAAACTTATTCCAAATTCGGCTATTACTTGGGGGACTCATTGCCGAGGACAATATGACGAACTAGAAGTATGTATCAACAAAAAATGTTTACTTAATGGTGGATGGTCTGGCTGGCGAGCTTGGGGCCCGTGCTCACAAACATGCGGTGCTGGAAGAAGATCGAGAACCAGATCATGTACAAGGCCGATTCCTTCAGGTAATGGAACGAACTGCATGGGATCTAAAGTCGAAGTGGATTCCTGCCATTTGGCTCCCTGTGAAGTTTATACACATATGATCGGTGTGTTTAATGGAGATTCATTTTTACAATACCATTTTCCACGAAAACGGTCTACTTTCTTTCATTTTTATATTCGTTTTATGCCTTTATCTCCTCATGGAACTCTTATACGCCGTGGAACATTACAAAATCCTCAAATAAGACTAATTTTACACAAATGGCATGTTTGTTTAGATGCAAGCGGTTTATCGAAAACCTGTAGTATTCCACGAACATGCTCCCCTACTGCACTTGAACCGGGTATATGGCATACCCTTATGATTACTGTCACTAATATAGCTGCCGCCTTAAGATTAAATGATGTATTCTTTCTTCATAGTGCATTTTCGTGTGATCCAGATTTAAGAAACGATATAATGGATCTTTATCTCGGGGAAAGGCTACACGGCGAAGTACAAGAAGTAATTCTCAACTTTATACCATTAAATATGATTATAGAACGTGAACGTAGAGCTGGCCGAATTGATTTCTTTCCCAGTTCAGCATCCAATATGGCTTACGAAAATGCTAATGTAGAAGAAGCATTTTTAAATATACGAAATGATCAATACTTACGATTGCCTTGTTTCAAACTACAAGATGAATGGCAATTAGAATTAACAATAAAATCAAAACGTGAAGACGGATTGATTCTCTATCTACCAAATAATAAAAATAAATGTTGGTTCTATATGGCTTTACAAAACATGAGGATAAAAATAAAATTTGCACGTAATGATTTCAAGTCAGAAGCTATCAGCTCCACCGAGTGCCTACCGGATAAATGGCTTGATATAAAAATCGTTAAAAAAAGGGATAAAAATTCAATAGAAATTTTAATAAATGCTGGTGAACGCCTTCACATACTTCTGAATGACGATTTGAGAGAGTTCCAAGATTCCATTAAGCATACTAACTTATATAGCAACTTAAATAATCTGAAATCAAAACATTCATTAAAAAAACTGCAATGTAACAATAACACAAAACATAAATATATATGTAGTGATGAATTTTTTGTTGGTGGAATACCTACAGATGAACAAAATAATTTATCCGAAGAATTCACTCCCTTTTGTGGTACTATAGCATCTTTCCGAGTGAATAATAATTTATTGGATTTACACGATCACACTATCGAAAGGGACAAAGATGGTGTCGTGCAAGTATCTTCTCGAACTGCTAGTATATCCGGTTCGTATCATGAAATTGCTTGGGGCGAATCAAACAAACTAAATTTGACATGCCTTTACACTCGGGACTTGAGATCATTGCATGTCGCTTACTGGCTTAATTTAGACACTGTACTAAAATTTAACAAGAATGTACGTTCTGTTGACGATGGAAGAGTATTACGTTTACTTCTAACAGGCGATAATGAACTTATAGGATTTTATACCTGCCGAGCACGTGGTAATACGCGAACAAGAAATTTTGTCACTTACGGGGTTCTAGGAAAAATTCATTACAACCTTACAGGACCTGATACAATTACTGTAATTGCGGTGTGCACAACAGTTTCTCTTGTTATATTCACATTAGCTTGGCTTGTTATAGAAGGATATCATGATGTTCGGGACGGATATGGATTTTACCGTGATGCACATTTAAGCCCAGTAGAAGAAGCGGAGGTAGTTTGTAAGTACATCGATAAAAATACACATCTTATTGGATCTCAAAGTGCAGTCAACTTAGCTAAAGCAAAAACTAGACGTCGAGGCAAACGATTAGCCAGTCGCGCTAGTTTCGGAGCTCAAGCACCAGAAGGTACTGTACAAAATCCAAAACAAAAAGAAATTTTTAAGGACTTCTCAGCGAGTGAACCGGAAGAGTTACCAGCTTTACCGGAATGTAAAAGCTTAAGTATTGAGCCATCCCATGAAGTTTACAGATGTGAACCATCATATATAAGTTCACCACAGCACGGTTCCGACATAACCTATGGTAACAAATTATCGTCAACTTCTTCATTAGAGACATTTCCCAGGATCCTTTGCTCACGTTTGTTAATGGCAAAGTATAAAAGTTCATCAAAAGAAAGTTCCTCTAAGAAAAAGCATTGCCTTAATTTGAATAAGGAAGGAGAAAAATCGAATTTAGAAACAATAAAATCTTCAAGTATCGTTAATAAATCACCGATACAAAAAGTCCTGCAGAAATTTCAAGAACTTAAAAGTGGTGATTGCTTATAACGATTATACATATTTTTAATATCTTCTCTCAAAAGAAAATGATGATGAAGGATGTCTGCTAGAAGGACGAAATTCCGGGGATCAGTAAGGAATAACCTAAAATAATAGAACTATTAATTCTTCTGCGTCTCCGCAACAGTGCAGTTAAAGTAATATATTAATAAAGTAATGTAATAAATGGCTCAATACTTTTCTTATGTATTACGCTTTGTCACAGTTTTGATTTATTTAATTCTATAAGATAATAAATATGATGAGTCTGGTAGTACTATAAATTTTAGTATATAAACTGAGGCCTTTATCGAAAATATAATTATTTTTTTTATAAATAAAACAATTAAAAATAGAGTAATGTATTTATTGCTGATTTATATTAATAACTATAATTTTAATATATGTAATTGTAACAACGCCGCCTTGCCGTTACTGCAAGCAAGCAAGCAAGCAAGCAAGCCATGACGTCACATCTTGCCACAGCCTTTCGCGCCATTTTGACGTGGGAGATGTGACAGCCGCTGTCATTAGCAGCTAGCCCGCGGATAGCGAATGAGAGTTTGCTTTGATTTCATTTTAGCATTTTTATGAAAAGAATAAAACTGATTTAGAATACTTCTTTTATTAATATAAATAGTTTAGTTACATATCAGAAGTGTGAATCCGCGCAAAATGAAAAGATGAGCTGTAAGTGACAATGAAAATTTTAAATAGTGAACACGAAAAGTCTTCGTATGAGGTGGAAGATGATCAAACGCCCGCAAGGAAAATTTTGATAACTGTTCTTTCGTCAAATGGAAAAAGGATTCCGGAATTTTCATAATGAAGTTTCTACTATGGCGTCACTAAAACAGCACCGAGCGGCAGTATTGATCCCGGAATTTGATCCAGATAATTAATTCTAAGAATAAAATAAAATCAACCTGGAATGTTATTGGAGAAGAAACAGCTTTGCCATTGCAGCAGTTTAAAAACACTGTTAAAAATAGGCTGATGCAGAAAGCCTACTATACTATTGAAGATTATTTAGAAGATAAGAATGTGTGGATATATCTCTCTTTGAACCTGTACAAGACAGTAACGACTGAATTGAGGAGTGCACTATAACAGCCTGGCCGAAGAAAATTAAACAATTAGGGGATATCTATGGCTGGGATGATAAGACAAAATCGTTCCATTTACAAGTTACGTTTTACATTTTTTATGTTTTTTATTTTCCAGTCTAGTATCAGCAGACTCCATCCGTCCCTACCGGAGCGTAGCACACATGACGGATACTGAGAGTAGTACAGATGAACAATTAGAGACTGAAGACTTAATTGATTTGTTGGCGAGTTGAACTTATTAATTGCACGGGTTCAATCATCTTATTAACAAACCGTATTACTCGTTTTATCTTGTTTTGTGATTAAGTGTTTGCATTTTCATTGCGGGAGCAATGTTTACAGGATGGCCGAATGTAACAACGCCGCCTTGCCGTTACTGCAAGCAAGCAAGCAAGCAAGCAAGCCATGACGTCACATCTTGCCACAGCCTTTCGCGCCATTTTGACGTGGGAGATGTGACAGCCGCTGTCATTAGCAGCTAGCCCGCGGATAGCGAATGAGAGTTTGCTTTGATTTCATTTTAGCATTTTTATGAAAAGAATAAAACTGATTTAGAATACTTCTTTTATTAATATAAATAGTTTAGTTACATAATATTACAATAATTGGTATTAAATAACTAGTGAATTTTATTATGAAGGCACAAAACATGACACTGCATGGATCTGTGTTCTTAGTGTGAGTTTTTTAACTTACTCGATCGCGTTAGCGTAACTTCAATTTGTATGGCGCTGGAACAACGGTCAAGAGATGTCGTTGTTGCAGCGTTATACAAATTGGCATTACGCCAACGCAATCGAGTAAGTTAATAAAATTCGCACTAAGCACACAGAGGTGCGTAATATAAAACAATCGAATAGGTAGAATTACCTATACAGACGCATAAATATTTTTTTGATAAATAAATTAAAAATAAATCATATAATATAAAATAAAAAATATATATTGAAAACAAAGTAAAATTCTTGAAATTAATGTCAATATTATTATGCTAGTATTATTATGCTTGTATCTGCTTCTATTTGTGGTAATTCTTTAGTGGAATTTATAAAAATAAAATTAAAGAATGGACAGAGATTGGTTATTTTAAATTTTTATCATAACACATTTGTATTTTCATTCTAAATTTATATTATAAAATTATATAGAATAACGACTAAAATAAAGGAAAGTCGTTGAATTATGTGATCCATACATGGAGTGACCTAATAACATAAAAAAAACATATTATAAATTATGTCCAACGACCATGATGGTGCCTATAGCACATGAATATAAGTAAAATTATTGCTATTTAAAAAAATATAATGAGATTGTCAATTTATATAGTGTTATACGAGTCAATAGTCAATAATAGGTAAATGTTATACGAGTCAATAGTCAAAAGTAAATAGTCAATAATAGTAAAATTGCGTTACGATCTCTACCGTTGCACAGCTAGGTAACCAAAGTCCCTGGGGCATAAAATAAAGTAGGGCCCTAACAAATACGCTGGTTTAAATACTCAAGCATTTATATACTATATTACAACTTATCTATGTATATCAGATCGTGTGCGTAGTAACTACTTCCTAAACTGATGATAAAACATATTCAAGAAGGATAAAAGTTACTTCATAAATAGCTTAGCCTCAAATTCTATTGAACGCTCCTAGTATCATAATCATACACGTAATATCAGTATAGAGTAAAAACTATGATTTGTTTTATTTTTTCGTGACTAGATAATTGTAATATAACTCAATTAAATTTTTACAACATTCCAATAAAAACACAGCTACCGATTTAAGAGATCTTGAATTATTACAGATATTACTTGAAAAAAATCGGATTATCAGACAAATATTTTCTTTAGTATCAAATATAGTCGGTTCGGTTCGGTAAGTTCAATTATGAGGATCGACAACAAAATTATATTTAAAATTATATAAATGTAACTAAAATATATAAAAATACATCCAAAAAAAATTTAGCGCTCTATAGATCTATTTCGCCCTAATCGAAGAATAAAGTCACAATATGTCCTATGTTGTCATAAGCATAGGAAATGTGACTTTATTTTTCGTGCATTTTGTGCAATTTTTAAACAAAATTACTGTTTAAAATCAAACAGTAATTTTATTTTTAATGTATAATTTTATTTCAAAACCAAGCACTAAAAATCTAATCTCAAATTTAATTTTATACTGCTAATCAGTATGGTTATTATGTTGATCAGACGATTTTCGTCTTCGTTGTAATCCCTTAGTATTCTGGTAATAAATAGCAGTGCATAAAACACTGGCACTTAATATTGTCGACACAGCGAAATTAATCATCAGGTTGGTGTCAGCAGAGTCAACATAAACAGTGAACAGGCGCGCTGAAAATATATACTCATTAATAAATTGACGTGTTTTTTAATAAATAAATTACAATAAATAATATATCTGGGTGACCGAGCCTTTCTCGGTAATTTTTTACAAAATAAAAAAATAATAAACTTAAATTTTTTTTTTAATGCCCAATAAAATGTTTTTTTTTTAAAGTAAAACCTAGCTAGATCGATTATTCTCCCCCAAAACTCCCTACACGCTGAATTTGAGGAAAATCGTTGGAGCCGTTTCCGAGATTGTGAAAAAAATAATATATATATATATATATATATATATATATATATATATATATATATATATATATATATATATAAACATACATACACATACATACAAGATTAACTCATTTAAATATTAACGATATGTGACAATTACATACACAGCTGGTAAATATTAGATATTTAATTTCTAAATATATACTTAAATAAATACATCCAGACTTGAGACAAATTCATCATTCTCCTGCCCTTATCCCGCTCTAAGTGGGGTCGGCACAAAATGCTACAAACATGTTGTCACATGATTTGGCTTCGTATTTTACAACCGGCCGCCTGCCTGACTTCAACTTCCCATACTCGTATTTTACGACACCTTTGTAAGAAAGAGAGTGGTCTATTCTACTCAACCGGATATCACACGGTAGGTCAACTCACTTTAGTCGCCTTTTACGACACCCCGGTAAGGATTGAGGATGGTCTATTCTACTCAGCTGAATACGACACCGCGAGTCGACTTATCTTAGTCGCTTCTTACGACACCTCGGTAAGTAATGAGGGTGGGTCTGTTCTACTTAGCCGGAATCCACACATTTAAAAAACATAAATTCTTTTTATAAAATGTCGGCCATCGGTGTCAAACCCGCGACCACAGGTGGCGGGCAGGGTCACTGCCACCTGTGCCATCAGCCCAGTCAGTACACAAAATTGACACTTTTTGGAAATTATATTCAATAATTTATAGAATTAGGCGTTACATTGCGGGGTCCATAATACAAAAGTAATAAGAATATTATTTTGCTATAATCCGCGATAAAAGAAAATATATATAATGCTAAATGTAGAGTGTACTATTCGTTCTCATACCTGATACATGCAGAATTTGTAAGAACTCATGCATTACCCGACACCGATAACACAACAATACACAAGCACAGCACACATTCACCACCACAATCTCAACAATTGTTTCGCCCCGTAAACGAAGCATAGACAAAATCGCAATTTTGTCATGGAGTCTATCTCCTGACGATGCGCGGATTATAGCAAAATAATATTCTCATTACTTTTGAAATTATATTCTGTAAGAGAAAGATGAAGGATGATTATGAAAGCATAAACCAAATATGGGTAGGAAATATTGCTTCAGTTTCGTATACTCGTTCATAGTATCACGTTCTTAATTACGCTGTTTTTTTTCATCAAGTAATTATATTTATATTTAGGATTGCCTTAATTTATTTAAATTGTTCTGCTTGCTACACAAATTTAGGTGATTCTTCTTTGCGGGATTATTTGTTCACGTACTTAGAGGAACTATTTTCAAAATGGAGTTGTCACTCGTAGACCTCAGAAACCACCCATCATTGTTTATCACACGTATATGGAATATGGATATGTATTTATACTCATAATCGCCACTTTAGCTATGGGATTCATTGTCCTTTGAAGGGATGTATGTAGATCTCCTTGTTTATAATTTAATACAGAAAGAAACTGAGCATATTGAATCGCCGTCTGGATTAATAAGGATAATTTGCGAACAAATTATGGATTCACCTCATCATCAGCAAGATATACACGCCAAAGACATTGATTTTTACACAATTAGAGATTTCTCCTCTTAAATTGCATTGTTAGCCCCAATATTGGGCGTCGTGACCTTATCATAAAAACATCTTGACCTTGATAATGGTCAGCCACTTATTCCTACTTTCAGCCATATGGATGACCTCTGAGACTCTATTTTAAGTTATTCGAGTGCTAACTTATTAGTAAGATCTGCCATCCATTGTATGCATAATAATCTCGTCCAGCACCACATCTCCAATGCATCAATGCAAATTCTGTCAGTTTGAATGTCCATTTCTCTGCCCTGTATAAGAATATGGAGAACAATAGGCTATTAACACCAACATCTTTTTCCAATTGTACTTCAGGTATTACATTCATAATAGATACACCTCCTAGACTGAAAGGCTAGTTTTATAATATTCAATCAGTAAATTTTCTATAGTAAAATGAAATTAATAATGCAAATTATCATATTGGCGTTTTAAATACTGGTGTGAACATTTGATATTAGACAGTGTCACTAGTGTAATGGGCAGAATGTCAGGTTTGAATAAATAATATTTTTTTGTAAATACTCACAAATATTTGTTAACGAAGAAATAACCCATGTTGTGCGAGACACAGCATCAGCATTGGCTGCTTTAATTATTCCATAAATATATGTTACTTTAGCTGATCCACTCAATGGTGTACAAAAAGGCTAAAAATTGATTACATGTTAAATTTAGTGGTTAAGGCAAAAAATAAAAATTAGTCAAAGAGATTATTAGTTAACAGCAACACATTAGCATTAGCTTTAGTGTACACCTGAAACCTTGTAAGTTTTTATTTACAACTTTTCTGATACTGGTTTGTTTAAAAATAAGTTTTATGAATAAATAAAAGTATTAATTCACATATTGTGACAAATCTTTTCATAGCTGAAAAAAATGAAAAAAACGTTTTCTGCACTAAAAATGTAATGTGTATTTCTTCAAATAGCCATAAGAAAAATCAGAAATAAATAAGGTACATCTCATGAATAATACATTTAAAAAATTCTGGTAATAGCATATTAGAATATTATTATAATTATTAGAACTGAAGCAGTCCTAGCTAAAAAATAAATATAAAAATAATCAAGTATGCTCACCACTAAATATGATAGCACTTCCTTTGGTAGTACATCAAAAGCAAAGCCAACAATTGCAGTAAAATATATTAATGTTCCAAGGGGTACTATTGGTGCAGATAATTTATTTTTAAACTTCAAAACATAGTATAACATAACATACACTTGCACCAATATTATGGGATACTCTAGATAAGTCATTAGACTATAATGATTTGTATAATTATACAATGTCACAATAGTAAATCTAGAAATAATAAATGATTAATTTATATAATGTAGACTATCAAAAATGTGCAATTGGTCAATTAAAGATATTTATATTCATGACCAGGTCCAACCCAAACACAAATTGATTTAGTTACAATAAGGCTAGAGATTACCGACATACATGTCAAGCATGTTTATTAGAATTAATCTCATCTCTTCCACATTCTGCTGCGATTTGATAGTACAAGGCAAGTTGCAGCAAAGGTAAGCAAGATTCTGTTGCCAACTACGAACATGTAAGTTATCTACAACATATACTACATAAGTCATATTACTACCAGGATGAAGAATTCCTAGTCCATTTTTTTTTCAAGATAATTGTGTCAAACAGGACTGTTTGTACTTACACAACCAAACAGTATTTGAGATCATACAGATCTTACAAGGATGTATAAAGGTTAAATTAATTATGGTTACCATTTCATTAAATTTGGAGTTTAATATCTTTTAAATACTCCCTAATTTTAAACTTACTTTATTAAAAGATTAGAATTAAGCAGAATTATTATGATTTATGAGGTTTTTAGGACACACTAATAATGAATTTTCTTGGTCCTCAAGCAAGTCAATTTTGCAAATCAATTTCGTAAATATGTCAAATAAAGTAAAACCATACCCAGTTATTTCTAACAGCATTGCTTGTACATAAATTCCATCTGCAGATCTTTTCTTTTTTATATACATTATTTGAGGTACTTTTAAAAATAAACATGATAGAACAGTGGCTGTACTAATCGCGTTCGCTAATATTTGTATAGCTTGAGAATCCATCATGAGATTGAACTGTAATTATAGAATAAAACATATGAAGACATTGTTGAGTAACGCAAGGTTAAACAGAACAGTAACATAAATGAAAAAGATTTTAAAATAATTCTTGGCAGGGGTCTCAAATAAGTCAATTATCCCGCCAGTAATCACGGACAAGGTCATAACTCATAGTAAAGACTCATAAGATAGTTGTACTATAAAAAATTACAAACCTTGTTTTAATTAAACGCTTTATTCGAAACCTAAGAGCATTCGCTTTAGAATTAGATTATTTACATAATTTTTTTTAGATATTATCATAATATCTTCTAAAAGAACTGGAAATCTTTTTTGATTTACTAAAGTAAATAGTAATTATTAAGGATGTGAAAAAATAATCGATTTTTGTATTAATCAATTGTTTTATTATCATAATCGATTAAAAGTCGATTTTTTAAAATTTTAAATCGAATTATACTCTTTTCTTGTTTTTAAGATAAGATATGCATCATTGGTAATCCCGTCAATGCCGGTCCCAAGCCCGGATGGAAAAGGAGGAGGGTTGGTGTGGAGAAGATTAACCAACCATAAAACGTCAACGCCGAACATCGGATGATCGGGCGGCGTCAAAATATAGCCCGACTTTGTCATGGTCCTTTCGGAGTGGCTGCCAGTGGCCCTGAGAAATTAAATTCCCTCAAAAAGACTGATGTGGAAGGATTTGGGAACCCACCACAATTACCAAGAAACGTCATTATGAAAGCAAGTACAAAGGAATACCGTCGTTAACACCAAGACGTGAACCATGGGGTCACGATCCCCATTATTAGGGAAACGATGCAAGGACGAAGAGATGCATCATTGGATGAAACCAATGTAGCCAAACCACACATTTTAATCGACTTTCGCAAACAACTCATATGTTATTATTTATTGGTCCCCTTTATTTTTTTTAATTATTATAGTTAATAAAGGCATATTTTCAAATAGTCATTAAAAAGTCAATAATTAATAAATCGATTTGTTCATTTCTAATTTATCTATTATTAATCATTTTATTTTTTAATTATAAATATCCTGACACGTCAATTAATTATTACCTACTCATTTTTTTCGTACTTGTTGCCATAGACTACTAACTAACTAAAGACTATATTTATCTATTTAACTACACAAAAAATATTAGTGTAAGGTCTGGGCCAAAAGATGTATAATAATATGACGGTCTCCTTTATTAAATAAATAAAAACCGAAATATATCATCTTTCTTAAAATAACTTTTTTGACGATTTTTATATGTTACCCTGGTATATAAACATAAATTGTGAAAAATTTCATTTGCAATTTGTTCAGCGAATTGGCCAAGAAAACGTAATAGACAGACTTTCGCATTTATAACATAATTAGTTTATTTATATTTTAGTAAAGAACCCATATTACTTATATTGATTATCCATTGTAAGAGCTCAGTTAAATTTATCCATTTATATAAATATTATATTCGTTTCTGTTTAAGAAACGAATATAATGTACCTATATAAAAACTCTCTAAAAAAGTTCCACTTCGATAGGTTGATTATAGATGGCGTTTTTGAATGTCACTCCTATTCATGTTTAATTAACAGAATTTCTATTGCCTATATAGGCAATAGTTAATAATTATATATATAATACGGTGTATAATCGATATTGGTGTAGCGATCGAGATTGGTTCATAGACATTGGCCGTGAAAATGTAACGCACAGACAGACTTTCGCATTCATAATATTAGTAAGGACACACACACACACACACACACACACACACACACACACACACACACACACACACACACACACACACACGCACGCACAAATACACACAACCGCACGCACTCACACACACAAACACGCACACACACTCACACAGAAGATTAACTCATTTAAATACTAAAGAAGATAGAACCGTCGATCTATTACTAATTCGCGCTCCAGTATTTTCTGATATTTTCGTCAAATAACCGGTTAAAACCAATATACATTTTGGCACTTAAAACAACTATTTGAAACTTAAAACAAAACGCTTTTACGAATTTATTCAAATTCAAATTCAAAATATTCTTTATTCAAATAAACTTGTAAACAAGTGCTTTTGAATCGTCAACTCTACTGCTGGTTCGGAAAGCTGTTCCTACCGAGAAGAGCCAGCAAGAAACTCGGCGGTTGCTCTTTTTAAAAAATACAATTCTTAATACTAGTTACATTTAATGTTTCTATATTGTACAGGGTCGAACAATATTTATATCCACGCATTTTTATCGTCTAAATAATCCTCAACAGTATAGTAGGCTTTCTGTATCAGCCTCTCCTTAATAGTGTTTTTAAACTGCTGTAATGGCAAAGTTAAAATTGATTGTGGAATTTTATTATAGAATCTTATACCCAAACCCACAAACGACTTACGTACTTTTTCAAGGCGCAAAGCAGGAGCCGCAAGCTTATGCCGGTTCCTACTTTGTCTATTATATACATCGCCTATTGTTTTATAATTTTTTATATTTTTATATACAAAAATTAAATTACTTAAAATATACTGTGAAGCAAATGTAAGAATACCTATTTCCTTAAACTTCTCTCGCAGGGAATCCCGCGGTCTTAAATTGTAAATGCCACGTACGGCTCTTTTTTGTAATACAAAGATTTTTTCATTATCCGCGCATTTACCCCATAGCAATATTCTATAGGATATAACACTATGGAAGTAAGCAAAATAAACAAGTTTCGCCGTTTCGACGTCAAATTGTATTTGTATTGTATTGTATTAACACTGAAGTACAAAATAAAACAAAAAAGTTTAAATCAATATAACTAATTCTCCTTCTTTTTCAACCGACGTCTTGGACGTCCACTGCTGGACATAGGTCTCTTCATGGGATCTCCACAAAAGACGATATTGTGCCGTTTGAATCCAGCGGCTCACCGCGATATATTTGAGGTCCTCAGTCCGTCTCGGTTATAATAGAACTAATCAATCATTAATAATATAATTCAATTTAATATAACTAATTACCTATAATTTTTAAAATGCATATATAACAAAAAGTGTCCCATATATTTATTTATATACTTAATCAAAATATATTATTTAAAATAACCTAGAGCCCCTTTCATCTCCCAAAAAAAAAATTAAAGCAAAAAATCGATATTGCAAATCAGCATTCAGAGTTTTGTCGATTTCGCTAAAATATGAGTAATTTTTCATTTAGAATCCTTAAAAATAAAATATAAGCCGGATTAGATTAAATTTTGTTTTCACTCTCCTGAAAAGTCATCAAAATACAACATCAGACCTTATGCGTCTCAGGTCGAGATATACGAAAATATTTTTTCACGTTAATACTAGTGTTTTTTGTAAAGAATTATTTTATTATAAAATATTTATATTAAGAATATTTTTCAAATTTTTTTTCAATGTGCTATGAGAGTCTGTTTGTTGTTTTAAAACATTATTTATTCTATAACGCACATTCAAGTCCATTCGACCCTTTGAATTATTATTGCTATCATTTATTACTTAAAAGGTTTTTTTATATATTTTAAAAATAGACTTTAAAGATAAGATAAATTTTAATCTCTCATAGAGATGGCAGTAGTATGTATTAGTTTTACACAAATAGCGTACTTGCCAGCTTAGCGAAATCTGCTATAATTTACCTCATAGCGTTGAAGTTAACCAATTATAACACAGATAACAAAACCTTTTAGTTGCAAATTGTCCAGAACGTTACTTCTCTTCTATTTATTCCCAAAATTGACATCGCCATGTACGAGGCAATACCATATTTAATATTTATAAGGTCGAGTCGGTCGGTCGACGACGGTCTGGTTTTTGTCATTCGCAAATTCTTTATACCACCACGCTGCATTATTCTACGTTTATCATAATTAGCACTTAAAATGGATGCAATGTTAGTAATCAATACAAAATTTGATACATGTGGAGAATAATGAGCCGATCTCTCCGCTGCTGTCCTAGTTTCATTTATTTATTACAATATGTGCCCGCGGCTTCACTTGCGTGGAAATCAGTGTATCAAAAAAAAATCCCGCGTAATTCTAAGACAGAAAGTACTTTACTCCAAAATCTCCTCTATCTTCCAGTGAAAGTTGCATCAAAATCGGGTCAGCTGTTCCGCAGAATGTGTTATTAACCTAAACCTTCCTTAAGAATAGCGTTATATTTAAGTAAAAACCGTAACAAAATCCATTTAGTAAATTTTGAGAAAATCGATCACGTACATACTTACAATTTAGAACTTACATTACATTTACAATTACTAAATTTTCAATTTAGGTCCACGTGATTCCCTACGAGGGAAGTTTAAGGAAATAGGTATTCTTTCTTATATTGGCTTCACAGTATATATTTGACAATTCAATTTTTGTTCATACAAATATATGGAATTACAATAAAATAGTGATGTATATAATAGACTAAATAGGAAACGACATAAGTTTGTGGCTCCTGCTTTGCGCCTTGAAAAAGTACGTAATTTGTTTGTGGGTTTGGGTATAAGATTCTGTAATAAATCCAATATAGCTTTGTCATTACAGCAATTTCAAAACACTGTTAAAGAGAGGCTGATACAAAAGCCTACTATATACTATTTAGGATTATATTGATGATAAGAATGCGTGGATATAGCTACTCCTTCCTCTACTCGGTACAAGATAGTAATGACTAAATGTAACTAGTAATGAGAATTATATTTTCAAAAGAGCAATCCCCGAATTTCTTGCTGGCTCTCGGCAGGAACAGCTTTCTGAACCAGCTGGCGTTGTAAAGTTGGCGATTCAAGGCGATACAAGTGTAAACAAGTGATTTTGAATGTGATGTGGTGTGATTTTGAATTACTTGAATAATGAATTTGAATTTGGATTATAGCAAAATAATTCCCTTATTACTTTTGTATTATGGATCTCCGCAAAGTAACGCCTAATTTTATAAATTACTAATTTTGCCAGCAGCTTCGCCCGCGTGATTTCAGTGTGTCACAATTTTTTCCCAAATTGTCATTTTGAACATAAAAGTAGCTATCGTAAGCTAATAATAACAGAATTTGGAATAACTTTCACCGTTAGTTTAGCGCATGCAAGGAAAGCCTTAAATTTTTGCCGGTTTCGCAATATTTTATTGCTATTCCTCTCCTATTCATTATAGCAAGATGTTATATAGTCTATAGCCTTCATCGATAAATGGAATATATGGAATATCTTACACTAAAAGAATTTTTCAAATCGTTCCAGTAGTTCCTGAGATAAGCGCGTTTTAACAATCAATCAAACATACAAACTCTTCAGCTCTATATATTAGTATAGATATAAAGGCCTTTATTGGGAAATGTCAGAAAAAACCTAGGCACTTGCTATTTTTTAAATATGGTACTTATTACTAGTTACACATAGAGTAAACTTATATCATATAGTCTTTCAATACTTGGTAATAGCGGCAGAAGGCGGAGCACCAGATGTATCGACCGCCTCGGGGACCTCGGAGCAGCTCGGAGTTCTCCGTTAGGGCGGCATATAATGTACTTTGGCAAGCCGTCTTCGCCCCGCTCGCCTGTGTTGGATCAGATCCAAAGATCGAGTTCCCAGATCTGCCCAGCCGCCTCCTTCCGCGACATAATGTCCTCGCAGACGGCCATCGCTGCCCACGATCCCTCACTGCGCACTTTAGCACGAACGACGGTGGGCAGTAATCGTGCCCCAGCCCTGTCACGAGCTCCATCCGCTGAACCGCCCAAGCTGCACAGATGCTATATGCTCCTGTGCCGTTTTGCCACCTAGCAGAGCTTTACCGACTTTGCTTGTCTACCAGTAGTAGCACCTGGAGAACCCAACCTTAATTGGTTTTTCGATGTATAATTTTTGGAAGTGCCAGCCAGTGTTTGATACCTCGACCTCGTAAGGGTCACAAGGTCTTACCATTTGGCCATCAAGACTGTACGTTTGAAAGCCACTGGTTAAAGTGTAGTAAGGCTAGTACTGTAAAAGGCTATTGTAATGGCCTCTACACACCAAACCCGCTAGCCATCAGTTGTTTTGTATGTGAAAATTATATTATTTGACAAAACAGATTTAGGAAAGGAAAAAGTGTAAAAAAGTGCTAAGAATATAATAACAGGAGACTTGCATGAAGAAGCTAGTTAACCACCATTTGACATTTGACTTGAAAAGTATTTATACTAATAAGAAAGTTAGTTATTGTCTGTTTGTTTCTGACCTCATACAACTTACGTCATTAATCCGCCTTGGTGCCGCCAAGTCGGCGAACCCATTCTGAAATTCGGTCAGATCACTGCGCAGTACGTTGTTTTCCCTTAAAGCGCATCTGATCCTCATACCCTAGAATCACCCTCCACGCCCTAGCAACAATAGACACTATCTAAATAACCTGAGGTTATAATTTGTTAAATCTGAAGGAGTTAGGTTAATAAAAAGTATACACGGTATATTAACGCACAAGACTTTATATATCTAAATTTTAATATTCAATATTTTTATAAAGTTTTATTATAATTTTAATTATTCTGACTGAGTGAACTTTTAAAAAAGTGTTTATCATTTTTGTGACTTAATTTTTATAATTTACAAGTGAAAAAAGACTGATAATACCAATAAGTTATTACGAAGTTAAGTTAGAACAGGTATGTATTGTAAACTAATCACTTTTTTCGTAATATAGAAATAAATAAAACTTTTCAGGTGAACCACGACAGTATTATATACCTAAATAATATAAAAGTTTAAAAAATATTAAGATAATATTCACTAACCCGGTGAATATTTTAAAGAATACTATATAGGAACCTAATTGTTGTTTGTTTAGTTTACATATTTTATATACTAATTTTAAAAGTTTGATACGTGCAATTAAAAATTCGGTAATAAGTGAAATTATTTATTATTAATGATAATAAATTCAAATGTAGTGTATACACACACGATTGGTAAGTAAAGGGAATTTTTTTCGTAATTTTTTACCGTTACAAGATGTCAATGTTATTTTATAAAAGTTAAGCTTTCTGCGTGTATCTCGGTTTTTTTTTCTTAGTCTTTCACTTATTAACGTTTGGTTGCTTTAAACAATTTTAAAATCATAACAATGATTTCTATTTAATCATAAATATCAGTGTATAAAATAGTTATAACTAAAGATAAACTGGACACGGACTAAACTAATTATGAAACACTAGTTCAGTAATATTCTAAAGGTTTAATAAAAAAAATCGGTCTCGTTTCGATCTGTTCTGTATTTACTAATTATCTAACGATATTCAAATTAAATATTAAATCAAATATTTTCAAAAATATAATAAAATAGTATTGAATAATATATAGTACCTGGTTGACCGAACATTGCTCGGTAATTTTTTACAAAATAAAAAAAGAAACATAAAAAAAAAGAATTGGGTAGGTGGCGCTCGATCCCAGGTATTTTCATTTCTCGAGACTGCCCGTCCCCCGGATAAGCTACGCTGACTTGACAATTTACGGCAAAAATAGTTTTTTTATATATTCAATGTAAATTGTAGTATTTTTTTAATGCCCAAAAATAGGGATAAAACGATTTTTTGAAATAGAACCTAGCTAGATCGATTTAAATATAAAATATCAAAGATTAAAAAATTTAAAAGGCGTCTCTCTTAGCAATTAGTATAGCTCCAGCGCTGATATTATAGAACTTTGTCGTTTTATCACTTATATTGACTTGTTGCTTCGCAAACAGAGACGTTCAGAGTTTTTTTAATGAAATACTTATAACTCGCACATACTTATGCCTCCAATATAAGGAATATAACATTATGTACCTATCCTTTCTTTAAATCAACAATATGATATAAATATCATAAGATTTAACTTAACTTATTTATTTTTCAAATAATAATTTTAAGTATATTTAAGGTTTTAGGTTTTAGTAAGATTTTGTAATAACATTTTAGATAGTACGTAATTTATGTCTGTTATTAGTCTAAAAAAGTGCAAGTTGTGTTTGCCTTAATACGATTGTACATAGTCATAGTATTATATATTAATCTTGTATCTTGGAATAACATATTATGTAACAATCACTGGTAAACCTTAATAAATAAAATAAAAATAAAAAATAAAAAAAAAAATAAATAAATACAATTAAAATTAACTAATAAAAATTAATTACAAAACATATGGTGATTAATTGCACAACGAGAAAATTCTTTTCCAACTCACATATCAAGATTTAAAAAGTATTTACGAAAATATATTAGATAAAGTAAAAGTTTTATTGTTAATTTGTATTTTTGTATAAATTTTAAGGACGTTAAATGCAATAAAAAGAAAAACATTTAAAAACAAATTAGATTTGCCTAACATTTGAACTATTATAATTATTTTATTAGCTATAAAAATTAGGTATTTGACTGAATTACTTAATTGAATACAAGTATTTGACCGGAATCAGATATTTATTTGTTTATTATTTGATGCACCAACTATGTATTATATATACACTAGTTGACCTGGCAAACGTTGTTTTGCCATATACATTATTTCTCTGAAATTTCTAAAATATTAAAAGAAAAGTTTTTAACCAAAAAATAAAAAAAATATGTTGGGGGTGGACAATCCTTATCACTGGGGTATGAAATATAGATACTAGCCGATTTTCAGACCTATTGAATATGCATATAAAATTTGATGAAAATTTGTCAAGCCGTTTCGAAGAAGTATGGTATGAGAATTTTATATATAACAATAATAACTACAATCATATTACATCTTATTATAACGCCGTGTGGTATCCGGCTGAGTAGAATAGACCAACCTCATTTCTTACCGAGGTGTCGTAAAAGGCGACTAAGGTAAGTTGACGTCAGGCAGGCGGCCGGTCGTAAAAACGCAGCCAAATCATGTGACAGCATGTTTATAACATTGTGCCGACCCCACTTAGAGTGGAATAAGGGCAGGAAGATGATGATTACATCTTATTATAATTATCGTATACGAGCGTAGACAGTTATTGGAACAATAAGTAAAAGAAAATAGTTGTTCGTAATTCCTCCTTAAACGTATTCTGTTCCAATGAGATTTGATCAATAAATTTTATCGAGAAGCAAAGAGCGTTTTATTTACTTACGTAAAATGCACGCTGTCGCTCGCATATCCGAAGCGTATAATATATGTAAAATCTACATATTGCGAGTAGTAGATTTAGAAATAACTTTTAAAAACTATCCATTATATAAATAACTATCCATTTTTATATCTATCAAGTCCTAAAAAGACCACGGATGTAACATATATGTATGTATAGTATGTGCAACCAATATATGCAATTTTCGAATTAACTCTCTTCCATGTTTTATTCCTAGCTTTTGAAAGTACTGAAACAACTGATATTTTTCAGATTTGTTTTCAGCATCAATCAGATCGTAGTTATAATATATTAAAAAAGTAGCTGTACCCGCGTCTACGCCCGCGTGGAAATCAGGGTGTCAAATAGTATATTCAGCGTAAATACCTACACTGCGAAAGTTCTAGGATTAATATTAGCCTATATGTTGCTCCATAAGCTCCTCTATCTCACAGTCAAAGTCCCATCACAATCGGTTTAGCCCTTCCGGAGAATCTACTTTTAACTAAACCTTCCTTAACAATTCCTCGAAATCTTATAGTAAAAATCGCGACCTTTTGAAGACACTTTACAACCTAAACCTTTCGGAAAAATTGCTCTACCTTTTATTTAAAAATACATACAAAAATCCGTTCAGTAGATTTTAGAAACTTGATCACATACAGTCGGACAGCTTTTGGGGGACTCTATTTTATAATAAGTATAGATAATTAGGTAATTTTGTATAAACTTTTGTTTGTGAACCCTGATGGAAGATTCTTAAGTTAGAAGAACGATGATTTCCTTTCTTCGAGTAAAATGTCCTATCAAATATCTTAGTGTATCATATCGTATAGTTCGGTATATTCATTAATGCCAGCAAGTTTATATGAAATTTCAAACATTTTAATTGGCAAATGGAGTGCAGTAGGAACTTGCATAGTAAATTCAAACTTTGTTATCGATCGTATAGATAGCTTTTAGGTACTGCTAACCAATGTGTGTAGTAGAAGTTATGTCATAAAAGTGCAAATTTTGTCGTAAAATGGAATACAGTAATTAAATATTAAAATAAAACTACACTAAGATTTTTTCATTACACTTAAATTCGATCTTTTCAGAGTAACATAGCCTTGGATCAAGAAAGGACTCAACACTACTCATGTCATTTTTTTATCATTATTTATCTATAAAATATAAATAATATCATTATTTATAAGTTGCCACAAAGTTATCGAATAAAATAGTTCACATACATTATAATTGAAGAAAAATATTCTTATATAAGAAGTGCGAAAGTGCAAAGTTTATCTTTGTAATATACTACCTCCTCATAATATCGGTCAATATCTGTACCATGCTATTAAAAAGTCCACGTGAATAGCTGAATGTAACTCTTGAATCTATGCAATGAAATGAATGCCGATATGTTATTTTTTTTCCTGTACCGAATACCCGATACCAATCAGCACTTAGTGAAGTCGCCAATTAGTAAAGTTCTTTATGTACAAAAGTCCAATTTTTGAAATACATATATGTATATTGAAATTAATAAGGTTGAATAGACGTCTTTATCAAAATCTTTATCAATTAAGGGTCATTAAACAGAAGATCCTGTTGTTCTCATTTGTCTGGTGACAAGATGACAATAATTGTAATCAAAATATTATAGTCAATGGACAAAATGTAAGTTATTGGCTAATTATCGTTTACTATAATGTAATTAGTCATAGGATAAAAATGAATCTTATCTTATTACGCAAATATAGAGTCAGAATTATAAATTTTTTACTAATATTAATACTAATTAGTGCTAAAAATAAACATTCTCATATTAGAGCTGATTCACCGCCGTTTAGGTCCGTGCAACAAGTAGCGGCTTGACCCTTAACAATAAAAACGTACAATTAATAAACGTATCCAAATGTAAATATTCAATCTTCAACAATTATAATATATAATACCGTAAGCTTGTAAAGTTTTGTGAATCCTTCGAGTGGGTGGGTCAGGTGAAATAGATGATTGTTGTGCTTGAAAGTTTACACCGGCGCGACGCACCGCAGCAAGCGCGGAGCGCTGCTTCCAAGCGAAGCGCGAAAGCGTCATTTGGAAACGGCACCAGTCTTGTTTTAGACTATGCTAGGGGATGGCCGATGCAACACCATTCCCAACAGTTGGCTAAATCGCTTGATATGAAAGTACGTAGTTTTAAATTTCATATATCTCTGATTAGTTTAATAGTTTATTGCAAATTTAAGTGGTGGTTAATCTTTTTATAGTGAATGTCGTTTTGTTTTAACTTTGATTTTCTTCTGATAAAGTTAAAGTTAGTTTGTATATTGACGCAAATTTAATTTTCCATATATATATTTTTATTTTTTAATTTGGTTCAGTAAATTTTTATCAAATTTTAATTATTGTTTTCTTTACAGTTATCACAATGGCCAACTCCACGTTTAATAGCAGCGGATCAGGATCTCAGCGGACATACTCGCCTATAATGTTAAATGACGAATGGCCAAAAATTGGCCGTCTTCTCTTCATGTTCTTTTTTACCGTTTTTGGATCTATAATGAATGGATTTTTCGTATCCTCATTCACTATAGAACGTAGACTCAAAAAAGTGGGTAAGTAACTACTTTTTATTACTTGCAAAACGAAGAATTATTACATTCTAAAGTTTTATATTCCTTTAATTTAATCAGTTCTAGAATAACATAATAAAATACTGAGCATTAAGATGTAAATTTATAGTAAAATTTAAATAAAAAAAATTAAGAACCTAATGAAGCGTGCAAGTAATTTAATAAAGGACTTCGGCGAATTTCTAGGCATTGCGATTTTAATATTTGTTCGCGATTTTAATGTTCAATGCAAGCGAACAAAGGAATATATGTTATTAGACAGAGTTCATTAATCCTAAAATACAAATATCAATATGGTATTCAATTTAAAATTGAATATTATAAATTTTTCATTAATATTTTATTGTGTTATTTATATAGAAGCTACGTTAATTTTAAAATACTGTTATATTATTATTTACTACAATTTGTGCAAGATAGAACAGTTATTTCCAATTTCTTAACATGTTTTTCCACGGTGTGTTCTGCTTACCATTCGACTAGGTTACATCAATAGATTAACGGCAATGTAATCGCTCACACCCATGGCTAAAGACTGATAGATGGGTTGTAGACATAGGTACATGCAAGTCGATTACTAATTATTTATTAGTAAAAATCTTCTTAGAGATACACAATTTATATGTACTATATAATAACGACTATTAAAATCTGGTAGACCTCCCACTATTTAGATAGACGACCTTAAGCCAACTGTGATGTCCACCATTTAAGGTGACAAGAACTTAACGAAAATTTATTGAACCACTCTGTAAAGAAATTAAATCTTGATTAAAGAAATTTTCACAAGGCTTTTTCTTTAAATAAGACATCGTGACTTTCTTTAAGTAAAAAAACTATTTTTCTATTTCCCAGTCTATTTTTATATTTATTCAGCCGTTTTAGGGATCTAAGGAAGTTTGTTGATCACTAAATAATAAGTGTTTAGGTATGAAACTGCTATTTTTAAAAATTAATCCGCTTTGATTATCAAAATTTTTTTAGGGTACTGTGCCCTGTGCCTGTGCCTGTGCGCTGTGTGTGTAATATATAATAAAACTTTTTTCTGTCATACTACTGTAATTAAAGTAGCGGGTAATTCTATTAGTGTTTGAGGAAACCGCGACTAATCCATAAACTGTACTGGTAAAGTGTAGATACATTTTATAACGCACCGTCACAATATTATGGGAGTTACACTTTTACACACGCATTTCTTAAGCCGGAAAACTAGTTTTGGCACTTGACTGAAAAGGATAAATTTCGATTGACCCAAGTCTTAGTGAGCATCATGCACGTCTACTTAATAGAACTGTTCTATAAGAATTAAATGGGGCTTCCGTCTCTCGTTAAAGGTAACAGATAAGATAAAAGAAACGGATTGCAGCTGGTCCATTTATTTAGTCTACAGAATTTTACCTGTTACCGACGGTTGTCCATCGTCTACTTTTCGCGGACATAGCTGATCATGAAAGACCCGGAAGATGATTATAAATGAATTTCAATGAAGCCGTCGCACGGGTATAAAATGTTTTAAGCCACGAGTATGACCCGCGCTTGTTTAAATTCGCGGTGGCTACTTTTAATAATCCGATAGCTTCTATGATAAACGTTTTTAAAATAAATATGGATTTTATACTGTATCCATCTAATTACATTTCTAACTTAAACGATTACGAAATCACTTTGTTTATTAGAAGTAACCGCATGAAAGCGTTCGGTAGTTTTCATGTTTACGAAGCGCAAATACAAACGCACAAACAACACAGACAAAGGCGGCAGCGCATTTTCTTCTGTAATATGTAAGGATGTAAACAAAAAATGGCAATTCCATACCTGAACATCTAACATTTTACATATATTTGAAGTCTAACATTAATATAATTGTTTTTGTTAAGGAAACATATTCCTGGCATGTGCGGGTACGGCTGACTTAGTAGTGACATCCATAGTAATGGGTGTAAGTTCGGTAGTAATACTGTCAATGGGACAGTGGGATACCGTGCCTGTCTGCCGAACAATGCAGCTTGTTACGGAAACTGCTACATATGCGTATAGCATATTCTTCTTGGTAAGTATAGCTTCATTCATAAATTTTAGTTATTTAACTGTATCCTAAAATTACTGCCGGGATATCTTGGGTCTTTTGTGATGTGTTACTCCACCCTCAACAGTTGTAATACTTTATAAAATTATAGATATAATATTTTTTTAATATAACTTCAACACTCACATTTCTATACCGACTACAGGATATAAAAAATTTTAACCTCCGAAAGTTGTAAACTGAAATAAGTTGTTAAACGGTTCCTTACAATAACCCAAAACAAATTAAATGCATTACTCTGTAAGTGTTGAATGCTAGTTTATAAAATGCGTCAATAAACCAATTTCTTAATTTCAATCATCATCATTCAATTAATAACTTAAATAGTAATAATAAAGTTACATCATAAGATTTTACCGTTGATATAGGCTATGATACTAAGTACTAAGACTAAGTTATATATAAATAATATATAAAGTATATTTTAGTCAATAGTAACTTGACTTTCATACTTGTATTTCGGGAAGTATCTACGTTTGTTTTGAGTTTATAAATTTTAAACAATTAAAATTAGCAATCCGGTAAACCCCGTGGACGCCTCGAGGTTGTAGAATTACCAAACGCGGTTAACGTACTTTGAAAGAGAGTACTACGTATTTAGGTATATATATATAATATTATTAAGTATATAAGCTGTGATAGCTCAGCGGTAATACCGTGCGACTCTTTCGAGTAGGTCACGGGTTCAAACCCGGGCAGACACCAATGAGTTTTTCTGTTGAAACTTATGTATTTAATTGATAATTGCAATTTATCACACGCTCTTCGATGAAGGCAAACATTGTGAAGAAACCTGCATATCTCTAGAGAATTCTGGAAATATGTATAACCTACCAATCCGCATTGGAGCAGCATGGTAGGTCTGAGCTCCAATCCTTCTCTCCAAAAACGGAGAGAAGAGAGAGGTCTATTTCTTGCAGTGGGAGAGTAACAGGTCGCTACTAAGTGTATAGATTTGATATTCTTTATTGGTGGATAACGTTATTTTGGTATTTCATAACAGCTGGCTGCCGCAGAAAACTTTTACAAGATTTGTGGGTCAAAGGAAGAGTACATCCTCTTCAAATCTATGCCACTCGCCCTGATGTCTTTTTTTATCTTTTGTATGAGTTTTGGAATGGCTGTTGTTGGTGTTGTAAACAAGTTAGACTATGACTACTGCGAGCGGAAATTCTACGGCAACTTTATGTTCAGGATGTCTACTGCGGCCTCTTTTCATGGGATTCCCATGATTTTGACACTATCCTATTTGTTTAGTGCAATAATACACGTCCAACGTCGCGCTCGAAGGCATTTACAGTACAGGCGATCTCAACAGTACGAAAGGGATTACTCTATTACTTCAATAAACATAACGGCCTATATATTATTTGTCGTTGGATGGATTCCTTATTTTATTACAGTCAGTCAATTTCCCGATGCTACCGACTCTACATACTATAACTTAGCCTGGCTAGGATTGCTCCGTACCATTTTTACCAGCCTTTTGTATGCTATAGTCAATAGGAACTTTAGACGCGCTTTTGGGCATCTCTTCAATTACTGCTGCTGTAAAAATTCTCTATCAAGTTCGCGTGCAAACCGACATCGACGGATGTTTGAATACCGGTATGTCCCTCGAGACTTTCAGGTGCATATTATGCACCACATCATGGATCAACATCGACGAATGTATTCCGCTCGCCGCATTTATGACGTTTAATTTATTAGTAGTCAAAATTAGTAGAGCGAAATCTCTTTGAACTTAAAATATCAATGTTGTTTATTCTAAAATATAAATTTTTAAAAAACACAAAAAAAAATATAATACAATAGTAGTTTTGAATGTTTAAAATTAATATTTAGATTAATTCTAATTGAGTAATATCTTTTAGTATTTCAATATGCATTTTAACCGATCAATAAGAGTATTTACTGAGATTTTTAATCTTATTACAAAACACTTTTTAACTTTTATAGATATTTTGTACATAACTAAATTTAATTTGCTTAGAATTAGAATTTAAAGATTTTAATGTAGATGATCTTCGTACAACTCTAGTTTGGGTGTTCATAAAAATAAAGAATAATATAGTATTTAAGTTGTACAAATGGTGAAAAATTGGAATCACGCACAAAAAGTAGAATTTTGATGTCTGCAGAAAAGCTTGATGTGGCAAGAGATGTCACACAATGCTTCAGAGAAATCAAAACTTACGTCGTCCAATTTTTATTTTATAAAGCTTATTTTTTTGATTAGATTCTGAACAGTGTTAACGTAATAATACAATTATTAATGTTTAAGAAGGTTAACAAAAAGTAGTAGGTATTAATCATATTTCAGACTATAATTCTAATAAAAATATACAATTATTATCTCATAAATTTAATCAAAACTTTAAATAAATATCTGAAAATAATTTCTCTATTTAATCCAAATAGAAGTTGGACCTATTAATGTAATATTTTAAAACGTGTCTTTTTCTGTTCTCTTTCATTCAATATTTAAAAAATATTAATGATCGTATATAGTCCCTTAAATAGAAGTAGATATCAAACGGGTATAATTTTATATTTAATTACACTAGTAGGCCGTTATGTTTAAAGATGTAATAAAATATTTTTTAAGATACATATATGTAAGTGAGAATTGCTTAATGAATTTATCTTACTCTTTTATAATATATAAAATCTATTTACAAACTAACAAAAAATATAATTGTATACGGATGAAGTGATTATTTTTTATATGGGTATAAATAAAATATCTATTAAAAATTAAAGAATTTATGATGGTATCTAAAGAAGGCTGTTTTGGAGAGTGTATATGCTGCGAGCAATGCAACTACCCTATCTCTTCGATCACATAAAAAACGTTATTTTAAGAAAAATAAGAAATGTAATAAATGGATTATTGTTTTACTATGGATCCGTAATACAGAGATATATAATCATAGATTTTATTATAAAATAAAATATGTATTTTGGAGAATGTCATAAATAGACGTTTACGATTTTTCGATCACATTAATGATGTTAATTACCACATGATAGACCTGTTAGATAGGTGTTCTAATTAGTTAATTTAGTCAAATATTGCATAACTTATATTCACTTTCATATACGTATTATAAATGAAATTAATTCAAAAGTTATGAATAACTTTCTATTCTTCGCTGTCTTCTTCTTTTTTGATTAGAGTAGATAATAAAAATTTAAGTAAAAAAGTATTATACGAGTATTAAATACATAGAAAGAAACAATTATTCACACTCATCGTGGAAACTAAATACTTATTGTTCTTATAGATTTAATGTTAGTGAGAGCTATTCATATTTGTAAATACTGGTAGTAACCAACTTTATTGAATTTAAAGAAAATTGATTAGTTTAGAAAGCATCCGGGAAAAAAGTATATTTGTAATAGATGCATATTTTAAGTATAACTAGAACTTTTATCTCAAATTAGTTTTTACGTAGAAATTATAGTATATATATTAGTTTCTGAAATATATTATTGTCAGTTTATATCTTATTGTCTATTTAACTCAATGTAAAACTATAATGGAATAAAGTTTAATTCTCTTGATGTCAAAAATATTGTTTTTATTTTATCCCAGTACGTCATACAAGCCCCTTTGTAATGTAAGTTGATAGCCTGGATAGTTCTTCATTGCTAGTAGTATAGTAGCGGCATATTACCATTTCATCTGCTGGCAGAGGCTTCTATCTCCTTTTCTGGATAAGGTTTGTAAATATACTTTACTATAAAGTTATCGGTGCCGGAATTTGCATTCGTGACTCCCTGCTTAAAATTTAGAATTCCTGTTGTGGATAATTCAAATTCAAATTATTCTTTATTCAAATAAACTTGTAAACAAGTGCTGTTGAATCGTTAACTCTACCGCTGGTTCGGAAATCCGTTCCTACTGAGAAGAGCCAGCAAGAAACTCGGCGGTTGCTCTTTTAAAAATATAATTCTTATGACTAGTTACATTTAGTCATTACTGTCTTGTACAGGGTCTAAGCGAGCTATATCCACACATTCTTATCTTCCAAGTAATCCTCAACAGTATGGTAGGCTTTCTGGATCAGCCTCTTTTTAACAGTGTTTTTAAACTGACGTAATGGCAAATAGGTTAATAGATAGTTAGGTGTATTCCGATGATCCACTGTACAAGAATGAGGAAGGTCCTAGAAGGGGTGATGTATCTGGGAGTATTCCCAATGGATTAGCAGAGGGATGAGCTTTACTACTCGATATTCGTATTGTTAATGACATGATTCATCATATCCATCATTCATCAAATTCATCATATCCATATGGCAACCATATATTACTTAAAAACCCAAATGAATAAGCAGACAACACGGAGAGGTAGACCGGTGGCTCGCTCAGGATCTCAGCGGTCATGGTCAATTCAATACCTACCTCTTTGCTATGGGGAGAGCTTTAAGCGAAGCTTGCATGTTTTGTGGAGAAGTAAACACCCTAAGACATGCTTTCTTTGAATGTCCTGCCTGCTTGGACTTAAGGACAGCTGCCCAGGGTGAGAATGCAGAGGTCAACGCCAATAACCTCATGGCATGCATGCTGTCCATCGCAGAAGAATGGCGCAATTACGAAGATACGTTGAGGAAAATAATGGTCCGGCGAGAAATAAAAGAACAAGAAGAAAAAATAAGAGAGAGTTCACATAGCAGAAGATTGTCATGAAGTAATGCATTGCGGTTCCGTGCCAATCTTGCAGTTATACGGGAGGTTGTTTTAGTCCGTGCGAGTCGGACACACCCTGCCTTGAGACAGAAGTCCGTAGGGATTTTTTCCACCCTGGAAGAAAAAAAACCCAAGTTCCGCTATTAAACAAGTACAAAAAGTACATTTAAATATTTCCGGTTCCGTAAGATATAGAAAAGCTTGCTTACTGGCTAGAATAACACTCCAAATGCGTTCTTTTCATTTTCTGTGGTTTACCGTTAGCCTAAACTTGTGCAGATGATGTTTAAACATTCATAGAATTATTAAATTCTGATCTCAAGTAGCTTAAACAATAATAGCAAAGCTTAAGCTAAGCTAACACACTCAGCGCATTTTAAAAACAGTAAATTGATCTTTTCATATCATTTAATTATTTTAAATGTTTTTTATTCGTAATTTAAATACCGATATTTATGGAATTAAGTATTTGAGGTTATTTATGAATAAATCCAATTTTACAACATCGACAACCAAATAAAGATTTGATAATGTGAGTAAACGTCAGTTAATAAACAAATATGAGTTCTTGTGCTCTTGCTTTCTTATTAAAAACTTTAAATTAACTTGCAATATTTGTATGTGAAAAAGTGGAATCTTGTAATTTAAATTTCACCTACTTCCCGGTGTCCGAATGAGCTGAAATTTTACATACTGATCCAATCCCGATGACAATGCATGTTTATCATAACCATGACCTAATGCTGCTGCCAGGATTGACTCCAAACGAGGGAACTCCTCAATGGTTAACACTAGGGACAGGAAATTTTGTTAAAAGCTTTTTAAGTTGACTTGTATTAAGTTTCTGAGCGCTTACGTAATTTTTGCAAACATCCCTTTTTCTGTTTTCACATTTTTTGTTTTTGAGTGGCTGAAATGGTAGTAAATCAGTACCTATCCCCTCAAAATATCTCGAATACTTAAATAAGATTTAAACTATTTGAATACCAATAGATATATACAATTATTTTTGATTGAATACGACTGTTTAACCGTAATGAAAAGCCGTAAATTTAGATGCGTAAATCTGTAAATTTCATTTAAATTTGAGATATATACTTCTTTTATCTTGTGTGATATAGATTTTTTGATAATTAAGCCTATTTTTAAAAATAACTAGAGGTTACTAGCGCTGTTTAAGCTTGTAAACTGTATTTTGATGTTTATCCAAAAATCATTATTGTCTTCTTAATTTGTAAATTTCAGAGTTCATTATAAATTGTTTGCCTCCTACTATGCTTTTTGTTAAGTTAAATAGAAGACAGTGATTTAAAGTAAACATTTCGATTTTTTATTTTATTTGACTTTTGAAATTAGAAAAGTGAAAGACTTTAATTATACTCAATAACCAGTCTCACTTTGGAACCTTTGGCAATGTCGATATACTTTGTATTTTACTTTAGTATAAAAAAGAGCTCTTTTATACACTTTAGCAGAATCGTGTGCCTTGAGATTTCTTCACATATGTTAGATTGGCAAGCCATCTGCGTCCCACTTGCCTCAACCGGATTGTATGAGGGAGCTAGACTCTAACGAACAGATAAGTTTTGACAAGAAGAGTCCATCGTAATTTTCCAGTTTCCCAGTCATAATTATAAAACTTTCATAGTTCAATATTTCAGAAATGCCTAAACTCTGTTTCGTATTGCTAACATCAATACAGCTATACTATTAAATTTAAATCGCAATACGTTTCTCATAGGCGATATATTCTAGACAGCGTATGTTTAAATTTATAATTCTATAATTCAGAGAATAACGTTATTTTGACGGTATTTTGCTGTTACTAATACTAATGAGACTAACTACTATTACTTAATAATGAGATTTAACACTGAGGCAAAGAAGGAAGAGATTTTATTTTTTATAGCAATTGTCATACGAAATACACATGTGAAGTTTGTTGAAAGCTGCATCATCCTCTTCTTGAGAGTCTCAATTGATTATTAATGCTCATAAAATCAAGACTCGCACGTGCCAAGTAATAAATCAATTAACTCCTACTTTGAGTGGAATGTTTCCTCTCGTGTATTCATAGCAGGATATTGATTTTCTCTGCGCGACAGGAACAGGAAGTGAACATTGTTTCCAATATTTATTATGTGGACAAGCCTTAGTGTACTGGCTTTGCAAACTCTACATTGCATATTGGCACTAATTTAGTTTCAATAAACTGCTCATAAACTTTAATCCTTAAAGTTAATAATCTTCTGGTTTGAATTTAAGACTTTTTTTGCTTAATTTTAGTATACCAAAGTTTGAAAGTTTGTGTCTGTTTATAGTCTTTATAGTCTTTTATTGTGAAAACGCTTAATTATCGTGTTGGGGCTTGATTTATCAATCAACTCTCGTACAATTAGTTTACTCAGATCGTTTCTGGGGAGAAAATAAAATATTTCTAAGAGGATTTATGGTGTAGGTGTATGTTGTAAGGTCAATATGCATTAGCAGAGCAGAGTGAGTGTATAAGAGACAGTCAACATTGTACATATAAGGAAGGATAAGGAAAACTAAAAATTTCTGAATTAGATTTTATATTATGTCACTTTAATTATGTTTGAAAATTATTGTATGAAATCTTGTTAATTTAGCATTATAGTAGAAAAAAATATTTATTTGAAAATATTCAAAAGGAATTTTGAATGTAATTCGAAAGGTCAATAAAATATTTACGGGTAAAATGTTTTTTAAGTTATTAAAACTGGATTCATAGATTCCTTCATCAGATAAAATTATTAGACAAAATTTAAGGTCTGAAATCAAGAGATAATCATAACAGATCAAAGCGAAGGGAAGTAACTCAAATACTTCTTCTTCTAGAACTTACTTTCAATAAAATTACAAAGTGTTATGTGTTGAGTAATTACAAAAACATTTCTAATGAAAGGAAAAACTTGTTTTTGCAATGCTCTTGTAACTTGTTTGTTCAATTAAAGACAGCATAACAAATGACTAATTAAATACATTTACCACACACACTAATATTACAAATGTGGAGTTGTGTTGGTTTGTTTGTTGTCCAGTCACGTTTAAACGGAGCACTGTATTGAATTTTCGGAAGGAAATGGTTAGAGGGCTCAAATCGTTGTTGTATAGGTATTGAAGTCCACGCAGACGAAGTCGAGGGTTGAAGCTAAAAATAATAACCCTAATATTAATAACAACTACCCGCCTTGTCTGTCTGCATGTTCATTCGTTAAACTTTATTTCCGCCCTTAGGCAGAGTGATTTATGAAAAAGTTTTCAGTGTATATTTGTTTTGGGTGAATTAATGAAAAAATAAATTGATAATTGGCTCGGCTAATTGCCTCTTCAGGTGACAAGAAGACTGGCTCCTTTTTCGCAGAAAGAATCAGCTTAGCGATTCAGCGCGGAAACGCTGCCAGCATTCTTGGGACTATTCCACGTGGGCATGATTTGTATAGTCCTAGCGTGTAAGTAATTTAAGATAGATATAACTTGTACATTTTTTCTGTAAAAAAATTATTGTTAAATATTTTGAAGAAAGTCAAGCTGTCGAGAGTGAGTAAAATTTACTTCGTCTGTTTAAGATATAACAAAATGTATGGTGAGGTTATTACCCTTATTTTAAATGTCTTCTTTAACTTGACTTGTATGTTGGTATGTGGAGGTAGAATTTTACAAGTTAAATTTGACCCACTTTCCGTTTTCACTTTCAATTTTACATACTGGTCCAGTGCCGATGACGGTGCATGTTTATAAAAAACATGATCTGATGCTGCTGCCAGGATTCGCCCCAGAAGAGGGAACTCCTCAACGGTTAACAACACAAGAAATTTGTTAAATCTTTTGTTGGAAACTTTTTTTTTAATTTAGTTTGTTTAGGGCTACAAAAGTTTGCGATGGTATATAATACATAAACACATAGCTTTTAAAAAGTAAAAAAAAACTTATTTATTAATACTGATGTACAATACAATATTTGGAAAGACATTCTGTCTCAATAACAGTATTAATCTTTGTAATCATAAATACCTTAGTTACCTTAAGGCTTAAGCAATTCATGATTAACATTATCATTTTTCACTACATCTTTTATCTTTAATACTTAAGTGAGTTAATCTTCTATCTATATGTATATATAAATATATTTTCGGGATCTCGGAAACGGCTCCAACGATTTTCCTGAAATTCAGTATGTAGGGATTGTTTGGGATGAAAAATTGATCTAGCTAAGTTTTATTAAAAAAAATCTCGTTTTATCCCTGTTTTTGGGCACTGAAAAAACTTCTAAAATAGGAATAGAAAGTAACTGAAATTTATAGCTGTCATATGCAAAGCTGTGATATGTACTTAAAAGTTAAAATCACATATTGTTACATTTTTTAAATTTATTTTTACATATTAAACATTAATATAGTAAGTACCTTATTCCAACTATTACCTCTACAGGGTATGTAGGAGCGCTTTGGCTATTTACAAGAGACGCGATAAAGATGCAATCTGCAGCGATAGTATTCGAACTAAAAACTATCAATCCACTAACCCAATTCCATTACAACACGATTGCTTTTGGTTTGAAAGACAGAGGTAGAGTGGAATTAAATATGCAGTAATAAGTAACAATAAGACTCCACTGGCAAACGCCGTGTGGTATCCGGCTGAATAGAATAGTACCACACCATTTCTTACCGAGGTGTCGTAAAATACGACAGAGGTAAGTTGACGTCAGGAAGGGGGGCGGTCGTAAAAACGCGGCAAAATCATGTGACAGCATGTTTATAACATGTTGAGCCGACCCCACTTAGAGTGGGATAAGGGCAGGAAGATGATGAAGTGTTCACTGGCAAATAGAGCATCACACACTTACACAGCCAGTTGTATCGTTTCAAACTACAATTGTCGTGTTAACAGGCTATTTCCGTATGGCAAGCGCGCTGTTTTTGTTGAATGTCAATCGTCATATAGCCTTGCTCAACGCAGTCTTTCGGGTTACGAATTGTAACGGTGAAAGGCGGGCGCACAGTGGGGGCAGGCCGAGGCGCGGCTGCCGAGTGCCGCGACAGTCCGCCGCGAGCGCATGCCTGATACGTCGTACTGACCAACCCGGACCTGGCGCGCCAACTCAAGTTCGACTAACAAATGGGAAACTTTTACTTTCGCGTGAGATAGAACTGTTCGTGTTTCGACAATTTACAGTGTACGTGCGTGTGGCTATGATATGCGTTAGTGTTACAAGAAATATTTTTTTCTCATATTTAATATAGACAATTGCGAAATGTTTCTGTGTGTATGCCTTGTTATTTGGAGCGCTGCCCTCGCGCCGGCTCTGGCTCAAGGTGAGTTGAACAATGCACGAATGACTCCCTCCCTGATCATGCGAAATAACTTAAACTTAAATTTAGCAGGGTTAAAATCCCCGCTCTACCTTAAATATACAGTTTAATATATAAGTTTACAATTGACTCTCGAAAATTACAATGTGATATATGTATGATCTATTCCGCCGTGTGGTATCCGGCTGAGTAGAATAGACCACCCTTATTTCTTACCGAGGTGTCGTAAAAGGCGACTAAAGTAAGTTGAACCATAGTGTGGTATCCGGTTTAGTAGAATAGACCACCCTCCTTCTCACTTAGAGTGGGATAAGGGCAGGAGGATATATCTATGATCTATTATCACTATCAAATATTATGCTGAACAAGATACAATTACAATTATTTTAAATGTACATTAATAAAATCTATATTACTTTAAGTAACATCGAGTTATTAAAATTACGAAATAAATTAGAATACGATTACTTAATTGTCTATAATTACTTATCAGTCTTGTGTAACTGGTAATGTCGTATGTCCATTATTATAATAATTTTGCACAAGCTTTAAGTCTAATTCCTAGAGCAATAAAAAAAGATAAAAGCACAATAACCATTTCATAAATTTCATTTGTATAAATTTAACTAGGGAATCTATAGTGTACATTAACATTTAAGAGATTAGGATATATAAAAGCAGTAAAATAAAGATGTTTCAACTATGGTTCGTTCCGCTCTCCTCTTTACCCTTCTGAGCAGTCTTATAAGGCCCCATAGTCAGCGGCATAGTTCAGGATCCACGTGCGAATCTCTCACCACCCCCTTTCTCGGCGTCACCGATCCAATTCCAAAGCTAAGAATAACAGGGACTAGGAGAAGGTGGGTTTGTAGCAATCCTTAGAGACATTTAAGTTCAGGTTTGTATTTGAGCAAGCAGACTGGAGCGAACTTCTCCTTTACACCTCTAATTTTACATGATTTACTTTTGTAATTTTCCCTAAAAACGCTACATAAGCTACTTCTTGCATGATTGGATAACAAATATCCAAACATATGCATTTTTAAAATACATTACAATCAACATTTTTATTGAATACTGATATTATTTTTACATACACATTCGTCCGTCCGTCGGTGGTTAAATACATTAATACACCCAGACTCGAATAACTAACAAATTGTGTTTCTAGCAATTGTTGAGCCCTCGGTAGAAATCGAACCCGCTACCCCGGAGCGGATGGCAGAATGACTAACACCTGCGCCGAAGGGCTTTTCAAATTTTTTGCCATTACTTAGGTTTCAATTTGACAAATTCTAGAAAACATTGTAAACATTTAAACATACAAAATATTATAAGTACGTAGACCAATAAAAAAATTAAAAGGCAATGAAATTTTCGGATAATTAAATTTTAATCAAATGGGACTACATAACATTTATAGGTCTTAGTCTAGGTGAATAACAACAACATGACATATTTCACTTTCGTTATATAAAAATCAATCACATTGTTTTGAGGCGACAGCGGTTAGCATGCTCCCTTGCACGATGCTTTCACTTATGTTCTCTGTGTGCGTAGTTTGCGTGTTTTTAACCGCTTGTTCCACTGAACGAAATATCGTACCGGTTCCCTTTATAGTTTATGCTTATTATACCGAGATTAGCTACCAACGCAAGGGTATAAGAGATTACGAAAAATGTTTGTGCAAAATACTATAGGTACGAGTATTGCTTAGTAAGATGCTATTCTGCTGAAAATCAAATATTCATGGCATTATGAATATTGTATATTTCAAAGGTTAACATTAATATGTTTTTAAGGTTAACATTCCTTATCTTTTATTCTTTTTTTTTCTCAAAATGTACAAGTTATATCTATGTTAAATTACTTACACGCTAGGACTATACAAATCATGCCCACGTGGAATGGTCCCAAGAATGCTGGCAGCGTTTCCGCGCTGCATCGCTAAGCTGATTCTTTGTGCGAAAAAGGAGCCAGCCTTTTTATTTATCTTATTATTTCCATTAGGAATATTCTACGCTTGATCCAGCAACTAATAATAGTTATATTATTATTATGTATAATATTATAAGAACTACAAATACAAAGTGGGCGGTTAACAGACAGCGGACACTAGTACTAGTACCGGGGAAAGTTTTGATATCAAACCGGCCAGGGCCATGAATGATGCCGGTTTATTCGTAATCACATTCTTGATTTTATAGATTCTTGCAAACGTCCAACCAGTTTTAGGTTTAAATTTCTACAAATCTGATGTTGGATATGATACTGGGGTTTCCCGATCCTAGTGGTGGCTACCGTCCATTCATATATAATTCAATTGACATCATGAAATTTTAATTATGCTATGTGGCAAGAGGCAAGCTTACTTCACAGAAACTTCTTAGTTACAACAGATTATAATTTTTTTTACTTATGTTAATGTTTATTGTAATTTATTTTCAAATTAGTCAATGGCCATTTATATGAGAATAACAAGTGCAAATTTGACGCGTGCGTCGACTTAACTGTTATAGTCCATTAGTCTGTGTTTTGATGCTGTTTCCGAAGGTAAATAGATTTATTTTATCCTATATGTTAGGCCGGTATATAAGCTTTAACCATAACATAAATAGCGCGGGCAGCTGGAATAACGCGGCCCGCACGCGACCAGTTGTTCGCCGTGACCAACGAGATTCACCATTTCGTAGCAAACAGATCATTGTCCATGCACTTGTCACTGTGGCCACACGCATTTTATGCGTACAGGATGGCGTTTAATGGCGTTTGGTTGTTACGTGGCAGCAGATGAATTGAGCTGATATATCATGCTCGGCCCGACTCCGACGACCTGGCCGCGCAGGCTCGCCGATAATACGAGCGCGCACTTAGCCTTAATTAAATAATACACAAGTTTATTATAAAATAAATAATATATTATAAAGTATACAATTTAAAATTTGTAAAAGATTTTAATTTAAATTCAGAATCGTTACTCATGGTTCGACATGTGAGCAAATTATTAAATAAATGATTCTATAACTTTTTGCTATTATCGGCTAAATGAACAGCTAAGTGCATGCTTTCCTGCACAAAATTCAATTTGACGACATGAGACGATATTGCCAGTTTCCTCTCAATTGTGTATTTACTTGGTCTAAGAGCTCACTTTATTAACTTTGCTGTATCGCTCCATATACGTGAAGTATAAAACTAGACATAGGTTTAACTTTCAAAGCTTCAATTTTTATTTGTTAATAATCATTTGTTTTAGTCACAATTCTTTGAATATCAAAACAATTTATAATTTTTATCTTTTTATATTTATTAGAATTTAACAAACTATTCAAACTTAACAGTACCAAAAAAAAAAAAAAAAACTAGCGCTTCTTTATGTAATGACGTTCTCGTAAGTACCTAGTAAATATGCTTATAGGAAAAAGTAAATTACTAGAAATAATTTTAACATTTTTTTGTCTAAATTATTAACCTTCAAATACATCACTTACTATAAAAAAAATTCAACAGTTAGTGAAAATAAAAATCAAGATTCGGTAAAAATTTGTAAAGACGTATTTACACTTCTTTCCACTTTCAAACTACATCATTGAGTATTTATAAATGTGTGTGGTCTTGCGTTATCGCGGTAAATGACCGGACATTTTCTCTTGATATTATTATTTTTGCAGTATGAATTCCGTTTTTTCTATAAAACCAAAAGAGGAAAGCTTTCCAAGCAAACTATACACACAACGTCAACTTATTCGAGTATTCGCTACAGTTTGTAGAGCATTACTAACCTGTGTACACTGATTATACTGTTTTTTTCATTTTACATTAGTAACTCTATTTTTGTTTTGTTCTAAGGTTTCTTTTAGTGGCAGCAAAATGTCTTTCTTTCTTTATCTTTTTTGTATACCCATATTCAACAGTTCTAAACTATTTTATTATTCTAAACTATTTTATTGATCTTACTCTACTTTTGTAGAATTAGCTTCCAATTTTTAAACTATAACGAGCACTACTGCTCGTCAATATAATGCGCTAATCTTACAGAATTGAAAAATGACTGGGCACTAATTTTTTGTTATAAAAGAATTCTCTCTAAATTATTACTCTATTATTGAAATTAAGTTCTTGAAAGTGGCATTCAATTTTTTTCTGTGTTTTGGCTATGATGATGATGACTATATTTATTGATAAATTTGTTCACTATTTTGTCTGAGGAATCACCTTTTCGCATAGCAATAATTCAGAAAAAGTTTCTAAGCCGCTTAGACTAAAACGTGACTTGAATCTTGTGCAATGTCATGAAATGTTCATTAGATCACGATCAAATACTGTGTGACATTGTTTACTGGTAGAGCAGTCGGATGATGTCACTTAACCGGAAACTATATTGTACCAATAATTTAATGAATCTTAAGCCTTAAATTACTTTTTTAAAATCCACAATTCTTTTGCAACAACTTGTCACACAATGACGACGACAATGTGTTTTTTTTATATTATTGACCAACTATATCAAGGAGATTGTATTTGAAACATGTTGTAACAATATGTTTATGTCAATCTCTAATAGGTGTTTTATATAACAAGTGCAATAAGAAACAAAAAATGTCAAGAGATATTTTAAATTTCTTTAAGAATTTTGAAATGGATAAATATTTAAAGAACCATAAAAACGTGTATCTGTTTCTATGACAAATAATAAAGTGAATTCATTTCATATAAATTCTGACAAAATAGATTTAGATATACACACACAAAAAATAAATAAAGAATAGAATTAAAATACACGTACAAAATTCAATCACAAAAATTCAGAATTTTAACTTCAGCTTGCACAGCTGTTGCTACGACTGTGTTCGCACAGAATCTGAAATATTGTTTTACTTTTTATAATTAAGGAGGCGCATATATGTATTATATGAGATAATATCATTGTTTTGGAGATTCTAAAACAATGTTAGTTTCTTATTTAATTAAAAAATAACACTATATATAATTTATAGAATTAGGCCTTACTTTGTAGAGCTTCATAATACAAAAGTATATATAGTATTATTATGCTAATATCCGCGATTACAGCAAAATAACACTATCATTACTTTTGTTGAGGCTACTTATATTACGTACATTTTCAAATTTTAAGAAATTGAAATTCAAATTCAAAGTAACTATATTCAAAACAACTTTTATAAGTTCTTTTGAATATAGTTACTATTTATAGTTCGGAAAATCGTGTCTATCGAAAGAGCCAGCAATTATCTTATTGATATGCTCTGTTTACCTTCGTCGTCAGTACCTTATATAAGGTAAGAGAATAATTAAATCCATACATTGTATTATTGATATAATCCACAATAAATAGTTTTGCTAGCTTTTACCCGCGACTTGGTCCGCGCGGATCGTAGTCCCGGAATAAACAGTAGCTTCTGTCACTATCCAACCCTGTAAATATATTCATCACAAAAATCAGATCATCTGGGGGGTTAAATTGCAATTCCTATTGCAATTAATCCGCTGTTCGAAACGTCAACATCAAATATGCGTTCCCTCAAGGCGTTACTGCTAATTAGCAAACAATTATCATTTGCACTGAAGAAATTATAACATAATTATAAAACCAGAAACATCTTTTGCTATGTCTGTTAATGAAGTCTCCATTGGGTCTCCTGATTAAAACATTATTAACAACATGACCACAAAAGAGGCCCGCATGTCGGTAATGATCACGGACTGCTTTAGGTGTTGCTTTATTTGCGTGATGTCGTTTTTAGGCTTTAAACTCAATGACAACGTGAACGTCTCCGAATCTGTTGTTAAGCTTTGATGCATTTGATGCATGAACTGGAAGATCTAGACTCCAAACAATGACGGCGATTTGCAGTGATATGCCGATTATATTAAGTGAATATTTTTGTTGTTGAAGTTGAATGAAGAAGTTTGCATTTCTATATGATACTCTAAATCTGCTGTAACATTTCGGGAAGATAGAGAGATTTATCGTATTCTCGACAGCCAGATTATTTATTTTAGTAAATAACCTGTATTACTTACAGCACCTTGTTGACCGAGCCTTGCTCGGTAATAACAAAATAAAAAAAGATACTTTAAAAAAAAAGAAAAAATAGTTGTTTGGGGGTTGCTCGACCCTAGGTATTTTCATTTCTCGAGAGCACCCGTTCCCCGAATAAGCTACGCTGACGGCTTAAAATAACTTAAGCCAAACAACGTGATATTTAATAGCATTTTACATGTCACTACAATGGCAAAAGTTAATTTAATTTAATAAAAATTAATTATTAAAATAACAAAACCCGCAGTCTATTCCCGTGCTTATGGCGCAAAGCAAGGACTGCAAATTTATGTCGGTTAGAAAACATAAATATTTAAGTTTTTTTTATACATATAACACTGTACTAAGAAACTAATGATTATTTTTACTACAAGAGAGATATGTGTAAATAAAGGTCATTATTCGAGATTCCATTCAAGTGTACAGGTACTTACTTGCTATATACCGTTATATGGCTCTCAAAACTTTTACTCGCTAAATGCTTTTGACGCGTTCTTTACGAGCTGGTTGGAGAGATCATGACTCAGATCAAATTCAGTTGAAAAGGATCATTCTCTAAATCAAAGTCCTTACTTAATATGAATGTCAAAGATGTTTGTAAAATACAAACACCTTTTATATTGCTTGCTTTTTGGGGGATCAAAAAGAAAACTGTAAAAGACTTACGCATTTTGCTAATATATGCATATTGTTTTAATAACAATATTATACTGTCTCATGATGTCATAGCTGCAGCACAGAAGTTTCTTAAAAGTTATCTTGGATGTATAACTTTTTTTCACATCATATGGAACAATGATTAGAATAGAAAACGAAGAATATAAATTTTATTTCTTTAATCTAAGTAAGTTATGATAGTGTTGATATTATTTAAATAATATTATTATGATTATGTAAAATTTATTGACATTAAGTCCCACTCTGACTTAGCAACTTATTATTTCGAAACAAAACTGGATGACCGTGGTGGGTGAATGAAGGTCGACTAGTCGGCCATTTTCCGTGTATTGGACATATGCGACCCCAGTTGTCGGTTATGCTTTATAGAAGATTGCATCAAACAGGGCCTAATATACCTAATTACATTTATCACGAAACTACGCCGTGTGGTAACCGGCTGAATAGAATTGTACCACCCTGATTTCTTACCGAGGTGTCGTAAAAGGCGACTAAGGAAAATCGACCCACCGTGTTGTATCCGGTTAAGTAGAATAGACTACCCTCTTTCTTATCGAGATGTCGTAAAATACGACAAAGGTAAGTTGATGTCAGGCAGGCGGCCGGTCGTAAATTACGTAGTCAAATCATGTGTCAAAATGTTTATAACATGTTGTGCCGACCCCACTTAGAGTGGGATAAGGGCAAGAAGGAATGATTTATCACAAAACTGAATTTCCATAAGAAATTTTTCGTTGAATAAACCCTTGAATATATTTTATTCCTTCGAGATTAAGAACGTGCAATCTTTCAAAGTAGCGCAATATTAAGAATTGCTTTTTACAACATATAAATATTAAAGGTATATTTTAAGACTCTTTCACAAGAAATAATATATTTTTAATTATTTTTTTATTATGGATCTCCGCTAAGTAATTCCTTATTCTTAAATGATTTCTCTTTATTGATATTTTCCTTTCTTTCATTTTTCTAACATTCAATATTTGTTCAAAAGCAGGTTGTTCAAGTTCATGTTAATGAAATCACGCAAGGATCTGTAATTTTACATACTCGTCACGTTTATGACAATGCATGTTTATGATAAGCATGACCTGATACTGCTACCAGGATTAGCTCCAGACGAGAGAACTCATGAAGACATGAAATTTTGTTAATACTTTTATTATATTTAACTTAGTAGATACTCCCTCAGTAGTAGCTATTAAAAACCCTTTCAGCTTAATACTTTCTTTTATAGTAGAAAAATGAGCACTCGCCAGATGCAAGTTTTTAATTTAATTAACGATGATGTAGATCTTGTATTGTTGATATTTATTATTTTTAAAATGAGAACATACGTTTAAGTTTTTTTTAACAGGTGTACGTTACACGTTTTGTTTCGAGACTACTCGTAATAACATTGTAGTTGTATTCTCAAGATCGAAACACGGCAATGTGCCTTATAGGTTTGTTTTAATTCGTTAGTTTAATTGGTATTTTAACCTACATTTCGGTAAACCTTACCGGACCGGACTCAGAAGAAGTAGTGAAAGTATTTAAGCCGCCCATTTAGCACATGGGCATTGTAATCTTGAAGTCCCTCTTGTGATAATGATTAGCGAAGACCAAATAAGTTGTTTTCATCTTTATGATAAACATTGACCATGAAAAATGTGAACGCGATCAAACTCCCAATCCACTTCGCATTATTATTACTTTGGTAAAACTAAAAACTAAAGTTATCATTAACGTTTCGGTAAAATAGTGGACTTAAAAGTATTGCATCCATGTCACAACGAGATTGAAACAACAAAGGCAGCTCGTAAAGCAGCATCAAAGAGCCAAAATTCATTTCCATTCGCCCGGCGCGGCCCTCACATTTTGAAACTATCCGTCCATCATGTAAGTAATCCCTGTACGTAACCATATTGCATATTAAATGACAACTTTCATTCTAGTTGATAAACTTGTCTAGTTTATGTGGTTGTATTACCTTCATAATTTTTATAAAGAGTTTTAACGTTTCACGGTCGTGTGCGGAAATCCAGCTTTTACAACCCCTTTTAAGGTAGTTATTAATGAACTCCTATAACTACATTGATACGTAGGTAATAATTTTACTAGATTACAAAGTTTTACTCCTGTTAAGAACGTTTCAGATATCTTCAAGATGTACTTCGGTTAAGCTAAAAACTGGGCTGTATCGTAAGATTTTTCTAGAAGCAGCTTGATATATCGTCCTCTCGCTAGATATCGCAAAGACAATGATATTATATTATATTATAATATTTATTATATTATATTATAATGATATTATAATATTTATCAAATTTGCTGTCTTTCTTATTCTTAATACCAAAAGAATCTTTTATTTTTAAAGAAAATTTACGGCCCCAAAAACTTTTTCTAAAGTTTTTAGGGCCGTAAATAGTAGTAGGGTTTTTGTTATTTTATCAAACGAAATTTAGAAAGCATTTTCCATGGCTATCCATTCTTTTAATGAGCCTAATACTAAAATATATGTACAAGAACTAAAAGATTTGTCGTGTTCATGTGTGTAATATATAGATATTTTTTATTAATATTTGACACGCAGATGAGATTATATGCAGAATGATTTGATTAAGGTTTAATTATAAACTGAATAATGTATATATTATCAACAATTAGATCCTTGATTTTTCAAAATTATAAAATTATTTTAATTGTTTCTGTATTTATATATGTATTAGAATCATTAATATGTAAGTTGGTCCTAACTTAAGAAAACAGTATTTACAGTAACAGTATTAGTATATTTTTTTTTAAAACGAAGTCCTATTCTCATATAACAATGAGACGGAAACACTGTGATGGAGAAAAATGCTGTGAGGTAACTTGAAAAATTCGGCAAAAATCAGTGGATTCTCTCAGCGCTTCGGCGTTGTGTGTTTAAGCTTCCTTATACGTCTTTTAAATAGGGGAGGAGACGCTTACTTCGCAGTACTTAAATTGTTGATAGAACATTAGTGGCCCCTACGTTTTGTCATGATTTAAAAATAAAAAATATATAAAACAATTTTATTTAAAAATATTACAATGTTTGTTAAAGTTAGTCTCTGTAATTGTTAATTTTTAGCTTAATCAATGAAGTCATTTGTGGTTATGTTTAGTGAGTAATCAGTTCACAAACAAACCTAACGAAGCTTTATTTGTTAGGTTTGAGTATAAATTAAAAAAATAATGAATAGAATGATGTTATTTCATCTACATATATATATATATATATATATATATATATATATATATATATATATATATATATATATATATATATATATATATATAGATAGATATAGATATATATATATATATAAATGCAATTTGTAAGTCTGTTTTGTTATTTAAGTACTGTTGGTTTCTATATTATTTATTTTAAAAATGTGTTTGAAGGTATGCTTTTGATACTTATTGTAGTCGCTGAAAGATATACATAAGTTACACTTTAGGTTAAATTTTAAATAATGTAAAGAAATAGAGAAATATTTCGAAGAATAAAAGCATACAAATATTTTTTGGATCTAAATTTTCCAGAGTGTTTTGTGATATTTTGGCTACATCATATCAAATGTCGTGACTTTTAAACAAAAAATCATATATAGAGCTTTTTCCTGTTATGCAAATAACAGCAGTCGGTTCGGTTCAGATTTAGACTCCATTCGATAATATTTATTTTAGAACTATTATGCTGCAACCTTAACATTTATAGTTTCACCTTTTAATAAAAACTGTCTGGCGTTACCAAAACGATTAATTTGATAAAGTCCATTGTCGTGTTGTGGTTTTTGCGACATTCTTGTGTAAATTATCGAGAAGTTGCAGCTTAATTTAATTACTTCAACTACAGCGACCACACTATTTTCAAGTGTTTGCTTAAAACAATAGCATTTAAATGAATTTTATTTATTTATAGTAGTTATAAGACTATTACTGGTTTCTATTTTGACAATTTATACCACGATTTTCGGTCAAGAATAATATCGTAGGGAATCATGCATATGTCTAGAGATTTTTTGGAATATGTGGAAATTATCAATACGAAAATTTATACTTTTTCTGTTTGTAAAATTGAGAAAAATGAATAAAAACTTAGAATATATTGAACCAGAACACGTTATCTCAGTAGATGTTACTATCTCTTTTTCTCCCCTTCTTTTCATATTGCACCGCGGAAACAGGGGGGTGAGTGTGGAACACGGGCGGATGTTCTAATGGCAGCGAGTAGTTGAAAAATGTACTCCCTTTTCAACTACTCTTTCATCGGTTATTGATTATCTGATCCTTCCAAAATGCGAAGGGTTCAAAGTACTTTAATTACTGAAAAGGAATTGCTGCCTGATCTGTCAGACAGTTGTCGAGTCAGTCAGTTATTCGATAGCGGCTTCAAAGTTGCTCGCTCCGTTTGCCATCGTACCATATGCCCGCGGAGGAAAAGAGCTTGTTCGAGCCACCTTCATTGTTCATTCAACTCACTGCGTTGTTGTTGTTGTTGCTGTTCATAGTCTTTTGACCTAAAACATTTTATAGTTGTAAATTTCACATTATATTATTAATATTTAATTCATCTACATTAACTAATTCAATATTTTTAATATTATATTATTTTTATAGTACCTAAGTCATAACACACCAATAACATACCAAAATATAAAAGGCCAATGATAATAAGTAGTAATATTAAAATCAAAAATGTTTTTTTAAGGATAGTAAAATCATCATCATCATTATCCTGCCTTTATCTCACTCTATGTGCCGTCGGCACGACAACCAATGAACATGTTGTTACATGATTTAGCTAAGTATTTTACGACCGGCTGCCTGCCTAACGTCAACTTACCTGAAAAACAATATCGATTTGTACTCAAATATATAACGTACACCGATCACAATATTATCCAACATTGTGCTTAAGCTATAATGAAAATGGAAGAACGTTAAAGCTTAGAAAGAGATGGCACTTTAAGGGGCTTAAAATGTAATCCCCTCTATGCGGATCCGCTGAAATAATCTTTTCTACAACTTACTTACGTTGCATGTCCCATTAGTATAAGCTTATTTTATAAAGCATAAAATTTTACTTATTATTAATTTTACCTTTTAAGTCGTGATGCTTGACTCTCACCAGGGGTAAAAAGTTTCAAATCCCGGACAGTGTCTTTTTTTTCAGGGTTTTCTTGGAGAAACTGAAATGTATCTTGTCAAGTAAAATATCGTGGAGAAATTTGCGGAGAATTCGTAGGATATATTTTACCATCCTATCCGCATTGAAGCAGCGTGGTACCTACTAAGCGTCAATGATATTGGAGAACCGATGATGAAATAGAAATTTCATATAAGCCTAAATTCGTACCAGGCATGAATAACTTAATACACTTTTCACCTCAGCCATAAATAGGTTAACGTTTAAATTTGTATGTGCGATATAAAAGACTTATCAAATTCACTGAAATATTTACCATATAAATTAGGACGTAAGTCGATTTATCAACATAGTCAGATCTGGCACGAAAATTTTAAAACTCCTCGGCCAATAATATTTGTATTAGTATATTATAAGTATTTAAAATTTTGCTTGTGTGCGTTTCGAACGCTAAATCAAACGATAGAATAGGAAAGTAATTTTTTTTTATATTTACAACAAGCAACTAATTTAAATAGAATGAATTTTTATAACACACATATTGCATAATTATGATGATTATCGCAGTCATATTTATATAATTTGTTATGGTTTGTTGCCCAAGCTCGCCGTGAACTACATATTGGGATATAAAAATACGGCCGAGATTTACCACGCGCGACTTAACTATACTTTGCTGGAACGAGCTTTTTAAAACTCTTTTTCATTGTCTACAATGTTGCTTTACGAGCATTAAAAAGCAACGTGTGTTGTCAGCCAATGTCAGCGTATAAAACTATATGGTTTTCATATTTATTTTGTTCGTTGAGTTAGGATTACATAAACTTTTCTTATCAGATGTTTATAAAAAATTTGTATTTTCACCCACTCTTACTTAATGATCTTGCAATGCCGTTCGCTTACTTTAAGAATAGTTGTGATGTTAAGGTATTCTAAGGGGAAATACGTACGGTAGCAGTCTGAAGATGTAATTCATTAAAAATTTATTATTACTATCTTCAGTATTTTGTATGGTACTGTTACAATATTAAGAACGAACCTCTGGACATTTTCGGTTTTCTCCACCTCGGCTACTCACAGTTTACTACCAATGCCAGTTGCTAGAGTTAGAGAAGAAGATTTTAAGTTTAAAGTTTAGTTAAAAGATTTAAAGTTTAAAGAAGATAAGAAGTTTTTAACTCCTCTAAGCGTTGACAGTGAGTGAGAGAGACCCTAGCAGAGAACGTTGTATACGCGTCAGCGCCGTCAGCAGTTACAGGAGAAGTGAATAGGTATTTGTCTGCCTCAGGAAAGCTATCCATGATCTAGAGTGCCAGATTTAACATGTGTCCTTTAGGCCACAGTGCTCTCGCTAGTAACACGATGTTCGTGCGTAAAATGCTTGTGGGAAACGTGTTAAATGCTATAAAATATTTTAATAGAAATTAGATTGAGCCCACCCTAAAGCTCGAAGACAAATATTTCACACCCCCTTGATATTTTATTATATTTATAACGACAGGAACGTCGAAAACCAAAAAAAAAAACGAGTACCAGTGTAGCAGAATACCAACATTTAACTTTAATTCTTTATCTTATTTGGATTGAAATAAAACATAAATATACAATACTATATACTCTACTTACTAAGAAGTTTCATTAAAATCGTAGAGATTACAAGAAGACACAAAATTAATTAAAATCGGAGGAATGTTTATATCTGGTATTTCATAATTAATTCAAATAACTCTCCAATCACTTCCGAATATTGTTATTCAGTGAGAACCTGACAAGACTCTAATTGTTTTGATGAAATTAATTCGTGAACAAAATTGTAATTGATGTGGAATTTTTAATTTTGAATCTTGTAACACAAGCAATGAACGAAAATGTAATTTAATTAATGTGACAGCTTGTTAAAAACCTATTGTTAGGCAAGAGCTCGCTTCTTCTTGTTAAAAAATATATAGTAATCGTAACCAAGCTAGTAAATCACTTAAAAAACATTTTTAAAAGATGACGCGTGCCCTAATTAGGATTAAATTTAACATTATGTACATATACATAAATACATTTCTATGGTATTATTTTTTTTTTCATTTCTGTATTCACTCAATATTAGTGCATCATAAGAAAAGATGCTGTATAATTAAGTTTTAATTATTTTATAATGTCTTATGAGGTTATGCGTCCAAATTTATGAAAAAACTGGACTCTGAGGCATTAGCCTTCAATTTGAATTATTAGATTTCCCTGTAACTAATTGTGTAACATGAACAATCTACTGTCTACTATTATGGATATCAGACAATTACAAGCCCCAGTACAGGTCAAACGCGGCGCATTAATTAATTTATTACGTTAAATTGGGAATTCCGATAAATCGCAATTAATGTTAATTTGAAATCGGATCACACTTCAGGAATTAGCCGAAACTGTTCATTTAATTATAATGAAAGTTCATTGTATAATTAACTTGATTAAATATTACTCTGATTGTTTAGTAATTAGAATTCAGACTGTTAATAAGTTTGAAGCAGAGCAATTAAGACTATTTTTAGCGACTTCAGCAATTTGTTAGGCACTTTTAAATGTATATTTTACTATAGCCTCTAAAGTTGCAGAGCAGTTATGCAAGGTCCTTTATTTTAATACTACAATTATTACCGAACTATTATTATTTATATCATTTTATTAAAATAGCACTCATTTGAAATATTTGTCACAAAGAAACTGCTATCAAAGCGTTAACACATGTTTATTTCATGCACTCGTCCTGTACTGTAGGTAACATCAAAGTGAAATGTTGGAACGAACATAGCAAGCTACGTTGTAACGAATTAGCAACCCTAAAGGCATATACCGATAATAACTAATTATAACTGTAATTTAATGTCGCATTTACTATTTACTATTTACCAAGCAAGCAGTGGATCGCATGATGGTAATTTAAATGAACAATATTTCTTTTCTAAGAGTCTATTTGTGATAAAAAAATATAAACAAAAATAGTCTAATACCCTATGTTTTAAGTCGACAACAAGCGTGCAAGTGATCTTCATGTCAGCCATTAAAATTACTTGACATCTCTTTGTTTGTAATGCTTTAAAGGCACAAATATTTTTAGTACAATTGAAGCCTACATACTGTGCCATCGTAAAGGATATAAATTCCTGTTTTTCCTCCTAAAATATAAGTAAACAGCATATATTCGCACAAACGAAGTCGCGAGTTCTTATTACTAATGTAATTTTCAAATAAACCGCGATAGCTAGCAATTTTTTTATTCACCTGTCCTGGTTTTATTAGACAACGTTCCAGAAGTTACTCGAAGAGTTTAAGGAATACAATTTATCTTTAACAATTATGCTGGACCGTCCTACTTAGTTTTAGCGCTATATTAACAACTTTAAAATTAATATTTTCAGAGTTTGTTTGACTACGGCTTTTCGGTGTTTTACAACAAATTTGTTGCATTATATAGTTTAAGATTCAATACTTTATGAAATGTTTGAACTACGTTTGATCACTATAACCACGTTTTAATCAAATATAATAATAATCATACATGAATGAACACTCCGCATGATATGGCTATAGTAGTTCAGCCATTGAGAGTTGATATCACGGATGCAACAACGTGTCCTGGTCAACAGCATGTTATATTGGAACGCGTTCCAATCTACTAACTACTGGGTAGAGTTAAAAACCTATTGTAAAACTAATTTAAAAACCTTGAGAAAACATGCCTAATAGTAAGGGATGATACGGCCTAAAGTGGAGCGCGCTTGTCTAGAAGTTGCCTACTTATTCTTGCTTTGAAAACACCCATATTGTAAGATGGAAAGGAGAGTATTCCATTGTCGTGCTGCGCGCACCAGAAATGACGAAGCGAATCCGTCGTTTAGCGATGCGGTACAATAGGTCTTGTAAAATTTAGCAACAATGCTATAATTTATAGAATTTATAGGATTTATAGAACAATGCTATGTTATGTTCAATATTTAGCAATATGCCAAATATTGAATAGTACAAAATATTTGCAAAAGTCCCGAAGAAGCACCATCCGAATTGACGAATGTTCAACAATATCGGCTGTATAGTTAAGCTGTTTAAATAACTGAGCTGTCTCCTTGACACCGCTGTGCCCTATATACAGGTGCCTTAACCGTTTGTTTTGCTATAAATTAATTATTTGATCTAATGCTGTGATATTATAGCATCACAATATGTTTTAACCCTACTACATTTTTTGTAATCAGATTCCCAAAGTTAAACGCATTATTAATTGTTGAGCGTTGTAATAATTTTAAAGCTCCTACTTTCAAAGCCCGTTTGTTCTAAAAATCTTTATCATGAATTTTGCAATTTCAATAAATAATATTAATAATGTATTTAGCAGCAAGTCCATCAGTAAGTGACTTTAATAATTTTCATTTCTATCAAATATTCTATATTGTTTTCGAAAGAATTTTGGGTAAAATATTTATTAAAATTTTGTTCCACGCTCACGGCGGTGTTCTAATCAGATATCAGAATCAGAATCAGCTCTGACATATTTTACATTTCTATATCTATATATATAAAAGAAAGTTGGTCTTTGTTACACTATTTATAACTCAAGAACGGATGAACCAATTCGGCTGAAAATAGGTGTAGAGGTTGCTTAAGGACCAGGAGAAGGACATAGGATGCCTTTTATCCGCCACCACCATTCTATTATATTGTCACCACCATTTCTATTCCACTGTTTTGCCAAAATATAGAGTCCGTTAACATTTTTAAATATAATAATCTTAGTATTTAAGTATAATCTGTGCTACAATGTTACAAATATTAAGGGTAAATTTTTCAAATTAGCCTGCTTTTGAAGAGACGAAAATTCGTCTCGTTTACTGAACATAAAATAGCACTGAATGTAGTTTCCTCGCAAATAAAGTACTTATGCGTACCTCGTCCTATTTAATAACAAGTTGTTGGCTAGTAATATTTTACCGGGTATAAAACGAAATGAAAAAGTCATTATGAATAATAAATAAATATTACTATAAAGTAGAAGTAAGCAAGCAAGAAGAGTATACATGTTATATTGTATATTTGTTTTTTGAACGTCCTTTTAAATTATTTGCTTAGGAAACGTATGAAAAAAGATATTTCATCGTTTTTAAAGTTTGCCAACAATACTAGTTTTATCAAAATCTCTTTTCGATAAAGAACCAATTACATTATTAAATATTGCTTTACTATAACAGAATTTGAAAAATTGAAATTGTATTGTCAATTACGATACTTTTATGTAAGAGATTAAGAAAATGGTGAAAGTAATATCCTTTTAAACTTCTATATTGGTTGGGTGACATGTCCAGCTAGACATTAATCCGACCTCTCCATTAATTCTCAGTGCATATGTCGAAACGGTTAAGCTTAGTTGTTTCAATTATAACGTTAATTGAACTGAGGCGGCACGACATACCATTACACGCCTTTACGACCGCCTATATTACAAGAAATTGCACTATGACACTTGCATTTAATATCTTGTTAAAATTTTGGTGCACATTCACTATTTTTGGTTACAATAAGTACTTAAAGTAAATTATTAGTACATTATATTCATATGTCTCTAAAGCCACATTAAAGCAATAAACAGTCTAAAGTTTGAAAATTTCTGAATTCACTATAAATATGGCGGCAAATAATAAAACTATTTAATACTCCAGACCTTGATTGACCTAAGAAACAATTTATGCAACACGTCATTATAAACCTATTAAACAATATATAATAAACACGTAGAAAATGAGTTCATGAATGGTTAAATGTAACATTTCTAATTTTGCTATGAAATGGTTCCACATAATTCAATCACACATCTTTGTCTGATAGACAGCTTTGTTAAAGAGTTTATAAATCGAATCGGATTTCGAAATTGTTCGAAATGTAATACAATATAAATAAGTTATTAATACATAATTCTTATAGCTAATACATTTAGTCATTACTATATTGTCCAATGAAAAAATTGTTACTGTTATTGAAAAATGGCTACTTGGTTTAAAATATGATGAGGCAGAAGCATTGATATAAAAACCCACGCACTCCTGGACACAAAGAAACGTACGGACACACACACACACTATACTCCACACAATGCGCTCACACACACTCCACTCACACACACAAGTTCCTGCGAAAACACCATACACGCACGGACTTGCCAATATATTTCTCATTATGTAACGGGAATTAATAATGTTTATGGAAGAGCGGGGCCTGCTGTCACAAGTACTATAGTATTGTGAGAATTTGTGAAGTAAATAAATAGTATTTGAATTTTGAAAAATATCTATATCCAACCATTCTTATCATCTATGTAATCCGCAACAGTTTACTAGGCTTTCTGTAACAGCGTCCTTTTAATAGTTGTTTTACATTTCTATGAACTATTACCGCTACAAAATATTATACACGTTATTGTCTACTACTATAATTAATGTACGTCTCTACTATATTAACTGAAGTGTAAAATTGCTCACAGGAACAAACATGAAAGTACACGTGGAAATTTTGAAGCTGTTTTCAACATAAAATTAAACAAAATTGGGAGCTTGTTATTTAAACAGACAGTTAACATTGTTAAGGCAAGCTGTAGTAGTAGTAATTTGAGTAAGTAGTGTGTCAGGAAGTATTGTACATCTCGTGGGCTTTGTAGTAAATGTAATTGGATTTCTAACTTTACAAAGTTTTATACTAGTATACGAATATTCGACATTCGAAATTGTAAACGTAAATAAATATTCACATATACCCGGAGCTTCAATTTGATAGTATGGTCTGCATAGTAATTTAGAGTCATCCTATAAAATTAAATAAAAAAAATCTAAAAATATAGAGTAGTCCTGTAACTTAACCGTAACAATGCCAATCCAACATTGTAGAATGAAAAGCGCTATATTCTGATTAGCATGTATCGAAAAAAAACGACTAAAAGATTAATTATTATAACTTATATATAAAAGGATATTTTAGGATATTCCCACATTCTTATGCAATAATTCCGTTCACCAAAATATTGTCTGTAACAGATTGTTTACGCCAATAGCGGTCCTATTGGCGTAAACAATCTTTTGTGAAGTTTCAATTTAACTTTAACCATTTATTTATTTATTATGTTGAAAAGTATTGAATAAATAAATATACACCAAAAAAATTTAAATCAATGCAATGCTTGTCTTATACGAATATATATTGGATTTTCGAAAGGCTACGTATTGTTTTGAAAACAGGTCCAATATTCAGAAAATAGAACTGATAAAATAGTAGTAGATCAGTCTACGTGTCCATTAATTATTCTTCGTTGTATCATTTCGTTTGAGGGCAATGTTGAGATCAGGATAGGTTTTTCCTTTTCATTTGCAACTAGTAACCTACACTTTTCGAAAGAATTACAGTTACAATTATCTTTTAGTAAAACGTACAAAAATGCGTTCGGTCGATTTTGGTAAAATCAATCACACATAGTCTGACAGCCTTTGGGGACTTCGTTTTATACATAAAACTTGTAGAAAAACTTAAGAATATGAAATATGTTTTTATTAAATAATAATGGTCTATTATATAAAAGTGCCCAACTTCTTCTGAACTTCACAGACCCTAGTAGCTATTTCCACTAATAAAATAACTTTATTTATTCCTAATTTCTTTCTAAAGACTACAAAAGCGTTGAATTTCCAATCTTTTCTTAGCCGCTTTGTCTGTTAGCGGATTACTCTGAAACCACTTAATTGCATATTGCTGTTCTTGGGATTAACGTTAAGCGTTAGGTTGAGCTAATACCTTGGTAATAAAATTGTATTTGTTCGTGATGGTTACCTACTTGATTAACCTTTGAATTGTTTTCCTTTCTCAGTTGCAATCGTGTTTCAAAGTAAAATAATGCGTCTGGCATATTTTTTTATAATGCTTACATCTTTGCAAACTTGTTTTACAGGAAAATTAATACATGAAATAAAATATTTTTTAATTCGCTGTATGCCTTACGATCTTAATCTCTGTGGGATCAAATAAAAATGTCACAATACATGTTAATGTCAAAAAACTTACAATTATTAGTCATTCGTTTCGTACGTGTTGCGATAATTAATATTTTTTTTGGATCGTCTGTTTTTCTGACGTCGACAAAAAAAAACATATTTTACTTCAATGAGGATACCTTGTTATATTTTACAAATCCTATAGTTTTTAACAAACATAACATAACTTCAAATTATTTTTATTATAGTTCCCTCATAGAAATGAAATAAAATAATATTTGATACTAAGATAACAAATATTTTCCATTAAACAACAAAAAAATTATTACTGTAACCTCTATTCTGGCAGTCTCCTTTGCGATGTCGGATAAATAAAACTTTAAAAAATTGTGAAACTCATTACTTTGTTGGTATTGTGCCTGGAAACTTACCCCTTTATCTTTATGTTGTCATTTTATTCAAATTTTGTTTGTAGGCGGAGAAAGCATTTCCAAATTAACGTTACTATTTAAAAATTAATTGTATAATATAACAATGATTTTACTTTACTTACATTAGTTTACAGTCTATTATGCCGAAAATATTATATGTACTTATTTGCTTCTATTGTTATATGCAAAATTGGTATATGGTAATTTTAAACGATATTGTAACCAGTAAGATCCATGAAAAAAATCGTTTTCATAGTAATCTGGAAATCTAATCCTTTCTGTGGACACATAAAATCTCTTCAAGCGGTAATAGATTTTTAAATGCTCATAGTGATTTCAAACCCTATATGGTCGACTTTGTTAGAAGTCATAAAAAAGTTATGTCAAAGCTTGTAGAGATTTCACGAACGGGTAAGTATTCTGTGTTGATACGTTTAGAGCTTAGTCTTATCGGGTCACTTGAAGAGCTTTTCCGAGCTTAGTCTGATCAGGTTGCTCGAAGAGCTTTTCCGAGCTTAGTCTTGTCAGGTTGCTCCAAGAGGCTTTCAGAGGTTAGTCCTATGAGACTGATCTTGGATCAACTTGGACGCACATTTCAATATTTCAGGTTCTCTGATGATAATTTTTCATGTCATCACGGAACCTGATTTAAGATCGAAATTAGAGTTATTAATTTATTACTATTACTAGTTTAGTAGTAGTATTATAACTTAGACCTAGAAAGTACGAAATTTCTGCTGTGGACTTTCCTTTTAAGCAACTACAATGCCTGGCCAGGGGTCATATGTACAAGACAAGTACTTCTTGGTGGCAAGCTTATCAATATCATGTTTTTAATATTAGTTTCGGTAACGATACATACTATTGTTATAAATACGAATCTCTGAATGTCTCTCTCTGTATTATGTGTATGTGGATGCATGTGTTTTCGAGTATGCTAGCAAGAGAATGTAAGTTTTTATTCCATTAGGTTTATCTTTTTACATAGATATTCATGGAGAAAAAATTGAAATTCGTAGTCATAGCGTAGCGATTAAATCATTATATATCCAATAGCCTATTGGCAAAACAATCCTTAGCGCATTCAGTTTTAGGTAAAGGTATACGCAAGAAAATTCTTCTACGCTATGTTTTCGGATCATATAGTTGAAACCTGATATAAGAAAGAAAAATATATTATTTTCTTAAATAAAGAAAATCATCAACTCGTATAGTTAGATGTAAAGAGCTTAATACATTATAAATATGACATAATATTTTAAAGAAAAGGAAAATAAAGATGAAAAATCGAGTAACCTTGATAAGGGTTCTGGTCGTCAAGCCGCCATTGTTCCTTGGAAAACTAGAAAGAACACTATTCATAAAATATTTATCACTATACTTAACGTGTTAAATATACCACCGTTACCACTAATAGTGGTTACGGTGATTTAACACGATTAACGCGAACAGTTACCTATATTGACATTTTTAGATGAAAAGTCAAGGATTATTGCCGCTTGTGAGTGCAACGCTCTTGTTCGCCTACACGCCCTACCGTGTAATGCCAGTTCCCCATACTTTTGCGAAGCCTTAAAATGCCGTACATAACATTGAATTCAATTTTAATGGTTACCGGACTTCAAAACTGATGAGAATATTATTTTGCTATAATCCGCGTTAAAAGAAAATATATGTAATGCTAAATGTAGAGTGTACTATTCGTTCTCATACCTGATACATGCAGAATTTGCAGAACTAAAAAAAATAGCTTTGCTTATGTACTGCAATGTCCAAGTAATGGCTGCTCACTGTTTGGACTAGTACAATAAAAAACTGAATATCAGTTGGCCAAAGTAATTGTGAACATAAAAATGTTTGAAATTGCATCCATCTTTTAATATCAAGAAACTTATTTTACTGAATGTCTTATAGATTTCGGTTTAATTACAGTGTACCTTTTGATATTACGACATCCGCTTAAGAATCTCATCTAGTCGTAATTACTCCTTCTCGGAATATCTCAGGTACGAAGGAACTTTGAAATCTCTAATTGAAAATATTTCTCAGTAGCTCACTTTTGCAGCGCTTTGACAGTCAAAGCAGCAGTGCTCTTTGTAAATGTTATAAATATGGCAACAGTTAAAAATGTATAAAATGCTTCATTAATTTAGACTGAGACTTCATTGGATAATTTTAAAACATAAAATTACTATGATAGCTACTATGTAAGATATAAATGCGTTGTTTTTAAATAATGGTTTACTAATATTTACAGTTAGTTTTGTTTTAAAAAAATTGTCTTGTGGTAAAATATTGCTACGAATATTTTGCATATCTGACTAATTTAGTGAACAAATAAATAAAAAGAAATACTTTAGCGTAGAGTGTGAGTGCAAGGTAGAAATGTTGCCGCTAGCGTGATAAGTAAAATAAAGAAACAATGAAGGGCTAAAATATATCAAATACAAAAGCTAAAACTTTTAATTACTGCCGGCAGCAGAGCAAAAGTCACGCTGTACTAGTTTATGGAGTTTTACTTGCAATACTTTCACTAATTAACATTCATTTTAATTATGTAACTTCATATAAGAACGAAATATAGGTATAATACATTATTTTATGAATGTAAAATCCAACTTCACTTTTCATTCTGTTGTTTATTACATTAACCCCACAACTAAGAGCATTAAAATAGATGTGCTTTATTTATTTTCATAGACAAACCGAGCGTAAAAAGTACTTAAATGATATATAAATTATACTTGTATTAGTAAGTAAACGTAATAAAAATATAGATATATGATATGATAGTTTTAATTGTTTATAATGCATTTTAGGCTCTTCTCATCTTTTTAGGCTCTAATTGCGTGGGTTACTATTTTAATACAACACACTGCTTTTAGATTACACCGATTTACACTGATTTTATTAGCAGATATACGCAGTTGGTCTGTGGTAAAAAAATATTAGCACGTAGCTACTCGTATCAAATATTAAAAGTGGTTAAAGTTCAAATTTGTACTATTTTTTCTCTTACAATATAGATTATATTTGTTTTTAAGAAAATGTTTTAGATTGATTTGGACACCAATTTCCAACAAACTATACCTATCTGTTTCATATACTTGCCATAACTGCCAGTGATTGCCAGTTTCACTGGCAGTTAATGCAGGTACAAAACAACAGATAGGTGTAGTTTGTTTTTAGGCGTGTGGTATCCGGCTGAGTAGAATAGATCACCCTCATTTCCTACTGAGGTGTCGTAAAAGATGACTAAGGTAAGTCGACCCGCCGTGTGATATCCGGCTGGATAGAATAGATCACCCTCATTTCTTACCGAGGTGTCGTAAAAGGCGACTAAGGTAAGTCGACACGCCGTGTGATATCCGGCTGAGTAGAATAGACCACCCTCTTTCTTACCGAGGTGTCAAAAATACGATAAAGGTAAATCGTCAGGCAAGCGGCCGGTCGTAAAATACGTAGCCAAATCATGATGTAACATATTTATAACATGTTGTGCCGACCCCACTTAGAGTGGAATAAGGGCAGCAGGATAATGAACTGCCAATGATCAGTTTGATACATTTTGTATTATCATTTTAGATTTTGCTATTTCTCTAAATATATAATCACCTTATCGTCAAAATGTCAGTTTTAAGCTAATAACACCTGCAGTTTGGATTGCAGATTAATTTTTAAATATGTACCTACTGCCATTCGTGTAGTATATGAAAGGAACTCAAAATTCTGTGGAGAAAGAGCATATTAATGCCCTAAAATCATATAAAAGCAAAATTTATAAACCTCAATGTACCGGGTGAGAGGCAATTTGTCCATATTCGTACGATGCATGCAAAGGGTATTTTGGAATTGAACCGAGCGAATTGGAATGGAGCATATTACTTCCGTCGGCTTTAGTGTAGATATACATAGCAAGTATTAGTGTAACGTCTATGACAGATATATGAGTGACAAAAATATCTTAAAACATTTGAGTTTACGTACTCATAGCCGATGGGGTCTTGGAATGGCGTTTCTGTTCCGGAAAATTAAAAAAACAGCTTCCTAGTCGCTAACCTCGGTTAAAGTAGCATAAAATTCTATGACGTGCTTTAATGACAATAATATTTTTTTTAAAATAAATTTATGTAAACTGTACGAATATAAAAATTTAACGATGAGGTGTGCTTAAGCACTGGGAGTATATTAATTATGTTATATATTTTTTTACTATTTGTCAAAAAGAACTTAGTAATAGTGAAGTCCTTTGATTCCTTACAGCGTGATGCATTATTTATTTAACGATTAGATTAAAAGTAAATAAGATTATTATTTCAAGTCATATCTATTTTCCTTACTTTTTTACACTTAAAAGTACAGTTTAGTGCTTAAATATCAATTAGAGAAATTTGGATAGTTAATTATGAAAATTCATTCAGTCTTTTATACTGTATTCCTACCGAGGTGTCGTAAAAGGCGACTAAGGTTAGTTGACCCACCGTGTGGTATCCGGTTGAGTAAAATAGACCACGCTCTTTCTTACCTAGGAGTCGTAAAATACGACTAAGGTAAGTTGACGTCAGGCAGGCGGCCAGTTGTAAAATACGTAGTCAAATCATATGACAACATGTTTGTAACATGTTGTGCCGATCCCACTTAGAGTGGGATAAGGGCAGGAGGATGATTTTTTAATTATAAAGAACATGTAAAACTACTAAATAATCACAAAACTATCGAGTCTATATACGTATAGTCTCTTTCATAACAAGTTAGAAATAAGTTACGCTATATTTCCCAAAACATTTTCAACTGAAAGTTACGAGTAGTTTAATGAAATGAATTGATCAATGGCCAGCTACGCTGGACGCTTTGCTCACCTTCACCATTTGTTTATGAACATAAGTTTGAAAAAGTACTTGGTATATAAATTAAATATATTTTGTAATTGTGTAGTAAAAACATAAATAGTATAGTAAAATTTATGTCAGTTTGTCGCTTTAGGCTTTTATGAGATTATAGTCGCGTGGAACACAGGCATTAACAGTGAGTGACAGGCGCGATGACCGGCTTGGTGCATATATACTCGTAGCAAGTGAGATATGACCCCACCCACTCAAAGAAGGCGGATACTTATATCACTTACCTGACTCTTTTAACAGACTACAGCATGGACGAAGGGCTAAGCAAAACCACAAGGGACTTAAACCATCAAAAATCTATAATTTATTTTTAGTATTACCCCAAAAATTAATCTGATATATTAATTGTTATCAACTGTTTTAGAAAGGAATATTAATGCCATCTTATTTTTGCCTACATAATAATAATAATAACATCTCAAGAGGCTCTCGCTTAGTTGCTGGATCAAGCGTAGGATACAAAAGGCAGTATTGCTTGAGACGGCACGTATTGTGAGGACGATCTCTCTGAAATCTTTACCACCGTGCGCTTGAGTATTATCCACAATTTTTTTTAATATTTACAATGATTTTTGTGATGTTTTTATAGAAAATATTCAAAAGTATAGTGTAAATTTGTGTTAAATAAATAAGTGAAAATAATAATAATATTAAAGGCTTGTAATGTATCTACAGTCAATAAAAATGAAATACGATTGCTCTAAAACTTGTTACTCAAAATCATGGCATAGTGAATAACTTATAATAGTAGCATAAAAGATGAACCTTCTGAGAATATTTCCACACGAGAGACTAATTCGACACGTATTTTGTAAGCGGCCGAAACATGTGCTAAAAGTTTTATTTTCTTTCGCTCACAGTGGGCTATTGTAACTGGAATACAAAAGTTATTTTTATGGCATAATCATGAAATCTTATGAATATTTATACAACCTTCAACAGACACTGTATTTATGAGGTATTAATTTCCGAATTACTACTTTAAATATTTTTTAAATTATATTGTTTCAGCCATTTAAATAACGTAATAAATGAGACTAAATTATGCTAACATTAAAAGCGTAGAACATTTAGGACATTACCTACTAACGTCACTTGAATATGTACATATATTAAATAAATGTATATGAAATTATATTCACATTATACGCTTCAATAAATTTTCCAAGCGATTTCACTCTGTACGTTGACATATAATCAATGAGAGCGTTAGAATCTGAGTTAGGCGTTAAAATATGTATAAAACTATATTATTGAATTGGTAATCGTTTTTATGTTACATATTACGTTAATCATCATTAGGATCATTACAAATATAAATCCTAAAAGTACAGACATTATTATCATTTACTTTTTTTTATTGATTCACATAGAATATATTGATCGTATGATCTTATAAAGAAATTTACTTTAAATTGAATTGTTAAATCTGTTTAACAAATGTTTGCAATTCGTTCGCAACCCAACGTAATTAGGTCAGACATAAACTTAGACATTAATAAGCAAATGCTAATTATAGAAAATACTGCCATATATTTGGGGCTCACTTTGAATGATAAACTTCAGTGGGACAATCATATATCTGCCTCGCAGGTAGACTTAGTTCCGCCGCTTACGCTGTTAGAAAAATAAGACATGAACCAAAGTTGAAACAGCGCGACTTGTTTATTTGCTTATTTCCACAACATTATGGCATATGGAATAATGTTGTGGGACAAAGCGGCCGATATAGAAAAGATTTTTGCTGCTCAAAATAGAGCCATACGGTCTATCTATATTTTGAAGCAATATTGCGACTTTAAATAAAAACACAGACATAGGTCTTAATAATAAAATGTAAAAAAAAATTTAATAATTAATATCGAACTGACAACTAGGGTAAAACGGAACTAGTGTTAACGGGAACAGTTAAAAATTCACTTCAAATTTAAGGGAATATTTTATATATGGATTATATTAGTTTGCTAGAAGCACACTTAGTTATTAAATCCAGAGACAACAAGAGCCCCACATAATGAAGGGTGCTGCGAATTACTAAGGGATGCGTCTTTAATGTTTCACGAACCAAATTATCGATAAATTATGATCGTATATATCAGGAAACTCAATTGAGGCTTATATCAAATTACTTATTCTTTATGATCTTACTATAATTGTCTTAATTTTTAGTGCAAATGCTTTCAAAAATTCAATTTTAGCTAGTTAGTTTGTAACCTCGAAAAAATTTAACCCGGGGAGCGGTAGTAGTAGTAAGTAGTACGATAAGTTAATTGTAAATTAACTATTATTTGAAAGTTAAGAAATTCGAATTACTTTACTTTACAAGTGACTAAAATCATCGAAATATAGCATGGTTTATTTAAAATAAAAAATAACTTTGTTTTATTACGTTTATTCGCAGTTAATAAATAAAACAAAACATGTGACGGCAATAAATGATACAACGTTTTAAGGCTCCTTTTTACGCTTCTGGATTTAGTTTAATGGAACATTAATACGACATTCGGCATTGTAACCTTAGCTTCAACAAATCTATCCGCCTATGAGCCACATATGATCCAAAAGAACAGTGAGAGAAGAGTGGGTGTAAGTTCTATACTTACTTCCCTATCTTAGGTACCCAAGTGTATGATTTGTTATTCCGCATGTTTAAAATGTTTTTAATAAAATATATGTTGACTATATTTAACTTTGGAACGTGGAAGATCAGAAAGACAAATTAATTTTGTACTAAACTTGTACGGGTTCTTTTCTCTAAAGATTCTCTAGGGAACAATAATCTCCTTTATTGCATTTTGTACCTCGGATTCAAAAGGAAACCTTAAAGCTGATAGTTCTGAGTTGCTACTAAATTCCTATTGTGTGAATAGTGAATAAAGGATAATGAAATTCCACATTGGTATTCACTTAAAACTTGAACTAAATTTTTAGTTTATTATACTCAGATTCAATCAGCGTGAAAAGGTAAGTTGAATTGAATCATTCTAACCATACTTATGCATCAAGATAGCGCTTAACTCTTCTAAATATTGTTTTTATCATAAGAATTCGTGGTGCTGCATCATTTACTACCACAGACTATTAACGGTGGTGTGCAGTAATCTGCTAATATGTGGATATTTAAAATCCTTCTCACGTGTCCATGTATCACTACTTGCTTTATAATTTATACTGTAAAAGGTCACTGTAAAAGGTCAGTTTCAGACAACATGCGATATTTCGAACTGACGGCCAACGTACCTACGTCATAATTTATAGAAGTGGCTTTACTTTGCGGAGATTCATAATACAAAAGTAATAATAAAATTATTCTGCTATAATCCGCGATGAAGTAAAAAAGAAAAATATATAAAATGCTAAATGTAGAGTGGACAATCCGTTTTCATACCTGATACATGCACAATTCGTAAAAACACATGAACAAACCTCAAGCAATCTTTCCGATGCTTTGCGGTTGGGGGGCGAAACGATCGTTGAGTTTGTGATAGTGAACGTGTGTAGTGCTTGTGTACTGTGGCGGTGGTGGAGGTTTGTGCATGTATTTTTACGAATCCTGAGTGTATCAGATATGAAAACGGATTGTTCACTCTAAATTTAGCATTATATATATTTTCTATTTTACTTCATCGGGGATTATAGCAAAATAATTTTATTATTCCTTTTGTACCTTCGTCACTGAATCGAAAGACATATTTTAACTTATTCTGTTTATGATGTTACATATGAAATAAATAGACCACACAAAATTTACGCTTGACCTTACCCTTAAATACTTCCTGCAAAAAAAATGTAACAAAAAATTCCTAGCCACATGTGACGAGTGACCATAAATCAGTCGAGGACATTCGGCGACATCTGCAGAGCATGTACCACGCGCGTCGTAAAGTAACTGGCGGTTTGTCTTCAAACATTTATTTAAGTTTATTAATTTCGAACAGTTTTAAATAGCCACATGTCTTATATTATATTTAGCATATTTGACTGTTGTAATAGTTTGAAGTTTGTAATATTTGATTTTGATCACCTTTGTTCTCAAATTTCAGTTACACCATACAGCTATACCATGTTATGGTATTGAATAAGTTGTTTGATTATAACTTTACCTCTCAACAAGAATAGAAATATTAAGAATATAAATACAGAATACGAATACGAATTAAGAAATATTACAAGAGTTATAAAGCAATTAAGGATAAATTTACTGGAACGAATACTTTTGTTTGTTCCCTAATAAGAATGTTAGATAACTTATTGGCAGGTCTTACAAAATCTAATTACAAGATTTATTGTTTTACACTACTAATATGAGGGAGAACAATTTAACAGATAAAGTTAATATCATCCTGATATTGTAATGATTTGTTACTAAAAATATATAACACAACCAACGAATTTCTGCTCAAATTTTAAAAGGCATTAAATCTGATTAATCTTATAGTCTTGCAAAAATATGAATAATCTTTTGAAAATTAAAAATATTCTCTTTTAAAAATATTTTGAACTTCAATTATCTAAAAAAAATATTTTCCACAAATACGAATGGGAATGGAATGGCAAGTATGAATGGGAATTATTTTGGTAATGAATCCAATATATATCGATCATAACCTTGTAGTGGAGAATAAATTATAATAGAATCAGTTTTGATCAACATCAACCTTTTTGCATTTAGTTGCATGAGATGTAAAATTAATATTAAACTACATGTAGAACATTCTGCATAGACCACCCTCATTCTTATCGGGGTGTCGTAAAAGGCGACTAAGGTAAGTTGACGTCAGGCAGGCGGCCGGTCATGAAATACCTAGCCAAATCATGAACAACATGTACCGACCCCACTTAGAGTGGGATAAGGGCAGGAAAATGATGTAGAACATTCTGCGTAAATGTATAAATAAAAATGATCTCATAATTAGTAATAGCCATTGAAGTTGTATATAAAACATCCTCTGTCATTATATAGAAATTGCCAAGAGTACCACTAAATCAAACCGAAAACAATAGTGAGGCGCAAACACATTTGCGCCCAAGTATAATCTAAAAGTTTAGATTTTTTTGCGCTTAAGTATGAAAAAGCAGAACTTGAATGGGATTCAACCTTTGTCAAGCTCTAGTTACTTTGTGGCCGCGCTAAATGCAAACCTGTCAAATTAAATAAAAGGCACGAGGACACGAAGTAGATATGTTTTTCGTGCTAAACATATTTTGAGCCATATAATTTGTAATAGGGGTCAAAAATAAATTTTCCTAAAGCTATGAAGTTATATTTTTTTAACGATTTTGTTTTCAACTTTATTTTAATGAAGACATGGCTCGGCCAATATTAATATATTTTGAATATTATAAGTATGTGTATTTACACATTATTAAAATCACGAAGCATTGAGAAGTGTTTTTTTTAGGAATTATAAATACTTGGGCGCCATTGATTACGTCTCTTAACATGGGCATAGCAATCCAGATCAAATATCTATTATCCTACATTCAGACTTCAAACGCAACTATGTGAACAGCTATAATAAAATACCTTTTAAGATGAATAACCGCCTTAATTTCTCTAAGTAAATTGATAATGCATATCATAGAAATAAGTACAGGTCAATCTAAAAACTGGAATGAATATCAAAATTATCTTGCGACAGTTTCAAAAGCTTAAGATCTTTAATATAACTTTAAAAAATATTTTTCAACGACATGTCTTACGATGTAAAATGTTTTACGGTAGTTCTACAGCTATTTATTGCTATAAAATCACACGGCACACGTGTGTGAAGTTCGCCTGACAGCTATTGAAAGACCAATATCTCAAAATCGCTTTTTGAAAATGAGTTAGAAACATATTTCTCGTGGATTTAAAAGGAAATTCAAGGTAAGCTTTCTATATTAAGGCATGAAAGCTTTAGTAAAGTCTATTCAACAAAATGTCAAATAGTATAAATTATATATATTTTAAATCAAAAGCAATATATAAATTCGGTGTTTTATGAACTTTCATAACAACTATACAATTGGATAGAAGCTACGATGTATTATAAAATAAAGTGCGCTTAAGAGGCTAAGATTGAGATTTGAAGGACGTCTAGAAGTGGCGCAATCGAGACCATTGTGAATATTTTCCCATAATAAGTCAGTCGTTAGGTACAAAATAGATAAAGATCTCGTCATAAGTGATGAAAATTACAAACCCTGTTAGCGCAAAATAACTCATTATTACCATAGTCTTTGTTTTTTTTGTTACTCTGTACGTAAGTAATAAATGGATAAATATAGTCAGTATATGTAGATAAATACATAATAATTAAACGTCTGAAAATATATTTGTTGATCTTAATTCAATTATAATAATTGAACATAAATATAAGTACCATGTATAATTTAGACAAGTTATAGACTAGTTACGTGATTGTGTTACTTAGGATTGGTTTAACAAATTAATGATTCAAACTCTTTACGTTATTTGTTTATTCCCACTATTGTTTGAATTAAATGTATATAATTTTGTCATGGGAACAGAAATTGATTTTATTTCAGTCCAAATATTTCCTATTTAATTTTTAGGTACATATTACATTTATTTTGTAGGTCTTATCTATGTTAATAGTTCTATTAAATAAAGGATGTGTATTAAATACTTAAGTATCATTTCGAAACTTCGAAATGATTGACCTTCTTTTCGGGGAGGCTACGAGTATTACTGAAGCGGATACTATTTAAAGCGCATGTTGTAACATTTACCGCAGATTGGTCATTATTCTTGTATTCTATACTGAGCTCTGCTATTCACTGCTACTTACAACTTTTATAACACACTTAACCAATTTACGTATAGGAACAAGATGTGCGATGAAGCGTTGACTTATATGACAATAATAAGTATATAAACAAGAAACACTAGGTCTGGTACGCAAATGCACTTCAAATTCTTTATCAGACGCCCAGATATAATAGGATATCCATTTATTTGTAGACCAAATGGAATTAAATGTATTTAATTAAAACACGTCGAACACAATATATAAGGACATTAAGTTAAACAATTCTGTAATTAGTATTTTAGAGCTGAATCAAGCTAGAGATAACTTTTGTCCAGAAGATATAAAAAATACGAATAACGATGTTTTCATTCTGGTAACTGACCGGTATATGCTGACTAAGCTTGTTAAATTGTTTTATGAAAGGGATGTTTTGATTCAGTTACTTAAATTTAAATATTCCAAAAAATATTTATTTCCGCTTCTAGGTTATAGCTTAAGACGTTGTACAAAGTAGGGCACGCACATCGTTTATAGGTTTTTGTGTTTAGAACAATCGGTCACCGTTAGCGCACGGCATCTCGGACGCGCAGGAATCACTCGACCTCGTCAGTCGTTCTGAATAAATCCGACCCTCTTCGTATCGTATGCGACAAACTTTTACTAAAATTATTGGGATTGTGTAGTAAGATTAAAAATGTCTTATTTATAAACTGCACTGTTGTTCTTTGGTACATTGTCGTAACAATTATTTTATCAAAATAATGTACCGTGTACTTCGGCTGAGTAGAATAGACCGCCCTCATTTTTTACAGAGCTGTTGTAAAAGGCGACTAAGATAAGATGACCCGCCGTGTAGTATAAGACTGAGTAGAATAGACCATCTTCATTTCTTACTGAGGTGTCGTATAAGGCGACTAAGGTAAGTTGACTTCAAGCAGGCGGCCAGTCGTAAAATACCTCACACCACAGCATGAGATCGCCAAATCAAATCACAGCGTGACTAAAAATGTTTTTTTTTTAACAGGAAAAAACCCCTTATGGGTAACGCCGCCCGACGGGGGCAGGCGACGGTTATGTCGGACTCGCACCGACTAAAATAACCTGTGTGCTCCACGCTGCTGGTGGCGGGTATAGGGTACCTATGAAGACATTACCCCCATCCCCACCAGCAGCAACTCTGTACCCCAGAGTGTGCCACCTCTGGGTCGGGGCCTCTCTAACAGAGGCCCCTCCCTCCACTAGACGATGCATCGGGAGCACCAGATGCATCGACCGCCTTGGGGACATTTTCGATGGGCGTCCGATAAAACCCCGTTCGGAACGCCCAGAGGTCCCCGTTAGGGCGGCATACGACGGGCTTCGGCGAGTCGTCTGCGCCCCACTCGCCTGCGGCGGATCGGATCAAAGGACTCGACTTCCCAGACCCGACCCGCCGCCTCCTTCCACGAGATAACATCCTCGCAGAAAGAGGCCATCACAGCCTACGATCCCTCCCTGTCCACCATGGCACGAACCACAGTGGGCAGGGAGAGATCATGCCCCACCTGTGCCACGAGTTCTGTCCGTTGAACCGCCCAAGCTGGACAGTCCGCGAGCGTGTGCAGCGCCGTGTCAAACTTGGCGCCGCATTCGTGGCACTCACCAGTCGCTTCGCACTGGGTCACGCGCCACAGATACCTCCCAAAGCAACCATGTCCGGAAAGCACCTGTGTCAGGCGGAAGGTGAGGACCCCATGCCTTCTGGCGACCCAGCCCTGGAGAATGGGCTGGATGGCCGAAATCGTCCAGGCTCCTGCACTGGGCGATTCCAGTCGTCGCCTCCATTGGCGGAGGAGTTCCTCCTGAGCTGCCCTCCGCCAGTCCACCTCTACCGCCGCTGAGTCTCCCCCCGGTGAACGGGCTTCGACTCTGCGGTGGTAGGCCTGAGCTAGCACCTTGGCCTCTAGGTCCCATGGAGGGGACCCGGCCAAGGCGCAGGCCGCCTCGCCGTAGATGGTCCGGTAGCCCCGCACAAGTCTGACCGCCATGACCCTCTGCGCCCTGCACAGCAAGGGCAAGGATCTGGCGGTCAGCCGCCCCGCCCATACGGGAGCGCCGTACAGGGCCATCGACTTAACCACCCCGGCGTATAAGCGCCGGCAGCCTGCATTAGGCCCTCCCTAATTCGGGAGGAGCGACTAAAAAAAAAAAAAAATCCAATGCGCCAATCCCACTTAGAATAGGATAAGGGCAGGAGAATGATGATTATGATCTTATTAAAATAATCTCCAAAATATGCATTCAGTTAATATTATATAATTATGTGTGGGTTGTAATATATTGTGTAGCCCCATCGAAATTTTAAAACTAAAATCACTCCCAAAAACAAACGTTTTATTTATTTTTATCGTCGTTAGAAATAGAACTTGAGCTTCATGGCAATAACTGTCAAAGAAGAATCAAATAAACTTATTTTATTTATCAACATAGTCACTCTTTTTATATGTAAAACCATCAATAGCATGAAAAGATTTACAAGAAAACATTTAATCAATATTATTTTTTGAAAACAATTAGTGTAAACACGTTTATATTCTTCCATTTCTTCGAAAAGTATGTTAGACGTTTTGCTTTTATATCATAAACGGAATATATTTTAAACAACATTGTTACTTAATCTGTCTATTATACGTACTCATAAATTATTTAGAATTTTATACGCATACATCTTAAAAGCTTTTACATTCACATTTAACCGGTTCAAAGAGAGTAAATTTTGTAGACACTTAATATTTTTATCGCATTTCTGAAGAAAGACCCTACAATAACGAATTAATGTTAAAATAGCAACAGATCACGATAATTTATACATTAACATGTTTCAGATATCAGTTCATAATCATATATCATCACAAAAGTGTTAACTGATTTATTGGACGCAAAATATTTGTGAAAAACCATTAACCACCCAGTATATTTATTAATTTGAAGTGTATATGAGAGTGTCTTATTTTCTAATGTAAACATCGCGATATCCTTGTTATTAGAATTTTAATTTTCAGGACATATGATGATCTCCGCAAAGTAACGCCTAATTCTATATATTACTTATTGATTTTATAAAATTAGTTTTTGAGTACTTAGTATAATAAATTAATGTTGTAATATAGTTTACGTTGTAGGTTTACTTTCTGGATAAATCCCAAAATTAAAAAATTCCAAAGATTTCTTACGAATCTATGTTGCAAATTAATTTACCTCAATGATCAGCAAATACCACTAGCCTTGGAGCATTCTCTTGTACATTATGCAGACCTACTAATTATATGTTACTTACTCGTTGACCTCACTTATTTTACTTTGACCATATAAAATTTGTAACACTGTATTCGATATTTTATTAAATGTTTTTATATTTTAAAGAAGCACATGAGCTATTTATTGTGCTAATTCGAGGAAAACAAATAGACAACCCTTTATTTAAACTGTATTGTAGAAAACACAAATAAATGGAATATAACAGGGGGCAGCTTAGTTTAGATTAAAATAGAGCTTTGGAACTTAATATAATAATAGTATATTCAAACACATTTAAATTAGGAAAATACTTTAGATATAGAATGCGAGAACTTTAATTTTTTGATACTTTCTAACAAGGAGTACTTATGGGTCCGCTTTTTTAATAGTTTTCAATCATCAATTAGAATCACCGAATTATTATTTTATTTTAGCATAATACGTAACCAGTATTTTATAAATAAATGTACCTGCTGTTAGTTTACGCATTAACAACATAAGTTCACTATTGTGCGGTAACTACCAATGTTAGAACTCATTGTATTTAGATTAAATCCGTGGCGAGTGGACAGCAAATATATTGCTTTTATTATCATATTCAAACTACTTTCTGTTAATAATCATAAAATTAGGTACAGTCAATGAGGGTAGTAAATTACTACTTCTAAACTTGATATCGATTTTTATCTTTCAAAGTAACGCAATTATAAATTGCTTGTTTGTGTTTGTTGTTTCAGTCTACAAATTCAATCAAAATGACATCAGGCAATTGCAACGACAGATGAAAATTCGAATTAGCCATTAAGATGTATATAGAGCAACCATACTTATAAATATGTAAATACATAACTTGTATGTTTTCTGTAGTTAATGTATATAGTACGACCTAGAAAAAAACAAAGTATAATAAATAATTGAGGAAGTCTGAGAGGCTTATAAATATGTATACATTTATAATATGTAGCGTTAATAGGAAAAAATCTGTTCCAATAGGTAGAGCGAGGGATACAAGTTCAGCTTATTAGGAACACAGCGAAAAATTCATACCACATTTGTTAATTACATCTGTATTTTTAACAATATAACTTATGGCTATATGATAATATGGCTTTAAAGGGGCCCCTTGCGAGCATAGAGGCATCATACGAAAAACAGGAATAGAAAACAGAAACTCTAGTGAGACGCAAATGGCTGGTGGTATGGCGGTGGCTATTCGGGTTTTGGTGAGTGGCCCTGATTAACCGACGTTAGATAACTGAGACCTCGTCTTAGCTGATTTGTTGGTGTTCTTTTAATCGTCCTCAATTACTTTAATATCATTCCTTTAATTTAATAATCAGGAACATATGGAAAGTCTATGTTGCACGTATATTTTGGTGGGTAGATCTAACTGAAGTGTACGTAAAAGGTACTACAGTAGTGAAGGTAGTAACAGTAGGCTAGGTCTCTATGGAGGTCGAGGGATCGAATGCACTAGAAACAGCTAGTTACTGACCGCAAGAATTAGTTCTTAAGCCTCTGGAGCGTGAGAAATCTAACCTTTGAAACATGCGCAAATTGTAGAAGTTTTGAAGTCGAATGAAGTCGTCCCAAAACGCTCCCATTATGCGTAATTCGTTCGTGGAAGGTTATAAAAGGTTTGCAGGTACTAGGTAGCACCCAGGCACTTGACTTTCTGTTGCTAGACTGTCAGTTTGGCGCAAAGGGAGATCTCCGTGGGAGTCAAACGTATGTAACTAAACACTAATATATTACGTTTCATGACTTAATTTGATCTAACGAGATTGTGAACATAAATCGTTCATGGCCAGCTTTGAAAGTAATATCTTTATGTAATACATAAACAGAAATGAACCACAAAAACACTATAAAACCAAGCAAAGTAGGGCCTTAGTTATTTTTGTGTCATACACAGTTGTTTGAGCTTGTTTCGTAAAGTATTATACAAAGATAAAGTCACTAAAAAGATCCATGATGATCAATGTAAAATAAAAGTAAAATAGTTTCATATTTCATGTGAGCTAAGTCATCTAACAATATAATAATATAATGCGAGCAAAGGCTCTTAATGCCTCATTCCATGGCAGAAGCTTTCACTTCGTAGAAATCCTCTTAAAAGTTCTCACAATATTACCTCTAGCATGAGAACACAAATGTATTATAAATATTAAAGAAATAAACTTTATATTTTGATTCAGGCACTATATACAATTCGATAAATGACATGTAACATTGCATTTTAACATAGTTGTCGACGAATGAAGCGTTGCGGGTTTTTTTTGTAAATGTTCTAACGTTTTACTAACTGGGTTTAATGACATTACACATAAGCGAAAGTAAATGGTTGGTTTCTTTTTTAACCTTTCACGGCGATGGTTCTGCTCTTGACCACTATCTCGCGTGAATAAGTGATGCATCATTATTATTTTAAAAACTTTGACAAAAAATGACAAATATTGTCTACACTCTCAGCATAGATCTTTACAAAATAGCAATAAATCGTTCAATCATACTGCATATAAGGTAACAATCGACTAAAACCCGAATTCGATAGAGGTAATTAATTATGTGATAGAAGTTAGATACTACTGAAAAATGTAATACGATATGTATTATAGAAAATAATCAGTCTTCAAATAACCTAGAACAAGTGCCATTATTATCGTAATTTTTTACAGTAGCGAAAAAGTTACTTTCGAAAATTGTATTGTGTACATCCCAATACCCTTTTTCGGAACAAAAAGGAAGATGGTCCAACAATCCATTAAGGATGGACACTGTTTTATTAATAAGCTTGAACTGTCTAAATTTTATTATACTATACATTCATCATCATTCTCTTACCCTTATCCCACTCCAAGTGGGGTCGGCACAATATGTCTCCATCTCACAATATGTCCTCTATCATTCGTCAACTCTGGTGCCACTCCTTTAACATGCATATCATTTTTCACACAATCCATCCATCTTTTTTTCGGCCTCCCCCTAGCCATACATCTCATACATCACACATCATTTTATAATATACATTATACATCATATATCATATTATAATATACATTGTATGTATTTTGATTATATATATTATATATTCTACAAGGCTTTAATGGGGCAAGACATAGACCAGATTGACTCTGTATCCTGGCTACAATGCGGCGATCTCTTTGGGGAAACTGAAGGTTTTGTCTGTGCAATTATGGACGAAGTTATCAAGACGAAGAACTACCGGAAATACATTATGAAAGATGGCACTGTTGACGTATGTCGAGCGTGTCATCATCCTGGGGAGTCCCTCAGACATATAATTTCCGGTTTTTCTCATCTTGCTAACGGTGAATATTTGCACAGACATAACCAAGTAGCCAGGATAATACATCAACAAATTGCTCTTCAATATTCTCTGGTGGATGAAGAGGGACCATATTACAGGTATGACCCTGCGTCAGTTCTTGAAAATAGTCGTGCTATGCTCTACTGGGATCGGTCTATTATCGCTGATAGGTTTATTGCTGCCAATAAACCTGATATAGTGTTAGTAGATCGGTTAGCGCGCCGTGCAATTATTGTTGATGTTACCATTCCGCATGACGATAATCTCATAAAAGCTGAAAAAGAAAAATTAACTAAATATTTAGACCTTTCTTATGAGATAACCGCCATGGATCAAGTGTCGGATGCAGAAGGCAGTATTGCTCGAAGCGGCGCGCATTGTGAGGAAGTTCCTCACTCTGGATCCCTGACCACCGGCAACTCGGGACATTTCCCCGTTCCCGGCGGACGGCAATTTTTATATTTTTAAATGTTTTTTTTTAATTAGAAATATTTAAAAATGTAAAAAGTTAGGATTAAGAAAAATAAATGATTGACTTTATTATTAACTTTTCTTTTTGTTTTAAATGTTCTTGAAATATACTTACGAGTTACTAAAATAGTTTATACAGGAAATAGTGAATACAGCACAACTCACTCACAAGTCTTGATGATCGAATTGCGATCTGTATAATTAGAAGTGATTTGATCGAATCCAGTCATTCCCATGTCTGCATTGTCGCTTTCTTTTCATTCATTTTATTATTCGTATTACGATTATATTAAAATAAAAATAATAATTCTGTCTTTTATATGTGAAAAGCAATTCCTTGGGCTTTTTTATGTAACGATGTACTGCATTTGCAATATTTCAAAACGCGAATTTATAAAGATCAATATATATCAGATATAATCAATATAGGTCAGATAGATGCCTTGTATTTAAAAAAATGCTCCGTTCGCCACCAAACTTGACAGGCTTTCCAGGTTATTGCAATTTTGCTTCATATTACGCAGATGTATGCATAACGGCAAATTATATGAAGCCTTGAAGGGTATGATAATGTTATTGACAAGATCAGTATCATAAAAAACGGGCATGCAAATATCATAGAGGATATATTTTTTAAAAAAACGTATGTCTATTTGGCCTGTAGAAATAATTAGTGTTATTTTTTATATAAAATATCCTCATTAATATTTTAATAAGGATATTTAAGTATGAGCATTCTGTTCATACTTTTATAATTTAATACAATCTTTTCTTTATGAGACGGGTGGTCAACGATGGCACAACTTTGTCGTATAAACTTTACACCACTTAGGGCCATCGCTGCATTAAGCGAAGGCACTCAAGCGTCTGTTTTTGAAAATACAAGAGCGCCGCTACGTGACCCAGACTTCGCCATTTATCCGTGCCGCGACTATGTCCGTGTTTATTTCGTTGTGTCCAATGACGATTAAAATTTTCTTTGAAGTCGTTAAATAGCAAACTATTTTATATTTACTGTTACTGTTCTAATAACTAGATGTACATGAATAAAGCACATATTACAATAAGCGATCGATAAGACGGGTCGCCATGTTTATATGGATTCCTTTCCCGTCCTGTCATAGTAGTCATAATTCAAATTCAAGACATTCTTTATTCAAGTAAATTTGTAAACAAGTGCTTTTGAATCGTCAACTCTATTGCTGGTGCGGAAAACTATTCCTGCTAGAAGAGCCAGCAAGAAACTTGGGGGTTGCTCTTTTAAAAATATAATTCTTATTACTAGTTACTTACTAAATTATAAATGCCGAACTTAAAATATAATTGCAACGTATGCCTCCCATGTACGAGTATATCCGCGCATTTAGTCCATGACATTATTCCATAAGACATAATGCTATTGAAGTAAGCAAAATCATCAATTTGTGCTGTTTCAGCGTCTATAAATCGTCTTATCTTTCGGACAGTGTAAACAGCTAAACTGAGTTTCCCAGTGAGTTGTTGTGTATACTCCAATGGAGTTTTACATCCAAGGTCATTCCCAAAAATACAGTTGTATAATCTGTTTTTAGTGGTATTATACATTATTTTTAAAGAACATATTTGCCATTTTAGCAGCATTAGGCAATGCAAATTCTATACGTTTCGTTTTGTTGAGGTCAGTACCAAATTATTTGGCCGGAACCAATGAGGTACTTGCTCCTTGCTGACTGTTTTGTGTTTCAACCCTGTCTGGGAAAAGTCTTTAAAAAAATACCTGAGCAATATTAACATTTATGTGTCCTGCCATGTTTATATTTTAACCAGAAGTTTTATATAAATATATAAGTTAAAGCTATAAAGCTTTTGAATTTTAAAAATCACATTTTATTTACATAAAAGTTGCATATATGTATTATTGAGCATAAAGTTATATGAATTGTGTATTTTCAGTAAGTATGTTCACTAAGATTATATGTTAGTCGTTTGGGAAATTCAAATAAAAGCTGCATTACATTTGCGTCGTATTGAAATCCGTGGGAAATAGCGGGAGGAATAGTCGGATATGAAAATTTTATAGACGTTGTCGATGCATAATGTGGTTCTGGATCAAATTCTTATGATCTAGTTTATAAGACATTTCCTCTTTTGTATTTAGTTCAGTAATTTTATTGTTCATAAATGTCATTAAGGAGCTACAGACTGATAAACCTGAAGTACCATTTCATACCTGAAGTACCATGCCGAAATGGTTATCAACATGTGCATGATGAACTGTAAATATGATGAGGTTTATATGGTATAGGCATTTATGAGAAATGCCTTCCCGGAATGTAAATCCGCAAAACCACTTAAAAGAGATTATACATACTCGTAGTTAAGTCAACCTGCATTTTATATAAACGATCTTTCCTTAAGTGGTATCCTTTAGATTTTGCTTTTATGAATTTACAAATTTCTGTTGCGCGTTATCTTATTATCTTCCTTCATAAACAAGAAAGTTCCGTATTTTTGAAAAGTCTTGGAGTAAAATGTCATGTATGTTAATGAGTAAATGAAATAGTCTTTATACAATCACGCAGAAACGGTTCGGATAACCTTTGAAGACTAAAACCATTAAGCATCAATGTCCAATATTTTACCGGTTTCTAAGGACCAATAAAACAATTTTTCTATTGATAATTCTAAAATTATATATTATTTCATTCTGTCATAACAAATATTATGTGCACAAAGCGGTGTTAATAATAAAATATAAAAATAGACCACCCTCGTTGACAACCTCAGTGACAACATGTTTCTAACATGTTGTGCCGACCCCACTTACAGTGGTATAGGGCCGGGAGAATGATGTTGATATAATATTTATATTTATACGTGTCTGGAATTGAGGAGACGCAACTTTAAATCAACAAGATGTTGGAACCCGCGCCGGCAAACGCAGTGGCGATAGACCCCCTACGAGACAGACTGACGACCTCAAAAAAGTCGCGGGGAGCCGCTGGATTCAAGCGGCACAAAATAGTGTGGTGTGGAGATCCTATGAAAAGATTTATTAAAAAGACATATTTTGGATTGCCGATGTGTCATAGTAACGCTACATATTACAAGTGTGACGTGCGTGATGTTATTGTTTTATAGTTGTCAACATTAAATTGTGAAACAATGAACACATAATTTGAATTTAATAATTAATATAGCTGTTCACATTGGTTATACGTTACCTATCAAGTTTAATTTACCTATCAAGGTAATAAATTTCTTATATCTGTTAAAAAACTGAAATACTTACGGTAATTTCTGCTGCCTTTTTTATTCACAGTAACGGTCCCATTCTTTTATAAAACTTTGTGAAATGCTAAAATTGTTAAGCTTTTTCTTCGTCTCATAAAAAGGTAAAATGTTCTTCAGATCTACCTATTTACACTCACTTTGAAAACATTTTTGGGAAACACTTTTTGTTGTTGGTAAAGCTTGTAAATACTATAATTTGTTCATTTGAATAATTTGTGTTCATTTGTTCGTTTAAAATTTTAGTACCTGGGTGACAGACTCATGCTCGGTAATTTAAAAATAAATGAAAAAATAGAAAATAAAAAAGCCAAAAAAGGTTGGCAATAACTGGAGCTCGATCCCGAGTATTTTCACTTCATTAGTCCATCCGTTTCCCACTGAGCTATCACAACTTTACAAATGACAGTTAAAATATAATTTGCATTCTATTGTACATTTTAGCATTTTTGCAATGCCCAAGAACAGCGATAAAATGACATTTTTTTTTAAATGAAACCCTTACATGCTGAGTTTCTTGAAGATAGTTTGAGGCGTTTTCGAAATTCCGAATGTATTTACCTATATACGTATAGATGTACGACAACCAATTGAAATTCTGTTTAATGATTGACATGATCGTTCTTAACGTGATCGATCATAAGAGTAAAAGATCGATTAATCTAATGTTATTATACATATAAAACTTCATCTTCAATCACTATCTATTTAAAAAAAATCTGTTGCGTAGTTTTAAAGATTTAAGCATACATAGGGATATAGGGACATAGGGACAGAAAGCGACTTTGCTTTATTACTACGTAGTGATATTATACGCAACAAAATAGTGCAGAATGTATAGAACGTGAAGAACAAAGACGTGGGTAGTACAAGTATGCCACAGTGCTCACACACAATAGCGTTGCATCGCAATTGGTTTACGGTTATTGAGACAATACAAGGCTTTATTCAATAGTATATACAATTTCTGCTATAGTATTTGTATTTATATCTTGTATTTGATATAATCACACTACTTGATTGTGTTCGCAGGATTATTCCAGTTTAAATCAAATCAAAATAATCTTTATACAAATAAGCTTTTTCAAGCACATTTCAATCGTCAATGTGATTAATGAAAACACAACTGGGTCGGGATGTTGCTCTTATCGGGAAGAACCAACAAGATACTCGGTGGTTAATCTTTAAAAAAATTTAATTTTTCATTATTAAACCGCAATCTTGTATGAAGCTGAAAGGATTTTCAAATCCAGGTTTTTTATCATACAAGTAATCTTGAATTTTGTAATATAAGCATATTTCTTACACTTAATTTAAACTTTCTGTAGACAGATCTAGTATGGATTGCGGATTTTATTATAGACACGAACACCGAGAGAAACAAATGAGTTGCTAACTCTTATGTCTTATGAGTTATTGTGACCTCTAGTATGTCTATGATATACATTACATTTTGTCTCGCAATAAATTATCACTTTTCCGTACAAATAGAATGTTACTATATGTAATGTATATGTGTATTGTGACGCTACAGTAAGTATGTCTATTTTCTTGAACATTTCTCGAAGGGACTCACTTTCATTTGCTACTTCATATTATAGCTGGTATGGCTAGAGTAACCTTGTTAAGATTTATTGAATCAATAAATTGTTCAAGCATAAAAAGGACTTTCAGTTATTATAAATATAAACATATTCCTATAAAATTATTAGAATTTTTCATAGTGCCGTACAATCAAAGTCAATGTCTTTTAGCATGTTTAATTAATTATCGCTACAAATGTGCAAGTGAAGAGATATTAGGGTAAAGAAGCGTACTTATAGGTAGTGTAGTGCAATAGATGAAAATGAGTAGTGTATAGAATCCTATTCTATAGGTTAGTGTTTTATTATATACCTACAGTAGATTTTGTTTCTGAATCTGACAAGCTGTTAGCCCTAACAGCTTTTAGGGCGTCACCGGGCGAGTGTATATAATAGAGTAAGTTTATAACTGTATTAGTTGCGACGCTGTTATAGCGGCAGCTCTTAAGTTAAGAACAAAATTGATTTGACCTTAAGCTTAATACAATTAACTATATATATAACACAAAATCCATTGGCATCCTTCGCCAAATTTTTGTATAATAATAATGATATAATTATTATAAAACGCCGTGTGGTATCCGGCTGAATTGAATAGTATCACCCTCATTTCTTACCGAGGTGTCGTAAAATACGATTGAGGTAAGTTGACGTCAGGCACGCGGTCGGTCGTAAAAACGCAGTCAAATCATGTGACAGCATGTTTTTAACATGTTGTGCCGACTCCACTTAGAGTGGGATAAGGGCAGGAAGATGATGATGATGATATAATTATTATAAAATATTTTTCTGTTAATATGTTATATATCTAACTAACATATAGTATATTATATATAATATATAATATTATATAATACCTTAATAGACCGTTATAAAGATAAAGGATACTACAATAAAAAGTTCTAATTGTATTCTACTTGTAATTGAGGAACTCATAATTTGTAATATAACAACTTATATTGTAAATAAGGTCAATTGTGTCCCTTATAAATTAATCAAAGAACACATTTTCTAGACAATATATATAATATACTCGTACGTATCGTGACTATAGGTAATACGAGTATAAGCCGCGACAGCCTGTCGGTCAAACTTTTGACAAAGGGTTCAATTCCCGGGTAGGCCTTAATTTGTTTTTCTGTTAGAACTCACGTGTTTAATTGATATTTAAAATTTATTACAAGCTCTTTGGTGAAGAACAACATCGTAAGGAAACCTGCATGTTTCAACAGAATTCTGTAACAGGATATGTGTAATTTACTAATCCGCACTGGAGTAGCGTGTAATAGTTCTTAAGCTCCAACTCATCAAAAGAAAAGAAGAGACCTTTGCCCAGAATTGGGTAGTAACAGACTTCTATATATAATCAGTAGAAGCTTAACAGTATTTTTTTGTATTTTATATCAGTCGATCTGTTTTTGGCACAAGCATATCGTGAAAACAGCTGAACTGTTTAACACAGTTCAATACTATTGAATTAACAATGTTTGTAATTATGAGTAATTGTTTTAAAGCGCAGCGCTGCTGTATAATGAAGAGGTAAATTGCATTACAGGTTCACGTCATACTCACAGGCTTCGTGTGAGAATTTAATTTTTAAATATAGACTAAATATGATAATACTGTATAAAAGTTTGTATGAATACCCTGCTACCACTGTGTGTATTCGGGGCAAAACTACGATGCGGATCAAACCAATCAAGGTTAATTCAGGAACATATTAAGGTCCTTAAAGCGGTTCATCATTGGACAGGTATTCGTCTTCAAACCCTCGATTGGATGATAAACATTTGAACGCATGGTACCTGGCGCGGCGCGCTTGTTCACAAAACAGCAGAAAACAATAACATTATAGTTCTGTCTCCCTCGCACTTATGTCTTTCGATCAACGTTACACATTACATACGAAATGGAATCGATAATCTTGACCGAGAGTACGAAATAGTACGGTCATTAACCATTCTTTATCATGTATCTTTTTATTCGAAATGTAAAATAACTCCTGTAGCTAAATTACCTGATTTTTTTATCGAGGCTGCTAGCGTGTGTAGGAATAAGGTGCTAGTTACCTGGAATTAAAATTAATGTCGTAGTGTCGGTACCACCCTGTATAATAGCTATTGATTTAATTGAAAATCATTTCCTATCATACACGTGAAAGTAAATATGTCCAGTACAGATTTTTGAAAAGTTATATCTAATTATATATAAGTATAATATATTGTACTATAATATAGTTATATAAAAGTTTGAACGTTACTTTCAATAGTTTTTATGTTAAGTGGCAGTCACAGCATACAAATGCATGGCACATACATATTGCAATGCACAGCTATCGTTAAAAATTGCATAACATCAGCTTTCTTTATGTCCAGGTTATACGTAACCTCGATGTGCGCATGAAAATCACAATAGAATATTCAACGTAATGTATTACTAAAGGTCGTTCGGAAAATTAGTTCATGATTTGTACAGATCCTGTTAAATAAAATATTACTTGTATTGTACAGTTATTTGAGATATGAACTTTGTTATGTCAGGAAAACACATTATGAGTCGTCAACGCTCGACGGGGATGAGAGGCGGTTACTCTCACCGTCTTAAACCTGACAGTACTCTACCACGCTGCTTGTGGCGGGGACAGGGTACTGTGGTACACCTTGCCCCCACTACCACCAGCAGCAAGTCTGAACCCCAGAGTGCGCCACCTTCGGGTCGGAGCCTCTAAGTGACCCCAACCCTCCACTAAACGATGCATCGGGAGCACCAGATGCATCGACTGCCTCGGGGACCTTTTCAGGTGAGCGTCCGATAAACCCCGTTCTCCGAGCGTCCAGAAGATACCCGTTAGGAAGGCATGCGATGGTCTTGAGCGAGTCGCCCGCACCCGGCTCGCCTGTGGCGGATCGGATGCAAGGGCTCGACTTCTAGGATCCGCCCCGCCATCGCTGCCCACGATCCCTCACTGTCAACCATGGGAGAACCGCGATGAGCAAGGGGAGATCGTGCCCCACCTGTGCCACCAGCTCTGCCCGCTGAACTGCCCGAGCTGGACAGTCCGCGAGTGTGTGCAGCGCCGTGTCAAATTCGATGCCGCATTCGTGGCACTCGCCGGTCGCTTCGCGCCGAGCCATCTATCACAGATACCTCCGAAGTATCCATGTCCACAAAGCACCTGTGTCAGGCGGAAGGTGAGGACCTCATGCCTCCTGGCGACCCAGCCCTGGAGAATAAGCTGGATAGTTGAAACCATCCAGACTCCTGAACTGGGCGATTTCTGCCGCCGCCTTCATAAGAAATGAACTTGGAGCAACTATTTATAGATATGAATATTAAATATTTATTTCGCAAAAAAATTATAACAATAAAGATATGGTAAAGACAATAACTGAATGTACAATTTAACTATTATTTAATAAAACATGAAAGGAGAAAATGCATTGACAAAGTCGAAAATTTGCTTGAAAAATATATTGCTAGTAGGTTATATGTTATTTATACGTATCGTTTTTAATCATTACTTGCTTATGCGGTTGTCCAAGTATGTTTCTCCAATTGACACCATAAATAACTGGCATTTAAAATATTTAGAAGTATGTAATTTTCATTGAATATAATTTTTCCTATAATTATGATTAAAAATGTTATTTTTTTTGTTATCTATCATTTTTATAACCACTTATAATGATAGTAAATCACTTTTATAGTAAAATCGACAACAAAACTATTTGTTTAGTCAACGTAATTATTAAAAGCAATATTCCGCTGTTGGTTAAAACCTTTCTAACATATTGAAGTAAGGGGAATGAAACGCCCACTCCCCTTGAACAACCCCGAAGGGTGGCCTGTTAGAAATTTCCTACAATGTTGCAGGATATTTAATTTCGTACACGAGTTATTTAGTTCAACACAAAATTTATGCAACGTAAATTTAAAATTATTTTCCACGGTATTTTTATTTTTTCTTCCAAGAGCGTTTAATAAAATTTAGTGTTATATGTAAAGTTTTAAGAGTAAAGCTCAAAAAGAAAAGATTATGTGATTGTTGTACGTTCATTTTTTTCATTTCCATCCTATTTCCAAAAAGAAGCTGCTAGTGTAATTTTTAAATATAGGTACACTCAAGTACACCCACCGGTTATATTTTGTTGAGAACGTAAATATAAATTTAGGCTCGACTTATTCTCTCTAATGTACGTATAATTGTAGATTTTTGGTGTAATAATAAATTAATTTCACATGGTTTTTAAAACGATAATTAATATAGCCTAATAGCCTAACTATTAAAGATTTTATTACACAATTATACCGTTTAGATAACCGAGATCTAAGTCGATAACTAGGGAAGGACGAAATTTGGGTCTAATCCATAATTTAATTATCTTATCTCTTCACATTTCGCGGCTCTTTGTCTTTTTAAATGTCATAATTTATTTATTTATTTTTATTAAAAAAAACATTTATTTACAGTGTACAATAAGAATAATATCCTATAATCGTAATATAATACACTAAATACTATATAATATATACTATTTAAACTATTTACTAATCTAAACTATTTTACAAAGACAAGCATTAAATAAATATATATGTATATGCACACTAAATCGAAACCATCCATTCCATTGCAATTGGGTAAAGATCCTAAAATACTGCCAGCGTTACACCTTTGTATGGCCAAACTTATTCGTTGGCCAAGGTAGCTGCCAGCTCTCGGGCCCCCGGTACGTACTACGAGCCTTCTAGATAGCTCCTTGAAGAAGGATGAAGGTATGAGCATCCGGGTCCCATGAACCTAAGGTCTCTACACCAAAATTATAATTTTTTTTTTATTATTTTGCCTACTTCCATAGCATTATGTCTTATGGAATATTGCTATGGGGTAATGCGCGGATAGTGAAAAATTTTTGTTTTACAAAAAAAGAGCTATACGTGGCATTTATAATTTAAGACCGCGGGATTCCCTGCGAGAGAAGTTTAAGGAAACAGGTATTCTTACATTTGCTTCACAGTATATTTTAAGCAATTTATGTACATAAAAATATAAAGAATTATAAAACGATAGGTGATGTATACAATAGACAAAGCAGGAACCGACATAAGCTTGCGGCTCCTGCTTTGCGCCTTGCAAAAGTGCGTAACTCGTTGGGTTTTGGTATAAGATTCTATAATAAAATTCCGCAATCGATTTCAGCTTTGCCATTACAGCAGTTTAAAACCACTGTTAAAAAGAGGCTGATACAGAAAGCCTACTATACTCTTGAAGATTATTTACAAGATAAGAATGTGTGGATATAGCTCTCTTTGAACCTGACAAGACAATAACGACTTAATGTAAATAATATTAAGAATTATATTTTTAAAAGAGCAACCGCCGAGTTTCTTGCTGGCTCTTCTCGGTAGGAACAGCTTTCCGAACCAGCGTAGAGTTAACGATTCAAAAGTACTTGTTTACAAGTTCATTTTAAAGTATTTTTTGAATTTGAATTTGAAAAGGCATGAAGCTTTTATCTATGTCTTTACATTTGTATCATAATTATCTTAAACCTTCGATAAAATTAGTTATATCTGTACGCATATGACTGATCTCGAATAGTAGGGGTGAAGGGTGGTAAGACGGGTGCACTCCCCAACGTATCAAAAACGTATATAAGACATTAAAACATACTTATATTACATTACATTAACGTGTTACATTATTTTTTTTTTTGTATAGGTGATCGCCGCTGTGGTCACCCAGCTGTGCCGCCCAATGCAAGAGCATCTTTACCCACTGAAGACATAGTGCCGGGGACAGTAGCCACCTACGAGTGTGATGAAGGCTATGAACTATTCGGAGCACATCAAAGAGAGTGCACTTTAAGGGGTGACTGGACCGCTGATCCCCCTTTTTGCGGTAAGAATTAACTTTCATACATTTTTGCTGTAAATAATAATAAAAAAAACTTTCATAAGTTTGGTAAAATAAAAATAAAACTATCCTTTGTGTGTGTTTCCCCTTTTAACGCCATATTATTGAAATTATAATAGCTATATATAATAGATAATGTTAAAACATGTTGTGCCGACTTTGAGTGTCATGAGGGCAGGAGAATGATAATGATGAATATATGAATTTGGTTAATATTGGCAATACCTGGCACATACAACAATATAAAATGACTATAAACTATCTTGACTTTTTTGTAATCTTACAGGTACAAACGTTGCTTTTCGAAAACCAGCTAACCAATCAACTACAGTGAGAGGGGGTAGCGCTGGTAACGGTAATGATGGTGAAAAAACCACAGAACACGACGGCAAACAATGCACAGAAACATTGCGAGAAGCGTCTCCTTGGTGGCAAGTTGATTTACTTCGTCATTACGCCGTTAAAGTCGTCAGGGTCACTACCAGGGGATGTTGTGGTAAGTCCTTAACATTACTAATTAAATATTGAAAGCCGCTGTGTATACAAAAAAAGTACACAAGTTTGATCGTCCTAAGAATCAGGTGGTCTTGCTCTGCTAAATTTAATATTCTACATCGTGCGTAGCGTCTGAAGAAATCTAACTATTGCAATATTTAAATCACAAAGCGCCATCGTAGACGAAGACCGCGACCCAGTTTTCTGGCGTTAGTCGGTCGTGTCTTGTCGTTGGACATTTAACAGCACGAGGACTCTTTACATACATTTCTTCAGCTGCGTTTCATTTCACTTTTCCCAAAATCTAGCCTTACATTAGGACGATGCTTCCCGCAACTAGTACAGCTTTTGTGCTCTACGATTCACATTTAACATTCATGGCGATACTTAGAAAAACAAACATTAAATATTGTGGCTTAACCATTTTATTTTAGCAATGGCCTAGGTCAGTTGTTATGGCTAAGTTGTTGCGAGATATATTTAATATTTCGAACTATTCTATACTAGCAAAGAATTATTTTGTGTTAACCATTTCAACATTTTAATTCAATTATTATTAATATCTAGAATTAAGGACCGAAAAATCTATTACAGAAATGTCCATACATATTATGAATGTCAAAGTGTGTGTTTTGTCTTTCTTGTACGAATGGGACAACAGATCGATTTGATTTATGATATGAAAAATTATTTCTAAACCATGAAATCAATATCTGAAACATGAAATCAATCAATAAATACCATATTATAGTAACATAATATAATAACTTATATAATAACTTATGTCTGTACTGAAAAGCATCTAGGCACTGTTGTTAGGGACAACAGATTCAACAGAGAGACGGAAGAGATTAAAAAAGGAAATAAATAGATATAAAATAGTTGTTAATATTGTTATCGGAAAAATGATTAATAGAGTTAAATTGAATTTGAGTTAATTACTTCTATGATAATCCTAAGTATTATTTATTTATCTGCGATTTGTTTTTTTTTTTAATTTTTCCATATATATAAAAATACCAAACTTTTTCTTCTACATTCTTAAAATATCCAAAAATACAGGAAAGTATTTATAAAATTGTCGTCTATTAAGAACTTTTAATTGCTTTTACAACCGTAGGTATAACACATTGCAGCAAAAAGTCATTGAGCTTTTTTAACTAATTAACAATTTTATACGTGTACTTCACGTTTTACAGGAGCACGTGTTTCTGAATATGTATTTCATTTTTAATGAATAAACGTTAGTTTATTCATGTTCACTGAAGAGGAATTCAAAAAGGTTACGTGCATTTACTGAATAGAGGAAGCAAAAAAACTTTTTTAAGAGCACTTATAAATGCTTAGAGTTAGTTTTACATACAGTGGGAGTTTTAATTTAATTTGTACATGTCAAATTTGAACATAAATGTGCATATGCATAAAAAATTGGAGTTACAAATAAAACAAAACAGCGGTTATATAAAATTTATTTATAAATACCTCCTACTCGTACATAAGTAGAATTTACGTACGATATCGATTTACTTCAGTTTACTGTATGTAATAATGTATTAATGTAATTAATAAAAATGATAATAAAAGAAAAAACAAAAATGAATTAAAAGTAAAATACGATAGGAAACTTTAGTTCCTGCAAACAGCTTCGGATTAATCTTTTTTCTACTTAATCATATATTCTGACGAACTATCCTTCTACCACCTATTTAAATCGACACATAAATCAAAAATATATGTGTGTGGTTCACTTAAACAAATAATTACACATACATTTTAGAGTAGTGATAAGATTGCTATCAAATGCGAACTCCTAAACTCCTGCGAACTCGAAAAGAGATCGCACAATTCCTTATAGATTCTATCATTAGAACTAGATTTAAGTTATTAAAATATACCAATCTGGAATATTTTTCAAATGATTCACAAATGAAGAAAACCAAAAAAGAATTGAGAACTTCCTTTTTTTAAATCGGTTAAAAAGACTTAAAATAAAGTAATTGGTAAACTTTAATTCATGTGCATGCACTATAAGAGTATGTGCCGCCACCGTAAGCACGGGCCATAAATTACGAATGAAATATTTACAAAAAATATGAAAAATATTTTAGTGTTACATAACAGACGTAGTTAATGCCGTGTGATATCCGGCTGAGTAGAATAGACCACACTCATTTCTTACCGAGGTGTCGTATAAGGCGACTAAAGTAATTTATAGAATTAGGCGTTACTTTGCGGAGATCCATAATACAAAAGTAATAATAAAATTATTTTGCTATAATCCGCGAAGAAGTAAAATAGAAAATATATATAATGCTAAATGTAAGTGGACAATCGGTTATCATACCTGATACATGCAGGATTCGTAAAAACACATGCACAAACCTCCACCACCGCCACCACAATACACAAGCACTATATACGTTCACTATCACAAACTCAACAATCGTTTCGCCCCGCAACCGAAACATCGTCAGGAGATAGACTCCACGACCAAAATCGCAAAGCAAAAGGTCGTGGCGAAACGATTGTTGAGTTTGTGATAGTGAACGTATATAGTGCTTGTGTATTGTGGTGGCGGTGGTGGAGGTTTGTGCATGTGTTTTTACGAATCCTGCATGTATCAGGTATGATAACCGATTGTCCACTTACATTTAGCATTATATATATTTTCTATTTTACTTCTTCGCGGATTATAGCAAAATAATTTTATTATTACTTTTGCGACTAAAGTAAGTTGACCCACCGTATGGTATCCGGTTAAGCAGAATAAACCACCCTCTTTCTTACTGAGGTGTCGTAAGTTACGAAATACGAAGCCAAATCAAAAACTATAAAATATTCTCTATTCTTAGATTTCAATTTCCGACACAACCCTACTTTGGAAAGCAGAAGTAGAAAACTAGTATGAACAAATACATTGTAAATACAGTTAAAGGTCTACATCGCAACGTTTCATGTGGAAATGGATTTATCTAAGCCGCAGTTGCTCATGATGGTCACGATTCTTAGGGAAGCTTCAAGTGGCACGATATTCACACTACATGTAAACTCTATTGATGAGCAAAGTGATCTCAAAATCGCTTCTTGAGAAATCAATAAGTACGATAATATCAACTACGCTACTATTACTGTCTGAATTTTTTTCACCACTTGAGGCTTCTTGCAACCCATTAGAGTTTTTTTTTATTCTATTAGTATTTTTATCCTGTTAATGTTATTTAATTATTATGTTTAAGTTCTATATAAAAAGGAAATTAAAGCAAAAACTAACGTTCCTTCAACGTAACGTAAGGTAACAAGTACCTTCACAATTTAATACTTCCTTTGTATCATCAAGCAACAGGCAATGAGCGTGAACTCGAGTAGTTGCTATGAATCTTGGAAATAATATTCTACGAAATACCAATATTATACGTATTAACGCTACGTAGACACGCGGCTCTTATCGTATTGTTTAGAATTTTATATTCTGACTTTTTAAATCTTATATCCACACAGTAAATTAAAATAAAAGTAAAACTAGTTTCCGCAGCCGGCCAAAATCTTGTTTTACAGAGAGGCCTATGTACCTTAAAACCTTAGACATTTACTCATGGCAAGTAACACTAATTCTGTGAAATATGATTACCTATCTACGAATATAGTGGTTTCCAAAAGGTTAAAAATTAAGCATATTAATTTAAATAAAACTCCTGTATGGTATGGAACACGGGTCATACTTCACTCATCTAAACTTGAAATATCATACTAAACTTGAAATTGTTATTTCACAGGTCACCAGCCACTGCAAGATTTAGAAATTCGAGTCGGAAACAGCAGTAGCGATTTGCAAAGAAATCCTCTTTGCGCTTGGTTCCCGGGGACGATAGGTAAGAAAATTAAAACTTACACTGTAAGATTAATTAATAGTATATTCAAAATAATATTCTGTCGTGTTGTATGTATATATACTCATAGCATACTATGTTGCCGCCCGAATATTCTGAATTTCTTCAAAATTAATTTAAAATTTTTGACTTTCAATATCTCTGTCATATGGTTAGGAAATTTGTATACAAATTTATTTAAAATTTAGGCTTGTGTATTTGTTTTTATTTTACTAACTCATTTGTTTTCGGAACGCTTTATCATCTTTGATCGTTCTGTTAACATACAGAAAACTTAACACATCGCGTTATTTATGGATATTTACCTCCTTGGTACTGGCGCTGCAGAAACAGCCCAACCGGATAATAGTTTTTATGGGGATTATTGCTGAAGAACAAGGACCTACTTTGGTTCCATATTTGTTTTAAAAAAATTACCTCCAGAAAAAGCCCGGTATATGTCAGGTAACCTTAAATGACCTTATAGAATAGAAAGTAGTCGGGAAAACGGATCCATCGCCAACTATGTCAGAAAGTACCCATGACTGGTCTAGCCAGAATTTGCACAAACTTCAGAAAAAAAAATTAAAAAGAAAAAACTTTGCCTGGTGTCGACAAGTTGGTTTGATTGGTTCACTGCAATAAAGTAAATTTTATATTAATGTCTATGCAAGACTGACCCAGAAACGAAATACGTTTTTTCAAAATTAAATATTTTTGTACCTTAAATGTAGGTCATATTCAGTATCACAATCGATAATTGTTTATGCAGAAAACTCACGGTATTGTGGATATTTTGCTGTGTACATATTGTGAACAATTGTATTGAATATCTGAAGAACAAACACTACTTAACAACAAGTTTAACACAACACAACAGCAAACACTTTACAAAGCCGGCATAACAATATAAGCGCCTTACCAACTGATTGAAACTTCAATGAGAAAAATGTAAGAAAGGAATTGATAACTTTCTTTCATATGTATATACAAATCACTTGTATAAAATGTGTACTAATATTTGGACTTAGAGTTCTTAAATATTGGAATAGATCATAAAAACTACTATACTTGGCATCAATCAATCTGGAGAAAGTGGAAATCGTGTCACAAGTGTTCACAAGCTCTCTCGAATTAATACATCATGAGAACAGTCACATTCTAGCACTCATTTACATTAACCGGCAAAGATTGTGGAATGTGATGGTTCAGTCGGAGTTACAGTCATATCGGATAGCGAAAAAATTGATTTCATAAATATTCTAAAATAAGTTTTGCATAATTTTTATAAGGGACTTAAAAACAAAAGTTTAATTATATAAATTTAAATCATATAAATAATAATGTGTATTAACTACCTTTAAATTATGCCGATAACCGACATGGTGGATAAAATTAAATACCTAGTTATGTTAAATATATTTAATTATCTCCTATCCCACGTAAAATTGAAATATTAAGTTATTTACTTTTAGCGGATGGACCACCGTGGGTGTAATTGACCCATATATTTATTATTTATTTAGCTTTCAATCAGCCTACTAACAACTAGCTGTCTGGCCATTCGTTGCTGTGGCTCAGTTTGGTGTCAAATTACTCTAGGAACAGTACACAACAGTTAAAAAAATTGCTCCATTCGCTACCAAACTTCGCTTCAAATGATCCGCTGGGTCATTCTGGACCCGGAGATTCTGGAGATTGTCTGAAAATTTCATAATAATCGGTCCAGCCGTTTTGGAGTCTATAAAGAACATACAAAGAAACATTCATTTTTATGTATAAGATTAGTTTTAATAGACCTCTGGACTCCTAATTAGTATTGAATTTTCTTAATTTTTTATTCACTTATTATTTGTTCAATGAAGAACTCATTCATATACGAGTATACAGGAATTTCATTTTTGCATGATTATATGGTAGTTCAAATATAAATTGGGATAACACGAAATCCAATTTCCTACTTAGCTGATCATGTATGCAGTTCGTTATCCACTTTTCGGCTAGTGACGTGAATGCCGAGAATGCGCAGTGAAGCGCAGGCTTATTATGTAACAGTAAACAGACTCACTTTTATATAACTGAATAATACTTTACACATACCAGTTAATTAGTCCAAGTATTCATGAGAACTTTTAGCTTGAATTCATAATTAGATTTTTTTTAAGTTTTTCAAGACTGCATTAATATTTTTCATTGTTTTCATTAAACTTTTAATTTTGTATCTTCTCTCTTTGAAACTTAATTATCAACATAAGACCGTTTAGTACGACTGGTAAAAGTTCATTTGAATAAATAATATATTGAATTTGAATAAATCATCACAGCATGAAAATTATATTGTAATATACTATATCGCCGTTCCGTTATATAAGAAAGAATTAAAATCTTTAGTACACCTATTATATTTTTTATAATAAAAAACACGAAAGAAATATCCTCCTCCTTCTTGGGTCGTTACTCCAATACTGGGGGTCGTGCCCATTTTATAAAAACAGTATGTCCTTGACAATGGTCTTCCATCTGTTCCTGCTTTCAGCCACGTGGATGACCGCAGAGACTGTAGTATTGAGTGTGGTGCGTATCTGGTCTGACAAGAAATATGTATATAAGACTATAATTCCAAAAATTAAATATCTAAAATTAATAAAAATAACTCGTGTAACCAAAAAATATGTGGACCAAACAAGAGATCCTGTGAAATTAATAATAATCATCCACTTACTGTGTTATATATTTTACAATAAATTTATTACATTCGCACGTCGCAAGAGACTATGAAGAAATCACCTACCTGCACTGTTTGCTAACTAATACAATATAAGGAATTGGTTGCATGATTTCTACTAGTTGTATAAGGATAAAAGTTAAACAACACCCAATTGTGTACAGTTAATTTTTCCTTTGTGGCACGGAATTTAACAGAGAAATGCCGTGTCACTCAAAGAGCGATGGAAAGAGCAATGCTAGGTAATTCTAACCATAAGCGTCAGGAAAACAAACGACTGGATACGCTCTAAGACCTAAGTCAAAGATGTAGTTACACTAGTTGCCCAACGCAGTAAGAGATGGGCTGGATACATAGCTCACATCACATGGTCGTTGGACACGGAAATTGCAGTAATGGCGACCACTATCACATTTTAGACCGCTTGGTAGACCACCAAAACGATGAAAGGATAACATCATACGACACGCAGGCTTGGATGAGAAAAGCCCAAAACCGTAGGGTGTGGAGAACTTTGGAGGAGGCCTACGTCCAATATTACATGTACTTATGCCTATTGAACAGGCCGCATTAAAAAAAAATTCCTTATTACGAAGCAAAATTGGATTTTTTCATTATTATTTATTTCATCATATTCTTATGGTTCTAAATTTAATTAATGTTGCTCTAGCATAATATTATAATACACTGATATAAAATAACAAGACCTCGGAGTTCGAGATTCTTCTTGAAGTCGTCCAAGATTCGGAGATAATGCATTGCTTCTGCTACTCTTTCAAAGTAGACCCAATATTCTCTGATATTAAATCACCCTCGATCCACGTCACCTACGCGAATGATGGTATTTGGTTCCATTTACATAGAAAATGCATATATGTATATATACTTCTAGAATATATGTAATCTGTTAATCTATGAGTACGTAGGAGCAGCGTGGTGAATATCAGTATATAGATTCTTACATTCACCACATAATAAATCATAATTTATGATAAATAAATAACATAAATTATAAAAACATGTATATAAATTAGTAATCTTTTATATTCTGATTTTAATATTCCGTAAATCTTGTTGCAGTTACTGCTTTTAAAATTTAACATAGTATCATTAAAATAATTGAAGATCAAGGGCCAAGTCTTAAAGAAAATTTACACAAAAGAATGGCACAAAAACTTTGTCGCTTCTTTATCCATTTCTTTGTCATTGGAAATAGTGGAGATATTAATATTTACTATCACGATGTTTAAAAAAAAGTCAGAATAATGGTCAGTCAAATGTATAAAATTATCACTACATAGTATAAAACAAAGTCGCATTCTTTGTTTGTCCATATATCCCTATGTATGCTTCAATCTTTAAAACTACGCAACAGATTTTGATGCGGTTTTTTTTAATAGATAGAGTGATTCAAGAGGAAGGTTTATATGTATAATAACATTCAATACGAAGTAGAGAAATACTGTAATTTTTGAGGCTTCTAATGTGATGTCGTAAATAATTACATTCTTTTCCGCTTACATCGCAAACGCTAGCTAAACACTACGAGATTTATCAAAATAATGTATTAAATATTTGTACACCTTGGAAAGGTCTACAGAAAAGTCCGCAATGGTGTATGTCTATCTCTTATGTATAATCCACAATAGCATTTTTTGTCATTTACTTTTACGAAAAATAATGCCTTATGTTCAAAGCAATTTTTATACAATACAGCATTAATCCTTATCCAATTAAGTACCTTAAAAAAATTGTTGATTTAATATAGATCAATATGGCCGTTTATAGCATGTAATTTAAGTGAACATTTTCGGAGATATTACAGATTTAAAATGCCGTGAGGAGGCCGCGCTTCGCCCTATAGCACTTCGTATTTGACAGCTATATGTCGTTCTTTCAAGAGTTTGTTTAATGACAAGAAAGCTGTGAATGTTGTATATAAAGACATTCTGTAATTAATTGTAAAAATAAAATACATAGGGAAAAATGTAAATATATTTTATACCCGTGCGAAGCAGGGACAGTCTGCTAGTATTATTATAAATGTAGAAATATTCGACTGGCCCGTTGGCTTAGTGTGTAGTGATTCTGCCTTCAGCTCCGTGGGACGGGGGTTCGATTCATATATGTATATATTATAAATATGATATTTATCATTGGTCTGTCACCCATAACACAAGTATTAAGTTACTTACTTTGGGGACTTTATATTTAGTGTTTAGTATTTAGTTTAATTCATTTAACATTTTTGTATGATGAAAGAAAAGTTGTGAGTGAATATTTTACTAAAGGCATATTATTATATAGGCATGTAACTATATGTCCGCGATTTTATTCTCGCGATTATACCCCACAATTATGTAGTATTATTTTTTTTTTTTTTGCTCCGGAAATAAAAAGGGGATTCATACATGTGTATTTTATAATTTTATTTTATTATGTAATATAAAAGGAGCTATCGTCGTTAATAATTACTAAATAAATTAGATGTACTTCCTGCATCCGAGTGTATTTCGATAAAAAGAATCGAACGGGAAATTGTGGTTCAGTGCAAAAGACTTATTAAGGCCCTTTGATCGCGGGCAGCATCCATCTCGGATCGCTACACCGTAATAATTAGTTTATAGTTCGATAATTAATTTTGATATTATATTTTGTTTTTGAAAAATAAATGTAAAATAATTACGCTTCTATTATTCATTATTAAGTGTTAAACATTAATTTTAGGATAAATTGAAAGGAGTAAAATTTAACTAAATAATACATTTTAATTACAACTTTATTAGACAATAATTTATTTTTATAATTGTATATTTTACCCACAGACGAAGGAGTAACGAAGACGTTCACTTGCGCTCGACCTCTGATCGGACAGCATGTGTTCCTGCAACTTGTCGGCGTCGAAGGCTCTCTATCTTTGTGCGAAGTCGAGGTCTTCACTACGGAAGGTCAGTACAATTACTTAATAAGGTATTGTTAGAATTATATATGTTAGAATTATCATCGGCATTGTACATATAACAATAAGTACATTCAGAATTTAAAAAACATTATAGTAATTTAAGATTTAGCTGAATTAACCGAATTACCGTAGTGTATGTTACTCAGTATTTATTACACGAAAAACTTTAATTGGAGGACAAAATTCAGTAAATTAATGTTGTTGTGTAAGCAGCCCTGTTGGCTAAGAGATGATTTATCAACGTGATAATTATAAAAAAATCAATACATCTGAATTAAGGATAATGTAAATTGAAGACTTATGTAAAATACTACTAGTTTCGGTTGGAAGTTCTCTTAATTCTTGAGAGAAAATAAGCTCAAGGGAAAGTTCATATGTTGATCTTGTTAGAAACTTCAGAAGACTACGAACAAAATTGAACTTTAGTTAGTGTCTCTTTACGACCTGAAACTAGATAAGATGGAACTTTGCTCGGAAATACAAATGAAGAAAGTCTTCCGGTACCCCTATCTAGATTTCAATTCAGTTACCGAGAACCCAGATCATTAGTCTTTGAGTTCACCTTTTGTGTAAAAAAATCTGTATTTACATATTAAAAGGCGACAGCATTTCTCTTAAACCAAATCTATGAAGTAACGAAATGTAAAACATTTTTACTGCTCGATTTTTGAAGTTTACAAATGATAAAGTTTGACGCAATTATATAAAACTTTGTAAGGAGTTACTCCTTCATTTTTTCATATTTATTTTTGCGTTTTAGATGAAATGAGTGTGATTAATTAATCCCGCTCACCTTATCGCCTTATAGTGCAACAATTCTTTGAAAAAAATACGTATAACATCAAGCAACAATGTAAAAAATCTAATATCGTACCTGCTGAAATGCTTCACTATCGACAAACACAAAGACAATAACAAGAACTTTTATTTTAGTATTTACTTGATTTTCAAACCTCTACTCAAAATTTTATATCCAAGTAAAATAAAACTAAATTTACAACACGATAGAGCTGTCTTAATTAGGAAATAAAAAAAAATCTTAATGTATTCCGTAAGTTCAGCCGTGGGAACAATAGACCGACTCTGTAGGTAGTATTATATCTGCAAACACAATCAACGGTCCTCATTGATATAAAAGAAGGCATACAAATAAATCTTGTTGTTTTTACATTAAATTAAATTATATTAATTAATACTGAAAATTGTATTTTCTTGTCCAATATTCAGGCGCAAACGATTAAAGGATTTAACGTTTTATTTACTTACTTAACTTGGTTAGAAAAGGGACAGTGAGAAAATCCAGATGATTTTTCCATTGTTTAAAGATTAGGTACTCCAAAAGTTATTTAGCATTTAGCAACTTAGACACATTTAATTTCACAAGAATAAGTTTGTTTCATTTAAGAAATCAAGCAATTTAATCGGCTTTCTGTACGTAGCTTTTGGTGCTCAAATATAATTAAGTATCTGTTCAGTATTTATGATACAAAAACAAGACAAAAAGCCATGACAGACAAAAGTTTTATGACTTTACATGGGTCGCGGGATCAAACCCAGGCAAAAATGAGTTTTAGAGATACACTTATGTGCCCACTTCATATTTACAACCTTGCATTTTTCAGTAAAAGAAACATCGTCGGTGTAACTTACCGTACCGCATTGGAGAAGTGGGATAGTTACGTGCCGTGTCTTTCATGTTTTTACGTTTTTTTTTTCATAATACAACTAGAACCGTAACTACAACCTTAACAAAATTTCGAAGATTATTGTATCTATGAAACGTACCCATACTCCTCTTAGAAATACGAAAGCTTGTTTATCTATAACACTTTTACGGCTAATATGCAAAATAAAGGAGCAATATTTATAACATTTGATACAATTAAAGCTTATATTCCGGGCTAACATACTAGACAAAGATTCTATTTTTTCTTTGAGAAAAAACGATAAATGTAACTACATAGTATTTCATGAACACGACAAAATAATTGAATAATGATCTTTTAGTGTTTTTTGTTACGATGTTATTAATGTACCTATTTGTTTATTGTGAAAGTTTTATCATTTATCAAAAGTAATATTAAAAATCTTTATTTAATAGTAGAATTTACATCTAATATTTTGTATGAATTTTGTTTTTTTTATATGTATATACAATACAAAAACAATATCTATTCCAAGAGCCAAACATGAGTGGTTACAGTGGTTAATGGTTATAAACTGAATTTACGACAAACAAAAATATTCTACCATTTCTATATTAAAAAATTGATTGTAAAAAGAACTGATGGTATTAGAGATTTGATTTAAAACTCTAATTATAGTTAGTACCTGGTTGACCGGTAATTTTTTACAAAATAAAACAAAGAAACTACAAAAAAAAGAAAAAATAATTAGGTAGTTGGGGATTGATCCTAGGTATTTCTTGAGACTACCCGTTCTCCGAATAAATTACGCTGACTTGACAGTTATGACAACAATAGTGTTTTATATTCAATATAAATTTTAGTATTTTTTACTGACCAAAAACACTGATAAAACGAATTTTTTTTACGTAAAACCTAACTTGACCAATTTTTCTCCCTCAAAACCTACATGCTGAAGTTCAGGAAAATCGTTGGAACTGTTTCCGAGATTCCGAATATATATTCAAGATTAGCACATTTAAATGTTAAAGATATAGAAACTGCTTAAACAACCGTATGTCACCACTAACCAAAAAATATACCTAAATTACCAACGCGCCTATGTATAGTAAGAAATTGCATAAGCTTTCATAGATATAATAGAATGTTTGGAAGACAACTACGTTTGAGTGCGGAGCAACAATATTTTGCATTCATTTACTTTAAAAAATTGCTTTTACCTAATCACCTAATATCTTTATGTAACTGTGATGTATAATGTGATGTACCACTACAATTTTCATCCTGCGATCAATATTAGAATAAATCTAAATCGAGCTTCATTAATGAGAGTTCATTAATGACATGGCGCTTTTATAATTTTTATTTTATTTACAGAATTTTCAAACGATCGATGTGCGCCAGTTGGCGCTTCAGCCGATATCGAGCTAGCAGCATTTGCTAGAAACTGCTATGAGTTTAATGTAGCAAAAGGTGCTTCCTTCGAAGACGCCAGACGACAATGTCAAGCGCATGGTGGTGATCTTATACACGGATTTCAGGTAATATTGTTTTATTTTTAAAATTGTTAATAAAATTTATTAAATACACATATATAAAAATCACATAAATACAAAATTATATATACGATATGATATAGTCATTTACGTAGCAGGTCGGCTTCAATGTTTTCCTTATCAGTAAATCTCATTTCCCTTCCTATGTAACCCTCGAGATCACTTTTTGAATTTGCGAAGTGCTAAGAGATATGGAAGACTAAGTGATCATTCCAATCTCTAAATACAGCTTTGCATTTTCTAAATGAATAAACATCTGATTCACCGCGCTGATTCTGATTAAAGAGATTTTTATAAGATGGAAATAATGTCGATAAAGCGAAACTTGCAATTTGTGAACTCCAAACCGCTATATCGTTTTGATGCGCCTGTTTTATTTTATTATTTAATGACTGAGTGCATTTATGTAATATGAAATTGTGTTGACTGCCTATACTGAAATGCGGGGGTACCTACAGTCTTTATTCTTGCAAGAATCATATTGATTGAGAAATAACTTTAATATCGGAATCGGATGCCCGAAGAACATTTTACTTAAGTTATACGTAAAATATTTCTTGACGAATCGAGACTAAGTCCGTGTTCAGTAAACAATAAAATATTTAAACAAATATATTTTTTAGTTACTACCTATAACAATAAGTACAGTTTTAAGTGGAATAATAAAAAATATATTCTTTTCTAATTATTAGGGGGCAACGTCAAGTTATTTAATTCAGGAACTAGAAAGACGAAAGTCACAATTGAAAACGCAGCTGGTTTGGATAGGTGCGCAAAAGGAGCCTGGGCTGACTTCTAGGACATGGAGATGGGTTGACGGTGAGGATCTCTACACTGTAGTCATTATTTTATAGCCATATAATCTTATTATGTTTTACACTTTCTAATATAATACGAGCATTTATCTAAGAATCATTCTTGCTTTAGTCTTTGTTGTTGTTTTGTCAAAGTTACATTGCACTTAATTATATAAAAACCATTCACCAGCTACACACGTTCACTATCACAAACACAGTAATCGTTTCGCCCCGCAACGGTTCGGGGAAACGATTGTTGAGTTTGTGAAAGTGAATGTGTGCAGTGCTTGAGTATTGTGGTGGCGGTGGTGGAGGATAGTCACTTTACATTTAGAATTTTATATATTTTCTATTTACTTAATCGACGGTTATAGCAAAATATATTTTTTATTACTTTTGTAAAAATATATGTTACAAACTTAGGTAACTTTGTTTTACATCATAATCGTTTATGTATTTTCGGAAAACCAAAAACGTATTAAAATATATTGCATTGATCGTAGGTGAAACTGTATCGAAGCCTGCATGGGGCAAAGATCAACCAAACAATTACAATGGGGAACAAAATTGTGTAGTATTGGATGGTGGACGCGCGTGGCTCTGGAACGACGTCGGCTGCAACCTCGACTATCTCCACTGGATTTGCCAGTACCGTGAGTGTCACCTTCATAGGTACATATCTGTAAATTTTGTTACACGCATCTGCGAATTTCAGTTGTGTCTGTAAAGTTTAAAATATATAGTAAAAAGTAAAGTAACGGCCTGTTACTAGCTGCTCACCCTAGGCCTCTTCGCTCCGTTTTTGGAGAGAAGGATTGGAGGTAAAACCTACAACTCTGCTCCAATGAGAATTGGTTACACATATCCCCAGAATTCTCTAGATATATGCAGGTTTTCTCGCGATGTTTTCCTTCAGCGGGAAGAGTGTGATAAATTGCAATTATCAATTAGACACATAAGTTTGAACAGAAAAACTCATTGGTGCCTGCCCGGGGGTTTAACCCGTGATCCCTCGAAACAGTCGCACGGTGTCACCGCTGGGCTATCACAGCTGAAAAAAAAAAGCAGTATTGAAAATTAATTTTTTGTTTGAGTACTTTTGTGTTATTTTGATATTTCATCTTATGTTAATATTACGAGTAAAATATTACCTGGATAAATAAACTATTCAAATGTCATCACTAAGTTCAAACCGCCCAAACCGCTTTGTTGATTCTTAAATATTTTGCAGCGAAGCGAAGTGAATTACTTAAAATTTGCATTGCTGAATCGTAGCGTTATTGCATCAATTTTTTGCGTAACAATGCAAATAACTTATTTTACTTCAATAAATGTAAGTGTATTGTATGATGTGCTTTATATATTTGAAATAAATAAAATAAAGTGTTATATTTAAAGAACATTCTACTTCAATTCAAAATTGTATAATCGGGTATTTTTTGATAAATTATCTCATTTATAGTACCACCCTCCTGTGGAAGTCCTGACAAACTTTTGAATACAACAATCGAAGGAAACAATTACCAAGTCGGATCTACTATAACTTATAAATGCCCCGAAGGCCACATGCTCATTGGAGACAAAACAAGACAGTGTAAAACAGATGGATTCTGGTCCGGTACAGCATCAGGATGCAAGTGTGAGTCACCATACAAGTTTACAAATAAATAAAAAATTGAGCAGTTTTTCGTAGATTATAAATAAATATTATGTAATAAGGATAAATATCAGAAGTCAAGATAAAATAAAATAAAATAAATATATGGGACACTTACACACACGGTCGTCCGTCCCCAAAGTAAGTAACTTAATACTTGTATTATGGGTGACAGACAACTGGTAAATATATACTTATATACAAAATTATATTTATTTATTACAAAATTATATATATTATAGATATTTTTAAATACATACTTAAATACAAATATACACCCAGGCTCAAAGACAAACAAATTCATTAATAGAAAATGTTGGCCCCCGGTGGGAATCGAACCCGTTTCCGAACTACCCACTGCTCCAACGGGCCAGTCAAAGATGGCAATTTATCATTAAAATAAATTTGCCAATAAAAAAATATAACACAAAAACGAAACTTATGACATTAACTTATCTATCTCTATATTTGCATAGTCTTGAAACTTTTCATAAAGTACTAGGGGTACCCATGACTTAATTTACGCCATCTTAAGCGTTCAAGTGTTTTCAATAATGCAATATGTTATTTTTTCCTTGATGTAAGAGCATTAATTTCATCAAAGATGCTCCAGCGGATTAACCTTGAAACCGTAACAGAGAACTAGCCGGACAGATTTTCGCATTTATAATATTAAAATGTATAGACGGCATATACCAACGTTTAAGTTATCTTTGCTCCAGATGTCAACTGCGGCGGTCTGACGCCTATCCAAGATGGGGATGTTACGTTGGTAGACAATCGAACTACACACGGTGCAAGAGCAGTATACTCTTGCAAGGAAAATTATACCTTGGTAGGAGACGAAGAGCGGTTATGTGGAGATGAGGGTATTTGGGACAGAGAAGCACCAAAGTGTTTGTTTGATTGGTGTCCGGAACCACCACCAGTAGCTGGAGCTACAGTCGATATTGGAGGGCACAAGGCCGGTTCTTTGGCTACTTATACGTGTCAAAATGGCTTTATTCTTTTTGGTTCACCGGTATGTAAATATCATTTATATTGCTTAATATTAAGTTAATCATAAATCTTTCATAGATTAACGTCAATTTGTATATGGGATGATAATAGAACTTAAATAAAAAGCTTACCGATTTTAGAGTGTGACTTGCAACCTTGGTGGACTGTGGTTGGGAACACCTCCTTCGTGCAAGTACGTAGACTGTGGAACACCAGCGCAGGTACACAAAGGATCGTTTAGGTTACTAAACGGAACAACGACATATGGATCTATAGCTCAATTTAATTGTGAGCCTGATTACTGGCTTGCTGGAGCTGAAACTTTAATTTGCAACCGAGATGGAAAATGGTCTCACGACATACCTTCATGTGAATGTAAGTTTCTGCGAAGTCGATTGACTCGTGGGAATCGATCCCAGGTTTTGAACTTTTCTAGTCCGCCCATTTCCATTAGACTATCACAACTCTGCGTTTGACAGCTTAAATATCATTTGCATTCAATTCTAAATTTCAGCATTTTTTTAATGCCCGAAAACAGGTCTAAATAGACATTTTTTTAATGAAACTAGCTAGATCGATTTTTCCCCCCAAATCCTCCAACATGCTGAATCTCATGCAAATCGTTGGAGCCGCTTTCCAGATTCAGAGAATATATTTATATATATACATACAAGATTAACTCATTTAAATATTAAAGATAATATAAACATCTTGGCCCATCCGAAGAATAAATTATAAATAAGTCACATGTCCCATGTATAAACATAGGAAATGAAGGAAAGGAATCTTTATTCTTCGGATGAGATGAAGTCTCTTGTTCATAAGACAATATTGAATTTAGTCCATATCCGACATTATATTTTAATGGGATTTAACATCAATCTGAAATATACGATTTTTTGTTTTCACATTGCTTAAACAAAAAACTATTTGACAACATGCTTAATGGAAAATATTTTTATACTGAAGTTACAAATTAGTTATCAAAAAATAGTTATGACAAACGTAAACTTTATTTTGTCAAACCTTGCTTAATAATTAAACTCTGTGTGTAATATAAGCTTCTTCATATTATAGTAAAGGTATTTTTCAAACCTCAAGAGACCATTATGAGCTAAGTTTCTTTGTATTACTTGCAGTGATAACTTGCCCGGATCCAGAAGTACCAGCAGGTGGATATATGGAAGCTTACGACTACAACGTACATTCAACGATCGATTTTCACTGTGAGAAAGGTCACAAGCTCGTGGGGGAACCAAATCTTACATGTCAACAAGACGGTGAATGGTCAGGTGAATCGCCAAAATGTGAATGTAAGTATTGCACTTCAAAAACAACACGTTGTCAATCGCCGTTGATGACTTTACATTCTTATACCCGGTTCACATTATTCCAGTTCAATAATCCAGCGACTCAATCCAGTCCAGTGCTGGACTGGATTATATCGTTTACATTATTCCAGTCATTAAAAGCTGTCGCATCTGTACCAATATAATTCTACAAATAAAACAATACGTGTTTAGCGCGGTAGTCAAGCACTTGGATTCAACTGGATTGGCCGTTCACACTATTCCAGTGGCACTGGAATGGGCGAGCTAGAATGAAAAATAGAACGCTAATCCAGTCGACTGGACTGGATTGATCACTGGATTGATACATTCCAGTGAAGGTTCACATTATTCCAGTAGCATTCCAGCGCTGGACTGGAGTGATCGACTGGAATAATGTGAACCGGGCATTAAGATATAAATAACGATTTTATGTAATTCACCGTTGCCACAAGCTCAAACTCTAAGTTTAAAATAACTTAAATAATTTATAGAAGTAGACATTACTTTGCGTAATTCCATTGTATAGTAATTCTATCATAACTTTTGTTTGAATAAGCTGTATCATCAACTCTACTACTGCTATTTTCGAATCGGATCTCATTTATACAGTAATTAAATGAACAGCAGTTGTCTGGCTCATCAGAGTCTGTTTGTTGAATCTGTAAATCGAGCTTTGTACAAATATTTAATTTTTAGCATACGCAATTAATTAGTATACTCATCGAGCTTTCGATAAATGTCTATATTTATTTATTTAATATGTATTTAGACCAGGAATTGATTACGCTATGATTACTAATTATTTTTGTGTAAATTTGTAGTGTGAGTTAGTGTGTGTGTGTGTGTTTTTATAATCATGTATATGCGGGTTTGTATTTAAATGTGTATTTTAGTTTTTTGTGTGTATATCTGCAACATTTGTATTAATATATAGATAGCTACATTTTACACCTAAATTTGATTACTTTTATTTTTGGTTTATTATACTAGGACATAGTTAGTTTTTTTATCTTACGTTTAGTCATGTTAAATTGTTGTACAACATAGTTTTATTTCAATTGTAAGTAACCTATCGTGCATGTTTAGTCGTATGCCTGGAGCGTGATCTGCAAGTAATTTACCTTTAACGTGCGTTATTTTTAATTTTTTGTTTCTTTTAAATTAAGGTGTAAGTAATTACAATTTTGAACATGAGATACTTAAGCTACCAAATATTTAAATTATATTTAAATACTGTACCCATCTGAATGCCTTCCCAAATTACGCATTTTACATGACCATTAAATAAAAGTAAGAATTGGGATAGTGAGCTATGAATATTACTAGGTACAATCTATATAATTATTATTTATGTTAACCATTACACAAAGCAACTGTCACCTGTAATCTAAAGACATGCCAAGAGGTTAGATTATGTAATCAGTCTGTTCGACGGAGCAAATTCGGTGGTGACGCTGTTGGAATTATTATTGCAAGCCAAACCTAAGCGTGCTCAAATAAGATTTATTATTCCGTGCGAGTCTTAATCCGCGATAGCAGATCAAGCAACAGTAGTAATATGAATAAAAATATAAACACTAAATATTAATAATCATAAGGTCGAAGCAGTCGTGAGGTATCCGGCTGATTAGAATAGACCACCCTCATTCCTTACCGAGGTGTCGTAAAAGGCGACTAAGGCAAGTCAATCCCCCGTGTGGTATCCGGCTGAGTAGAATAGACCATCCTCATTTGTTACTGTGGTGTCGTAAAAAGCGACTAAGGTAAGTTGACCAACCGTGTGGTATCCAGTTGAGTAGAATAGACCACCCTCTTTCTTATCGAGGTGTCGTAAAATACGACAAAGATAAGTTGACGTCTAATACGTATAAGTCGTAAAATACGTAGCGAAAACATGTTGCAACATGTTTATAACATGTTGTGCCGACCCCACTTAGAGGGGTATAAGGGCAGGAGGATGAATGAATGAGGTCGAAGTCTTAAAAGCCCCGAGGCCCCCAAGCACCGGGAGTCCGTTCCCCTTAACCCTCACCCCCCGTTGGAGTATGTCAAATCCGCAACACGAAGAAATCAAAACAAATAATTTTAAATAGTTTAGGTGGTGCTAGTTGTCTAACTAACCGAGTTTCTTTTTTGCCCCGGATCCTTTCTTTACATACTCGTAGCTACAACTACGAGTAGATAAAGAAAGTTTTTAGAAACAGTACCACTATTTCTAATGTCATAACACAGCTCCCAAAACCACACTTACATTTAATTTACATTGCTCACTATCCCCTTTAAAAGTTTAATAAGACAATAACATTAGTAATATGGTTGGTTGGTTTTTAAACAATTCATATCTCATACTAAAATAATTTGTTACACTGCATGGAATTTGCAAATAAATTTGAAAGCTAATTAAACATGACGAAATTGCTTCAAAACAACCCTGAGATCAGTAAATTGGGTCGGACACAACGAAGAAATTATAATAGCTAAAACAAATCTAATCACTAATCATAACGTAATAAAAAACTTACGATGCCGGTTGGTAGCTCTCAGCACTACTGTAATTTACAATTACAGCTGCGAAACTCTGGAACGCTCTTCCCGGTGACATTGGTCATTTGATTCATCACATATGTTGAAATGATGTTTTAAATACCATTTATCTTGTTAATCGTTTATTGGATGTTTTATTTATTTATTTTAAGTATATTAACATGTGTCTCAATGTAATTTAGGTTGAAAAATAACATTACGTACGTAGTTTATTTTGACATCATATTGACAATATTTAACTACCAACCATGTACACTACATTATTATATTGCTCGCAGGCATGAGGTTGCCTATTAGAGACCACTTATGGTGTGCTATATAAGGACTTGTATAAGGCTGCCTATACACTTTATATAACTATATATTTATTTAATGTATCTAATAGAGTATTTATCTTATCCTTTTTCTTTTAGATGTTGACTGCGGAAAGTTGCCTCCACTGCCATACGGTACATCTGAACTGTTAAACGATACAACTCATTTAGGCAGCGTGATTCAATACGCCTGTACCACAAACTACAGACTAGTGGGATCTGTGAGAAGGGTATGCACTGAGGAATACCAATGGAGTGATTCGTCGCCAAGATGTGAAGGTACTTTTATATATTTATATTGTTACATAATATTCCACAGACACTATGTACATTGCTTACATTCATATGTACATTGCATTGCTATTAGTTTCTCAATCCTTACTAATAATGTAAATGCGAAAGTCTGTCTGTCTGTACGTTTTCACAGTCAATCCGCTGAACCAATATCGATGAAATTTGACACAATTATTCCTTATACACGGGGGTAACATAAAGGCTATAGAAATATCACTTTCGTTTACGTTTACGTACGTACGTTTACATTTTTATAACGTTTTTAATTTTTATTTTTATAATTTAAAGAATTAGTCATTACTTTGAGGAGTTACATACTAACTAATTAAAGAATAAGAAATGAATTAATTAATTTTATTATATAATCCGCGATTATACAAAATATATTTATTGCTAAAAGCAGAGGGCACCATGCGTGTTCATGCCTGATACACGGAGGATTCGTAAAACGTAATAAAACACTATCACCGTACACATTCACTACCATAGTCTTAATAATTGTTTTGTCCCGTAACCTTAGTTTTTTTTTATTTATTTAAATTATAAATAAAAATTAAATTATTTTTTTAAATTTTCGAATAATGAAATTCCAAATTAAATAATCTAGTTAGACTAATGTGAAGAAGAAACTAATGAAACAGATACGTTTTTATTTTATATAAAATTCTTCATTGCACTCCAGAAATAATTAACTGAAAATATAAAAGAAGTTTGGTATAAGAGGCGGCCTTATCGTTAAAGAGCGATCTCTTCCAGACAACCTTAGGGCAGAGAGCTTAATGTAATTTAAACGTCAGGGGTGCGCAAACTAGGAATAAATATGTTGCATTTCTTCGAAATAAATTATCAAGGCATGTAAATATTACAGAAATCCGATGCCCCGAGCCCATAGTAGCCGAAAACAGTATTGTATCAGTGACCGGCAATGATCGTATGCACGGACGAACCCTTATACGAACATCTGTCAGTACGAATAGTGGTAACACATACCGTATTGGCGCTCTCGTTAAATACCGCTGCGAACGAGGATATAAGGTGATTGGTGAGAGTCTTTCTACTTGCGAGGACAACGGCCTGTGGAGCGGAGTCACACCTAAATGTCAATGTAAGTCCTTTATCACATCAGTCCTTTAACATTGTTGCTATTTTTGCAAATCTGCACCCGCTCAAACAATAGTTTCAACTTTCTGTCCTTTTGTACCTATTTTCTCCTTAATTTTTTTAATGACGATGAATATTTTTTTAGTATGATAACATAAGTTTGACTAGTTATATAATTGTTTTTATAAAAAATTATTAATACCACTTGAAATTTAAAATTTCCTCATTATACAACAATAAAATAACAAAATTACTATATTATTTATATATTTAAGGAGTTCCATTCTCCATTGTTCATAGATTCGATAGTCTAGATTGTATACAAAAAGAAATTCTATTTGTAGGATAAGATTAGATTAAATAAGATCCTAGAAGTTAGATAGAATTTGAAAAAACATCGGTTCAAGACGTTCCGGTCCACATGGCACTTTTAATCGAAAGTACAAAAACTGCGATATAAGTGCCTATAATGTTTGAGGAGTTGCCTTGATTCCTCACAGAATCCAGTATCAAAAATATGTTTAATAATAAAAAAAGATGTAAAAATTTGGTAATACTACATTCAACTGTTGTAACCTTCTAACCTTGTCTTGGATAATTTAAAAATCCGAAAAAAATCTATTATATTACGTAATATCTGTAGGAGTCCGTTTGAAATAGTTTAGTGACTACGAATACATCAGTGACGTAGTTAATGAAGGGCTGGATAAGTTATTTGGGCCCTAGTTTATATATCTATATCTATCTATCTACTTCGCAGGTATACATTGTTGTATTTTATTTAACTAATGAGCGAAATAAATCTTACATTCCTTCCTTTATACCTTTCATCTGTAATCTTCTTTAAGCGAAGGAATTATGTTTCTTTTGTACATTTAAGTAATACATTATCAAAATTATGTATCGGGTATTACTTGAAAATATACGCATGGAGTTTTTAAAACACTTATAATTAATCATTAAACACATCAAAAATATTAAGACATATGTAATTAATTGAATGACAGCCTGTATATGTATTTCTAATGCATCTTGATTAAATTGGTAGATTATAATTGTTGTAATGTTAAGCTGTAATCAACATGGAAAATGTTCACAGATGTGGACTGCGGCAATCCAGGACGCTTACAAAATGGCAAAGTAACACTTGCAACGAACGCCACGTATTATGGCGCTGCAGCACTTTATGAATGCGACGAACACTGGCAACTCGATGGAGTGTCGCGTCGATTATGTCAAGACAATGGTACCTGGAGTTCAGAGGCTCCAGTATGCAAAGGTAAATAATTTAGTAAAATGTATACCCACAACTAAAAACTTATAAGACTTTTGAATCTTAGCGATACAAGACCCTATGGCTAGGAGAACAGAGAATACGGCCAAAGTTTCCAGCATAATTAAATATATAAACCAGCGTCTGAGTTAGTTAAAATAATTATTTTAGTAGCTAATTAATTATATAGAGAGGAATATTTTTTAAGGTAAAATGTCGTCGAATCGGATCGATCGATCTAGAGTGACTTATTAAAAAATTGCAAAGTAAATTAAAAAACTTTGTTTTATGCTATATGCTACATTACTGTAAATTTTATTAAAAATAAATAATTTATTATTACTTGCTGCCTTAAGTGTTCTTTAAAATGAAGAGTTTAGAGCAAATATATCGCCTACTGGTTACACGTGAGGTAGGTAGCTAATATGTCTCTCGTTTTTGGAGAGTAGTTTTAGAGCACCACGCTTCGCGAATGCGGATTGATAGATTATCCCGAGGATTCTGTCACAATATGCAGGTTTCATTACAATGTTAGCGTTCACTGTAAAAGTCGTGATAAAAGTAATTATCAATGATTTGAATAAATACGTTTTAATGTAAGATTTCATTCATCTCTGAGGTTTCAACGTACGGCTCTGTTAAGGTTCTTACGACACCTATCGCGGCTGATATAAACTTTATGTTCATGTGAATTCTTTAACATTTTTTGTTGTCTACTACATAAATAATTGATTTATTAACGTTTGTTATGTGAGTATGTTTTTTTTACAGAAATTACTTGTGCGGACCCATCTATCCAGATAAAAGGCAGCATTGGTTTGCTTGTTGTTACATCAACCCTTAGCATTGATGGCGAGGCACATTACCGCTGCGAAAGGGGCTACAGTTTGAAAGGCAACCAGACAAGAACTTGTTTGCCAAAAGGCCAGTGGGGCGGAACACCACCGGTTTGCATACGTAAGACGAAATCTGAATTCTGAATTAGTGAAACAAACAAAATTATTTCGTTATCCTTAATAAAAGACAACACTATTCTAGGCATTATAATAATATTATTATGCATTTGAAATAGAAATGCAATAACAGTTATATTATATCTATTATAAGGCATAACATCAATTCTCTTAAATAACAGTACCTGGGTGACCGAGCCATGCTAGGTAATTTTTTTAAGATATAAAAAAATGCAAATAAAAAAATTTTACTTCATTAGTCCGCCCGTTCTCCACTGGACTACAACAACTTAACAAATGACTGCAAATATATTCGTAGTCTTCCGTATTCAATGTCAATTTTAGCAATTTTTCAATGCCCGAAAACAGGGATAAAACGAATTTTTTCTGCAATACAACCTTTAAAGCTAGACCGTTTAAACTCCACCAAAACCGATTGATGATACATACATAATGCTGAAAGTCTTGAAAATCTTTGGAAACTTTTCCGAAAATATAGACAAGATTAACTCATTTAAATATTGATTGATTGATGTTGATGATTGATTGATGATATAAAACGATTACAAATCGCAATGTCAGATGCATTTAAATAGTTAAATTAAGTATATGTAATACATAATGTATACAATATATACATGGGGTATTTTTATAAAAATTAGGTTAAAAGTTTTAAAAAAAAAGAAGAAACCCTTATTTCCAACCCATTTAATTTTTGGTGCTTCAGGTTCAATCAGTATTACTCATGAAACCTTCGAAATGATCAGAATTTTCCATCTCTAAACTCTATGAATTTAAAAATGTATGAAAAAAATCTTGACGTAAGGCAAGAATTCATAATGTTGTCTGATAGCTCGCATACCACCTTTGCGTGCTTGCGTTGTTGACCTAACAAGAAATCGAAACTCTGATAATCGAAACCACCTTTCTTGTTTAAATGACCTTAATTTTTCTTGTTGATATGTAGCAATAGTGCTTTTGAAGCAACATGATTAGCACTTCTACACGCATACAGTATAGTGATTAGGATTGGCACTGACAGTATATTAATAATGCATGGCGTGAAAGTAGCTAAACGAAATTTTTATCTCACAGTGGACAAACACTGTTTAAAAAGGAAATGGAGTAGAACAAGACAGAATGAAGAATGAAACGAACAAGATCAGCAAGATCTTTAGAATTTACATTTCCTAATTTTAATGATGAATTGAGATTTATATAAAATAGTAAAAGTCAATTAATCAAACCCACGGTTTTCGTTCAATAAGTCCAAATATGTCAACATAATTTTTTTTTAAATATTTTTACCATATTTTTAATTTTATTTACTTTGTTACAGCTATTGACTGCAAGTCACCGGGTATTATTGAAAACGGCCGCATAATAATATCAAATAGCTCAACGCTGTTTGGAAGTTCTGTCGAATATCATTGCTTGCCGCAATACCAACGTGTCGGACCTTTCCTTCGCAAATGTTTAGATGATGGTAAATGGTCCGGCGAAGACCCGAGATGTGAGTTGGTCACAAACGAAGCAGCTGAAAGCGGGGCGCTACCGCTCAGTGTAGGCGTTGGATGCGGTGTAGTCCTATTTTTATTGATGTTATTAGGTGTCATTTATTTAAGATTGTAAGTATTGTATTTTCGATTAGAAAAAATATTTTTTATGTTAATATCAAATCGGCTATAATTTTTAATATATATGGTTACAGACGGAAAGCGACACCAGTTAAAAATACAGAGAACATCGAAGGTGCAGAAAGAAAAGAAGACCAAAACGCAGCCGTAATGAGCTATGCCACTCTTCATGATTCAAACGGAAGACATATTTACGATCATGTCAGTGATAATCTATACGATTCACCTTACAGCGAGAGTTTAGCTGAGAATGTGGCATATGGAAGAAGAAGTGACACAGACTCCGCTTATGAGCCGGAACCAACAGGTCCGAATGCAGTAGTAACTATAAACGGAGTAGCGGTTCGTTGACTTGTGTAAATCTATTTTATGGTATATACATTTCTTGTTATTATAATGAAATAATTATTTGACTTGCCTGTTGAGACAGCAACTAAAAACCGAAATTATTCAGTTACACTGACCTTTGAAGTTGTTCAAGAAAAAATATACATTAAACTAAGGTGCGAATTGTATGTAAAACATTATTATTAAAACAATATTCCCAGGGCAAGTAATTTAATCTGTAGTTAATTTCAATCAAAGATATTTAAACATTCTATTTGCGCTAATATTATAACTCAGTTTCAGAAAAAAAAAATTATTTACATAAGAGTTTAAGTAATTACAAATCTCGATCATTTTAGAATAAAAACGAATAATCTAAATTTACAGGGTTTGTCCAAATGTTTCACTAATAACAAGTTATTTACAAGTAACAAGGCGTTAAATTCTAAGTGATATTTTTTGGTAAAACAATGGCTTAGAGTTAGTTAACGCGATATAATACTGTTCAGCGGTATGGCTTTGCCAATAACTATATCTCTACTGAAAAGCGTTATCTTCTCTATTGTGAGACTTTCGGGAGATCCAAACATAATGTATATAATTTTAATGAAATATTTAACTGGTGAAACCGTGAGGGCGAAAAATGCGCATCTCTTACAGAAGGTTCCCAAATTCAAACATGGCGACACGTAGGTATATAATTTTTCCATAAAAGCTTCCAGTGCTTAATTAATATTAACTATGCCCTTTACGGTGCAGGAGAACGTAGTGATAAAACCTGCCGATCCCTTGAAAATTCCTGGAATATTTTTAATCTCCCAACCCGCATTCCCACGTCTATACCTTATCTCAGCTGCAATCCTCCTTTCAAGGTGAGAGAAGACTTGCGCAGCAAAGCTAGATGGTATGGCTGCTACTTTTTTATGAAATTGTCGAAATGGGTAATCTAATTCAATGAATGGATTAGCGCAAAAGTCCACAAGTAGATTTAACATTTTGATTGACTTGAGCGTAATTTAATCATGGATCAAAATAAGAATCTCGTTCAACGGCAATTATATTTACTATTGACCGGACATTTAAATAAAACGATGAATTCTAAACGCTATTCATATAATATATTATATGGAAGATATTTTAAAAAGTTAATTTTGCACGTTTTAATTAAAGTGAACAATGTCATGCTTGTAAAAATAAAAAATCATACATGTTATCCATAGTCATTCAATAGTGCATACATCAGTTGTCATAAAACTGTCAACGTGATAGATTTACATGGGGACCAATTACAAGATAGATAGACACTATGCGTGACATTATTTTGTGTTTTATGTATAAAATTTTTAACCTGTTATTATATTGTTCGAATAAGGCCGTTTTTATTGCAATTCACATAACCGCGAAACGCATTAATGAAAAAAGTTTATTTCCTGTCCTGGGTTCATAACTTACTATATAATATTTCGACCCTACTGTGTCCTTAAAAAATAATTGGTTATGTTATGAATAAATCAGAAATTACATGATTAGAAATATTTATTATGATGGTTTAAAAAAAAAAAATCTATTTTCTATAATTTAAGATGCCTTCTTTTATAAAATGAAATGATTTGTTATACGTAATTTTGAAAGTTTTTTCTAAAACAATTAGTGGCTCGTTACCTTTTATGTGCAGGCCCAGTCTTGCCTTTACTATTTTACCTAATAGATGGAAGGAAGTAAGTTAATTATGTATGAGGATATCAAATATTTAAAGGTTACCAATTTATTTATGACATTGCAGACTAAGTCCGCTTTAGATAGCACTTTAGAACATAGTAAAAAGGTGTGCAATCTACTTGTTTCATATTAGATTAAAAATTGGTTCAGGAAAAGGGTAAACTTATGCGTTCTACGTATTTTGTACTGCATCAAGTACTTCTCATACCTTAGAAATATGGATTTCAAAAAGATAAGTTATATTTATAAGGACAGCCTGCCTCAGGTTGCGATTATCATCAGGCAATATTGCGGCCTTTCAATCAATAAAAAGTGACTTCTGAAGTAGCGGATAATTAATTTTGAACGATTACAAACAGGTGAAATCTAAAGTGCACGTAGTAATGCGTAATGATTATGGAAATTATTTTAAAAATCAATTATATGTGTTCGAAATGGTCACCAACCTTTTTTAGGTGTTTAACCAAAGATGTAAAAAGAGTTGGAAATTGTATAATATATATATTAATATTTATGCTAGATTATGATTGTGTATTATCTCCTTAATTTTGCGGCTTCAATAAATTATTAATAAAGTCTATAACTACGTTTTGTGAATATAATTGTTTAGACACAAATATATCACTATCACATTAAAGGCTTATGATTATTAAAAGGTTTCAGTAATATTCTGTTTATATGAAGGAAGAGAAATTTACTGTTCAATTATCGATATTATATCTTTTAGTAAAAAAAACATTGTATGTTATAACAAAAGTTCCAAAGGCATGCAAAATCAAAAGAGAGGTTTTTTCGCTTGTATAAAATTTTTATTAGCATATTGAATTTGTTTAATGTTTATGTTTATATAAAGCTATATATATAACAAATAAGCTATGTTTAGGATTACATTTCTTTTTTATTTTATTTTTAACTCGTCTATTAGAATAACAGGAATATATTCTTAATTTTATGATATGGAAAGTGCATACTTTTAAAAAATTTATTATCAAGCGAAATGCTAAAAAGTTGTCCCTCTATCTTCTTTCTATTATCCTATTAATCTCGTTATCATTAAAATTGCACTTTTTTATAACTTATTAGATGTGGAAATAGATGTTATTATTACATATTTTATATGCTTACCATAAGATTTATTTCACAACGTAGATTATAGGACAAACATTGTTTTTCTTTTAATAAATAATTAATATTAATGCCAAAATAATTATTCTGTTATAACTATTTAAGAACTTTCCTTATTTACATTTAAGTCATGTTCTGAATAGGCAGTATTCAGTCTTGAATGACTTTTAAAACCACAAGTTAAATGCTTTAACAAATATTTTTATTTCACGCCTTTTACACTGAAAAGAAGGGTATAGAGGCAGGGCAGTTAAGAGGACGTCATTAATTATGAGAGCTTGCACCGTTAATAGAGTTCACCTAAATACTGTGGAAATTTTTTGTAAGCTTCTGCGCTATAACATATCAAGGTGTAAAAACAATTTAAATGATCACGTATTTAATGGATACTTCGCACAAATATACTGTTCCAAACAACGATCAGATTCGATATTATACTAAAATAATGGTATTATCATTTAACATTCAAATAAAAAGCTGCCTAATTACTGTTTGTAGTTCATCAAGTTTTATGAATAGTAAAAAACCTTTAATATTTTTTTTGCAATATTGTAAGACAACTTTGTTTTCTAAAAATCTACTAATACTTAGTGGAAATGAATAATTTTAAAAATGTAAACTGTGAACTGAAAGTAAATCGATGTTGTTATAGCGTTTATCATTCTAGTTTAATTCATATTACGATATTAATTACCTTATAATATAATTACATTATAAATTTGAAATTATATTGTTGAAAAATACTATTTGTCCAGATCTGAAATATAAAACATGCAATTATGATGTGTATATCCAACACTATAATTAGTGAACGTTTAGAATATAAGCAATAATTACAAAACTGTTTGTGATATAAATTGTCATAAGACTTAAAATTAATAGTTTGTTACTGTTACGTGATATTAACAAGATAGTGTGGTCAAGCGTCCTTGCTAAACTCGTTTGAAGTTATGATTGTTACTATAGTAATAAAATAAGGTAACATACAATTATGGTGTAAGATAATATTTCTCTGCGTTCTCTCAAATTTATAGTATTTTCTTAATTTGCTTAATTTTTTATAATTTACTTTCTTTATCAAAGCATGCTCATGTAAGTTAAATATTAATTATAAAATGATAGTATATTTTATCTAAATATGTAGATAGCCTGATATCTTTTTATTTCCTACATAGGTATATTCATAATATTTTACTTTGTATTAATGCTAATGTGATTGTTAAGGTAAGTGTTCTGTATTTGGATTCGTCTATTAAGGATCATCATTGTTGTATTTTTTTAAAAATAGCTGGTAAATATATTGTATCTAAATTAGCGTACCTTTTGTTTTAAAATGTTCGTTTAATAAATGTATTTTATAAATAAATATTGTTTACTTTTCTTAATATAATTTATAATTGGATCAACAGTCTTCATTTTCCTAGCAGTTATTCCCGGTCTAGGGGCCGCTTTCAGGCTAAACTGCTTCCACTTTGCACAATCTAGTGCATCCACTTTTTGTAGTCCGTTGGAACGCATGATTGAATCCGCAATATCAAGCCAACATTTTTTCGGTCAGCCACGTGGTCTATGGCCAGAAACAGGCATGTTGAGACACCTGTAACCCACATAGCTCTGGGGATGTCGAAGCACATGACCAAACCAGCGAACACGCGCTTCTACGGTTTTGTCGTCAATATCTCTCACGCCAAGACTTTCGCGATCGTACTGATTACGTATTTTGTCCAGACGCGTACCACCGCACATCTATCTTAACATCTTCATTTCATTGGCGTGGAGTTCGCGAATATACTTTGTTAGCGATGGCCACTTCACTCCCATAGAGCATTACAGGTTTTATTATGCTCTTGTATACTAGTCCCTTTAAGCGGGGAGGAGCCTTAGGATCGCAGGTCACAGCCGTCAATTCTCTCCATTTAGACCACCGACCACGCAGCCGCTACTCTCGACTTGACTAGGACTTGTTGTAAACAACAAATCCTATTTTTTTGGACGCGATATTCACCTAATATGCAGGGGCCATCCAAAATCAGTCACCAATAATATTTTCTAATAAACTAAAATAATAAACAATAAAAGTCAATTTAATTGAAAATCATGCTGGTTAGCAAGTGCTAGAGTTTAAGGTCAAAAATAATAATCACTTAGATTTTAATAACTCATTTTATTTATAAAATATTTGTGACAAAATTTATTTATTATAAGGTACAAACAGGACACATATTATTAACATAATTGGATAAATCTTAGTCTAGCCGTAAGAAGACATTCAAAATCACAAACAAAAATTTGATATACCAAAAAGTAATTAACATTTCAAGAATTAGGCGTTACTTTGCGGTTCTCCATAATATACGTAAACATTCCATTTTTTTACGGCGAGACCAAGCAGATTTTCTTCATAACATTGTTTATATGTTAGCTACATACTTTAGGAAATTATGCATAGGTATATTTAACAGTTGTTTCCTTGACTATATTATATGGTCCACAGTCAATAGTGTAAATAAAGGGCAAATTAATCGAAACAACGGTTGACACAAATACTTAAATATAGTTATAAAACAATAATTAGATTATGTACAAATTTAAAAAGATTCGTATGCATTCAATAAATAATATGCTTGATTAGACAAATACTTTATGTGTTTAATATGCTTTATGTAAGTTTAATGATTAAAAAAAATGAAAATATAATAAAATCGCTATACTTTTACTTATTGCAATCGTATCATTAGGTAACTCTAAAGTTGCACCTGATCGATGTTAATAAAAACATGATATTTGCCTAACCATGCTACCATAAGTAAAGAAATAATGCAAAATAAGTTTGTCCAGAATCAAAAGTAAAAAAAATCTTCTTTATATGAGATCGTATTTTTTATAGAACTTTTATGTATAGTATACAGACAAGGACTTCTAACGGTGACTTATTTATATAATACAGACACAGACATTCATTTCCAGAAAACCAATCATCGACATATCTATTTCGCCCAACTGCTAATATAACTCAAAATAAACATTTTACGACATTAATTATAACTTAACATGATTTTTCAAACCTTCCTTTTAATAAAAATGTGTTTAGCCCCAATTTTAGTCATTAACATAACACATTACAATGACAAGACAAATATAGGTTATAATGATATTAGGTACCAAAACATTCCCTTCCAAAATTCCACAAAACAGATAAAACAGTTAAGACAATATCACCCTTTAATTGTTTAAAATAGAAAAAATATATAATGATAAATGTAGAGAAGACAATCCGTTTTCATACATGATACACGCAGAATTCGTAAAAACACATGAACAAACCACCGCAATGCAAGCAACGCAATGCTTTGCGATTTTGTCGTAGAGTCTATCCCATCATCCGTCCATCCGTTGATGCTTGGGTTGCGGGGCGTAACGATTGTTGAGTTTGTGATAGTGAACGTGTGTAGTGTATTTTGGTATTTTACATTTTGTATTGTGGTAGCGGTGGAGGAGGTTTGTGCATATGTTTTTACGAATCCTGCATGTATCAAGTATGAAAACGGATTGTCCACTCTACATTAAGCATTATGTATATTTTCTATTTTACTTCATCGCAGATTATAGCAAAATAACATTATTTTGCTATAATCTGCTATTTGCTGTTATTACTTTTGTAGAATATCACCCATTTACAAATAAAAAAATGAATAAATTAACGACCCACATAGAAATCTCTCATCAAATTTACACGATATTGCAAATAATTTATTGGTGAGTTTCAATGAAAAGTTAAAAAAATTGTGTTACTAATGAACCAAAGCTATTAATTAAAGCTATTATACATTTATTAAAGCTAATTGCTAAATATAAATAGCTGACAATTCCAGTCAATGAAATTATGTATAGTCAATTAACACATATGATATACTGATTAGATTAACACCACGACATCTATTACATTATACATTTCTAATATAAGGTAGACAAAGGTAAGAAAGGTATGAAGAAATTTAGTGGACAGGAAACGCAGTAAATCGCATTTTTGTAATGGTTAAATATTTAAAAGATATATTATTACAAGTTCGTTGGCTTAATTTTTAAACCTATTTTCTATAGTATTTTTTCTATTGTATTCTATAGTATTTATTTATATAGAACGGAAACTAAAATATTTAAAATTTTAAAAAAGATTACAAGTCAATCCAACATTATTCATATTCTATAATTATTTTTATTAATAACTAGTAATGTAATGTAAACCATTACGTCGGACCACTACGTAAGATACTTGAGTGTTTTAACTCGATAGGGTATTATAAAAAGTATATAAAATAGTGTATACAATAATTATACAAAGTCACAATTTATTTTCTTTACGACTAAGACTTTTTAGGTTATCTATCGATATCAAATTTTCAATAGTGGACAACCCGTAAAAACTTCTATAAAATATGCAATATTAGTTTCATCAGCATTGTGATGGCATATTTTATGAATCGATTATCATATACTACATAGTACATTTAGTATTATTACATCAATATCAAAATACTTTAACATAAAAATAGAATAACGATTTAGAACAGATAAAGGGGACTTAATTTACTAATTAACGGTTACCTGAACGCACAAATAACTATTTCTCAAGTTTGGTAATCTTGCAAAATTGCATATGTAACCAAAAATAAAATTAGAGACTTGGATATTTTATTTATAGGTGAAAAACTACTATATAAATGATAACACGAATAATGACAAATAACCAAAATATTATATAGGTACATATAAAATATATACATATAAAGTAAAGATGAGTTGCAGCCTGTTTCTAACCCAATGCTAGGCAAAGGCCTTCTATCTCCTATTTTTTTCATCTTACACATATTCCAAGGGTATCATGAGATATGTGTAATGTAATAAACTATTCCAAAGATATGATTTTCTAATTGATAATATAATCATTGGCGCCTGCCCGGGGTTGTATGCCATGACCCGTTGATATATGTATTTCATGGTCTCACCGTTCAGCTATCAAGGCAGTATATAGAAGGTATGATAACATATACTACAGAGTATATACATAATAGACCCATTATGACTCTTGTCTGTTTGACGACCTTACTAAAATTACTTTTAACAGTAATTTTAAAAACTCTCAAGTCACTAACTTAAAAGTTATTAGTTACATTATGTTGAATCTACTACGACTTTAAAAGAGAATATGTTAGAAGCTGGTCTATATAATGTTTCGCTTCAATTCAATTGTTTGACTTATGGAAGCCCAATGATAATAAAATTGTCCTAAAAATGTATAAATCGCTACAAAACCGGACGAACACAAAATTTAAGGCACGTTTGGAAATGCCACACTAGTCGCAGGCCACATTGATAAGTACAAATAACGTGCAAAATAGGAAAATATAAATAAAAACAAAAACAAATAAATCAATGAACATATTTATTTTATTTAACTTTAATCCAAATAAATTATTTTAATAATAAAAGCTCAATAATTATGCTTGTAAAACCATTTCATTATTATAATAGAGTGCAAGTAACGATACGGATAGTTGTGATATAATTATTATTATCAGTTTAACTTGCTCAACAATATATTTAAACTAAGCAATTATACGGTAAAAATAATATTTATCATGACCATATTTATAAAACTATATAATCCCCTCGTACCACCAAAAACAAAATTAAACTACATACATTTGATCAAGTCAAGGGTTTAGTAAAAATCAATCGTATCACATTTAATATCCAATCATTTCGCGACTGTTGATGATACTACATAAACTACACAATTTTCATATGGAAATATATATGAAATTCAAGATATTTATATACATTATCAGGCATACATATGTCCAAACTGAATATTATACGTATTAGGGTTAAATATACATATTAGGGTGCAGATTATTTGAGACTAAACAATTACCGCAGTAAATCACAATTTTATGTTACAGATACATAATTTCATAGAAAAAAATTTACTACTCCATAAAAGTTTTAGATAATTCAATGCTCAATAAGTGTTTTGTCATTTTTTGATGACCTTAATCTGTCCAAGATCAATTTTTATTCTATCTCGGTAGTATAGATTGAAAGTTCTTTTATGATTTAGCTAACTATTATGCTTTACGCGACATTATCATTAAGGAAGACAAACAATTAAAAAACGACACCAAGATTCTCGTTACATAGCTAGTTTATAATAGTATATAAGTCACGACGCATTATCTTAGTCCATCACACTTTAATAAAAACATAAAAAGTTGTTATAAATAAGATACAGATATAGCATAAAATACATGGTATTTGACTTAAAACAAATCGGATGCAATGGGGTCGAAAAGATTGTTTTAATTTGATATGAAATATATCTCTTGCATTAAGAATGTACAAGAAGACTATAGATTACCTAAATTAATAATTGTAAGCGATTTAATGACAATGTAAAATTTATAGTGTTAACCGAAGAATATAATAATAAAAAGTAAATATATCAAAGGAGTAACTAAATAGTATCGTTGTTTGTTTATTAATTAAATAACACCCCCAATACACTAATTATGTTTACAGGGGCTGAGTGTCTTAGTGAGCATGTGCTATTGAATAATGTAACGGTAATAATTTTGGTGCGTACTATTTACAAAATAGCAAACAGTTAAATAATAACGTATAGGGCAAGGAAAGGAAAGCGAATAATAATAACTAATTAAATATATGAGTTTTATCATCGTGAATTATAGCAATATAATTATATCATTTATTTTGTACTATAAAAATTTGCAAAATAAATTGTCTGTTTTTGTAATTGTGATTCTTTTAAAAAACATTAGAATATTTTTAAAATTTTTAAGAATATTGTCACTTGGTAACATTTTGTGCATATCAAGCAAAAAATATAATGAAATAAATTAGTTAGTTTTTTTTTAGTTGGACCTTATAATGCACGAGACAAAAATAAAATTGAGGACAAACTAAGAACACCCTAATAAACGTACCAAAAAATATTGTTACGTTGTTAAGCCATAAAGATTCTACTGTTAACCTATTTTAAACTTACACCGTTTTGTGATCAACACAAGGCTATAACTATGTGCATGCCAAGATATAGCAGGAATAAGAATACAGAAAAGTAAACTGCTATAAGTAGTATATTAAGTACTGGCTGCCTTACAGACTTAGGTGAGAAATAGGACGTCACTCTAGAATTGCCATAGACATGTTTCACTTTTTAGTTAAGTCAATTTTTAGGTTTATTGTAAGCTCAGCATTAATTTTAATACATATTTGAGGTGTATTACGGTACGGTTTAAGTTCACTGCCAATTTAGATGGCTGTCTATGATATAGTTACAGTGTATGCTAGAAAATCGTCAACTGCAAATGGCTGACAATAACATTGTCCCACTATTCTCAGTAATATGTCATTACTCTGTAATCCCTTGCAACGAATCTTATTTTATAAATTATGTAATGTAATGTAATATGCTTTAAAAAAATTGGTAAAAAAAATTGTCATCTTGAAGACGGCCTTATTATTTTATATAGTTATACTTAGATTTCCAAATTCATTTGTAGTTTAGACGTACAACTATAATGAACGGTCAGTTGTGTAAATGGGTTAAATTAAATTCTGACCTTGCACTAGACTAGACGAAATTGTTATGGTATATTTTTGTATGTAACGTTTGCAAGAATTATCTTTTGGTATTCGTCGCAAAGATAAATATTCCCTTCCAAGAGTAAAGTTTACGACAACCATAGTCCTTGGGGAAAGTTTAATACTATTGAAAATAAACTAAATATACTTGATTTACTATTTTGAGTTTCGAGTTTAAAACTATGTCAAAGTTTTAATAATATGTTTTACATTATTAAAGGAACATTCTGACGATGATGACTTAAAAAAACAGTATGTGTTTCAAAATATTTCTAACGCTTAATAATAATTAATAGTGAGATACTTGTGATTAAACATCGCATATACGAAAGAATATTACAAAAAAGTTCCCTTGATGGTTTATCTATTACTCAATTACACCATTGCAGGTTTTTAAGTAGCGTCAATATGAGTAATTTAATTATTATGTATTTCATTGCAGCAGTAGATAAAAGTGTGCTAGATTTAGCACAAATCTACTTTGTCAACATATATCATAAAATAAATTAAATTGATGTCAATAACATTTAAATAACATATCATTATATTTATATTGAAAATCGAAAATAATATTGTAAGAAATATCAAATTATTGTTTCTTAAATTATTATTTGATTGTTCTATCAATTCATGTCAATATATGTAAAACTACTTATAAAATGTAAACACACGTAACATAAATGTAAACACACGTAACATAAATATAACGCACAACATCAAAATGGACTGGCAAAACTTGGATTGAAGTATTCGACTGTACTTCGTGACTTACTGGAAGTAAGTCCTTTTGAATTATAAATTATAATCTTTATTACTAAATTGCATTTAGGTTCCCAAAAGTAGATAGTACATATTTTAGGAAACGAGTGTATACATAATATAAGTATTATATTATATTCATATGTCCCAACTTTCACTTTGATAGTTTGCTGATCACTCGTATTAATGCACCGTTTTCATCCTTTAATCGCTGGTTTTCCGCTAACAGTGCCTGTTGATTCTGAAAATATATTGGATACAATTAAAACTAAATTTTATCTTGCACTGACACATTTTTTTGAGTAGTCAGAAAATATATTCATATAATGTGTTCTTCTGAAGTCGTCAAAATTCTCGCAGATAAACAAGTTCTTTAATTCGTTTTTGCATAAAAAAATCTAGTGGAGAAACATTACAAAACAATATTTTAATTGCAGTTATAATCCTGGCCCACTTCTCTCTTAGTTAGGTACATTATAATAAAGAATATTATAAAAAATATTTATATCTGCTAATTTATATAAAGTAAGAGCATAGCTTATTGTATGATAATATGACGCTGTATAATCATAACAAAAAAGTAATGGGCATCTTAATAAACGAAAACTATTTAACTTTGAATAGTTAGGATGCAGAATCCAAAAAACTACAACTATATCGATAGCCAATCCATCGCATTATGAAAAAAGGTCAATCGATCTCTATTTAATATGAAAGGCTATAATAATCATTGTAGGGATCTATTGTTTTAATAAAATCCTACGCAAATAAACTTATATTAATTTAAGATATGTATAAATAAATCGCTGATATTTTTGCAGCACGTATACAGTATAACTTAGCTACTCAGCTGAGCAAGTGGCTAGTTACAAAATATAGTAACCATAAGAAAAAATTACAATCTTATAAAAATGTTTAAGATGATTTTCTTGAGCGAAGAAACAAAGTTACAATATTATTTGTACCTAAACTAACCAATAGTGTGAAATAATGGCACTGTAGTTACATTGGCCATGCTATTTTAAGGATATGTTCAATCTTATAACGTTTTATTTACATACTGGGAAATTTTAATTTATTCTGATTATTATGCAAATAGTATATTAAACCGTTAATGTTGAGAGATTGAAATATTAAAAGGGTGTAACGTGATATGTTAAGTGTTCGTTTGTTCTAAATGGGACAATCATGCAACATCATAACAACAGTTTACGGGCACAACTTTCCAGATAAGTTATTATAGGCCATTACAATAAAGGGATAGCTAATATATGTTTTTTCTAATTTTGTACTATACTAATATATAAAGATTTCTGACCGTGGACAGTAGTATAATAACATAAAAATCAAAGTTTTCAGTAGTTATATTAAGTTATAACAATGACCAAAAAAAGTCTGAATGTAAAGAATTTTTCGACAGGAGGATACATAAATGCATTATTAAACGGTACGTTGAAGCAGGATATGAAAGTCATAACTATTAAAATACTATGAGGGCCTAATGTGACTAATGGATAGTGGTAAAAGGTAATAATGGCATAACAACATTATCCGGCAAAAACGAAGTGATCGGACTACGCGAAGCAAATCGTCGAGGATATTCGTACCATGTTAGACACTTATCAAACATGCTTGCCATAGCACACAGTTAATGTTGCGGTGTTGCGATCGTGGCGCATGAGACACTGAGTGGCGCAGTCATAAATCCCCAATAAAAGTTAAGTCAATGTGGTTTGCTATATGGACAATATCAGCTCATTGTTTTAATAAATATTCGACAGCCTATCAGTTTTTACAAAGTGCAACATCTGCAAATATTTCTCCTATATATTAGAAACATATAAATGTTTAAATAGAGTTATTTTAGTATAAACTATTATAGAATATGTCAGGTTAAGGGCAAAGGTTATAAGAATTATCACATTTTTATATGGTAATGACTAAGTTGTAAAACTCTTTACACTTAATAAATGTTATGATAATTTTTAAAGTGATGTTCATTCACAGTATAGTTACCACAATTTTTATATATGATTAATTTCTAAACTGTGCGGTATAATTTTTTCTTCTGAGTGAGTTGAGAGACTTTAACAGTAATTCTGAATAGATTTCCATTGCTTGATTATCGAGTGAATAAAAGAGCAGAATTTGATTATCACGCTCGAAGACCTTTCACGACACAAGCGAAGAGTTATTCTATCGTTTTTGATACAAATATGACTATGCATTTCTTAAAATCACAATTATGATATTAAAAAAATAGATAATTAATAGCACAAGTTCTCAATCGATAGATGTCAACTAATTTTAGGTATAAATTAATGTTGTTAATAAAATTTATATTCTTAAGATTAAAGAATTTGAAGGGCTAATTTTGTAATGTTGAATTCTATTTATTTAAGCACATAAAAGTTGGGAAGAGAATTTCCAGACTACGCCGCAAAGTGCCGCCACGGAGCGAATGCTCAATCAACACATTTACCTATTTGGCGGCAGAGTTGGTCAATTTGCTGACCACCCGCGTTAGAGCACGGTTCTCAGCCCTCAGCCTTTCGTTCTCGGCTTTTAACTTTTGCAATTGCTACAAAACGAACGGCAAGATTATATCGTCGTCATGCAATCTGTGGCAACTTAAGTGCCATTTAAAAATTCGTTATCAAATCAAATGGACATGATAAACTTTTCCTCGCATAAGGGAAATTACAATTGGAAGTGGCACGATGAAAATCTCTTTTGTATGTTACGTAGGAATAGAATAATATATATACCATAAACAATATTACTCCATAATAATATCTTTCATCGTTATCTAATTTTAAAAATCGGATTTCCAAGTCTTGTATTTTCAAATTACAAGTATTCAATTATATTGTTGTACTTTTGATATAACCTTTAGCTCATAAAGTATTCCTAACTCGATAGCCATTAAACAATTAAGTTTTTTGAAATCCTCTCTGGCATTTCGGCACAGAGAATTATGAGAGCTAAAAAAACATAATACTTAAATTTTCAGCCATTATAACACATAACTTTAGATCTAATTTTAGCATTCGATCCCACAATATACTCGTATTCAAATAATTTGGTTGCATTGTGTAGTGTAATGTATGATTTTTGGTAAAGCATAATACTGACCCTTACCTTCAATTCTTCTTCCATTTCAGATAATTTTCTCTCCATGGCTCTCTTTTCCCGCTTCTCTATCTCAGAGAGTGAATTTTGATTCTGTAACACGCAATAAATATTTAATTACATACATTGAACCATTTTTTGTTTATATTTACAAATATTTTACCAAAATAAAAATAATAAACAATAGGAAGCGCTGTGTTTGCGCAGTGAAAGAGCACTGTGATTTTCACTTAGTATCACGATTATACAAGCACTTTTTCCTGTTAGCAATTGATGTAAATTTAGATTAAAAATATTCTTTATTAAAATAAACTTATGAACAAGTGCCTTTGAATCGCTAATTGTACTGCTGGTTTGAAAAATTGCTTCCGAAAAATGTTTATTATATAGATTATTATTTTATTATGCTATTTCATATAATCTCTATTTCGCAAAAGAGCACAACAAATCGCCGTGCAATATATTTAGTTATTTGTGAATGAATTTGATTGTATATCATATATATTTGAATATGTTTACAATCATTATTGACAGTCGCAGTTGCAAAAACATGAAACCAATAAATTTTTACCGATATAAAAAAAAATACAACCCGAAGAACGATGAACATTTGATGGACAGTTACACGATTCAGATAAGCCAATCTGTCAAGTGACATCTGCGAATGTAATTAGTGTTTAGCAGTGGGCGGAGATTTGTCAAGCGTTTTAAAATAAGGGCGCGTATGTATGAAATTACGAGTTACAAGAGTCATGGTCGTGAGCCACGCGCCAAACACGTAGACCGCGTATTATAGTGCATGCTTATTGTATCTTTGTGTCGGAGTAGATAATTACTTTGTAACTAACTAAATTTAGTTATACGAAACGATAATCTAATCGAAAACACACTACTATTTATTTCATGACAAGAATCACAATTTATCACAAGAAACAATTAAATTATCTATGAGTGTGTGTGTATGTCTATTTCCTTGAACTTTTCGCGAAGAGACTCAAATATCCTCATATTATAGTTGGCCCGTATAGCTCTTTCTAATATCTGCCGCTTTAAACCACATAATTATTCCACATGACATAATGCTTTATGTTGATTAATGCTTATGTTGCAATAACAATGAATTTATTTTATTTCATTTTAAGTATTTCTGACACATATTATACATGGATTTTACTTTTTAACCTCTTTCTCTTTTTATTATAGAAAGTCTTATAATATCGACATTATCTAAATACTCTTAAATAAACATTGTCACTTAACCATTATTAAGTGATTCTATAATTTAATCAAAATAATAATAATGAACCTAAAAATTACGAAACGTATAATGTACATATTTTTATAGCTATGCAATTATACCATATCAAATCTTAGCCATCCAAATAAACTTTCGCATGCATCACTGAAGTATACAAAACAGGTTGTCACACACTATATTATTATCTACAACGATACCGAACATTAGTTCTGCGTACCACTTGTGTAAGCCTGGTAATGGTTGCGCGAGCATCACGAAGTTGTTGCTCTGACGTTGTCAGCAACGAGCGAAGACGCCGGACCTCGACTTGTGACGCTTCGTAAAGTGCTTTGTAGTCTGGTTCCTCGCCGTCCTCCGTACGCTCACCGCCAGACTGTGACATAAGAATTTGTTAAAAAAGAGTAATAAGAACAATTATATTGGATACTTTCGTATTGATAGTGATGATACGGTCATTAGACCTGTCGTAATGTATGGATAAGAATGTTGGGCAATAAAAGAAAAGGATGAAAGAAATGTGCATGTGAATGAGATGAGAATGTTTAGGTGGATGTGTGGTGTGACAAAACTTGATAGAATACGCAATGAGTATATCAGGGGAAGTCTGAAAGTTGCGCCCATTACAGAAAAGATAAGAAGTGCGAGACTAAGTTGGTATGGTCATGTAATAACGAGGGATGAAAATTATGTGACCAAAAGAGTTTTAAATATGAATGTGGATGGATGTATGGCTAGGGGGAGGCCGAAAAAAAGATGGATAGATTGTGTTAAAAATGATATGCATGTTAAAGGAGTGGCACCAGAGTTGACGAATGATAGAAGAAAGGAAGAAGAAGACATATTGTGCCGACCCCACTTAGAGTGGGATAAGGGTAAGAGAATGATGATGAATGATGATGACTTTCGTATTGATAGCATTACAGATAGTGATTGAAGATTAGACTCTTTCGTATGATGAGGATACGACGGTGTCAGTACTTAAATAACCCGCTGGTAAGCCCTAATATCGAACATTACCTAACGTTTTAGGATGAAGGCACAATGCAGTCCTTTGTCCCCGGCAATTCTGCTATCTACTGATTTTGGCAACAGTAGATTCTGCGCGGTTTTTGAAAAGCAGAAATGTAGCTACCAATCTTAACAATTTGATGCTAAGCAGTGTTACAGCTATCTTAAACGTCACGTTTTCTCTAAACACTAGTAGGAATTGTATACACTTTCTACTTGAAGAGCAGGATCGCATTCGTTACACTTAGAATGATTTTGTCGTATTTTGAGATGGTCATAAACTGTTTAAACACAGTCATCGACACATTTTGAAGAAATTATAGAGTCAAACATAAACAAAGTTTGAAAATGTATTAGTTGTATATAAGTAAGAATTTTTTATATAACGTAATAAATAAATATGTTACTATACTCATAAAAAAACATATAACCTACAAAAATCTATTCTCCTATGAATAAATAAATATATGGGATACCATATGATCCTTCGCCATGCCAAAATGTACTGTACGGCGATTCGAACGATCACGATTTATGTGCATTGGTATTATATGTCACAATCAAGATTATTTATTTATTAGTTAACTAAGGTGATGCAATCTATTATATCCCTATGCGGTTAGTTTGTCCCGCTGTGCCGAAGTTGTGTGGTCTTGACACAGATGTAGATATGAAAACATACGGGTCAGAATATAAAAGCAGAACAAAAAATAATTTGAATTGAATTGAAAACTAATTTTTAACATACCACATACAAATAAGCTTTATCACTAGGAATACGAGACAAACAATAACTTCACTGTATTCTTTAATACAATTTAATGTAATAAATACAGATAAAATATAAAAGAATTTAGGATAAAAGAAAAATCTTTATGAATTTAATCACAACAAAATTTTACATTTATAAAGATTTAAGATTGAAGAGTAAAGGTCTGTCTTGAATACTAATTAGTTTTAAGCTCGTATTAGTTTTAAAAAGCAACATACACAATACCCATCTGAAGCAAGAGAAGTGAGACTCAGTGAACGTGAGTTGGGTGTTAATACTGAGTCAAGAGAGGTAAGCGAACGCGATCGCTCCTTGTTGAGATCGCCCCTTCGATTCGTCGATCGAGATTTTCTTTCTGGTCTCAATGGCGGGACTTCTGTTTCCTGCGGTATTTCTGCCACAACTTTGACTGGTGGTGGCACAGGTTTTGGCTTAAAGTTCTTTTGGCTAGCTAACAACTTTTTATCTAATTTTTTTAACACAGGCGTCATCAAATTTAAAGATCCTATAGTAGCTCCACTTAAATATACACCACCATATCCCGAACTGGTACCTCCATATATACTCATGTTCGACGGTCGGCCCAAACCCACCGTATAGGGATTATAATTTCTATATGTACCAGGACTGTAGACATTAGAATAACTATTTGAATAGAGATTATTATATTGTCCGGAAATCATGGAACCCAACATGGTCGGTGAAGAGCCATAATGTGTCGTGAGACTGCGTGGACGCGAAGAATATCTGTCATGTTTTCGGCTCATCTTCGTTCACATCACAATAGTATTTATATACGTAAAGGTAGACGCGTGTCCGTAACGCGGTTGCAAAACACACTGAATGTTTTCCGCGACTTATAAATCTAAACATAGTGAAAATATTGTTAACTCCCACACCAAACACTGGTTCATACATTCGTGCGAGCGAGACACGAATTACGTCAGCAAATAATCATAAGAGAGGGCAATATTCAACAAGACACGTGAAGAAATCATCACCTGTAAATAAAACAAAACTGCCGTCGTATGCGGGAAAGCGCGAACTCACGTCCTGAATACATTTGAAGGACAGTCACAAATAAATATTACATATTTTTCTATTATTAACGCGAGTGCCAGTCAATCGTTAATTAGTTCATCTCAATACGAGCAATATGATCGAAGGTCGTGTCTAACAGTTAATATGGGGCGTGTGTCCGCCACGTCATGCAGGTACGCACGGACTATAAATAAGCTTCTGCGTTTCTAGCAAACGAACATCTCATATGATATCAATCTTTACCGATTTAATATATTGTCATAAACAGCCATCCGGCGCAGATAAAACTAGCGCCTACAAGCAAGTGAAACAAACCATTTAAATATGAAAAAATAAACATCATTTTAATTTTAATTAGAATTTAAAATATTCTATTCTAGCTACGAAAATATATACTCATACATATATTTTGTCTTTTTACAGCTACACACAAAATTAAGAATTACTAGTATGTAAATGTCAATAAAAAAATATACGCCATAATTAAAATAATTTAGAAGTCAAATTTATAGAAAAAAAAACAGTTTCTAATGATATTAGAGCTAAATTTAAAATCTATTTTCAAGTTTACGCGGCTCTGGTTTAGAATTCTGTTGACCCAAATACTAACCTTAGTTTTAGTAGCTGACTGGAATTTTTAACGAAGCATTCGATAATTATATATATATATATATATATATATATATATATATATATATATATATATATATATATATATTGTAATTGAATTCCAAATTTGGCATAGATTTGCAGAAGAAACCATATAAATAAATTCAATAACAGTGATTGCAGTAAACGGAAATATTACAGGAATATTAGTGATTTCACATCGGAATCTGTTCGTTTATTGTAGTCATAATCAATCGCCATATATCAGCGATCTCATAAAAAAAATGCTTACTCAATAGTAATAATGTTATACATAAACATGCCGTTAATGTTAGATTTGGAATACGTTTACGTAATCACATTCGGCCTATTTCGCCAACACATGCACCATTGCGTAGCGTGGCATAAAAATTATTTATGCAAATTCTACGTTGATACAATTATTTGAACATTGTTATTCGAGCTATTTAAACATTACACAAATTGAATAACTGTGTTTTCTAAACAGTTAGAATTCATTTTAAAGAGATATATTATTGAAGGACTTGTATTGTTTCCTTAAATCACTTCTCTTTTATATTTATTTATAATATATAGTTTTATTTTTATTTTAGTCACCACATATTATAAAACAAAGGTAACGATAAACTCAAAAGTGACTGAATGTATTTTTATGAGGTTTTGTTCAATTGATTCATAAGGAAATAATCTAACTATATTCAGACTTTATGTTAAATCGTTGAAATATTTGTTGGTAATATAGGCCGACATAAAATCGTCATAAGATCGAAAACGCAGCCTACTGCCTATCACTTTGATATATAACATAACACATAATGGAGATATTCCTCCCTATACCCTATAGGGTATCAAAAAAAATCCGCTTTGGCCGATGCCAACGATAGATATCTATCTTGTACGGATTGATTACTACAGCATTATAACTTTTGAGAAAATAGTCACGTAAAATGCTGGAATTAGACAGTTATTGAAATGCTAAATAATGCTAAATAGCTAAATGTGTAGAATAGCATGCGTACATTAGCACGATACAATTAATCAATGGCATATTTCATGTAGGGAATGTAGTTAAGATATATTGCAAGAACTAAGGAAGTATTTAAAAAATAATTCGAATCAATTGAAAACAGTTTTAACTAATTTAAAAAAGTCCGGGTATGTACAATTGGATATTTCGTTGATACATGAGCTTACCGAAAGAAACCTAACAACCTCTACATATATTCTTTTGCCATTCTCTATCAAAACCATTTTTAAAGTACAATCCGTGATAGCCGAACGGTCTACCGCGGAGGTCAAACCCTGGGCAGGCACCAATGACATTGATGTTAATAATTTATTCTAAGCTTCTTAATCATAGAAAACATCATGAGGAAACTTGTATGATATATTTTAATTTCTATAGATATAGAATATAGATTCTTGGTATATGTCCGTATCCCTATCCGCATTGGACCAGCGTGGTGGGTGATCTGAAGCCGCTCTCTCTCTAAGGTAGAAAGTGGAATATATCGGAGCGGTTAATAAATAGTGTAAACCAAACTGAAGCCGAGTGAACGATATAAATAAACTTTGACGTCGGCTACAGAAACCACTTGATGGATGGATTAGTCATCAAGAGAACAGTTTATTTTTGTCTTTTATGCTGCAAATAAATTAGATATAATATAAGTATAATCGTTATTAGAATTGGTTTTCTGTATCAGACTCCTTTTAGTATTTATTTTAATTATTAAGTTTGATACTTGCTTTAATCCGCGATTAGAGAAACTATATCTAATTGCAAATGTAAAGTGTACTATCCGTTTTCAAGCCATATACAAGCAGGATTCGTAAAAAACATGCACTACGATCCAACACCACAGCCACCTCAATACGCACTAACCACGTTTACTACCACAATTTCAATAACCGTTTTATCCCGTAACCGAAGCATAATTACATTGATTCCACGACAAAATTGCAAATCGATCTATCATGGGACGGGCTATGTAAAGCGCATAGACGAGAGTGCAAAGGTGTGGTACGAGAGTAGAACTAAAGAGAGGTACTAGCATCTGAGTGAGGCTAGCTCACACTTTAGGATGATGTGTAGTGGAGGGCTGGCGGTATAACCAACAATTACGCTATTAGGAGTGGAGCGGAGCCACGAGGGATTACAGACGGTAAACTGAGACCTTGTCTTTCCCGTTTAAAATGTTTTGAAAGCTTGTATTTGCGGTACCTAGTCCGACCTACACGGTGGAAGAAACGTAGATTCGGAGGCACTTCAGCTTCCTCCAAAACGACTTCAAGAAACGCTTATAGAAATGAGCTATGGTGGAAACGTTGTGGTGCCTACAAAGGTCGACGTTTACCTTAAACAAAAAGACAGTCATATATCTGTCTTTGATACACAAAATTTATTATTTATAATTTATTAGAACTGTATTGATCTTATCTCTTCGGTGGGAACAATAATTGCTATTTATGCTCGTGACCACAAAACATTCAAGTGACAGATAAATGGCGTCTTTATATTTATGAGAACATTTTATTTCGATAAGATTACTGATTTCACAGACTTGGCAGAGATCAACGTTAAAATGGATTATTCATTTAAGAAAAAAATTACTTGTTACATACGAAAAACATTTCTATAATATAGAACACAATATTATTATTAATGTCAAATATTTATATTTGCAATATATTCATGTTTTCAATATAAAAATATCACTTAAATTAAGTAATGACAATACGCAATTAAAAGTACGTTTAAGTCTTCCGTAATAAGAATTCTGATGATTGCGTACGTCAGATGGACATCGGATGATATTATTGATAACTCAGTAGGTAAGAGAATAACGTTCCTGTATGCTTGTTAAATATGTAAGCTGTCGGTCCCGTAGAATATTACAAAAATCTGAAAATGATTTTTTACCCTAATGGTATTCATTCCTTTATCCTATCGTCACTCCACCCTTGCACATGCACCGATTAAACAACGTTTTTTTGGAATAATTTGTAGCCTATTTCCAGCCGTGAATGTGTGTCGGTATCTTATTCGGGGAACGGGCAGTCTCGAGAAATGTAAATACCTAGGATCGATCCCCAACTACCTAATTATTGTTTTTTTCGTTTTTGGGTTTTTTTTATTTTGTATAAAATTACCAAGCAAGGCTCGGTCAACCAGGTACTATACATAAATAGCCTAGGCCTGATATTTTCCATTAATTTATAATTTTGTAGTGCTACGATTTGACCACATGGATTTTACACAATTTAATCCACCACACTCGCTCACATAATTATCAACGTAATAACGCCGCAAAAAGAGCTTATGGTCTAGGATGGAATATACGTTAGGTAAATCCGGTATTTTTGACGTTTGTATTTCCAGTTATAAGACATAATACATTTATATCACAACAAATTTTTTTTTATTCAGCAGAAATTTAGAAATGCAATTTTATCGGCAGTTTTATATAACAACTCACCTGAACAGGTTCTGACTCCCCGTCACCTTCACCACCTCCTCCGCGATCATTAACAATATCCTAAAAGAATAAAATATTATTACATAATAAAGACACCTCATTCGTGAATATAATTCTAACTGTAACTATTAAATTTACATCCCACGCACTAACTTGAAACCATTTTTTCAAGACTATCTAGGGAAACTTGAAATCATGACAAACCCTTTTATGGTAAGTGCTAAAAATATATTCGGTAAATGCTAGATTTAATTTATGAGTCAGTAGAAAATATATTCATATAATTATCAAATTGGCGTCTGAATTTCGGTATGCAAGGAACTCCAATTTTAAATATATATTCAAATTTAGGCTTTAAATTTCGATTTTAGGGACTTGTTTATTTTACCGATATTAATTAATTCTTCGATTTAAACACACATTTAATATCGCGAAATCCTGCAGAAACAGTAAAAGATAACACGAATGGTATTCCTACGTTTTCTTTTTGGAGTTCTTGTCCAACACAACAAACTCCGCTAGCATTTGAATCAAGTTAACTAATAACAAATCAAGAAATGGAAATCAATACTCAGATTGGTATCTTTAAAATATCAAAATCGCCTAAAATTGAGATGTCTGATCATGCATTCAGTTTCTAAACAAATGAGGAACTCTATTAAATAAGGCACTTCACACTTACTTCCATATCGACGTGGCCAACCCCCGTAGAACGCCGCTTCGGCCGTCGCCTGCGCTGTATTACATTAAGCGCCGCTTGTGTGCTTGCAGGCGAGGAGGATGACTTGCTTTCAGAACTGCTTTCGCGTTCCTTTTCTTCTTCACCTTAATGAATCATAAATAAATAGGCTTATTAGTGTGGCTCCCGTGAGTAAAAATTATTTTTTTCTAGGTCACATTCATCTCTTACCATAAATGTCCCGGAAGTAAAATAAGAAATAGAAAATTCTAGAATATGGTGATTACCATTGGACCATTGAGTGATGGGTTTGGACTCTTCATGCTTTCTTTAGAGGTAAAGCGAGTCTCTTTGAATATTATAATGTTGCTATTTTTCTTTAATACATTTGCCATAAAAAACAAAGGTTCCAGCGGAATCGTACCCTTAATTTAGATAGGGATAAATAATAAACGAAATAGAATCAACTTGTAAGAACTATTTCACGGAGAAATTAAGAACCCGCCTATATGTTTACAATCATGGTAAATTATAAGGTAACACTAAACATATTAATTTTCTTACTTACCGATACGGCTCTCCTCCTTCGTCGGGGAGGAAGTGTTAGTGATAATAGTGGTGGATGTGGTGGTGGTATTGACAGTGGAGGCTGCAGGAGGACGACGTAACGTGACCGTTGCCTCAGCTGCGGTCGCCGCCGTCCGCGGTGATGATCGGCCAGCATCTTCCAGCTCGAACTGATTTCATATATATTGCGATATTTATATTACGGCATTACCTTAGAGATATATGTCATAAAAAACCATAACGTTTGTATTGGAACGATAAAATGATGGCAAATATTTACTATTTGTCAGCATTTTACGGTTTTTATTTTCTAGAATACGTTCGTTACTAAAACAATCTCATTGTAGAGGTGCTAGTGCTCCCTATTCTAGACGCAAGACTAGAAAAATATGATGGCTATTACATATGGTAGTACTCTTTGATGAATTTTTAAGCCATGTTTGTGACAGTCTAAGCTCCAGATTCAAGTTTTAACGTTAACAAAAATCAATACTTCACAACTCAAATAAATACAGCCAAATTATAGTTTGCATATTAAAAGTAGCGCGGAAAATGCGTATCTACAAAAAATTTAATTTTAGAATTACGGAAGTACGATTCAAAAGTGGAAATCACCTTGACTTACATAAACATTTTACAGAGGCAAATCGTGCAAGCAGCTGACATTAAATCGAATTAAAAATTATTTTCATAGGCCACAGACAAGGACAAAACTAACTGCCAACTTTAAGTGATATATAGACAAAGGAAAGAAACATCTCAAATAATATCGTGTCTGAAAATGTCTACTGTGTCATAATACAAATAGACAGTTCATAAAAATCGCTTTTAAAGTTAATAAAGATGAATTTCACTTAAGAATATGCTTATCTAATTATGCCTTAGGACTTATAAACCAGGCTCAGTTACCAAAGCCTTAGACTTATTTTAACTTTTCCGTGGAGCATTTATTATCTATTGATGCAAAATAATCATTGATATTGTCTTAGTTAATATGTACGGTGCTAGTGTATATAGTGGCCGTGACTTGTGACACACTTCACTAATCACGATATATACAGAAAAATAATTTTGTAGTCTAACGACTCTTGATAATCTATGTTCTACAAAACTTGTAATAAAACGATATAAGAATAGACTGCATAGATCAAAAATATTATTAATGTATCAAGGTACAAATGACCAGAATGCCTTTTATTATTAACCCCTATATACTTCAACTGTCCCGCGGCTCACCAGAAATTAAATAAGAAGAACTCGTGAATGCTCACGAGTTATTTGAGGAAATATTTGGAACATATTTCTGACAAAAAATCCACTCCTAATTCAACATCATGCACCGTCTTACATAAATTAAAAAAAAAACTTATTATGTGAAAAGGTGTTTGAATTATACTCACATAATCTCTATAATTATATAGTTAAATAATATTACCGATATAACTTTAAAGAGGAGGACATAGGTACCAAAAATGTTACAGTACAATACTCAAAAAACTATGCCTGATCTGTGTCCAATCTTTATAATACTTTTAAAAAGGAAACAACGACAAAGTAAAATTAAAAATGAATTCTAGTTTAAATATAGCACCGCGAGAAAATGTCTCAAAAAACCCTATTCTAAGGGAATAAGTTAAGTCTAAAATAATCAGCTTGTAGTGTAGTCATGATTAAGTTAATTCTACTAATCGTATTCATATTATTCATTTTTTTTATTCATTACAAAGATATATCATTAAAACTCATTTTACAAGACTGATAACAATGTGCAAAGCACAAATTTGACGATAAGTAAGTTGACGATCAAGCACATACATTACAAATGATTTCACATTTAATGATTAAAGCACATTTAAATCTAGACACATACTAATGGTAACATGCATGAGCGACATTTATTCATAAAAATTTAAATAAATAATAGCTGAAAATTGCTTTGGTAAAATAAAAGTAACTTCATTTATTACAAAAGACGTTAATAATTAAAATTTCATACTTGCTTGTTGATATCAAATTAAACGTTAATTATAGGTGTAATAATATAAAAATATCTTGTGTAATAATTGAATTGATCACAAGTAAGTAGCAAACTATTACTTATCTTACAACATACATTCCACAAAGAATTAAATTTATCACCAAATTGGTTTTAAATATGGATATGGTTTTTTAGTTCGTTCTGTTACATATAACAAAAATACGGATCAGAAATAAGCGACATTGTGATTACCACGAATGGATATTGTAACACGATTATATAAATTGAAACCTGTTTTTTCCATTGCATATCGGTTTCGGAAGGTATTGTACCAAAGTCTAATAATGAAAGAATTAAAAAATTGTAATATTACTCCAATTGAAAACCAATCGGGAATAAAACCTAATTTGTCAGACATCATGCTTGGTAGTTAATAGAACAACTTAAAATCATAATTGAAAGGGACAATAATTTCAATAACACAAAATAGTAATATGTGTGATGAAATTCGTTTCAAGCAACTTATGAGGCATATTTATAAGCTAAATTAATTAAAAATATTAATATTCACATCGAAACGAACCCATCAATTTGACAACACCGAGAGCAATACATAAAACATTAATTTTAAAACATCTTTCACACCATGCGTGTGCACCGAAAGTTTTTAGAACCCTCTGACACCACGACTACCAATTGTTTATACTATATAATGAACTCTTTAAGTTTAATAATAAACACTCACACAATCTACTTAGAAAAAATTCATGACTAAGAATTTATACTTATATTGAGCTGACTGCCTCAAAAATAAAAGGCCAGAGTTACACGAATTTTTGATTTGATATTCAATATATCTTTTTTCTACATGTCAAATATTGAAAGATTTTATTCTGCTTTGTATTACCATCAACTTAAGGTAATTTTCAATTACAAATTTGAAGTATACTCTTATACCAGTATAATTCGAGCTAAGAGGCGTGGAGATTCAGCATAAGGACATCTATTGTACCAAAGTACAAAAATCAGTTGTCAACCAAATGAAAACAATTGATAGTCGCGGAAAATTGTTCCAGGGCTATAAAGGACCTTATTAGTGGGGTCGAGTCGCAGCCGCCACGAAGGGCGCCGCTCACTGTTGGCCGCTATAGTTGCGGTGGCGGTAGCTGTCGCACACGCCAACGCTAATGTAACGGCGACGTCTCTGCCGCTCAGGGCACTGCGAGCCTATGATACCGATATCATAAGAGAACCTCCATAGGATCTCGATATTTAAAAAAAATTTGGAAAAAATAATAGTCTCGGTTTGGAATAATTATTCCATGTAATAGAATAACTGGTAAAATGTATTTATAAATATTTTTATTTAAAAGAATTATCGATACAAAAAGATAAAATTCCAAATGATAAAACGTGAAATCAAGAATGGCGACAGCCCTATCAAAAAGGTATAGAAGATCTTAAATAATTGTTAAAATATGACGATAACATTAAAATTATAAATTTTTTTTTAATCAGTAAAAAACTATTGCACGTTTTAAACAGTGCCTTCTCTTAGAGAAATTAAACATTAATGAAGCATTATTGAATCATATCATTGAATTAAGCATTATTGAATAATATCATATTTTAAAATAAAATTAATGTATTATATATTTATATTGGATTTAGAGTCAAATTTCTGACAATAAATTTTGGATTGATGATAGTTAAAAAAGGTAAGAGATATGGGGAATGAACCAGAGGAAGCTTAGTTAATATCCAAAAAATTTATATACGTAAAAGCTGAATCAGAAAATATTATTTACACTTTATAAATAATTATTTTAATTATTAAATTGAAAACAAATGCATTCGTAATTATAAATACGCTTAAAAGTTATAGGTAAACTATGCTAAATCGTGGAATACTTAACCACATACCGAAAATTCTCTAAAATTATTAACACGATCTATTTACAAGTGTCTCATATACAAATTTATACAGTTCAAACGTTAATCAAGTAATAAATGAAAATTAAATTAAAAAATATATATAAATTCGGTACGAGAATATGTTTTTTTTATATAAGTTTGATTGACGAAAGTGTTATCTTATACCTATTATATATGGAATTTTTTAATCAATTTGTTTTTGTTAAAAGAGCAATATATGTACAGACTATTATTTACAATAAAAATGCAATCAGGATATTCAATATCCAATTGTAAGTATGATGTATGTTATTTAAAATCTTTAGTAGAGAAAGTTAGAAACATTATTATTGTATGAAACTGATTTATTGAAAATGTTTGAATATTTATATTTTGATACATTGATATTTCACTTTGCTCTACTAAAAAACACATACCGTGCTATCCGTGTTGGATGAAACAGAATTTTCATCTAACTTCTTCTGATTGATGGACGGCGTGGTATCCGTTGTACCGTTATTAGCTTTCTTTTTCACCAATTGCTCAGCAGATTTTATCTCGTCGAGGGTTACACCTTGCGTTGATCGCCGCGTTTCGCGCACGCGTTTAGCATGAGCCTTCCTTTGAGTTTCACTTTCTTCATCCCGGACAGGAGGTACGAATGACCTACAACCACACTTTCAGTTAAAAATAAAGATAAATAAGTCGAAACCGAACACATAAGCCAAATTAAATATGTAAAACACATTGGTTTTAATAAAAAATAGAAAAACATAAAAAACCATGCTCATATGCTACAAATCATAACGAAAATAAAAACATATATTAAACACATCCATGCTAAATACGCAAATAATTGGCCCACAACGGAAGAAGCTCTACATCTAGTTAAATCCAAACGTAAAAATCTATTTGGATACGAGATTTTGATACTTTCGTTAAAATACAATAAGATATAATCTCTTAATGAGTCTCTCAATTACATCTCCTTAAGAGTATAATATATGCTATAATGTTTATGTTTACCCGTAATATTATGAATCAGAGCGTTCGTTTTACATACAGCGAAAAAAAAAATTATAGCTACGGTGTTCGAGTGAACTGAAAAATTTAGTTTTGGAAATCATATATATAGAAACAGCGTGATATATCAGCAATACCGTATCCAAAAACGTATAAATTACTATATTGTTGGTACTTGAAAAAATTCTTGAATATGTTGCCAGGCGACAGTTTGGTTGGCGTCGCTGAGCTCGGTGACGAATTGCTACTGTTGGACTCTACGCTCTCCGAGGAGCTGTTATGTACATAACAACAATAATTAGGCTTAACTCAGTCACAAAGCCTACCATCCGTCCAAGCTTTTAAACATCATCATTGAACACTTGTTTTTTTAAAACGTAAATATTGTACAGGAAAATTGAAAAACGCAGGATGGCAGACATAATACAGCATAATAATGCTGTTGTTCATCAAAATACAAACACCGTCGTATGCTGTTACGCGTTTAAGATTTAACTTTTTAAGATGTACTGATTAGAACATTACAAATTATACTTTATTCAAATGTCATATCTTTTTAAAAATTAAAGGGGAATTAATAAATACTTTATACAAATAAATACCGATATCAAACATACAAGATATTCAAGGTAAGCCGATGTGTTTAAAATACTGTTGGTACTACGTAGATGATGATTGATCAATTAAATATGACCTTAGCTTCAACCTTTATAGAAGTTTCGCAGCGGGTTGCTTAACACTACACCTAGGACACTTACCTATTGAATTGACAGGACTAGGTCAACCTGTTGAATTAACAGGATTTCTAAAGCCCATATGTTACCCCGGTGTATAAGTAATAATTGTGCCAAATTTCATCGATAATGGTTCAGCGGATTGGCCGTGAAAATGTAACAGACAGACTTTCACATTTATAATATTAGTAAGGATGAACCGATCCTTTTTGCCCTGTGACATTTTAAAGTAAATGATTGCTGTTTACGAGCCCTAAAATCAATAGAAAAGCAATGCGGGCAATAAACAATGTGCTCGCCAGATGCGAGTTCGCAAAATCGAAAAAATCTCTCGGTCTCTGCAAACTTCTACTCGAAAGTGCTACTCTCTCCGCGAACTCAGAGAGGACCCAGGAAGACGGGGCTTATGCTGTCAGGAAAACTTCACGGAAAAGATTACTCCTCCTTCCAAGAAATAGAATGATATAAGTACACAAATCCAAGCTAAAATCGGACCAAGATATACATAAAATACTCTGACAGACGTGTTGTCTGTAAGAACTCCGTTACACACATGAAATATAGTGTGCCATATTTTACAAAAAACGCTCGTCACTGCTCTCTGCTACTGGAACTATAAGTTTTATGACAAGTCGAAAACAATTGAATAACGTATTTCGTATTGCAATCCTGGTAGTGAAATCAGTAGTCTTGCATGTTTTTTGAGTCATGAAAATTTGAAAACGCATTGTCGAAAGTAGCATAACAGGTAAATCAGCAATAAAAATGAAGAATACGGGTGAGTGATTATTTCTATCCTTTCTTCGTCTATGGACTTATCCGTAACCTTAACGAATAACCTTATAACAATTTTTATTTCTCAAAATATTCTAAGGATGTCAAGTTCAAGAAAGAAGGCGTTATTTCAGAAACTAACATCTACGAGAAGAATGATAAAAAATTAACAGCTCGCAATATGAAAGTGCAGATCAATTGAATGATTCTTTCGAATATGAAGACTTCGATATGTAATTATGAAGATGACCCGTCAAGCATTTATGAAGAACAATCGAATTTGAATGCACTAAAGATAAATTATAAATATTAAATTAACGGATATCACATCTTTTTTTAAGAAAAATATAAACTATATTTTTTTTACTTACCTTCTAATAGTTTGCGTAGTAGTGTTTGTCGGATTGAGCGAGGCACTATTATTGGACGGAGCGTTCCATGTGTTTGCGTCCCTTTCCCTTCTGTCACTAGGATTTATTCTAAAAGGAATACCAAAGAGTCAGGCGAATTGTATATTTAATTATTCTTTACTTTATTATATATTTATCTATTAATTAATTACTTGAATTAAATATTTGTCGAATGTCGTAGCATAGGTAATTATGAAACTATAATAGCAAAAAACTATTACCTAATTGTTTTTTCACATACAAGATCCCTTCAGTAAACCGAAAAATACAGAGTATATTATAACTTAATACGGAGATACGAACGTTAGTGGCGCAGGATCAATTTTAATTTCAGTCCCAATTAATAGCAATAAACTGTTTACTTTAGATACACATTATATCTAGTGGTTATATTTCCGTACTTTAATGTTGAATTAACCAAACAATTATGCTTAGTTATTACATATATACCTACGCTTACAAAAAATAAAGATTATAATGGCCTAAATATTTAATACATTTCCAAGCTTGGTTTTAGTTCTTTCTCTGATTGCCAACATCGCCTACCAGAGGTCACCCTACTGAATTACCTGTATATCATGTCAATTGACCCAAATTCCTGACGTTTTAACATTAGTTGAGAGAACTTCAACTGCTAACCCGCCTTTTGCCTGCTTAGCATTAACCTTCACAGACAACAATAATACACACAAGAGACCTATGTGTATGTGGAATTCTGTCGGTTAAAGGGACGTCGACGAAAATGACGAAAAAAATTGGTGCCCAAGATATATTTTTATTAACAAATTGCATGAAAACTTTAATGAGATGTTGGTTACGATTATTAAAATGGGTTAAATACGGGTAACTCACTGGTTTCTAGTTTTGTTTAAGACTTGTTAAATAATATTTAATTTAAGCATATTCAATACAATTACATTTAAACTTCACAAATAATATAGAAGAGTATTAAATCAATTATTGCAATCATTTATGCAACTAAAAATATCAGATTCCGTTCCCTTTCATTTCACTATAATATATTTTCATTGTATGCATTAATTTATCAAGCTTATTCCGATTTTCTAATCTAAATTACATTAGAGTACAAGGCAAAATATTTTAATTTTTTAAAATCATTAATGTTTGACGATTAATGTTGCTTTATCAGAAAACAACGTAAATATTACTTCAAACAATTATAGTTTGTGGGCATCTCTTGGTAATCTAGTTATAAAACAAGCTGACTCGCACAAAATAGAAACCAATGTGCACCCTGAACACGCAGCACCTGGTCTGAACATCCTCATTAGTATTCTCAGTCGCATTGTTAGTAGCCTCCAGATTTTTTTTCCTTAGCTCGATTGCAGCCAACGTGGACTGCGGCAGCGGCGGTATAGAAGGGCAGGATGATGCCTTTATACGCGCCGTCACGTCTCGATATCGCTGATAGAAACTGTTTACACAACACACAAGCATGCTACAGAATGTATGTATGTACAGAGATTGCAATTTTAAAGTAGTGCGGCATGTTGATTTTAGAGAATGAAAATGAAATTTCAAAGCGAAACTACTTTACATATGTAATATATCATGGGAGTGGGTGTTACTGACGATATGCAACAGAAACTTGACGCTTAAAATTTGTAATTTATAAAGTAAATACTTATTGGACTTACATTAATGTATATTGATAAATTCTATGAACGGATATGTTATCTGAGAATTTCAAAAGCTGCATCATAAAAAACTAATAATCGAATTTATTGATGTGATTATATAGGAAGCTGTAATAGTTAGTATTGCAATATCTTAAAAAGTAACTTAAAAAAATAGCTTTTATTAGCGAATTGACTATAAATTTTAACTTTCAATATCATATTAAAAAAGTTTCGTTCTATGAAAATCTTCTTTGATGATTCATAATGGAATGATCGATCAGTCTTTCTTAAATATTATATGTACATTAATAGTATACATTTATTGAATAATTATAAAATATTCAAATTAATGAATTATGTATAAAATATTCAAATGCGGAAAATATTGTATAATGTGCAGTGTAATGTTATTAAAATTTAGAAGGATGAGTAAAACTAGGCAGCTTAGAATATTTTACCCCGATTAAATAAAGAATTACGCCAGCCCTTTGGTTTAACAAATTAAAGCGAGTAAGCCTTGTACATCAACAGCCGAGCAATCAGATCGAAACTAAATTACTATGGAGTTATTTGATCGTTTGCTAAATATTTTTGAAGCAAATTTAGGAATATTAAATCAAATTTCATTCTTATCTACCTATATAGATTCGTATTTTAAGTTATTTATGAAATAACGTGCTAAAGCATTCCCAAATTCAACCATTTTATCCAAATATTTATTGGATTTTGGCGATATAACTTTGTCAAGGGATCTGTTAATTTTGACTCAATTTTTATTCAATCATCAATCAGCTGAATATTATTTCTTATTCCTTTAATGATAAAGAATAAAAAATTTAGAGAAGTACAATTACTTTGAGAAGTAACAGAACCACAAATAGACTAATTTAATGTTTGATTATTTCCCCACCATATTGAAACTTAGATTGTATTGACGTACCAAACTACTCACAGCAAATAAATTACATATTGATGTATCACAATACAAAACTTAAGTAACAAAAAGCAATGCTGACGTTAAATACATGAGTTCTGAGATGATTTTTATATATGTGAATGATATTTTAGTACATACGATAATTGCATGCTAAAATATTAAATTATGATTTATACTTACGTTTTATCATTTTCAAAGCTATGAGTCCTCCTTAATATTGTATCATTATCCACATTGTTGTTCGCTGGTTTGGGTTCACCTTAAAGCAATTTAAAAGATATTAAATTTTAAAATAATACTACAAGTTAACATTCACAGTTTCACATGCTATTTAAATCATCATAAATATTTTTGACGTCAACTTACTTTAGTCGTATTTTACGACAACTCGGTAAGGAAGAGGGTGGTCTATTTTACTCAACCGGATACCACTCGGTGGGTCATCTTACATTAGTCGCCTTTTACGACACCAAGGTCTGAGGGTGGTCTTTTCATAGAAATATACGAAAATTGTTTTAAATATAATAATTCAAATATAACATATATGATAATATTCAACATATATGTTCTGAAAACCCAAAAAGTGTATCTATAGCTATATCTATGCAGTATAATATTCAAATCGCTAGTATCTATTAATTTTCCAGTGTTCGATCTAACTGCGATTATACCTTGATGTTACATCAACCAATCATATTATTTGACACAAATGGTTATTACATAACATCCCAAAGATGCCCTCGCACAGCATCAAGTTTTACCACAATTCTTTTGCAGTGCAGGCCATTAAGCTTTGGAACTCTTTGCCATTGCCTATAAGGCAATCGCAAAGCCTATCTATATTTAAAAAACGTGTTAAACAGTGTAACGATTTTTATATATTACGTATTTTTAATTTAATTATATTTATATATGTGTTTGTATATTGTATGTATTTATGTATACTTATGTATTTATGTATTCATATGCATATCGTTATTAATTAACCATCACCTACTATATATCTGTAGCTATGTCCTTTCATGAACCTGGTTGTCTGAAAGATATCGCTATTTAGCGATAAATCCGCCAGATTGTGTCACTACTTTTGTTATGTTTTAGATTATTATTTTTAGTTTTTACATTTACTTTTGTGGCGTTCAATAAAAGTGTTCATTCATTCATTCATCTCTTTATTCATCACCTAAACCACTATAAACCCGGACATGGTGGACCCGTTAAGTAAATAATAAGTACTAACGGCCATTGTCCTGCTGTCTGTTCCGGAAGGAAGCCGAGCGACGCCAGGAAGGTGCATCATCCATAGCCGTGTTGTCTGGTGACGGCTCCATCGCCTCGGGTGAAGGCGCGCGGCCTTTGGGTGGTTTGCCATCTGTAATTTTGGTGATAATTTCTGGCACTGAAGGCGTTTTATCTGCAAAAATATTACGAAGAGATGAATATTACGAATAAGAAGTTATCTATATGTATAACACGACAGATGTGCAATACGAAAATAACTAAACAAAAAAATCTTATCGACGTATGAAGATTTTCTGATTACGAAGGAATTAAAAATAACACAATCTGTAAGGAAACAAGGAGTTGTTAACCCAAATAAAAAGTTTTATGTATCTCATTTTGAACACAAATTCCGACTGAGAATGTCTGATGAAAAACAAGTAGACTTGTAAATTGACATTCTGTTATTATTGCATGGTGTTCTAATATAGTGGAATAGCTTGTTGGAAACAGTTTGTTTCATATCATGACATTCTGAAAGATCTTAATACAATATAATTAATGCTATACTCAATGAATACAGTAGAAATCTCAATATAGATCGAGTAAGAAGCATGATTGAACTACCCTTGGAAAATCGAGATCCTCTAACCAAAATTATGACAAACATACTACGAAAATTTAACTTACCATTAATGACATTATCCGTTTTGCCTGTAATTTCGAGCTCAACCCTTTTGATGTCGTGTTTCGGCGGACTTCTTTTGCGCTTGTTGTTATTGTTGTTGTTGTTAATACGCCGCGGTGCTTTCAATGAAGCTTCAGCCAACCACGCGGATATTGAGGGATCGACTAGATCCAAACATGTCTGTCCCTGAAAGATACAAGTTATTTTAACATTACAAAGGCGAAAGTTTATGCGTTGTTCATTTGTACCGCTAGCGGTCCCATGGTTTAACGGATTTATTCAGATTTTGCACACAGGTAGATCTAAAATTGTATTAAAGTCATGATGTCAGGAAAAATAAAAAAAAAACGATTAACGGCGGTTGTAAATAAGTTCATTAAATCTTATACACTATCTCATACTAATCATTGAATACTCAATATTAGATCATCATCATTACTCATATTAATCATTAAATCAGGATTCTCGCATTTTAAGAATTAAATTAAAAGCTCAAAAATTAATGTAACCATTTAAATTTATTTACATGCCTATAGTCTAATATAACCAATATTCTGTCGACACGAGTAGGTTGCTTCCCTCCGTATTGTATCTTAAAACTCATTATTAATTTAAACTCCCACGTGTACAGCCGGCGACTTTAGTAGAGAAACATAATTATATTTTTTAAATTTGGATTAGGATTTTAAATTACGTATATGATTTAGCAAATTTAACTTAAGATAATCTAGTTACCGAGTAGTTTTTCAGACTGGGGTCTGCACCGTGCTTTAGTAACAATGCAGCGGCTTCTTTTTGCCCCCAGAGCGATGCCGCATGAAGGGGTGTCCAGTCCTCATAGTCGACACAATTTGGTTCCACGTTGCATTCATCTAAAAGGATTTGTGCAACCTATGAATAAAACAGATTCTATTAATGTAAATAATCATGATGAGTGAAATCTATATTAATATATAAAGCTGAAGAGTTTGTTTGAACGCGCTAATCTCAGGTACTACTGGAACGATTTGAAAAATTCTTTAGCCCGTTTAATAAGGAGGGCTTTATGCTATATAACATCACGCTAAGATGAATAGGAGAGGAGCATCAATAAAAAATAGTACGAAAACGGCAAAATTTAAAGATTTCCTTGCGTGCGCTGAGTAAACGGTGAAAGTTATTCAAAAATCATGTACTACAAAATTGTTCCCCTCTATAAGTTCTAAATAAAAGTCCGCGACAACATATGTCAGGCTTTTAGTGTTAACCCAATTTAACCACTTTTATGGTTATCAAAATTCTATATTACAGATTGAATCTTTTCACGCGGGCGGAGCCGCTGGCGAAAGCTAGTGTTAAATAAATGTAAAAATGCGTAATAAACATCCATTAGTCACCACAGAAAGATGGTTACAGAAACTCATATGAATACATACGTCTGTATATCCCTTTGCAGCCGCAACATGCAATGGAGTGCCACCAGTTTTTGGGTCCCTTACTTCAACATAACCATTTGCGGCCCAATTTCTTGCGTCGCGCAATAACGTATCTACTTCAGCACATCTTGATTTCTCACAGTCAATACCTATAAAATAATGTATTAATAATGTCATTTGTTATCATATATTGTTTGGGTGCTAGCAGCTAGTTTGTAACTTGTTTTGTTACTTTATGGGGAAAAACCTCTTTTCATATCGTTACAAGAATATTAAACAAATTGATGTCGCTTGTAATTTAGAGAGGGATTAGGTATAAAAAGCGGCGGCGGAGATTGTTAGTAAGATCAGGTATACTATACGTAAAGTAAATTCAAGGTCTCTTTGGAATTTATAAAATATTTCAGTCAAAAGTCAAAGTCAAAGTTCAGTCAAATTCCGTGCCACCGAAACACACTTCGAATACTAAAACATCGCAGCTTTATTTGAGACGTTAATTTTTGTATCGTAAACAAAGTTAATTTCTACAGAAACATTAGGTATTAATTAAAAACTGTTAAATTCCGGTCATAATTGTCATTAAGAGTTACTAACAAGATTACTAACGACAAAAGATGACATAGACTAATTATTGTTTTCGACAACAACTTATTTTGTAAAATATGTTTTTGTTAGATGTTATTATTAAAACAGTTAAAAGCAAACCAACCCTTTTCTTCAATAATTTTCGATAAGAAGTCCTTCATTTTCTCATTCTCGGCAATATCAACAGGCAGTTCTCCATCATAGTTCACGGCTGCTACATCTGCGCCGTTTTCAAGGAGGTACCTATAAAAAATAAATATTACTTATATGTACAGTTTATCTTATATCATTTTAGTGTCGTATATTGTAGCAAAGAATTTTTATAAACAAAAAATATGTTTCTCATATATTTCCCAGCAAAAAACATTTATATAGAGCATATAATATGAGTCTTTACATCTTTCTGCATTGTCAGATAGAATCATTCATCATTCATCAGTCATTCAGATAGAAGTTAACTTGTGTATCAAAATGTAACTGATGCGTTAAAGGCTGTAAGAATCTTGAGATTGAAGTACATTACATTGCATTTGTAAAGAATTAGTTACTATCAGGTAACAAGAAACCTATCGGAAAACCAATTAAGATTATTTTTACCTTAAGGTAGAATATAATGTCACAACTCACAAAGCTCTGCTGCGTTAATATTGTATATACTGATCAATTATTTTAAATAATTGCAAGATTTTATATAACATTTAGGTAGCCCAGCGGTAACACCGTACGACTCTTTCGAAGACGTCACGGTCACGGGTTCACAACCGGGCAGACACCAATGAGTTTTTCTGGTTAAACTTATGTGTCTAATGGATAATTGCAATTTATCACACGCTTTTCGGTGAAGGAAAACATCGTGAGGAAACCTGCACATCTCTAGAGAATTCTGAAGATATGTGTAACCTATCAATCCGCATTGGAGCAGCGTCTTAGCTCCAAACCTTCTCTCCAAAAACGGAGAGAACAGGCCTCTGAGCAGTGGGATATAACAGGCCGGACTTACTATTTAACATTTCTTCCCGCAAATTACTCTCGTTTGCATGGATGTCATTGCTCATTATAAAAGAAGCCTACATCCCTCTTAAGCCCTTCAACTATATGTACCCTAAAATTCAAAACGATCCATTGCTACATATGTGAAAGTAAGGCAAACAAACACACTTTATATTTTATTTAGTTATATATAAAATATTATTTCAGAGTTTGTTACGGATATTTGTATAATGGTGCACGCAGCTTAAGAATGTAAATAATGAAAGAAACGTAATGAATAAATGACCACAGGAACTCCCTAGCATAATAGGGTCAAATGAGTCAGCCCTTGTTTACGTAAATGTCAATCGCTCTCGTATTGAATCAAATATATTCTATTAGTATTTGTGATTTTTGTAAATATCAATATTGTATAAATTCGAGTACTACAGTTATATATTAAAAAAAAACTGTATTCATCTAAAATGTCACATATGTCACACACTAAATGAATCATTATATTTAATAGACTTAAATTATTTTTTTTATTGAAATTCATAATATTGTATATTTTATACGTAAAGAAAAGTGATATTTATAAAAATAAATAATTTCAAATAAATCAATGGCCAAACCTCTTAAAAATCTACCGAGTGTTTAGAAACATCGCCCAACTTAGGTGCAAGTATCTTAACAGTCCACACAAGTGAAATAGCTTTAAAACTTCGCGATATTCTATGAGCGATAACTGTAAGCGCTATAGGCAAAACCCGAACTCGAAAAATTTTAATCCAAAGCTTACGACACAGAAATATCATATATTTTTATAATTTGAATTATAGAGTCCATGCCATATGCCATTTACTGATTAGAATTATAATACGACTAATATTATAAGTGCAAAAGTTGTTTTTTTTAATTAGACAGCACGGCGGTTTATCTGATTTGTACCTAAATTGTAACAATACGTAACAGATAGGTGTGAAACTAGAACAAAGAGTAAGCTACCCTTTGTTCTAGTTAAGCTAGTAAGATAAATAAAATCCATAAGTTAAGAGAAAACCACCAAATACCAGCGAGCAGCTAATGATTAAAATCGGAACATTCAATTTTTAAGTACAGAAGTTTTTTTAAATAAAATGATACATGTGCACAGTCCAAATTACTTAGCCTGTTAACGAAGTAAAACCGATGTAAATCATTTTCATAGCGGACAATATTGATTTTAATTCGTACAAGTATAAGTAAGAATTCTTTTTATCACTCTCTAGTTCTCTTATCATACTCGCCACCACGATCATGATGATAAAGTGTCACAACACCGTAAACTATATAACATACATCCTTTTGCCCTTATACCACTCTAAGTGGGGTCGGCACGACATGTTATAAACATGCTGTCACATGATTTGGCTGCGTTTTTACGACCGGCCGCCTGCCTGACGTCAACTTACCTTAGTCGTTTTGAACGACACCTCGGTAAGAGGGTCGTCAATTGTACTAAACCGGATACAACACGGTGAGTCCACTTACGTTAGTCGCCTTTTACGACACCTCGGTAAGAAATAAGGGGGGCTTGGTTTATTCTACTCAGCCAGATACCACACGGCGGGTCGACTTACCTTAGTCGCCTTCTATAACACCTCGGTTAGGAATGAGGGTGGTCTATTCTACTCAGCCGGATACCACACGGCTAACCGTAAACTATATGAGTTTGGTAAAAAAATCTTTCAACACTAAGATTATAACTACTAGACTACACTTAAGATATTATTTTATATTGATTTTTAAAATGATATAACCTTGCTATACTAAGAAATCCGCAGGAAGATGTGGCATGCAAAGGGGTCCAGCCCTCGTTGTCGCCTCGGTTAACATCAGCTCCGTGTTCCACTAAAAACTCGACCATTTCCAGATTGTCATCAATACATGCCTGTAATTAAAGAAAAGAGTTATTACTATACGCACGTGCATTTATAGTTTTTGGATAAAAGACACTAATTATGAAACTCGGACAGTTTCAGTGAAATTTGATAAATTTACTTCGATCCGCAAGTAAGTTGTGACTAGTACGAGTATATAAGGTATACAAATTTTAACCTAAACGAAAAGTTTATTTGGATATTTAAGTCCATCATATTAATAAACATCTAACCATATATACGGTATAGAGTATATCTAGTGAAGTGAATATATCAGGTGCGATACTATAGAAGGCACCGAAATGTATAAAATTTGAGATTAGATATCTTGTCAACTCTTATAATAAAATAAAAAACTATTATAAAGGGTATTATTTATTCTTTTAGTGTGTGTGTTTGTGTTGTGTTCAGCTGCAAATACACGTCTTTAACTAAGTATAAAAAAGTAAGTATGATAATTTAATTTAAACCATTATGAAATTTTTGGATAAAATTATTATTATAATTCAACATTTACCAACTAAACAATCGTTTGTGTCGTAATAAATGTCAATAAACAAACTCGTCAAATAATATACGACCTTTGCATTATTAATTAAGAAACCAATACACAAACTAGAAAATTTACTAAGACCATAATCAGTGTCAGTGTTTTCTAATAAAATCTCTTAGTAACTTATAAATGTTGAAATGCGGTTAGAATAAGAAATATATAATCTTAAAAAACAGCATGTGCAATGCATGGGGTTTTATCCAAGTGCTGAATAGATGTCGCAATGTCTACGATATTGTTAGAAAATAAAGGTAAATTACGCTGTCATTTGTAAAATAACTATAGCTCAGTTGGGTGGGCTCATAATTTAGATTATCCGGATAAAGTCCATATATAACCAGCCTAGTCTATATAATATAAAAAACACTGTCGCCGTCAATGTCACATTGAGTTTCAAAATTGCTTGTTATTTATTGAATAACTATAAAGGACAATATCGTTGTTTTATCTTTTTTTTAAATAGCATCTTTTTAATATTAGCTAAAAAAAAATACCGAGCACAGCTCGGTCATCTAGGCACTTTTTATGAAATCAAAATATTTATTAAAGACTGGTTTTACCACTTTTAAATCGTCAAATGCTTTTAAAGATTAAGATTAGAAGAATTCAGTACAGCGTAATCTAGTGGATTATTACAGTAACGTTGCACTGACATCTCTGAGACGGGACTTAAAATAGTTTCCTTTCCTCACTCGACTAAAATGAAGAATTTCTCATCTATATCCTATATGTTATCTATGAGTTTGTCCACGGTTACTAAAGTGAAATATATGTATTTATGAAATAAAAATAATCATTTGTCAAAGTACGTACTTTATTTAAACACGGTTTTTAAAGTTTGAAATCATTTATACATTAAAAATGTATTTGATACAAGAATTAATCCATTGCAAATTTTAGTTCATTGAAAAACCACTACGTTCTTTTGGCCAACTACTAAGCAGTAAAAGACTAGGTTAACTATAGAAACACGTTTATATTGCACTGTTGTGCATTTATATGATACAAAGAGTGCAATGTGCACAGTACGGAACCACTACAGGGTCAGTGCCACAGTCGCTGGTGCATATCGACTAGAAGCGGCCACTAGTTAATACAATATTTTATATCGCCACACATAGCGGAACATCATTATAACTGTCCATTCGAAACTGCACAAGATAAAAGAAATTTTTACTTTATTAGAACCACATTACTTGCCCCCTCGACGCACAACATATAAAAGTAATGTCAAAAAATATGTGAGCAGCTACATTTTAAACCATAAAAATTTTTAGAGATGCAAAAAACATATTTTACTTTTTAGCAGAAAAACATTAGAAACAAAAATCTGATACACAGCTGCTATAATTACGATAATATTTCTAAATAGTACTCTATCAATGAATTGGCACGAGCCCAGACGTTACAGATGTTCATGATCTGTTGCTATCTTTTCTTACTTTGACGTACATTCAAGACTCGACAAATATAGAAAAATCTTGTAAGGTCAATAGTTACATAACCTAGACCAAACATCATCATCCTACTGCCATTACCCCACTCTAAGTGGGATCGGAACAATATTTTATGAAAATATTCTCACATGATTTGGCTACCTTGGTCGCCTTTTACGACAACTCGTTAAGAAATGAGGGTGGTCTAGTCTACTCAGCCGGATACCACACAGCGGGTCGACTGGCCTTAGTCGCCTTTTACGACACCTCGATAAGAAATGAGGGTGGTCTATTCTACTCAGCCTTTACATAACTTGACACAATGTTATTTTCGATCAAAATATATATGTTAGATAAAAATGCAATTTCGCATAGCTTTTATGTAATTCAACTTTGTCTAAATATTTGCATTGCGGGTGAAGCATCCTTTTATAATAATAAAATAAATATGATATAATTTTAAGTGCCCGAAAAAATTTATTGTATTCGATTTAACATTGCAACAATAACATAAAACTTTATTTACCCTTTTTGTTTATTCGTATTCAAAGTCAATTTTTATGTCGTCATGTAACACACCAACACCAACATTTCTACGTAAAAAAAGTCACATTAAAAATATTATATAATGAGGCAACGAACACTAACAAACTGTGGGCAGAATCGTAGATAACTAAAATAATTTTGTAATGCTAATCTGTTTCATGAGCCTATTATCTAGGTAAATTTTTCCCTTAGTCCTAGCAACTGTCGCAGATCAACTTCTAAAATATAATGATAAAAATTATAAAATTTCATTATGTTTTTATTGTAAACTAGCTGTCCGGCCACGCGTTGCTGTGGCTTAGTCTGGTTTCGAATTACTCTTCGAAACAGAACTTAACAGTTTAAAAATGCTCCGATCGCCACAAACTTTACAGGAACAGCCGCTGGATCAATCTAGAAATTATCTGAAAATTTCATTAAAATCGGTCCAGCCGTTAAGTTGTCTATAAGGGTCACACACACACAAACATTCATTTTATATATAAAAATATTATAAAAACATAAGAATTATTCGCAATGCATCGGTTCTCACTTGCATGATTTAAATATTATAAAATAAAGTCACCCTCCGCGTCTGTATATATTATGTATGTGCGTTCAAAAACCACTGAACTGATTTTCCTGCAGTTACCACCAATAGTGATTCATGTGAAAGATTTTAATGCATAATTAGTTTTACATAACTTTGTTGAAATATAATTGTTGAAAATTTTAGGAAAATACCGCCTGGGAGCTTTCATCCAAACCGCTGATTATACGTTCGAGATATAACAAACCAATGTACAATGAGTATGTTATGGCACACCTTATAAGGAAAACTCATTCTATTATTTTTAAATTTAAGAAACGGTCTCCTCAAGGCGGTTGATTTATCTGGTACTCCCGATACATCTATCAGCGGAGGAAGGGGCCACTGTTTGTATAGGCCCCGATCCGATTTGTATAGGATGTGGCGCTCTCCGGGGTATAAAGCGGCTGCTGGTAAGGATGGGAGTTATGCGTACAACATTACTCTGTCATCGCCACCAGCAGCGTGGTGGAACACTGTCAGGTTTTTAGACGGCAAGAATCCGACATAACCGCCGCTCGTCCCCGTCGAGCGGTTATGATCCCTAATGGATTATACTGACATAACAAAAATAGTACTAGTCTAGTCTTGCAAATCTGCGGCGGCTCGGCTAGTTTACTAGACATGATAAAAAGAAAATCACAAATGCAATAAAAGGAGGATTATTTACATTCTTAAGTGAATGTATAATATATGCTATAAACAGTTTATCACGGTTTGCTTCCTCTAACCAGGTGTGCAATGAAAGAAACATTACTCGACGGAAAAGAAAACGCTAATCTGAACCCGTTATTCAAGTACAAAAATTTTTAATCTCGGGAGATCCCAAAAGACGAGATCAGAAAATTAATATAATCATATATCAATAACAAATCAAGAGATCCTAGTCGGCACAACCGCTGTATAGGAAAGAACAAAATATAGACATCCATAACCTACAATAATGTCCGTCTGTCTGCTACGCTTTCACAGCTAATCTGCTCGAACAATATTGAGTAAATAAGATACAATAGAAGTACTTACATACTTGGCCAATAATAAGGACTCAAAAAATCCCGTATTCATTTAGTACATAATCAATTCAGTACAGTTACCGTTGTCGCATTGTACAACTGGTAATTAATATATCTATTCTAAAAAAAAACACAGCGTACACAACATTTTATATTTCTCTTATATGTATAATACCTATATGTCATACATTCCGCTTAATTGTACATTTACTACATCTACGGAAGTCACATCCGACGATAATAGTGATAGCGCGAACATAATTTACAGTGTTGAAAATCATAACGTTCAGTTTCATATTTTTAGAGCCTGTTTCACAAGTTACCAATAAACTGTCAGTTAGTCTATTCGGAAAATATCTAACACATATCTTGGAATTTTGCGTTTCCTAGGTTTCTGATAGGCTTTTTTAATGCCGTTCTTAATTTGTTAACAAGGATAAAACGATTTTTTTTAAATTAAACCTATCTATTAATCTCCCCCAAAACCCTCTATATGCTGAATTTTATAAAAATCAATGGAGCCGTTTCCGAGATTCCGAATATATATTTATATATACATACATGATGAAAAAGCCTGGATTTGAAAATCCTTTCAGCTCCATCAAGGACTGCGGTTTAATAATGTAAAATTGAAAATGTTTAAAAGATTGACCGCCGAGTTTCTTTATGGTTCCTCTCGGTAAGGTAAGAGCAAAATTCCGAACCAGTGGTAGTTTCATTAATCATATTGATCCTTGACGATCAAAAGTGCTTGAAACAGCTTATTTGAATAAAGATTATTTTGATTTGATTTGATACAAGATGAACTCATTTAAATAATAAATATATATTAACCATAATAAAAATGTTAAAAACGTTTATTTTGTTAATAAAGACGTTAAAACGTTTTCTGAGTGCCAAGCCAGTTCAAAATAATATATTATTACTTATACTTCAGTAATGATATATGGACCGGTAATAGTGACATCAGCCTAACGAACTCTCGTGTAGTGTCACTTGTGTATAAAGGTTGAATGTTCGCCATATGTATACAAATACAGCTATAGCAGTAAAGCATTACGGACCCGTCCGGCTAGTTATACTACAAAAGTTAATGATATTTAAATTTTTATTACCAATTCGAGAAAAATAATATACATAATTATAAATCGCTCGATTAAAATGTAGCGGTGTGTCAATATGTATAAAGAACACCCATGGGAAGCATATTATATGTGTAGAAAGATTGCTATGTACCCAATGACTTGAATTTCTATGTAAAAAATACATGGAAACTGAAACGGACGTAAACTATGGACATAATAATTGATTTCCATATATCAGCCCTTAACACGTCTGTATGTTCCGTGCCTAAAATCAACATCTGCAATTAACACTAAAATAAAACATTCGTGGCGCGTGTGCAGCCTATGACGTAACTAATATCTACTGATCTCTCTCCGCTGTCTCTAACGTGACCTCGAAAAAATCCTCGCCCAAATCTAAATTTACGTAGCGTTCGCTCTGTCATTCAGCAATACATCATTCCAACACAAAATATTTAGGTCGGTCAATGACAGCATCAAAATTTTGTTAAAAGAGAGTATATCCAGACATTAGGTCAATAATTGGAGCGTGTATAATTTTAGTCGGCTCCTTGGTGTTGCATTTAGGGTCACAGCAGTTAAAATGTTGACGATAAAGGCAAAATGTTTAATGCCTTAAAGTAAGAAAAAATTTCGCTTGTTTAGGACTAAACTTACTGGAAATTATATGGAAGTGTGTATGATATAAATCTAGTGCAGGTATAATATCTAAATATAGTATTAATACAGGCGTATAAGCTGAAAAGGTAATCGTAGCAGACGTAATTGTAACAACGTAACAAAATTTATGAAATTAAAAGTTCACAAAGTCATCGACCTAATTCTCCAAACTATCTAATGAGAAGAGGAGGAGCATAGTGGACTATAAATACTGATATAAAACAACGCGCGGCATACAGTGCAGACAAAATGCATCCGTGATCAAACGCTGCCAAAATAATAACTCAAATCGTGATGGCAAAAACAGATTCAAGACTGCTTACAATTATAGTAAATGACATAAACCATAAACTGTTTATGATATATACAATTTTAGTTACTATTGATGTTGTATTTATGACGATAACGACGTATTTATTATTTATAAAATTTATGACGAAAAATTATTTTTAACTTAAATTATCAATAAATAAAAGTCATTTTCGGTTTTACAAAGAAACTTTACAATTGCTTACTCTACCGGCAGGTTGGACTTGATTGTACTAAGGAGATCCAGTATAAAAAAACTTTGATACATAATTTTGATAACTAGTTACAACTCGCGTTCATAGTTGAATAATAATTAATTGAATACATTTCATGCATGTTATATAATAACATACAAGTAACCTGTAAGCTCTTTGTAAAAGTTATTAAAAACAATTACAGTTACAATTATAATTAAATGACCAAAATCCACAGAGGATTTAAGTAATTTTGTAGAGCTCCAAGCAATATCTGCAATATATTGGTTTATACTTGTGTGTAGATCACAAATTATTTTATAAAGCTATATTTGTAAATAGTAATTATCTAGTATACAAGTCGATGCATTCACGAATGAGTGAGTATCGATTCCGTCAGTCGTATGGCAAACCAATCTCATTTCATATATAGGGCACACACGGTACTCCAGATGTGGTTCCCGTTCCTAGCCGAAGGAAATATAAAAATAATGAAGTAATCAAAAACCTTATCAAATCTCATACAGATTGATCTTATACACTTATTTATATAATCATTATTAAATACCTATTTAATTTCCGGGATTTAAACTTAGAGTAATTGGCAATCTCACAGTCAAATGACGGATAGATTCCACGCCCTTTGCACATACCACGGCTGTGATAGGAATAATGAAAGATTTACCTCTATGACAATTACTTATATATCTATATTAATATTATAAGTCACAGTCTGCCTTATTTTCTGTCTGTCTCTAACGCTTTCACAGATTATGCGCAGGAGCAATAGAAATGGAAATTTGTACAATTGTTGCTTATACAACAACAAAAATCATCATCCTCCTGCCCTTATCCCAATCTAGTGGGATAAGGGCAGGACGATGATGACCACACGGTGGTATACAACAAACAATATGGTACATCATTCTCAGTGTAAATCGAAATATCAGCATCATTATATAGATCAAGTTGTATATGCATTCAGATGAAGTTTTAAAATTTATATGAAGATATAATGTCAACTAAGGTGGACATTGTTGACAATTTTACATAACGTGATAGTCAATTAATTAATGAGTGTATTTTATTCGATAAACTTGAAATGTCATGTAGAGATCAGGCGTGTGAGGTCATACTAGTAAGATTACAGTGTCGAAGCGGCTGCCAAAATTATACACCAATTTGTTATGATAAATATTGGTAATTAAAAATTAGTGTTTCTTTATTAAAATAATTAATATTTTTTTACTATAAATATATTAAACTTTTTCAAAACCTTTTAGTATGTGTCATCCAATTTTTAGAAGACACTTCTACATTGTGTAGTATATATTGGCCAAATCTATTACTACAAGTAGTACTGCATTGAGTAATTAGATCGCTTATGTCGATGATATTTCTGTATTCGACCTCCAAGAAGTTTCAATTTATTTCATTAAATTTTCAATTTAATTTGAAATGTAGCAACGAAATTAAAGAATCGCCTTGCTTTGATTTTAAGAAAAGACATTTCGAGGTCCTTTCAGATAATTTTCATTCATTCATGACGGTTTCTTGTCCTATCGCAAAAGCATCGAGACGGAAACTGAGTTTTACAAAGAACCTAAAGGATATAGTCATGTATAATGAAATTGAAATTTGTTGAACAAACTAATAGTTTGTTAATAGGCATATACAAATTGTATCAAAAAACAAAAAAAAATATTTTATTAATTCCAACAGGGTCAATTCAATGTTTTTTTTTTGTTAACCTTAACAATGATTGGTCTTTTCAAACAAAACTCATTTAAAATTTTCGAATCGAGACGATTATTTTCGGTAAGACAATTAACGTCTTAGCTCAATTAATGGCTGGGCACCCTAACCTAACTGCGAGTTCTTGTATTTGGTAATTACAATTTGCTTTTAATGAAAAATAAAATAGATAGCATGGTAGCGTTGCGACATTAAATTAATTAATAAATCTTAACTCGTCTGACGTACCAGAGTCCTAAGTTTTTTCAGACCTGAGCAGATAAAACAATAATTACGTAAAACATATGTTACATATCCGTACCAAATATGAATATGTTGATAAGTCGACTTATGTCCTTTTATATGATAAATCATAATAGGCTAGGATAAGGTAAGATAGGATAGGTAAGGTAGGTTAGGATTGCCTACTTGTGAATAATTAAATAACTCTCTTAACGTATACTAAACATAAATTTATTTATAGCTGCCCTGAAAAGTGTGCGTTTTGGATTAGTTAAGTTGGTACGGATGTTATATTATATATTTACATTATTTGTCTGTTACCTATTTATATTTCCTCGATGAATTTTCACATCACTTATTACATAACATTTTGTAGACACAATCAAAACATAAAGCAAGCATACAGATATTTGTAGTTATTTCAAGAGCTACGTTGTGCTCATGACTTGTTCCTGTGCGTCATATACTAACTACTCGTATAAATGATGCAATCGTACCGAACGTAAATCCGATATGAACTTCAGAGAGTACAACCAAATGGCACTGTTTTATTGAAAATAATTTTCTACATTGAATTACATCCAAATAAGCTTTAAGTGCTGTTGTAGCCCTGAATCCTGAACATCTCTGAACAATTCCTGCTATATGATTCAAATCCTCTCTTCAAAAAGGAGAGAGGAGGCCTTCGCCAAGCAGTGGTACAATAATAGGCCGTTTCTTTACCTTTTTTACACTACGCGTTGTAACAGTCTCATCCCTACATTCGAGTTCTAAAAATAAATAACTATTAAAATTTGAATATTTTATAAAAATCTATAAATATAAAAATAAATGTTTGTTTGTCACGCAGTAACGTTTTTTCGCATCCATAATTGATGCTCTATTCATAAATCATCAAATCCAGAAAAGTCAAATTTTCGTCAAATTGCCCGAATGTCACGTCATCCGGCGTACTATAGTATCGAGAGAGCGGGCGGAGCGCAGAGCGCAGAAGTGATCTGTTAGGTCGCTTATGAAATGTTGTTATAATGATATAGTAGATACAAGATATTAGTTGAGTTTTAACTCGTCTATTTTTAAGAATTGATAATAAATATACATCTAGGCCCGCTCTCGTATAATGGTTCAAGATGCAAGATCGTGTCGATCTTTCGAAAGGCTGTGATTGTGACTTGACCATTAAGAGTGTAAGCGATGGTTACATCGCTTAGCTCACCTCGAACGATTATAGTGTCAACAAATTATATTAATTTATGCTTGCTTTACGCCTCCAATCTGAAGACAAACAACTGTTTATATTATAACAAATGATATTTGATAATGAACCTCTCTGTTAAGCAAAGTGATATAAACTACGAATGTGGGGTCTGACGGCTCGTTCATATATTAAATAATATGATATATTGAAATATTATTATAAAACTATAATGTGATTATAAAACAAACGATTATATAATAAAACCTTAAATAGAATAAAATAATGTGATATTATTTTATTCTATTTAAGGTTTTATTTGACTCCTTTGGGTTAATGGACACACAGCCTCCGACGCTCTAAAAGAATTTGAGTTATTACAAATCACAACGTAGTACGGGTCCTAGCCACTTAGACGAATCATGTGCCAATATATATTAAAAGTGCTAGCGCCTTCGGCGTGTTTTTATGCATTTCTATGTTAGAGTGAGAGCGCTCTAGCGTTGTTATAATATATTAAATAATATATTTTAGACGGACGGAGGAGGAGATAGTTACAATTTTGGTTCCGTGACCAGGATCTAAATATTTTAAATAATATTTTATACTGGAAGGAAGAGGGGAAAGTTACAGCGTGAAATCAGCAAAATCAAATATTGTGGGAAGCGAAGTTATGATCCATATGGGCACTTGTGAAGTAGTGTAATATTAATATTGCAAATATGTAACAAATTTGTTTGAAACATAACATTTTATAGATCTAACTGTAACATTGTCAATTATAGATGTAATCTAACTGTAAGATATTGCTATAAATGGTTATACACTGGACTGCAATTAATTTCAAGATGACAATAGTCCTAAAGAAATAGGTAAAACATACTCTGATTCCATCCATAGGCGCCAAAGAAGTTGTGGGTACATCAAGTTTTAGTAAAACAATTTAAAAAATTGTTTTTGTTTGCAAAACTATATATTACTAGCTTTTACCCGCGACTTCGCGCGCGTGAAATGTTGTAGCGTGATAGGTTGATAACAGATGGCGCTTTTTAGTGTCATCCTATTCCTGTAAAATTAACCGGATTTCTATAGCCTATATGTTATTCTGGCGTATAAGGAATAATTGTGCCAAATTTAATCGATATTGGTTCTGCGGATTCGCCGTGAAAGAGTAACAAACTTACATCCATACTCACAAATTTACTCATTTATAATACTACTAGTAGCAAGGATGTCAAATATGCTGAGGCAGGTGACTCTAGCAGCAAAGAAAGCTTAGAACAATTTCTGTAAGTCCCCTATGCAGCTGGAAGTTGAGGACGTCAACGTTCTAGGTATTTTATATTTCATAACATATTAGGTTAGTCGTCGAGTAATTCGGGGTCATAATAATTACTCCTATTGGGACATCTTAATTGTTTCCTGTGGACAATGGCAGCTTACTTAACTTCATCTTGGACTTGAATGATAAATGCATATGTATGTATAATGTGAGATTCCATCGGGTCTCCTGACTTAATAAACAAACATGACTAAGATTTCGAAGCCCGCATGTCGGCGACCTGCATATCTACTGCTAAAAGCCTTGCTGTGATACCGTTTTTGAGGCTCTAAACTTTGAAATTTGAATAACAACGGCGATATGCAGTTAATTGCTCGTTATATTGAGTGAAAGTCTCCGAATCTTTTGTAAGGCTTGGATGCATCCGGAGCTAAACTTTTGGAAGATCTAGACACAAAACAATGACAGTGATCTGCAGTGAAACGCTGTTCATATTGAGTGAATATTTTCGAAATTTTTTATTTCTATTTACGAGGGAGAGGTCAAAAAGTTCGCGGAATAAGAGGGAAGGAGGTTGAAATAAAACTCTAAACTATTTTTCCTTTTAAATATATTCTTCCTTAACCCTAATAATTTTTTCAGATCTCTCAAATAACTTGTTTATACCACCGAAAAAAAAAAGATTTATCATTGGTGTCAAAATAGGCCGAAATACAAGTTCCAATACAAGTTTTTCTACTTATTTGACGATTTCCGGAGTGGTGGCTTCAATTGGCCGTCCGGAGCGGGGATGTTCGTCAATGGACTCTCGTCCTTGTTTAAAAAAAACCAACCATGGTTTTTCCAGGGGCAGAGTCCACGTAAACCGCCAACATCTCTTCAAAATCATAATCTGAGCGGATTTCCCTTGCTTGGTAAGAAACTTAATGACGGCGCGGTGTTCAATTTTCTCCATACTGGCTGACTTGTCCCCAATTCAGTTGTTTGCAGGTCGATAACTCAAAAGTTAACGATCCGATAAATTTCAAACTTAGTATATATACTCTTAATGAGGTGCTTAACTAGTATCTACTTGGATGATTGCACCTACCCCCACCAACCCCACGATTCCGCGAACTTTTTGACCTTCCCTCGTAATACATTATCGTTTACTCGAAAGCATGGTTTATTACTTACACTTGATATAGTGATAATAGATGGCGTCTGTTGAATTAACAGGATTTTTATAGTCTCTATGTTACTCTGTTGTATAACCATTAATTGTGCCAATTTTCATCGATATTGGTTCAGCGGATTAGCCGTGGAAACGTAACAGACAGACAAATAGAAAGATAGACGGACTCTCGCATGTATAATAGAAACATAAATATCTACATAAACATTATGAGAGTAAAGAAATTGTAGAAATTGTTGAAGAGTAAAGAGGATGATTACTGTTGTTTTTTTCTGATAGTTTGTTGTATCAACAAATACATGATAATGCTTTGTATCTATAGGTTTTGTGGACACTGTCAGCATCTAATTCTGTCTCACTGACGTTCAGTGGTACGTTGAAACAATCGAAAGTTATTCCGAGTGCTAAACTCAACGCACGTGACATGCAGTGCCGCATTCTCGACGAAACTGTGGTTGACGGAGGTTTTTAATATACCAATATTATATATGCAAAAGTATGTGTCTGTTACACACTCACATACATATAAACTCATGTCCCCGAAAGGAAAACGGAAATTTATCCCTTACTATATGTTAAACTGATATACAAGGTTTAATTGTATCAAATTTGCTTTAACTGCTTTAAAATTGTATGTTGTGATAAGCATATAAACTCATATATGCTTATCACAACAAACATATAGAGTGAATCATAGTAGTAACAGTGGTAATACCTTAACTCATAGAATAATATTTCATCAATTTAATAATTCCAAAAGAAAAATTATTGCAAAATCTTTTAGCAATTCATATCTGAAGAAAATACTTAAGCTTTCCATGTATTGAAAGGACATCTATACTCAAATTATTTATTAAATATATTCAAAGACTTTGGTAATTAAACAGTGTAGGATACAACTTGATCTGCCCAGCCTTGTTGGCTTCAGCATGTGACTTTCTCTTGATTGGACCTACCTAGCTTAGCTGCATTTCGGTTAAATGAATTAGTCTACAATTTAATTGTTATAATCATTCCTTCAAATTAAAAAACTCTTGAGATTGTACAAATCATTTATAATTTCAGAGATTTTATGAAACTATTAAATATTATGTCTAAATTATCATCATCCTCCTGCCCTTATCCCACTCTAAATGGGGTCGGCACAACATGTTACAAACATGTTGTCATATGATTTGGGTACGTATTTTACGACCGGCCACCTGCCTGACGACAACTTCCCTTAGTCGTATATTACGTCTCCTCGGTAAGAAAGAGGGTGGTCTATTTTACTCAAGTGGATACCACACAGTGGGTCAACTTAGCTTAGTCGCCTTTTACGACACCTCGGTAAGAAATGAGTGTGGTACTATTCTATTCAGCCGGATATCATACAGCGTACTATGTCTAAATTATATCAGACTCAAAAAAATTTAAAGTTTGAGACTTAAATTGTTTCTCTGCAATATTTTATAGAAAATGCTAAAGTTTACTTATTTATCACCTTGAAAACTTAAGTGCTATAAAAATAGTAATTAATAAAAATTAACATGATATTAGAAATCAATACTCTATATTGCCTGAAGAAAAAAAAACATTGTTGTTAAACATATCATTGCACATTGATACATGACAGATTAAGCATAATTAAGACTTAATAAGTTTTTGCATTGTATGTGTCCGAGAATAAATCATATTTTTTACATTTATATTATAAATGTTAAACATATGTTAATTTTTCACTCACTAAATAATTGTCATAGATTGATTGATAGCAGGAATACACATTGACATATTAATAATTTTATTTGAATGGATTCTGGACCGGATTACAAAATTATTATGAATAACTTTCTCATTCATAATAATTTTATTGTAAGCAGATAAATTCACATTTTTCCTACAAAATCATGAAAATATTAACTATCCCAAACACAGGTTAGATGTTAGATTATAATAAAGCGTAACAGGAAGTCACAAGTTAAAACCTGAGCAGGTGGCAATGCAGTGTTTTCTATGAAAACTTATGTGCCTAATTTATATTAATAATTTCACATTCTTTTTTGTGAGACTACTATGAGGACTAGGACTAGAGGAGGACAACTATCATGAGGATACCTGAAAAATGCCTCCAACATGTGTAACTCGCCAATCGGTATTAGAGCATCAGGTATGTAGCAGTAGTCAGGTGTGTAGTAGTTCTAGAAAAGCATAAAAGGTTTTCTATGCTTTTCTAGATTTTCTCTCAGATTTTATACATTTTATGGCATTTCATACATTCATTTTAAGTTAGTGCTGAAATATTTTTAATCTTTCAGATATCATCAAATGAGCTAATCTTGTATATATACATGTTTATAAGCTGAATTTCGGAAACAGTTCCAACGATTTTTATGAAATGATTTTCGGGAGTGATAAATCGACCTAGCTAGGTGTAATTGACATTTGAAAAAATTACATTTTGTTGCTGTTGTCTTTCACTGAAAAAATTCTACAATATTATTAAATTAGAAAACAAAGGTTAATTATTCTATCGATATGAAAGTTATAATAGCTCAGTTGGGAAGGGGCGGTCTAAAGAAGTGAAAATATGCCAGATCAGCACAGATATCACCAGCCGTTTATTTTCTTATTGCATCTTTTTTATATTTTCAAAAAAATACAGAATAAAGCTTGGTCACCCAAATATTAAGTAATAAAACAATAGTATATATCAATATTTTCATCAAGGACAGTATATTGTCGAAATCAATAAGTACATTTACTTATTGATGCGATAAATCAAAAATGTGAATAGAAAAAGTAAAAAATTTACACCTTTGATTGTCAATTAACTACAAAGCCAATAAAAATTCTTTTACGAAGAATCCTTATACATATATTGAAAAGATTACATTTTAGTTTTTCTCGTTTTAATAAATTGTGTCCAAATATTCAATTATATTGTAATTTATTTATTATTTTATTTTATTTCTATAGTTATAAATATGTAATTTAGAACATCTCAGTAGGAAATAAGGGTGGTCCATTCTACTCAGCCGGATACCACTTGGCAGTCAAATTAATTATTACCTATGATTTAAATTTATTTACTAAAATTTGTTAACATATCTCTATTCACACCAAATTCATAACTGCTTTAATATATCAATTAAACTGAGTCTTAATTATGTCCATATAAAAGAACAAGAGATTTATTGAACTTAACATACTTCTCCATGTGAGCAGAGCCTAATATTCTATATCAGTATTAGTCTGCCAGTGTGAAGTTATAATTATTATAAGCTGCTGATAATAATTTTGGATATATTTGTGATTTTAGAAAACTACAGAAGATTTTTTTTTAAGTCACTGTTTGTATTTTACACAATAGTGACACACATGATGAGGAATATGCTATTTGCTCAAAAAGTGATTACATTTGTATATACTTTTAAAGAGTTTTGTAGTAAAAAGTAGTATTATTACCAGAAAAATTAGTAATGACCAATTTTGTAAAAATGTTTGTTTATGGTATAGCATTATTGTAACAATTATTGAAATAAGATATTTACACTACTCTAGGTCTTCAATCACTCATAATAGATATAATCACAGTTTGTTCATCATTTTAGTGTGACTGTACATACATAAACCAGATGACATATATTCATATCAAATTTATGTATTTAAAATGTTTTGAATTTTTTTACAAATTTTTAACCCATGCTATCACTGTTTTATTAACATTTTAGAATTAAAATTTATTTTATAATTAAAATTATTGTTTCAATAAACAACACATAATTTTAAGTAAAATTTATTTGTTTACTTTCATGGTAACTTAAGAGAAATTTACAAGTAGAGTTATTATCTGTGTAGATAAGTATAAGGAGATGCAGCCAATATTAAGAAATCCTATCATTGTTTGGAAAAACTAAATACATAAACACTTAAAAGTAAAAAAGAAATATTTCTATATCAAAATTATGCTGCAATCTTTCATTCTTAGTTATAGTAGTAGTAAATGAATAATTAGTTAACAGTATCCAAAATAAAAACAGTAAAAAAAATAGTCAAGCATTTGAAAATAGTTTTACAATTCCACCAAGTTCACAAACAGTAATATGAGTGTATGTATGTAATGATGAACCAAATGGGAGAACATCTGTTAAATCGCAAATCTCAAGTTTAAGCAATAACATTACTACTACAATTTTCACTGGATAATTTCTCACCTGATGCAGAGCCGTCAAACCATCCACGTTAGCTGTGTTTATATCTGCGCCCATTTTCAATAATCTTTGCACTTCGTCCTTGTCTCCAGCCGTACAAGCGGCCAGAAACACAATCTCTGATGAAAACTGTATTCTGGATGCTCGCTTCGGCATTGATGACTGTTTGTTGGTATCGGATTCTTCCCATCTTTTTAATTGCTCCGCTCTCTTGAACAGGGCTGACGACGATCTCGGATCCGTCATTTTAACTCCTCAATGCACTTGACACTCAATATGGTCCCTCAGTACACTTTTCACGCAGCATAGATTATGTTTTTATTACATATATTACACAAACGCTGAGTCCATAACTTAATTGCCAAAAAAGGAAACATGAAAGAAGAAACCTTCCTGGGATACCCTTAGTATAACAGCTTGCATAGAATCATTGTTCGTTAAACTTAATAAGTTAATCATATAACACATTCATCCAACAACACTTTTGACATGACATAACCAATAAGCTACACATTTAGCGTGGCAGCCATTACGAGAATAAATTTACAGGCGACTATCGTCTATTTAACATAAAAAGAAAAACTAGGCTGAGGATGACGGGAAGCGGGTAGAACAAAACACTTAACGCCACCTAGCGGACGATTTACCAATAATCTGTATTGAATTGTATGAGGTTATTGGTCTAAGTTAAAATGATTATTGTTTATGATTCAAACAAATCCAACGAAAAGAAAATATCCACTGATAATATTCTGTGCCTATATATTCATGTAGGAATTTCAAAATATTATGATGAATCTAATGTTTATAATTATTATTCCTAAAGTCCCAAAGTTCCTTAGAAACCCATTGTTATTTTACGTAGGTACGTTCTTATGAATTTGTACTTTAATTTTTTAAGCAAGTAAAACTTAATATAAGTATACAATTATAAAAGTAAATTATTAAGGAAATTAAGAAATTAAATTTGACTTTATTCGATGTTTTTCGAATATACAATAGGCAGACAGAAAGAATGTTATTATCTATACTGTGTATTAAAATGTAAGGAATTTGTAAGTAAATTTTGTTTAATCATAATTTTCTTAAATCATCATCATATTGCTATAATTTTAGAATTAGGAGTTACTTTGCTTGATGATTAGAAAAAATCTAAGTTATGCTAAAAGTAGAATATACTATTCGTCTCCATTGTTGGTTAGTCTAAATTTTCCCGGTGATGCTTCGGTTATAAGGTTATCAGATTAAGGTATTTAATATGTGCAGTCCTATTTGGTTTGTAGTGCATGCGCTATACGAATCCTGCTTTCGTAATATATGAAAATAGATAGTATACCGTAAAATGCCACAACTTTGCCTGGATTTTTGACATTAAGCGTCATAGCTCAAAAATAGATGGTCCAATTTTAATCTGATTGCTAATAAATTGAAGTAGGAAGTCTTGAGTTGTAGATAGTAGTTGTTTTTATAACTTTTTTATATATTTAAGGCTAATTATACGCATATCTAACGATAGGCAAAGATGGATATAAAAACCCTAACTTTGCCTACTCCATTTGAATGCGTAATATTATAGTAATTTTTTTACTTATTACATCACAATGGTATTTAATAGACGAAGTATCCGAAAAATATATTGGGAATAACGAAAAAAATACGCAACAGCGTATGAACGCCTAGGCAATATTAGGTACAGAATTTAATAAATTTCCATACATTGGCTTTTTGAGACAAGGGTTGTCACATATAAATTAATGAGATATTATGTAAATATAGTTTTGGTATATAATTATCTATAATAATAAAACATTTGTAAATCTTTTGACTGTTTGACTTTTGATTTTGACTGTATTATTTTATATATTTAAAATACAAAAAACTCTCAGTTAACATGATCACTCCGATGCCTTTAAAAATTAAGATTGATTATAATGAAAAAAAAACATTTTTTTTTGTAATTAAAAGTAAATAGATTTAATATCATTTTACTATATCTGATTCTGACATATACAGATTGAAATAGTGAAGATAAATTATTATTATATACAAGTGTTTAAAAAACAAAATGAAGGATTGATCAACTTTCGCTAAAATAAATTAAAATCACACCAAGAACATGATGAACATTTCAGTATAAAAACGAAATAAAAAAGTTTTCTTCACTAGAATTTATAAAGATATCTTTTTAATTGATAACGATAGGAACATCAAAATTTACGTTAAATTTTAATTTCCCACGACGACCAACATGAGGCTTTGGTAAAACTTTTTCTATATCATGGACCTATATCATGGACACTTGCCAGTTCTTGTCAAGTGGATTAGTGTTACGAACTGTGGGTAGAATGAGAATCATTCTGTCGATGGATTTTGTAGTGACGTGATTCTCTGAACGTATCCTTTATTTTTTTTAATTCATTTTAAATTGAATTTAGACTTAATTTCTAACAATATCATAAATATTGATAACAGAAAAAAATTCACAACTCATCATTGTACTTTACATGATTATCATCTTTAGTGTCAGCCCTATGGTAGGCAAACTTTGGCTTAGACGTACAAATTTCTTGACATAACATTGCCTAAATGTACTTTTCTGTCTTTAAGTATTTTTATTTTTCGTTCTAATTAGATGAAACAGCGAGAAAAATATATTTAAATCTAATATACAAAAGTCAAGAAAAAAATGTAATGTTTTTGAGTAGTTACAGGAAAAGTTCCAAACACCAATTAGAATCTACGTTGCGTGCGATACGTTTCAAAGCCAATTTATAAATGTGTAAGCGATATACGAGCAAGCTGATGATTTCAAAGTGTTGTCATATAATTAATCTCTGAATCGTAGTATTCTAATAGCAGTTTCTTGGATAAACAAAAAATTCTTGGCAGACTTTCTATTTTAGGCAAAGTAATGACGCGAGGCAAAGTTGCGGCATTTTACGGTACTACTTTTGGCATTACATAAATTTTTTTAATCAAGGATTAATTCAAAATAGTTTATAACTTTTGTAATTGTTAGTATTATGAAATAATGGATTTCTTACTATATAAATATATATATCATAGACAATTCTACGATTTTTTAAAATCTTAAAATTATGGTATATGTTAAATCTCATTAATGACAACTGAAATAAAACTAAGTAATCTCAGTTAAAAATAAAGCTCTTGAACACTAATATTTTACCATTATACATAATAGTGAAAAACAATATGTCGTGTTTATCTCTATGCGTTATTGTCCCTTTGGTTTATTCTATTCACTCTGTGGTAACTAAAAATAAACTTAGTCAAAGCGGCATCTGGTGGTGACTCACAAACTGTATGTGAATTCAGTCTATTGCTGGTTTCAGACAGAAAATATTCAAAATTCAAGATGGCTAGTTGTTGCGATGGTGTACTAGACTTTTGTCGCTAACTTTATTTTTTTTGTGTGAAAAGGTGTTTTTTTCATTATGGCTGACTTAAGTGTTGATATATCAAAGTTACCTGACGAGATAAGAGACAAGTTAGCAGAGTTGGACTTGGAGTTATCTGAAGGTAAGAATGCAGTAAGTCTGCGAATCTCAGAGATCGATAATTTGTTAATTTCGACTTTTGTTTGGCTTTATTTTACTATCATGAGAAGAAAAACCGTCGAAAGAACTCAAAAAAAATCTTTGTTAAAGTTTTGTTCTATTAACTTTACTGACGTAATCAATGACAGCTGATATGATGTTTTTGTACAAATATTGAATAAACTATAATATATCTAACAACACGTAAGATATATTTGGAATTGATCTCAGAGAAGAAATACACTTTTGATTTAAATTATTTAGCGCCTTGTCACACATGATTTGCCACGGAATGCAGTTCTCTCGTCACAAGTTTTTTTTTCATTCATTATGACGCTCGGAACCGAGAAAACTTTGTAATTACAAAGTACAACTTTGTTTGACGCTTGTGTGCACACGACCTCGAAGCCATACCAGTACGAAAGATGTTTGCATTGTGTTTTTATGTTTAAATTCGAAGTTTTATAATATTTTAATGAACATTCGGTGTAAGCTTTGCGTAATACCCGCCGATGTGAATATTAACAACGAACCGATATTCTAAGCTTCTGTAGATTATTATATATAATAGCATTAAAAGATCTTATAAAAAAGATTATCAGATTAAATTTTCAATAAAATTATATTAATATTTAGAATTTAGTGTTTTAAATATATTTATATTAATATATATTGTGTTCATGATTTTGGGTAAAAAAATATTATTTACAAAATAAATATTTTATGTAACTAAAAAAGACAGATCATAATTTTATTTTGAATTATTCAATTTAGTTCATAAAAATAAGATAGGAAATATGTACTTACTTATATGAAGTGTTTTAATTCATTAAGTATCCAAAAATTTCATTTAATGAAAAAAAACCATTTATTATCATTGTAAAAACCTTATAATATAATATTATATTAATATAATATTAATATTATATAATATAATATAAATAATATGCTTTTCAAAATAACTAATAATAAATTTATCCATGATGAAAAATATAGTTCCAAAATATTAAAAAACATGTTTGATATAACCTTTAATTTAGTTTAGCTGTTCTATAAATGTGAATGTTTTGTTGTTGTAATAATTGGTATTTTATGCTTGATTCAAGTTACAGTGCATGTTATTATTTTGTATTCATTATGTAAAGAACAAGTCAATTACTTGGGCAATTAAGAACCAAATAGGTATTTTTGAATAATCAATTTAATTAATACCTACTTATATATAAATAACTAGAAATATAAGTTGCTTATCTTTATTTAATGGTATTGTAACAAATATATTGGTGATATATTAAAATATCGAGTAATAAAGTAACTTTTGACAGTTTCATCTCATTACTTAATGACTAAACAACTCTTTGTATTGAATTTTTTTATAATGTAAACCAAGAACTGAATAATTAAAAGCGTTTAGAAGTAATTCAAAAGTTCATAAAAAAAAATTGTGTATCCTGCAAGGCATGCCAAGCGACTTATTGTTTAATTATATGTCATATTTTATGGTAGTCTGTTTAGCTTTTGCGAAATGATATATGTATAATCCTCAATTTTTAATATAAAAATTTTACTAACACTGGATATTTTTTTTATTTTACCTTAATTTTTACTTACTGTTATTTTGTAAAATGACTATTAGTTAGTTGTTAGCCTAAAAATATTAAATAACATTACTTTTTAGTATGTACCTTTTTAATGTCGTAATTTGCCATACCTATTTTTGATGATATTTTCCAAAAAAGAAAAGATCTAAATCAATTTGTGTGAATCTCAGATTTAAAAAAGATGATGGTGTGCATTGAACTTAAAAATAAAGCATCTCTCTGTCAAATAGGTATTTAATTGATTCTCTCTTTGCTTACAAAAACACAAGGACTGACAAAACTAAGCAGATCGTGAATGAGTAATCAGCTGTATTTCAAGACTTTTTCAATCGTGTTATATAGCCCGTCGTGAATATTGAGAGCACTGGTGGCCTTCAAATAATTAGACCATTCAACTAAAATGAGTTTTCTAAATTCTCATCTCTACGGCGTATAACATGGCCAATATAGTCAAGGATGCGCTGAATACACGTGGTTGAAAGGCGTATCTGTTTTGAGTCTTGAAATGCAGACTATTCGTCGCCTACAGCACTTTTCAAATGCATCAATTATTTGTCTTTCTTTTGCTTGAATAGTCAACGTTTCTACACCGAGAATATAAGTGCTTGTACCAGGCGTAATTTTATATTATTTACGGCCCATTTTAAAATGATGCCTTATCATACATTACTCTATGTAAATACACGGTAAATACAATAATACATTAAGGCCTTGACGGCCGTTTAATTAACCGCATGCTTTATATTTGCTTATTTATTATGAGGTCTTTTAGCTTAATAATTTTAAGGAGCGCTTACGTTCTTTTACGGTTATTATAATGCATTGGTCCTTAAGAGGTTTTGTTTGAACTTGACGTATGAGCAAAAACTCGTTTGATATCGCGACACAAGCTATGACTGTGCCCTAACGCTTTGAAGTACATAATAAATTGTACTAAGTGGCAACTATAAACTATTATAAATGTTTCTGTGGCGGCAACAACTACAAACAAACATATGCAAACAGCATTTTAAACTTTTTTTATACCATTATTTGAAAAAAAAAAAGAATTATTTCGCTATAATCCGCGATTAGAGAGAATGTAATTAATGCCAAAAGTTGAGTAGTATACTATCTGTGTTGCACATGCATGCAGGATTCTTAAATACATGCACTACAAACCATCACATTAATCTAGTACTGCACACATACACTTCACCTATTTCAGCAGTTGTTCCACCTCCACCTTCTCTTTTTATTTTTCCTTCGAGCACGTTTAACTAGAAACGTTTATATGTTCGTTAATTAATGTGTCATTGTTGAATTAAATATTTCTAGGCTTTACATTATTAAGACGCAGGTTTTAATCGCAGATAATGGAAACAATTGTCATCAGGTAGATGTTACTATTTCAATTAAATGGCACTTTTAGAAAAAGGCTTGCAAGTATAAAATTTCCCAGAAAATATACTTGTATCTATCAAAACCCTGGCAGTCAATTCCAAATTGGCCGTGGTTGCTAATAAAAAGAACAACATGTTGAGTAGCGCAAAAAATGAAGACCGCTTCCAGCTACTTAATCCTGAAATAATAACTGTTACGAATAAATCCCTACAAAAAACTGATTCTAAATATGTTATCCTCTTTTTTTTAGGGGAGTGTGATACGTACTGATTTGTAACAAACGATTGAACAATGTAAAAAATAAAGTAACGAAGATAATCTGAAATATTATGAAATTTGTTTTTATTTCTATTTACCCAAGTTTTTAATTAGGTGACAACAACTTTTTCTTTACATGCCTATTGTACATTTAGAATAAGAAATGTTGAAATAGTTTATATGTATTTCTTAAAATTTTATTAATTTATCTCTATTTTCGATTACTGTCGTCATGTAATGTTTGCATTCAATGCAACGTAGCAAACACTACCATATGGCATACTATGTTCTCATATTCGGACCCCTACGCCGTTACATCAATAGGCTAATGTTCAATTACTATATTGGGAGGTAACTAGCACTTAACTCTCACGTTGCGTGGCGGGATTAACTTGTCGATCTTCATGTATACTATTAAATATTTACGTTCAAAAGGTTGAAATACATTTGAATTCACTTATTATTAATAACTCTTTCTTTGACTATTAATATTTAGAAAGAAATTTAGTTACTATTTAATATAAGTCTTTATTATATTAAAATGTAGCGGTAATAGGTTGAGAATAATTAAATAAGTATAAAGAATGTTTCACAAATAAATGTTTCGATTTAAAATATTGTACAAATAAAAATAAATAAAATTTCTTTAATAAACTTACTAATAATAATAAACTTTGCGTGACAGAAGTAAATTCATTTCATATTTGGTAATTTTAGGCCAAATTGTGATATGCCATACTTATAGTTTATGATAATCTCTTTATTACGTAGAAGCAGTAACAAATAATGAAGTTAATGTGTACAGGAAGTTACGACTTATTACATTACAAATAGTGGGTTTTTGGGGGCGAAAAATCGATCAAACTATCATTTAAAAAAAGTCCTTTTATCCATATTTCCGGGCACTAAAAAAACTGCTAAATTGAAAAAGAAACAAAAACTTAAATTTCGCTGTCAATTGTGAAGTTGTGATAGCTCAAGGGGGAACGGGCGGATTATACAATTTAAAATACCCGGGTTCAAATCCCACATGTTACCGGCCCTTTGTTTTATTATTGCATTTAATTATCTTTTAAAAAATACCGAGCATGGCTCAGTAACCCAGGTATTTCATATAGCTACTTTTCGAATTTATGCGAGATAGCAATGACAAAATAAAACAAGTTATAAGATTATTTTTTCTAATATTTGCACCGAGTTTCTTTTAGACTCTTCTCGGTTCTCTTCTCCGAAAATTAACGATTCAAAAGGTAGTAGGAATTCTTTTATAAAATTTAATATTTTTGCTTTTATAATAGTATTAAAAGCATAAACATTTAATTTTATGAAATATATTCATCAGGTGCAGATTAGAACTAATTAAACCATTTTAATATGCAATTCCGGCAATAGTAAATATATTAGATTATCTTGTGTAACATAACATAATGTTTTATGAAGTCACTCTGTGATAATGTAGTATTATATATTTGATATTTTCGTTTTCGTTTTCTATGAAAGGTTTAAAAACCTGCGTGTCTGGGTTCTTAAAGTAGACAGATTACAATACGTTACATTAAATAATATTTATATTTATTTGTTTCAAAGTTTTTAAATTATTCATAGTAATCTATGGTATGGTTAACATCTTAAAAAGTACGTGTATTTTCAATGGTGTGTTCCGCTTTGTTTGTTTGGTACTCTAGTTTTTTTCCCCAGTTCCTTTTCTTTCAAAAATACTCAAATCCTTTATTTATGCCAGATTTGTTAACTGTGTGTTGTCGCTGTCATCTTTTTAGTTCTGTAGTCTGAAATTCGATCCGAAATAAAACTACAACCTCACTTGTGAAAATTCCTGATATCATCTGCTGGAATAATGACTAAAAACTAACTTATACTGATCTTAAATTTTAGTAGTGCGTTGATCTTGATATTTTTATTAAATTCTCACACTCATCAACTTATTACATAGATCTAACGACAGATTTTACCTCTTAAATCGTCGTCAGATACACATAATGGATCAGCAACGCTCATCAGAATGATGTAACTTAACGCTGGAGTCCTGAAGGATAAAATTTTCTATCCTTTGTAGTTTACTATTTTTGTTCAACAGTGTTACTCAATTTTTGATGGCCAACTTTCAAATTTATGTACACCAACTGCAAATCTATAGGGCCGTGCCTCTAACTGATATAGATGAAGCCATATCACGAGTTAATAGAGATCTACAAGTACTTTGCAAACTAGGTTAAAACCTTTGGCTTAATTCACAAAAATATCGTGCAGTTATCATAGGTAGTACTCATAACATTCCTTAATTCAAGAAAATTTCGATGATTTAGCTTTATGGGAATCATTATACTTTGAGGTTTTGTTATTGAAGCGAACTTAGTTAGGCACTTTATATTCCAAATTTGAATCGAAGAATTTTTGTATTACTTTATTACAGAATTTTTTACTTATATAAAGAAAAGCTTTCTTCCGCTTGAAGAAATGGTTGCGCAGACTTTGTGCTCTCTGTATTAGATTATGGTGACGTCGAATCTGCCGCGTATGTTTGATTAAAAATACAAAAAACTTTCTTGATTTCAAAAACTTTTTGCTGAATAGACTCATAGAGTCCGCTTTTACCGCTTTTGGGAATTAAGAACAATATGGTTATTTCCTATTCTCTTTTCCATTACACATCTGTGGCAAGTTATGCATACTTAGTAGAAGATACTTATATCATTACTTATGTAATCATATTATTAAATTACTCTAATTTGTTTTAAAGGCAATTAACATATAATTATATTGATGGAGTAAGACAATCTTAGCCCAGCTTTGATGTATTAACATATTGCTTGTTTTTTTGCCAAATATTGTTAGAAAGAATAACAAATAACTAAATAATGTTAGTGAATATGTTCAAAATGTTTATGATTACTTAAGTTAGCAATATCTTATCACAAACTTTATCGTTCTTGCATCGAGTGCACATTGAATCATATATTTCAAGATAAATGAATGACCAAGCTGCTAAAAATATTCGTAATGACCAAGGTTTGTGTTTAATATAAAAATGTAACACATAGCATTCTAATTCAAATTACATATGAGTAGTATATTATCTATCGCGTTAGAGCTAACACTGTTATTATTGTTCAGATTTGTAGTGCCTATGGGTGGAGAAGTGCGAGTCTTACCTTGTCTATTTATATACAAAACACTATATCTTACACTATCTCAAGCGCACCACGTCACTAACACCAGTGCCCTGAGCAAGAGTGGACTTGTAGTGAAATGGCGTTTTTAAACCTGTGCTATATTCCTGAAATACAAGTCTATATTTGTAAAATCCAGAATTGATTGTTTTGTTATCTCAAATTCATTTTCTACAATTATAATCTACTTTTAATAATGAACCCAGTGAAGATTAACAACAGATGTTTCTAAATGTAAATATAGCAAAAGAGTCTGAGTGCCATCCAATTATTGTCGTTTTTGAACATTACAAAAAAAAGAAAACAATATATCATGTCATGTCATGCTTTCCACGCTAATCCGCTGGAGTCATACAAATGAAATTAAGTAATGTAATAATAAAAATTAAAGCTTCTGTAATAATAAAACTACAATTTTATCGAGAACAGAAAAATACTTTAAAATGTAGGGTATTTTAACATTGAATTTGAGTCGAACAAAGTAGCAGGTAAATTTTTTATGATATATCTTCTAAGCAAATATGGTGCCTTTATTATCGCTAGTATATTATTATCGTGTGTGTGTGTGAGTGTGTTTGTGCGACTTGAAACATTTGTTTTTGTCTGCGGCAGTTTATTTTTGTTGCCAGTAGCTTTAATTAAATATCATCCATTAATGCAATGCGCGCAATAATTAAACAATAAAAAAATATGAATAAACACATTTCAAACTGCAAAATTTAAAGTAAGAGTAAATTGAAAATTAATACACAGGTTTCATGATATTTATGAACATACATTTTTTAAATACCTACATCCGAATAATGTTTTATTCATTTGTAGCAACACTACACGAATGTGTTCCACTTAGAACGTGCGTAATTGTACTACAGTGATTAAGTAATTTTCCTAACGCTTAGATGTACTTATTTCCTTGTCGTTAAGCAATCGATATGATCATTTAAAATTATACACTTTATTTTTAGTTTAGTGCTTGAAATATGATATTTTGAATGTGAAACAATTGAGGTTTGTCATTCTTATGTCTAGACTTAACAGTCCAAATTTTATTGTTTATTATCATTTAATTATCTTTATAATGAAAAGCTAATGACTAAAAAAATTTCAGCCTTTAAATTATACATATTTAAGATAAATAAGGCATTTAATGCCAATTTTTTGACTTATTTCGCGTTACCAACAGACATTAACAAATTATTAAATTTACTTTTAAAGAATTCTATTTTATATAGTTTTATATTTAGCATAATGTTTATATATCTGCATTAGGTATATGATTCGCCAAGGTCAAAAATATATTTTTATGCATAATACAGTCAAAATTCATTGCTTGATGTCTTTTATTTACTTAATATTTAATTATCATTTATTTAATTCCATTTAATATTGTGAAAATTTTTTATTGAATTTTGAAATTGAATTGAAATTGAAATTTGTTATTTTGTTATTCGCTAGCTGCAAAGAAGGAAATTTAAATCAATATCTCCGCACTAATATTTTAGTACTCAAGGTTTTTGTTTTTTGTCCTTGTTTTGTGTTGTGTTTGTATGTTTTTTGAGTATGAAAAAAGTTTAAAGAGCTGGAGATCAAGAAAAGTTACTTTTCATCTCGATACTGAAGTCAGAACTAACAAAATCACAGGCATATGCTAGTAATAGATAAAACAATCATATTGGTTGTAGTTCAATTCCATTTCTGATGTCAAAATCTATTTACAGGTGACATTACACAGAAAGGATATGAGAAGAAGCGCACTCGTCTTCTTGCCCCTTACACAGCGCCACAGCAACCACAAGGTTAGTTTAATAATAATTGATGCACAATTATCGCTTCTAACACTGTTGCCTGACTAATCGTAATAGGTTATGTATATTCTGGATCCGCAAGTACTGGCTTTGCTTCTGAATTCTTATTAACCCTATCTAATTGGTGACGTCAAATGTAAATCGAAAGGTCTCCAGTACTTACGAGTCCAAGGTCGCGGCAGAAGCGTCGCTGGGGTCAAGTGTCAATTGGTCGCCGTCGATGAATGCTGGACTCGCGAAATATTGGGACCTAGCCGTCTCATGTCTCGATTCTCAAACTAGGGTTAAATGAAGAGGGCATCTTGAATCTGTTCTCCCGATTGTCCGAATTTAGAGCATGAGTACATTGAACTATCGTCTAATTAATAATAGATGTCATTTTTCAACACACAGTTGAAATAGTAATACATAAATAAAAATGAATAATAATTCCTCTGAATATTAAAGTTCACATTTCTATATTTACTGGCAGTGTTACATTGAAATGACGTTGTACTGCTCCGGTAGCAAATATCATTAAAATAATGAGGTCGACCTTCACTCTGGCGCGGCATAAAAAATCAGACGGTGGAAATCTAAACAATTAATAAAACGAGGTCCAGTGTTCGTCGATTACGACATTTTATACAGTTTATACATGTACCCTAGTTATTTTTATTTTTGTGTTATGGTTTAGTTGGTGAACCACACGCACGTCAACCACACTTTATCACCCCCAAAACCTTTTCATCGTAATAGCACGTAAAATTATACTAGAACTGGCACCCATAAATGGATCAGCTTTTTGCTTGCGGCGCAACTTATCTATAAGCAAAAAAAACATTGGCCCGAGGTGAAACGTGATGAGGTGCGCTTAAAATTAATACATTTGTTGAGAGTATATGGGAGCGCCAGAGAATGTAAATATTTTATTCTCGTGAATGTCTAGTGCATGAGTTTTGAACCATCCCGTGAATACAATAACATATACATATATGACATAAATCTGGTAGAACTTATATGTAGCAAACTTTTATGTCACTTGTATTTATAAATGTAAAAAAACAAAACTGAGCATATTGTACAATACATATACGTACAATTACTTAATTTGCCGCGATGCCTTCTGTCAAAACGCACTGACTTTATTTTTGATTATTTCTCCAAAAAGCGCTATAAATAGGATAACACTAAAAACGATTCTCAGTATCACTAGTATTGAAATGGATTTTGTGAGAGATGACGTTTTCATCACATAGATTGGACACTCCCTATAGCATAGTTTTTGCCTTTATAAATAATTTATGGCAATGAATCATATTTTGGTTTTTATAAAATATTAGCACGATTAATATAATGTTTAATCTTAAATTGTTATAGTTGCTATTTTGTCTACGGCTTAAAATTTTTCTTTAATGATTGAAATTTGCAGGATTTGAGTGTCTGTTTTTTTTATATTTTATACATTAGGTATTCCAGTTACAAGCTAAGAACTGGCAACGTAGTTTAAATAATTAGTTTGCATTTGCAATGAAATAAAGTTGAAGTTACTACTTAAGGTACATAGACAGTATATTAGATAATAGACTTTAAAAGTAAATCAAAATAATAAAACATTACAAAAAATATGTGGAGTACTAATATCCATGTTTTCTTTCATTAGTGTAAACAAATATTGCATTTGGTATAGACTTCGGTTATTCAATACCCCACTGTGCATAGCGCGTATTGATCGCCCACCTCCGATTGCCAGCTTGAGTATTTTCGGGCCTGCATTGCGCCACCTGATAACGTCCTCACCTCGGCCCTTATCAGACGCAGGGGTCAACGTACTTTATGATAATCGGTTGCGCAACCTAAGCGAACCCTATGTACCTACAGTAAAACAAATACCTATATTGAATTAGGTCTTTGCCTAAACATTTTATAAAACATGTAAGTGAAAGATAAAAAATATGAAGAAAAAAAAACATTTCCATCGTGACATTTACATAATATTTATGCTGCAATATTTTCGTTATGATTATTAATGTATCATTTTGCGAATGACATTTGACCCGAACTATTATAATTACGTATATAAAAGTTGTATAAAAGGTAGGTTTTCGAATTTTCACGTATGGACAATAAAACAGCATTCGGTAATGAAAGGTTTAGATATAATAACCACGCGTTATCTAAGCGTATATTACAGCAGGCAATCTACTGTCTCGAGGATCCCGCGGCGAGATTGGCTGCAGCCGACAGCTCACAAGGAATCGACGGACACATCGACGGGTCACGCACAATGAGAAGAGATACCATTCAGGTATCTTAATACTCTTAAGGACTCGGTAGTGGCCCATTCACTGTTAACTTAGAACACCTTCATACTTAGATTATTTAATCTATATTTAGTTTCCAAAAAAAATTGTACACAAACCTTATATCAGGTTACTTGCGTATTGTGTGTCAAAACATACGTTAAATATATTTTATTAACCGACTACATGAATTATATATATTTTTGTACGCTCCGGGGAATTAAATTCGGTCCAACGAGCATTCAATAAACATTTGGCCTGAGGCGAAATGAACACCATTGCCAGTTGTCGATACTTTGATCAATTCAAATCGGCTTAAATTGAAAAATCTGTATCAATCTACCCAAATATGTAGATATAAAAACAGTTCTAAAGATTGCAAAAACATTGATTATTATTACATTACCACATAACCAAACGTATATGATATTAGTATACCACTGAATTATAAATTTCTAGTGGTATCCGTGACTTCGTTCGCGCCAACTTAAGTGGTTTAGTATTTATACTTATTATAGAACAAAGTCCCCAAAAGCGGTCTGTCTGTATGTGATCGATTGCTCAAGATCTACTAAGCGGGTTTTTTGTACGGTCTTTACTTAAAGATAATGCAATTCTTCCGGAACGTTTAGGTTATTAGTACATTAGCGTTATATGTAAATTGTGTTGATGTTCGCATTGTGGTAAAACTCGCCTGCTGGGAACTTTATTCACGTGCGTCGCGCAAACCAGCAGAGATATACTAAAGTTATGTATTTGAGATTTGTAGGTCTGCAAAATTCCTACAAATAATTCCGCGACAGCTTGTCTCTAGCTTTTATGGTTAACTCACAGTAACTACTTTTATGTTCAAAATTTAAATTTTGTGACATACTGATATATATAATCTGTATTTCGGAAACGGCTGCAACGATTTTCATGAATTCCAGTATATAGAGGGTGATAAATCGATCTATTCTTCAGGCATTAAAACTGCTAAAATTTAAATTGAATACAAAAGTTAATTGTGCTGTCATTCTTAAAGTTTTAATATCTCAGTGGGGAACGGGCGGAGTATACACGTGAAAATACCCCACACCGAGTCCCAGTTATCATCATTCCTTTCTTTCTTTTTTATTGCATTTATTATATCTTTAAAAAAATCCGAGTAACGCTCATTCACCCAGGTGCTATATATTTAGATACGTTAATAAACAATATTCAAAAATTATGCTATAAACCAAGGGCGCTCAACCTTTTAAATGGCCGGGCCATACGAACGATACAAAAATCTTTGGCAGGCCACTATAGTACTAAAAATATTTTAAAATATTCGGCAAATAAAAAAATATTCTTACAATCGTTTAAAAAATATTTATATAACTGATACCAAGAACACTTACAAACTAATAATAACAACCTTTAAGTACAGGTAACTTTTAGGGATGTCACTTGGAGTAGAAAAAATTTACTAAGAAATATAGATTTTTGTATTATCAAAATAAATTGATTTATAGAAAATCGAATAACTCGTACGAAAAATACGATTATTCCTAGGAGGGCCAGTCAAAAATCGTTCGCGGGCCACACTATGGCTCGCAGGCATAGATTTGAGCGGGGTTGCTATAAACGATTCACATATAAATTCAACTAAAATATTTAGTTCTATTGATAAACCAAAATTAAAAATATCTCTGTGGTATTTGTGTTATTCTAGTTATTCTGAGACTGCATTGTATTCTATTCAGTAGCGTTCGCTGGCCTCTTAGTCACATAGCTGCTTTGTTAAATTGAAACGAGACCTAGCTGGTTTTATAGCTTTTCTCGCACAATATAATGGCACCTTCAAACAACTTAACTCGCGTGCTTTGTTCAATATCCATTCCTTTTCATCCGTTTGTGCTTGAGTAAATTCTATTTTATCTAGATACCTGGAGAGATATATGGAATGTATTTTATACACTCTCATCCTGCACTTTAATGGATTTATTTATTGTTTGCGTTCCATATTGCGGCATAAGACTTGATGATTGAATTTATACGGGTTTTCTTCTTCTTCTTTTTCATTCTTGTAAAATATAATATCTATATTTTGTCCCTCTTTATTCACTCTACTTTTCATGAGCAGGAGATTGTGCATTTGTGGTCTTAGAATGTTGACTACGCAGCATACTGCAGTGAAACGTATAGTTAGTTTTTAGCGTAAAAAACGCCCCAGCCAGCCTAACTATTTTCGAGGCTATGGTCTAGGTACGTCGTTAAATCGTAACACACGATTCCAAAAAAGCATATTTGTGTTGCTTGCCGGAACCTTGTTTATTGCCCGATCTTGGTGTCGCTCCGGTCATATTACTTACTTTTCCTTTCCTTTTAGTTTTATTTTCTACTACTAACAAGGCCGAAACTTAGAAGTTTAATCAATTGCGAAGTAGAAATAATGATATCTGCAATAAGTTCCGTAAGTGAGTCGTCAAGGAGAAGTCTGATTCACCAGCAATAACTCCACACCAACAAAGCCTCAGGGGCTGATAAAACCGACGATAGGCTCAGATAAGTCTTTTTGACCAAAATACCTATTTCTCGTAAGCTCTAAGGGCATTCTTGACTGATTTTGTAATTAGTAGGTATATAAAAGTTTACATATAAAATGCCGCTACCTCTCGAGTGTCGTCCTATAACCTTTTAACGTAGCCTAACGAGAATACATAAGTCGCTATAAATCGAATTTAAATTGGAAATCTTTCAAACACACATACCAGATTCCGTTCACAAAAACCTAGGTATAAAAACGGCAGCGCCTCACCGAACACATTCCACAAGGCATGCTTACAAAGCAATTCCTAGGTGCCTTATTCGTCAAAATGGCAAAGTCTTGGGCTAACTTTCGATTAACTTCGGACGACTAAACTCACTACTCCGACAAAACATTCAATAAACTTGTGCTCCTATCTAACTTCCCCTTTTGGTACTGCCTTGACGGTATTCACAATCGCCGTCTATGTGGTTGTGATCCGCGCCGGAGTTCTATAAGGCACAATATTGTCACCCTTATAGAATTCGTTTGCTCTATTCAAACAACATTCAGAGAACTTTACAGAGAAGCCATTTAAATTTTGGTTCTCTAAATTGGCGGTAATCATTTACAATATAATATTACAACAATCTTATAAATACGTTTTTTTAATTTACATCTTTTTGTTAATTCAATGTCCAATTTCTAATTAAACTAGCGAGGTAATGTTTGATCTTTTAAATATGCGATATTTTACATTTGCAATTTTAAAAGTACTGTTTTGTAAATAAAAATTAGATATAAAAGTATTGTTTTTAGATTTTTATGGAGCCTTTGACACAATATAGATAATATGACACAATATAATGTTTAGATAGTATATGTACCAATGCCCGATTCTCCAATAAAATATAATTGATTGTTCATAATGGGTGAAACAATCAAATACATACACCACAAACTCTATGCTCGATCACAGGCCTAGCAGACAATTGTTTTTGTGAACATTTAGTATGCCAGTAGGCCGAAGTAGAATGCGCTTACCAGTATTCGTGGATTTGAATCGAACAGTAGTTATTTGTTTACATTATTAATTACTGGCAGATCTGGCGTTGACGTGGTTCAGACAGTTTTCGCCTTTCCCTGTCCTATTATTTTGCCGTGTTAGTTTTAATTTTGTGATGACATTTAAGATATTAATTTTAATTATGCATGAAATGCTCCAGTTGATAAACGTATTTAAGTTGATATGGATTGATATTGTATTCATCGTTTTAGATAGTTTTCTAAATACCGCATTGAGCTTTAAAAAGTTTGATGTAATATACCCATATTAAGTTATCCTTAAAAGATGTTATGCTAATAAAGACTTTTTGTAGCCTTATAAAAGAGGCGCAATCCCACCCTACATTTCCAAAGCTATAATGTGCTTTTAGATATTTTAAAGAATTGGCCCTTATATTACAGCAAATGTACATAGAAGCTTATGGATTGTACACTGAAAACCTCGTAACCATTCTGGGTATTAGTAAAAACCGCATCAAAATTCAGTTTTGAGTTTATAGCGAGTTGAGTTATACAGATTGACAGACAGACGAGACGGGGAACTTCCTTTTAAAATATGTATGAATCTTTAGTTGATATGTAAACTCGTATCTAACACTGTTTTTAATTTCCATATTTTATCCAAATCTAAAACAATAATGCAATCGTGATTTATGATATGAAAGGTCTAAAGCGCGAAAAGCGTGTAAGAGGATTTTTCTAATATTTATAAGTTGTGTAGTATATTGTAAGTAAAAATATTCATAATTCACTTATGTGAAAAGAATCTTGGATGTATCAATATAATTTTTGTTATAAAACGGGATACCATTAAAAAAAAATTATTAGATTTTTCTGTTTTCTCTCGCAATTATCCCACATAACAGTCATCTACAACACTAATAAGAGTCGTGCGATAAACAAAAAAAAACTACAGTTTCCATGCATATAATGGCTAATGTCCATATGAGAAGTTGAGGGTTACTTGTCTTTTACGTTACCTTACAAAAATTGTTATGCGTCAGCACGGCTAAGAATAGAGTATATGAGAGTAAGGAGTATGTTATCGTTCTTGGTATTTGTAAAATATATATTATACTAGCTTTTACCCGCGACTTCGTTCGCGTGGACTACTGTCGTGTGATAGGTCGACAATAGATGGTGCTTTTCAATGGCATCCTATTTCTGTAGAGTTAACAGGATTTCTATAGCCTATATGTTATTCCGGTGTATAAGAAAGAATTGTGCCAAATTTCATCGATATTGGTTCAGCGGATTCGCCGTTAAAGAGCAACAAACATACATTCACACTCACCACCTTACGCATTTATAATATTAGTGGGATTTATAAACTTTTTTCATTTTAAGATATTACAATTATGTTATTTACTATCTTATGTTCTTCTAAAAAGTTTTATTTTATTTTAAAATATAAATAAATATAAAAGAAAAACGTTTGACAGATATTATTGAACATTACTATTCAATCTTGATCAAGTGTCCTGTTGATTATTCCCGAAACATTCCCGAATTGCGTCAATGGTGGTGAGCAATTCTGTTAAGTTCCCTATATGTATGTATAAAAATCGTCGATTTAAAGTACTCTTACTATTTCATGACTGATGTTTTTAGAAAATGTGGATATTTTTATTTTAATGTGTGTGTGAGTTTTAGCATAGGTGCGCGATTAAATTAATATACATCCAGCTGCACAAATATCGTTGTTGCTAAAAATCAACATAAATCACCTGTTGCCAGGTATCAAAAATTATTGAAACACTTTAACCTTTAAGCATTGGTATTATCAGGACTCCCTCTCCTAAGGAAAAGTAATTTTGTAGTGCTGGTGGACTAAAATCTTTATCTTAAAGAACGACACTGAATTAATTTTGGAACCTCACTGACACTAATTTATAATCCATTACGAGTCACTTAATTAAGTGTAAAATCGTTTTGCCTTAAGAATATATTTCAATGAACCATATTTCATGTTATCGTATACATATTTTTACTTTAATTTAACAGTATAACGTTGAATACTATATAAAACGCACACACATAACAATGGAAGTGCTAACTAGGTATGTTTTTCATCTGTTTCTCCAAATCTGTAATTTGTTACTATTTTTAAATATTTTTTGTTTAAATCATTAAAAAAAAATTGTTTGGATATCATATATAACTTTTTATGTATTTGTTACTGTCACAACCAACATATTTAGTCATCCATTTTTTTAAATTTATCTTTTATCAAACATATTTTTCCCTATATAAACAGTCTACTGCTCCAAATCCTTATTTGTATCGCTATAGCTTTTAGATAGAACGGTTGTATTGTAGGAACAATTATTTTTAAGTTTAAACAATAGCTTAGGTTAAATAGATAGTTGAGTCATGTACTCATAAATATTATTCCACCTTTAAATCGGTTAATACGCAGTTTCCAAAGCAGACTGTTGACTCAACATAAAAAAAGGTGTATAGGTAAACCATACAATTCTTGACGGTTTAAAAGAGTTTTGCATGGATTCAGTTAACTGACGGTGTTGTTTGATGATCTTACGAGTACCTACAGTCAAATTAGAGCGAAAATTTTCTTATCTTAATATATATGCAAGCCAAACCTTCTCCATAAATAGATGTAGCTTTCCAACGGTGGCTAAAGTATTGAACCTAAGACATTATAAAGGCAAATACAGAAAACGCTTTTATATAATCTTTACCATGCTTAAAAAGCGGTACGAGGGGGAGGTCAAAAAGTTTGCGGGATAAGAGTGAAGGACGTTGAAATTAAATTCCTAACTATTTTTAATTTTCAATACATTCTTTCTTAACCCTACTACATTTTTCAGATCTCTCAAATAACTTGTTTATACCATCGAATAAAAATGATTTGTTTTTGGTGTCAAAATAGGCCGAAATTGCAGACTTCACTCCTTCATTGTCGTCAATTTTTTTTCATTTTTGGAAGTAAATAATACGCATTAGGTGCCAAGTCTAAACTGCAGGGTGGGTGTTTCAATCGTTCGAATCCGCATCATTGAATGGCAGCCGTCGCAACATGGCACGTGTCAACGGGTGCGTTGTAGTGCAGAAGGAGCACACCTTTTGACAACTTTTCTCTTCTTTTTTTCTTGATGGCTTCTTTCAATCTTTCCAGTAAAGAAGCGTAGTATTGTCCCATTATAGTCACACCACGTTCTTTGTAATCGATCAGTAAAATACCTTCTGTATCCCAAAAGACAGTCGCCATAATCCTGCCAGCTGATTGTGTCACTTTGAACTTCTTTGGAGGTGGACTTTGGACTCTTGCTTCAACTCAGGTTCATATTGGTGAACCCAGGTTCCATCACCAGTAACGATTTGGGCCATAACTTCTTCCTTTCTCTCTCCACAGAGCTCCAAAATCTGGCGAGAACACTCGACACGCTCACGTTTTTGAAGTGGCGTGAGCATTCTCGGAACCCATTTTGCACTGACCTTAGTCATCCCAAGATGATGATGTAGAATATTCAAAATACTTGTTTCCGATACTTCAATAATTGCTGCAAGCTGTTTGTATCTACCAATACAAGTTTTTCTACTTTTTCGACGATTTCCGTAGTGGTGGCCTCAATTGGCCGTCCGGAGCGGGGTTCGTCATCAATGGACTCTCGTCCTTTTTTAAAAAAACCATGCCACTTGTAAACCGTGGTTTTACCAGGGGTAGAGTCCGCCTAAACTGCCAACAGCTCTTCCAAATCATAATCTGAGCGGATTTCCCTTGGTAAGGAACTTGATGACGGCGCGGTGTTCAATTTTCTCCATACTGGCTGACTTCTCCCCAATTCAGTTGTTTGCAGGTTGATAACTCAAAAGTTAATGACCCGATAAATTTCAAACTTGGTATATATACCTTGGTTACTTGGTATATATCTTAATGAGACTGCGATTTTGTCGTGGGGTCTATCTCCTGATGACGCTTCGGTTGCGGGGCGAAACGATTGTGGTAGTGAGCGTATGTAGTGCTTGTGTATTGTGGTGGTGGAGGTTTGTGCATGTGTTTTTACGGATCCTGCATGTATCAGGTATTAAAACCGATTGTCTACTCTACATTTAGCATTACATATTTTTCTATTTTACTTCATCGCGGATAACAGCAAAATAATTTGATTATTACTTTTTTATTATGGATCTCCGCAAAGTAACGCCTAATTCTACAAATTATCTTTATGAGGTGCTTAACTAGTGTCTACCTGGACGAGTAGACCTACCCCCACCAACCCCTAAATTCCGCGAACTTTTTGACCTCCCCTTGTAATTCATCTTATATTATATTGATATTATATTATTATTGGTGAAGGATCGAAATTGTTCATGGGTCACGATTTAGCCTACATCAAAATCTTTATAAATTGTGATTCCCCCTAAAATTAATTTTGTGCGTTCCTAGCAAAAGATGGACAATAATAGAAAGTCTAATACATAAAATTTTCAAAACATTCCCCTACTATCCTATTTATTTATTTACTAGTGGCCCGCTCCGGCTTCGCACGGGTATGAAATAAATAGCCTATGTCACTCAGTGAAAAAAATGATTAAAATCTATCCAGTAGTTTTGTTTTATTCATTACTGCCCATGGCCCGCACGCGTTAAATTTGGAATAAAACAATTCCCCTCTCCCTATAACAAGGAGATTCCCTGCTATCTTTGGAATATCTAAACTCATATACTACATTATTACTTATTTACTTTTACATTTTCCCTATGTTTTTTTTTTACAATTAATTGCAGAATGTCTTTATGTAAAACATTCACTGCTTTCTTGTCATTACACAATACATACATGTTTTCTTTAGAGGTTACTCTTGAAAGAGCGACATATAGTTGTGAAAAACAAACCCGTCCGATCGCAGCTAAATTCAAAGTGCTATAGGGCGAAGCGCGCAATCGCAATGCCCCGCATTTTAAATCTGTAATATCTTCGAAAATGTTCATTTAAATTACATGCTGTAACGGCCATATTGATCTATATTAAATGAACAATGTATTAAAGGTACTTAATTGGATAAGGATTAATGCTGTAGTGTTTAAAATTGCTTCGAAAATAAGGCAATATTTTTCGTAAAAAGAAAATGTCAAAAAAATGCTTTTGTGGGTTATCCACAAGAGATATACCATCGCGGAGTTTTCTGTAGACCTTTTCAAGGTGCGCAAATACTTGGAACATTATTTTGATAAATATCGTAGAGTTCAGCTTGCGTTTGCAATGTAAGCGGAAAAAAATGTAATTATTTACAACATCACATTAGAAACCTCAAAAATTACAGTATTTCTCTACTCCATGTTGAATGTTATTATACATATAAACCTTACTCTTCAATCACTCTATCTATTAAAAAAACCGCATCAAAATCTGTTGCGTAGTTTTAAAGATTAAAGCATACATAGGGATATAGAGACAGACAGAGAAAGCGACTAATTTTATACTATGTAGTGAAGTTGAGCTATTATTTTGATCATTGTCAAATTTTTTACCATATTTAACCAAAGACAAAATTACGTATAGCTGTCATTTATGTTTTGTTATTTCACTGTCATAGTCGTTTTTGTTATACCACGTTTTATAGTGACTTGACGGGATAAAATAAATCTGGTCGAACGGGATAAAAAGTATCCTATGTCCGTCTCCTGGTTCTAAGCAACCTCTCCACCAATTTTCAGCCGAATTAGTTCATCCGTTCTTGAGTTATAAATAGTGTAACTAAGACCAACTTTCTTTTATATATATATATATATATATATATATATATATATATATATATAGATTATAAAGGACGGAACCCTTAACGACAGATTTAATACAAAATTAGATTTGATTCTTTGATTTGATTGAACTTTACTTTAAATTTAATCAGTTATAATACAAAATTCAACTGATAAAGTGTAAGTTTCGTTTTCACGTTAGAGCCTATCTATTTCGTTGTATGTAGGATCTGATAGTTTGCAAAGTAACTAGCACACTCAATAATCCCAAAAAATCAAAAAAAACTTTTATTATATAACTTCTTTATTACTTCTACTGTCTGTGCAGAGATCCCTACATAACTAAATTTCATTCATTTCAAGTGTGTGTACAGCATTCGACTAGCTATCACCCATAATGTAATAAAATAACTTTAAAAAAAACATTAGTAACTTGCTCCATTAAAATTTATATTTACATAACACATGTATACAAGCAGACCGTCTCATAGAGTACATCCTGCAAGTTTTCAAAGCAAATGGATTACAGGTGCCATGTACTTTGACGTAGCTAAAGCCTTTGATATTGTTTGATACGTAGTCTGAATCCCCGTACTGTTCATTACATTAAATATATAACATTTAGAACATTTATATTGTAGTGTAGATGGCAGCAGTCGTTTGTCGTGCTGCAATCAGTTTATTACAGCTGTCAAAGGATGAGACTTGTGTTGCCCATTAAACCTTCGATCGATACATTACAAAAACATCTGAAAATACTGCACAGCCGAGTATAAGCTTTTATTGAACCAAATTTTATTAATATTGCTCCAGCGAATAAATTCGTAAGAAACAGACAGACAGTCATACAGACTTCTGCATTTGTAATATAAGTATAGAAATGAAAAAACTAAACAGTATTTATTTTATTATATTAGGTATGTAACTTATCTTGGATATTTGTTGTTGTCCAGTCGTAAACACGTTTTTCCTTGTGCCCTCTCGTGCGTATTTGCGCTCTATATAGATACTACTTTCGTTATTATATGAATAGAAAAATAACTGTGGCAAAGAAATGCGAAAAAATGTAATTATTAAATATTTGCTAGCAAACTGAGTTATTATTTACGCCACGAGTATGAAGTAAACAGGAAACTCATCATCAACGTAAAATTGTACTCATTTCTTGCTTAGGTGGTGGAAAGCATCGAATGATCCATGTTTTTAGACCAGACTAACTTTATTTACTTACTTTAGTTTACTTATTCAGTAGATCTGCAACTTGCATACGGACATGATTCCCCATTATAATTAACTTTATGAAACACGTTATTGTGTCTTGTTGTCAAATACGTAAGAGTTAGGGTAACACTTATATTTAATTAAACTTTTATATTTTGTTAAAGTTTATAACGCTTTATATTTTCTCTTTAAAATAAACCTCATCCTTACTAAAAACTCAGCTAGATTCTTCGACATTTGATATTGTGTACACTGACGATAATATGCTCTTAAATATCTAAAATAATGCAGTGTTTATTGACTTTCATTTACAAGAATTTAACATAGAACTTTTTAAAATTCAAAATCAGAATTAAATTAATTTTTAATCGAACTTTTTTATCGCCATTGATTCTTCATTCGTTAAAAAGGCTATTTCCATTTTAAACCATTTTTGTAGTCATTAGCACAGGCTTAAAATTAATTCGTTAGAGTTATGTCAAAATACTTGTTACATTAAAAGTTTTATTTTAATTAAGACTTTTAGTTGCATTATTGAAACATATAACAATTGTAATCCTGATTCAGAATACATATTATATAGAATGAATACGTTTGTCATATGTTCCTAATTCAATACAATAAATGTAAATAAGTAAGACAGTAACAATTTAATGAAACGTAACTGAGATCATTGCATCACTATATACACACACAATAAGTTAACAAAAAGTGGCCACTACCGATCCAACGAGTCCCTTACAATGTCCGACTGAAGCACGTATTTATACTGGGTTCACTTTTTATCTCACTTTTTTATTCATTTTGTAGTTAGGCGTTCATATTTTTGTAACTCTTTTTAGTTAAGTTATTCGGGCATGACGTTTGGAGTGAACTAGTATCTAGTTTTTTATTACATGTCATTAGGACTGGCTTAATGTAAAATAGAGCGAGCACGTTCAAGGTACATCAAGGACAATAATTGAATTATATATAGTCTTTGTTAGCTATCTATCAATTTACACCGTAGTAATAGAATACAGTAAGCGCTGGTATAATAGTTATGTAGAGTTAGATGAGTGTAATAGTAATTTTTAAAAGAGTTTTAAAAGAAAATCATACTTACGTGGAAATAAATGGTGAAAAGAATAGAAATATTTAAATTGTTATTTGGTATATATATTTTTTAGAGGTTTCTTTATTTCTACATACAAAAGTAATGAAGTTTAACTAACAATAAAAATACGATGTATTGTAATTCCTGTCTAGACTACCTTTGCGTCGCAATCTCGCAAACCAAACCGCCCACATATTCGTCCATCGATATGGTTTACGCTTTCCCATGTTTAGATTACTTAACTTTTAGTATTTTTTTTAATTTTTATTACTAGGTATATTGTGCTGAGTGGAATAAATTAAATTACCATGATAGATCTACACACTTAAAAATAAATCATAAAATTTCATATAACATATTATGTATAAGTGATACAAAAGATTGCTGTGATGAATAAGTTGATTTTGACTTATGTTTATAGATAGTTGGAAATCGCATTTTCATCTGCTATGTGACAACAAACTACATTCTAATTTTATTTATATTTGAATTATTGTGTGAATTATTTGCATACCACCTCGATCCCTCTTTTCTTGTTTTCTTGCCTTAGTCTGCTGGTCGTGTCGCGTGCTTATTCCAATTTTAAGTAGGTATGATAATACTTTGAATAACTAAGTCTGTGTAAACTTATGATAAAAATTAACTTTTAGAAGTGTAGTTATAAACACGTAATGCGGATAATGTGCCAAACTCGTATTTTTAAACTGTTTAGATATAAATCTATGGTTAGTTTAAATATTAGAAAATAATATATTTACGATTTCCACTACTTGACTAACTCGATATTACATGATAAATCCATAGAGTCAGACATCGAATGTAAATTTATGAAAGGATTAAGAAATAATATAAGCGCTGGAGCAAGTTTATTTTAATATACTTATAGAAATATATACAGTTTCCTAAACAAATATATTATATTTTTTTTTAGATATATATCATACTAGCTGTGCCAGCAGCTTTGCCCGCATGGAAATCAGTGTGACACAATTTTTTCCCTAAAAGATATTTTGAAAATAAAAGCAGTTATCGTGAGAGTTATAAGAGATTTTTGAAAAACTCTCACCGTTTACTTAGCGTACGCGTTTACGCTTAGGAAATCGAAAAAAATATTTTTATTGCTGTTCCTTTCCTATTCATCTTAGTGTGATGTTATAATATAGTCTATAGCCTTCCTCGATAAATGGACTATCTTACACTCAAAGAATTTTTCAAATCGGTTCTGTAGTTTCTGAGATAAGCGCATTCAACCAATCATATATATACATTTTTTATATACTATTTTTTTTTAATTTGTGCAGATAAGAGAGATTTGAGCTCTCATTGTATGTCGAACGGAGAAATGACTGATTCCAGTGTCCCCCGATCCGAACTACTAGTCAATCGATTAATAGTTCGGGTCACTTTAAAGCTTAAAGTATTTAGATCTATTTATAATATTATTATATAACTACAAAAATAAAACAATTTTTCTTTTAATATTAGATCAACTCAAATCAAAATTTTCTAAGAGTTCACATTACACGTACAAGTTACGGTTCACGGTACAAGTTGTATTACAACGTAATTATTAGATCATTTCCTCCTCAGTGTAATCTGTCAGAAAATAGAAAATTTAAGATATTAATATTTATTTACATATAAGATATATTAAACTTTTATATTTTAGGTCCATTTATATATTAAGATATAATGATTTTGTTTTTTTTTTAAGATACTACGAAAGAAGAATTTTATTTGCTTTTTTTCCCCTTTATAGAAACTATAATTTTTTAAAATTATTATTAATACTATTTGAAAATAATAAAATTGAATTGCTTATATCTGTGACATGAGTCGAAACAGCATTTTTGCGTCTTAAAATTGACCAAAGTAACAACAAAATTTTCTGCCGATCAAAATTAAGATCATGCTGTCTTAATCTTTATTATTGTGTTTTCTAAATTACTGTAATAGTGCTTATTTAAAGTTTTTACACAGGTTCTTACTCAACTAGTCCGTATTCATTATATAGTGATAAGGTCCATCTTCGGGCCTCGAAAATATGACCATGTGACAGAATTCCGATAAACTACAATAATTTATTATCAGAGAAAGAAGAAATCTCCACATTCTTTTCTTCCTCTATAACATTTTTTTTTTTCAATCCTCCTCCTCCATGCTTTTGTGACTAAAGGATTTTAATGGAGTGATCTGCCTACTTCTATTCGAAAATCCTCCTCACTTAAATCTTTTAAGGCAAGTTTGACGAAACACTATGAACTGTAGTTCATATTGAAAATTTTGACTTATCGAGTATATGTCCCAAGTACAGAAGTTACAATAGAAGCATTTTTGCTATAATCCGCGTTTATTAAGAGAATCTATATAATGCTAAGTGTTTGAAGCAGTCAACATTCACATACCTTATACATGCATACAGGACAAGTGACCAAACGTATCATAAAACGCCGTTACAACCAACACTCCACACCACAAGCCCTACACACACTCACTACCATAATCTCTATGATCGTTTCGGCTCGAAACTGAAGCATCATCAGGAGGATAGGCTCCACGACAAAATCGTAATGCGACATTCGCCATGGTGGTGGCGGTGTTTTGTGATACACTTGGTGACTTGTCCTGCTTGCATGTATAAGCTATATATATTTTGTCCTTTCAGAGCTCAAAGCTTGGCGGGAAGAGATCCCTTATTGGGATAAGCCCGCCTTTTGTTTTATTGATATATATTTCTATGTCCTGTATGTTTCTTTTTCGTACAATAAAAAAATAAAAACAAAACAAACAAAGTATTTGCAAAACTATTTGCTTTTGACTGTCGGTTTGAAAAGCATCTGACACCACATAACAATAGCAGTTGCCTATTTATAAATCTGTTTGATTGTATGATGAGTAACTACTGCCATTCTAGTCAAACACGTTTGGGATTCAAAGCCAGGTTGTAGTTAATTACATCGTAATAGGTGTTTTTGTTGACGATCACAGCGGATATGGATTTCCGCAGTAGATATTTTAGCTGATATAATGTGCCGTGTTTAACAGAAGCCTTTTTTACATTTTCACCATTAGGAACTCATGTTAGGGAATGGAACAGACCATGTAATTAATTTGATATGCAACGTTCGCTGAACTATTAAACTAAGAAGCTAATTCAAATTTAGTACTACCTACACAAACATTTCACATACGAGTAAGTCGTACACTTGTTATCCAGGTTATTCGTTATCTGTGAATATTTCGTGATTTCCATCTATATTAATAGAATTACGCTTGCGTACAATGGTAAGATTCACATCTGTATTTATAAATATTTAGAATATTTATTTGATTTGATTTTTAAATTAATATGGAGTATTTATTTGATTAAATGTAACGCTTATAAAAAATATCATATAACATTGTTGAATAGTGTATTGCAATCATGTTTGTTTTAGTTACTGTTAGCAATATGATTATATTACAATCATTGTTATAGATTATTTTACCGCAAGTCAAGCGTAATACATACCTGTTGTTTGTATATGGAAGCTGACACGTTAGACTTAGAATTGTTTGCAAATGCACGCTCATTGTTATTTGAAATAAGAGATCTATTCTTCTATAGCAGCACATGTGTACTTTTGTACATGAAGCATACTTGGATGAAATGGTTGACGTCGAAATTGTTTTATTATATATACTTATTTATGTGTAATTAAATTATAAAAAATTTAGAATTAGTCTAACCATTTTTACCACTTTTATCTAACTAAATAACTAGGGGTTAGAAATATGTATAAAACAGACGTAGAATCCTTAATGTTAATGCGAGTTGGCAGGAAACTCATGAGTAGTTAATTGAGTAGTAGAGTATAGATTATCCGATAGCAGTTGTTGATCAAATATTCGGACTTTGCATCCAATGTATGTGCAACTAATCAATCCAGCGCAACTAATTCTTCTCTAATTTTTTATAAGCACACAAAAACTATTAGAATTCATATCAAAATACCACACGATTCCTGAGTGGCCAATTGTTAGCTAATACTGTTTGGTATTTCATAACATTTACAGTCAAAATTGTTTGCTGTACATTTTGAGAGCTCACATCACTTTGAATTTTCACTTTGAAATTTGAATGAATAAATGGTCTAAAACCGTCAGTTAAACATCACATGCAACATTAAACTCTCCGGGGATCCTTGCCTACCACACAATATATAATTTAATGAAGTACTGTTTAATTTAAGCAAAGTGATATTAGCATGAGGAAAAGATTGAAATGAGGACATTAATATTCAGATCTTGTTAATAGAACTAAATAATGTATTTATTGGTTAAAAAAGCATGGACCATTTTTGAACCATTTATCTGGTTATCTAATTGTAAGACTGTTTGTAATTATCATATACATATTTGGATAATCAATAAACGAAACAAAAAATAACACTCCATTTATTTATATCTTTAAAAACTCTTGATAGAGTAGCTTGAAATAACAAAGAAGTTCGTGTTTAACGATTGAACATATTATTTTCGATTTTAAAGTAAATAAGAGAAAAACAAATTGTTTTTTTAAATTTTAATTGCTACGAAGAACTAGTCGTTAACATCTTCATTTATTCAATAAGAAATAGTCGACAACTTATTAGAGTCACACCTTATTTGTGTGCACAGTCATCATATGTTGAACAATAGACTTAGAGTCACTGAAGACAATCTTACATATTTTACAATTGTTGTTATTTACTGTGAAGTGAGTTTTATGTAAATGAAGACAGAGCGCATTGTTAGACTTTAACATTTTGGAACATAAGACGCATTTTACTCCATCTGTGCCATGGTAATATGAAATGTGTCTCCGCAACGCTTGCGGAGAGTTAAAGGAGACATGGCATAAACGACAGTCTGTCGCATATTTGAGATGTATTGCAGCCATATGATTAGATAAGCTGCGCCCACTCATGAAGGAACGCCGACATATTTCACAAGAATTGTTTGAATTTTCTGGATGCTTATATTTGTTATGATTGCGAAGGGCGAGAATAGATTCGAAGATTTTACCGCAAGAGTCGCACGGGGCCTTCTTCTGTCTGCAACCATTTTCATGCTTCGCCAACAGAAGCGCAGTGGAAAATGACCTGTAGCAAGCTTTGCACCTATGGTGGTATAAATGCATATATCTTACATGCTTTTGTAAACTCAGCAAAGATGAATAATTCTTCCCACATTGAGTACATTTGACCTCTACATTCTCCGCGGGATGTTTTAGAAGTTGATGCATATTCAGCAAACTTGCAGTTTTATACAGCTTACCGCATTGCGTACATCTGCAGCCGAATTCTCCGTGATCAAGTTTATTTTCATCATTCAAAATTTCTTGTAAAACGGCAGTTGAAGAACGTAAATGTTCATCTATAATTTCTGAATCTAGTCGTACTACGTCTATTTCTACATTAGCTTCAACAGTTTCAATATTCATCGTACTAAATTCGCTTATATTACCGAAGAGACAATTTATCGAATTATAAGAAAATAATGAAACGTCACGGAGAAAAAAAAATACTTTTTTACTGTCATTCAAGAAACGCTTGCAAGTAGGCCGGATTAAAATAAAAAAAACAAAAAGTTTACTTTCTTAAAGTATTACTTTATTATACTAAATTCACAAATTTTTATGTCATCATGTTTTTTCTTTAGTAAAAGTACAAATATCTGTGGTATATTTATTAATGACATTGTATACTTTGTCTTTTTTCTTTTTCATATCTTAATAAGAAAATAGATCCGAAAATAAAGTAAGTGATAAAAAAATAAAATTACGTAAAGTTGAGAATGTGATTGTTTGTATGAAATGTAATCGTCTCATTTTTTAATTGGGTTGGCACCTAAATTATCATTTCCAAACGATTATTTGCACCATCTACTCTGGTGGTACTTTTCGGATAGGTTAGGTTCGGTAGTAATAAATAATAATAAAATTTGTAATAATGCTTACATTAACAAAAGTATTGACGTTACATCCATTACATAACATACGGATTATAATAATATTACAATTATAATTTTAGTTACCAACGCCGCGTGGTATCCGGCGGAATAGAATAGTCCACCCTCATTTCATACCGAGGTGTCGTAAAAGGCGACTAAGGTAAGTCGACCCGCCGTGTGGTGCCCGGCTGAGTAGAATAGACCACCCTCATTTCTTACCAAGGTGTCGTAAAAGGCGACTAAGGTAAGTTGACCCACCGTGTGGTATCCGGTTAAGTAGAATAGACCACCCTCTTTATTACCGAGGTGTCGTAAAATACGACTATGGTAAGTTGATGTCAGGCAGGCGGCCGGTCGTAAAATACGTAGCCAAATCATGTGACAACATGTTGTGCCGACCCCACTTATAGTGGGCAGGAAGATTGATTTTTTTAATAATTTTAGTAACCAGTTCTGGAAGTGACTTTACTATGATGGTTGATGATAATTTACTTTTTAAAGATGCTTAGTATTTATAATTTTCTTAACAGAATATAACAACAATATAAGGTACCGATTCTCTTACTTGACTTAATAAGTACTTGTTGTGTATATAATTAGTGTATGTAAAAAATTACAAAAGCGATACAGAAGTCTAAAATCCCGTAAACTAGCCGAGAAAAACTGGCAATAGTTGGCAGTAGTTTTGGAATTAGTAATTACTGAAATAAAATTGTGCGAACACAAACGCCATGCACTTGAACGTTTCAAATCTTTTTAGCGAACACCATAAATTGACTACAAATAACATGACATCGGTCCGTAACGAGCTTGAGTTTAAATTTACCATAAATATGAATATATTATATGGTGAATTGAGTTTTTATTGAGTTGAGAGTTATTGAGTAAAGTGAAATTCAGATCTATTCGCCGAAGTATCATAAATTAATACACAAACTTATCTATGATTTAGACGAGAGAGTTCCTTAAGTTCGTATGCTTTAATGTACCTCAGAACGTGGCTACCTCTGGATACGAAAATGGAATCTGGATGCGAGCATTTTTATCCCTCTTTTAATGGTACTTGCAACGCATGTACTATTTAAATACTATATTTTCAATATCTAAATAATATAGCTTATTTTACTTTTTGTCAAATCTGGGATGGATGTTTGAGTGACAAAATTTTATAGGATACGAAATGAGTATATAAGGGTAAATGTGAAAGTCACAAAAACCGGCAATTATAGAAAAGATGAAAGTACAAAATTTAGCGGTACAGATATAATATATAATTAGGGGCGTTGACTTATAATAGACGGGAATGGAAGATGAAAACATATTGTCATCTGGACAACTACTTACAAGTGGGATAGTAAGGGAGAATACAAATATCTTTAATATTTAAATGAGTTAATTTTGTATGTTTGTATGTATATATATATAAATCAGAATCTCGGAAACGGCTCCAACGATTTTCCTAAAATTCAGCATGTAGGGGGTTTTGGGGGAGAAAAATCGATCTATATAAGTTTTATTTAAAAAAAATGTCGTTTAATCCCTGTTAAACAATTACAATTTTTCGTTGTCAAACGTAAAGTCATGGTAGTTCATTTGGGGAACGAGTGGTATAGAAAGGTGAAAATACCTAGGATCAAGCCCCACCTGCTCTATTATTTTTTTCTTTTTTTTTTCAATTATTTTAAAATCTTTTTTTTTAATTATTTATAAATTACCGAGCAAGGCTCAGTCACCCAGGTACTAATGTTTAAATATTAAATACAGTATTACAATACTGTCAGTTATATATATATATATATATATATATATATATATATATATATATATATATATATATATATATATATATATATATATATATGTATATATATATATATAAACTTTACTCGTATTTTTGACTATCAAAATATTAGTCGAAGAGAATTTCCTACAGGCTTTTGCATTTATAATATTCACGATACACGAAACAAACAACATTTTATACATTTTTCAACAAGATACTTTCTCAACAAGATTCATGAAATACTTCAACACTGATTAGTAAGCTTATAAATAATTTACCCTGAAAATCTTAATATTATTAAAATAATCTAATTTTCATCACTGATTGAAAATTTCGTGTTATTACGTTTCATTCGTCCCACGCTTTTTCACAATCTTCAGGAACAGTTGGATGTAATTGTATTATATAAAGGTTTTAAATAGCAGCTGCTAAAATATTGTATGTTAGAGTGTTTCATTGTAATAAAGTTAATATTTTTTATTATTATATATTTGTCGATAAATTATTATTTAAAACGTATTTTAGATTTGCAACATAAATTTATTGCGCATAGTATATATGTAAGAACTAATATTTGTACAGGGTACATATTTTGACCAACTGTTACAGTTAGTAGCTGGTATTGAATAGATGAGAACAACTTAGATTATAATTAACTGACCACTTCGCCGTTAACTTATTAAGGCTTACTTAGGCTAAACATACTTAAGGCTGCAGGTATCTAAACGCCGGTATGTTTCGGTCGATGGCCTTGTACGGCGCTCCCGTAAAGGCGGAGTGTGTGACTGTCTAGTCCCTGCCCATGCTGCAAAGATCATGGTGGTTAGAGTTGTGCGGGGCTACCGACGAGGCGGCTTGACCTTGGCCGGCTCCCCTCTATGGGACCTAGAGGCCAAGGAGCTAGCTCAGGCTTACCGCTGTAGAGTCAAAGCCCGTTCATCGATGGGGATAGTGTTGGTAGAGGTAAACTGGCGGAGGGCAGCTCAGGAGGAGCTCCTCCGCCCCTGGAGGTGGCGGCTGGAATCGCCCATTGCAGGAGTCTGGACGATTTCAGCCATACAGCTCATTCTCAGAGCTTGGTCGCCAGGAGGCATGGGATCCTCACCTTCCGCCTAACATGGATGCTTCAGGAGATATTCATGGAAACTAACCCGGCGCGAAGCGTCTGGTATGTACCACGAATGCGGCGCCGAGTTTGACACGACGTTGCACACGCTCGCGGACTATCTAGCTTGGGTGGTTCAGCGTTCGGAGCTTGTGACACAGGTGACCCACTTGTCGAGAGATCGTGAACCACGGTGGGCAAGGAGACTTGCCCACCGTGGTTCACGCCATAGTTGACAGGGAGGGATCGTAGGCAGCGATGGCCTCCTTGTGCGAGGTAGTTATATCGTGGAAGGAGGCTGCGAGACGGTTCCGAGAAGTCGAGTCCTTGCATCCGATCCGCCACTGGCGAGCCGGGCGCAAGCGACTCGCTTAATACCATACAATGCCGTCCTAACGGGGACCTTCTGGGTGCTCCGAATGGGGTTTATCGAACGCTCACCTCTGTAAAGGTCCCCGAGGCAGTCGATGCATTTGGTGCTTCCGATGAATCGTCTAGCGGAGGAAGGGACCACTTTTAGAGAGGCCCCGAACCAGAGGTGGCGCACTCGAGGGTTCAGAGTTGCTGCTGATGGGGATAAAGGCAATGTGTACCACGGTAACCTGTCCCCGCCACCAGCAGCGTGGTGGAGCACTGTCAGGTTTTTAGTCGGTGAGAGCCCGACATGCCCGCCGGCCGGCATTATAATTAACTATCTTACTGAGTTGCAAACCTTATTTTCCGTATTAAACGACTGAAACACCATAGATATTATTTCAGGTTTTTAAGAGTGCTAGGCATCCTTATAACAATACTTGAAATGAAAACTTTTTCTGAATTCACATTCGTCAGTGTTAGAATTATTGAGAAATTTCTGAGAGGACAAAAGTACATAGATTAACTACACTACGTTTTTATTACTAATAAAAACGGTATTAACAATGTATCATTTTGAATACCTTATGTATTCAAAATGACATGTTTTGATTACTGAATCATAAAATTTCTTGCTACCACAACAAACAAGTTCTTTTTGATATTTCCTATTCTAGAAAAGCATATTTATCACTCAAAGTTCTGTTTGATACTGATAAAATGTGGTTGCGTGCTTTGTAGTAATGTCCGATTGTAATTGTGATGTAACACCAATAATTGGAATATATTATATGTATTTACGATGGGGTAATATTATTTATTCACTAAAATAAGTTTAAACACCATTAATATCATTAGTACCTGTAAATATACATAATTATTTTCCCACCATATATAAATAATAATTAATATGTATGATGGTGATTCAACTTATGATGTATTCTATTTGGAATCGAATTTAAATGTATTTTTGTACACTGTGTCTTACTATCTATACACATAGTCTACCAATAATAAAATATTTTGTTTATATACAATTGATTCGATTCCAAATTTGAAATCGGTTACTCTCTAGTGGCATCGGTATAGTTGTGTGTGTGGTTACGTGTACGTCTGGTTCTTTATCGCGTCGCAGTGAGAACGGCCGCGGCGCTTCGCTCGCCGCCTGGAAGGACCAACAGACGACTCACGCGGAACGAGAGTCGCTACCACTCGGGTGAGTCATAAATATTATAAAGAACTATCGCTATCTACAGGCGTGGTGGTCGTTTTCGTGTGATGTCATCTTCTTGTGATGGGTCTGTTTATGGTACAGGGCTCTTCGTCTTTGTATTTATTAATATTTATTTATTTCTGTGTTTAACTTTCATTATTTATTTATTAATATAGAAGTATTAACAGTCATAACAAATATTGAATAATTATTTAAGAAACTTTACGTCACTTGTTTACGTATTTTTATCATTAAAATTGTGTAATTGTACATGTTATGATATAGCTAATAAATGTACAATGAAAACATAACTATTCTTAGATCTATGTATATTTTTTAAATCAAGCTTTTAAGGTGATGTACTAAATCTGCACAGGTAGGAATGATTTAGTATAAATATATCGATATAGTGCAATAGTGAGTGTATAATTAAAACTTCAAAACCATTATATTAGCTATTTCTATCCACTGTTTGCGAGGGGAATGTTTCTATTAAATATTCATGCTTGCTAGCCTTGAGCCTGCGAAGGTATCCAAAACAAATTATATTTATTTGATGTATGTATTTATTATTATTAACTCGTGTTATAAATTAATAGCAATAAGACGAATATTTGGATAAATTCATTAAAATGAACACAAACATTGTGTACTGGTGGTGCCTTACAAGGTGGTAACCTTACCTTACCTGGTGGTAAGCGATGAAGAAACTTAATTGTAACCATTAAACTGGTAAGTTTATGCTTACTAGTCATTAAATTTCGCCAACATTATAATGAATCGCAAAGCTCGCGACGAGGTATTAAACTTGCACTGTCTAAATTTATTGTTCGAAGTTAGCATGACTTATAAGTACATGATAAAATATGTCCTGATTATTCAAACACTCATTTTATTCCAGCCGAAAATATATCTTAATATTTAAGAAGTAGAGTGTAAAATTAGTTATTACTTACAGTAGTTTGTGAATAATGATTGGTCTTGGTCCGTGGTAGTGCGTGGAACTGGAAAGCCAGTTCTGCGAGAGTCGACGTATTGCGACCCCAATACGGTGAGTCAAAACCGAAGTCTAATTAAAGCATCAAGAATTCGAAAACATATTCATGTTAAAATTCCACTTTGCTAACACTTTACAAACAAATGTTACTAGATTTATATGAAAATTATATTGCGAAAATACCAAAACATCCTATCTTTGAACACTATCAGTATTACGTTTCACCTGATTCATTTGAAAAGTACGACAGTAATTCTTTCATAGATAAATCATATTGTATAAATGTTTTGGTTCTTGGAAGTTTTTCGTAATAGATTGCAAGTTCTTCAGATCTTGTCGGCTCGGGTATATCTATTATTTTTATGTCCAATAGTGGGCCAAATGTTATCCCAGATTAAAGATTGAGGATCACGATTACTTTGTGTAAGTGTCATGATCGCATATTATTAATGAAATAATCCGATTTTGTGATTAACGATTATTAATTTATAATCATAATCTACACAACTTTTTTATCGATACGTAAGTGTATATCTATTATTTTATAAATGTAATTGTAACTTTTGTAAGGAATATTGTAAACAAAGAGTAAATGAATTATTGCTACTTCATACTTTAGTTTCAGTTACATTTTAATAGCATCCTCTTTTACATTTGTTCCGAAAGTCTATGAGACTTGCCTGAGTTTGTCATTATTGCATCTAAAAATCCTTGACGTGACCCCGAAAATGGTAGATGATAATTATATTTCTTAATCAAAAACTTCTAGATATCTATCTTGCACCCCTCTATATGTATCAATGTCTAAATACAGACTGAAATTTTCCGATTGAAACTGCGCAGTGCAATTTTAAAGTTCCACTAATAATGTTAATAGTATGTGTGTTTGTACCCCTGTATCTGCAAATTTATGTATATAGCATTTGAAGCGTCAACTTCAAAGGCTATATACATAAATTTGCAGACCGGTAGCTCTAAAATTGAAATAACGCATTTTTTAATTTCGGAATAACCTATGGTCCGTGACATAGTAAATAAGATTAAAAAGTAAATATTCGTACCTACCTTTTATTCTTGCTTTTTATGTAACCTTTGCGCCGCTGATCAAATCCTGGTGTAACTCTATTTATTGTAGATCCATCAGTGTTTTATTAATTCAATTTGAGACTGCATCTTACCTTTTTTGTTTTTTTAATATTTTAAAAACAAATCCAAATAGGGAGGTAAGTTATATTTAATTATGCACAGCAAAAATGTACAAGTTATATCTATCTTAAATTACTACTAGCTAAGCCGCTTATGAACTGTTTTAATTAGGCTCTGTCTTTTAGGACAACAAAAAATGTATATCTATTAATTGTATTCTTCTTAAATAGGATTCTCAAATATTTTGTAAAATCACAAATTGGCTTGTTTGTGTACACAGTGATAAAAATTCGCCTTTCAGAAATGCCATTCTCTCCCCCGCCACCCCTTGATCTCGAATATCGCGCAATCGCAAATGTCTGGAAATGAGTACTAGGGATCTAGTTCATGCCTTAAATAATATTCAAGAATATTTCAAGAAGGTGTAACCCCCTTTATTTATAAACTATGTTTTATGAAATAATCATTCTTACAAAATCTATTTTGATTGTAACATAGTTTTCCAATGTCTTTATGTAATACATATACACAATGAATTGTTGCAAGAAGCAAAGTTTTTAACGCTTAGAGCGTTTAAAGAAAAAAGTACAACGATATCCATATGATTTTTTTGCGAGTATAATTTCGAAAATATAACGATTGTTGGTTAAACAACCATATTCCTTACCTAAAAGCATATACCAGATGTTTTTTTATGTCGTAATTTTTAATAGATTTTGTTTCGAAGATGAATTATACTATCACCTAATCATACAAAATTTCTTAAAAAGCTCCCATTGGCCCTAAACGTAAATGCTGAACGAAGACGAATATTGAGAACCAACTTGTACTAATTGATGCTTAATTTCTAAGTGCTAACTAACAAGGTTATTGGATGTTGCACACTGTACGACTTGTGTATCGTTTGCTTAAGTAGTTATAGGAATATTGATTGAATACATTTTCAACTACAATACTCCGTCCAGGAAAATTTATAGTAATTTAAAAGATATTGTTGACGTAAGTTTGTTATTTAATATGTTGTTAATTATACATATAAATTTTGCTAACTTACCTTGATTTATATGTTTATACAAATAACTTTCAACAACCTCCTTTTGTTCAAGTGGTGGATATAACTCGTAATGATCATCTTCACAGCAATATTGGTAGTAATAAATAAATAGCTATTTTATTTTGTCGTGCTGTAACAAAGCGCGTACGCCTGTTCCAGTTTATTGGAAACGGAAGGTCGCTTAAATCACAAAACGTAACCTCAGCAACCAAATGTTTAGTAAAGCTACTGATTATGTTTAATATTGTTCGTGGTAGTATATTCCAGAACTGGAATACAGATAGGGAGACGTGTGTACATACTGACAACTGACATACTTTCTTAAATGTTAAATTGATATAAGTGGCTTGTGATTGTGTCCTTACAAATTGTGTCGGCACTACAGGTTAATCTTTTAGATTATTACTGATGTTGCTTTTACAGTGAATTAAATCTATACTAATATATAAAGCTGGAGAGTTTGTTTGTTTGTATTATTGTTTGAACACGCTAATCTCAGGAACATTTGTACCCATTTAAAAAATTCTTGAAGTATAAGATAGTCCATTTATAGAGGAAGGCTGTAGACTATATAACATCACGCTATGACGAATAGGTAAGGAGCAGCAATAAAAAATAAGTTTTTTTTGAGTGGGCTAAGAAAACGGTGAAAGTTATTCAAAAATCTCCTAAAATAAACTCACTATGACTGCTGTTATGTTAAAAATTTCGATTGGGGTAAAAATATGTGACACTGAGTTCCAAGCGGGTGTACCTGTTGGCACAGCTAGTGTATTTATAAAAATACACTGTTTGTCATCGTTTTTACAATACAGCGAAACAAATAAACAATGTATTTTATTAATGTGTTAATTAAAACAGATCAATACAAATATTATCTCAATAAACTTTTAATCATTTATATCCCATTAGTCATCGTTTATTAAAAAGCAATAAAAATTTACTGACAATGGATTGATCAGATATCATAAACTGAAGAAGTAAATAAATAAACTTTGGTTGATAAATTAACGGTCAGTTACTATCCCTCTGCTAGGCATAGGCTTCCTCTTTTCTTTTATGGAGAGAAGGTTAGAGTTAAGTTCCACAAAGCTGCTCCATTACGAATCGGTAGGTTACACATTCTCAGCATTCTCTAGAGGTGTTAATGTTACCTCACGAAGTTTTCCTTGACCGAAAAAGCGAGTGATAAAATGCACTTATCAATAAAAATAAAAGGAAAAAAGAAAAAGGGTTACATCCGTTTCTTGTTTGGTCATTTTATGACGTTATGTAAGGTACTACGAGTATATAAGATATTAACTTGTACTTGTACATAACATCATCTTCCTGCCCTTATCCCACTCTAAGTGGGGTCGGCACTACATGTTATAAACATGTTGTCATATGATTTGGTTACTTTTTTACGACCGGCTGCCTGCCTGACATCAACTTACCTTAGTCGTATTTTACGACACCTCAGCAATCACCAATTAAAATACAATGAGGTAGGGCTCGATCCTAGGTATTTTCATTTATTTGTAGAGACCACCCGTTCCCCGAATAAACTACGCTGACTTGACAGTTCTCGGCAAAAATAGTGTTATATATATTCAGTTTCAATTTAAGTATTTTTTAATGCCCAAAAACATAGATAAAACGACATATATACATACATACATACAAGATTAACTCATTTAAACATTAATGATTAATTAGTTCAGTTAAATTTATCCAGTAAACTAAAACAATGAATTCTTTGTTCAATTATATTATTTAATTCTAATCAATAAAAATCCCACCTGTTTAAATCGTTTTAAGATAAAAAAACAGTGAATTCTATGAAATTTATTTACAAAAATATTGTACATGAAATGATTCTACTTAGGTAATTCACAAAATTTACTTTAAGTTATATTATATATGTGGGAAACGCCTAAAACTCAAAACTAGTTTTCAGATACTTTGTCTCAGTATTGAAAATATGAAACTGCGATAATGTTGGGACATGTAAAGACAGTCGCCTTAATAGTGAATGTTGCTGTTAGTTATCTTGTGCATAGTGTATTGACATATATCAAGGTGTCTCGCTTGAAGGAGTCTGTTGTAGTTAATGGGTATATGTATTTTGTATTGGCTGATGGCTCTTCGAGTTGTGTTAGATGTGTTTGAGTTGTCTAGATCGATATTTAACTGTGGGTGTTGGTCATTGTTTCACTGTATCAGTGACGTCTTCGAGATCTGTTTCGAGATTTAAGGTATTCACTTGGTATATCTATGCTAGGATTTAGTGCTTTACTAATGTTATTATTTACTGCTCTAAGTAAGCGTAGAATGTTATAAAATCCTCAGTAATTTAGTAACTAGATGAAATAAAATATTTTTATCTTGTTTCTTAATTAAGTAAAACAGGTGTATAAAAGAAAAAGTTATTGTGATCAATAAACTAATATTGTATTGGGAACTGTGAATTCCACTTTTAAATAATGTATTGCTAGTTAAGGTTTTAAGTTATTTACAATACTTTTGGTGTAATGACTACTATCATTCTCTATGGTCATTTAAATATCATACCTAGTTTGAAATGTCATTCTTCCATTCTATTGTAATTCTAAAAACCTGTTGTTCCCCTGGTTGAGTATTTGTCATACCTTGGATGACGATGTCAAATCTGCATGAGAAAAATTTCAATAATATCGGTTTTAAAATTTCATTAATTATATACCAATTTAAAAATATAAGTGAAAGTTACGTGTTGATATATATTTTTTTCAAAAGTAATAATAAAATTATGTTGCTATAATCCGCGATAAAGAAAAATAAAAAATATATATAATGCTAAATGTAGAGTGGACAATCCGTTTTCATACCTGATACATGCAGGATTCGTAAAAAGGCATGCACAAACCTCCACCACCGCCATCAAAATACACAAGCACTACATACGTTCGCTATCACAAACTCAACAATCGTTTCGCCTCGCAACCGAAGCATCATCAGGAGATAGACTTCACGACAAAATCGCAAAGCAAAGCATATTGCTTTATATAGCTTATTTGGGTATTCCCAAATAAGCTTAGTTATATACTAATCAGTTCCCTCCGCTTATTTTATTTTGCCTGCGAACACGCGTAACAAACTTGAACTAGAAACATTTATCTGATCGTTAATCAGGGTGCCATCGTTATGTTTGATAATCTCAAGCTGCTCCCAGATGTTCAGCTTAAGCCTTTTGTTACAGGTATGCAAGACTTCGAAACTACGGTTATTAGGAACTTTATGACCGCTTTCTAACAAATGTTTGGCGAAATGTGAATTTTGTGGTTTATTATCCCGGAAAGCGGCCATATGTTCTTTAAAACGGGTTTCAAAATTACGACCAGTCTGACCCACATATGTATCATTGCATTCAGGACATTTTATTTTTATTCTATAAATTACATATTTTTTTAATTCGCTAATATTATTAAAAAAATAAATTTATTCTATTATGGTTGAATATATTTGGCATTTTAACTTCACAATCCCCCATCTGAATCCTTACAACGCCTACAGAATTTCTCCCGTAACTACTTAGCTTTCAGTCCCTTGGGGATCGTTGTGAGGAGGAGACAGTGCTTGTGAATTCTCATGGAAAAACTAATGTAAAGGAAATTAAGAGGTAATTTCTAGAATTTCATTATTAAATAGGCCAATTGTTTCAAGTTAATTTTACAAATAAAAAATTCTTATCAAATTGGTATCAGTAAGGGACGTGATTAGACATATGTTGCGATTATTAAATTTAGTTGTTTCAAATTTAATTCACATCTACTGCAGTAAGATAGATTAATAAATATAATAATCTTTTTTGCACAATAATAAATTACGGTAGATGAAACTTAAGCTGATCTGCAAGGCGGCCTTATCTTGAATAGAAATCTGTTGAAACTCCTACCTACTGAAAAATCTATTGAACAAACGAGAGTACTCTGTGAGGATAGATTGTCTGTTAGTAATAAAAAGATATTGAGTGTAATATTATTCCAGGTGGTATAATACAAAAACATAGAAAAACATTTTTTAAATATCCTCCTGCCCTTATCCCACTCTAAGTGGGGTCGGCACAACATGTTATAAACACGCTGTCACATGATTTGGCTGCGATTTTACGACCTTCCGCCTGCCTGACAACTTACCTTAGTACCTTATTTTACGATACCTCGGTAAGAAAGCGGGTGGTCTATTCTACTAAACCGGATACCACACTATGAGTCAACTTACCTTAGTAACCTTTTACGACACCTCGGTAAGAAATGTGGTGGTCTATTCAACTTAGCCGGATACCACACTGGTTAAATTGATATAACATAGAATTGTATTTTTAAACACTTTTCTATATGCACTTTAACTATGCCAAATCTCACGTGCTTCAGCGCGCGCATTTTGCTTAAAAAAGTTTTAGTAATTTTATCGTATTCATTTCTCAATAATTGTTACAATGATTTATTTACGGTAGGGCAGCTCAAAGATTTAAATTCATTAAAACTTTCTTTAAATTTTTTTTTTTATCCCAAGATATAACAATGAGAATAGCGACGGCACCGACATGATAGGGACTTTTAATTGGACGGCATGGCGCCGGTCAATGAGTAAGCGCGTTCATACATTTGCAAATACTTCACAAAAGGTAGTCTACCTATTGTTAATTATTGATTAGTCTGATTTAAAATAATTATAAATGCATTCACCGAAGTGCAAATTTACATGTAAATTTCTTTGAAAAGGGTAATAGTTATACGACAATACATGTTGTACGGGATGTTTCATCAACATGCCGTAATAACTAAATTTTGTGGGGGTTGTTATTTATATTAAATGACCATTACTTAATTTAAATAATCAAAGAGACAAAGATGGAATAATATTACTTTCACCTGGTAAGTTACTATTTAAAAAAGTAGTTATGGTGCTAACTTAATATATCTATCCATATCCCGCCACTAAATGGTTACTTCTACAAATAGATTGCTTACTTTTTCTTTTATAAATTAATAGACAAAGATTACCAATATCACAAAGGAAGCATACAGGCAATCTCCTAAGGCACAAAGATAAATACAAAGGATACGCTTTCCTATCCTCAGGGCTTATTTCTTATAGTGGGATTTCTCTCATTTATGTTTCTGTGAATGTTAAATTTATATCTCAATTTTGTTAATCTATAATACATATGTAAGAATCGCGGCGAATATAGAACGACAAACTGGGACATATGAGACCGAATAGAAGCATAGTCAATGATTATAACACAAAGTTATAACTTAACCTATAAAACAGGACCGAGCAAGTCTTAACACGTGTCATAATTATAATTTAGAATCATTAACACACGGACCGATTTTAATGATTAAATACCGATAATATACATGCAATAGTAGAACGACACAGCAACTCAGGGGTCGTTCTAATAAAAAAACGCAATTACCGAAACATGTCCGTAACATGCTTTAATAGAGTTAAATATTTCCAAAAATTATTTTGGCCATCTTGATTTCAGCGGAGAATGTACATCAGTTCTTGATAAAATAAATTTGTTCTTTAAGGCCATTGTCATGTGAGATCGAAAATTAAGTAACTTGTAAAATACCTTACGTCTATTGCATAGTTCGTAGTTAATAACTCTACATTCGAACGATACAAGATATATACTCGTATTGTTTTACACCACCGATGTCAATTTTGCCATGTCATAATAGTGATATCTTTGGGTTGGAACTGGTAAAACTCTATTATCGTAGCATCTATCGTTTCATCCATTAAAGCGTGTTGTGACTCCACACAGTTAAGTAACCGTGACTAAGTGTTGCGGCAAAACACCATGCTTTTTAGTACTTCATGCAAGTTTTCCAAAACAACTCTAGCACACCACTATTATATTTAGGCGACGGTTATTCTTTTATAATAGCTGGGTTAAATGTCGATATAAGCTATCTATATATGACATATTACTCTGAATCAGACGTGTTATTATATCTTATTACTAAGAAGATACGAGCTGTGATGGCCCAGCGGTGAGACCGTGCAACTCTCTCGAGAGAGTTATAGGTTCAAAGCCGGGCAAGCACCAATGAGTTTTTCTATTAAAACTTGTGTCTAATTGACAATTGCAATTTATAACACGCTTTTCGGTAAAGAAAAACATCGTGAAGAAACAAGCACATCTTTAGAGAATTCTGGGTATATGCGTAACCTACCAATCCGCAATGGAGCAGCGTGGTGGGTTTTAGTCACAAGTTAGTTAGTCACAAGTTAGTTAGTAGGTTAGTCACAAGCTGTTAATTTACTAAGAAGATATACTTTTATAAGGGTTTGATATACGATATTTCATGCCATTTAATATTGTACCTCTCATTTTAAGTGGTCCTTAACGACCTTTTTTGTGGGCTCCTGTTTACTCAGTAAAAATATTTAGGTATAATTAATTAAAATAATATCACGAGAGTCAATAATTAAGAAGCAAAAAGACCTTAATTTCAATCCAGATGGGTCGGGTTCAGAAAATATAAATTTGTTCTTATAAACTTAGATTAGGCAATAAGCTGTAATAATTGAGCTAGAGCTTTAATAATTGGATCCAAATGCAGCATCCAAATTTTCACTGTTATTGTTACAATCAAAATGTTTAATAATAATATGTTATAAGTATTATTATCATCTTCCTTATCCCACTCTAAGTGGGGTCGGCACAACATGTTATAAACATGCTGTCACATGATTTAGCTGCGTTTTTACGACCGGCCGCCTGCCAGACTTCAACTTATCTCAGTCGTATTTTACGACACCTCGGTAAGAAATGAGGTTGGTCTATTCTACTCAGCCGGATGCCACACGGCGGGTCGACTTACCTTAGTCGCCTTTTACGACACCTCGGTAAGAAATGAGGGTGGTACTATTCTATTTAGCCGGATACCACACGGCGTGTTATAACTATTATTATATTAAAAATTAGAAAAATATTTGCTCGCAAATATTGACATCTAGTATTTGAGTTAAATAAAATAAAAGTTGCCAAGCTAACGGCATGAACAAAGTGTCCTCGTAATAAGTAGTCTTTATTTTTAACATTAGATCTACTTGTATGACTAGGATGTGCATTCAACAAAAAGTCTGCGAAGTATTGACCTTGTAATTCTTTCAGATTGGCTTGGTACAAGTAATGAACTCACTCGATCAATCAATCATATCTTTTATATTTTTCATAGTTAGCACTTTCAATACATTATCTTTGCTATGTAAAATATGTTACTGGTAGCAGCGACTTCGTTCGTAACAACTTTATTGTTAAATTACCCTAAATCATGCATTACAAAAAAAACAAGCGCAGGAAATACCAGATTTTGTTTCGTATCTGTTAACCCTGTATATAAACTTCAATGGTAACAAATTTCATTAAAATTGCTTCAGCGTATAAGCGTAACAACGGGAAAGACAAACAGACTTTCGCCGAACGATTGTAGTGTGAGTGTTTGTAGCTATTAGTTGAGTCATGGTATTACTACTCGTATCTCTAAACTGTAACGATTGTTACTATTGTCGTTATCTTCATCGTCGTCTGATAATTAATCGTTTAGTATTTCACTGTGATTGGTCCCTTTTAGCATTTACGTTAGGTACTTTACGAGTTTGGGACATGTTATAATTCTGGTAACTCGTTTGAGTTCGTTGCTCCACTAATGAAGTTAGGTTATATATGACTAGTATTCCATTTTTTTTTTTGGTCTATGCGCTCAACCCAACATTTCAGCTTCGCAATTCGTTGAGTCACATCATTGACCTTAGGTTAGTAGTAGTTAGGTATACTGCAAATATACGTATATAATAATAATAACGTTTCAAAATATAAAAATATACCTACCACATAGTAATAGATGTTTTATTTTGTTATTTATATATAAGTTTGGTTTAAGTTTAACAATAAAATATACTCGTATCACATTATGGCCAATCGCTGTTGACTTGAACGTGGTATGTATATCAGAGTTATGCATGCTGAAAGAATAACAAAAATAATTGACACTACTTATATCAGCACACTTGTCATGTTAAATGCTTTTTTGTACTTACATATTGTATGATTATTCTATTACAATAATTTTCTTTTATATGTATGTGTAGGTAACGAACAAAGCACATAATGAGGGTAGACACGGATCTACTACACAAACGTATATGTTTACAACAACATAAGCTATTTAAACTCATGAACACCCTTCCCCATATTATTATGAATAACTTTAAGTAACATCAATTGGCATTTTACTTACTCCGAATCCAACATATACGTGTGTGCAATACAGTTGTAAAGGGAATAGAGTATGCGAGTTTTTGCTGAAGCTTAATTGTTTTATGCTAAAAGGTTTTAAGTTTATTAGTGTTTCTCGTTAATTTAATTACTCTAATTGTTTATTCAAATAATTATGTTAGTACTATTGTAATTGCTATGCAGTAAGATAAAAAGCATGCAATGCATGGCGCTCTTATTAATTTAAAATGAGAAATTATATTAAAATACATTTACTGCATACCTATTATAAGCTTTAATAGTTATTGTATATGCTTCAGATTGTTATGATATTCCGATACAGTTTTAATTGGCGTTAAATATAAATCGTTTAATGGCAAGGAACAAGTGTTTATGCCAATTTAAAGCGGAATTCTGGTACTAGTTATAAAATTAATTGTTTCGTATAAGTTTAGCGCAATTTGGACATTGGCTATCTGTAATTACTCGTTTTTGTATCTATTTCTTAAATCCTTATTTTGTTTCACATTTATATCCAACTTTCTGTCTTAATCTTATGTTTTTTTTAAAAACTTATCCAAAATTGGTTTGCAGAAGTGAGACAGGAAGCCGTACAACAGGCACTAGCGGAAATGCAGAACCGGCCTAAACCATCGCTGCCAATGCCTTCAAAAAGAACATCAATGATGGCCAAGAGTCCAGATAGAGAAAGGCATGATTTATGTAAGTTTTTTAAATTTTAAATTTAAAGGGTGGTCATGTCATATTGGCAAAATTAGCAAGCAAGCAAGCTTGAGCAATACCCATCTGGAACGCGGCGGTTCTGGGTACTCTCCATAGCGGTGCTTGGTAACTTTAAACAACCGTCACTTCCACCATTGCGCACAGAGAATAATGCACTGGATCATACATATAATACATAAAAGAGAAAGCCGATCTTTTGGGGAATTTCTTTGCCACAAACTCGACGATGGATGACCAAGGTAACCCGCCGCCTACTGTGTATCTCTCCAATTGTGCTTCGAATGTGCGCCCCCGAGTTAACTCCTGTTTTAACGCGTCTATTTCGGCTCTCCTACTCACAAAGCATAGTCCCAGATATATGGAATTCAGCCCTGATCAATCCGATCCCTAAAAAGGGCGATACTTCAGATCCGGCTTACTACAGGCCTATTGCTATTACCTCCCTTATTGAGGATCCCTTGACGATCATGAGCGGATCGTCGAGGTCAACCGTCAATATGGTTTTCGACACGGTCGATCAGCTGGTGATCTTCTGGTCTACCTGACTCACCGTTGGGCGGCGGCAATAGAAAGCAAGGGAGAAGGTTAGTCCTTTAGGTTAGTCTGGATATGGCGAAAGCCTTCGATCGTGTAGGGCACTTCTTTCGAAGCTACCTTCCTATGGGCTTCCAGAGAGTACGCTTTTGAATCTCCAGCTTTCTCACTGGTCGCAGCATACGTGTCGTTGTCGATGGATTCTGCTCAAATCTTAAGCCAGTGAATGCTGGGGTTCCCCAAGGTTGCGTAATATCCCCTACACTGTTTCTTCTGCATATCAATGACATGTTAGATGACCCTTACATTCACTGCTATGCAGATGACAGTACAGTGGATGCCATATACACCGGTAGCGCAAGCCTTTCTTGGAAAAGGGTCGATGAGTAACCTGTTTATGGAACGATCTCCCTTTGGCAGCGTTCCCGGATCGGTACGATATAATTACCTTCAAAATACGTATTTTCCACCTTTCTAAAGGACAGCAACACGCTCTGCGAGAGCTCGTGGGAGGGGTGTTTAAATGTACCTATTTATTATTTGAGGATCCATCAAATATAGTTGGTCTGTTATACTTTAATGGCTAATCCGCCGAAGCGATATTGATGAAATTTGGTGCAATTAAATCCTCTATACCAAAGTAAACTGTAGGATAAACAATTCGCGTTCTTTCTTCGGAAGCAGATAAAAACACAGTATATAATTGAGGAGAATTTTAACATTGCAGCTGGCTAGTACGAAATTGTGCGTAGACCTAACTAGACTTCAGTATGTATAAACATTAAATACAAATGGGAATGTGTCATTTTTTTCTTTCCAACCAGCCTCGAGTTCCGACGAGGATTCTTGCGCCGGTGACTCTGAGTTACCACCTCCCCCAGAGCTGGGTTCGCCTCCAGCCCGTCGCCCCGCCGCTCCTCACCCCAGGGCACATCCACACCCTCTACCGCAGTTTCACCACCCACGGGAGAAGAAACATGCACCCAGAGATAAGACAGAGATAGATATATCAGAAATTACTCATCTGCCTGCTTGTAAGTACACTACTTAAGTTTTAACATAAAAATTCAGGAAAATTAATTAACACCATTTTTTTCGTAATGAAACAATAAAAAAAGATAATACTTAACATTGTTTCGTTTTAAAAGATGCATATTTACTCAGAAGTTAGAATCAGTAATTTTTCTTTTAATAATGGACTGTTAATTTTAGTAGTTATAGTTTTAAGTAGGCTTTAGTCTTTCCTAACAGAAACGCCTCTTTATACAAAATATAACATACCATTTCTGTAACGTAATAATACAACAACATTCTACAAAACCCTATGTTTCTCTAAATCACTCAATGAAACAGTTTTAGATGTTGTTTTTTTGCGCATGCACTCTTTAATAATAGTAATATAAAAAAATTAAATAATTAAACAAACCAAATAAATTTTTACATTGCACAGAAAAAGATGAATTAAATAGCTTTAAAATTACATTACTGAACACAACACGCAAGGTACATTCATGGGTCAAATCAGTAAAACACGATCTTTTTTCTTATCTCGATTCTTTATCGAATGAGATTATTCTATGGAATAATAAGAATAAGCGATAATATGATCTTAAAAATGGATACGGTCTCGCGACGGCGAACTCCATATTCTTGTGGTAGCATGTAATTATCACTTGTGGTTTCTGCATGTACAAAGCAATTGCTCAGCCTTAACAGCATTTAATGATTATATAGACACATAAGCTGTGGCGAGATCTTTATCATGTCTTCAAATATGTTGAAGACATGATTTGTTATAACTCTGGAGATTATCATTTTTATTTTATTTTAGTGTCATTTTTGTAATTGAAATATTTCGATATAATTAATGTTATTAGAATAAGCTTCTTGCGCTGTTAAGGTATTTTATTAGTTTGTTTCTAAATATTACCTACATTTATTGATATGTACATTTATTAACGAAGTTGTTAAATATGATTGGTAAAATTCTTTAGTAAAGTTCTCGGTAGATAGAAAAAACTAACAATCGATCTGAAAATGCCAGCGTCTGACTTCAAAGATTTCAAGTACTTCGCAAATGGATACAAAAGTTAAACGATCTCATAAAGGAAGTAAGATCTAACTTTATCGTTCAGCGGCGTTAGTCTGTAGTAATTGTTCCATCAAAACCAATTAGTCTTGGATTTCTTTAGTTACACTGTTGTGCGATCTTTTTTATAGTTTCCGAAGGCTATTGATTTTAAACCAAAAAGGCTTTAATACCATGCTAAACTTCATTGTATTAATTTTGAACTCTTTGTATTATTTTATTTAAGAGCTCCTATTACAAATACCATAACAATGAGGACTTTGTATATGTGTAATAATGTTCCATGATTGTACGCGTATATGATAGAAATTTTCTTAAAAGGAAACTCGTATATAAGTTGTAGTAGAGAATTAAATGTGTATGTTTTTATATATGCTATAAGTGCGGTAACTTTATGATCCCGCTAATAATATTGATATGAGATTAATTATAATCTCAAATGTCGTTTAAATAAATATATTTAATGGTATAATACATTGTCATAGATATTCAGTCACTGCAATTCATACGACATCAAGATTTCGTAGTTAGTACTATGCGTGTATCAATTCCTAAATGTTGCGTCATCAGAGTGCTTTGTCGTCGCTCGTCTTAGTTGTTAATCTGAAACATAAACGCTGTAAAGTTAATATTAATAGTGAACGATGTCGACAGATATTCAGCCAGACGTAACACATACGACATCAGGGGCTCGTCGCGGTGGTGCTCACATCGCTGATCGTGTTCAGTGTTATGCGCAACCAGAGGACACGGGCACTGGGACCGGGAGGTGGAAGGTCACGCACAACATACCATGATTTTAAATTCATCATTCCCACGCCCTTTTCCTACTCTGTGTGGGGTTGAAATAATATTCGTTTTCATCCATCTTTCTAAACATTACGATAGGTCTTATGACTATTAATTTTTTCCTTAACTTTGAGAGGCATCATGATGATTTTATATTATTGTCACTTAATTGTTAAAAACTTAACCCTAATATCGAAAATTCGCACTTAAAAAGATACGAATCAAGATAATATTCTTGTCTTAAATTCTTATTTACTAACTATACTATTCTTTATTATCTACTAATAGAGGTTCATGGTCGTATAAGTCTTAAAGAAGGTAATACGACCAAGTATTGTCCCCGGAAACTATTTGAATGTTTTAATTTGAAATTTTAAGCTTTCTTCTTACATTATGAGAGGTTGGATTGATTATAAGACAATCATTTTTCGTACTTTTGTTACCTTATGTATCAAATTATAATATGTATAAAAACTATGAACGCACAAACAATAAATAGCATATAAAAATATATAGCCCCCTTTTTGGCATTTATCACTTGAAATCATGGAACACTTTCCTTCAGACGAAAACAAATTAAGAAGTATGTATTTTTAATCTTTATAAATAAAATATTTTTTAAACGTACAGGTATCAGCTAAAATACAACAACTTCTTAACACGCTGAAACGACCTAAACGTCGACCGTTACCAGAGTTCTATGAAGACGACGACATAGAACTGGAAATCGCTGCAAACCCAAAAGATCCAAACGCACCGAAACCAGAAGGCGGCACAATGACTCCAGCTGTGGGCGAACAACTATTGGTTCCAGCCGGTCTACCGAGGAAACTAGAAGCTGCATTACAAAGATACGGCACAGCGTCGTTTAAAGCGAATGTCGCCACTGTTCTAGATCCTAATGGGAAACTTAGCAACTCACTCACTTATGGTAAGCCGTAATTATTTACAAACATTAGTTATAATTTTTGTAAAAAAAAGTTTGTTTTGAGTTTGTGATAGTGAACGTATATAGTGCTTGTGTATTGTGGTGGCGGTGGTGGAGGTTTGTGCATGTGTTTTTACGAATCCTGCATGTATCAGGTATGATAACCGATTGTCCTTTTTTTTCGGACACTAACTAAGGCTGTTAGCCATGAAGGCTTTGACAGCGTCACCGGGAGAGTGGGCGAGCGCAGAAGCATCGCCGGGGGTTGAAGTGCTAGGAGAGCGGGTCTCGAAAGAGGCCCGCAGCATCCTGGGAGCGTCGCCTTAAGGGTGCCTCCCGTGAGGCCGAACCTCGGCTTAAAGCGACGCGCTGTGGAGGACTATTATCGGACCGATTGTCCACTTACATTTAGCATTATATATATTTTCTATTTTACTTCTTCGCGGATTATAGCAAAATAATTTTATTATTATTTTTGTATTATGGATCTCCGCAAAGTAACGCCTAATTCTAGAAATTATATAATTTTTGTGTACATTTTTTACATAGAGGCAATGAAATAGATATTTTTTAACCAGTAGGTATTTGAATACCAATAACCGGTGTACTAAATACATTCAGCTTATTTATTGAATCAGATAATACATTTATACTATCTGACTAACTAATAAATAAGTCGTTTTCAACAAGTCAGCAGAAATAAGTGTTGTAACTTTCAAAGATGAAGTTACTATAAATTTACGTATATTAGTTTTAACTTTACTAAAGCTTGCTGTACTCAACATAGTAGTCGTTAATAAGCTTAGTCGAACTTTATGGACCCGGAACGCCAGTGAAAGTTGCAGGAAATTGCGATTAGTTTACAACTTTGGGTTTCAATCAAAAAAGATGTTGGCACAAATTAGCTTTTAGTTGAAAACTTCAGGCAGAGTGTATATTTTGTACCTTTTTATACTAACATATTTAAATTATTGGTTTTGATAAAAACATACATCTGTTTTTGATCTCAATACGAAATATTTTGAATAAATGAATGAAATATTTTGTGTGAATAATAAAGTTATAATATTACAAATTGAGTTTGTAAATGCCAAATATGTCCATAAACATGGATGAGACGAATGAAGTGCGTTTTCTCTATTATCACAAATATTCTCTCATAATAAATGATTTCGTGCACAAACTGAAATAAATGAAATGCGTGCAGTAGTGTATAACTTATAGCTTGGTCTTGTCTATTTGATCCAATAATTTTATTATTTTACGGAAAAAACTGTTTGTTGTAGCTTATTCGATACAAACTATTTTTGATATTTGTGCTTATGTGCAACCGCGTGGAAATCACTCTGCTGTAGGTATAGTCGAAGCGTTTACTACGTTACTGTTACATTTCGTATAGAAGTAGCCGTTGTCACACAGAATTATATTATTTTTGTAATTTAATATTAATTATAAGAATAATAAAGTTATAATATTACAAATTGAGTTTGTAAATGCCAAATATGTCCATAAACATGGATGAGACGAATGAAGTGCGTTTTCTCTATTATCACAAATATTCTCTCATAATAAATGATTTCGTGCACAAACTGAAATAAATGAAATGCGTGCAGTAGTGTATAACTTATAGCTTGGTCTTGTCTATTTGATCCAATAATTTTATTATTTTACGGAAAAAACTGTTTGTTGTAGCTTATTCGATACAAACTATTTTTGATATTTGTGCTTATGTGCAACCGCGTGGAAATCACTCTGCTGTAGGTATAGTCGAAGCGTTTACTACGTTACTGTTACATTTCGTATAGAAGTAGCCGTTGTCACACAGAATTATATTATTTTTGTAATTTAATATTAATTATAAGAATATGGGACTAAAATCTAGTCTAGTTTTAAATAAATTTTCTAAAATTCTTTTAAAGTCTACATGACGAATTGGCAGGCATTCGCTTTTCTAAATAAAAAATTAACAGAAATAAGTTTTAATTTCAATCACTTCACGACGGTGTAAGCTCTTTATTGCATGATTCAAGGAGCTGGATTTTTTGTAATTTATTATTTACTTTGATTTTCAATATAATTAAGGTGAAAAATGTAAGAATGTTAAATAATATTATAATAAAGAGTTTACCCCCTAGCTTAAGTCTAGTTTAGAGTTTATTAATAAGACATTGTTTTCTCAGGAAAACTTCTGAGCCGTTCGCTGAAAATAGCTCACGCAATATTGAATAAAACGTTTACGTCGAAAAGTAGCAGCGGCGGTCCACTCACAGGGGACAATTCAATTAAACCCGGCGACAGGGTGGCGTTAGTGTACCCGAACAACGATCCAATCAACTTCATGTGTGCGTTTTACGGCTGTCTGCAAGCGGGCATCGTCCCGGTGCCCATAGAAGTGCCATTGACTAGACGTGACGCGGGCCTCCAACAAGTGGGCTTTTTGCTTGGATCCTGTGGCATCCAATACGCATTAACTTCTGATGCATGCTTAAAAGGTTTGTATAATTTGATATAGCGTATGATAACAGCCGCTGTTCACACTATCTATGCAAAAGGGCTGGTCATATTTTAGAAGCATAAAAATATTTTTTTTAATTCTGTACCTACTTATTTTACTTATGAAATGTGTTGTAATTATCATAATATCATTTATGATTATTATTTAAAATACTCGTATATACAAGGACGCAAATAGATAGTTTAGTTCTTTTTTTCGTATGGCTTTAGTGATGTAACTATAACTCTAGCTCAAAACTATGTCATAATCTACAAAATTATACAAATTAACACGAGATTAATATGTCCGTTTCTCATAATAGATTTGCACATACCACAACTTTCGGGCAGTATTCATGCTGTCACCACCCTAGGTTCTTTACTTTATTAGGGACGCTTAAAGTTTATTTTCAGCTTTGACTTTTTATATAGTGGAAACGTCGCAATCTCAAATAAACACATTTTTAGATAGAACAAAATTGCCAATTACGTAAAAAAAAATCTTATAAACATTTATTACTTTTATTAGGTAATTAATAATTTTTAATACATAAGTGCTATAAATCGCTTACTTGAATTACTAAAACATTATGTATATCTGCACCGTTATTTAATCGGTCTAGAACATCGACAACAGTGTCATAAGTATTAAATGATTCGTAATATGAGAAGGACAATACGTTTGCAAATTCCTCATGAGTAATTTTATTTCATAAACAATTGTGATTCAACAGCAGATGAATTATGCATGGTTTAACGTATAGGTAACCAATACTAATATTGTACTCAAAATAATAGACATTTTATATCTATGAACATTCTAATGTTTACGCCGTGTGGTATCCGGCTGAATAGAATAGTACCACCCTCATTCCTTACCGAGGTGTCGTAAAAGGCGACTAAGGTAAGACGACCCGCCGTGTGGTATCCGGTGGAGTAGAATAGACCAACCTCATTTCTTACCGAGGTGTCGTAAAAGGCGACTAAGGTAAGTTGACCCACCGTGTGGTATCTGATTTAGTAGAATAGACCACCCTCTTTCTTACCGAGGTGTCGTAAAATACGACTAAGGTAAGTTGACGTCAGGCAGGCGGCCGGTCGTAAAAACGCAGCCAAATCATGTAACAACATGTTTGTAACATGTTGTGCTGACCCCACTTAGAGTGGTATAAGGGCAGGAGGATGATGAAACATTCTAATGTTTCTTTATCAAAGGTGCAAGTAGAAAATCAAACGTCATAAAAAGTTAATATAAATAAAACATCAAAAAAGTGTAATATTGTTACTGCTGATAGCAGCATATTTAATCTAGCAATTTATTCGTAGACTATGATATGTTAATAGTCATTGACGTGTTTCCCCGTCTGAGTTAATCTAGATAATTTTATAAGAAATATCACTTTTGTTGTCAATGTTTAAATAGATAATATTAAGTTAAAATTAAACACAGGTTTACCAAAAACATCATCTGGGGATGTTGTTTCATTTCGAGGATGGCCTTCGTTGCATTGGGTGTCCACAGAAAAACTTCCCAGACCGCCACGTGATTGGATACCACCCCCTCAGCCGGCAGAAGATGGCCCTGCGCATATAGAACACACATCCGCTTCGGATGGCTCTGCTATGGGCGTCATCGTTACTCGGTAAGCACAGTCACTTTACCAATTTATAATTTTAATATTTACACGCAATTCGATGTTATGACTTATGGTTGTTGGAATAAATATATGTTGCTAATACTTTCTTGTGGAAACGGGAACCATTATGAAATACAAATTGTTCTCAAATTATATTTTTCGAACAGTTAAAGTAAGACATTTTAATAACAAAAGACCCAGCAATATATCTTGTCGACACTTTGTGTACAAAGCCTCTATGAAGGTAATGGCTTCTAATTAATCTAAAAGAACATCAAACAAACCAAACCACGCCTCAATAAGGCTTTCGATGTGATGAATCGATTTGTAATTCCCAATTTACGTCGCATATCGCTATATTTATAGGGAAGACTATGCGAGCACAGGCCAACTTTTACAAGATATAGCGAAGAACTTCGATCGGGCTTTTATAAAATTATCATTTTCATATTTATAAAGCTTGTATTTGGAACTATATTTCTACCTTTAATAACACATTATTAAATTCATTTAATATTAAGCCAAGTTAAAATCTGGTATTATTCTAAATATTTCAAAAAAACTTTTTGAATTTACATAAAATGAATGATGAAAATATGTATGGTCGTGTTGTTTTTCAGTGTCAATGAAATTCATGTATGTTTCCTAAGAAAAAACCGCTATTATTAGAATTGTAAAACGTTTCTCATGTTATAAACACGAGTGTCAGCTACGCTGAGGTCTTTGGACTACGATACATTGCCTTTTGTGCATAATCGGTGAATTTCAAAACAAGTAAAAAAAATATAGTCGCTTTGGAAAATATATATTTTTAGGGTGGTATAACCTACTGGCAACGGAAACGAGTGACAAATGTTGGTAATTGGGTTTGTGAATGACCTATTTCGTAATCATGAACCATTTTTTACTGTGCCTTGCAGAGCACACGAAGCGTCGGTCTGGGTTGTTATCATTAACATCTGACCAGATGCATCAATCCCATGTATAATTTATTATACTCGTATCACCGAGCTTCGACCCCATGCCAAGCGGGTTGCAGAGATTAGACGCATGGTTCCGTACACGGGTATTAGTACTTCAGTGGCACATTATTTTTCTGTTACTATTATAGAGTCAACCCTGGTTAAATAACAGAAATATGTTACAGGTAGAAAATAAATCTAAATACATACCTATTCACTTTTTCAAAACACACTACAAAAAATTCTACTGCCCGACAGATATGAACGTTTTGTTTCGGCTTATTCTCATTAATTTAAAATACGCTGAAACGTGGTCAAACTTTATTTTAGCAACAGAAAGTACTTTCATACTTTGTATTTTTAACAATGTGCGAGGCCATATAGTAACTCGTAAAATGCGTGAAGTGGTCTGTTATTATTCACAATTGAAAGTTCAAACTTTGGTTATTGTTTAGGTCAATAAGGAAAATAAATTGTTTCTAAGCATTACACAAATTCATAGTAATATAAATATAATAAAGTCTTATAAATACAAACAGTAATGCTTGCAGTGGACGCTACTCGTAAATTAAAAACACCTGTGGCGTTTCAGTTAGTTCAAGCGATGCCTTAGTTAAATTTTTAAACATCCGTGCAAGTAGTGTACATAGCAATCATTACTTATTGTAAATAAAAGTACCTTCTTCTTACTTTTATGTTTCACGCCATAGTCAAAAACTAATGAATGCCTTTCATGCAGTTTTGGCTAATAGACAGAGTGATTTAAGATGTAGGTTTCAGTGTTTTGAGGTATGTAATTAATTGGTTCAAATGTGACGACAATTGTTCAAATGTCGGAGAGAATTAAACCGCCTCGTTAGCTTTCGTCGAAAATGATGCTTAATCCCTTTGAGATGTAATGTAACAATGTGAGATGTTATATTATGTATTATTCCTACTTTATGGGCTACATAAAAATCAATGATGGCATATATCACTCTTTTAATCCGAGCATATTATAACAATTATAAGTTCTACATAAATGCGGAAAGCTACTCAAATTGCGACCGATTAATTTTAATTAATTTAAATATGTTAAATACCTTAAAATTACGTTAACATTATGATTCTACATTATAATTCAAATGAATATCTTTAAAGTTATTCCCCACTGAGCTACGACAACTTTACAAATAACAGCTAAATATCATTTGCATTCTATTCTACATTTTTAAAGGACATAAATGAACTGTCGCCGTTTTTATAAGCAGCAATTTCCTGGATTGTCCCTTTTTAATATAAACATTTTTCCTTTGAATACACCTAATTAAAATCAAATTTGGTTTAGTAACATTTTATTAAATATCATAATTTTTTCATTGAACGTCCAAATTAAAGCAATCTTAGTCGCAATTCCCTGTTTCATCGAATACTTGTAAGGATGCTTACCTTAAGTGGGGTCTTATTAATTTGTTTGATAAATATACTGCTAAGTGTTAACGTAAGAGAAATAATAGAAAAGTAACATTTAAAGAACATTTCTGAAAATAAAGAATATTTACACTTTTGCTAAAGCCGATCGGAATATTTCATACTACAGTTTTACATCAAATGTCAGCAAGAGATAAAGAATCCTAAAATTGCTCCAAACCTTGACAAATGTCCAAGAACCATTCGACATTAACATATATAAAAAATCAGCTTAGTTATGTTCAAAGTCAATAATCTCTAAAACTACTCTCTATTGAATACTTTTAAATTTAGATAATTTTTCTCCCAGATATTGATTTTTATTTGTTTGGTGATTACCCTGCTGGGTTTTAATTTGAGATAAATAATAGAAACTACAGAACATTTCCAATTTTAAATAATAGAAACTACAAAACGTTTCCAATTTATCTGAAGGCAAGACATACTAGTTTGGAATAAAATTGATTATTGCATCCTTATAACCATAAAATATGGACTGTTTATCCGTTCACGAACCGTGCGACATTTTCATATATAAAAATTCAATTTCCGTATGTTTGCGGTCGATAAACTCGAAACTCTATGTACCTTTTGCTTCAAAAGTTTTACAGTAAAGCATATTAGCTTTTTTTTCTTTCTGCTATTATTATAATCAACGTCAAAATGTCAAAAAAAAAAGCGATAGTAATATTGCATTATTATTAACAATAGGTTTGTAATTTATATTGCAACTTGTCGAAACCTATATACTTGAACCATAATAAATATGATATGTGTTAACCTGACGTAATCATGTGTTTTGTTCCAGGAGGTCAATGCTAGCACATTGTCGAATGCTCTCCGTAGCCTGCAATTACACAGAGGGAGAGCACATGGTGTGTGTTCTAGACTTCAAACGGGAGACAGGACTTTGGCATGCGGTGCTCGCTAGCGTTCTTAATGGAATGCACGTCATATTCATACCGTACGCCCTTATGAAAGTCAGTCCGGCTTCTTGGATGCACATGATTACAAAATATAGGTATAAAACTGATTTCAATTTTTTTTTAATCCATGGGTTTTCTGCTTACAATGCTACTTATAATAGCGTAATGGTAAACGGGATACTTGGGGTATTTCGGAATTGTATATCACATTTTTTACCGTTTGATATAAACATCAATAGAATATTTACATTAATACGCCGTGTGGTATCCGGCTGAATAGAATAGTACCACCCTCTTTTCTTACCGAAGTGTCGTAAAAGGCGACTAAGGTAAGTCGACCCGCCGTGTGGTATCCGGCTGAGTAGAATAGACCACCCTCATTTCTTACCGAGGTGTCGTAAAAGGCGACTAAGGTAAGTTGACTCACCGTGTGGTATCCGGTTAAGTAGAATAGACCACCCTCTTTCTTATCGAGGTGTCGTAAAATATGACTATGATAAGTTGACGTCAGGCAGGCGGCCGGTCGTAAAACACGTAGCCAAATCATATGACATCATGTTTATAACATGTTGTGCCGACCCCACTTAGAGTGGGATAAGGGCAGGAAGATGATGAGAATATTTACATTAATATTTAAGTATAAAACAATTTTTGCATACCCGCAGATCTCTAGATCATAATATAAGCCCCAATATACAAATGTGAAAAGAAATAAACTACAAATATTGGGCCGGGGAATAATACAAGCAATCATGGCGATTGGCTAGATCTTTTGTACACAACACTCTATTCACGATATGTGGTAGCCAGTCCATGAAATGAATGGAAAATTAAGGGTTTAACATTTTAGCAGCCATATGGATTTTGGAAAAACATCCATACGTATTATATTTATATTAGATTGATTAAAGTGCGAATGGTGCCCTCTGTAATTACAGATTATGTACAATTTATATATCTAATTATGCTATTAAAAAATTTGCCATGCTCTGGATAAAACAGTGAGATTTTTCTTTAAAAGTTTTTTTACGCTAATGCTATAAGATAAAGATTAATAAATCTTAAAGATAATTAATAGATTATTTTTTGTCATAATGCAACATAATAAAGTTAAACAAAATAATTAAAAGTTTTCATCAAATAAACTTTTTAGTTTCCTTTGTTAAAAATTAACCATTTTTTCAACAAATCTTTGAGACTTTAGAGATGATAGAAACCGTGAGTCAATAGTATGACTAATATGCTTAAATAGTGATTCACTATAGCCGGGTCGTGAATCAAAAAAGTGACACTCACTGGAGTAAATTACGTGGGTCAAAAGCAAAACAATATTATAAGTGTTTACGAATAGGTTTAATAATTTATAACTAAATGAAAACTGTTTACAATTACTTATTGTATTACTTCAGACACCAAAATATTCATTTTTACGTCATATTTTACTGATATTGTCTTCATATATAAAAGTTCTGTAAAAATATTTTAACCATCAAATCAAATCAGTAGTGAAAAATATTTTGTTTAGGTATGAAAATAATTATATAAACATTTGTTTAATATAAATAATTTGTTTTGATATTAGTTTAGTTTTTACTCTCAGACTTAGTTTAATAACAGGATTTATATATTATTTATAAACGTGATACAAAATTTTATTTTTTGTCAGGGCGTCAGTCGCGATCGTCAAGTCACGTGACCTCCACTGGGGCCTCCTTGCAACACGTGACCACAAAGAGATCTCACTCAGCTCCTTGAGGATGTTATTAGTAGCAGATGGCGCAAACCCTTGGTCTTTATCGTCGTGCGATCAATTCCTTTCTGTATTTCAGAGTAAAGGTTTGTATTGTTAAAATATATTGCCGCTCTACGCGAATAATCCAATTAAATATGAAAAAAGTACGAACTGTTTGAATACATCTCCGCCACAGCTAACGTGTTTTATTGATCACTCACAGTATAAATATATATAACAATAAATAAATATATGTGACAACTAAATACACGGTCGTCCGTTCCCAAAGTAACATAATACTTATATTATGGGTAACAGACAACCGAAAATTATACACATATATTTTTAAATAAATATATAAATCGACCTAGACCCCTGGAACGTCAATTTTATTAATTACAACTCGCTACTGTACCTGTTTTGTACCTACCATCAAATAATATATCACTAGAGTTGCATAGAGAATGCTGAAATCCCTTAGTAGTAAATATGTAGAATAAAGTTATTGTAAATACAAATTAACAAACTCCGAATAGCAAGATATATAAAATGTCACTATATCTAGCCTACTTGTACCAGCCGTAAACAATGTACATAACATTTAGCTCAGATCATACAAGATATTTAATATAATAATAGCATTTATAAGACTCGGTAAAATACTAATATACAAATTGTAGTAGATATAATAGTAGAAACGAAAATTGTAAACAAAGAGTCTAACTTCCAAATCAGAGGGACTGGAATAAAATAAAATAATAAAGTCATAATAATATTAAATATTTCATTTAAAATATTTAATATTAAATATTTAATATTAAAATATGTCATTTTAATATTAAATATTGGCCCTCGGCGGGAATAAAACGCGATACCCGAAGCTGATAGGTAGTAGACCCAAGGTCATCATGGTACTGATGGTTGTGACCTTGAATGTAGTGAAAGGACGCTTTCTTGTTCTATCGTCAGGGGTGCGGGGTGATGCGATTTGTCCCTGCGCTTGCAGCAGCGAATCGTTAACAGTTTGCGTCCGTCGCGCTGGACGCGGTGGCTCCTCCGCTGGACGTGGCGTTCTTTCAATGTCCGGCCTATCATACGGCGTTGTTAGGGTGGACGCTGAAAATTCCCTCACTTCCCTCACGCTGCAGGACTGTGGACAAGTGATGCCGTCTTGTAAGTAAATAATTTTGTTATTGTGATTGTCGTATAATTTGTTATAATTTCCGGTTATATTTAATCATTTAATAATTTGTATATTTAGGATTCGTACATACACATCAAGTTGGAAATATCACGACACGATTAAGTAAAGCCCGTATGGATTTCTATTATACAAAATATATGAATATCAGTTTCTATTTGTAAAAGTAAAAATATTAATTTTTCCTGATAGCCTATATTAAGGCTAACGGGAAAGGTTTAGAGCGTATAAGATTATACTCGAAAGTGAAACACAAACCTATTCAGCGGAGCAGGATTAAAAAATAGCATTGAGGGTATTTTAACACTTAAGTTCGTCGGTACCAGTACAGTTTGTTACTGTAAACCAGATACACAGATTTTTTCCCTTTTACTTATTTACATTATATACGACATTAACATAAACGCGAGACATTAGATAAAGATTGCAATCGCCCATCAAAGATAAATAATAATTGCTATAAATTAAATAAAAGCATTATAAGCGTGCAAATACGGTCTTACAAGTATAACTATAAAGATCTCTCACAGACAACTTATGGTGTGGGGAGCAAAGTATGCTTTTTTGCCCCTATTTAACATATGATATCTGTACAGGCGTCATTGTAGTAGTGAAAATGGAAGGTCCAGCATATCTCTGCAAGACTGATGAAGTGGGTGAAATATGCGTACTATCCGGGGCTACGGGGTCCGGCTATTGGGGCCTCGCGGGTCTAACAAACACCGTGTTCCGTGTGCAACCGCTTGACTCCGACGGTGAACCGATTGGGGAAGAGCACTATGTTCGTAGTGGCCTTCTTGGATTCCTTGGTCCTGGTGGTAAGTACAAGTATTTGTATCGACTCCCTATAATTTATTTACATAATAATTGGCCCACCAACAGATACAGTACCTTTATTAATCTAACATAGTTTAAATGTAAAATATTACACATTTAAAGGCGCACACAACAAGCAAGAAAAATATTGTAAAATCTTTGATATTTTAATGAGTTAATCTTATATATTGTAAATAATATATATGTATATTTTCTGAATTTTGGAAACGGCTCCAACGATTTCTATGAAATTCAGCATGTAATGGTTATTTTTTTGGGCTAATCGATCTAGTTAGGTTTCATTTAAATTGTAAATTCATTGTAGCACATTTGGGGAACGGGCGGTCAAGAGAATTAAAAATATCTAGAATCAAGCCCCACATGCACTATAGGGTAGTACATGTGGGGTTTTCATTTTGTTTTATTTCATATTTTTAATCTTGTAAAAAAATTGTTCGGTATTTTTTTCTCTCGGCTCGGTCACCGAGATAGTTAATTATAATTAAATAAAATCAAAATATCTAATCTCAAAATACACATGGAAAATTTAATAAAACTTATACCGTAAATCTGGTCATCCTTCAACTAGAATTGTAATTTAAATTGACACGCCGTCTCCTTTGGGATTAAATCAGCAGCAAAGTTCATTCTATTCCAATACATATTAATGCAGTTGTCCCACCTATCGCGCTTACAATGTTTACAATACCGGTCGATCAACTTTAGATTTTCTATTGCGAACTTTGCGAAGTCCATATATTTCTAAATGCATTAGTATATGTTTTACATCATTGCGTTACCATATATCACATATTAATAAATAACAATATGACATTCATACAACTTAATTAAAAAGTTGTAGCCTTAATATGACCTTAGTATTATTATTATAAATTGATATTGATACTTTAATGCGGTTAAATTATATTTAAAAACACTAAATAAATATTCCATCACTAAATTAATTATTCTCAATATTCTAATTTTTTTAATTAACACTACTACAGTAGAAAGTAGTTATTTTTAATAACACAAATACGTGTGTGGTCTTGTTAAGAGTATATTTGTATTTTTTTATCCCTTCTTATCTTCTTAATATTTAATGTAATAAGCTTACAAAAAGAAATAGAAAGATCTTTAGTGTAATACGCTTATTAAAGGTTTATTAATTAAAAATGTGTAAACCATTGCATTTATTAATATTAATGGTTATTTTTATTTGATTTACATACGTTTAGAAGACTAAAACTATACTGATATTATTCATAAAGTTTACATATAGTAAACTTTATGAATAATATCAGCATAGTTGAAGATTATTTGAATCATAACAATCCACTGAAACTTTAGTCAGTACGCACAAGACTGCCATGCTAAATGTCGAAAATAACTATGTGAAATCGTATTGTTATTTGAAAAGAGTAATGCCGAGCTTATTGCTGGTTCTCCTCAGTAGGGGCTAAACCTTACCAAATCAGTGTTAGTATCGAGTTACTTACTTTGGGTACGGACAACCTTATGTGCAAGTGTCCCATATATTTATTTATTCAATAACATTTGACGATTTAAAAGTACTTAAAAGTCTACTTGAGTTTTAAATTGATAGGAAAGAATGGTTTAAGAGAACGTGTGATGATCCCAGAGAAAGAAGGGCAGGAGAGTAATGATAATCGGACGCTCAGTTGGAATAGGTTGCCGAGGCGGTCGATAGTAAAAAATATAATACATTCCAAATACAGCGTTAAATATACTTACGAATCAAGCAGCTTAAACGGATAAGGCTGTTAGTGTACTTATGTATTACGGATGTTAATAGGACTGGTGTTCGTATGCGGTTCACGCGATGGTCTGATGACGGTAACTGGTCGGAAGCACAACATGGATGATATAATAGCGACAGTGCTGGCCGTAGAGCCGATGAAGTTCATCTACAGGGGACGGATCGCTGTATTTTCCGTGCGTGTGTTGCGCGACGAACGGATCTGCATTGTTGCCGAACAACGACCTGATTGTGGTGAAGAGGAGGTATGTCATTCCACTAAGTACTTAGCTGGTACTGCACGTTGAAACTGTAAAATTTGACAAAGATTAACATAAAAAATGTTCTATTAGGTTACCTTATATCTTATTTCCTTTGACGTTTTAACTATGTGATTCAGCATTGCACTTCTTTCAATTCAAGCTTTTATCTGTTCAAAATCAAACTAAGATTAGAGATCGGATTGAAGATAACAATCAAGAAAGATTTAAGTTACTGTGATGGTAAATTTTCCAATATGTTTGCTACATCTAATTAGCTATTTTTAAATTATTTGGCACTTACAATTTGGAAATTTTTTTTGGAAATTTTAATTGGTGCGATAGGAGAATCTGCAATATTAAAGATATTTTTAAAGGAAAACCTATATGATATGGAGATTATTTAATAAAAAAAGTACATTAAAAATTAATTATAATCAATGGCAATACGTTACAAGTGTGTAATTCGTTTTAAGCTGTAAACTCATAACCAATCTGATCGTTTATAGATTGCCTTATTTTTTAAATGATCACCTTCTACCCTCAGCCCATACCCTGAGATCTACGATTGTAGTTTTAATCTTAAGTATTATAGATAAATACCGTCATTTATCGAATAGTTAATTCATAATATATTATAAAATTATAAAATGAATAGAAAGTCACAGTAATACAAAGTATTTATTTACTATAATCAACTAAAATTTAGTCACAGAGTTTTCTTTGGCTTGAATACTATTTTAAGTAAAAACAGAAGAATGTAGGAATGACACTCTACTAGAAAGTTGGTCGTGGATTTCAGCATCACATATAAATTAATATTATTAGAAGGCTATATTTTTGATCTGCAGTCGTTCCAATGGATGTCGCGTGTGTTGCAAGCCGTCGACTCAATTCATCAAGTGGGCATATATTGCCTAGCGCTGGTACAACCAAACTATCTCCCAAAAACACCGCTTGGCGGAATACATCTTAGCGAATGCAAAAGGCGATTCCTTGAAGGGACTCTGCATCCAGCCAATGTCCTGATGTGTCCTCACACCTGTGTGACGAACTTACCTAAACCCAGGGAAATACATTCAGGTACTTTTCCAAAGAAAATATAAATTTGATAATATTCATTTACTTCTCTTTTCTTCAAGTTATATGTATATTTACATAGTTATGCTTATTTAGGAAAAATTATATCCATTTCTTTGTACAATAGCTAAACAACTAATCAAATATATAATTATAAAACCTGATAAATTAAAGCTATTGCGAAAGACAACCCATTTAAAAACTTGACTTTTCTTAACCATCGTATTCCGCAAAATGTTTTCATTGCCTTATTTATTCTTTGTTTCATTGTGAATAAATCTCGTAAGAATTAAATATGGGTAATATTAAATAACGTTTTTAAATGGCTAGACGCGAAATAACTCCATATTATTCAGAATATAATAGAACTGATAGTAATATAAAAGTAAGTTAGAAAAGTAGAGGTAAATATAAAACTTGTAATTGTACTGTTAAGCGATAAATTACGGGTGCAGTTATTTACAAATAATCTTCTTCTTCTTGATCGGTCCCTCATTACTGAGGATCGTGGTCACGTGAACCTTTCTTATGTATGACCTGCCTCCATTTATCCCGGTCTAGAGTAGCCCTAACCGTCTGATAGAATTTTGAAGAGGAGGTGGCTTCTTTCACTTGGTCGGACCATCGTGTTGGCGACCGGCCTCGTGGTCTTTTGCCTTCTGTGTTGCCAACAATGACCAGCTTTTCAAGGTTGCCATCTCCTCTTCGCATTATGTGGCCGAAGTACGAGAGAATGCGCTGAAGACAGGTGGTGGACAATCGGGTTTTTATGTCGAGTTGAGAGAGAATAGATACATTTGTGCGTTTGGCCGTCCAGGGTATTCGGAGCATTCTCCTCCAGCACCACATTTCGAATGCGTCTATTCTCTGTCTTTCCCTAGCTCGGATTGTCCAAGTCTCTACTCCATAGAGAAAGATCGGGAATATTAGAGCTCTGACTAATCGAGCTTTGGTCTTATAACTTATTGCCCGATTTTTCCAAATATTCTGGAGGCGAGTAAGGGGGAGAACGGGCACAACATCTTTCCGGCCCCAAATGTCATCCTCACCTGCGCGCGCTGAAAGGCGGCGGCGGCCATCTGGCAGCCGTGGTGCTCCCTGCTAGATAACGGACGAGGCTCTGGCGACCGAGCAATAGCGGTATAACTATACACCCACCCGGTTAACTGGTTTTGGAAGAGGCTACAGCGGCCTTAGGGTCTAAATAACCCTAAAAATGTCTGGTGCAGAAGGCAATGGGAAACCACTGCACTATTGATCCCACGAGAGTCACAATGAAGTTTACAAATAATACACTCTACTATAACATCATGCTCCATAAGTTATATGTCTATTTCATTTAAGTAAGATTAGCAAAGATTGCAAGTTGACAATAAGAATCCATTGTGTCGATAAAATGTGCCCTATAATTATTTTTTAATTCGATGTAAAATATAAACCATTAAATTAATTATAATCATCAACAGATGTCGGTCCGGCTTCTGTGATAGTAGGTAACTTGGTTCAAGGTAACAGACTGGCATCCGCCCAGGGTCGTGATATGGGATACACAGACGATTCCGATGCTGCTCGGAAGGTAACCATAAATATAAAATAAATAAAATAATAGTAAATAACTAAATAATTTTGTTTTTGATTAGCTAATCCCGGCGCTGCTTTTGTTTGTTATGGTTGTTGTCAATTTCACCTGTTAATATTTTGGCTTGCGTTAGTTATATTATGCTATAACTTACATGAATTAATACTGCACCAGTCTTAATTGCTATCCAAATACCGTAATATATATATATACTGTTAAGTACTGTTTTTTTGTTTTCAGTATCAATTCATATCCCAAATACTAAGGTGGCGTGCTCAAAGTACCTCCGATCATGTAATATTTACATTGCTCAATTCAAAAGGGGCCGTATCTAAAGTGCTAACATGTGCTGAATTACACAAAAAGGCTGAAAGAATCGGCAACCTACTTTTAGAAAAAGGTCGTGTTAATACAGGGGACCACGTTGCGTTAATATTCCCGCCGGGGCTTGATCTCATTTGCGCGTTCTACGGTTGTTTATACGTAGGCGCTGTCCCGGTGACGATAAGACCGCCTCACCCTCAGAACCTCCACACTACTCTTCCTACGGTCAGAATGATTGTAGACGTTAGTAAAGCGACGCTAGTCCTGTCAAACCAATCTGTGATAAAACTACTCAGATCTAAAGAAGCTAGTAACGTCCTCGACAGCAAAGCTTGGCCCATTACGCTCGATACAGACGATATGCCTAAAAAGAAATTACCGATATTATATAGAGCTCCAACAGCAGAGATGCTAGCATACTTAGATTTCAGCGTGTCAACAACTGGTATGCTGGCCGGAATAAAGATGTCGCATGCAGCAGTCACATCACTTTGCCGCTCCATGAAAATAGCCTGCGAATTGTACCCATCTCGTCATATAGCATTGTGTCTCGATCCATATTGCGGGCTGGGATTTGCTTTGTGGTGTCTCAGTAGTATCTACTCAGGTCATCACTCTATCCTGATTCCCCCTTCGGAAGTAGAAATTAATCCAGCTTTATGGTTGAGTGCGGTATCTCAGTACAAAGTCCGCGATACCTTTTGTTCTTATGGCGTAATGGAACTATGCACTAAAGGCTTAGGAAGCTCTGTCAACCAACTTAAAGCTAAGGGTATTAATTTGGCTTGTGTAAGAACGTGTGTCGTAGTTGCTGAAGAGAGACCACGAATTAATTTGACTAACTCTTTCTCCAAGCTCTTCTCAGCACTCGGATTGAGTCCACGCGCAGTATCAACATCTTTTGGATGTCGTGTGAATATAGCAATATGCCTTCAGGGTGCTTCCAGTCCCGAACCGTCTACTGTATACGTGGACCTTAGAGCTTTGAGAAACGACCGTGTATCTTTAGTAGAACGTGGTAGTCCCCACTCCCTCTGCTTAATGGAATCAGGCAAACTACTTCCAGGGGTGAAAGTGATTACTGCTAATCCCGAGACCAAAGGGCAATGTGGAGATTCCCATTTGGGGGAAATATGGGTGCAGTCCCCACATAATGCCAGTGGCTATTTTACAATTTACGGTGATGAAAGTGACTACGCTGACCATTTCAGCGCCCAACTTGTTACCGGTAACACTGGTGAAGTTTATGCTAGAACAGGGTACTTAGGATTTTTGAGAAGAACAGAAATAAGCACGACGACTTCCGGAGGAGATGATACATCTTTGATGGCTCGCGACAGTGACACAGAGTCTTTGGCGTCCGCCTGTGGGAGTGTATCAGGTCTTGGCTCCTCAGACTCGCATGATACTCACGATGCCGTATTTGTCGTGGGCGCACTTGATGAAACCATTATGCTTCGTGGAATGCGGTATCATCCCATCGATATAGAAAACTCAGTGATGAGGTGCCATAAGAAGATTGCAGAATGGTACGTTGATTACAATAAATTTTTCTCTTAGCGTAGAATATTTAAAAAAATATTATCGTATTTTTTCAAATATAAATAAGGCTTTTTTTGTATTTTGGAACAAATACCTATTATTTGTGTAATGAATGTTCTTATTTAAATTTATATTTAAATGACATCTAACGATCAATTAGATACAAAGAGATACGATACAAATTAGTATGTCTTATTTAGCAAATACTTTTTTTTTAATTACAACAAAATGTACAAGTTATATCTATCTTAAATTACTTAGACGCTAGGACTGTACAAATCATGCCCACGTGGAATAGTCCCAAGAATGCTGGCAGCGGTTCCGCGTTGAATCGCTAAGCTGATTCTCGAAAAGCCAGCCCTCCTGTCACCTGAAGAGGAAATTAACCGAGGTGTTAAAACGGATAGATTTTTTTTGCACTTAGACTTCATGGCCCTAGAGTCTCAACTGCAAACGGCACAAATATATAACTCTCAATGAGAGATGCATACTTCCGTCGTTTGCCGGATTCGGCCATATCCGCCGCATCTCCAGGTCTTGACGCTGTTTCCCTGATATGAGCAAATAATTATAACATGTAAATTTAATTTTAAGTGATTTATCTTATAATGTAATTTTTTACTGTCCTAGATTGTTATATAGTCTAGCTAGAAGATGTAGGACTCATAAGATGCTAAATATTTGATTGTGACTTATAAAAGTATATGTATCGTATAGAAATTGTGTGCATTTTGAATACTTCTTAGGAAATAAACATTAATAATTTATTATAATATAATGATGATGAATTGTGTATCAAATTTCAGCGCTGTCTTCACGTGGACCAATTTGCTAGTTGTAGTTGTGGAATTGGATGGTAACGACAGTGAAGCGCTCAACCTAGTTCCGCTTGTCACGAACACCGTCCTCGAGGAACATCATCTTATTGTCGGTGTCGTAGTCGTTGTCGACCCTGGAGTCGTACCCATCAACTCCCGGGGAGAAAAACAACGCATGCACTTGCGTGATGGATTTCTTTCTGATCAAATCGACGCGATATATATAGCGTATAATATGTAAATCTCTTGTGCCCATTTATCACGATTGGCGCTTATATCGAGTTTTAGATTTCTGTCCTTCAATATAAGACTTTTTGGTGATTTCAAGTGTCCGATCTGAACGGTCCCATCGTTAATTTTGTAAGTCCCAATGTAGAAAGTGAAAGCAGATTACCTATTCAACTGTTTAAGAGTAATATTATTTTTTATTTCTATATTTTGTTATGCGTTTCACATTTATTTCTTTTTTATCTATAAGTCAAAATTGTTTGCAATATATATTTTTCGTTTTGAAATCAATTTATATATATTTAAAGCCAAGCTTTATGAGATTTATTTACTGATTTACATACCCTCTGTATGAAAAAATAAACGGCGCGGGAAGATGTTTAAATGTTAGAAGGATTATCCAAAGTTAACTAGAACAATTTTTTAAATGCATGTTTGTTATATGTATTATTAGTACATTTACGATGCGATGATGTGAACATGGACTCGTTATAGACAATGAAGCTGAAAAAATGTAATAACTTAAAATAAATGGGTATTTGACTTACCTCTTCAATTCAAACAAATTTACATAAAATTGTAACAATTATATTTTGTTGTTACACTCGGGTTACTAATATGCAAAATCGATTAATTATAAATATATAACATATTAGACGGGATTATAAGAAATTGTAATTCACATTTTGCCAATTTTTTTTATTCTTGTTGTTGAGTCTTTATTTTAAATGGAAATAATTTTATTTTTATTTCAAAGTAGAACAAAAGTTACCAATGAGACACGGAGGTCAGACGCTGTCAAGTATTGCTAAAACAAAAAAGGGGTTATGTGATAGGTAACATTTTGGAATGATCCTGGCCTAGAAAACAAAATAGGTCAGAAATTAGAGAAAAATTTGGTATTTGGTATTTTTTAACTACGTTATTTAAATCATATACATATATTGGAATATACATCGATACTTGCAAATCCACGGTATATATGAGATTTTACGACTACTACAGAAATTTATAAAACAATTTAATTAATTCCTTAATCTGAATGTCGCTTACTTCGCATTAAAATAATGAAGTCGAATACCCAATTTTGTTGTTGTGATTATTAAGTAGCAAGTAATCGCTAAAGCTAGTTTGTATGAAAATATAATTTTATGATTACTGATAATTTTATATTTAATATTAGTTTATAATTAATAATCGGAAAAATAACAAGTGTATTGCATTTAATATGTTGATAGATCATAGTAGTACCATTTCTTGGGTTTTATTAATCCTTCAACAGTATATGTAACAGATACGTAGTGATTCTGGGTCACTGCATTAAGAAATGTAAGTTGTAATTATTTTTTAATTTTGCCTATGACAAACGAGTATGTAGATTTGTCATTGAACATATATTATTCTGTAGTATGACATTTATATTGTCTGATTCTGTAGGGAAGTCTATTCAATTATAATATCTAGACAATATAATATAATTTTTTTTCGAGCTACATAACTTGATAAGTATCGTCTAAGAGAATATTGGGTTTGGGACTGATATCTGATTTCTTTAGGACTCCTAATGAAATATAAGATCTTTATAATGAAAAACTCATTGACATTCAAAGCAATTAAAAACCCACTGGCCAGTCTGGACATACTCTCATTTCCAATTATTACCTATATATTTGATAGGTACCATTAATATTACATTAAATCCAGTTCACATTGTTAAAAATAAAGGTTGTATTAGTTTAATATCGCCCTCGCAGCCAATGTATCTTTTTATATGCAGCTCTTAATCGAGATCTCTTGTTTATTTATGCATTTAGTTTATTTTTTAAATAGTTTCTAATGTATTAAAACCTCCCTTAATATGATTTTTTATAATATTAACGATATTTATGGCACAATCGATGTTTGGTATAAATTGATAGATCTAAAAACAATTAATAATCTTTTTTTATAAAATTTATCCTTTCTATAAAAACTTCGTTTTAAACCTATAAGCGGTGCACAATTAGCCCTAATAAAAACTTATTATTCGTGTCTACTTTCAATGCTCTTGCATATATAACTATTGCGCAATTGTGTTAAATAATCCGTCGCTGTCTGTTACCAAACTCAACAATTATCCCATATGAATGTACCAATGTACTCAAGAAGTCATAAGAGATTTTCGTGCTCGAGAGCAACATTTTAAATGAACAGCATAATATTATATATATGATAAGATATCAGTTACGCATTGCAACCTAATATTATATGTCTATCTAGGATCCTTCCGCCTACGACATGCTGTAGGAAAATCGGTGTAGTCGATGTAAGTTAGTGTAATATTTTGCTTATTAGCATATTCCATTCCATAGTATGTCCTATGTTTCAAACAATATTAAAAACGTGGAAAATTACTGAATTTACTTCTTTTCCATATCAGATTGTCTTATTTACTTATACTTTTATATTTTTTGTAATTATTTATTGATAAATTGTACATATAATTTTGTTGTTTAATTTTATGTTAAATCTGTTTAGCCTTATAATATTTTGAAGGTATAGTCAGTGAAGTTATGTTAAGAAAAATTTATGTATAATTATATTGTCTGGTATATAGAGTTTTTTTACTTTATAAAAGTTTAATTCTTATCATATTTTCCAAGTAGTCATGTTATAACATAAGGATACAAGTAGTATGTTTACTCTGATTATTGTCAATTTCATTTGTAATCACTATACAATAACGCATGATGTATTGGTGCGAGGTCCTGCAGGAAGTTTTGATTATTTATATAACAAAAATCATTGTAAATGTTTCCTTTAAATACTTTAAAGCCAATGTTATCATTGGAATTATAATGCTAGTAACATATAATAAAATTATACAAATATATATACGCACAAAATTGAAAATTTTAGGCAACTTTTTGGAATTTCATATTTTTGGAAGATTTCAATTCCATTTTTACTTCAATGCCAAAATTGGTCTGTTGGGACTTTGTAACCGCTTTTACAATTGTGATTTTTTTCTGATGTATGAGTAAATAAACAAGCAACCTGATCTGGTTTTTATTTATGTTTTATTACATTTACAGCAAACTACTCTCCCTCAACTAATGGACTTTAGCATCTGTCACTCTGAGGTATTACAACAACATACTGTACTGTTTGAATCCAACGGCTCCCATCAATCATTTAGAGGTTGATGGAGAGTAGATGGAATCTATGAACAGAGTTTATCAGTGCAGTTTTGGAAGGATCTAAAGCCTCAGGATCGCAACACCAGTCGTCTATTAACCCCACCCATTGATACACCTGCTTCACACTTAGAATTACGTTCATCGGTAAAAAAAATGTTATCTGATTATCCCCTTCTGAATAATTTTTCTTTACTGGAAGCTCCCCAGAATTTTGAGATATAAAGGGGGATAGCGGTACTTATAAACAATTGATCGAAATGTAATCAACAAATTAATGATTTAAATTACGATTACTACGTGTAATCTTATCGATTAGCCTTTATATGTTTATATAGAGATATGGACAGAAAGATTATTTCAGCGTGATTTTAAGCCCATACGGGGCTTTATCCTATATAGTGTATTATCTATGCGGGGCTTATTCATGACTTCTTAATTAACTTCATAGATTACTAACTAAAATAATTAACTTTGTCTAACGACACATAAAAAAGAGACAGATTGGTGCACATCCTATATAGTGTATTATCTATGCACACACGAGCTTCATTTCATTATGTACACTATATTCTGTAATCTTTGATATACAATCTTATAAAGTGTAATCTTATAAAAATCTATAAAAATAATCTTTGACACTGCGCACTGCACTCTCAAATCTCAATTGTCATTTGCTTTATTTCTCTTATAGGGATGTAAAACAAAAACACGATTTTTTTATTTTATTTTAGACTAGCGGCCTGCCCCTGCTTCGCACGGGTATAAAATATATATCCCATGTCAGTCAGTGTAAAAAAATGATTAAAATCGATCCAGTAGTTTTGATCTATTCATTACTGCCCGTGGCCCGCAAGCGTTAAATTTGGAGAAAAACAATTCCTCTCCCTATAACAAGAAGATTTCCTGCTATCTTTGGAATATCTAAATTCATATAGTACATTTTTACTTATTTAATTTTACATTTTCCCTATGTATTTTATTTTTACAATTAATTACAGAATGTCTTTATAAACAACATTCACAGCTTTAAACAAACTCTTGAAAGAACGACATAATATAGCTGCTAAATGCGAAGTGCTATAGGGTGAAGCGCGGCTTGCGGGCCACCCGCAAGCGTTAAATTTGGAGAGAAACAATTTCCTTTCCCTATACCAAGAAGATTTCCTTCTATCTTTGGAATATCTAAATTATTCATATAGTACATTTTTATTTACTTTTACATTTTCCCTATATATTTTATTTTTACAATTAATTACAGAATGTCTTTATATACAACATTCACAGCTTCATTGTCGTTAAACAAACTCTTGAAAGAGCGACATATATGTAGCTGCTAGATTCGTAGTGCTATAGGGCGAAGCGCGGCATTCTCACGGCATTTTAAATCTGTAATATCTCCGAAAATGTTCACTTAAATTACATGCTGTAAACGGCCATATTGATCTATATTAAATCAACAATTTATTTAAGGTACTTAATTGGATAAGGATAAATGCTGTATTGCATAAAAATTGCTTCAAAAATAAGGCATTATTTTTACTTAGTCATTTTGATAAATCTTGTAGGGTTTAGCCAGCGTTTGCAGTGTAAGCGGAAAAAAATGTAATTATTTACAGAAACCTCAAAAATTACAGTATTTCTCTACTCCGTATTGAATGTTATTATACATACAAACCTTCCTCTTGAATCAAAGTGATTCAAGAGGAAGGTTTGTCTATTAAAAAAAACCGCATCAAAATCTGTTGCGTAGTTTTAAAGTTTTATGCATACATAGGGATATATGGACAAACAAAGAATGCGACTTTGTTTTATAATATGTAGTGATTATTTTATTTTCACTTTTTCTTTTTTTTTTCTTTTTTAAGATTAGATTTGCATTGTTGGATGAAACCAACGTAGCCAAACTAGACATTTTAATCGAATTTAACAAACAGAGCCTTTGTTATTATTTATTGGTAGTTGTCCACTTTAATTAGCTTTTATTTTAATTAAATATTAAAATTAAATAAAGCAACTGTTAAATCGATTTAAAAAAATCTTGACAATAATTCAAGATTTTTTAAATCGTTTATTTATTAATCGATTTTTCGAAAAAATCGATTATATTAAATACACACTTTTTCTACCCTTTTTTAAGATTAGATATGCATTGTTGGATGAAACCAATGTAGCCAAATTATACATATTAATCAAATTTCGCTATTTTTTTGTATTTGTTCACTTTAATTAGTCTTTATTCTAATTAATTATTTATATTAATATAAAAAAAGAAAGTTTTTAAACAGTAAAATCGATTTTTCTTCCTTGACTATTTGTAAAGTTGCCTTTTTAATATGAATAATTAATTACAATAGAGAATAACTAAAGTAGCCAAGTAAAAATACAAAAATACTAGATGCACTATTTGCGAAATTCAATTAAAATGTGAAATTTAGCTGTATCGGTTTCATCCAGCAATGCATATATTATTTTAAAAAGAAAGGAAAAAGAGAAAAAAAGAGGACAATCAATATAATAGTTTTTTAAACGATTTAGAAAATCGACTATTAAAAATATATTATAATTATAAAATAATCGATTAATATAGAAATCGATTATTTTTTTACATCCCTAGTTTCAAAGCCTGCCTGCCATTACCTGCCCAGCCTCCTTTTCAATTTAGTTTTTTGTCATTTTAATTAGTTACTTATTTTTAATTTAATCAATTTATTTCAAAGGATTGTAGTATTTATAAGTAGCATTTTTTTTTGTTAAATCAACACAAAGTTTTTTAGGTGACTCATTGTAGTTTAATTTGTTTTGAACTTTACTTGTTTCTCAGTAAGTTCATGTTATTGTTTGTTATTTTATGAAGCCACATCATATTTGAGTAATCGAGGTAATTTAATCCTCATGGATACGCCGCCTGTACCAAAGCCTCGGAGTACATTTCTGTCTCAAAATGATAATTTGAAACGTCCGGTTCCTCTGCCGCGAACTAAAACATCGACCAAAAACGAAAGGCTCACAGCATCTGAAGTATTACGTTCCATTGGATCTGTTTCTAAACAAATCACTGACGATGTGGCTCAAAAAGTTACTAGTACAGCAAAATCAGCAAATGAAAAAATAGAAAAATCGATATCTGATGGATCAAGGTTTGCTAAGGACACATTAGAAAAAACTTTGATGACTTCAAGGTTCGTTAGAAACTCCGTTACAAAATCTGTTATAGAGGGAACTAAATCAGCAAGCATTAAATTACGCAAATCAAAAAAGCTAGAATACCCCGGAGAGGAGGATACTCAGAGATGTGTATCAATGCCTGCTGTTGATGTAAGCCTGTTTGATAACATTCAATTTCACTCTCCACTCCTGGAACAAAAGAAATTTACAAATGATGAGAATAGCTTGCAGGGGAACAGATCACCTGTATTTCAATCTAATACTGCACAGTGTGATGATTTTTCACGATTTTCTAGTAGTTCAGATACTAACACAGACACAGTAAGCAATTTTTCATATGACAGTAGGGAAAATGAACATACAGATTTAAGCTACAGATTAGAAAGTGACATTACCTATGATACACCAAATACATCAAGGACAAGTAGCATGTTGAGTGTAAGATCTGCACCTGAAGTACCAGAGAGGCGAAGCAAAAGATTTATCTCATCAGAAGTTATGAGACAAAATTCTTTATATGAAAATTGGAATCTTTCTAATTCAATATCAAATTCAACAAAATTTAATACCGAATTAAATTCAAGGCCCAGTAAAAGTACTATTTTCGAATTTGATCCCTTAAACAACAACAGCTATGCTGTAAAGAAATATGAAGGAATTAGTAATGAACTAATTTTACTGGAATCATTTTTAGTAGGTGATACTTACGGTACTATTATCTCTAGTCCCGATGACACAAATGATGATACATTTGATTTCAGTGAAAATGAGTACTTTAATCCACCAACTCCACCAGAACGTTTTGATAGCCTTAACCCTAATGAGGTTTTATCAAAAATCACTCCAGATGCATCTGTTAAAAATGAGAAGAATGAAACAATTGATGAAAAAGCCAGTTGGTATGTTGGTGATCAAGCAACATTAGCCCCATCAGAGCAAATAACATTAAAAAGTCAAATGATGCAAAAATTTACAAATATGTTAAAATTAGATACAGTCAAAAATAGATCTAGTAAACAAGTTTTGAAAAAAGTAGGAGTTATAGAACGCCCACATATAAACAATACAACTGTAACATATTACAGTGGAATGTTGAACAAAGTGGTTTCAGGAGTAGTAGAAGATTTATTTAGAAATTTACAATCACGTTACTGTGTATTATCTGATCAAAAACTGATCTGTTATACAGATGTTATAAATTCTGTTTTAAAAGAAGCATACATGCTAGAAAATATTTATTCTATACAAATTGTCTTGCCATTATCATCTAGGTAACTACAGTATTTGTTTCTATTACACTTTGTTTTTACTTAAGTTAGGAATCTGCCTGTTTTGTCTCACATATGAGGCTATATGTTTAAACCAGAATAATTTAATTTAAAAAATTAACACTACATTTTTGTGCACTTACTGCCTATGAGCATATCTGGCATATATTTCCTATAAATTTAACTATGGATTTATCAATACATAATCTCCAGGTCTAAAATTGTATTTATATATGCCAAAATACTACTTGCTTGTTGAATAAGTATTCTAATATCAATTTTTGCAATATCCTTCTGAATAGTGGGGACCATAGTGGAGCCAACAGGGTTATAAAGGTTAAACCCATATGGCTGAATTTTTTGAACTTGTGATTGTTGCCAATGTAATAAAATACAAACAATGACTCTCTAGAGCCATAGCTTCAATAGCATAATGAAAAAAACCTCTTTTCCCATTTTTTTTGTTTATTATTCAGTATATTTTTATTCTTTCACTAAAGGATGTCAAATTTTAGATATAGAACTACTTTTGCGAGATAAAAAGGAAGCTACAAGGCCTAGCTGCCATGACTTTCCATAACAATTTATGAAGGGTTATTCCCATAATCACCATCCATGCAGATGCAGTACTATATATCACACTGATAATGTTATTGTTTACAGTCCATTTTACAATACCTAAAAACGAGAAGGATTCTTCTACTATTATAAATCAGTTGCCAGTGCATCACAAGCTTTAAGTTTTTAATTTGAGCTTCTCTTTTACATCCTCAACAATTAATTTAACATTCCATAATGTATACTGTTTTCAATTCTTCTTATCAACTTACGCTTAGTCTTATAAGTTTATTTGCTCGAGAGCTTTCAAAACTTGAAACATATTTTCTATCTTTACAGTACAACAAATAGCTCCTACTGTTTTGAACTAATGATGTCCACGGGAATTCGCAATGCTCCACGAAAAGTTTTATTTAGCTGTGCGAGTGCCTCCGAAAGACGCACATGGGCTCAGAAGATTGCGGAAAATCTTAATGGCGCCTTCCCAACTAAATACACTTCTGAATTTACAAGATGCGGTTGGTGTTACCTTAAGGTACTTATCTAGTTTATACTATTTTTACTCGTGATATACAACATGATAATATTGATGATGATTTATATCTATTATTAAATTATTTTTTTTAAACAGGTTAACCTGTGTAGTATTTATATAAGAGAAGCACATTACGATTTCATTTAATTTCATTATTTCATTTAATTCTAGATTGTATTAAGAACATCATAATAAAAAAAATTAACTGTAGTAATTTATGGTCTGAAATGACCATCATTAATTAAGGAAAGTTCAAAGATTGTTTTGTGTTCATGGAACTGTTGTGTGTAGTCTGTAATTGCAAGTACATACACAAATCTTATTTTAGAATACTAGTTGTAATGCCAACAGTCGATATTACATCGTTTCGCGTACTACACATGCGCTTTACAGAAAATAAACGATAGTGACGAATATAAGTATATGAGACTACATTTGAACTGATTACCCTGTCGGCATAACATCCTACGGTCGGGTAATTTGGTTATGTATAATGGCCCCTCCTTGTAATCGGTGATTACCGATTCACTGCGAACACGATCAGGCATAGACACGATAGGGCATATCCAGTACTACAGTGTGTGTGTCAATCATCTTCTATCATCGCCTACGATCGCTTACAACCAGGGAATTGTCGGTTATTCTGATGACCGTGTGGACACTTCCACGATAATCCAGCCGATTACACGATCAAAAATCATCGCTGATGGTAAAGAGCAGACATAACATAACGTTAGGAACTGTCAGCAACACATTTTATTGCATATCCAAATTCCAAATCCATATTAATGTTATGCAAATAAAATATAAATTTCACTTCATAAATATTTAATTAGTTTTATTGTTGAATTTATTCTTTTTATTGTGTGAACCATATAGCAAATTGGTGTTTATGTAGCTTGTATTTCACCATTTGTACTACCCTAAAATAATGAGGTATCAAAACGAAATAATTTTGTAACATCACAAACGTTATAAAGTCATAGTGTGTCGTAAGGAGGTACTGGACTGCTTAGGGTAGAAATCTCTGGAACATTGTTATTAATAATTTATTTAAAGGTGGCCGCGATAGATGACAGGTTAAAACTCCTGCTATTTATGGGATCCTTTTCTTCTATTTGCAATATATTAACTACTATTAATACGTTATGATGAATAAAAACATCTTAGTGAAACTTAGTAATGTCTCGATATTTCCTATACATGTGTTTCGCCTCTGTAGAATTTATTATCAATACGTCTGGTTTATCACAAAACTAAATCAACTTATCGCTCGTAAAAGATATAACGTTTATTGTGGTTATTTGTTTTAACATCTTCTGTTAAATATGTTTGTTTTATACTATACTAGCTGTGTCCGCGGCTTCGCCCGTATGGAAATCAGTGTGTCACAAAGATTTAGTGCTTTATATTATAGTACATAATTTGGCATAAAATCTTCATGTTTTACCAAACTAAACATTCCTCAAGGACTTTGTGTTATGTAAAGTATATATTAACACTTCCAATTTTGTTCACCACGTTATGATAGGCATTATTTTAGTTAATATATTTTATCCTATATCTTACAGTTTAAATAACTGTAAACACTGTTCAATGATTACTTGAAGAATTTGGAAAATGGCGAAAGTATGCATCTGTCATTGAAAATTATATATTTGTGCCGTTTGCAGTTAAGATCTTGGTGGCATAGAGTCGAAGTACAAAAAATAAATCTTATTCAATCTAAACCTTGGTTAATTTCATCTTGAGTTAATAATAGGACTGGTTCCTTTTTCGCACAAACAAGCGGCTTAAAGGATTTAACGCGGAAACTCTGCTAGAATTCTTGAAACAGTTCTACGTGGGCATGATTTGTCTCTTACTAACGTGTAAGAAAGTATAGAAATAACATATATTTTCGTTGTAAATATAATTTTTTAAACTGATCAATAAATAAATATGCTAGTTTTGTGGCATGCTATAGTAACAGATGATAGGCTACATACAGGTGATATCGATTTGCGGTGGCTTATTGAGTACTAGCAGAATTGGAAGAATTTTTTTAATATATATTTTACTCATTTTTTACTTACATTATATCAATTGACATCGTAAAAAGTTTTATTATAGGTATAGAATATTTTATATCATAGCGATTTTGTTTCGTATGTATTCAAAGAACAATATTTGCTTTGCGAATGTAATGAGCTTTATTTTAAAGCTGATTGATTCATGCCTATGCAATCTACAATAAATGGCAATTGAACAGTTTGCGTAGTGACGCATAACTGGCATACAACACAAGTCTATGTATGAACAAGATCTTTACTAAACATGACAAACAGAATCTGAATCATCTCAACATAGTTCACTGAATGCTGTACGATGTTAAATGATTTAAATTTTTTATATTTTATTTAATAAGATTTACCAGTGATTGTTACATAAGTTATATATAAATGATTTTATAAAACCAGTTATAATGCAATGTATTAAGAATACAAGTTATAAACTTGCGATTTTTTTTTATGTTGTTGTCATCATAAGACACACTATAAGACACATCATAATACACAGAGGTAAGTTGACGTCAGGCAGGCGGCCGGTCGTAAAAACGCAGCCAAATCATGTGACAACATGTTTATAACATGCTGTGCTGACCCCACTTGGAGTGGGATAAGGGCAGAAAGATGATGTTGTATTTTATTAATTTGTGTCTTTCATTAAGAAATATGTATGTTCTGTTTATATATTACTAGCTTTTACCCGCGCAACTTCGTTCGCGTGGACTGTAGTCTTGAAATTAGGAGTGGCTTCTGTCACCATCCAAACCTTCAAATATCTCCATCACAAAAATTAGATCGATCCGGGATGAATCAGAGGGATTTATAGGGAGTAAAAGGAGTGCAAAAACTTTATACATGAAAAATTACTTATGTTTTCAGGAATTAAATATCTCTATAAATATTATAAGCTTTGGAAACGTGTTAGAAAACTTATTTAATAATAACATTTATACGTAACGAATCAACTGTCAAATTGTTTTTTTTTTATTAACTATACGTACGGCGCTGGATTCCAACGTTTTTAGTATAAATACGAAAAATTTAATTTAAATTATGTTTTTGTTAACATAATATTTTAAAATAGGTATCGGAAAATATATTAAACTTGACTTTATTAACTATAATGACTTTTCAAATGTTAAAAATGGTGTTTAGAAATAAAATATTTTTTCATTAGCCGTATGGCTTAATTTCTATGGGATTAAATTAAATGAAACTTCCCAATACATGTCAATTAATAGTCATTTATTTCGTACTTGCCATAGACTACTAACTAAAGACCGTTTAAGAATGCGTTTTCTTGAAACGTCTGTTTTTTTGACAACAAAAATTATATATGATTAAATTTAACTTGAACTTAAATGATTATATATAGGTAAGATAGGATTTCACAAATAGACACAAATCCTATCTTTTTAATGTGTTATTATGGTATTTAGCTAGTAATTGTACATGTACATAACCTCAAACTATAATAAATAAATATTAGATAAAATAATAATTGATACTAAGATAACAAATATTTTTCTATTTAACAACACTAAAATTATTACTCTGGTCTGGGCCAAAAGATGTTACATACATCATTCTGGCGGTCTCTTATTTATTAAATATTTTTCTCCGGTTTATGAAATAAACAAAAACCGAAATATTTAAAAAATAATAATAATAACTTTTTTTAAGATTTTTATACGTTACCCCGTATAAACATTAGTTTTGCCAAATTTAATCTATATTGGTTCAGCGAATTGACCATGAAAACGTTACAAACACACTTTCGCATTTATAATATTATTAGTTTAATTATTTTACTAAATAATCCGTATTACTTATATCAATAATCCATTGTTATAAATTTTCTCAGTTAAATTTGTCCAGTAAACGAATATAATAAAATAAAATATAAATACTCTTTAAAGATTACTGACTCTTTTGACGTAAGTCGAAAAACTTGGAATCTAAATACTTCGTAAATACAGATTTGACTTGATTTTGACACATCATAAATAAAAATTAGTTCCATAGGTTTATTATAGATGGCGTTTTGAATGTCATCGTATTTAATTCCTCCTGAATTTAATTCCTGTTGAATTAACAGGATTTATATAGCCTATATGTTACCCCGGTATATAAGGAATATTTATGCCAAATTTCATCGATATTGGTTCAGCGGATTGGCCGTGAAAACGGAACCGACAGACAGACAGACAGACAGACAGACTTTCCCATTTATAATATTAGTAAGGATGAGAAACTTGGCCTTGCAATATAAGTCAATATTATCAACACATTATACTCATTATTTTTCATAAGTACGACTATAACAATTCCTTTGTCTGCATTTCTTATCGACAATTATCATTTGGTAGGCTTGGTTAGACTAGGTTAGATGCAGACAAGCTTAGACACGCTTCTTTAATGCAGATTGGCAGGCTACACTTATCCCAGGTATTCTCTAGTTATGTACAGTTTTCGACATAATTTTTTTCTTCGCCGTAATTCTTTGTTACGCCGTATAATATAAATTTGGTAGGTGCATCAACTGTCCGGCGTTTAATTCTCGAAATATTGGTAAGCGTCATGTGGATTACAAAAAATGAATTTTTATTAGTTTAAATATTTGATTAATTACTCACTTTTCTTAAATTACTAATTTTCTGTTAATATGTTATTGATCTTGCTCTTTAGAAATTATGAAATATAAAGCTTGAAAAACCGATGTATCTAGTTAAAATTATTTTAGGATTTCTTCCTAATCGAAGGAATGCATATACTCGTAACGTATTGTAGAGCTAAAAGTTAGCACGCTGTGGCGGTTTATAATTTTGCGATGCGCATGTTTATATCATCACCGTAAAGCTGGGAGCGTAATGGTAAATATTGATTAAATTATTATTTTTTGTCGAAAATACAGAATGTTTAATTCTGCAAATCTTTCATAAAGATTACGAATTTTAACACAGACAAACAAATGCATAATAACATAATAATATAAATAAATATATATAGAACAATTACAATTGTCGTCCGTCCCCAAAATAAGTAACTGAATACTTGTGTTATGGGTGACAAACAAGTAATAAAAACATACTTATGTAATTTTAATTAAATACGTATATACACTTAACACTCGAAGAACTTCTTTTTTTAGAAAATGTTGGCCCTCGGTGGGAATCGAACCCGCGACCCGCGGAGCTGACGGCAGAGTCACTGCTACCCGCGCCAACCGGCCAGTCAGTCATTCATTTGTTTAAGAATTTTACGCCGGCTTTGCACATGCGAAATTGAATTTAAACCAATTATGCGTAACGTCCATAATTTCTTGGCATTTGCGATTGTTACTTGTCGCCAGGCACACTTGGACCCACCGCCTAAAAAAATATGACCGATCCATTCAAATTCTATTGTATCGTGGTGAATTGTTTTGAAATTGATATTGGTTTTTTGCGACGATAGCTTAACGTTGTGTTATTCGCTACTTTTTTGAACGTTCTTTTTATCACGTATAATTTAAATCCGTATATACTATTAACACCATTTCAGTATATCGTTTGTTAATTCCCATGGGAGTAAAGCTTGTTCGTATTATGTTACCATTGTTCGTGGAACTGTGATAACGGTTTGATTTCATAATGCTGATCAAGCGGCCAGTACGTGGGATGTAATATGATTATCGACTTATTCTGCAATTGTTATGATGTTATACCTATTACACATATACTTTTATAGTTACAAGCCAACATTGAATTTAGTTCAGGTAGTAAATCTTTAGCAGTTGAATTTACAGCTCTACATAATATTACTAAATCTGAATATATTTAAGAATTGTGTTGCATAGACATGATTGTTTAAAATCATATAGTGACCATTCAACTCAGAACTCTATAGATAGGTTAGGTAGGATTCTAGGTAGGTAGGGTCTATAGGTAGGATTAGTTTCTCGAATAGTGCAGTCATTACCAACTGATTTACACGCATGTAAAATTAATTGGCGTAAATTATAACAGATATATATTTCCATTCAACTTTATAGTTCCTGAAAATATTCCTCGATTAATAAAAATATTGAAATATATTTTTTCAAACAAGTAGTTCAAGATTTTATTAATTACGAACGCGATTTGTTCTTATAGCAGTTAAGACCGCAGAAAATGTTTTGATTAACATAGTCGTAAATGTTTGTTTACCAAGTAAGGGTAGGACTTAGTAGTTGTAAAATACATGTTTAAAATTAGTTAAACTTAATAAGTTAAACATATTTAGTTATTAATTTTTATATAACCTTTGATTATCTTTTGATTTGTATGTTATTCATAAATATAATAAAGTGAAATTTTACTAAAATTGACATATATTTTAAGATATATCTTTTTAATTTTTTAGAATTTTGATGATGTAATAATATTTGTTACGACAAACTTACATAGAATACAAAACATTCTATAAGAATAAATATACTCCGTCGTATGTTTAGACAGGCTACGCCCAAAATACAAATATAAGTATATTTCGTAAACGTTATCATGGCATAATCGTATTTTTTTATTACTAGTATAAATAATGCATACTTACATGAATTGATAGAACCAGAGTCGACTGCGACTTGGCGTCTTTTTTGCCATAGTTACAATACTCAGATCATTGGCGCACCTAGTCCTGAGTGGTTCTGCACCAAAATTTACTTATTCAAAAGACGAATTTCAAAAAAATAATGAATTATTTTCTTGATTTGTTTGTAATGTTTTAAAATTTATATTCACTGCTTTAGCATTAATGTTACTCATGCAGTAAATTAAAATTTGGTATAATTAATTTGTAGAAGAAGTTGGTGACTTGTGATTCTTAATTTTCTGATTTAAGGAGGTATGTTGTACTCTCTCCCTTCATATTGATAATTAAAATAAGTGCAATAGTACTCACGAAATTAGGGCGGCCGAAGCAATTTTGACTTTCTTATTCTGCTTTTTGTTAATTTTAAAAACATATAGTTGATTTTAAACTAAGTTAAATTTAATTACTGTTAAAATTTAAGCAATTATTCGAATGTAAAAAATAACAATGGTAATTTATTCTTTAACAGGAAGGCGTTAGCGGGGAATGGCGAGGCGCTTGGATAATTTTGATCCGTCGCGTCCTTGTTTACTATGCCGGCGATGAAGTTTTTACTGTGGATCTTAGGAAAACTCGATGCGTGGGTGAGTTACATATATAATATAACTTTTTGAAATGCGCTTTAAATAAATAAATATATGTTAGAATAACATAGAGCCACCCGTCTCTAAGAGTAAGGAACGAAATAGTTGTGTAATAAACAAACGGTATATGTATATATATTTATTTTTTAAATAAGTAATATATCCAGACTCGAAGAATCAACAATTTTTTTGAGCAAAATATTGGCCCTGGGTCGAACCCCCAACCTCCCGATTCGTGGGCATGGTCACTGCCTACGGTAAGCTACGGTAGTCAGCGATGGTGTGACTGTTAAGCCTGATGTGTTTGAAATATTTTGAAACACATTGGAAGTAAGATAATATATTTAGGTATTATATTTCATATTTTATAACAATTAAAAATACTGTTTTGAAGTATTTATAATAAATTTTAGCGATACGTAGGTTGCGTGTAATCGATTTCTATGATATTAAGACTTTTCACCTTTATAAGTCAATGATCATAGGACACCTAGTGTTAGTAAAGTTCAATTAATTAATAATAATACGGAAAAGCTACTATACGGTACAAATTTATAAACGGTAGTTCGGAGTGCGGTTTTATATTCAGCTACTTGTGAAAATCAATGTTAAGTTTAGTTGAATTGTATAATCGTCGTTATTTTCTTGATGTCGATTTATGGCTTGGTGTTATCGACAACATATTACAATTATTTTCAAATTGTGTAAAGTTCAACCATCTTTCAAAGTGATTGCAGTCTGGGCGGTAACCTGCCAGAAAAGTATTAATAGAACTCGGTTTATACTCATTGGTATGTTTATCAAGCTTCGACTTCGCCATGATAAATTGAGACGATTTCGTTTGTATTAGGTAATGATAAATTATAAATGAAAATCAATTTGATCCCATCGAATCTCGGCAGCGCATTGACCGTTAAATCATGTAGAATATTTTGTTCACTCGGAACCATGATGTCACTCGACGCTCTCCGTATCGTTTTAGGTATTCACAATTGATAACATCCGTCCGGAACCTAGTGTGCTCTGTCCTATTTTATAGTTAATTTTACATGTAATTGTACGAAGGTTATTCCATACAAAGATCCTTTATATTTATCATAATAACTTCAACTACGTACTGTGGTAGGTGTATCCATTTACTTGTCCATCACACTATACACTAGGCATCAACAAATAAATTGTTCTTATTTTTTCTAGAAATATTTGTTGTAAAACTATTAAACGAAGGTAACGGTAAAAGTATTTAATAGTTATATATTCATCTTACTAATATTATAAAGGCGAATATCTGTGTCTTTGCCGTACCCAAAAGTTAAGCGGATCAATTTTGCATACAAGTCTACACCTGGAATAACGCATAGGCATATTTTTAGTCCGGGAGATTCCATGGTCCTAGAGTAAAACTCCGTATAAGCTGGTCCTGTTAGTTATAAGTAGATAAAATAGAGCAAGTGGTGTAAATAATTTTATCAAGTATTTACTTATAGTTTTATGAGATAGTGCCCGCACTATAGTTAAGTTGATATGATTCAAGAGTATCCAAAAGTAATTAACAGAATTAGGTGTTACGTTGCGGAGGTCTATAATACAAAAGTAATTATAATATTATTTTGCTATAAAATGCGTTTATCCGCTGTAAGATTGAATAAAACCAAAAAAATCTTAATTATGTTTGTTTCCCTTAAAGTAATATATCTTAAACTAGCGGCCTGCCCCTGCTTCGCACGGGTATAAAATATATATCCCATGTCACTCAGTGTAAAAAAATGATTAAAATCTTTTGTTTTGATTTATTCATTACTGCCCGTGGCCCGCAAGCGTTAAATTTGGAAAAAACCATTTGCTACTACCAAGAAGATTTGCTATCTTTGGAATATCTAAATTCATATGGTACATTTTTACTTATTTACTTTTACATTTTCCCTATGTATTTTATTTTTACAATTAATTACAGAATGTCTTTATAAACAACATTCACAGCTTTAAACAAACTCTTGAAAGAGCGACATATAGCTGCTAAATGCGAAGTGCTATAGGGTGAAGCGCGACGTCCTCACGGCATTTTAAATCTGTAATATCTCCGAAAGTGTTCACTTAAATTACATGCTGTAAACGGCCATATTGATCTATATTAAATCAACAATTTATTTAAGGTACTTAATTGGATAAGGATTAATGCTGTATTGTATAAAAATTGCTTTGAACATAAGGCATTATTTTTCGTAAAAAGTAAATGACATAAAATGCTATTGTGGGTTATCCATAAGAGATAGACATATACTATCGCGGACTTTTCTGTAGACCTTTTCAAGGTGTACAAATACTTAGTACATCATTTTGATAAATCTCGTAGGGTTTAGCCTGCGTTTGCAATGTAAGCGGAAAAAAATGTAATTATTTACAGAAACCTCAAAAATTACAGTATTTCTCTACTCCGTATGGAATGTTACTATACACATAAACCTTCCTTTTGAATCACTCTATTTATTAAAAAAAACCGCATCAAAATCTGTTGCGTAGTTTTAAAGTTTTATGCATACATAGGGATATATGGACAAACAAAGAATGCGACTTTGTTTTATAATATGTAGTGAAGTATATATGGTTTTTGTACGCAGTAACGCAAGCGCCAGATGCTGATACAAAGCTTCTCTGTCCCTGTGATGGTAGTGCTAACCTCATCCTAGACTGTCCTTATGCTACACTATATTTACGCTTTCCCCACGAGAGAGAACTTAAGGTAAGTGTAACATAATTTTCTTAACATTTGCACACGACTATGTGGATTGGTTTAATTACAAGGTGCAATTAAATGCAATGCACTACATGGCAAATACGAAAAAAAATGTAAGTAAGCTGTAAAAAAATATTTTTAAACACAGCAACCGTCCAGTTTGGTGCTTATCTCGGTAGCAGCAATCTTCTAACAAGCATTAAGTTGAAGATTAAAAAAAAATATATAAATGTCGGAATAAATAAGTTTTGGCTTTAAATTTGTAATGCATACTTATCGCGCATATTAAAAAGAATTCTATAATTTTGTATTTAGATTATCTCTTGGTTGGAATAAAAACAAAATTATTTTTTCATTTATCTTTACTTGCCCTCAACAATCCTTGATAGCTGCCTTGTTTCAGGGATGGAAATACATGGTGAAACTTGCCGCTCACAACAATGGTGCTCATATTCATCATCAGCAATTAACAAAAGAAAATGTTCCAGTTATTGTTGATAAAAGTCTTAGTTTTATCTATGCACACGGTAAGTACGTGTAAGGCTTTCAATGCTAAAATGTATACAAGCCTAAGATGGATGTAATGGCGATCAAACATTGTATACGTTATATTGGTAGACCTCTTAGTCTACGCTAGGATAAACCATGTTACGTTAACGATCGTCTTCTTTTCAACTGAAAGGCGTACACTAATAGACAATAATTTTACCAAATGATTTCTAGGCTAACTTTGATTCCCTGCTATCTATGATTCCCTGGACATTTAAGGTAGTCTGACCACATAAAGAGTAGCCTACCAACGTTTGTCGTTTTTTTCAAGGCTCTTAGGTTTTGAAGCTTATTCGATTTCAGTTTTTCGAACTATATAAATATGTTTCATCAAAATTCCTTTCTTCAAAATTCTTTTATCAAATAATAAACAGAATTTTATAGTGTTTTATGTATATATAGTGATTTTTCTGTAGTAAATACAAAATATTCTAAGTAATATAATAATTAAAAGTGGTTCTAATATTCATTTCTCTTCTCATTCAAATCATACATACTGCGACTACAATTATATCGAATTTTGAACACAAGAAAAAACATTATTGAACGTATTATATAAGTGATTGTATCCTAGTCCATTTTTGAATCAATTTATCTTTTGTTATCAAGTTACAAAAAAAGAAGTTTTAAATAGGCGATTGAAATGATTTGCAGTTACGGTATGTCAGTTTAGCATGTTTTTTTTAGCTCTTTATGATTTTAGATGACTATAAATGTAATTTTTTTTCAGGTAGTCTCTCCGAGGGAATATACCGTCGGGCCGGCAGTGCTTTGATTCTCTCTGAACTGCTGGCTCGCTTCCGTCGAGACTCCTGGTCGGTGCAGCTCACTCCAGGGCAGCATTCTGAGCATGACGTCGCTGGAGTTCTCAAACGTTTCTTCCGAGACTTGCCTGAACCTCTCATACCACAAGAAAATCATAGCACCCTCCTTGCGGCGTTAGGTTGGTTCAATTTTGTTTTTATATATCGTATTATATTAGAATTCAATCCAATCAATTACGTAGGCCTTCATGTGGAAGTTTCTCCGTCTGTCATTTGTTATGTGTTTCGCTTTCGCGGTTAGACTAATTTTGATGAAATTTGGCGTAATTAAAGCTTACTGCCTGGGTGCCTGCCTATATAATAAGTAGAAGAAAATCTTATTCTTCTTTCAGAAACAAAAACGGATAATAAATTTTGAGTAAATTACGTACCACTTCTTTTATCAAATCATAGAGCCTGGGTGTATATTTATATTTAAGTATGTATTTAAAATATATATATATATACACACACATATATATATATATATATATATATATATAAATATATATTTTTATATATATATATATATATATATATATATATACATATATATAAGTATATATTCACCAGTTGTCTATCATAACACAAGTATTAAGTTACTTACTTTGGGGACGGACGACCGTGCGTGTAAGTGTCCCATATATTTATTATTATTAAAGAAAGAAAGTCTTTGTAGCAAATCATATAAAAGTAAAAAGACGACACCTTGAGTGTAAAAATAGGTCATAAACTTGCCACTATTATACTATGTATATTTACGGTATAAAGCTGCACTCAGATAGGAGTTTCAATAGATATTTTTGGCATTGATTTTGTGTCAATTACGTTTATAGCATTTTCTTGTTGGTTTAAGTCTAGTATAATGTATTAAGATATATTTAGATGATATGTCTAGAATCGCGTACTAGATACCTTACAAAAGTGCTTAACTCTAATATTGTTGTTGATTTTATTAATAAATTTCACTTTCAGAAATCGGTGATCCAGTCGCTCGTCATGCGGCATACAGAGCCGTGATGATGTCACTGCCGTTAGTGGCCCAGAACACAGCACGAAAACTGTTCGCGCACTTTCATTTTCTACAGACGATGTCATATGCCAACAAGATGAACGCTGAAAATCTCGCTTCTGTTTGGGCACCTACTATTATGCCCACCGCCGTTGTAAGTACTATAACACCTATTTAAAACTAGAATAGAATAGAAATATACTTTATTGTACACCATAATCCTATTATACAAAAGAAAAATAGTTTGAACATAAAACATTTTTAAATACAGATTAAGACATATAATGGCCTTATCGCTAAAGAGCGATTATAACTAACTATAGAATTTTTTGGTTATACCTTTTTAACGGAGCGACGATCTCTGTTACCTCTCTCTTACCCTCTGTTAGACGAAGGTGTCCTTGTCAGATTTCCATGCTGCATGGCCTAGTGCCGTTTAATCTATTAGTTTCCTGGACATAGATTTCTCAAATAACACTGGTAACACTGATTTTTCAGTACGTGGTTAGTTAATGATGACGTCTTCGCACCGCCGTTTTATTGGAAAATTATGCTTTGTCGTAATATCTTTTTTGTTATGAATTCAACGTACAAGCTTGAATTTTTTAATTGATTGTTATAATCAACGCCGTGTGGTATCCGGCTCAAGAGAATAGTACCGCCCTCATTTCTTATAGGTGTCGTGAAATACGACTAAGGTAAGTTGATGTTAGGCAGGCGGCCGGTCGTAAAATACGTAGCCAAATCATGTGACAACATGTTTATAACATATTTAAGATGACGCGATTGCATTCAAGCGGTCAAATTGTACGCGCTCTGATATAAAAGACTCATATTAAAAAAATATGCCCGATTTTTCAGCTCATTAAGGTGCATGAGCATACATACCAAAAACTTGCATTCTACTGCGCAAACTATATAATATCCCTTTATTTATTTATTTATTTTAAGTTCTTACAAAATACGCCAAAATTATAATTGTTAGCAACAGTACCTGTATAATAATGACCCATATCAATATTTGGATTTTCATATATTAATTAAAGAACATTGTTGTTAAAAGCTTTATTGTATGGTTCGCCTAAATTACTGCGTGTATTAAAATCAATTACGTAGTGCAACACCGAGGAGTCTAGTGTGGAATAAATAATTATACGAAGATTGAAAAGGCAATGTTTCCGTCCCGAGCGGGTTGTTGGCTTATTTATTTTATTTTTATTTACTTATTTAAGGACCACCAGTAGCTTCTACATTTAAATAAATTATTAAACTATAAACATATTAATTAAATGTGCAGCTTTTTAAGGTAGCCACAACATGCATAAAAAAACAAGTTTTATTCTTTACTAGTTAACAATAACAATTATAAAATTAATATTACAATGAGAATTAAAATGAAAAGTAAAAAAAAAATAAAAACATACGATAAACAATAAAAAGTATACATAAAGAAAATCTATGTATCACAGCTCCCATAGGTCTGTACTTAGCACCTCTCAACAACTTCTATGTATTTTGACGAAATGAGTTTGCGGAGTCCTTAAAGATATCCAAAGACTTATAGAGAGAGATCCCGTGAGCGCCGTCGGGATAGGTGAATTGCTATCTAGCAATTGCATATTGTGTTATGGCTAATTCTATAGAATAGTTTTTTATTCTAGACCAGTCAAACTCTGCAAACTGCTTGGTCAATTAAGGAGCATATTGTTGTACGAGATATAATCGTCAACTATGAGGCTATTTGGGAGCCTACCGAGGCTGAAATTCGTCGCGAGGCTGCAATAAGACGAGTGCTAGTTCGAGTGCTGAGCAACACGGCATCAACGGCACCCAAAGCGGCCGGCGACTTGCGGGCCTGGATTTACGTTCATGACCGCAATACCTGCTTTCAAGTGTCTGTAAGTACCTTCCGGAATTGAAATTAAATAAAAATAGACAGGGCCATGATTTTTTTACTATGTCTTGTCGTACATTTACGAGATTCTTATACCGTAAATAAAATAATAAAAATAAATAAATATATGGGACACTTACACACACGGTCGTCTGTCCCAAAGTAAGTAACTTAATACTTGTGTTATGGTAGGCAGACAACTGGTGAATATATACTTATATATTTTTAAATACAAATACTCAGGCTAAAACACCAACAAATTCATTTATAGAATATGTTGGTCCTCGGCGGGAATCGAACCCGCGATCCGCAGGGCTGAAGGCAGGTTCACTACCCACTGCGCCAACAGGCCAGTCGAATTCACATAGTTCTTGTTAAAGACAAATCCCAACACCGTTCTTTTTTATGTTCTTATTTTAAATTCATTCAATTTACAGATACCATTCTGTTTTATTTTTTGTATTTATTAAAACTTATATATTTCACTGAAATTTAAGAACAGATGCAACACTAAATTATTTAAATTATACAAATCTGTAGGACTTTAAAAAATTTGAAAAGTATTTATTTAATATAATTTTGCTAATAATCTTGTGAATAACTTTTTATTTCACCAATATATTTAGCAATTAAAAAAAAAATTCTTACGTTGTTATTAGCTGACTCCAAGTAAAACGAGCTCAGATGTATGCATAGAACTGTGTGAAAAGGCTCAAATGGAATCGCATATGCTTATGCTCGAAGAGGTGATATGCGATGGGTCCATGCGCCGCATAGTTCACATTGACGAGATTGTGCTGGACGTAGTGTTGCGCTGGGGATACTGGGACGAGAAAGATCGAAAAGATAATTATTTACTCGTCAAAGAAAATAAGCTGCTTCACGAGCTGGAGGCGCTCAAACACAGCTCGTCGGTATCTGGTGAGCTGCGGTTGGCCAACGAGGCTACGAAGTCTTTCAAGATACATATGTTCGAACTAACGAACGGGAAACTATGTTACTTCAAAGATAAACAGGTATTAATATTTATATAACAATAATTTTATTGGTATTCGCAAGCATAGCACTTCTCTGTTTATGTTTATACATGTTTTTTCTCTTTATAAATATTAATTTATTCAAAAAAAAATAAAACTATATTAAGGCTATTGTAAATAATGTAATTGCTATAGAAAATTTTACATTAAAAAGTAAATTATGTTTATCGGCTTACGTGGTCTGTAATGGAGAAGCCGCTAGTATCTGTTACATGAAATTTTCCCAATTTCATTAATATTTGTGGTACCCATGAAATTCTTTGTGTCGACTTCAATGTTAAATTGTTTTTTTAAAAGGTTACTATGGGTCGTGGTGATGCAATATGGGTTACAAATTACCAGTAAATTTTTTAACCCTTCCAGCTTAGCTAAAAGTGTTAGAAGTGGGTTCACGGTGGTAGTATACTGGCGGGGATTCGATCGACCGGCCATTATACTACTGACGTGACGTTTCTTTCCTGTTTCCAATGGAAACTCAGATTTTTTTCCTATAGGTTAGCCCGGTTTACAAGATTCAATTGTAAAAAAAATCATAAATTTTGCTGTAGCCAGTAATAGAGTAATAGAGTGTAGTAATAGACTGACAGACATGGTTTCGCATTTACAATATGACAGCCAAAAACAGATCAGATGGCTAAAAGGTTTATAGTGTTTTGCTGTCGAGTCACTTTCTGTGGTCTTTTCGTTATTGAATTGTCCGTAACAAATTTCTAAAGTTCATTGAAAGTTTTAGTAAATACTTTTAAATATTTTTAGTAAATAATCCAATAATTCGATTCTATTTAAAAAAAAAAGTATAATCGTTTCATTGAGGTTCCATGTAAGAATACTTTTCTTTTTTAGGGATCTCACAAAATCGAAGAATGGGACGTAAAAGATATTCTTTGGTACGTCGGGCATGAACTGAAGCGAAATCCACATTCACAATGGGCGATCACTTTCATACCCAAGAAAGAAAAACTCAAAAGGTAAAGGCAATATTTTGAAATTGAACTTACATATATCTATTTATGTTGACTACAGCCTTATCTATCAGTAGTCCTAATTAAACAATTAAATGTTAAATACGATGCAAAGTATCACTTGTCTTTAAGTTTTCAAAATTCTATATTAGAAAATAGAACATTATTTTCCATATTTTATTATAGGTTAAAAGACGCTTGAAATTTTTTTTACAGCATATCAAACTAAATATTAGAGACCTCAACATGTAAATGGCACATTATTCGTGCCTATTTAGTTTAAAAAGTTGTAAACAATTAGTTAATGTAATTCACGTTGTATATTTGGTTATGATTTTCTTATCGTTCCATGAAAATCATGTGATGATTTACACGTTTATATTGTATAAATATTTACAAATAACCTAAAAAACCTATCATTACATCATTAATCAACCAATTAACAAAAAAAATACCCTATTACATAACTTACTTTAACTTACTTTTCGGTGAAGGAAAACATCGTGAGGAAACCTGCATATATCTAGATAATTCTAGAGATATGTGTAACCTACCAATCCGCATTGGAGCAGCGTGGTAGGTCTTAGCTCCAATCCTTCTCTCCAAAAACGGAGAGAAGAGGCCTATTCTCAGCAGTGGGATAGTAACAGGCCGCTACTTACTTTTTACTTTACTTACAATGTAATATAAGATATAGAAATCAACATATACTGTAATGTATAACTTAATATAATACATACACAGACATATACAATTTAATATACTGAAAGAATCAAGACAAATACATGTAACAGTAGACATAAATAACAGATTAAGTATTACTATTGAATAAATGCCGTTTTAATCTAGTTTTAAAAATCGCAAGTGTCTGCGACTGTTTAATATGTAAATAATAAATACATAAACGAATAAACTCTATTAAATAATAATTCTGAGGATTTTAAAGGATACGCATACTTACTACAATCATATTTGGTAGTTCCATCCCTATCAAACAAGCGTTGACACCTTTGCCTTTATACAAACAAGTTGATTCTTTATAGAAGTAAAGATCGGCCTTGGTTCGGCTGCACGATAGCAGGAGCAGTGCTGGCCGACCAACTGAAGTGGATGGCAGGTATGACTTTTGCCGAGCACGCCGATATCCTGCCAACGCCTCGCCTAATCGTCACCTAGATACCTATGCAAATATGGTATTTAAACATTTAGTTAACCATAAATTGGTTCGTTTTATTAACTTGGTTAAAAGTATCAAAGATTTATATGAAAAAATATTGTTTACTCTTTTACTAAGTCTCATACCGATTTTCGTTAAAATCCGTGACCACAATATCATTTAATAAGAGGGGCATTTTAGGGAGGTATGTAAGATTTTTATATGGACAAGAAAAGTTATATACATCTATGTTGCTTGTGTTTTGTTAGATTTTATTTGACAAAAAAAGTTTTAGTTTAATAATTTAAGTACAATTGATTATAGTGAATGATTTATGTTTATTTTATGTTAATTATTTTTATTATATTACTTCTGCATCATTCTGGTATGAACTGTGCACGTAGTGTATGATTAAAAGGACATTTGATCTGGAACGTTCAAGATTAATTTGAAGTAAATATCGCTTAATTTATAAAGCATTTAAATTAATGGTTGTAGTTAATATGAAAATGTAAAAGATAATTATTTTTATCTTTTAATGCCTTGCCAAATAGAATCATTATAATTATTGCCAACTGCCAACGATTATTATTATTGATATGGTGCTGATACGGTTGGAATTACCTGAAATTTAATAAATTAAAGTTTTAATATATTCTTAGTAGCCCGGGAGGCAGTGAATTTACTTTTAATTTTAATTTAAGTCTTTCAGCGATAAACATTTTATTCCATACGCCCGTACAATTTGCGACATAATTGTCTTATTCTAATAAGATAGTAAAATTTTAATTCATAAATGAACTGCATTAGTTCGATTTCTATTTATTAATTCATAAATGAACTGCATTAATATCGAATTTTTTATCTTGTTATAACATTGTTTATTCCATACATTGTAACTAAAATATTATCTGATTTCTCTAAAGTTTAATTATTCAAATACTACGACTACTTCTCGGTTTACCGTAAATGAATTTTCGTAATTTTCCAATTTAAAGGTCAAGCTTTTAACATCCCAAAGAGAGAAGAGGATAGTTTTATTGAGTTACCATTCTTTAAATTATCATTTTCGCTTATTATATCTTGTAAGCGGTAATAACGCACGATCTATGTTCTGCGTTTTTTAATTAATAGTTATTATGAGATGCTGTTATTAATAAAATAATAAATATTAAAAAAATACACATGTAAGTTTTCAATAAACTTACAATTAAGTCTGAATCGGTGCTGAAATGAATTAGATGAATTGGCACTAAAATTAATTAGTTCCTGTACATGTATTAATTATATTAAGTTTAATTTGCCGCTTGCTACTCGAGCCTAAGTATGAATTATTTTTTTTCATAACGTATGATTTAAAGAACATAAAATGTTAGTGGTTAAGGGACAAAGCTTTTTGAAAGGAAGCTTGTTACATTTTAGGATATTTTTTCATATTGTTTTATAATTTTTCTACATTTTTAAGAAAGCTTTTTATATTATAGTTTATTGTCTTAGCGTAGTTAAATATTTGATTTATTCTTTTTACTAATTATTAAGTGCCTCAAATTTATTGATATAAAATATACAAGATTGGTTTTTAAAGTCTGTGCCTAAGTATCTGCAATATTAATGAAATTATTATATTTAACACATATTCATAAAATGTTTGACATTTCAAATAAAATATTTAAAAAATTGTTAAGCAAATATATGTGTTTTATAATAAAAACAAATATATTGCACGTAGTATGGCAGAATTAAACAGACTTTACGTACAATAACGCTTTTATTCGCAGATATTGTGACCCTTGTATGCTGTATATCAATATTATAAATAGAGTAACTGGTATTAGTCTAAGCTGACTATTAAACTGACAGGTATTGCATATCGACAACGAGTTGTAGAGAATTTAACGATTAAACCACGAGAAAACATACCATGAAGCTATTATCGTAACGAAGTTCGTTTTGTTGTTTTGACACTTGTTTAAGTTTGAAATTGTGTCTAAGTATTACATGTTACATAATTTAAAAAAAATTTGTGTTGTTTTTTACAAAATTAAATAACATTTACAATTTATATCAAAATCTCATATGAAATGATTTTTATTGCAATAATTTTATACAATACAACAAAGGTTCGAAACTTGGGGATTTAATTTATATAAAAAATAGTTTTTAATATAATTTCATATATTTATGAAAGCTTCTGGAATAGATAACCGCCCTACAAATTTACTCTGTAACGCACAAATTAGCAAACATGCATATTTGCCAATTTATTATTCAGTCTTGGCTTCTCTTTACTCCCTAAAAGTTATGTCAATTTAAAAAACTCGTAAGTAGGTTAGTATATAAATTTTTCATATACATATAAATATTTTTAAGGATTTATATATGTATACAACAAAAAATTTTGATATACATTTTGAAACATTAAAAAAAAACGACATATAACTACAAAACGGGTGTATTATTTAGAGTTATTGAAGGGGTTGGACTAGTGTCCTTTAGTTGTTGAATTGATCGATATTACATTGATTATTATGCCAATGTAACAAGAAGCTTATTAAATTCAAGCTGCTTGTTTTATTTTTTATATTTTTCTTTGTTTCTTTTTTACGGTTTTTTAACCTATGGGCCGGTTGTGCAATATTCTTTTCTTCCTGCAAGATCTGATTGATATAAGATCAGAAATTAGTTATAGTTATGTATTTTGTCTTTTCGTTTTATTTTTAGTTATAAGCAGCAACTATTTATAAGGTTTATAAACGCAACACGGCATTTCAAAATTATATAGTAGAGTAACAGAATAGGACTAGTGATGTTCTGATTGAGAATTCTCACGTTTTGTAGGATTATGTAGAAAAAAAAATATATTGCCAAAGTAAAATTGTTTATTCATATACAAATGTTTTACAAATATTTTATTTTTTAACGTATATATTTACATTAGCCCCCTTATGAGTTAAAAATGTTTTTAAAACCGAAAACCGCTCAAATTTGTTTTGTCACATTCTTACTCATTTGAATAAGGCAAAGCATATTTTGTGACTAAATTGTCGTAAGTCATATTCACATTTTTATATAGACATATTTATTCTTATAATAAAACATCTTCAACATCTCAAACAAAAAGTCTCATACAGTGCCCTTGCTGGGCGGGAAAATCGCAACAAATTATAAAACAATCAAAAGCCCCGTTAGGGCACTATGACGTGTAAATAAAAATAGTTTCTATAGATAATCACACTTTCGCGTGTTCCCTGAAAAGAGAAAAGGGGATTATTATAAGTAAATATTAATAAAGAAGTTCTTTTCGAACGAGTCACAAATTTGGAGATTTTTGATAAAAGGTTGGTACATCTGTGTGGGCATTTTGTGTATATAAGTTATTTTGATACTAATAACAACGCGGCATATAACGCACAAAAGTATGGTTATAACGAATTCATATAAGAACTATGACTCATACTCAAGGGCTTCTATGATCTAGCTCATGGTCGCGGTCACTTTATCATTAAGGTGATTTTATATAATAACCTGTGTGTATACTCAATTTATTATACTGTAGAAAATTTTCAAATTTACGACACTAATATTGTAAATAATAATAAGCGAATTAATTATTTAAGATATTAAACTGTCCAATTATTAATTTTTTCAGAAATCTACTGATAATCAAATATTCGATCTCTAGATCGAATATTTGATTCATATTGAAATTCATACTGACAGTGTCGATTTGTAAGACATTGCAAATTGCAAGACTCATTATAATGTCTTATATATCGAAATAATTTTTGTCTACAGTGTTTCTATCATGCTATGCAACCATGCGGATGGACAAATATTATAAATTTTCTTAATACACTTCTCTTACCTAAGATAACTTTTTTATATGAAGACAAACTTCATATAAAATTGTAATTAGTTACTGCATATTGTCTCTTTTTCACTCACTGTTATTTGTAGGACAATTACTTAAGAGTCAATTAATATATACCAATCGGAATTAATATAATAAATCTTAGTCACCAGTTAATAAAATAGAGTGCTAGACTGTAGCTAGAACGTTGTAACATACTAAAGTAAGAAATTTATGAAATACAACTTAGTGATAGTAAAAAGTAGCACATCTATTACGTTGAATAGTTAGAATACTTCTAATGTTTTTTTGCTTATTTTGGTAAGTCATATATATCGACGGCAGTTTCTTAAACAGATTTTTTAAGTTTTGGGAAGATATAAATCTGTTGAGCAATGCAGTAATTTGATAATTATAATGAAGCTTTCTTTATAAATAAACAATATTGTTTTGCTTGTGTTTTTGATAGTATTCGTAACAGTCGTCAGGATATATTTCTATTATTATATTATTTAAGATTTTCGGTTAAGCAGGAGTAGTATAAATTAAATATATAAGTGATTTGTCTCTATTTGTAATTCATTTAAGTTTCTCAACTTTATTTTGTGATGTAGAGCTTGTTTGAACGTAACTGAAACCAAAATATGTTAACGTAATTTGAGATTTTAATTGTTGCCTTTATTGAAGCTATTTAGTTGCGATTTAAATATATAACATATGTTAACACTTACGAGTAAGTAACATTCCATGTTATAATATAGTTTTAACGTCATTTTAGAGTAACTTTTAATGTCTACATTATTCAAAGTACTTGTTTGTTCTATGACAAGCTTAAAATTTATGTAATATTTTCTCGATGTCGTTCTGATGGTCAATAAATATTTAATGGATAACTTGATTTTTCTATTTATATTCCTAAATTTCTCCGCAACAATGGTTAATATTAATGAAATCTATAAATGAAAAAACTGAACTATTGAATAATTCAGTTTTTTCATTTATAAGTTTTTATTCCAATTATTTGATAGGCTACTATTATATTAGGTGTAGGAAAAAATAATTCATTATTTTTGCACAATATTAAAGGCTTCATATGACAGAAAAAATGTGGACAGTCGATTTTCACAGTTTCTCTTGAGACGAATTTTTCACCAGCAAAATCAATCGTCAGTGACAAGAACAGCTGGTAATCACTTGGAATTTTGTTAAGACTAGTCTTAACTGACACCTTAACACCTTAGCTTACGTTATAAGGTGGACTTACAAGAATTTCCTAGCCAAGCTCTCGGAGCATCTGGCGAGTCACTCACTATTGAAGTGTGTGGTCTAGCGTTGTCCTGATGATACAATGCCTTTCCTATGGGCAAAACCTGGCCGCTTCTGGACGATAGCTTTCTTTAGACGGTCCAATTGTTGACAGTACAGGTCTGAATTAAGAGTTTGGCCTTGGGAAAGCAGCTGATAGTAGATTATTCGCTGCCAATCCCACCGAACACACAGAAAAACTTTCTTGACCGTTAATCTTGGCTTGGCCACCGATTGCATCGGTTCACCGCGGTTTGACCAAGATCGTTTTCGTTTTGTCACCATCCTCTTAAGAGAAGACTTTGTTACGATTCAGCAGTGATTCGCAGATGGAAATTCGGTCCATGAGGTTTTTATGCGATAATTCATGTGGCACCGATACATCGAACATATTTTTATATCCAACATTATTCAAGTAGTTCTAAACAGTTTTTTGTGCAATCCTCAGCTCCTGAGGCAATTTTCATTATTTTATCGACAGGTTCGACAACAAGTCTTTTTTTTCCTTTTCTTTCCCTATTTTTTGTAGTAATAGTTCAAACGGTTAAGCCAAATATACCTAGACTTCATAGGCAGGATCAGTATTAAGAGATCTAAAATCATTCAGGTTACTGTTTATCCCGATATTATTAAGGAAATATATTCCTATAATATATTTCCTACCGTGTGGTATCCGGGTACGAAGAGTGGGGTGGGTCATGGTTGCATTAAAGCTATTTATTATCTTATTTTAAGTATTTCCACTGTATATAGTTTGAAAAAATACTATATATTTCGATCAAAGGATGCTTGTTACAGAAGCTGCTGCGTTAACAGTATATTTACATTTCAGTAAATAAATATAGGTGACAGAAATTGAATAAAAATACCAAACCAAATAGTAGCAAAATTAAGGAGGTGAAGTGTATGTATACAAAACACGGACGTATAGATATAAAATTTTAAGTAGCCCATTATGCAATGCCACAGAAGACATATTTAAAGTAAGCACGGAATCGATGTCGTCGGTGCCGCGGCGTGCCAGCCGCGGGTCGAACCGCACGCCATCGCCCACAGGACATCGCATCGAAACAAAATTACTTTTAACATTAATAAACCATATTACTCTAATTTTGCCTTTACTTTCTACTTCTTTTAACAAACCTTTGAAGACTCGTCGTAATGTGTACCAGTTGTTTTTTACCACCGCGTGATATCAGATCACTTGATTTTGTTAATTTTTTTTTAGTTAATGATTTTTAATTAGTGGAACTTTAAAACTAAGTTCGTGACTATCATCATTAGAAAGGAGGCAGCTATTATATATAATTATGACTGTCAAAGAAACATCGACTACTAAACAGATGATGGAAGATGAAATTAGTAAGGTATGTACCTATATGTGAATGCTGGCGGGAGTAGAGTTAAGAAGAGAGAAGTGGGAATGGAATACTTTGAATGAATGGCCCTGTTTTCCAGCTACATAGCAGCGAGTTTGGCTTCATAGAGTGAGTGTTTTCAGCAGTGAAAATCTGGCATATAGGCATAATAAAAAGCTATAAAAGGGTACGAATGAGTCATGTGTGTGTATACATTACCTATACCTCTCTCTAATCTTATAAATGAATACTTTTTTAGGTATATATATATATATATATATATATATATATATATATATATATATATATATATATATATAGCCGCTGGTCTACCAACCTAACTATGTACATATATTATACCTTTACCTTTGCAATACAACAGTTTTATGTAACTTTTTCATTAATTAGCGTATAAACAGGTATGCGCGTATGCTAGGTGATTAGGTGATGGTGACATGATTAGGTATTTGTTCCAACGCAATCCTATAAATATAGTTTTATTTACATACTTGTACTGTCTTCAAAATATCATATAAGCGGTATAGCATCAGTAAGCAGCAAGTCTGATTATCACATCTCATCATGGATAAACAATATGTGATGGATAATAAATAAATAAATAAATATATGGGACACTTACACACACGGTCGAACGTACCCAAAGTAAGTAACTTAATACTTGTGTTATGTTAGACAGACAACTGGTGAATATATACTTATATAATTTTCAAATACATACTTAAATACAAATATACACCCAGACTCGAAGACCAACAAATTAATTTATAGAAAATGTTGGCTCTCGGCGGGAAACGAACCCGCGACGCTGAAGGCCACTACCCACTGCGCCAACGGGCCAGTCTAATAGCGGTTGAGATACAATAAATTTCGCTTACGGTCACTAAAAGTAGGTATATGTTAGCAACAGCCCCCGATGGCAAGCAACTCACGGTCTATATTACTACAGTGGCAGTCACATAGCATGACGGAATTATATAATTTGAAACTCTAGGGTGGGTAAATCTTCTAGTTCTCGTTTCTTGACATACACTATCATCTGATGAATGCTACTTCAAACATGCCAGACATTTTAACGGTAGATTTATAATACCAGATAGAAGCGATGCCTGTACGTACAAATTTAGCTTTGCCCATTTGCCCACCCCGGTAGCTCGTTGTAAGCATTGTAGGCAGACTTGATTCCGGGTAGTTCTAAGATTTGTAACAAAGTACCATAAATAGAAACAATGAAGTCTGAATAGAATAGAATAGCTTTATTCATTCACACAACACAAAATAAACAATTTAAACACAGAGAGAAGCAATAACAACAAAAAATTATATAAAAGGTGAATTTAGAGTGTGTCGTGCCAATGAAAAAGTTCTGGCTCAGCTTAGTGTTGGAGGTAAAAAATACCAGCAACGCTGATATTCTGCCGGATCACTGTCGAGGGAAGCCCGTATATTAAGTAGTGTTATGATTGTGTTCTCCATATATTTCCTATACAAATCGATATTGTATGCTCTTATTCGCCTAATTATTATATTATATTTAAATTATAGTAAGTATCAGTATAAATAAATTAATAAATAAATCAGGTCAGGTAAAACTAAGTTAAAAAAATATTTCTGGTGTTAAGATACTACCAGAGTGTAAACGCACAGGATGCATTCAAAGGTCTATTCGCTCTTTTGTGCTTGAAGAATGTGTGTACGATATACATTTTTCGAATTTATTTGACGAAAAGGTGGAGGGATATTATTCCAGCATTTCGTGGCTAGATATTGAATACATAACGTAACAGTGTAAGTATTATATTTATAGTAGAAATATTACTAATTTTATTTGTTTCTCATTTCTGATTTTGCACATTAATCTGAGAATAAAAATTCGTCAGTTACGTAATAACGGATGCAACGATTTTTCTACAGTTCACATTGAATTTTGTTAAATAAATATATAAATAGAGACGAACATCTTCTTCACATGTCATTGACATGTCCTTCGTTATCCTACTAATATTATAAAGCGAAAGTTTGTGAGTATGGATGTATGATTGTTACTCTTTCACGGCTAATCTGCTGTACCAATATCGATGAAATTTGGCACAATTATTCCTTATACACCGGAATAGCATATAGGCTATAGAAATCCTATTAATTCTACAGGAATTGGATGACACTAAACGAAGTCGCGGGTATAAGCTAGTTACTTCAATAATCATACTTAAATGTCGTCTTAAGAATAGACAGTTTAGAGACTTAAAAAAGTAATAATAACTCAAACAATTTTAAGTTCTACTCATTTACACGTAGCTTAATAGTTTACCTAACCACTTAATTGCGTCTACGTATCATGCCAATAGCGCTACGTAAACCAGTGAACACCTTACTTGTTTTATCAATAGTTTCACACTTTATATGAGCGCAATGGCGTGAAAAAAGTCGTCATACAGGTTAAAATAACCTGTGTTACTCCTTACCGTGAAATGTAGTGTAATACTATATTATCTATAAACTACTGTGTGTAAAAATTGATAGTGTTGATTTTAATATGCAATTAATTGCAAAATTCCAAACTGTTCTAAACATTTGTTTATAAAACATGGAAAATTCAAATACGAAGGAGAAAGTAGAAGCGCGAGAAAATTTTGAAAACCAATTAAGATATGCTTTTGTTAAATATGAATATGTAGAAGAAGAAGATGAAGAAGATGCCACGGAGGTAATCCGTTAGCTTTCTTATTTTTTTTTGTAGTGAGAACTGAATTTATATACTTTAATTCCAATATAAGCCAAAAATATTTAATTTAATCAATTAAACTGATTTATTTATGTGATCTTGCCAGCCAGCAGTAGTTAATTATTTTTTAATAGGTTAAACGAATACCTCGTTTGTTAATTTGAAGTTCTTCTATATACAATATTTCTTATTAATTAATAATATATTTAACTCTGGATAAGTAAAAAGGATGGTAATTATGATTTAAAATTACATACATTACATTTTTATTTCATTCGGTTGAGGAATACTTTTTGACGTATAATTTTAAAAATCAATGTACTGTCAAATAAAACTATTAACAGATAAATATAATCATATTTTTAGTAAAGAATATAAAAATAATTATAATCTTTGTCATCAGTTGTAAGTTTATTAAGTTGGACTCTGGTCAGTAATCAGATACAGATTACTAAGTGTAATTTATCTTGAAGAAATAGTGTTGAGACACATATTTATAATGTGGACACAAAGAATTATGTACACGTATAATAACATCAAACATGTTCGTTATATTCGTACCTGGTATCCACTGAAAGCAGCGAAGTGGCATCCTGATCCTCAATTTATCGAAAAATTTAGTGGAGTAGCAATTTATACAACCAAAGAGATTGACGCGTATTATAAAGTGATCTGGGATTCACGAGTGAGACCTGTTGAAAGAAAATTAAAGAATATGTGGATAAATTTTGGACCACAGCATCCAGCTGCTCATGGAGTTCTAAGATTGATCCTTGAATTAGACGGGGAAATAGTACGCAGAGCAGATCCTCACATTGGATTTTTACATAGAGCGTCTGAAAAATTAATGGAGTATAAACATTATTCTCAAAGTCTCCCGTTTGTTGACCGTTTTGACTATGTTTCTACCCTAGCCAATGAGCAAGGATTCGCTATTGCTGTTGAAAAACTTTTAAATATCGAGGTACCTCCCAGAGCTCAAGCTATTAGAGTTCTTTGCAGTGAACTTGTTCGTATCGGTAACCATCTTTTAAATGTCTCCGGCACAATTCTTGATGCTGGTGGGATTACTCCATTTTTTTGGATGTGTGAAGAACGAGAAAAAATATATGAACTATCTGAAAGACTTTGTGGAGCTCGAGTTCATTGTGCATACGTTAGGCCCGGGGGAGTGTCGCAAGATATTCCTATAGGGTTTCTTGATGATATTAATGAATTCTGTTCTAAGTTGGGAGAACGTTTTGATGAAACCGAAGATATTTGTACTGGAGGCAGATTATACTATGCCAGAACGGCTGGTATTGGGATTGTAACTGCACACCAAGCTCTGTATCATGGATTTACCGGTCCTATGCTTCGTTGTTCAGGAGTAAAGTGGGATTTACGAATTGCTTTTCCGTACGACGGATACGATCAATACGACTTTGACGTACCAATTGGCACATTTGGAGATAGCTATGATCGTCACTTACTGCGTTTAGCGGAAATGCGCCAGTCTATAAGAATTATAAATCAGATAATTGATACAATGCCAGAGGGCGAAGTTAGAACTGATGACTCAAAGGTTGCCTTTCCTTTGAGAACCGAAATGAAGACGTCCATGGAAGCTCTTATACATCATTTTAAGTTATGTACAGAAGGTTATGTAGTGCCACCTGGTGTGACGTATGCCTCTGTTGAGTGCCCTAAGGGTGAACTAGGGTTTTATATGGTAGCTGATGGTACTTCTAAGCCTTATCGTGTCGGTGTGAGGTCTTGTTCATATAACCACTTGGCAGGCCTGACCTTTTTGACAAAAAATTGTTTTCTCGCTGATATAGCTATCTTAATTGCTACAATCGATATTGTATTTGGCGATATCGATCGTTGAAATCAATTTTGTCGACAAAAGTGCATGTTCATCACATAATATACATTTATTTAGTAATGAAAATTTTAATTAAATATATAAATCATATTATAACTTACCTATTTTCGGTCTATAATTTGATTAATTGTTTGTTTCGTAATGTGCTATAAAGTTCTTGAAATTTATATTTGTTTAAATTATAATGTGTTCATTATACCAAGATCTTTTTAAAATGTATTCGAATCGTTCTGTTATAATACCGATAAACATTTTATTTTTGTGACATTTTTTGAAACTCAACAAAGCTTTTCATTAGCCGTTTGTTTTGTCATTTTTAATTTGTGAATAAACAGATGTTAGTTTAAAAGAATTAAATTAATATTTTGGGACCATTAATATTTTCTATAAGCCTAGTTAGTAAAATTTAGTCAATATTTGGTTGATTTTTATTATTAGTATCATCAGTCATAAATTATAAGATGTATATGTATTTAATTTAACTTTACTACTAGATTTCATTAAAGCTCCGAATTTGTTTCGTAAAGATTTTTTTTCCTTTCTGTAGATCCGATGTCTGATTATAGACCCGCTCAATAAATTTCGGCCAAAAATTTGTTCAATGTTTTCCACGCAACCAATACGCTACGATGCAATATACGTTTATTTTTATGAACTCGGTAGCGAACATACTCTACTATGAAATGACACGAATCAACTTAGTAGTCAGTCAAAAAATATTAGCCATCCGACATGTGCGTTATATGGTGATCGGTGATACATGATTGTCTAATAGTAAAGTTTTTTGTTCTATAACAACAAACTGGGTAAATGGTTGATTCCGTTGTTGTACAGGTATTTGTTTGGAATTCAACATTTAGTAATAAACTTTGCCTTGTTGATTTTAAGTTATTTTATTTTATATTAAGTTATAGTTTTTTCTGTCAAAGTAATTGCCGAAAAATCTATTGTTCGCCAAGTAACTTTAATGAATTATGAAATCAAAAGTAAAACTTCTATATTATAAAATATTCACATAAAATTGAAATCGAAATAGGATAAATATACGTCAAATTGGGTAACTTTGAATTTACGGGTAACATTGAATAAAACGACTAAAATAATTATTAATTTTTTTTTCAATATCTGTAACCTGATTTAAAACTGATAACTGAGTGAAATGAAAATACTAAATGTTCTAGTTGTCAAATGTCATTTAAAATTTATAGTTTTGAAACAAATTTTGACACATTTTCAAAATTTTCTGTTCGCTGTCTTTTAGCAGTGAAAAGTATGTGAGTTACATTTCCGATTTAATTACAGAAAAGGTGTGTAAAACACATGATTTTCGGTTTCTAATGATCAATTGTACGTTGAAATTATACTTTTTCACATAATTTCATGATTTTGCATCGTTTTATATCCATTGACAGGGAAATTTGTGGACCACCCCTGTTTTTAGTTAAATATGGGTAACTTTGAACGGTTCAAAGATACCCAATTGCATTATCTTAGTTTATGAGGAACTTTGACAAAGAGTCATTGATTTCTTAAAAATATTATCAAGTACATATTTTAGTACATACAGTAATTACAATAGAATTATTTTGTTCCGTTGTTAATCCGCGTTTATTAAAAGAATCTATGTATTGCTAAACGTATAAAGCAGGCAACATTCACATACCTTATACCTACATGCAGGACGAGTCACCACACGTATCGTAATAAAATCCAATCCGGTGCTTTAACAAGGATGAAAGCTTAGCTGTATAGCAGTGATAGCCCAGCGGTAACAACGTCGGACTCTTTCGAAGAGGTCGCAGGTTCAAACCCAGGGCAGGCATCAATGAGTTTCTATTAAAACTTATGTGTCTAATTGTGAATTACAATTTATCACACGTTTTTCGGTGAAGGAAAATATTGCGAGGAAACCTACGTATCTCTACAGAATTATGGGGATATCTGTAACCTACTAATCCGCATTGGAGCTGCGAGGTAGGTCTTAGCTCCAATCCTTCTCTCCAAAGACGGAGAGAGGAGGCCTATGGTCAGAAGTGGGATAGTAACAGGTCTTTACTCGCGGTCATGGTTTCCAAAAAAGCAATTTACTATTATTAAAAAAGAAAACATCGTTTTCATCTTAAAAGAGCATCAAATAACAAAAAATAAAGATAAAATGTACATTGAAGATGACATCTCATTCATGGAATGGGGTGAATTATTTTTCAAATTCTCTTGCCAACCATTAATGTTTTGATCTCATTTGAATGGTAATTAATTACAGAATTTGTTATTTAGGTTTGATTTTTAATAAATATTTACAATTACAAATAAATATGTATTCGTTACAAAAAAAAATCTACCCATATGTTGCTAATATTTAGTAAATGGCAATTTTAAGTAAACGGTTGGCTGTTAAGTATGACAAGTTGACTTTATTTGACAGATCTATCTTTCATTCATTTAGAACATAAGTACAATTTTACCCATGATACGAAAATTTTGTGAATTCAAGGATTTTTAGTTTTCGAAATAATTCGGTTCAAAGTTACCCAAAACTCAAGGTAACTTTGAACACGCACAAAAGCATATTTTTTTTCCATTTCCTTTCTAGTTACTTAGTAATACAGTTAGTTATTCTAAAACTCGGTATAAAAGAACACTCATTATTCATCAAAACCTTAAATAAGGTCATCCTATTTTTTTATATTTTGAAAAATCTGAAAAAGTCATTCAAAGTTACCCAATTTGACTGTACTTCGCTTATTTATAAATATCGAAACAATACCTAACGAGGTTTTCTTCGTGGTAAAGTTTCATTTTTATCATTCGACTACTCTCCAAAAGATGGCGCAAATAATCTTGTATCAAACAAATTACTTTGCAGAAGGATATTCTTCTTATTCAGACTAAACAGAAATGAACGCCAGAATATTAGAATTCAATATATAAAAATACAAAGAAAGTAACCAATTTTTTATCAATAGTACAATACTGTGAAACAGGAAGCTACAACCAATAAGTACTTACGAAATATCAAATCATAATAAATCGATATTCTTAATCAAAGTTTGCGGAAAATATATAAATTTACATGTAAGAAAAAACGATTTAAACTATAAACAAAACATTTTAGCAGTTTTATCCCGAATTTTGTACATAATGTTTATTTAAAATTATCAAATTTACAGTAAATTTACAGTACAGTTCAATATGTTTAAAAAAAAAATCTTTCAATTAAAAATATCAACAGTGAATAAATTAGTTTATTTCATAATAAAAGAAAATAGACAAAACTCATTTCTTACTGAAAAAATTACTGAATACCGCAAAAGCAAGGTTAGCCGCAAGGTGAAATATCCGCATCTGTACTAGGGCATCATAAAGTATAAGAGAGTAACTGGTATGATTTTAGTCGTTAATAATTTATTTGTAGCTGTTGGTGCTTAATATTTGACTATTGCGGCTCAATAACTAATTCAAGAAATAAGTCCTAAGACTTAGATATTGTTATGTTAGGCCAATAAGGTTAACGGACTATATTTTTAGAGGGTTTTTATTTCCCGGTATTGTTACTAAGCAACACACTTATGCGACTAAATAACTTAAGTATTTTATTGTTATTGAAAATGAGAATTTTAAAATATAAAATAAAATAATGTTATAATGTTGATTAATATAACATACGTGGGATATTATAATATAACAAACCCGTATACAACACAAGACTAAACGAGATTCTTTCATCAGGTATATTACTATAATTTATAATTTATTAAATTAAGAAATATCTTAAATTTTTAGAATTTAATTTTTACATTTCAAAAATATAACGTAATGCTAACGAAAATTTAAACAATTGACGAAGAGTTTATGCTGAAATTTCAACATTTACTTTTTATAACAGAAAACTTTTATGATTCAAACTGTATACTATTTAATAAAGAGTACCTGGGTGAACGAACCTTGCTCGCTAATTTTTAAAAATATGTAAAAAAAAGAAGATTAAAAAAAAATTTAAAAATAATAGAGCAGGTGGGGCTCGATCTTAGGGATTTTCACTTCGCTAGACCGCCCGTTCCCCAAATGAACTACCATGACTTAACGTTTGACAGCAAAAAATTGGGATCGTATTCAACGTAAATTTAAAAAAAAATTTAGAGCCCGAAAACAGGGATAAAACGACATTTTTTTAAAATAAAACTTATCTAGATCGATTTTGCTACCCCAAAAGCTCCTACATACTGAATTTCAGGAAAATCGTTTTAGCCGTTTTCGAGATTCCGAAAATATATATACCTACATATATACATACAAGATTAACTCATTTAAATATTAAAGATACTACGTCAAAATAAAGTATTGCTTTAAAGTGATATTGTAAATATTTCGATTCTCTTTTTAAAGATTACAATAGAAGTTATTTGGTTCTATCATGACAACGTTTTGTGCAAAGTTATACAAATGAAATAACAGACATATCAGGTTAAAAATGACGTAACTGTATAAAGTATGGATTCAACAGCCAATTCAGAGCCACATAGTTTTATAAAAGTTTTTACAGTGTCGTGATAAACGTCACTAATTCTAGTGAAGACACGATAGATCTTATCTTTCAACATGTGAGCATAAAAATGAATAGCAGTTCGTGTATTTGCTTTTCTTTGCGGTTAGTCTGCCGATTTCTTTTACACGCATATAACTTTTTATTTCATGAAAGACCTGGAAGCCTCACTTTATGCTTTTACTGTTTTTAATATCATCAAATAGGCAACAACTCTTGCATAGAAATTACATAAAATAGATCTCGTAATAGTATAGTAATGTTATATTTACGGAATATAATCAGCCTCCGTTAAGTTTGAAGCTCAGTTAAATGGATCTATCGCTAGTCGGAAGGGTCATCAGTAATTTTGTGAGTATAAATTGCGTAATATCTTTCTTTTTAAGTATTATTTGTTGCGTTAAGGAATTTTTAATATAAATTTGCAATTGCAATTTTTTTTGCAATTACTGTGGGTAAACTTTGCATTTTACCAGGACCAAATATGCGAGTAACAGTGTCATAAACAGGTGCTGTGCACTTAACAAAAAACTTTTTTTGGGAACTAGATATATTTCACCTCTCTCTCCCTAATTTTAAACAAGCTGTTAAGAATAATATTAAAACTGAAAAAAAATATAATAAATAAATAATCCTATGCAATATTTAACTATATTATATTAAGGATTTTATTTTTTATTATTATTACTTTAACTTATTTTATTTACTATGGAATACTTATAAAAAAAATAATGAAATAAATATTCATATTTTGTGGATTTAAGATCAAGAATTCGCTGAACATAACAACGTTAAAACATTGACTCTCGCTGAGGTGATAATTTTAAACGGTAATTTCTAACTTCTAACCGCGAAGACTCAGATCACATTCACATCAAGTTTTAAGGCTAAACAGACAAAATCATTTTTTGTAGACCTACCTGATAGAAAAAAGATAGATATAAAAGATATCAATACTTTATTTTCCAGATTATAATTTCTTAATTTTATTTTTACTTAAAGTATTTAAAGTTAATTAACATACCTAGGCCAATAACGATTACTATAATATTTCTGTTTTATATTACATCATATATTTTTTTCAATATTAGCTACATAGATAATCATTCAATATCGCGTGCCTCAGCCGAAAACTTTTATATATATTATAACAAATTATTTTAATTTCAGTACTATATCACCATATTTAATAATTACTATTCAATTATCCTTTTAGTCTATGTATAAAATATGTACTGATGTGTTACATTTTGAATGGTTATAAATAACGACAAATTTTACTAGTGTGATTTAATAATCAGTTAACTTATATAGTAATGAATGTAATGAATGATTTATTAAAACATCCAAATTTTACATTAGTAGAATGAAATTAGTAGAGTAAATTGAATGAATGAAATAATCTATCTCAGGACTATAATTTTATTTTAAATATGAAATTACCGTTTTTATGAACATATAAAAGCTAATAATCTTAAGTAATAGTTAAAATATTACAAATAATAAAAAGTAGTAAGTAAGTAACGACCTGTTACTATCCCACTGCTGGGCATAGGCCTCTTCTCTCCGTTTTTGGACAGAAGGATTGGAGCTAAGACCTACCACGCTACTCCAATGCGGATTGGTAGGTTACACATATCTCCAGAATTCTCTAGAGATATGCAGGTTTCCTCACGATGTTTTCCTTCACCGAAAAGCGTGTGATAAATTGCAATTATCAATTAGACACATAAGTTTTACTAGAAAACTCATTGGTGCCTGCCCGGGGTTTGAACCCTAGACCTCCTCGAAAGAGGCGGACGGTATTACCGCTGGGCGACCACAGCTTACAAATAATAGTTTTGCATAAATTCGTCTGCGTGGACTTCAACTTAACTTCACCTTAACCTAAATAAAAGTATAATAATGTATATACTCTTCAGCCCTTAAATGACGTCCACTAATTACATCGATTCGTTCCATCTAGGTATAAATAGAGACAAACAAACAGACGAAGATGTTTTTGTTATGTATGATATAGTTAAGTAGTTTTCATCATATGTACAGGGGAAAAAGTCCTGTTGTAGCTGACAAAGTTTTGAATCTTATCCAGAAAATATGATAGTTCGCGAACTGAATTTATATGTGTACTCTCTTAGACTTTTGCGACTTGCGGCAAATCATCGTTAAAAATAATGCTAACATAATGAAGTTGTTTCAATGCAAAATAAAAATTCTCACATAGGTTTTACCATTATCTCTTTAAAATGGAAGCTAGGTGTTTGTTTAACTTTATTTTATGTAACCGAAACTATAACCCGTATCAGCATAGTCACTTTACTCCACCATCAGCAGATTCTTTCAATTGAACTTAATTTTTTTATAGTGTATTTGATCACATAAACGCTTGTTATACATTTTTGCATATAACATTTCATTATTATATGTAACATTGTATATTATATACAACATTTGAATTTAGAATTTTATGAGAATTCTATTCTAACAAACTAGAGAAATCGAAGCCCAAAATGGATCGTTAAGGGAAAACAAAACACATTCACATATACGCAAGAAAATTTAGCACGTAAATTATACTTTTTCAAATACAAGATTCACATTTCAACCGCATGAAGTAAAGACTTAATTGAATTGACAAAAAACTACTGTACTATTTAGTATAGCCTAAAGGTAAAAGCGTCGAATACCAAGAAATTTATGCCTGAATTGACACCTACTGATGCGTTTCAAAGTAGCAAGGCTAGGCGTTGCGTGTCAGTACCAATATTTGAACTAGCAAGTGAAATGCCGTACCACCCCCTTCCCTTTTAATAACACCTCTATTTGTCCATTTAATTTGCATATTATAACTATTGTTTAAACAGTGTTTGTCGCTCACAGTTTATAGTAGATCGTTCGCAGGGCTTGTCATTTCTATTCAAGTTAAATTTCAAATGTAACGTCTTCGTATATGTCTTTTGTAATTTGCTAGACGTTCCAGAGATGATGGAATCTTTGTTCCTTTAATAGATTTTTTATATATAAAACTGTTCTATTAAAGTAACAAAGTTTCAATTCAAATTATATTATCAGAGTATTGCGTAACATGAGTCGTTACGGAAATAAAATATTATAAAAGTAATATGTTTGTGTACGGAATCAAACCGGGTTCTAGTGATGAGGAAGAAGAAGAAGATGTATTAGATATACTGCAGGTTAGAAGTTTTAATGAATATCCAATAATTACAATAATAAGTAATTTTATTGGTCGTTTAAAAACAATCGGTCAATGGTATAACACAGCCATAATACAATATAAAAATTATTATAGAAAATTATAAAGAAAAACGAGAAACTAATTTATAGAACAGTAACTGTTAGTATCAAGGCAGATGTGGAAAAAGGTTATTTCCTCCTGGTTTCTAATCGTAGATACAACTGCCGAAAAAATGCTTTATTTATAAATAATAATACCTGTATGAGCTTTTTTACATAATATTGAAATAATTACAGATTTTTGAAAACATGAAGACACTTCGATTAGACAAGCCAAGAAATAATAACAAAAGATATTAATCCATTTATATTAAATACTCATACCTCATTAAGAAAACAGTACATCTCCATGGCAACTATACAAAAAAAGAATATTATTATATACCTTACACCTACCAACCAGTAAAACATTGATATAATAGCGAATCTTAAACACTATTATATGAAATTATGAAAGTCAGCGAACGACTAAAGATTTGAATGAAACAGAGTAAATTTTCTTAGTGAAATTATTTGTATTATACAATAATTCACGAGAGTTATAGTTTTTTTACTAGGTGAAGAAATTAGAATTGTAAATGTAGTAAATGATTGCGTACATCCACACTTATCTTAGAAAAACTAATTTATATCTGTCTGTTACGCTATCACGGCTTATCCGCTGGATCAATATTTGTCAAATTTGGCATAAGTAATGCTTATACACAAGATTTTATTTCGAGAAGAAGCAAAATAACACATATTGCATTATTGAGAGTACTTAAAAGCTTCAGTTGGCGCCAGCAAAGATAAGGGACTCAAAAGTATCTTAATATGTGTTTATTTATTGTTTACCAGAAAAGACGAGAAGAATGCGAGCGAAAAGCAAGGCGAGGGGAAATGGACCCTCGATTGGAGTTCACCTTTCAACTCCTAATCGACGGTACCGGACTTCCACGACATGCCATCATGGATCATGTTTTCGAAGGAAATATGGTAGTATTTAGAAGTAATTTTTTTTTAAAAGCTATAGTTGAGAAAACATTATTTCAACAAACAAAATGATTTACAGTAAATTGAATTTCGGATATACAATTTTCCATTTATTTTAAATTCAATATAGAATTTTAAGGCTTTCAGTGAAAATCAAAATTCAAATTCATAATAGAGCAATGTCTTTGTAAACAATAAGTAACATGTTATTTCTTAGGAATATTTACGGTGATTCGAATATCTTAAACTATGCTTAAAAAATTTTAGCTGGATGACATCAATCAGCTTTTCCTACCACATATGAGAAATAAATTATTGTGGTATTATCAAGATGTAGAAGAAATAGAACATCGACCGATACCAGAAAGCACTAAGTCGAGACAACAAGCCCAGGCTAAACAACCACCACCGCAAATCACTATTAAGAAGAAGCTCTTTCTTTCTGATGGTTGGGACGTTAAATTTTCTGGAGTATGCATTTATATGTTTCGTATAAATGTAAGCAAACAGCTACCGGAAGAAGGATTTCATAAAGACTTGTGAGTTAACCGTTACAATTTTAATACATTATATCAATAGATTTAGTAAATAGAAAATATTTAACTTGACTTGAAATCAGTCTTATATATATTACTAGCGATCAGCACGGATAGTAGACCATATAATTAAAACCCGCGCTTAAATGTATTTAAGAATGCCTTAGTTTTTGTACTGTGACTCCTAAGTTGGTTAATTAAATTACAGTAAAGTAATTGTTCAAAAACAGATAAACGAGGCCTTTAATTAGCAGTGGGATAGGAGCAAGTTGGTCGGGAACGACCACTTTAGTACACGAAAACATAATGATAATAATCAAAAACCTTAATGTTGTTATCAGCCAATAGCATTACACCAAGGAGCACCCTCATGAATTTCAAAAGTAATTGTATGATATTCTAGTAGAAATAAAAAAGGACTTAAGTCGATCCCTGGTGTAAGCCATTTATAGCAAACATAGTAACAAATTCCATTAACAATAAGTCTGTCTAATAAAATAATATATTCTATAGATTTTGCGGTATCCTTAACGCGCAGAGAGTTGGTTTGGTGACAGCTATTGAACGGATCATGGAACACGTGTACATGAGTGCACTGGCCCATCCGAGCAGCGATGGAGATGAGGATGAGACAAGATTTCCTATCGTCAAAAACCAACTCTTACCCGGCCTAAGGTCATTTTGTAGTGCGTTAAAAGGTAAGCTTTTTAATAAAATCATGAAATAGAATAAGTAATAAAAAAGTCCACAAATTAAAAAAAAGTTTTGATTAGAATATATTGTAACAAGATTAATTTTATGAACTTTACCCTTTTCCTTGGATGAGTTTTTTAAATTTATACCAATTTATCATTCTTCTTTATATATAAGCAGTCTTAGTAAGCGTGTTTGGAATAAATAATACAAGCAAGATTCAGCTTTTGGAATTTCCTGATTAAAAAGAACGATAACCTCAAGTAAAGTTTAGATCGCAGATTATAGTACAAAATAATAAATTCTATGGAAGATTAACATAAACGTAAGATTCTTGACAAAGGTTTAGGTTTAAATTTGGTGCATGCAACTTTTATTTATATACTTATTAGATTTACATTTACATAATAATTAATAAAACATAATTTACGGTAAAACGGTTAACGGTATAAGATGACATAGTTGATAAAACCTGCATATGCCGAGAATTTCCGGAATATATGCAGCGTGGAAATCACATTATATACACTACATAAACATGCTGCGGCAAGCTATACGGAAGACCCGGGAATATAACCAGCCACTCTTCTTGGCATTTGGACGTTGAGAAAGCTTTCGATTCAGTTGTAAAAAGGGCTATGTCAAAATTGCTCTAACATAGAGACTATTGTTAAGTGTTAAAGTGTTTGTATGAAAACTTTACGTTTTAATAATTAAATAAATAATAATAAACTATTCTTGTCAAATATTTTTTTAATTAACAGTTTGTGAGGAAGTTTGCAACCAGGTGAATTTATTTGATGACGGACAAACATTAATGGCCGATGTAAAAGATCAAACGGAACTGAAGGAAATGATAAACAATCCTAATACAATAACTATATTGGAGGACAGAGTCAACGAGTGGATTAAAAAGATAATGGAGGTTTTGGAGACATAAGTATTTTATATATGTTGTAATATTAGGACTTCACAGAATTAGCCACCCAGGCATTGTTATCGCTGAGTTAGCTAGTAATTTAATCTGTTTAACAATCTGGATACTTTCGCAGTTACTTATCATTTTTAAACTTGTGATTTGATTGAAATAATAAATCAAAAGCATTTTAGTGTTTTGTAAAACTATTTTCTATACTCATAGGCTCATTCAGGTCAAGACTTTATTGACTTAGATTAAAATAGTCTTAATAAAATTTTATGAAAATCAGTTCGTGTTTTGAATCAGTTTTAAGACCTCTTTATGTCTTTTCTAGATACTAAGCGAAAGTGAGCAGCTAAGAAGAGAAGTGGATTCAAGTGGACCACAAGATGAACTTGAATATTGGAAAAAGAGAGGAGCTCAATTTTCTCAGCTTGTATCATATTTACAGGTTAGTTTTTTTTTATAATGGTATAATAGGAACAAGATATTTCATGATTAATAAATTATTTAGTACTACTAAACTAAATGGAGGCAAAATGTACATACAATGCAATATACAATACAGTAGCAAAGATATATAGGATTTAATTTGGTTTTTCCTATTAACGTATAATTTCGCTCTCATCTTTATTTAGAAAAGTTAATCTATTCTAAGCAATATTTACGCCCATTTTATACGCAATCATAAACTTTTTTTATAGAATAACGAAGTACAACTCACTTTAACGTGCTTGCAATTAGCAAATTCAAAAGTTATTAAGCTATGGCGAGACACTGACCATAAAATAACCTTCTGCTACAATGAAGCCAAGGACAATGCTAAATTTATCCAAGCTATGGAAAAATGCTGCCATTCTTTATACTTGGACGATCCAGTTAAGATCAAAGATTCCATATTGAGTTTGCTACAAACTGTGAGATTAATCCACAGCGTTTCGCAGTTTTATAATACATCTGAAAGAATTTCGTCGTTGATGGTGAAAGTAAGTAAACTATAAATTAAAGGATTTTATTGCTAGGTAGTAACTCTGTAAAACGATTAACACGTATACCTACTTAGTAACTGATGCTGTTAAAATATTAGATGAATTTTGCAATAAAATTTTCTTACAGCGTTTTTTTTGGCAAAATGTTATAAGAAAATTCCGTAAAAGTATATAATTTATTTTTCAGATAACTAATCAAATGATCGAGACATGTAAACAATACATAACTTGTCGTTTCAAAGAGACGATTTGGTCACAAGAACGGGACTCAGTGCGAGAAAAGTTAATTCATTGCATTAATCTGAATAAGACTTATAGAGACACTTATATCTTTGTGAAGAACCAACAATTTCTACCAAATACAGAACAATTTAGTTTCTCTGAAAACTATGTATTTGGAAAATTTGATACGTTTTGTAAGAGACTAAACAAGATAATCACTATGTTTGACTTGATGGATGATTATAATCATTTATTTGAGAAACGAATGGAAGGACTTCTTTTAGGCGAAGGTAGTGGACGAGTAAAGACTATTAAATATAGAAATATTTTTTTACAAAAAAATACATAATAATATTAAATTTTATTATGTAATTTTTGTATACTTTATAATGTAGTAAACTTATGAAGTTCGATGAATTCTAATTGTTTTTGTCTTTAATAGTTTATATGGCAAAAATAAGAGCCTTATTATATACCATGTTACATATATTATTATATACCTTGAAACGCCTTCGTAGTACTGTTTTGTCTACCTTTATTTGCTTTAATAAAAAATTATACTTTAACTAATACTAACTAAACATAAATAATTTCTAATGAATTTCTAGTGTAAATTATATAATAGAAAAGGAGCAGCAATAAAAGAATGTTACGAAACGACAAAATTTAAAGCATTTCGTTGCGTGCTCTAAGTACAGGGTGAATGTTATTCAAAAATCATGTATTCAAAATTGTTTACCCTCTAAAAGTGCTAATTAAAATTCCGCGACAGCATATGTCGTTTAAGGGTAACACACTTTAACCATTCTTATGGTTATCAAAATATTATATAACGGTTTTAATCTTTCCACGCGGGCAGAGCCTCTAGCAATTGCTAGCATAAGATATACACATTTATTAAACATGTAAATTATAGTAAATCAAAATATAATTTTTTCATGCGGATATTTATGAGGTGACATTTATGTATACTATTGTAATAAAAATATTAATGTATGCATATGAACTTAAGGGTTTTATTTTCAGATCTCGAAGATGCAATGCATGCTTTTAATGAAGCTAAGAAAGCAGTGACATCTTGTCAGTATGATTATCTTGACTATAGAAATAGCGAGTTTGATAAAGATTATCATGCTTTTGAGGAAAAGACGGATACTCTTAGGGAGTCCATAGGTAATACTATCGAAGTCAACTTTGCCAGCGTCTGGGAGACTCCGCAAGGAATTAAATTCTTGACGAGATTTGAAAAGGTCTGTTCAAAAGTAACATTGAGTTTTTATAAGAACTTTTAATATGCAACTGCTCAGCAAAAGCCTTCTCTCTCTTTTTTGAGAGAAGGGTTGGAGCGTAAACATTGATCTAATGAGAAATGATGTCATATCTATCCTAAAAACTCTCTTAGGATATGCAGTTTTGCTCACAATTTTTTCCTTGACCGAAATGAACGTGATAAATTGTAAATATCAAATGTTTTAATAATAAAAACTCACTGGTCTTGCCCGTGGCTTAAACTCCTGTCCCCCTCATAAATGCCACATGTCATTGCAATCAGCTATTTTTAACAATGATTTTATAACATAGCATTTAAATAAAGCTGACTTTAAAGTTGATAAACATCACACAAAACATGACACGGTGGAAAATTCGATGTTTTGGGGCCATTTCTTTTACAATATTGCGAATACTAGGGTGCGATCACAAGCTTATAGTTTGTCTCAAGAAATAAAAGTGTGTCTTATGTGTTTGTTTTTATATGAAACTTATGTGACTGTAAACATTATAATTTTATTTTGTGTTCATTTTAGGTTAGTCAAAAGATACAAATAACAAAACTTAGTGAGAAATATGATAGAGTATTGAAATATAGTGAAAAGGAAGTAGACAAAATAATGAAGATGTTTAAGAGACAAAGAGATGACCCTCCCTTACCTAGGAACTATTCGCCTGTTGCTGGTACGATAACAATCACTTATTTTGTATTGAAGGTATCATATAATTACAACTTAACTTAGCATTTATTACCACGTCCAATAAGATTCTTTTCTTCCTACGACAAGATTCTTTTCTTCCCGAGCAATTAATTCAATCACTTAAACTGATGCACTGTAATCCATCGTAATCTACGAGTAAAAGCTCAGACGAGTACGAGTAAAATGTTTAGCCTACCAGGCAATGAAGTAAAGCAGAACGCAAGGAGCCGGCTCGGAGCGAATTGTTAAGGTTGTGCTAGTGAATGCGTGCGGTGTTGGTATAGTGTGGTTGTGATGGTCGTTTGTATACCGTATGACGACGGATAGTATACTTTATTTCACTTAATATAGATGTTCATTTGGGATTATAGTAAAATAATATTATCATGACTTTTATATTTCCCCAAAGTAGCGCCTAATTTTAAAAATATTCTATTTCCATCAAGTTTGTTGCATGCTTACGTACTTATTAATAATTAGTGGTTTTATAATGTGTTACAAGAATTTCAAATGAATCGATTTCTTGGAAAGGTTAGTGTATTTTTGTTGCGTAGTTTCTTCGAAAGAAACTATGAGTCCTATGAGTGTCGTTCATAATACCTATGAAATTTATATTATCGCATGCTATACTTTTGGTGTATAGTTTTAAAATTAACGGTTTGTGAAAAGATCTTTATAGCGCGTTATCCACAGGACGCATAAAATGGGCACGATGTTTGATGTATAATATGACGGAGACAGTAGAAAGTGTATGCGCCCATCCTGTCCTGAAGGCACTGCCTACTGCTGCAGATATGATGAGAAAATATACGGCAACGCGCAGCCTCATACAAAACTATGAAGAGACTATGAAGGCAGTGTGGATGAACCAAAATGTAAGGATTTTTCTTTTACATCTTTACATTTTTTTTTGACAAATCTGTGTACATCATCCTTCTCCTGCCCTTAACCCACTCTACGCGGGGACGGCATTACATGTTACAAACATGTCACATGATTTGGCTACGTATTTTACGACCGGTCGCCTGCCTGACGTGAACTTACCTTAGTCATATTTTACGATAAGAATAGGGTGGTAAGATAAGATCTATAAGAAAGAGGGTGGTCTATTTTACTCAACCGGATACTATTCGGTGGGTCAAATTACCTTAGTCGCCTTTTACGACATCTCGGTAAGAAATAAGTGTGTTCTAATCTACTGAGCCGGATACCACACGGCGGGTCGATTTCCGTAGTCGCTTTACTTTCCGGGGTCCGATTGAGCTACAATTGTATATACTGGTCCAGTCCCGATTACAATGCATATTTATGATAAGCATGATCTGAAACTGCTGCTAGGTTTCGTTCCAGACGAGGGAACTCCTTTACCGTTAACAGGAGGGACATGAAAATTCGTTAAAAGCTTTTTTTACTTGACTTCTTTTATATATACATAACATAACATAGTTAAATATTTTTTTAATATCACTTCAACTTAGTATTAATTTAAAAAATACGTACCATTAATAAAAACCACCCTGTCATTGATTAAGCATTTTAAGCATTACATAAATGCCTAAATCCTATAAGTCACAAAAGCGTTCGGCATGAAATTAGCAATGGACGATAATTGGTTGGCCAACCTTTTCGTTGCTGTCAAGTTACTAAAAAAACGTTTTTCATTTTCGACATTAAATCATCTAGCCTTTCTTTACAGATATGGGATGTAGATGACAGCCTGAACACAACTCTACTAAAAATAGATGACACTGGTCACATTATTGTCAACTTAGACCATACAATTAAGTTATTAATAAGAGAATCCGACTGCCTGGTGAAAATGGGGCTCGAGTTACCAATTGTTTGCCACTCATTATATGCTAAGAAAAATTATTTTACACTTGTAAACGACTCCTTACAGGTTAGTACAGAATTTTTAGGATAATAAAATAACTCGTCTGTTACAAGTACCTTATATTTACTTAAAAGCTTTTATTTAACTTGCCGGGTATATATGTGAAGGTGGAAACATGCACCTTAAATCTGACTCACTTCCCGGTGTTCAATTGAGCTAAAATTTTACATACGGGTCCAGTCCCGATGACAATGCATGTTTATGATACTTGATTGACTGACCCGTTTGCGCAGTGGGTATGATCCTGCCTTCAGCTTCGCGGGTCGCGAGTTCGATTATCGACGAGGGCCAAGATTTTCAATAAATCCATTTTTTGGTCTTTGAATCTGGGTATATATTTGTATTTAAGTATGTATTTAAAAATTATATTAGTATATATTCACCAGTTGTCTGTCTACCATAACAGTAAGTTACTTACTTTTGGGACAGACGACCGTGTATGTAAGTTTCCCATATATTTATTTATTTATGATAAGCTCAGGCTTATATCAGCAGACCTGCTGCCAGATGAGGGAACTCTTTAACGATTAACAGTAGGGATATGAAATGTTGTTGATAGCTGTCCTAAAAGCTTTTTTAACTTGATTTGTTATTTATATACATAACAACAAGTGTTTTTTCCATTTGAATATAAGGATTAAAGAGTGTGATTAAAAATTATATTTTATTTTTGTATTCATATTCTTCATTTTTTCAACCAATGGTCCACCACAATGACCACAAATCAGTACATTTCTTCGCCATGCGATATCGTTTACTGGTTAAATCTAAGGCCTTCCTGTGACTTTTTCAGACGTCCGGCCAGAGGCCAATAAAGATTACGTCTTCTAATTAACAGTCATCATCCCAAAACCTTAGAACCCAAATTAATCATTTCTTAGAAGTTTACGTCTCGTCTAGCACCACTTCTGTAACTCATTTTGCAGTTTAAAAATCACTTGTAACTTTGCACATTTAGTCTCTTTTTTACTCTCCTGCAATAACTTAGGGCTTGCTCAAAAACCCAAAGTCAAGACGACCATGTGTTGGACCCATAGATCATTACTGTGACATACATTGTCAAATTTTGGATTTGAAGATTTCTCAACTTCCCGAATGCGCGAACGGCGTCTTCCTTGAAATTAGACCTAAAGTAGAGCGGTCAATTCTAACCAAGTGAAGTAACAATGTGCATAATTTTAATTACACTCTTTATTATTTGGAGCCAAGTAAATGACGATAATAATGACCATGATAAATGAAATGTGTAATGTCACCAACTATTGTAATTTAATCTGTTGTATACTTACGTACACCGATTAATAAATTGTTCTTGTTTACAGTTTTTACTTAAAGATTATATACGTACAATAAAGCAAGTAAAATTGGAAGTGCGACCTCTTCTTCTGCCTCAAGTTGTTCGTCTTTCTTCACTTTTAATTCCTGGTCTTCGCACAGTATCCTGGACTAGCGAGGATTGGAAGGATTTCATCGACCGTGCTAATTTTGCTATAAAAAGTTTTGATGTCCTAGTGACTAGAGTACATGACATTTACACAAATAGAATAATTTATATGTTGTCCGGAATGCAAGAAGTATCATTAATTTCTTTATCAGGTAATATAATCAAATTTATAATTATATAAGAAGAGAGAATTTATTAAAATATATTCGTGAATACTTTTTCTAATTAGTACCGGGAACATTTCTACAATATCTGAATATTTACAATTATAAGATCCAAGTAAGTAATTCATTATATAAAATATCTTTTGAAGGATTTAGTAAAGAAGGTTAAAGGATTTCGTTATATTAATAAAAATGAAAATTTTTATTTAGGTAGCTTACACAACAACAGAATATACGATCCCGTTTCCGTTTATGTTGTCTATCCACCTAAAGTATAGTCCTAAAAATATATACTATTTATCTCAACTTGAACGTAGCCACTGTTTGGGTTACACCAGTCTCTCTGTCAAGTTCCCTCATTAAAGACTTCTCCATTTATGTTGTTTTGATTAGAGTGACCAATTATTAAACTAATTATTAATGAAAATACATCACATTTTAGAAGAGTCTCCTTGTTCTGTCGACGAATTCGTAGAACACGTAGAAAGTGGATGTCGGTATGTATAATTTTTCCCTAATGCAATCCATATTGATATGTTTAACATAAGTTAAAATAGATATTTAAATTTGCAGAAGTGCTTGCGTTGAACTAAATAGAAAAAGTTTAATGGTGGAGGAAGCAGTCGAGGAAGTCTTGGATCTTGTCAAGAAAGCTGCTCAGCAAACAAAAACTAGCGATATTAATCCTGATTTTGAATTTTTAATTACAGATGGTACTTGTAATAGCGAAATGATTTAAATAGTAACATTTAATATTACGAATATAAGATGTTGTAACCAATGGCTTACAATATTTAGAAACAATAACTTTTTATTGCAACGTCGAAGACAGTTATTAGAATTTACTTATGAGTTTCTAGTACTATCAGTTCTAGTACACGGAGCTCCCTTAATAAAGCATAGAATTAATTAAACCGTTCTTTTAGGGTAATAAACTTCAATTACCTACTTACGCGTATAGTAGTATAGTGTACTTTAACTGTGTGGATGAAGTTTTTAATTGCGATGAATTACTTTGTGGTAAAATTTTGCTCGTCAAATAAATTACTCCGGAATTTGTATGAGTGTGATACCCGAGAATCCAAATAATTTAAGAACGAATCCTGTAATTATGAAATACAGAATTTAAAAAAAAGCTCTAAATATATTCCCATTTTCGATAATAAAAAAATTTAATATCGAAAATGGAACCTCTTCGAATATCTCTTAGAAAATATATCGAAAATAGTTAATTATTTTTGATAACAGATGAAACTCAATCAGCTAGTGGGGGAGCGTCAACTTTGAATGAATCAACAACCAGTGGTCAACAGGACTGGTCTGCTGTTTGGGAGTGCTTTGAGAGTCCACATCGATTGCTATCAGTACCTGCTGGGGGCCTTTCTAAAAGCATGCAGGTTTGTCAGTATTATGAAGTGAAACCTATAATTTTGATGTTACTTTGGGACGTACTACACAAACCACGACGTTGAAAAATTTAAACAATGTATATTTCTTATATTTCACCTTCTATCGCATTATTTTATATTTTACTGTGTTAATTAAAGTGATTATATTACATTCCAAATTACGATTAGGACGATTACATTCCAAAAAAAATATAATAATGTCTTACAATGCTATGGGATATATATCCTTGAAGATAATTTCACCATTTTCACACTACTATTACTACACAGGAAATAGAATTTTGGCATTAAGACTCATTTTGTCTTAAAAATAAAAAAGTTTTTCGTGTCGAATATTGACAGACAAAACCTAAAAGCTGAATATTTTATTTACTTGTTTTATACCGTTTTCTAAATAAAGTTTATTTGTGCGAAATCTTATAATTCTGCGTGCGCTTTGTCCTTAAAAAGGGGTAACAAACTATTAGATTCACGTTTTAACAGGTTTATTTATATTAATATGTAATAAATAAAGATTTAAAAATTCTAAAACATTAGTTACTTTGTTTTTTACTGACTTCATTTTCCAGGCTTACAGAGTTGCGTCTACGAAATAGCCTTAAGAAACTTGATCATACGCTTAAGGATTTTCATTCATAAATCGACTTAACTTTTAAGTACAGTAATGTCATATAATAGATATGGCTTAAACATTATGCTTCCTTGAAGGTAGTAAATTATGTAACTTCATAGCATCATAGATAACGGTATTCACCTGTCAGTAAATACATGAAAAACGTTGGTTATCATTGACTATTTTGAAACTTAAATATTGAATGATTGAATTTTATTCACCAATTGATAAAATGTTTAAGGAAATGGTCAAGAATGCAGTGAACGAAATGCGTCGATACTACAGTCGGAAGGTAGTCGATGTGCTGATTAAGGTGACACGGCGTGCTTTGGATCTGATCATCAAGCAGTTTTCGCGAGACTTCGAGGTTACTGGTAAGTCTAATACGATAAGTTGCTACGTGAAAGAAATACTAAGAGATAATTCAAGAATTCCTTACTGTATACCAAAATATTATAGCTATGTTTATTGTGCCATCAAATTTTTGTATGCACTAGAAATATTTCAAAAAAATCGATCTTTTCTTTTTTTGGCTAGATATGTTATGGAAGGTATAAGTAGTTGTTGTTGAATATAAAATATTATGTTGTTTTCTTATAAGGCCATAGGCCATTCCCAATCTAAAATGGACAGTAACTTCCAATATTCTTTAAATTGATTGCATCATCACTTTTAATCGGATTTTAGTCTTTATATTTCTGTATGTATAGTCAACTAAATATTACAAAAAGCGCGTAGGAGTATTTACTTATTAAAATTAGAAGTTTATTTGTAACAATTAACTATTCTATATATAACTATTTATTGATCGATTTGATGAAATATTTAACATTTCATGAGCACATTTAAAAATTATAGAAGTCTGTAAAGTTAGACTTATGTAGGTATTGTTAGTCGCCTCTTTCCAAATTTCTTGTAAAATTATTTTTTAAAGCTTCAATGGACTGAGGATTATTCTCAAAAACTTAGTTTTGAGGAATCCCCCATAGGAAAAAACCTGTTGGGGATACCTCTAGGCTTCGACGAGTTTGTTTATGTTACTTTTTGATATAACTTTTAAATCAAAAATTTCTCAAACTGCTAGCATAGAGTCGTTAGAGATGTGGCATCCGTTAGACACCATATTAAATGGTTAAAGCTTGAAAATCACTATAATGCTGTCGCAAGAAAGATTTTAATCATTTCAACGTATCGTTCAGTATTAACAGAACGGCTTCTATTATCTTAATGAAAAAACAGTACGATGGTTCCACGGGCGCAAATCCTGCCCAATCAGTCACTTTAGTAGAATGTAATAGAGTTTGGCGATTGCGGGTTTGTGTCACTCCAGTATCTACAGTTATGTCGATTGAAATGACTATTGAGGTAAAAATGAACTTCATCGGAGAAAATTATGTTATTGAAGTTGTTAAACTTCTCTTTAAATTGAAATGTAGACAATATTTTTGTCGCATAATAACTACAGAATCTTGGTTGCGATAGTATCGCGCTCAAAACGCACGCCGTGCTCCAGTGATATACCTCATGACTTTAAATTTCCTAAACTCACGCGAGCCGCGCTAGATATTGACACTCCCCGAACCTCGCTCCAGTGACCCTTATTAGACTTATCATACAAAGTCTACCAGAACTACGGTCAACCTGTACATTTCTGGTACTACTGAAGCCTTAAAATAATTAGGGTTATACCTATTAAAACTTTAATCTAGAAAAGTATCAAAAGGTCAAACAACAGAGTAAGCCCAAGTAACTAAGAAATTTATGTATCTCCTGCTAACTCCTGTTGCCTTAGTCGCGTTGCGGCTATAAATTGCCGTTACTTCGCAAACATCCGCAAATTTTAATATAAATTCTTTCTTGTGAGATTGATTTGATTTTTTGGTTACTGGTTAATTTTGAAATAATAAAATAAATTTTTCATTTCAAAAAGAAATATTTTTAATATAATAAATAATAATTAACTTTTCACTAAAATATATTTTACTTTTTGCTATTTATTTTACGTACCACGATAAAAAAATAAGAAAAACAAGTATTAATAAAAAAATTCGAAATAAAAAAAATTTATAATATATAATTTATTTATTAGGTACTTATATTTACTTGCAGTTATTTTATATTCGTTTGATAAAAATTTAATGAGTTGATGTTTGCGCTAAAACTATGTAAACTTTTAACTTTTTGTATGAAATAAATAAATAAAAACTTTATAATGACATTTTTAACTAATATTTTTTAATTTATGGTAAGTGGGAATCAACAAGTGCATACACCGCTTGTAAAAACTCTTTTCTTATCATATTGCTAATATAAATGGAATTAAACGATTATTCCCGGGCAACCCTATTCTATTCTATCCTAACCCTTTTTGTTGACTGGCCCGTTGGCGCAGTGGGTAGTGACACTGCCTTCAGCTCCGCGGGTCGCGGGTTCGATTCCCGCCGAGGGCCAACATTTTATATAAATGAATTTGTTGGCCTTTGAGCCTGGGTGTATATTTGTATTTAAGTATGTATTTAAAAAATATATAAGTATATATTCACCAGTTGTCTGTCCCATAACACAAGTATTAAGTTAGGTACTTACTTTGGGGACGGACGACCGTGTGTGTAAGTGTCCCATATATGTATTTATTTATTTATTTATAAAAAAAAAAAAAAAAAAAAAAAAAAAAAAAAAAAAAAAAAAAAAAAAAAAAAAAAAAAAAAAAAAAAAAAAAAAAAAAAAGAAAAAAAAAAAAAAAAAAAAAAACAAAAAAAAAAAAAAAAAAACAGTCTTCTCGCCTTAATTGCAATAAAAATTTTGTGTTCTAAAAATGACCAATATATTAAATATGCACACATATATATCACAGACGACATTTCAAATTATTATGAATGTCATAAAAAAATAAGTGCTGACTCTTAGAAGTAATAAATTAGTAGTAAATCGATGTACCTTTGTGCCTTTCGTGTATAATAAAACTGCATGTGAAGACTGCGCTATGAATGTGTTATATAACACATATAATCACTCAAAATAATTATAACATTATGTGCTGTCTTTACTGTATGTTCACAAAAAAAGTTTATATGTTAGCCTGTTATATAAAATTAAATTGTACCAAATTCAATCCAGCCAATTCATGGGAGCGTACCAAACAGATAGACGGCGAGACAGACTTTCGCATTTAGAATTATAATTTTAGAATAGGCATTTAGAATATTTGTATAGATATTACAATTTTACATGAAATCTTGCTAGTTTTCGGATTCTATAATCTCGGTAATGTAATACGTATAAAATAAAATACAATACGCGATGGACTTTATAGATTTAAGCTCGCATGCTGTTTCAGTATATTAATTCTGTATTTTCATTTAAATATCGAAAATTATCGTTAGCTGTATTCACAGTCGTGGATTGAATTATAAAATTAATTTATACGTTTGGAAATTATACGTAATGAATACGTTTTTGGTGTTCGATCTCACCTTTTACTATGCTAGATGATAATACAACATGCTTCTCCTAGGACAAAAATATTTAGAAAGGGGGACTGTCTTTTAACGGATACATGTAATTTGTATTGGGCGGAAATAAATTTCACGCATGCTCACTTTGCTCTAAGCCGCGGTTTTAAGCCATCTTCTCCATAACCTGTTGTCCTTGTACACGTGCGGATTGAAACTTTAATACGTAAATACGAAAATTCCGCATTCTCCCCTTAAGCAATAGTTATTGCTATAAAAAAAAGCAATAAGATATTTATTAATAATATTTCATATTTGGAATTTAAATATTACAACAAAAATGGCCAACTTTAATTATTGTAAAATGAAATTAATTCGATTGTACATTTTAGGAATGTTGGAATGTTAAGGGATAAATAAATATAAAGCTATAGGAATTATGATTGAAACACATAAATTAATATAATATATTATAATTAATAAATATTAAAATTATAAATTCTAATTATATAAATATTTATATAAGAGAAAAATAAATATATATCTCATCTGAGAATTTTATTTATTATTTTACTCGTTGGTAATAATTATGGTGGTAAATTTGTGAAGTAGATAGATGGATATTTCTGTATAAGTCAATTAATTTATTTAAGTAAAAAAAAAGGAACACTAAAAGCTTCGTCTTTCGTTGTAACGTAGACCCCACACGTGACGTGTATGTGGGTGGTAGTTTAAACATATCTCAGGAATCCTATAGAAATAAGGTATCACCTACACACAGCTAAATGATGTTACAATTTGAGATGGAGTAGAATATAGGATGTTTATGTTTATAGTCAGACAAAAAGTTAACGACCGGTACACATTTGATCTGACAGATTAAGTAATTTATATTATCACCTAATTTATACTTTAACCATAAGAATATATATGGAAATTCAAAATTCGAATTTTGTTTTTTAGAATTCTAAAGTTTTCCAATAAATACTGTTTCGACTTGCAGTAATATATTATGAGGTGCATAGAAAAATAATGAATCGTTTTTTCTGTTTCACAAGTTTATGTAGGTATTATAATACAAATTTATTACATTAATTAAAATAAAATATTTGTTTTTTTTGTGTCCATTGAATAATAAAAACTAGTCTATAGAGAAAAAAAACAAACAAGGACACAGTGGATTTCGTAAAATTCTGCACCAAATTTTAATACAGGAGGTGTGGTGTCCAGGATTTTTATTATAACACTATTTTTATATCCGCACGTTGATTTTAACCCGCACTAGCACTAGGGAAACATAAATTCTAAGGGATTTTGGGGGATTGTGGGATTTGTAGGCGTTCTTTTTATAAAGCGTAACTGACGAACTATATTTTCAGCTTGCCGTCTGTATTCCTCATATTAGGTTGAATATGAGACCACCTTCTGTTTCATGATCGGGAAATTTGACAGGGGCGGAACTTATGACCCTTATTGATTAAATCTAACTAGAATGAGCAAAGCGCATGCTCAAAAGTTCGGGGGAGGTGTCTAACTCCGCCCTCTTTCAACTATGCCCCTGAGACATAATATCGTTAATATAGGATTCCAAATGCCGAAGCACTAGGAACCCATAAGCCTAAAGGGACATTTTGAAATACCCGACCGAAATTAGTACAAAGTTCGATGACCTTGAATGTGGGGCAATAGGTCTTGATATTGATTTTCTTCACATCGTCGATGAGAATTTGTGCTACGAACTAATACGCTGTTTAGGTGAATTTAACCATGCGACCTAAAATTTTTGTAGATAAAATAGTTCAGATCATTATTAATTTTCTCAATAACTTGTAATTAAGTGCGTTGTGTAAATAATATATTAAATACAAGCAATCGCCAGTGGCTCCGCCCGCGTGGAAATATGAAAACCGTAATTTAGTATTTTAAGTACCATAAAACTGGTTAAAGTGGTTATAGAATCAGGCGTTACTTTGCGGAACTCCATAGTACAGAAGTATCTTAAGTTCCTCCAATAAATTGAGCCGGACACCCTTTTCAGAAATAAGAATATTAAACGAATGGTCGATAGGTACTTAATGGCCACTTTCCATCAGATGTTTTGCAAAATTCGAATTTTGCTGTTTATTATTCCTGAATACAGACATATGTTCTTAGAACCGGATTTCAAAATTTCGGCCAGTCTGGCCGACATATATACTATTGCACTCAGGACAATGCATTTTATAAACACCAGATTTTTTCTGTTTGTCTAATACATCTTTATTATTACATAACAAATTTCGAAGAGATTGGTTAGTTTTAAAGGAAAGTTTACAGGTTGATAGTCTATTTAGGAACATTCCATATAAGGAATTATTGAACACATTAACCACTTTACTTGAGATAAAATGTTCACATCTTGTCGCGACTTCAGAATTATGAGAATTAACTCAGCTATGTATTGAACAACATTATTTTAGATTCAACAACCAACACTTTCTTCAAAAAGATGGTTTAGCAATGGGCTCCTCTTTGAGTCCACTGATGGCTGAAATTTTCATGGATCATTTTGAAAAACAACATATTGTTAATAATAAAAGCATCATTCATCTGCCTGCCCTTATCCCACTCTTAAGTGGGTCGGCACAACGTCTAATATAAAAAAGAATTATAGTTTAAGGTTATGTACAAGTACAATTACTAGCTAAATACCATAGTAACACATTAAAAATCATTTCAGTTCAAGTAAATTGAATCATATATATTTTTTGTTGTCAAAAAACAGACGCTTCGGGAAAACAAATTCCTAAACGGAACACGTCTTTAGTTAGTAGTCCATGGCAACAAGAACGAAATAAATGACTAATAATTGACATGTATTGGGAAGTTTTATTTAATTGAATCCCATAGAGATTAAACCATACGACTAATGAAAAAAAAAATATTTCGAAAGAATATTTTTAATATTTGAAAAGTCATTACAGTTAATAAAGTGAAGCTAATATATTTTCCGATACCTATTTTAAAATATTATGTTAACAAAAATATAGGGGAAGGGATGGCAGGATGGAAGACTTAACTTTATGATGTATAAAAACATAAAACAACGAAATATACAACTTTAAATTTGTTCAGACTTGAAAGTGAGACTATCCATTTAACTAATTGAGCAATTAAAAATTATTAATAATGAGTAGATTTTTTTTAATGAGTCAATAAAAAATAACTTCAAAAATTCCATCTTGCCCTTACCCTGGGGGCATGATGGAAAGCTTGTTCGGGCAAGATGGAATGTTCAGGAAAAAACTACTATTAACAGTTTACGCGCATAAAACTCTTTTCTGTATCTTCTGTATCGCTAGATAATTCATGTGCCCAACCAATAGGTACATATTTCACATTGCACCCAGTCTTCTGAGGGTAGTTCCACATAAAGTTCTTCACATAATATACAGCACACATAATTTTGTGAAGAATGTTGTTAATTTTACAATATTCTTTTCTTTTCCTGTTTTAATGGTCCGATTAACTGTTACGTAACATTGGTTTCGCTTTCATCTCATTTTTCATTTTAATAGCATTTTTGGATGAAAATTTGTTTATTTATTTATTTATTTCTAGTTGACTTTAATTTTGGTGACTAAAGAATTTTAGTTTGAGAAATAACGTACGAAGTGGATGGTTGATCCCGCTCCGACGAACAACACTGGAACAAGTTTCAAACATACTTTCTTCGGTCATTTCTTTCTATTTATCGTGAAAATTAAGTGGCTCTTCTTGTTTCTGCTTTTAATCATCGACACCGGTTAATTCTTTAGTATTGTTAATATCAACAAAATCATTGATAGCATCACATGATTTTCAATTACTGGATCATTATCATTATTTAAAGCAAGTCTTCAGCAATTTAAAGATCTTTATTTTTCTCTTTTTCATCTGTCACAGTGGCATTTTTTTCACATTCTATAACTGCAGCGTTATTACTACAGAACCTCAATTACTTTTCCCTCTATACTTATTCACCATCTTAAAAACGATAAGAAGCAACAATATTAGTAACAAAAACTGCAATCAGAAATCAGATAAGGTGCGCGGGCAATTTTGAAACTTTTCCATCTTGCCCTAAAGTGCAGTTTTCCATCTTGCCCATATGCCCCTTTCCAGTAATAATATTAATACTTTAAAAACGCTTTATAATTTCTCTTATTTTAATATTCATTCTCACAATATATACCTTAGAGATCCTTTATATAAATGCATAATAGTAATATTATTCACCTCGTTTAAATAATCCTATCAAAAAATCGACAAAATTCGTAATATTTTGCTGTGAACACAAGAAGCACGAATTAACTGCGTTAGGTGGCACGGGCCGATTGAGCTCCCGTTTGTAAATGCAAGATGGTCCTCTGCATCCGTGTATGTGTGGTCTGGGGCGCTACATTACGAGGTAAGGTTTTGGTAGAGAGATTCCATCTTGCGTACTACTTCCATCTTGCCCGCCGTTACTAATTTAAATTTAATGTTTCTTATTTATACTAAAAATGTTGGGATCCAGCGCCGTACGTATCGGTAATTAAAAAAAAAACAATTTGACATTTGATACGTTACGTATAAATGTTTTAAATTAAGGCCATAAAGCGAGATAATAATAATGTTATTATTAAATAATTTTCTAACATCCTTTAAAAGTTTATAATATTTATAAAGATATTTAATACCAGAATATCATAATGAATTTTTTGATGTATATGAAGTTATGAGTTATTTTAATATATATTTCATGTAAGTACGGGTTATTTACATAGGTTATTTACGGGCTATTAAAATTATCAAATTATGCTCTGGATAAAACGATAAATCCCTCTGATTCTTCCCGGATGAATTTTGTGATAGAGATATTTGCAGGGTTGGAGAGTGACAAAAGCTACTCTTAATTTCAAGACTACAGTCCACGCGAACGAAGTTGCGCGGGTAAAAGCTAGTATTAAGATATAGTTAAAATCGAAAGCCGATATCAATATATTTTTTCCAAAATTTTAACAAAAAAATATCTTCTACTATTTCATAAATATATAGAAATATTTTCACACTAGAAAATATTATAAATTTTCACACACAAATCATTCCTGCAAAGAATAAAAAACGGGTCACTTTTACGAGAGATTGCCTTACTTCACTATCAACGCTCTCTTCCGTTCATGAATTCCTAGTACTTGTGCGGCTATTCGGTGACGACCTTTATACCTTTATCCGCAACAAGCAAGATGTGGGGAGAGGTGGATGTTTTCAAATTACCAAATAAATTAATTATTAATAATGAATTAATTTAATATATTATGTACCAAAAAAGTTTTTTTATTTTTAGAATTTTTTTATTTGTAAATGTACCTAATTTTTATTAATCATTTTATAATTAATTATTCGCAAACTTTATTTAAACTAACTTAATGAAAACTTAACTTAATGAAAAGTTGCATTTTCTCATTTTTATATTATGAGTTACCCGATTTCATACGACTCAATCGTAAATTTCGTAAATTATTTAATAATTAAAATAAAATAATGTTCATTCCGTTACCCGTAAAGGCGTAACATAGGGACATATCCAAAAGATATTAAAGAAAATAGACTAATTATGATTTTTATAAAGTTGACGATAACTTATCTAAATAATTAATACATATTACCTGGGTGACCGAGTTTTGCTCGGTATTTTTTTAGAGGATATAATAAAGATGCAATATGAAAAAAGTGATGGTTCCCTTTTTAGTCCCCAATTGAGCTATTATAACTCTATAAGTGACAGCTTAATTAGTTTTTGTTTTACAGGGTAAAACAATTTTTTTTAATGAAATCTAGGATTAGGGCCTATTTGGTGTTACTACTAGCACACTTTTCTACAGCTATAATATTTGCTATATATATTATATTGTGTTATTTTTTATGGATATATTTGATGGGTTGGGTCAGAGGCTGTACTTTTATTACATTAGTAGGGTCAACTCGGACCAAGTCCGCGGGCAAAGGCTAGTTATTTAATATAATAATTATTAAATGTTGTCTAAACTAAGATGTATAAATATTTTAATCAATCTTAGATTATAAAATGTTATCAATAATTAAAACTACATATTGTTATTCGTACTATTAAGCTTTACTTTGCGGAGATCCATAATACAAAAGGAACAATGAAAGTATTTTGCTGTAATCCACGATTAAGTAAATTGAAAATATATATATAATGCTAAATGTAGAATGGATTATTTATTTTCATACCTAATACATGTAGAATTCATAAAACACAAGCACAAATCTTCTCCACCGCCACCGCGATACCCAAGCACTACGCACGTTAACTACCTATCACAACAATTGTTTCGCCCCGGAACCGAAGCATCATCAGTAAATCCCATGACAAATTCGCAAAGCGATTTTGTAGCAAAGCCTATACCTATTTTGCCAGAAGGAATTTCCGCTATTTTCAAATCCAAGTTCAATTGAAATTAGGGTTTAAAAGTAATAGCTCCCTTAAAATATTTTATGCAATATTGAAGATAAATAAGAAAACCCGAAAAAGTTTATTTTTGAAATAATGAATTCTCCAATGATAAATCTCTTTAGTACCCTAGTAATTTTTAGCTATTTTTGCTAGTACAGACTACAAATAAGGTGGATTAAAAGAATATGAAAAGCATAAAAGAAAATATATTTTGGGTGGCTCCAATAATTATTTTTATAGAGAATCCTTATCTTATTTTTATAGAGAATCCTTTCTCTAAAAGTTAATTTTTAATTCTTGCGTTGCAATGATTAAATTTTACGTGCGTATGCAATGTGAACTTAATTCAACTAGCCGAATGAAGAATACATACATACATACATTAATTACATGAAGTGAATTAAGCTTGGCGAGCAGTTGGTACCAGGATCATATAAACTTTACTTCGTTAATGCACATAAAATCATGCTATCTCATCAGCGTCTATCCTTGTTCATCTATTGATTTTTACTTGAGGATTCACATGTAAGTCAGAACAGTTTTACACCTCCAGAGGGTAACGACAATATACGAAAAGTTTTATTTTGATTTTCTCTGCAGTTAACGTTCAGTTCTAAGAGTTGTGTGAATAAAATACATTAATTATTAATATAAGCAAGCAAAAGAACAGAATATTTTAAAGTTTAGAACAATAGCGTAAACTTCATAGGCTTGTTAAGTGTATTGATTACTGGAAAAGTGTCTCAAGGTTTAATGAATAGACCATAATGCTTATCGCAAGTTACAGCACGGTCCGACTAGATGCAATTTATAAAAATATGAATGGAACTGTGTATTGCTTTGGTTTCTAAAATAAAATGACAAAACATATGTGTCACATTTATTGCTTATTTAACGCAGTTGAAAATCTAACGTACGCGAAAAGAAATTACAAGATTGATTGCAAGTTTTCGGGAAGTCTTTCGATACTCTGACTGTAGAATAACAAATTGCAAAAGCCATGGATGAATATAAATGTTGTATATAAAAATTGTAAATATTTTATCCAACTATCCAAGGAAACCGTTATAAAATTGGAATCATACATACTTTGCATGGAACAATGAAGCATAAATTTATGAATAACGCAAAAGTCTACCAGAGAAGGTAACTTTTCCAGAAGATCGATGTAATGATAAATTGTAAGAATATTTTTTTACAAAACCGCGAAAAATTTTCATCAAACTTTTGGCTAATACATATAAGTTTACACAATGCCAAAGAAATAAATTATGAAGAAGCAAAACAGACATTGTTTAATATAATAGTTAAATGCTCAACGTTAAACATCTATAATTTGAATTATTTTACTTATAAAATAGATTCAGTAGTTGGGAAAATCTATATTTATTATTGTCGTTCATGTTTTAGAGACATATGGTGGGATCTTAGAAAACAAATATAAAAGTGAACTCTGCGCTGATATTAACTGATATGATGTAAGTAGAATTAATTTCGTGTATACAATGCTGTGTTATTAAGTATATAAACTTAATGTAGTACATATGTGCATTTGCGAAATATAAGTTCAAATAAATAAATTTTAGCATCAACATAATAATGCAATTATTGTAAGGTGATTTTTTATTTATGCGTAATAACTTATACTACATAAAATAATAAAAAAACTCTTTAATAACTAAGATAACTTTTTGTAATGAAAATAAATTAAATGAATATGAGAATTATATTTATATATTTAACTTGTATTTATAAGATTTAATTAAAATAATTGCTTTATGTTGTATCAAATTTAAATAAAATAAAAAGTTAATATTGATATGTGTGCTGTTTAAATAAAGATGTGTATGTTATTTTAGTTTAGAAATATACTAAATGATATTGCTGTGCGATAAAGTGTGTATTCTAAACATTTGAATAAATATTTGGCTGAGCACTGTTCTTGTAGTAATTTATTTAATATATTGTTTTTCCCAAAACTTGAATAGCGAAATTTTTATGTCGTATTTATTAAGATTAATTTTTAAGTTTGAACTCTGAAGGGGAAAGGTGATTTGTTTAGTTAATTAATAAAAGAAAACCCGTATAATGAAATTATACAGAATTAAACTTGTACGCTGTAGTTCAAACCTCTCAGACCTAATTCTCTCTCATTCGGCCTAAAAATATGTCTTTAAATATAATAAATACTTAGGTATTTATTATTAAAGTTAGCTTTAAAAAAAATAATATTATTGTGCTTTTTGTCTGGGCCGTTACTTTCTTATTTTATTTTATTAAAATATCAGTAAGATATCAGTTATAAAAATAGTAAAGTAACGGCCTGGTACTATCCCCCTGCTGAGCACTGGCCTCCTCTCTCTGTTTTTGGAGATAATGATCGGAGCTAAGACGTGTCACGCTGCTCCAATGCGGATTGGTATGTTACACATATTCCTTAGAATTCTCTAGAGATATGCAGGTTTTACTCACAATGTTTTCCTTCACCGAAAATCGTTTAATAAATTGCATTAGTTACGTACCAAATATAATATTATAACTTCTCCAGAATTCTGGAATACTTTATTAATTTCATTTGTCGATTTAAAAGTGCCTAATGAAAAAAAATTAATTAATTACTCTGAGATTTAAATATTAAGAAAAACAAAAAACACTTTGCTTTATAAATATTACTTTTTTTAATTCAAATATAAATAATACTATTCATTTCCCCTTAATTGTTGTAACTATATATTATAATAAACAACGATATTTCTCCTTTATTCTTATTCAATAAATAAAAAGCAGTTTTCCCAGAGTCAACCCATTTACTCTTTTCGCAACAACTCAATGAATGACACATAAAAATATGACAGCCACAATGCTTTTTCATATTAATCGCCAACTCTATGAAGGAGGTTGTATTAAAAACATGTTGTAACAATATATTTAATATTGCTATTTAAAAAAAATCACTTAATTCACCATGTGTTTCTATGAATATACCCGTACTCACATGTCACGGTCACTGAAAATTATTTGGGAGTTAGTTAATAACTTACTTAGATTTTTTCTAGACTATCCGTGCAGTTTTTCAAACAAATTCGGTCACTGGTATTTTTTTTACTATTAATAATTCAAATAATTTATCTCTTAAGTTAACGTCTTACTAACTTAAGTCTTTTATATGGTGTATATTCCTTTATATGGCGGAACGGTGTATATTCGGAATTTCGTTGTACCAAATTACATCAACATTGCTCCAGCGGATTAACCGTGAAAGCGTAAAAGGCAGACAGAGTTTCGTTTTATAATACTAAGTATGGATATTGATATAAGCTTGATTAATTATATTGATATGGATATAGGCTGAACTTTTGTTTTAACGTCAGTTGATGGTTGGTACGACAAAACTAGTGTAGGCAGACCCAGATGCACAAACGATCTCAAAAAGCAGCCGCTGGATCCTGGCGGCACAAAATCTCGTAGCTCGGAAGTCCTTGGAAGAGACCTGTGTCCAACAGTGGACGGCTATTGGTTGATGAAAGAGAGAGGATCGGATAATGTTTTTAAAGCTGTCTGGCCATCATTTTCGCCGGTGAGACGGTGCTTAATAAAAACTGAACTAGTGTATGTAGGACATTAAATTAACCTCTTGTTGCATGCAGTAGTTATAACAGTAAAAACTTTATCGTATTATCCAAACGAATATGGTTCATTATAGCCAGTACTGAGCAACTGTTTCAGGGGGTTGTACCTTCTAACCTTATTCGACTAGATCAAGGCGAATTACCATCGTCTAGTTGGCAGAGAAAAATAATAATGATATATAATAAAGTAAAAGAGAAAAAAAAACTGATACAAATCCCAACACGAAAAACAGCACGACACTACCTTTATATGTGCCAGATTAAACGCACATGCACGTGTATTTAGTGTATCTGGAATAGTATGTAAATTGTTTGAATGTGTTTGACTTGATTGATGCCTATTGTTGAACAGTTCCCTTGTCTGGAGCCATTCCTGGCAGCAGCATCAGGTCATGCTTATCATAAACATGCATTGTCATCGGGACTGTACCAGTATATAATATTTAAGCTCAATCAGACCCCGGCAAGTGGGTAAAATTTAACTTGCAAGGTTCCATATTCACATACATACACGGCAAGTTGAATAAAAGTTTTAAAAAAAAGCTAACACTATCTCTTTATTATGTCTCTTTTCGTTGTTTTATTCAACCTCTAGACGTCCACTGCTGGACATAGGTGTTCTTAACTTCTTGATCTTTAAGTGCGGAGGGAATTAAAATGAATGATTATACTTAGATCAATTTTATAATAGAAAAAACAATTCATATATACCGAGATTGCCAGTTCTGCTACTACAGAAAATAAGAAAGAGACAATATTGAACCAGATGATTTTTTATTGCTAATATTTGGCAATCTCTTCGCATTTCTATGCGTTAATAACTATTTCATACAAGTATAGTTGTTAGTCTTAATTTGGGTACAGCAGTCTTCATCTATAAGTTAAAACCAACACACTTTCAAATTTTCATTTCTTATAAATCGATACGATATAATAATTTTAAAATTAACTATGTATTTTACAATACATAGTTAATTTTAAAATTATTACATAAATTAAATTTTAAAAATAAAATTTAAGCTGCTCGTGATACTTGAAATTAGTTATTTTCTATAGTTTGTGTATGTTACTGATAACGAACCTAACCAATTAAAAAAAAACAAGTTGCGAGTCAACACTAATACGTTAATTGGTTGTAAATCTATAAAAAGATTAATATATTATATTTTAGACAACCTTTACCTTTTTTCTTTTAAGGTTGTATTTATTATAATTCTATCTCTCTTATTCTAAAATGCCATTCTATAATATCGTATACAAGACTTAGACAACAATAAAAAAAGTATTGATAACACACTTGTTTGAGAATCGCAAAGTATACGTCGCATACATACGTTCAGTGTCAACATGCAAAAATCAATAATTCCACGCAACTCCCTTTTTAACTTGTAATCTGCACATGCTCCCAAATAACGATCCAATTTTAGAGTTTGTACACCAGGACTTCATGGGATGCAAGGATACTTAATGTGACTCGCGCAACGAAATTAGCCGACTGCACATGCGTAGTAATGATCTATTGAATTCTGGAATCACCTCCATGCAGTTTCGCAATATTGCTAATTTCATTACAATTGACGCAAATTGAGAAATCAGTAGCTAAAGTGAGAATATAAAAATGCGGCCTCACCCAAGACCAATTGATTTGAAAACAGTTGTAGAAATGAAGTTGATTGTGACATGGAAAACCAACAATCAGCCTGTATCAGTAAAAGTCACCATAAAGAAAAATCGACGATCGGTTTATGTTGTTATCAAAGACCGCCTGTAATACATCGACGTACCCACGTGGCCTTCCTAAAAAATCAATCTAGTTCAGTTTAACTTAAATGGTTGTGTACAAGTGAAATATATATACTCTTTGAATACCTCAGTTTATGAATCGCCATTTCAACATTGCATTCTTTCCTTATTTTACAATGGTTTGTATTGAAATATGAAGTTCTCTTTTAGTACAATGAATATCATCCAGGACGGAAAGAAAATTGAATAGATGTTGTTTGAGATGCAAACTGTGTTACTCCAAGGAAAAAGGAGGCCCGAGGCCACTAGTTGATGTACCTATTACTTACTCATTAACTGTGATACTATCTCCTCCGGATTACTGCCTTATATTACAGATTATTTGCGTTCTAGAAGCTTTGAGCAAATGATAATCAGAGACCTCTTTCAAAAAGAGAGACGCTTTCAAAAACTCAGAAAACATGAACCAATAAATGCAACTGACTAAAAATAATAGGATTTAAAGTTGGATATATTCCGGAACTTACAAGGCAAGACATCAATCAATTCAAATATTTTAAGATTATTAAATCAAGTTGTTGAAACGTGTACATGAGGCTTTGAACAGTTCTTTGACTTCAGTCCTCAGGATATCATCCCCAGGATATAATCCCCCAGGATATCATCTCCAGGATATATCATCACCAGGATATCATCTCCAGAATATCATCACCAGGATAGCTTCTTCTTCTTCTTAAACCGATGGACGTCCACTGCTGGCCATAGGTCTCTTCATGGGATCTCCACCATATACGATCTTGTGCCGCTTGGACCCAGCGGCTTCCCGCGGCCTTTTTGAGATCGTCAGTCCATCTCGTGAGGGGTCTGCTGACACTGCGTTTTCCGGTGGGGGTCGCCATTCCAGCACCTTGACACCCCAACGCCCATCGGTTCTCCACCGCCACTTCAGCCTCGCGACACGCTGAGCTACGTCGGTGACTCTGGTTCTTCTACGGATCTCCTCATTTTTGATTTGATCACCAGGATAGCAAAGGCATAAAAATGGCAATGGTGCCCCTAATTGTATACATACTTTCAAAAAATATATTTTAATCTATTTATTATTTCATTGAGAAAGCTTTACTGTCTATCTAAATTTATAATCTTTATTTCTACATGTAATTTATTGTAAGTATATTTACATTAATAAATAAAAAATATGCAACTTAGCAGATTGTTTTATATTTGCTATATATAAAAATAAGTCGGGTTTTCCTTCCTGACGATATAACTCCAGAACGCACGAACCGATTTCCACGGTTTTGCATTCGTTGGAAAGGTCTCGGGCTCCGTGAGGTTTATAGCAACGAAAATCTAGGAAAAATTTCAATAGAAAAGCGGGAAAATAGGGAAAATCATTTTTTAAATACAGCGCCATATCAAAACTACTGGATCAATTTTAATCATTTTTTTTACACTGACTGACATGGGATACATATTTTATACCCGTGCGAAGCAGGGGCAGGCCGCTAGTTTGCTATATATAATTCTAATTACAATTATGATACCTGAGACTGATACCTGAAAACCAAAAGTACAATACATGTCGTATTGTACTTTGGTTTTCAGGCGCTAAAGAAAAATTTTTGAACATATTAAAACAATTTTATTTTACGAAATACAATGAAAAAAAAATATATTTTTATAATTAAATGCGCACAATCCAAAAAGACCATTATGTTTCTTTTTAAAATTTACCTAATAGGTGTTATTTTTTTTTCAACATATAAATTAATTAAACATACAATTAATTAATTTAAACAGGAGCCACAATTTTCAATGAACAAAAAAATTGTGAGGAGAAGGAGAAAAAAGTCTAGGCTCTCACCGTTCTTTTCTGGAAGGGGGAGGCCTTCGCCCCGCTCTGGAATATTAATATGTTGAAAGGAAATAAAATTGAAGGAAATTTTGTACAGATATTAAAAACACAGAAAATTAAACGTGTACATTACCGATTATTAAAATTGAAAGAGGTGTTAAATAAGTGATAAAGTCTGATAGAACTTTAAACTTGTGCTCTTTATTTTTTTTGGTGAATAGGTAGTAAATGATTCATTTCTCTTTTAAATTGAGAATTAATACCAAAATAAAATGGGTTCATTGTAAACATAGTAGATAATTTATTCAAAGTTTCTAGTAAATTCTTTCAGGAAATAAAAAAATATTAATCATATACAAATCATACTATTTACCTTATTTAATTAATTGTTACATTAACAGATACTTGGTATTTATTGGTAGTGCGTAAAATTATTAAATACTAGCAATAGCCATCGGCTCCGCCCGCGTGGAAAGATTAAAACCGTAATATAGTATTTTATAACCGCAGAAATGGACAAAATGGGTTAATCTTAAAAGCTATACAAATGCTGTCGCGAATTTTTTTAGAACTTTTAGAGGGGGACAATTTTGTAAAACTTGATTTATAAATAACTTTCACCGTTTACTTAGCGTACGCAAGGAAAGCTTTAAATTTTGCCGCGTTCAAACAAACAAACTCTTCCGCTTTATATAATATTAGTATAGATATCGATATATTTAACAATAACATTATATGTAAGCTACACAATTTGTGTGACTAAAAACTAAAAAAGATGAAAGTGTGAAATATTTAACAAATTAAGAAATCAGTTTCAGTGCTTAAGATATACGAGTATACTCGTATACTTGAATATCCTAATTTGTGACATCTAACAATTGAGACCGCTTCGCGAAGTATTTATAAAATTTCATTTTAGTTTATTACTAGCCGTACTTTAATGCTAAGGAAGTCGCGTGTATTACTAAATATATAATAAGGAGAAATATTAAATTAATGCCGTGTGTTATCCGGCTGAGTAGAATAGACCACCCTCATTTCTTACCGAGGTGTCGTAAAATGCGACTAAGGTAAGTTGACCCACCGTGTGGTATCCGGCTGAGTTGAATTGCCCACCCTCATTTCTTACATAGGTGTCGTAAAAGGCGACTAAGGTAAGTTGACTCGCAGTGTGGTAACTGGCTGAGTAGAATAGACCACCCTCATTCCTTACCATCGTGCCCTAAAAAGCGAATAAGGTAAGTTGACTCGCCGTGTGGTATCCTTCGAATAGAATAGATTTGGCGTTATATAAAGGCAGGGATACCGAAGCAAGATATACCTTTTTTGGCTATTTGACGCATGCGTGATGTTAAAATACATTTAATCAATAAAACACAAGGCTTTATCATGGGCTCCTCTTTGGTTCTGGAAACCTAGTATACAAGTAGTCCAAAACATAGCTTCAATATATATAGGTGACAGGATAGATAGAAGAAGATATATAATATTAATAATAGACATATTAAGTTTAATAATAATAAAATCAAATCAATTTTATTCAACACTAGCGGCCTACCCTGCTTGGCACGCAAAATATATAGCTATATCGCGCTACTATGTCACTCAGTGTAAAAAAATTATTAAAATCGATCCAGTAGTTTTGATTTATTCATTACTGCCCGTGGCCCGCAAGCGTTAAAATTGGAGAAAAACAATTTCCTTTCCCTATAGGTACCAAGAAGATTTCCTGCTATCTTTGGAATATCTAAATTCATATAGTACATTTTTCATACTAACCAAGCCCTCATTTTCATACAAACCAAGTCATCATTTATTTTAAAAGCGTATGCTAAGTGCTTTTAACAAGACAACAAATATACGTTACGAAAATATTCTTGTTTTAATATCGTAGATGTTCATTATACCTGACATTAAAACAACTGCTACATCTTGTAGCAGGATTCCTGATTCCTGATTCCTTGTAGAAGTGAAAATAAAATGGCTAAATTTTTCCACTTTATAATTTTTTTTAAATCGTTTTCGTTATTTTATTTTAAATTTTAATTTTTTAAATTGAAAATTTATTCATCTTTAAATAACAAGTAATAAACTATTATAAAAATTATTGCATAATATTGCTTTTTTGGAAATTATTTATTTAATAATTAATTTCGTGGTTTGGTTTTTGATAACAAATTAATACGGACTGAAAAACTATTATTCTTCATACGATTTCGAAGGCAAACATCATGAGGGATTCCTATATTATACGATTTCAAAAATACACATTTAATGAAATATGCAATTTCTACTAATTCCCACTCGAACAATGCGCTGTCAAGGTAGGTATTAATTAAAGGGTATATAAATGCTAGCGCAAGCAAAGTAATCCGTCTAGTTTGTAATAGTATATGTGATATCTCGTATTACGACACTACTTCATCGTTCTGATTCCTTGGTATAAGTGCGGGTAAATGTTTTTGCGGCGGTACCCGTAACCTATAAATATTTATATTACTTATTTAGTTAGATGTTGTCAGTATATTTGCGTATTTTTATATTTGCCATCAAATAAAAATCAAATGCTCCGCGGGTCACGGGTTCGATCGTGCCAAGGGTCAACATATTTTAAATACAATTCGTCGGTTCTTCGAGTCTGGATTTATTTATTGTACGAGTATATTTAAGTATGAAGTATTTAATGAAAATTATACATATTTACTAGTTGTCTGACTCCATTGTTGTCATAACACAAGTATTACTTACTTACTTTATTTAAGTTTAGAAATTATCTCAAAACGATGTTGCTACATAAAGCTTACTACTATACTATTGAGGATTATTTGAGTGATAGCTTATCTTAACTGCAGTCAGCTACGCATCCAGCTGCAACGATTATCTTGTAACCATCAAATTGTAATAATTTTTAAAAGATTAGCCGCCGAGTTTCTTGCTGATTCTTCTCGGTAGGAGCAAACTTCCGAATCAGTGGTAGCTTCTTTAAAACATTTGACGATTCAAAAGTACTGTAAACAGTCCACTTGAATAAAGAATATTTTGAATTTGAATTTGAATTTGAATTTTGAATTTGGGGACGGATGACTATGCGTGTAATTCTCCCATATATGTATACTATAATATATATTACGTATATAAATCTAGATCGTATTATTAGTCGGCTACAGATTTGATTAAACAATAATGATTTTTGTACTAAATAAAACCATGCTTGCAGTGTCTCTGGTGTAAATATATTTTTCTTATTAAAAAAATATACTTTTTTCTAATAGATAAAAGCTAAATAATTAAATTACTGCTTCTTCGGCAAAAAAATCTTTTTCTGTTTTTGTGAAAATATTATATCTTACAACTTAATTATGTATTTATTCTGATGGTTGCTAAGTTACATATAAAATTGTATGATTCTATAATTAATATATATTTTTATATAATTAATTCAACAGTTACAAATCAACATAAGCGGAGCAGCCAGTATTGACCGATTTACTATTTAAATTTACCTATGAAGCCATTTATAATATTCTAAGATATGTTAAGTTACTTATACTACGTACGTATCTGGCAGATGGCTGGTTATTTTGTATGACTTCTATACTTATAAGGGTAAACATTACGTTGAAGCGATTTTTGGGAGCACGGTCATTTGCGATAACAATTTATTGCAGTCAACCTTTCGTAAGAAAATTTATAATTTTCGCATCACCTAGATTTAAAGAAATAAAAAGCAGCCGTATCAAAGATCTCAGTATAATTTAAAGCAAGAATGTTTTAACTTCTGTTTAAAATAATGACACCGTCCCTATTTGTAATATTATAATTTTTTTTTGTTTGCTTAAATGCAGTAATCTATGCAGCTCACACTTTTCTTTAATCGCTTAATATTCTCGTATATGACTAGTGTTAATAATATTTCTTAGATATTCGCATTAGGTGTTTAATAAACTAAATGGATGAGAAAGATAACATAAAAACACGGCGTTGAGTACGCCATTATATATTAAGTTTCGATGTCTGAATGTGACATTACTATGTCTAATACAGCAGTAATTTAATAACTTATCGTTACTTAAATAATCATTCTTAAGCCCAAAAAACTTACTTCTATAATTTCTTTAAATATTACTTTCATCTGGATCACAATTTTGAATTAGGTATTCATTTAAATTATATAATAAAAGCAATAAGAAAAAATTGCTGTGAAGTTCAATGTGTCGAGACAAAATTTGAAATTTTGAATTCCAACATGGCGATGACGCATGCGCGTCGCACACTGTTAAGGGTACTGTTGCTATTTTTGTAACTTCTGTATGTTCCTTATCTCCTAGTGAGTGTGCGGGTAAATTCGTTTGCGGCTAAATTCGTTTGCGGATAAATTATTTGCCGGTGTTGGTGTTAATAAATATTAAAATACGGTTTAAAAAATATTCTTTCGCGCATTAAACGTCAGTTCAAAGTTTTTTACTTTTTCAACTAACTAAAAAAATTTACTTAGTTTACTTTTATTTACTTAGTATATTTTACTCCTTATTTTTATTTTATTTCTAATATTTGCAAATATAATCTAAAATTTGCAAAATTGAAGCATGAAGTGACAAGAGAGCTTTTGCTAAAATATGTAGGATGGTTCACTATATATACTGATGGGTCAAAAAGCGATCAGGGGTGTGGTGCTGGATTTTTTGTAACCACTAAGTGGGATAGTAATTTATGTGATAATGATTGTTTAAAAATAAATGTTAATGTTTGTATAATGACCTTGGAACTCATTGCCATCTCAGAGGCACTATCCTATGTAAGCACAACCAATTATAAAAAGGTATTAATATGTTCGGACAGTAGAAGTGCACTTCAACATATAGCTCGATGTGCCTCTGGACTCAGAGGCATATCGATAGCTTATGTTGTGCTATCTAAGATTAATAAATTTTTGCATGAGGGTAGGGATTTGAGATTGCAATGGGTCCCCTCGCATATTGGTCTACCAGGTAATGAGGAGGCTGACGCTGTAGCAAAACGAGGATGTAAAGAAGGAAAATTATTTAATTTCATGATTGATTATTCGGAACTTTTGCCAAAATATAAAAAAATATGCCATCAGAATTGGAAAGAATATTTTAACTTAATTTCTTTGGAGAAAGGGATTTGGTATAGGACACTGCAGTGTGAGCCTCCTCATATACCGTGGTGGTATAATAGTCAAATTAGTAGGAAATTGTTAGTATTTGCTCACCGTGTCAGGTCGGGACACATTCCGAGCAACAAATTCAAGTTTTTGATGGGAAAAACTTCTTCCCCCATGTGCGATGTATGTCATCTAATCGATGACATACATCATTGGCTGATGGAATGTTCCCGGTTTGACTCGGCTAGGAATTCTATTTTAAATTCAGTGAGCTTGAACAAATTGCAAGTTGGTGCCTTCCATAGTATATTGTCAAAACCTGATTCGGAGGAAGCATGCAATTTGTTCAAGCTCTTTTTGATAAGCTCCTTACAATAGTGTGAGTAGTCTAGTTTTAGGGTATAATAGGGCTGACATACACATGTTGTGTAAAAGCCCTTTAATTACAGAATAAAAAAAAAAAAAAAAACGTCAGTTCAAAGTTTTTTACTTTTTCAACTAACTAAAAAAATTTACTTAGTTTACTTTTATTTACTTAGTATATTTACTCCTTATTTTTATTTTATTTCTAATATAATTATTATTTAAAAAACAAAAATATTAATTATTTATAATAAATATATGTATACTATAATACAATATTTTTGCAAAATAGAAATAAAATACGTATTCGTAAAGTGAGACAAAGCAAAATAAATAATATTTAAAATTTGAAATAGCGTCAATCTTCCAATCACCAATTTTTAGATAAGTTTAGTTTAGCTTTTATTTACTTTAATGTTAAAAAATAATAAGTTTAAGTACGCTCATTATTTAATTTGATTAAGTCGACAAGAAGAGATCTCGATTGTTAACGTAAAAATTAAATTGTTATACAATTTAAATTTGAGCTTGGAATCTCTGATGTCCACACTATTTCAAAAATCATCTATTATATGAAAAACCACTAATAATTTCAGTTTTTCAGAAAAATCTTGATATTGAAAATTTTAAAACATTAATTCTATTTTCGAAAATAAACTTACCTACATTATTTATTAAATTTATAATATTTATATTATTAAATTTATAATATATAATATTAATTTTATTATAATAATGCAATTCTTACTGGTTATTCAATTAAAAATGGAACAAGTTTTATCATTATCAAATTTTGAAAACGCTATTAAGCAATTAAATTTTTATTGTCAAACATTTAAACGTTTGGTCAAAAAGGACTTAAGTTTATTCTGTGAATAATATTCCTAAACAAAACAAAGTTCCTATACAAGTATGTCCTTCTCAATTATTGCTTCTACAACATATTATTTATACCTAACTTAAATGAACTTACTACACTACGACTTACAAATATAGCTTAACAAATAATATTAACAAATTAATGACTTAAACAGAGCTTCGTAAGATTTATTTAGACATAAGTAAGAATAATTTTAATAAATTAGATGGCGCTCAAAGCTTTATTTTTCTTTAAATTATCTATTTTTATAAATGAGTATTTATGCATTAATGTTATATTTATTATACACCTAAATAATTATAATATTATGTCGCAGTTTAACTTAAAAGATAATACGTAAAGGTATGTTAGGTAAGGGTTTCCAATTGATATTATAGATGGCGCTTTGATTTTAGTAAACAAACAAATTTATTTGTTTGTACAATTTTTAAATATTTTCGACAAACATGTACATATACAATATCGAAATGAGTTCATTATATAATATAAAATATGCTGGTATAATAATATAAACTCCGGAATTATATAAAGATACAGTCGCGGAATGGCTCATAGAACTCCTACGTTTATCTGCATACCTAGTATAAGTGCGGATTCATTCGTATGCGGCTAAAACTTTGCGGACGGATCCTTGGAAAAAAATTTGTTTCTATTTATTCATTTTGGCTTTCTAACTAACTATTATTTTACTTTACCTAGTTTTTTGGCTTTTTATAAATACTTATTAAACATGTCAAGCAAAACTTTATAGTACCAACAAATTGAATTAATTAGATTCCGTATACCTAATTAAAATTAAAACAAAAATATTTTTGTGGATTAAAATAACATTTAATTTACGTATTCTAAAATTTGTGTTTATCCGATCAATCAATCAAGAAGAATCAATATTAATACATTCACAAGATGTATTGTTTTCAAAAGCTTTATCTTCCGTATTTATATTTTTTCCGAAATTTTGTTAAATCAAATTTAAAAAGAGTATTTTCACAACAACAAAAAATTCTTGTGTTGTACTTTCTACGTGCGTAGTTCTCCTAGTTATACATATCTCTGTGACATAACGAAAAAACTATTCTACTTCCTAAGAAAATAGTCGCTAACAGTGCCTTTGTTTGTGTATTTGTAATTAGATATTTACGTGTGAATGCATTATGTTCATTATAATCGTCTTTAAAAACAAATATATGATCCGTCTATTAAATTTCTACCAATCAGCATTAATGACAACAACAATTATTGTAGATATGTTTCACACATGGAACAATATACTTTTGTTGAAATTTTATAACATACTTCTGCTAAAATCTGACTCTCTGGTAAGATGATACGACTAAGATGTTCGCCGCAAAATTATTAAGAAGTAATAAAGTAAAGTAGGAGGAAAATATAATAAGGTCGGTCAAGTTAAAAAAAAAGGTTTTAACAAAATTTCATGTCCCTATTTCGGTTGAGGAATTCTCTTGCCTAGAGCAAATCCTGGCAGCAGCATCAGGTCATGCTTATCAGAAACATGCATTGTCATCAAGACTGTATATACAATTTTAACTCAATCGGAATTAGGGAAGTGGGTCAAATTTAACTTACAAGATTCCACCGTCACATACAAACATACATACAAGTCGAGTTAAATAAAAGCTTTTAGTAACACAAAATATTACCTAGAGAAATGTTTTTGAAATTATTCATGGCTCGGCTTCTTAAAATAACCAAACATAAGTGCTATGTTTGGTTATAACGTAATAATAAAATTATTTTTCTATTATTATCCTAGATATATTTCGAGGACTATAGCAAAGTAAGTCTATTATTACTTTTGTATGTCTTAAGTCTCCGCAAAGAAATGCCTAATTCTATAATTTAACTAAACAGCATTAAAAAAAACTTTTTCAAATTTACTTTTACTGTAAAACAATATTATTATGTATACAAATTAAATTACATCTTTATTGAGAGCCTTATATGTTCGAAATAAGAATATTTCAGCTTAAGTGATTTATTGAGCTAACCATTCAATATCGCCGGCATTATACGTTAAGTTCAGGTTCCGTAAGAGCTAATCAATATACTAGGTAAAGCGTGAGTAGGCTGTAATTATGATGTGCCTTTTCCTAAGCTGTACAGATAACTTCTATGCCTTACTGATATCCTAGTAGAGGTGCGGAAATTTCTGTATGCGGCTAAAATTTTGGCCCCAATTTATTTCTAGCCTCCCTCCTCTCGTTTAATTTTAAAACTTTACTTTGCTACAAAATTAATTTTATTATTAACAGTTTTCTAAATTTTAGTTTAATTGAAAAAAAACTTTAATAACAAATTGTTGAAAATTTCGTATAAAGTCATGTGGCTCGGAGCTTTCGCCAAAAAGACAATTTTTTACCTTTTGAGACACATAACACATGTCAATAAGATAAAGCAAGATAAAAATAACATAACACATGTCAATGTATGGTGCTGAAATCATCTTTTATCGGACTACAAGAGTATAGTAATAAAGTATGTATTTATTTATACTATATCATTCACATTTAAGGATAACACGTATTCTCACTTTTTTTTAAAAGCTTTTATTCAACTTGCAATGTATGTATGGATGTGAAGGTAGAAATTACAAGTTAAATTTGACGATTCCGCTGGATCCGATTGAGCTGAAATTTTATATATGATAGTTTTATAGGTGAAAGTGCTCGGCTGGGTCTTGCTTTTAAACTTTGATCTGCTTGCAAACGTTTTATTTTACTAAGGCATATTACATTTTCTAATACTATGTATTTTGTTACTTCATGTGCAATTACGTCTTACAGAATGTTGTAACAAAGGTAAAGCTCATTATACTAAGAATTCTTTATACACCACCAAGAATTCTAATAACTGATTTTCTAGTTTCTTCTCGAAGTTTCTATTCGCTTAATTGCTATTTAATTCATAGTTTGTAGTCGGGGAATATCGAGATAATGTATATTTCAATAATGTACCTATTATTTTCCTTCGCCTTACTTTTTTACTTTAAAAAGTAAAAAAGCCTTCAGCCGTGACCTCAGAGAAAGAAGGCTTTTTACGTCTGAATCTAATTCGCCGCATTTCACATACATGATGATACCCAGCTAACAGTAAAATGACAATTTGAATAGTTTATAAATAATGAATTTCTTATAATAGTGATATACCCCTTGCGTCGTTTCTTTGACATTATTCAGAATACTCTTGCTCTTTTTCATGAAAATGAAAATAATTTCTTGATATAAAATTTCATTATACACTAATTAGCAAGGGTCCCTGCAATAGGTGGTAACCGCTATTGTTGGGTGCCCCGCTCATCCACCAAGACAAGTAAATTTATCTTTTAATTTATTTTTAAATAGACATAAGTCTATTTACAAATGGACAATTAAAAGTAAAATTAAATTACATGTTTTTTTTTATTTCCTTTTAAATATATTCCAATACATACTTATGTGTATGTAAGAAATGCATTAATGTATGGAACACATACATATAAGTATGTGAATCGTCGATTTTTTTGTCTGTTTATATTAAAATTTATCAAATTATGTAGATAAGTCATTCATTCCTATTTCTTTCTGTCTTTGTCCTTAGGGTCTCTTTTGCTGTATAAATTATACCACAAATGACATTGATACACTAGGGGTTTAAAAATCGTAAATGGTGACATTAGATATTGAACACGCCCATCACTGGAGTGTAAATGAGACAAGCAATTTATATCTGACAAAACATTAATCATACCTATTTCGTTTTAGCCTGTTAGAAATTCAATAATATTCAGATATTTTAAAGGAGACAAGATATTTTACATGACAGTGATAGATAGACGGGGTGAACCTCTCGTTTTCAACAACGCCTAGACGATCCGCCTGTTGAATTTACACCAATCAGGGCGTAGTAACACATCCATACAAGTCTATTACATACACATACAAATCTATTACACACACTAACAAATTTGTGAGCGCGAAATTTGCTTGACAAAAGACATTGATATACCAGGGTATAAAAGATCGTGAGGAGACATTTGATATTGACCACGCCCAACACTTGACAATACTTTACCATACCCATCTCGTTTTAGCCTGTTAGAAATGCACTAATGTGTAGGTATTTGATAGAAGGCAAGATATTTTATATGAAAGTGATAGACGTAGTTTGTCTTTCGTCTTCAATAACGCCTAGACGATCCGCCCACTAAATTTACGCCAATCAGGGTGTAGCAACACACACATACAAGTCTATTACATATACATACAAATCTATTACACACACTAACAAATTTGTGAGCGCGAAATTTGCTTGACAAAAGACATTGATATACCAGGGTATAAAAGATCGTGAGGAGACATTTGATATTGACCACGCCCAACACTTGACCATACTTTACCATACCCATCTCGTTTTAGCCTGTTAGAAATATATAGGTATTTGAAAGGGTCCATGATATTTTAGATGAAAGTGATGGACGCAATGGACCTTTAGATAACGCCCAAATGATCCGCCTATTGAATTTAGACCAATCAGGCTGAAGTAGCACAAGCATACAAATTTATTTATCACACACACTAACAAATTTGTATGAGCGGGAAATTTTCCGACAGTTTGATAAAGGACATTTATACACCAGGGTATTAAAGATTGTGAGGAGCCACATAGATATTGGCCACGCCCATCCTATAAGTGGAACAAAGACAGGCAATTTCTGTTAAGCAGGCAATATTTGTCAATACTTTAACCATACCTATCTCGTTTTAGCCTGTCAGAAATGTACTAATGTGTGGGTATTTGAAAGGATCTTTGATATTTTACACAAAAGAGACAGACGCAGTGAGCCTTTCGTCTTTAAAAACGCCTACACGATCCTCCTATTAAATTTACACCAATCATGTTAAAGTAACAACACATACAAATCTATTACACACACTTTATCAAATTTGTAAGATTTACTTTAATAAGGTCCTGATACTCTAGTGACCGGGAAATTTGCCGACGGGTTTGTTGAGCGGTTGAAAGCCGTCGGTCGGCAAAATTTCTTTTTTTTATTTTTGGGTTATTTTAATGATAATTCTAATTTTTTAATAGCCAGGAAAAGGAAGAACATTTAAAATACGCTTAAGTTTATTCCGCAAATCTTTCAGTCTTTTTTAAATACTGGAAAAAAAACTATAAAAACCATAAAAACGTTTCAGAGAGCCTGTTATTTATTGCATATGAGTTTAATAAAAGAATAGATAAAATAAAATAAATAAATAACATTTCGAATGTGACCATGTTTAAATTTTTGCTGATATTATTTTTTAGTACATTATATATTTTGCGTCTAATTTATAGAATTCGGCGTTAGTTGGCGGAGACTCATAATACACAAAAGTAATGATTATATTACTTCACTATGATTAATAAAAAAAAAACCACGTCATGTTAAATATAGATAGGTACTTTCCATTGTCATGTGTGATATAAGTATGATTCTATAGTATAATATGATATAATATGATGTCATATATAATATGATATAAGTATTGATGATGCTGAACCAGCTATATGCTCAACGCTCATTACTCATCATCCTGCTGTCCTTATTCCACTCTAAGTGGGGTCGGCACAACATGTTATATAAACATTTTGTCACATGATTTGGCTTCATATTTTACGACAGGCCGCCTGACGTCAACTTACCTTAATCGTATTTTAAGACACCTCGTTAAGAAATAGGGTGGTCTATTTTCACTCATTACTATTAGACTTAAATAATTGTGCTGTTGTACTCGTATACACTTTTTATACACATTTTTTACTTTTCTCTGTCTCTGAGAAAAAGGCCCTCCAAACTCATTATTATTCACACTGATGAACTATGTATTTATTCTTTCTATCATATGAAATTCATTTCATTTCTATGAAATATTTTTCCATGTAAACACTTAAATTTAAATTCAAAATATAGTTTACTCAAATTCGCCTTTGCAAGAACTTTGAATCTTCAAATTACAATGAAGTTACCACTGAGCCGGAAAGGTTCTCTTACCGAGAAGAACCAGCAAGAGACGCAATGGTCTCTATTTTCAAAATTAATTATTCAAATAATATATTATTTTACGATAAATTAAAAAATACAATATAATCTAGAGCGTAGCTGGTTGCTACTTAAACCTTTCTTATCATTTACATATTCTACAATATATGAGCTTTGTTAATAAGTGTATTTTTAATTTTGTTTTTGAATTTGAATTGAAGCACATCCTTGAAATTACGCGCGCGTCAGGTTTTGTTTTGCTAAAACTCCAATTTTGATCTAAGATATATTATGGTGAAAAAGATTATCATTACGATATTAATTCATGCTTAACATAAGCATGAATTAATATCGTGGTCAAGTTGATAAAGTTGAATTATAATATCCGACTTAATTAGCTTTTAAATTATCGCATTATTTATTTAGAAGCTAGAAATCCTATATATAGTAGGCTTCCACTAAAAGACAGGATCAATAGAATTGCGGATTTTTTATTTAACTTATAAACGAATTACTTACACTACATTGTATTTTATCTTTCGTCTATCTTAAAGATATTTGGTAGCGTATTTTCTCAGGTAGCTAGATTTGTCCGACATTTTTAAAAATTATACTCAGTTTAAACAGAATCTTGGTGGTTCGATGTCACAGATAGCATTGCCCTCTAGCTCCAGGGGTAGCAAGTTCTATTCCCACCGATGGTCAATCACTACATAGTATAAAACAAAGTAGCATTCTTTGTTTGTCCATATATCCCTATGTATGCTTAAGTCTTTAAAACTACGCAACAAATTTTAATGCGGTTTTTTTAATAGATAGAGTGATTCAAGAGAAAGGTTTATATGTATAATAACATTCAATATGGAGTAGAGAAATACTGTAATTTTTGAGGTTTCTAATGTCATGTCGTAAATAATTAATTTTTTTTCCGCTTACATTGCAAACGCAGGCTAAACCCTACGAGATTTATCAAAATAATGTACTAAGTATTTGTACACCTTGAAAAGGTCTACAGAAAAGTCCGCTATAGTATATGTCTATCTCTTATGGATAACCCACATTAGCATTTTTTGTCATTTACTTTTTACGAAAAATAATGCCTTATGTTCAAAGCAGTTTTTAAACAATACAGCATTAATCCTTATCCAATTAAGTACCTTAAATACATTGTTGATTTAATATAGATGAATATGGCCGTCTACAGCATGTAATTTATACTGCGTCCATCATATTATCAGTCTTTTGACAGCTCACGCTCATTAAGTTTTGTATTGCTTACGTACAAATATCATACAAATAATATTTGTACTTTATGGATGGGTACCGCCCACTTAGTGATGTCACACATAATGGGTTACTACGATTATGCCACAGATTAAAAATAATCGGTAGAAATCGATGTTACGAGTATTAAAAGACATTTAATAACATTATATAAAGTTTTACTTTCTTCTTAGTTAATACATGAATACAAATAAAACAATCAGGATATTTTAATTTATTTTATTAGCACGAGTCGTCGGAATGATAATCAACACTAGACTCCTCCGATGAGGAGTCTTCAGTAGCAGTTATTATTAGCTCTTGTGTAGATAATATATTATCAAACGCAATATCACGTTCCCAATCAGAGAATATTACTCTTTTAGTTCTTTCCACCACACTTGCCCAGTTCTCGGCCGTTACGTGGGTGCAAGCATTTTTTAGCAATTGCAACATTTTATTCGATGTGAATGGGGGGCTTGTATTGCATCTCGCAGCATGCCCTTTTACTTGTGCCCATATAAGTTCTATTGCGTTGTACTGGCAGTGGTATGGAGGAATCCGAAGAACAGTATGGCCATATTCTGCTGCCATTTCATTGATTACATAGCGTTTTGCTCTCTTTTTGGTTTTTAATATTTTTATTAATTCAACTTTTAACATTGAGTCGTATACATTTTCTCCATTGTCCCGAAGCCAATTAATTATTTCATGCTTTTTATTAGCCTGTGTTGGCATTTTGTCAATTTGACGGGAGTGGTAGGGCGCATTATCAATAAAAATTATTGATGGTTCTTCCAATGAAATGAGCATTTTTTTGAACCACTCTTCATACACATTTGCATTCATCTCTTCGTGGTAGTCATTTGATTTCTTCGATTTAAATGCCAACAGTGCGTCTTGTACAAATCCTTTTGCTGTACCTGCATGGCAAATGATTAGGCGCTCACCTTTTCCCATTGGTACTGAGGAAGTGGAATCAGCAGTATCATCAGTCCAGAAACGAGATAGTGTGTGGTTAGCGTTGAGCCATGTTTCATCCGTGAAAACAATATTTGCCCAATCTTGTATTTTCTTTGCCTCTCTTAAAAAATCACAACGTGCTATAGCTATATCTGTGCGTTCCATTGATAATTTTCTTTTATTTAACTTTTTATATGAAAAGCCAATTGTGTTCAAAACTTTGACCAAAGAAGATTTTTCACCATGAAATAGACCACTTCTTTTCAAAGAAACAATAAGTTTTCTCAAAGTTGGTATTTCTTTTCTCAAGTAGTAATCTAGTTTACGTAGGTTATCATTAATCGAATTACTTAGGTACGTAATTCGATTAATGATAGTAGGTACTATAATCGGAATGGTATCGCATACGAGAATCTTTAGGACATCACTATCGTCAATCTGTCAAAAGATGGTTAATATAATGGACAGTGTATAAGTAAACATTTTCGGAGATATTACAGATTTAAAATGCCGTGAGGAGGCCGCGCTTCACCCTATAGCACTTTGCATTTAGCAGCTATATGTCGTTCTTTCAAGAGATTGTTTAATGACAAGAAAGCTGTGAACGCTGTTTATAAAGACATTCTGTAATTAATTGTAAAAATAAAATACATAGGGAAAATGTAAAAGTAAATAAGTAAAAATGTACTATATGAATTTAGATATTCCAAAGATAGCAAGCAGGAAATCTTCTTGGTATAGGGAGAGGGAAATTGTTTTTCTCCAAATTTAACGCTTGCGGGCCATGGGCAGTAATCAAAACTACTGAATCGATTTTAATAATTTTTTTACACTAAGTGACATGGGCTATATATTTTATACCCGTGCGAAGCATGGGCAGGCCGCTAGTATTTTCTAAAAACAACTTGTTGATTCAATAATATAAAAAACATTGTCGCTGTCAATGTGATATTTATGCGTGTTTTTGGTTCCCTCGTGTATTCTAGACTAACGAATGCACGATCGCTGATGTTTTATTCACTTGTACCCAATACATTTTTCATTAGGTTGTCACACAGTCACTTGCCCAGTTTCGAGCGACTAATAGATTCTGATATCTAGATCGTGAGCTTAGCTAACGTGTCGTGTGCTGGGCTAATGGCGTGAGGTTTAATGAGATTAATAATGAATAATAATGAATTAATAAAGAAATAGATTACGCCATGGCCACAAAATTAACCCTGCGTTACAATATATAGGGGAAGGGAGGGCAGGATGGAAGACTTAACTTTATGATGTATAAAAAAATAAAACAACGAATTATACAGTTTTAATTTTGTTCAGTCTTATTCAGTCACCCTGAGGGCATGATGGAAAGCTTGTTCGGGCAAGATGGAATGTTCTGGAAAAAACTACATTTAACAGTTTACGCGCATAAAAATCTTTTCTGGATCTTCTGTATCGCTAGATAATTCATGTGCCCAACCAATAGGTACATATTTCACATTGCACCCAGTCTTCTGAGGATGGTTCACATAAAGTTCTTCGCATATTATACTGAACAGATAATTTTGTGTAGAATGTTGTTAATTTTGTACAATATTCTTTTCTTTTCCTGTTTTTTAATGGTCCGATTAACTATTATTGGTGGTATTATTATAATTATATATTGGTTTCATCTCATTTTAGATTTCAATAGCATTTTAGGACGAAAATTTGTTTTTTTTTTAGTTGACTTTAATTTTGGTGACTAAGGAATTTTAGTTTAAAAAATAATGTACGAAGTTGATGGATGATCCCGCTCTTGCGAACAACACTGGAACAAGTTTCAAACATACTTTCTTCAGTGTTTTCTTTCTACTTATCGTGAAAATTAAGTGGCTCTTCTTGTTCCTGCTTTTAATCATCGACACCAGTTAGTTCGTTAGTATTGTTAATTTCAACAGAATCATTGATAGCATCACATGATTTTCAATTACTGGATCATTATCATTATTTAAAGCAAGTCTTCAGTAACTGTAAGATCTTTATTTTTCTCTTTTCCATCTGTCACAGTGGTATTTTTTCACATTCTATAACTGCAGCGCTATTACCACAGAACCTCTATTATTTTTCCTTCCATACTTATTCGCCATCTAAAAACAATAAGAAGCAACAATATTAGTAACAAAAACTGCAATCAGAAATCAGATAAGGTGCGCGGGCAATTTTGAAACTCTTCCATCTTGCCCTAAAGTGCAGTTTTCCATCTTGCCCATATGCCCCTTTCCAGTTATAATATTAATACTTTAAAAATGCTTTATAATTTCTCTTATTTCAATATCAATTCTCACAATATATTCCTCAGAGATCCTTTATATAAATGCATAATAGTAATATTACTCACCTCGTTTAAATAATCCTATCACAAAAATCGAACAAATTCGTAATACTTTGCTGTGAAAACAAGAAGTGCGAATTAACTCCGTTAGGTGGCACGGGCCGAATTGAGCTCCCGTTCGTAAATGCAAGATGGTCCTCTGCATCCGTGTATGTGTGGTCTGGAGAGCTACGTTGGAAGGTTAGGTTTTGGTAGATAGTTTCCATCTTGCCTACTACTTCCATCTTGCCCGCCCTTACCTTATTAATTAACCAGTCGTCCATAACACGAGTATTAAATTATTTACTTTGAGGACAGACGACCGCGTGTGTAATTGTGCCATATATTTATTTATATTTAACTTAAGAAATTATACAATACAATACAGTAAACCTTCCACATTAATCTATCTATTAGTATATACCGGATCGAAATCTTTCATTTTTAAGATTTCATTGCGAACAGATTGACACACGGAGCAGAAATTTGTGTTGTAATAAGCATTGATAATCAAGATAAAATAGATCTTTCCAATAGTTGATTTAATCCGTAACGTTGTTTGGATTGTTTAATGTTTTTGTTAGCTTTCAAGTTTGTACTCGCTCTCTTGCCATTAAACCAGCCGACAAAGTTACGTATTTCCTTGCCTTATCATGAATATCTTATTGGGGATGAGAAAAATACAATAAAATAGGTGTGAATGTTGAAAGTGAAGTTGACCGGGTACGCGGACATTAAATATCGAACTTGTGTCGAAGAACAAACTTCAACTTTGTGAAGGACAATTGGGATTTGTACATAGACACAGTAGAACAATATTTTATCGCGAATGACATCAAACCGGCATTCAAAGTAGCTACGAGTACGATTTACCAATGTGGTATAATCATCATCTCCTACCCTTACCCCGCTCTAAGTGGGGTCGGCACAACATGTTATAAACTTGTTGTCACATGATTAGGCTACGTATTTTACGAACGGTCGCCTGCCTGATGTTAATTTACCTTATTCGTATTTTGCGACACCTTGGTAAGAAAGAGGGTGGTCTATTCTACTTAACCGAATACTCACGGTGGGCCAACTTACCTTAGTCGCTTTTTACGACACATCGGTAAGAAATTAGGGTGGTCTATTCTCCTTAGCCGGATACAACACGGCATTATAGTGCTATAGAATAAATCTGTTTGATACAGCCTTCGTATTGGATAAAATTATGTATAGCGAAAATTTAACGCACGCAATTATTATTATGGTTAACAAATAAGTAAACGTGACTCAATCTGTTTTGTCGTATTTTGTTATGGCAATAACGCATGCGTGTTGAATTCAGTCAATAGGGGTCAACATATGCTAGTCGTCTAAAGTAACATACACTACCGCTGGCAATCTCCGTCTAGGTCATGCTTTCCTAGTTGATGCGCGGATTTATCTGTTTACGTCAAATTATAAATAAGCTTATTTATCCAAGCATTATTATTTTGTTACCTCAAAAACAATAAATAATTTTGTATACATTATTAAATTTATAGCTATGGTGTTGTTCTCTTTGCATTTGAATATTTTAATTAATTTAATTCTTTTGTCTTTATCAATTTTGAATTTGTTTTTGCATAAATAATATACATTTATTGGTACATGAATAAAATAATATTGCTATAGTTGGTAATATTACATACTTTAATTTCGTAAAATATTTAAATTATGTACGCGTCCCTAATGCATGCCGTGGTAACCTTTAAAAATTAAAAGTACTTTTAAATAAGTTGTTTGTAGAAGTATTTTATAGTATTGGTAATGTAAGTCTTATTGGTTATTTTTAATATGATAAATACTAAATAAATAAATTCATTTAATGTATAATAAATAAAAATAACCTAAAATAACTAATTCATTAAAATAATTAATTAAGATAAAAAATATTAAGTTTTTTTTAAACTGATTTAAATAAAATCATAAAAACAGAGACATCAAAATAATTATCATCTACATTGTTTATCATGAAATTCACAAAGTGATACGTACTTTTTATAACACTGTTATGTATATAAATTACCAATTACTAATTCATTTGCTCCTACGTTTTACTCGTAACGTCTAGGACTATTGTGTCTCAGTTTACGTAAGGCAGAAAAGAAATTACAGTCAAGATTAACTTTATAGTAATACATATATACACCGTTTTGTATAGAATTTCTTCAAAAGTTGAAACTATACAATCTGAACTTCCTGGCTTGTAAAGCTTAAGCAAAGCAAAATAACTATTTAGTCATTTAATCAAATTTAACAAGTCCGATGGTTTGTCCAATTATCGCATTATCGAAATTTGTCAATAGTGGCACTAAAAATATTTTTTAAATTTACATTGCTGATAAAATATTTTTAGACAAGACTTACTAATATTTTAGTTATAAAAAAAATCGAATTATATATTTTATTATATTATTTTATATTTTTATTCGAAGTAAAAATCAGGCATTTCTGTATGAATGTTACCGGGGTATGTTAATCACGAGTAACAAATATCTTCTGCATTCTCCTACTCTCCTAGTAAAGGTGCGGGTAAAATCTGTTTGCGGATGAATTTATTCCGCCTGCCCCGCGTAGAAGAAGAATACGCGGTAGGGTATATATAATTCGTATATGTATGTATGTATAATCATCATCATCTCCTGCCCTTAATAATCCCACTCTATCTAAGTGGGGTCGGCACGACATGTTATAAACATGTTGTCACATGATTTAGTCATGTATTTTACGACCTGCCTTAAGTCAACTAATCTTAGTCGTATTTTACGACACCTCGGTAAGAAAGTGGGTGGTCTATTCTACTCGGCCGGATAACACACGACAGGTCAACTTACCTTAATCCCCTTTTACGAAACCTCGGTAAAAAATGAGGGTAGTCATTCTATTCAGCCGGATATCACACGGCGTAGATGAAGTATCTATCAATCGTTATTAATAAATATTCTTATGCTTTTTTTTAAATTTAATTATTAATAATTCTATAGTTTGTGCTTATAGGCTTATTTATCGTATGTACATGCCTGTAAATAGTATTTATAGTGTGCTATTATTATTTCACATGTATATCTTTAATTATAACTAGCCTTTGTATAAATGTTGACTTGACAAATAATATAAAATAAAACTTATTCATAAATATGATATAAAATGAAAATATTTAAATATTTAGTAAAAGTTAAAATATTCTAAAGAAACAGAAAAATATGTTTTAATACTTCGTAACTTCTGTATATGACATTTTATAGGTATTTAAAGTCAAAAATCTCTTTAATTCGATATTTATCCTGTACAGAAAACCTCTATAGTAAAATGTAGTTTATATAATAAAAGTTGAAACTTTAATGTAATAAGCTACTGAAATAGAATTCAGTAGATAAGTATTAAAGGATATATAATATAGCACAGCATTTAATATGATATATATTAATTAAGTATCTGGTTGACCGAGCCTTGCTAAATCTTTTTTTTAACTTTTTCGAGCTTTTAAAATCCCAAACACAGGGATAGAAACGATTTTTTTTTTCATAAAACCTACCTAGATTGATTCATCTCCGCCATAACCCCTTACATGCTGAATTTCAGGAAAATCGTTGGAGCCATTTCTGAGATTCCGAAAATATAATATATACAAGATTTACTCAATTAAATATTAAAGATAACGAATGTGTATTTGAGCGCTAATTCAGAATTATTTTTATCAAATCGCATACTAGATGATGTGCTTTCAATATGTAATTCTGTACCCTAGCTGGTTTAAGACTACTTCTACAATTTCATGTTTGCCTAGTATAGGTGCGGTTTTATCTGCTTGCGGCTAAAATTTTGTTGACGTTGTTGGGTTGGTTGGTAGTAAAGTGGTGGTGGGTGGTGAATTTCGTTCAGTTTTTGCAAAGTTTTATTTATTTGGTTGTAAGAAAGTAATTAATTAAATTTAATTTCCATAGCAATTGATTAAATTTTACATATCACGTAATATTTTTTAAATTTATGAACCAAAAATAATAATAGATTAATTATAATTACTGATTTCGTTCAATAATTTATATGATACACATAAATTAGTTTTGTTATAAATGATATAAACAGTCATGAAGTAAAAATGTAGACTCTAAAAAGTTGTTTATATTTATTACACGCGCGCGATAACTTAACTAAGACCTAAATGAAATTTGGTGACGTCAAATAGATGTGCAATTAGAAAAAAATGGTGCAATCAATGGCACAATGGCGTATGGGTATGGGTACAATGGCGGATATAATAATACATACTTACGAGGTGAAATTTTAATAGGGGAATTATCATAAAATCGTTATAGTAAAAAGCAATCTACCATCGCTAAGTCCATACCCAATACTTATCCTTACTTCCTTACTAATATTATAAATGTGAAAGTCTGTCTGTCTGTCTGTTACGTTTTCACGGCCAATCCGCTGAACCAATATCGATGAAATTTGGCATAAATATTCCTTATATACCGGGGTAACATATAGGCTATATAAATGAATTAAATTCAGGAGGAATTAAATAGGATGACATTCAAAACGCCATCTATAATAAACCTATGAAACTAATTTTTATTTACGATGTGTCAAAATCAAGTCAAATCTGTATATACAGAAGATTCCAAGTTTTTCGGCTTACGTCAAAAGAGTTATCTTTAAGGAGTATTCATATTTTATTTTATTTTTATTCGTTTACTGGACAAATTTAACTGAGCAAATTTAACATGGATGATTGGATTGGATGGAATGGATTATTAATATAAGTATTACGGGTAATTTAGTAAAATAAATAAACTAATAATATTATAAATGCGAAAGTCTGTATGTAACGTTTTCATGGCCAATTTGCTGAACCAATATAGATGAAATTTGGTAAAATTAATGTTAATATACCGGGGTAACATATAAAAATCTTCAATAAAGTTATTATTATTAATTTTTTAAATATTTCGGTTTTTGTTTATTTAATAAACCGGAGAAAAATATTTAATAAAAAGGAGTCCGCCACAATTTTATACATCTTTTGGCCCAGTATTTACACATATAATTTTTGTGTGTTTAAGTCGAAAAATATTTGTTATCTTAGTATCAATTATTATTGTTTTTAATATTTATTTATTATAGTATTTATTTTTTATTTATTTAATATTTATTTACATTAAAACAATTTGACAGTTGATTCTTTACCTATAATTTTATTATCAACCTTTGATAATGTTATTATGAAAGATTACAATGTACATGATGAATGAAAATTATAATTAAATAAGTTTTCTAACACGTTTCCAAAGCTTATAATATTTAGAAAGATATTTAATACCAGAAAAAAAATATGATTTTTTCATGTATATAAAGTTTTGTACTCCTTTTACTGCGCTATTTTAATATATATTTCATGTAAGTGCGGGTTGTTTACTAAAATTATCATGTTAAGCTCTTGATCAAACGATAAATCTCTCTGATTCTTCCCGGATCGATCTGATTTTTGTGATGGAGATATTTGAAGGTTTGGATGGTGACAGAAGCTACTCCTAATTTCAAGACTACAGGCCACGCGAACGAAGTTGCGCGGATAAAAGCTAATACTTTATAAATGCTAAAGTCTGCTTGTCTACCTTTTCACGGCTACTCTACCGAACGAATATTGACGAAATTTAGTACGATTTTAACGGGCTAAAAAATGGGATAAGAAATGCATCTTTTCTTTCGGAAACATGAACTTTAGACATCGTATATAATTGAGGGTATAATAAAATATAAATTGGCGTAAACAAAATCGCGGTACAATGTATTTGTTACAAATATTATAAAAAAAACATATTTAGCATGCATACTAAAGTAATAAAACACACATTCATTCATTAAAACACGCTAGACAGACTGTTCTAGTGAACGTTACGGGTGGCTATACCTCTTTGTCTTTCTGTTGTCCTAGTGATTGTGCGGATATTTCAGCTTGCGGATAAAATAATTCCGCAAACTGTTTCAGGTTAGTAACCCTACTCTCCCTATATTTCATTAAAATGCTATGCGAGGCTATATCTCTTTATCTCTCTGATGTCCTAGTAATCGTGCGGATATTTCAGTTTGCGGATAAAATTAATTATTCTGCAAACTGTTCCAGGTTAGAAAAATCTTAAAAACCTTCCATGTCACTATTAATTAATATTATTTTGCATTTTTCAGTTACTGAAATTTTTTACAAGACAAAGTCAATCTTGTGACATAACCTATTATTTATTAATAAATAAAAACGTGGGCGTGTTCGCATCATTCGCTCTTTCGCTCATTATAATTATGATGATGATATTAAAACAGATCTTAAAATACAGTTATTGGATTTAATAGAATATTTTATAGTATAGGATATGAGTCAAAGAAGAAACATATTGTTTCTACCTATGTATTATTTGTATAAACAGATAAATTATTAAAACAAAAGTATTAATCAAGTTATTTTGCTATAAGCCGCGATGAAATCATTCATTGAGGATTATAGCAAAATAACTTTATTAATAACTTTTGTATTATGGATCTCCACAAAGTAACGCCTAATTCTATAAATTAGATAAATTATTATTAAAGTAGTAGTCATAATTTGTATTAGATTTTGAAAAAGATCAATTAAGTAATTGCTGCAAGAATTATTTATATGCATAAAATCAGATTTATATTTTAACTTTTAATTAAAAGGCCCTTTAATATAATGTAATAGGCTCAATTCAATTTCGGTTCTTATTAAACTGTCCGAAATTATTAGTAATATCATTTTGGTATAGGATTGGTTGCAAATTTAAGAATTGTTGTGAGAACAAAATACCGTGAGGAGTAATACACATCTGTAGAAAATAACTGGGACATTTGTAACCTACGGATAGTACGGGCGGGGACAGAAGCCTCACCGTGTGCTTGACGTAAATTTTACGGCAATGTCACTTGAATTCTTGAATTCTTAGTAATATAAAGGATGAGCGAGCATAGGTATAGGTCATTATTTCAGCTTCAAAATAAAATAAAAACCCATTACATTTAAAACTGGCAAGAAGATATTATATTTTAGACTTATCCATCAGTAGTGTAAAAAGTAAGGAAACTTTAACAACGATAAACTTTTTTATTTACTTTCGTGTGAGTTGGTTGGTAAGTTGTAAAGCGACGGGTGCTACGAATTTTCCGTAGACTGCTACGACTCCGTAGTATTTGTATTCTGCTTACGCGGCAAACTGTAATAGACAATTAATTGTTTGTCCTTTCAATGAATCCATACTAATATTATGAATGCAAAAGATATCTTTATGTCCTAAGTGTTGTTAAATACATCTTGTAATGTCAACAACAATAAATATTCTATAATGTCTACTAACAATTCTGTCGCGGGGTCGCTATTTGAAAACCCTAACGTTCAAATTTCCTAAACTATGTGCTACGCATATCGAAGCAAGAGATATATATATATACAGAATATTTGGGTACTCCACGGATCTCCTTATTTCTTATTTAATCACTTAAAAAAAAATATATATATATATATATATATATATATATATATATATATATGTCGCATCCTGGCAACCAACATTCCATCATTAAAAATATATTGAAAATACATTGAAAATAGAAGGCGCAGCCATAGATAATACACTATATAGGATATAGATGTGCAACTCTGTCATTTTTTTGAAGTAATGATAAGGGACTGTTTTCGCTGATCTGGCAGAGATGTCGCTGTAACGTTATCATAATAATCCACTAGATGGCGCTGTAATGCATTCATATAGTGACCCTTATATAAAAATAGTATTTACAAAAAAATAGTTTGGCGCTATACCACTTCAATTTGAACGGACTTGGCATCTCCAAATTCCAGTTCAAATCAAAGAGTAGCACCAAACTATTATTCTAAATAAGGGTAATGAATAAAAGATTAAAGCTATGTAATATTTAATAATTTTTATTTTTTACATCTTTTTAAATAGTATGTCAATTCAGGAAACACTTGAAAAATACTTTTAAAACATTAAAAAAAATATCAAGCGTATACAAATAACAAATGTTCATCAGTTTACACGTTTATTTGTTGAAAACAACTAACTTTGCATACGTACTACACTCTGTAATTAGTTTTCATAATCATAATCTTCATTTGCTGTAAACCTGAAATCACACATTTGAATTTTTGTAGCTATAGTCTAAATCAGACCAAATATTTCAAATGTATACCAAAATAATGTAACCGAAAGTGTTAAAATATAATATTTATTACGAATAACCACATATTTTTTTCTAAAAAACAAAGTTGCGGGTGCTCGTAAAATAACTAACATGCAACAAATTGTTTAAAACCCTACTTAGAATGGGTTAAGGAGGAGCAAACTTGTTCCTATTTTATTCTTAGTATATTACTTTTTGAATCGTGTAAATATTATTTCTCGTTTGGTTTTAATTGCATAAGAATGTACATAAATAAAATTAAAAAAATTCGGCTGGTTATTCTCGTGTAGGCATTTCCTTTTCGCTCGGCACTAAAAGGGTTAAAAATTAAATTTCTGCAGTAAAAATTTCTATTGTTAGGAAAAGGTACTAAATGGTTTCAAAAACATTATAGTAGTTACTTACCAACGTTTTCACATCCAAAATAACACATAAAATAATTTTTGGACGGCATAATTTCCAATATCGACCTTTAAATAAGCAGTGATGCGTTTTTGGCAGAAAAATTTGAAAATTTATGACAGATACTTATATAATATATTACAGTGTATCATTTGCGACATCTAGTGACTAATGATATAAAACTAATTTTTGTTGTCCAATACTTGCAATGAGATGACGCTCTCGGCGACCTAAAGAGTGCTTCTTAGAGAGTTTCACCCCCCTGGGCACAGCGGTGACAGAATGCAGACGGCGCATGTGAGAGATGAAGACAGATGCTTGTCATGGCGCAGTTGTGAAAATTGTTAAGAAGAATATAAAGTTGAAGATAAGCGTTGTACTTTTCGATATGCACGATACCCTTATTACGCCCACCAATGTCTAAGAATAATGCCCAAGATACTGATGAGTCTACATCAGTCGTGGGATTCAATCGTGCAAATGGATGGATAGTATGAAGGGACTATGATGACTCACAATGGCGGATACTATAAGAGTTACGAAATAAAACAATTCAAACACCAAAAACAAAAAGAAAAAAAAAATCCAAGTGAAACGAATAATATCAATCGGCCGAAGTTTAAACCCGATAAATGATGATTTTACGTAAAATTGTGGTGTACTACTACTGACTTATACTTGGACGGAAAAACAAAAGAAGATACATTTTCTGGAAATTTCTGCGGCTGCACTTATTAATTTAAGCAATGATAGATCAATGGATGATTAAAAATCATTCTGTATATGCCTGTTTTCGTGTTACGTATTTGTTGAATTGTTGGAAGAATTTAAATATAGTGCAAATAGCAGCATAAACGGTGATTACGCATTTGGTACAAAATTGATATATGACTGCAATGGCTTGCATTCACACCGGAGATATCTTCGCGTCAAAAGCTGCACCAGGAACTACAAGTATACTCCTATTTGAAACGAAAGTTATTTATAGAGGATCGCAGATTCAACGCGATCCCAATTCAAGCGTCTTAGTTGCGATCAGCAGTGCGCAGAAAAATGGAGTGTCGCAAACGGATTTTGGAACCAAAAGACTGTTGTCTGTGGTACTGTGGTAAGCTCTGGACAACGACGACAAGCAGATTACAAATTATTTGTATGCTACAAGTATAGCAAGCCAGGCCACGTCGCGAGTTGCTGCATGGCCAATGGACCTGCTCTTTGAGGTACCAGTACAGCAACGTGTAGACTGTACACCAATGTTTGGTCCAACCGCCATCAGGAGCTTTCACAATTTGGTAGGTGTTATTACTTTGATTTGTTTCTGGGCCTGGATGTTCTCTCATAAAAGAGACTATAGCTAAAAAATTTAGTTTGGAAATAATTGATAATGTTGTCATTAATAGGGATGGCTAACAAGAATGTTTATAGTATCTTTCAAATAATTGTCAAGTAAAAGTAATCGGTTTTGCAACTGAAATTATAAGAAGAGGGTGAACTGTTCACCTTTTGCCAATCCAGCTCTTTTAGTCAAAAACATAATGTGTCTTATTGTTTTACAAAAATCCCTGAGAGTCAAGTACCTATTGATAATGACAAGATTTGTGTTAACGTAATTTGTGTTGATGTTTATACAGACGGGTTCTTGGTTCGGTGGGTCGGTAACTGTACCAGAGTATCGTCTGTAGCCCAGTAGAAATCGGCATCTGCTCAGGGTGGTCCGTGGGTACGCAGTGAGCGATAGCTCTGGGGGTCGATGACACCAGGGTATCGTCTGTAGCCCGGTAGAAATCGGTATCTGCTCTGAGTAGTCCGTGGGTACGCAGGGAGCGATAGCTCTGGGTGGTATAGTCGGGTCTAGCTGTGTAGCGATGGCCGTGAGTCATGTGGACTCGTTATCCCTGAGGGAAGACCCTTCTGCTGAGACAGAAGCGGTAGACCACGAACAAGATACCTGGGTTGTTTTTGAAGTAAATTCTGATAGGTTTTCTGTTTATTTTTGTAATGTCATGGTGAGTGTCAGTCAATGGTACTCTGCCTCAGTACTTTTCGTATGCATTATGGGTTTGCATGGCCTTATATTTTATTTGTTGGGTTTCATAGTTCAATAATCAACTTATGACGAGATATAATTTTCCTTGTTTTGTTCGTTTATTAAAAAGATCTAGACCTCAATGACCCAGATGTTGTAGGATTGGCCGAACGGAATTTCTGGGTTCGTTTGTTTGTTACAGATCAACACACGGGGACGTGTGTCTCGCAGGATGGCCGTGTCGCATCCTGGCAACCAACATTCCATCATTAAAAATATATTGAAAATACATTGAAAATAGAAGGCGCAGCGGTGACAGAATGCAGACGGCGCATGTGAGAGATGAAGACAGATGCTTGTCATGGCGCAGTTGTGAAAATTGTTAAGAAGAATATAAAGTTGAAGATAAGCGTTGTACTTTTCGATATGCACGATACCCTTATTACGCCCACCAATGTCTAAGAATAATGCCCAAGATACTGATGAGTCTACATATATATATATATGCTATGCTTATATATCAATATAAGCATAGCACACTTTATTGCTCGCTGAGAGACGGTGCTAAGTACGTTTCATTGGTTATTGATGTATATACCGGACATATTTCTTTATAAATGTATTGTTAAAATTAGTTTAAAAAGTATATGTATATGATTTCTAGTTGGTAAGCCTTATAAATAAATAAATAAAGAATTCTAGATGACGCACGCGTGCGGTTAAAGTTTTTGTATTAAACAGTCGTAATTCCATAAATATAGCATCGCTGTCATTATTCAAATATGTTGGGACTTCGAGAAGTAATCTCGCTGTACTAAATTGTAACGGGAGTAATAATGGGGATAAGATGGGAGTGGTGCGGAGAGGTGACGTGAGGTGCGGAGAGGTGAGGTGAGGTGCGGAGAGGTGCGGAGCGGAGCGGAGAGGTGCGGAGCGGAGCGGAGAGGTGCGGAGAGGCGCTATTAGCATTTTTAAATAAATGTTCATAGCGCGGAGGTTTTATGTTGTCAAAAAAAGAAAAAGAAATTAAATTAATTTTGACAAATGAAAAAACGATTCTTATTTCTATCGTAAAAAAATAATGAAAATATCGTATTTAATATTCAGAAGTCGGATATACTCACCTCACAAAATGAGGAGAACCAAAAAAAGTATTTAGAGTTGGTGGAAGGTCGAAGTAAGAGGGGCGAGCAAAAATAGGTCAAGTAAGTGAAAGTGAAGATGATTATACTAGTAACCAAACGCTGGGAGAAGCTACAGTTGATGGGATGGGATAAAATAAATAAAGGAAGCGATTAAAAGTTAAATATGAGAACGGCACTCGAATGAAAAGCAAGCAAATTTCAAGATGCTGTAAAATGAATACCTGATTTTGATCACGAGAATAAAGATTTAATTGTAAAAAGTTGGATTTGGAAAATTGAAGATCTAGGTGAAATTTATTATAGGCGAACGCACGCACATTTCAATGCACGAGTCTAGATGACTTATACGAAGGGTTTTTATCCGCTTTTGATACATTTCAATTGAGACCTTCTAATGTACAGATGGTCAAACCGTATAATGGGTCACGTACAGCTAGCACATCAAGGGGAATAATTCATTATCGTAAGTCACCCATTTGTATGTTGGCATGTTGCATTTAATTGTTCTAAGCTTGAGATTCGAAAATGTTATCAATGTGGCGAATCGTTCACGTTGCAACCAATTGCAAACAGAATTCATATGATAACACTACAAAGAAAGTACAAATTTTCTCAAGTTTGAACGACGCTTATAAGAAAATTGCGAAAATTAGTAAGTTTCACATGACGGTATATTTAGGTACCGGAATTGAAATGAATGTCATAGCAGAACTTCAATTAAACCATCATCGTTCACACTGCAAGGTTTAACCGATACTGCCGGGAAAGGGACGGGCCAGGTTCAATACGACGTTTGTGTGGACGATGTTTAAATGAAAACGACTGCTTTAGCTACCGATATTGATTTACTAATGTAATGTAATGTACTAATAACCTAAACTTTCCGGAGGAATTGCACTACCTTTTAGTAAAAACCGTACAAAAATCCATTCAGTAGATTTTGAGAAAGTTGATTACATGCGGACAGACAGATTTGGAGACTTTGTTTTATAATATGTATAGATAATGTGATGATGAGCATTTCTAAGAAAAGCGCCACGTTGCGCATGGTGAGTCAAGATTGTATTATTTCAATTGATACTTTTGTATGGTTGCGATGTGCGGTTGCTATGGAAAAACTAGAAATCATTATTGGAAAGATAAACGATAAAACGAAATGAAGAGGATGGTAAAGAAAGGCGGCATATTGCGGATAAATGCAGGTCGCAGATGATTTAAATTTCAAGCGTGAGGCTTAACAGTATGTGTACACCGCCAGTGACGGCCAGATCATTGTGCACCGTGATGGAGGTTACTGAGGAGGGGCAAGACAGTCACCGGAGTAGGGCGCTGTGAACCAGTCTTGAGGTGAGTGGACAAAAGGAGTTCTAATGAGGAGACGGAAGAAAGAGAACATTTTGGAAAGTGAAGTATAAGAGATATGACGTTTGCTATGATCGACGCTGGAGCCGTGGACGATAATGATATTGTTATGCATTGTGGTTGCTGAGTGATGTTATAATTTGCCGCTAGGGCAGTAGAATTGTCGTGTTACGCCTTTTCGGATCGCCATTCTTCGCCTAGACAAATGTTCTATTTTGAGACGTATGTTATTATGTGACGTATGTTTTGTTTATGATTTTATGTCTTTGTGGACTTATAATGGAAAATTATGTAAAGAGCGTCATGGCCGTTATGTTTTAGGGGTCTGAGGGGGTTGACGTTCCTTATGTGCATGATGGTTTTAGGTTGTTCTTGTCTTGTTAGAGCTGTGATGTTTTATTGTATTGGCTAGGTAGATCCGTGTGCACCCACATTTTAGTTATTACAATTGCAGAATGCATGTTTATTATTATTTTTGAGAAGATCCACTATTGAGTATCTGGCCAATTAATGTCGATGAACACATTTATTAGCAATACGGTTAACATTACTTATTTGAAAAGTCAGGATATCAAAAGTAAAAATAACAGAGCTGTTGACAGAAGTGTTACTTCCGATTGTTAGAAATTCGATTTACTACTAGCAATCACCAGCGATTCCGCTCGCTTGGAAAAATTAAAACCTTAATATAGTATTTTGATAACCATAAAAATGGTAACGTGTGTTAACCTTAAAAGCTAGACGTATGCTGTTGCGGACTTTTATATAAAACTTTTAGAGGGAAATCATTTTGTAATACTTGATTTTCATAATAACTTACACCGTTACTTAGAGCACAAAGGGAAGCCTAAAATTTTGATATTTTCGTAATACTTTTTATTGCTGCTCCTCTCTTATTAATTTAAGCGTGATTTTATAGAGTTTATAGCCTTCGTCGATAAATGGACTATCTTACAGTCAAAGAATTTTTTAAATCGGTCCAGTAGTTCCTGAGATTAGCGCGTTCAAACAATCAAAGAAACAAACTCTTGAGCTTTATATTTGGGTATAGATAAGAGAATAAGTGCTATGCTCGTAATATTTAATAATTATAGAGAACTCAAGGGGCTGCTTTATCGGAAATTCCTGAGGCGAGATAAATTTGACGTTCCGGTATTAACGAGGTGTAATCCCTAGCATTAATTATACGATGACATACGACGTATAGGTTTTATTGCAACGAGGATAAAAAAGGTTAACTGAGGTCGTCGCAGCAGATTCCTGGGCAGCAGAGATCTAATCTTAGTGCACTGTCTGTATGTAGCTTAAATAGTAGCGATGGTGATGATGTGATCAAAAGATATGACTTGATTGACTTTATAGAAAGCTAATACCTTTCTCTGTGCCAATTGCGGCGCAATTGTTACAGGATGGCCGACTGTAACGGGAGTAATAATGGGGATAAGATGGGAGTGGTGCGGAGAGGTGACGTGAGGTGCGGAGAGGTGAGGTGAGGTGCGGAGAGGTGCGGAGCGGAGCGGAGAGGTGCGGAGCGGAGCGGAGAGGTGCGGAGAGGCGCTATTAGCATTTTTAAATAAATGTTCATAGCGCGGAGGTTTTATGTTGTCAAAAAAAGAAAAAGAAATTAAATTAATTTTGACAAATGAAAAAACGATTCTTATTTCTATCGTAAAAAAATAATGAAAATATCGTATTTAATAAAATATTATGAGCAACATTATGAGACTTATAATCAATAATAAACTATTAAATGTTAAGATAATTTGGTTGGCTAGTTAGTTACCAGAAACCGAGAATTTCAGACTATAAGATGTAGTGATAATGATTCTTCTTAAGTATCCCACACATTCATTAATTTCTTATTTTCGACAGAAAATTATTAGACGTAGAATGAACATGTACGGGAAATCTATAACGGGCTGTGATGTCCTGGTGTCAAATATTTTTTCCGTAGAGCGTGGGAGTATTTTATGAATAAAAAAACGTTTGTTAATAAAATAAGGTACAAAAATAAAACCAATTTCAAATAATTAATACAAACATTGTTAGATTTGTAGGTGGGCTTTCTCTATTATTCTGGGCTATCGAATGCACGGTCGCATCAAGTGACCTTTTTATTTACTTATACCCTATACGCTTTTCAGTAAGTAGGTTGTCCCAGATTCAGTCTTTTGGCGAGAGTCGAGCGACTGGTTCGAGCGGTTATCAAAATACTATATACTACGGTTTTAATCTTTCCGCGCAGGTGGAACCGCTGACGATTGCTAGTGCAGTATAAGTGGTTCTTATTTAAATTACGTCTCGAACTTAAAAACAAAATCAATGATTTTGATAGGATTTTGAACAAATCGTAATAAATAATTGAATGATTCGAATTTAAGTAACAATTTACCAAGTTTAACACATAGAGTAGCAAGCATAACGCTTCGAATTTTTCGTTCCCATTGAAATTTGAGAGCAAAAAGTATATAACAATATTTCTATACTGAATTTGTTATAGTGTAAAAAATACCCATTTAGAGTTAATACATAAATAAATTTTTTAAATTAAAAATTTTAAAATTTGCATCAAAAATTTAACTAGCCTAAAAATTTAAATTAAGCCCAATGGCGCAGATGGGTATATCTGCGCCATTGGGCTTAATTTAAAGATAAGTAAGAAAACTGTCATCGACCGTTAAAAATTGCTCCGATCGCCACTATACACTACAGGACCATCCGCTAGGTCATTCTAAAGATTTTCTGATTTTGGAGTCTATATAAGACTTACAGACAAACATTCATTTGTATATATTAATATTTTTTGTAATGATTGGCTGGCCACCTGGTAGACTTTTAGGGTGGTTGTACAATCTCTGCCAGACACACGGAGACATGCCGAGTACGAGAATGTGCAAGGTAGCTTTTGCGTCGCCTGTCTCGTTTGTCTCGGGGTACCATACGATCTAGCTTCCGTGCAGATTTTTGCCAGTCAAGGCTCTCACGCCACTTCGCACAATCGTCGAGCTTATCGTTGCTTACTCTCGAGAGTGTACATGGATGGTTACTACGAGCTTACATGTCACGGCCGAAGCATTTCGGACGAGACATAGCGAGCGCTATCGTGCGAGAGTGTACAGCCGCCATTACAGTAGGTTGAGGTAAAGTCACATTGTGTTTACGTCAGCCCCTCCCATAATGAAAATAGGTGCTGAAAGAGAAAATAATACTGCGTCTACGTGATGTGAAAAAGCAAGATAGCAAAGCAGAGCCTGTGTGAGTAAATCTTATCATTGAGGTACCGAAGTAAGATCCTTCAGCAGTACCATCTTCAATTTATGTATTCCTGGTACTTTTGCGCGTTTATATCAACCTTGCGTCAAAATTTATCCGCAGCTGGAATTTACATATATGATGAATGAAGAAGACTTTGTTTGAAGATTTGTTTATTAGTTGATAAAACAATCTTCGATTTTTTTATTTTATGCAGTTACTTAATAAACAATATATTTGTTAATAATAATAATTTAGTAATATTAAACCATATAATTTTAACTATATCAAATAATAATTATTAATAGAATGTATAGTATGTAGTATTTTGAAAATTATGATACTATGGTAATCAAAATGGTATCAAAAATGTAATAAAAATAAGATTTATTTGTAAATATTTAATTACAATACTTGTTCTTTAAATAAACTTTAACATATTTGTTCTAACTTTGTACCGCATTGAATAAGTAAGCACTTTATATTCCAAAGTTAATGCTCCTTGCTTGATTTCCAAATGCAGGGTGCGTTTGACAAGTACTGTCATCATGTATGGGAAAATAAAATTGTTGTTTTTACTATTTTTTTACAGTTCTTTCATTTTTTGTTACTTTTACAAATATTTCGAAACAATAACAAATAAATCGGTTCCACTGTACGCGAGTGTGGCAAGACTAACAAATTTCATTTCATTTTTATATATTACTAGGAGTCCCGCCCCAGCTTCGCACGGGTATAAAGCATATAGCCTATGTCACTCAGTGACAATCACAGTATTTCTCTACTCCATATTGAATTTTATTATACATATAAACCTTCCTCTTCAATCACTCTATATATTTAAAAAAAACCGCATCAAAATCTGTTGCGTAGTTTTAAAGATTTAAGCAAACATAGAGATATAAGAACAGACAGAGAAAGCGACTTTGTTTTATACTATGTGGTAACGTTTATAGCTACTACTATTTTGATAATTGTCAAATTTTTACCATACTTACCCAAAGACTCAATTACGTTTAGCTGTCATTTATGTTTTGTTTTCCATGTCATAGTCGTTTTTGTTGTACCACGTTTTATAGTGACTTGACGGGATAAAATAAATGCGGTCGAACGGGATAAAAATGCCTATGTCCGTCTCCTGGTTCTAAGCAACCTCTCCACCAATTTTCAGCCGAATTTGTTCATCCGTTCTTGAGTTATAAATAGTGTAACTAAGACCAACTTTCTTTTATATATATAGATAGATATTGGCAATTTTTATATGTATTGTTACTGATTTAAATCATTATTGTGATTTTCTGCTTATTTTCAGAAAGTCCAATGTTTCTACTGCTAGCTACCCTCTTCATACCTAACGTATCAGTACATCCAACTTTGGACGAAATTCAAGACGTTCTTGTTTTAGCTGGCAAACACATTTCTGGATTATCAAAAGGAGTTGCTCAGTGGACAGGAGGAAAAATTCAGAAGGTAAATAAAATAATATACCCAATAAAGTTGATATTGTATATTATTTGTAACAAATTATATGGTGAAATTAAGCGTCCTTACCAAATGGGTTAATCTGAATATACTTAATCCAAACTTATATTTTAGAACGCTTAAAAGTAAAACGTGTAAAACTATTTTATAATAGTTACTTAAAGCCAGAACAGTGCTGATTGCTAAAAAGTTGAATAAAACTATAACAGAACATAAGATTTGTTAAATTTAAATATTTAAAAACATTATATTTTCACATATTTATCTAGGTGCTATAATTTAAATCCAGGATGGATTTATATTTCTGCGTGCGGTAAAATATTGTTTTGTATATTACATTCATATTTACAGTTTGTTTATTGTCTAGACAGATTACTAACTTACGAGTATAAGGTGATGACTAAATTAATTTTAGCCCGCAGATCAAATAAAAGATTCAGCTCAGGTTGGTGTGACCAAGATTGGTATAATTTATCATTGTTTTAAGCGTTACCTTTTCGTAAATAGCTTTAAAACATATATAACGACACATTATTAAAAACATTTCCTATCTAACTAATACAGATTACTTTCTTTCCGTTCTCTTCCAAACTGTGTTGTTTATTGTCGTTGTTGTCTATTCGCACCAAACACTCGTGATATTGACGGTGACTTGTCTGTAAACACACCTTTATCGCTGATGCCAAATGGTTTTTAAAATTTTGTTTGTACGCTTTATTAAACACTACTACATATAATGCACTTGATGTTTCCTTTGATTTATCCTATCGCTTATACGACACCAACATCTTGTTTTCCCATTGTTTTTTTTTTTAATTATTCGCCGGCTTTGCTTGCCCCGTCTGCATGCTTCCTTCCTGTAGGTGGGTTGGAAATCATTGGCAGGCCATCAATCGAACCAGCTGTTTGAAGTAGTTACGAAGCTTGATGGACAGGTTCATTCAATGAGTGTGCCTATGCATATGGCCCAAAAGTCGATCAAAATGGTGGATGCCGCAAAAATAAGAAGAAAGAAATATTATCGACTGGAATCGGAAGAGAAGCCTGTTTTCCCTTTTCAACAGAAGAATTTTTACAATCACGTAATGGAAAATAAAGAGATCATAAAAACATTGAATTTATTATCTACGTGTACATCAAATGTAAAATCGGTAATATTTTTCTAAATTTTAAAATATGAAAATCGCAATATCAAATTGTCAAAAATCAAAAAAAAAATTTTACAGGAATTAAATTCACTTGTTAAACGATGGCGGCCATATCATTATTTATGGAAATGTGAAAAAACCTTACGTCAATTGCTTGGTTGGAACCTAAATGATTTTGAACTCGCTTTAAAGAGGCATAGCGAATTAGAAGCAAAGCTTGCTACCGAACCTGACATACTAGTTATAGGCAACTGTCTGGCAGTGTCAACTGAAAAATTAAAATTGGGCCTACATACAGAACTTAAAAGTAAGATTATTGTAAATAATATTTTGTATAAATGAATATACTTTCATAAGGTTAGCGGTGACATATCGCACTGTTCTATAAATAGTATGTCTCTTAGAGTAAAATAAATATAGACGTAGACACTAATAGAAGAAAGAAAATAATAGAAAGAAGAATAGATGTGGATTTCTACATCTATATTTATTTTCACGAATTGTTTTTTTAATGTAATTAAGTAAATAGTATATGACTAATAGGACTGAAAGACTTACATTACTTTTGCTTAAAATACAATTATTTTAGATGGTACTTATAAAATAAGTCAAGCTATGCGTAAGAAATATAAACGTGAAATGGATTACGTTTATGCCATAATGAATGACTTGGAACGAAAACTGGAAAGGCCTGTACGTGACTTAGATGATGTCAGAACGGTTATGGAAACATTAAAAAAGATCAGAGAACAAGAAGTAGATATGGAATTAAAAATCGATCCAGTTGAAGTAAGTAAACTTAAGTAATATTATTAATGATTATATAATAGAATTTGTTAATTTGATATATCATAAAATTAATTACAATTTATTTATTTTCAGGAAGCATTTAACGTTATAACTCGATATGAACTCCCAGTTAGCAAAGAAGACATGGAGCAAGTTGATAACCTTCGTTATAGCTGGCAGCAATTACAAGCAAGTGCTCTCGCTTCCCACGTTCAGCTGCTTAAAATGCAACCCCAATTTGAAAATGATTTAGAAAATAATCTGGACAGGTTCCAGAAAGATAATACTGATTACTGCCATGAATATAGATACGCAGGTCCAATGCAACCAGGGCTGAGCCCAAGAGAGGCTTCAGATCGCTTAATATTATTTCAGGTATATTTCTTTAACAACTATAATTCGCAAAAAAACATCAAAACATTAAAAAAATTTAAAAAATATGTATCATGTTTTTTATAGAATCGTTTCGATGGAATGTGGCGTAAACTGCAAACATATCAAAATGGTGAAGAGTTATTTGGTTTACCACATACCGAGTACCCAGAATTAGCACAAATTAGAAAAGAACTAAATTTATTACAAAAGCTTTACAAGCTATATAACGATGTTATAGATAGAGTTAGTAGCTATTACGATATACCATGGGGAGAAGTTAATATAGAGGAGATCAACAATGAGCTCATGGAATTTCAGAATAGATGCAGAAAATTGCCTAAGGGGTGAGGCGACGTTAATTTGAATTTATTCAGCGACTAAACTATGCGACATACTACTATCTGCGACTAAATTGATGTAAACAATAAAATTAAACTAATTTTACAGGCTCAAAGAGTGGCCAGCTTTCTACGCTTTAAAAAAAACTATTGATGACTTCAATGATATGTGCCCACTGCTTGAGCTAATGGCTAACCGTGCAATGAAACCCCGGCATTGGCAGCGTATTATGGAGGTTACAAAGTACATTTTTGAATTAGACAATGATGATTTTTGTCTTAAAAATATATTGGAAGCACCACTATTACAACATAAAGAAGATATAGAGGTATGGTTGAAATAATTACCTACATATAAGTTTTGTCGCCATAAACAGTTATAAAATATATCAAACGAAAGATAGTACAAAGAAAAAAAGAATGACTACGCCACGGGTACTACTACTCAATGAATAATACTTAGTAGTATTATATTTTTTACTCACATAAATATAAAATTTATATCAATACTATATTATAATATTTTGGTTTTAATATATTTATCGCTTGGGCACATAGTACGAGCAATCATTGGGCGTCAGAGTCGGGGTTTCAGATGTTGCAGTGGTGGTCCACCACTGTGAAACGCAGCTTTGGTATTTACCCATTAGGTGGACAGACGATTTCAAAAGCAGGGAACTTCAAAGTGGCACGAAATCTTAAAACTTTTCTTAACTTTTTATTACATATGATTTGACTTACTTTCGCATGCTGAGAAATTAATCTTTGAAAAGTATACAGTGTAGTGCATTGAAATACGGGAAACATGATGTATCTTTCATTGAACCTAGTTTTTAAACTTCATTTTCATTATCTCCACATTCTCAGGAATCACCACGCCAATGTGAGTAAATCATATTGCGAATGTATTATATAATATAATATTATATTATATTATCTCGAATCTCTTAATTGAAGTCAATATACATATATAACTGATGTGTACAAGGGAAAATACGCTCAATATTGAATAAATGAGAATTGAACCCCGCTTACCCTTCGTCCCTTACCTGCTATTACTACTTACTACTACTGCACATGCTCCAAAATAACGATCAAAAAAGTTTATATTATAGAAGTCAAGCTATTGAGATATGTAGAAAGATAAGTATGTAATTTCAAATAAAAAAATATAACTTAAAGATGAACGACATTTTTTATCATGAATATAGTCTATACAGTCTATACAAAGACCAATCAGTTTTTACTTCAAATAACAGAAACTAGGGTGTTCTTAGTTCTTAGTATATTTTCTTATCTTAATATAATCGTATAAATAACAACACATTAGTTAACTGGCAAACATTCATAGCATATTACTTTTAAGATATTTTTGTTACAGTATTACGCATATTGATCTCATGTCTTAATGTTTTTACACGAAAATATATCGTTACAGACTTATAGGATACTGTGTCGATGATTATCTTTTATATACTCTAAAACTAAAATTTTTTCATTACAATAATAAATTACATGCTAAGCCTAATTTCATTTTTTTAAATTTATAAATTACAACTATGTGTGTACAAGGTTTTAACTGCGGAACTTTGAAATTGACTTTCCGTTACATGGACACAACCTATTTTATACTCGAATGTATAAACTAAACGGAGAGTTGTGAAAGCTCTAGACCAGGAATTTACAACGTGATGTGGGCGCGAGGGCGGAAAATCAATACTTAGTCTATCTCACTACCATCTCTCCTTTTTACTCTATTGATTTTCACGTTGGTTGTGAAGATTGTGATAATTGCACAGACGAGTTGGGTACCTCACAGAGATAACGTCACGTGTTTAAATTCGTTTTTTGTGATTTTAAAATTAACTTAACACTGATCTTTATCCGTTCTCCAGTGTTAAAATCGATAGTGCGCGTGTGTCTGCGTTTGTGTCATTGATTATCATCATCTGTATTCGAAGGCACAGCCTTTTAAGGGGCTGACTAATTCTTCATGAATATGAATACATGCCCAAGGTGCCATGGAAATGTCAACGATGCATTGTTTATACGTTGCACATCTACACAATGCAACAATTATTTCTGTAGCAACTGCGTTGATATCACGTTGACTGCTAATTATGACTTAAAATGGCTGTGCCCTGATTGTTCTGCTTACTACAAAAGAGTAGTTCCACACAATGTACCACAAGCTGCGTCGGGTAGTTCTTTACAATATGATACAACACAACCAAGAGTATCTTCAGAAACCCACGGGGTGGCTAGACATCCTGAAGTATCAAATCTTGTTACGGAAATTCGACGGTTAACACAAGCATTGTCAGCTATTAAAATTAAACTAGTGGATGCTAGACTTTCACTAAGCCGCTGCAATGAACGATTGGAGGTCCTAGGATTTTCTGAATCAGATAATGAATCTCGTATGAGGGTACTAGAGAGGCGAAAAGAAGATATTGAACTATTGAAGTCGACAATCAACGAGCTCCGTACGGAATTGAACACTCACTCACAAAATAACTTACTTGATGAAATAGAAGCGTCGCTGAATACTACAATGGATATTTGTACTACTCTAAATAGCACCCCACCAAACGAGTAAGATAGAAACTTATCAAACAAAAACCGGACAGGGTAAATCGACATAAGCACAACTATTTAACAATTCGTTCCCAGCATCTAATCTTGTTGTTCGAAATAGTACATACGAGGGATGCGACCATGAAAATTATATTCTTGTATGCATTGACTTGCTTGTGCCCTTTAAGCTGCCCTTTTAGGTGGCCGGAAATTGAAGAATATAATAGCAGTAGCACTTACTCAAGCACATACCTGATAGTATTAAAAGAATGCATATTTTATATACATATCTTCTTATTACATAGTATTATTGTACTCTAAAAATGCTGCCTAAAATGCCAACAAACTAGTGATTACTTCAAACGCACAAAATGATTAAATAAATAATAAAAAAGATCGATATATAGAGTGTGATTAAAAGGCGAAATTGTTTTTAAATTATATTAATTACTTTTATAGTACAGCAAAGTGAGCACACAGCACATTTTAATAGGAATACTCAAAGTATGAATTTAACGTAGACAAATTCATACTTTGAGCTCATAATATGCTCATAATATTTTATTATTATATATTACATGCTTCTAAAAATAGAATTATATGGAATGCATCCTCAGTATATTTTAGAAAGATAAATGTAGACAATAATTATATTTATTGAAACGTGTTGTAGGTTCTTATTAACATATATTTTGGTGTCAATACGTGAAAATCAGTATCTATATTACTTTAGATATAACTGGTATTAATAATATTTATGTCATTTGGAATTATTACAAATGTTGTTTGAAAATTGTAACGCCGTGTGGTACCCGGCTGAATAGAATAGTACAACCCTCATTTCTTACCCAGGTGTAGTAAAAGGCGAGTAAGGTAAGTCGACCCACCGTGTGGTATCCGGCTGAATAGAATAGACCAACCTCATTTCTTACCGAGGTGTCGTAAAAGGCGACTAAGGTAAGTTGACCCACATTGTGGTATCCGGTTGAGTAAAATAGACCACCCTCTTTCTTACCGAGGTGTCGTAAAATACGACTAAGGTAAGTTGATGATTTGGCTACGTATTTTACGTCAGGCAGGCGGCCGGTCGTAAATACGTAGCCAAATCATATGACAACATGTTTGGGATAAGGGCAGGAGGATGATGTTGTTTGAAAATTGTAAACCAACAAATATAGTATTTTTGTCATTGTAAAATTTTTAATGTTTATATATATTATAATAAATATACGTGTTCGCGAAAAAGAGTTTCCGCGAGAGTATCGACTTATGGGTATGTTATTTGTATACGAGTATAATACTCTTCATGTGACATACGTTAATCGCCAAGCGTAGTCTCAACAGTACAATATACCTAAGATATGTATATTAATGTGGGCTATAAGCTCATTAGTACGTAAAAAATTGTAATGCACTGAATAAATGAAATGAGGAAGTAAAGCTGTTTTTGTATTTGTTGTTAAAAAAAATCCTCCGTGTTACGACACGGGTTCTGTGTATTTGATTCGGCACCATCACTTTATCTGTCCTATGAGATTAGGAGAGGTGACACTGTAGCTTTGTCATACCTAACAATACTTGACTGGCCCGTTGGCGCAGCGGGTAATGAACCTGCCTTCAGCTCCGATAGTCGCGGGTTCGTTTCCCACCGAGGGCCAACATTTTCTATAAATTAATTTGTTGGTCTGGGTGTATATTTGTATTTAAGTATGTATTTGAAAATTATATAAGTATATATTCACCAGACAACTGTCTGTCTACCATAACACAAGTATTAAGTTACTTACTTTGGGGACGGAATATCGTGTTTAAAAAAATATATATTCTTAAGGCATGCCTTTTAAAGGAGCTACATATTTATATTCCAAGACAATCGTTTATTACATATATACATATATTTTCTTTGTGTCATTGTATAACTTAACATTGATGGTAGACGATTTTCAGTTTTTGTCACTAAACTGAAACTTCATAAAGTATGTTTGTTACTATGATGACCATGTTAATTTTATGACTTTGACTATTATCTACCTAGTGATGGATTAATTACATCTTGCTTAAGGAATTGTACGTTTATTCAACAAATAAATGATATTATATATGTATGTCCTTAAGTATTAATGGAAAAATTATGGAAAAAATAATCTGCATAGAATATTTAGCTATTATTATTCATAAAAATATAACTAATAAAAAAAGCGCACAAAGGTTAACGAAAATATTTTATAGTAAAGCAGTAATATTGATATCGAAATAGAATCTTATTCTAAGATCACTCACAATAGAATACATTTTTTTCAGGATATTTGTATATCGGCGATGAAAGAAAAAGATATAGAAGCAAAGTTACGACAGGTAACAAACGAATGGTCAGTTCACGAGCTAACTTTCCAAACTTTTAATAATCGTGGAGAATTACTTCTCAGAGGCGATACAACCGCGGAGACGATTGGACAACTGGAAGACAGTCTTATGATACTTGGTTCTTTGTTATCAAATCGGTAATATTATAATTACATTATTTTTGCTTTAATTTAATTATAAATTTTTTGATTAATTTTATTGATTAAATTTTTATTTAACAGTTACAATGCTCCATTCAGAAAGCAAATACAACAATGGCTATATGATCTACAAAGCACAAATGAAATTCTGGAACGGTGGCTTCTTGTTCAGAATATGTGGGTATACCTCGAGGCAGTATTTGTTGGTGGTGATATTGCCAAACAGCTACCTAAGGAGGCAAAAAGATTTTCAAAAATAGATAAATCTTGGCAGAAAATTATGCAGAGGGCTCACGAGACTCCCGGAGTTGTTTCTTGTTGTGTTGGTGACGATCTCTTGAGACAACTGTTGCCACATCTACAAGAGCAATTGGAACTCTGTCAGAAAAGTTTAAGTGGATACTTAGAAAAAAAGAGAACCATGTTTCCAAGATTCTTCTTTGTATCTGACCCAGCTTTGCTTGAAATACTTGGTCAAGCTTCTGATTCCCACACCATTCAAAATCATCTGTTGTCTATTTTTGATAATATAAGATATGTGAAATTCCACGATATAGGTAAATCCAGAAATGAAGTTTATACAAGTAATAAACACATTACATTTTAATGTAAACTTTTGTTATCTCTAATAACAGAATATAACAAAATGATAGCAATCATTTCATCTGAAGGCGAGGAGATTAAACTTGAGCGACCAGTTCGAGCAGAAGGTTCTGTTGAAACGTGGCTCACATCTTTATTACAATCTGCCCAGGGGAGTCTACATTCTATAATTCGTAATGCTGTATCCATTATTAATGACCCAGCTTTTAATCTTCTACTCTTTCTGGATAAAATGCCAGCACAGGTACAAATTATATATCCATACTTATATTAGTAACGCACGAAAAAAAATTTGTGGCTGCGGCGCGGTATGTTTTTTTTACATTTTTTTTGTCATTCTATTATGTTGAAATTTACCACATTTAAAATTTATACACGAATGTACATAAAGGGTAAAAATTATCGTTTTTGAGGGTACTGAAACGCTTAAGTTTAATGCATACCATGATGGGATAAGAAAAGCCCAAGACTGTCGAGAGTTGAGAGGTTTGGAGGAGGCCACTTCACGTCACGGACGTTGAACGGGTCGCAATAAGAAAAAAACGTTTAAGAGAAAGTATTCGCGGGTACAACATAAATGTACTATTTTATATTAAATATAAAATGCCTTTAATGTGGCTTTATATAACTACAGTAGTTATTGTTATTGCCATTTCATTCAACATTTTTATAGCGCATTAATTGATTATTTTCTTAGGTTGGATTACTTGGTATTCAAATAATTTGGACCAGAGATGCTGAGCTTGCTTTAATGCAAGCAAGACAGGACAAAAAGATAATGATGGAAACAAATAATAAATTTTTAGAACTACTTAATACGCTCATAGATCAAACAACGAGAGACTTAATAAAAATTGAACGAACCAAATTTGAAACGCTCATCACAATTCATGTACATCAAAGAGACATCTTTGACTTTTTGGTGAGCACATACCTGTTTATATAATAAATCTAAATTTTAACAAAAACACCGGCTTCAAATATACATCGAAGACAGGCACAGGCTTTTGTATACTTAAAGTTTAAGATTGTTTTGAAAGTTGATTGAAAGTTTAAGATTAAAGTTTTAAAATTGGTTAATTAATATAATTTAAATTAACAGACTTCGTAAATATTGCATTAAAAGAACAAAAATAACATAATCCCCAAAATATATACGGACTATCTTTAATCCAGTAATCGATATAATCGATTGTAAATATAATATTTCTTCTTATTTCTAAGATAGCCTTTCATTTTTATTATTGTCACAAGCTATGTGGCCACGCGTTGCTATAGATCAGCCTGATTTCGAAACAGAACCCAACAGTTAAAAAATAATGCTCCAATCGCCACCAAACTTATCATCCGCTCATTATTACAGGATCTTTCTAAAGATTTTCTGAAAATTTTATTAAATTCGGTCCAGCCGTTTCAGAGTCTAAAGGACATACAGACAAACATTCATTTTTATACGTTAATATTATTATCACTTTGCAGTGTCGTCTCAATGTGCGTTCTGCTAATGATTTCGAATGGCTAAAGCAATGTCGATTTTATTTCAAAGAAGACGCGGACAAAACTTGGATATCGGTTACTGACGTTACATTTGCTTACCAAAATGAATACTTAGGATGTACAGAGCGTCTCGTCATCACACCTTTAACGGATAGGTATGATGTTTTCATATCTTATTAGTTATAAAACCATTATGGAAGGACGTAATTTAAATCAGTCTACTTTTAATTATTGTTGTTTCTTTACTTATTTTAATGCAATGAAAGATCCTTAGGGCAGGTTACTGGATAATTATATTTTTCTATACTAATCGAATATTATGAACAACTATTAATGCTATTTTATTTTATTTATTTTTTTTTTTATTAGGCCATCAACAATATATACATTATAAACATGTTCAAAAGATACATGATACCTTAAAAATAGAAACTAAATGCTATATTAATTAAAGACGGCTACAACATTTACAAAAATAACAAACATTCATATTAAGATATAAAAAAGTGACAATAACACAGATTATGTAACTAGGTGTTAGTTAAAAGTTTTATAAGGGATTTTTTAAACATTGTTTCGGAATCGTGCAGTATATCTAACATATTACCCTTCGATAGCTTATTATATTGACGCATAAGTCTATTTAAGGGAGAGTTGTGTCCTAGATTTGTCTTTGAAGGCCATTCCGCGAACAACTTCCGTATTTGGGCACGAGGTTGTCGATTTGGTATTGCAAAGTTAATTTGCTTTAATAGTGATGGACAATCTATGACACCTCTCAGCAATTTCAACAGAAACATACCGTCTAAGAGAGATCTTCGATTCCGTAGTGATATTAAATTAAAGTGCGTCAGTCTATCGTCACAACTTTTTAGTCTTTTTGCTAACCCATATTGATATGCAAGATGCCAAAGGAATCTTTTTTGTATCGACTCAATACGTTTCGCATACACTTCATAAAAAGGAGTCTGTGGATTTTTAAATTCTTTAGTGTTCCGCAACACAAAACCGAGAGTTCTTAAAGAGTTTTTAACTATGTGGTCTATATGAACATTGAACCTGAGGCTGCTGTCCAAAATTACACCCAGATCACGAATGGATTGATTTCTTTTCAATGGTGTGTTGTTAATACGGTATAAATTCTGTATAGGATTGCGTGATCTTGTGAATTGAACATAACTACATTTGTCGGCATTCAGATCCATTCCATTGACCTTACACCAATATGTCAAATTAGGTAAATCCTCTTGTAACATCAGTGAATCCGAAGAATTTTTTATTGACTTCGTTATCGTTATCGATTTATATATCAAATATTTCTTACTAGTCTTGAATTTAATCTTCACAATTGAATTATTTATTAGCCTTTTATAAATCTTAAGTCAATATGAACAATTTGTCAGGTATCAATTGAGAAATATGAAAGTTCATTCTGAGTTCAAAAGGATAACAACGCAGTTTACTTCAAATTAGCTTGTTTACAAAGCGGTGAAACATAAAAGTGATGCTAAATTTCTTTTTATACAAAAAACTCTTAGGCTGCGTCAGACATCGCGACTCGCGAGGCGTGCGTCGCGAATAGTTCGGCATGCATGCCTTAACCTAAAACATACAACGGTATATTTATACATGCGTCCCGAATGACACATGATCAAGCTGAGCACACAAACAAACCACGTGTCGTTTCGTCAGTAGAAAAATGGCTCCGACAAGGCGAGACTTGCAAATTGCAGCTGCGGCCTATATAGTACTTCATAAAATATTTAAAAATATAGAAAAAATGCTAGTGGACAAAACTATTTTTTATGAACCGATTACATTATGGGAATACATGGACTCCATGACTTATGAGCGTGCGAGGCAAACAAAACGTCCGTCTACTCGGAGCGCACGGCTTGTACTGACTCACTGAGGCAGAGTTCGCAACGATCGTATGACGCGAATGCTCAGTGTGAGCACACGTCCTCGAGCTGTATGCTCGAAACAAACCATTTGCCGCCTCGCGATATCTGTACGCACCTTTAGAGGTCCTAATAAAATGATTTGGTTTTTACGTCTGCACATGAACCAAAGCAAATTGAAAAAAAAGAAGGTTCCTACCTTATTAAGAGATTTTTGAAATTATAATTTGAAAAATGTAAGAGAATTTTGTTAAAGAATAAGTGAATGAATTTTGAAATTTTTGAATTAACTTCTTCCGTTCATTCAACTCTTCTTTAATGTCACAAGATAAAATTACATTAATTTAATTTATAATTGCAGATGTTATATAACGTTGGCACAAGCACTAGCAATGAGTATGGGCGGTGCACCCTGTGGTCCCGCGGGCACGGGCAAGACAGAAACTGTCAAAGATATGGGTAAAACCCTAGCTAAATACGTTGTCGTATTTAATTGCTCTGATCAAATGGATTACAGGTTTACAATTGTTATATACTATATTTTTTATTTTTTCTTCAAACTTTGAAATGCTTTAAGTATATCATCATGGCTGAGATGCCTGAGAATCGCCGCCGACAAGTTGCTAACCTAACCTTTATTGTTTCAATTCATAACGTTTGGATTATTGATTTCTAGACCCAGATCTAATTCTATTGAAAGGGTTTTCAAATGATATTTACCTTGCCGAAAAACCCTGATAAATGATATAATTATTATTTACTACTCGTTAATTGTATTTCAATTACAGAGGGCTTGGTCGTATTTATAAAGGATTAGCTCAATCAGGTTCGTGGGGTTGTTTCGACGAATTCAACCGCATCGAACTGCCCGTTCTTTCGGTTGCAGCTCAACAAGTAGCAGTTGTTTTATCTGCTAAGAAAGAAAAGAAGAAAACATTCCTTTTCACGGATGGAGATATGTCTGAAATGTGTCCCGAGTTTGGAATTTTTATTACAATGGTAAAGAACTCGTCTGCGTACTCACAGTTACAGTTACCACTTACTGCGTAAAGTTGCATTTTTTTACTCTCCTACCTGACCGGCCAATGTCCACGTCTGACGTTCGTATTTCGTTAGCAAAATTAAAAATCTAGATTTCAAAATCAACGTCCCTACTGACACTGGACAAATATGTGCATATTTAATACACTAATTGTTACAGGAGGAATAATTAACCAAATATACACTAGTATTTTTATATATAAGAAATGAAGATTACTAGCTTATCACATTGTACTTGTGGGCACTACTGAGACTAATTATGTTATAAAAACATTAAATGTATTCTTAAATTATTTTAGAATCCTGGCTATGCTGGCCGAAAAGAACTTCCCGAAAATTTAAAAATTCAATTTCGAACAGTTGCTATGATGGTACCAGATCGCCAAATCATCATAAGAGTTAAACTAGCATCATGTGGATTTCTAGAAAATATTACATTAGCTCGAAAATTTTACACTTTATATAAATTGTGCGAAGAGCAACTTACTAAGCAGGTAAAGAAATATCAAATTTTTATATAACAAATTTTTATAGTTTCAAATTATAAATAAAAGACTATCTGTTTTAGGTTCATTATGATTTTGGTTTACGAAACATTTTATCGGTATTACGTACTCTTGGAGCGGTGAAGCGAATCAACACTAAGGATAATGAAAGTACAATTGTAATGAGAGTATTAAGAGACATGAACTTATCAAAGCTAATAGATGAGGATGAGCCTCTTTTTATATCACTTGTGGCGGATTTGTTCCCAAATCAAGCATTAGAGAAAACGACATATACCGAACTTGAAGAGGCCATTAGGAAACAAGTTGATCAAAATGGATTAATTTATCATCCTCCTTGGGTTTTAAAAATAATACAGGTTAATATTTAAAAAAACTATTACCTATCCACTATTGCATAATATTGAGTAAAAAGGTTAATAGCATTATCACTCAATTCAATACCAACATTTTCAGTTGTATGAAACTCAGCGCGTACGTCATGGGATAATGACTCTAGGGCCTCCAGGAGCCGGAAAGACTACTTGCATACATACTTTAATGGATGCTCTATCGGATATTGAAGATCCACATAGGTATACATTTATCCTCTTATATTTGACTGGCCCGTTGGCGCAGTGGGTAGTGATCCTACCTTCAGCTCCGCGGGTCGCGGGTTCGATTCCCGCCGAGGGCCAACATTTTCTATAAAAAAATGAATTTGTTGGTCTTTGAGCCTGGGTGTTTATTTGTATTTAAGTATGTATTTAGAAAATAAATAAGTATATATTCACCAGTTGTCTGTCTACCATAACACAAGTATTAAGTTACTTACTTTGGGGACGGACGACCGTGTGTGTAAGTGTCCCATATATTTATTTTATTTTTTATTTTATAATATATTTAGGATGGAAGCACTGAAATATTTAGAATTTCCTACTTTATCTGTTTTCTGCTTGTGTTTAGAGAGATGCGTATGAATCCGAAAGCGATAACAGCAGCACAAATGTTTGGACGGCTAGACGTCGCCACAAATGATTGGACAGACGGTATATTTTCTGCTTTATGGAGGAAAACCCTTAAAATTAAAACTGGGGAGCATATATGGTTAGTTTTAGATGGACCGGTAGATAGTATATGGATTGAAAATTTAAATTCAGTTCTAGACGATAACAAAACTTTAACATTAGCTAATGGTGATCGTCTAACTATGTCACCTACTTCAAAAATTATATTTGAACCTGAAAATATTGATAACGCATCACCTGCCACGGTTTCGCGAAATGGAATGGTGTACATGAGCTCATCGGGATTAAATTGGGAACCTGGTAAGGCTTTCATTTTATTAAGTGAGGATTTATTTATTATACCAACATGAAATATTAAAAAATTCTAATTTAAAAACATTTCTACTCTTTCAGTTCTAAATGCCTGGCTCAAAACTAGAACACCAAGAGAATTTGATGTTTTTAGTGCTTTATTTCATCAAACATTTACAAGTACCTATACATGGTGCACTCAAAATTTATCATTTAGTATGCGAGTTTTACAGAGTAATATTATAATTCAAATACTTAACTTACTAGAAGGTTTAGTGCCCCCACAGATAACTGAAATAGAAGACTCTTCTGCGAGCAAGTCTGTCAATGGCGATATAGACGATGAAGACGAAAAAGAAAAGGTGGAAGAAATAGAATTATTTACCCACGAGCATCTACATAAAATTTATGTTTTCTCACTAATTTGGGGATTTGGATCTCTTTTAGAAACAGATGACAGATTTCGTTTCGACAAATTCATCAAAAGCACATTTACCGAAATTTTGGATTTACCAAAACATCCAAATAATAGACCTTGGATACTTTTCGATTTTTATGTTACTCATCCAGGCAAATGGGTGGTGTGGGATGATTTAATAACTAATTACATGTACCCTGATACAGCGACTCCCGACTACTCAAATATTCTAATACCAATAGTAGATAATGTTCGAATTAATTATCTAATACATACTATAGCTAAACAAGGTAAAGCAGTATTACTGTTAGGTGAACAAGGATCGGCTAAAACTGTAATGATGAAGGCATACATGAAAAGCGCTAATCCAGAACAATTTATGGGACGATCTTTTAATTTTTCTTCAGCTACTAGTCCATATCAATTTCAAAAAACGATTGAAAGCTACGTAGAAAAACGCAGTGGAATGATATTTGGACCACCAGGAGGAAAAAAGATGTTAGTTTTTATAGATGACATCAATTTGCCTGAAATAAACGAGTGGGGTGACCAAATCACTAATGAAATAGTAAGACAAACTATGAGCATGGGCGGATTTTATAGCTTAGAGAAACCTGGTGACTTTACTACTATTATCGACATTCAGTTCCTAGGAGCTATGGGACAACCAGGTTGTAAAAATTAATCTTTGTAAAACTGTCATGTAGAATAAATACTTACTAATTTTAAAAATATTAATTTATTATTTTAGGCGGAGGCAGAAATGATATTCCATCCAGATTGAAACGCCAATTTTCTATATTTAACTGTCCTTTGCCTAATAATGAATCAATTGACAAAATTTTCAAAGTGATTGGTGAAGGGCATTACAATGCTAAAAGGGGATTTACCATAGAAGTAAGATCTTTGATAAAGAAAATAATACCTTTAACAAGAGAGTTATGGGCGAGAACACGAAAGACTTTATTACCAACTCCTGCTAAATTTCATTACGTATTTTCTTTGAGGGATCTGTCCAGAGTATGGCAAGGAATGATAGGTACATTGCCTACTGTAATCGAATCTGAAAAATGTTTAATGCTTTTATGGAAACATGAATGTTCAAGAGTATTTTCTGATCGATTTACTCATCAATCTGACAAAGATTGGTTTAACAGTGCAATATATAATATTGCCGAAGAAATATTAGGATCTGATTATAAAAAAATGATGGATAGGGAGCCTGTGTTTGTTGACTTTATGAGGTATCAATTTTTATCACATTGCATATACTGTATTTTATTACGAAATAACGATATTCGTTATTTATAAAAATATACATTTTTTAAGGGATGCTCCAGAACCTACAGGCGAGGAAGGCGAAGATGCAGACATGGAACTACCAAAAGTCTATGAACCAGTTTTTGATTACCCTGAATTAAGGGATCGTCTGGAAATGTTTCTTTCTCAATTTAATGAAATGGTTAGGGGTTCAGGAATGGATCTTGTATTCTTCCCTGACGCTATGCTACATTTAGTAAAAATTTCAAGAGTGATACGGCATCCAAGAGGAAATGTTATGTTAGTTGGTGTAGGAGGTTCAGGCAAACAATCGTTGACCAAACTGTCAACCTTCATTGCAGGTTATCGATCTTTTCAAATTGCCTTAACTCGATCTTATAACGTTGGTAATTTTTTGGAAGATCTCAAACTACTTTATAGATCATGTGGCGTTCAGGGTAAAGGAACAACTTTTATATTTACTGACCTAGATATTAAAGAGGAAGGGTTTCTCGAGTATTTAAACAATATTTTATCATCAGGCGTAATATCTAATTTATTTACAAAAGATGAACAACAAGAAATAGTTTCAGAATTGACACCTATAATGAAACGTGAAAATCAAAAGCGAACCTTAACGAATGAATTAGTAATGGAATTTTTTTTAAACAGAACATGCCAAAATTTGCATGTAGTATTATGTTTCTCTCCTGTAAGTAAATTCAAGTGGTTCAATTTAAAATCACAATTTAACAATAATAAGTTTTGTTATTTCCAGGTGAGTGAAGCCTTTAGGTATAGAGCTTTGCGATTTCCCGCCCTTATATCTGGTTGCACAATTGACTGGTTTCAACCATGGCCAAAAGATGCACTTGTTTCAGTCGCTGATCACTTCCTTACAGAGTTTGAAATTGAATGTACCAAAGAAGTAAAAAAAGAGCTCGTAACTGTGCTTGGTACAATACAGGATGTCGTTTCGATGGTTTCTGCAGAATATTTTCAAAGATTTCGACGTTCCTCACACGTAACTCCTAAGTCTTATTTAAGTTTTATTGGAGGCTATAAAACAATATATCAAATGAAACAAAAAGAGTTAGGAGACGGTGCTATGAGAATGGACACTGGTTTAGAAAAATTACGGGAAGCGTCAATATCTGTTGAAGTTTTAAAAAAAGATTTAGCTGTAATGGAACAAGATTTAGCTTTAGCATCTGAAAAAGCGGACCGAGTTCTTTCCGAAGTAACTGATAGAGCAATGCAAGCAGAAATTGTAAAAAATCAAGTTCAAATTGTCAAAGAAAAAGCTGAAGCTTTAGTTGCTTTCATTGCAGAAGAAAAAGAAAAAGCTGAAAGAAAATTAGAAGCAGCTAAACCTGCATTAGAAGAAGCTGAAGCTGCTCTTAATACTATTAAACCAGCGCATATAGCAACAGTAAGAAAACTGGGTCGCCCACCACATCTAATAATGAGAATAATGGATTGCGTTCTGATTCTTTTTCAACGACGACTACATCCACTAATACCAGATACAGCTGCCCCATGCCCCAAGCCTTCTTGGGCAGAATCTCTAAAAGTAAATTACTGCACTTAAAAATAATTGTACTTATTTTAGAAGAAAATAACCAATGTCATTTTGTTTTCATAGATGATGGCTAGTACTACATTTTTGCTCCAACTGCAAAACTATCCAAAAGACATAATCAACAACGAAATGGTTGAACATCTTTTACCTTATTTCGAAATGGAAGATTATAACATGGATACCGCAAAACGGGTCTGTGGAGATGTGGCTGGTTTACTATCGTGGACTAAGGCTATGGCATTCTTTCATAGTGTAAATAAAGAAGTTTTGCCTTTGAAGGCGAGCTTAATGTTACAAGAAGCAAGGTTAAAGGTAAGTTAATTTGTGATTATTTCATAATTGTTATGAGCTTTTGTTTACTCTATTTACTGTATTAGGTGGCAATGGAAGATTTAGCTTCAGCAGAAAGGCAATTAGAAGATCGCGAGATGTCTTTAAGGAAAGTGAAAGAGCAATACGAAGCTGCTGTATCAGAGAAACAACAACTAACAGATGCTGCAAATATATGTTTGAGAAAAATGACTGCAGCAACTCAGCTTATTAATGGTCTTGGAGGTGAAAAAATTCGATGGACTCAACAAAGTAAAGATTTCAAAAAGCAACTTGGCAGATTAGTAGGAGATGTTGTGCTTGCTACTGGATTCTTATCTTATTGTGGTCCTTACAATCAAGAATTCAGAAATAGCTTATTTAATACCTGGATGCAAATATTAAAAAGTAAACAAATACCAGTAACAGATAATTTAAATATTACAAACATGTTAGTTGAAAATGCTACAGTATCGGAGTGGACACTTCAAGGATTACCAAATGATGAGTTATCTGTTCAGAATGCGTTGATTGTAACAAAATCTAGTTCTTATCCCCTTTTGGTAGATCCTCAAAGTCAAGGAAAAAATTGGATAAAAAATAAAGAATGCTCCAATGAACTTCAAATTACATCTTTAAATCATAAATATTTTCGAACTCACCTAGAAGATAGTTTGTCTCTTGGAAGGCCACTATTAATTGAAGATGTAGGTGTTGAATTAGATCCAGTGATAGATAATGTTCTTGAAAAAAATTTCATTAAGTCAGGTTCGATTGAAAAAGTTATCGTAGGTGACAAAGAATGTGATGTTATGCCAGGTTTTATGCTTTATATAACTACAAAGCTACCAAACCCCGCTTATTCCCCTGAAATAAGTGCTAAAACATCTATCATCGACTTTACGGTAACTATGCAAGGTCTTGAAGATCAATTGCTAGGTAGGGTAATATTAATGGAAAAATCTGATCTTGAAGAAGAGCGTGTAGCTTTATTTGAATCGGTAATGAAAAACCAGAGAAGTATGAAAGAGCTAGAGAGCAATTTACTTTGTCGTCTAACATCCTCTGAAGGTTCTCTGGTAGACGATGAAGCTCTTATTCATGTTTTGCAAATAACAAAATCAACAGCTGAAGAAGTCAACGAAAAGTTACAAGTTGCTGAAGTTACAGAAAAAAAGATTATCAAAGCAAGAGAAGAATTTAGGGCAGTAGCGGCAAGAGGTTCAATTTTGTATTTTTTGATAGTTGAGATGAGTAATGTTAACATAATGTATCAAAATTCTTTAAAACAGTTTCTCAACATTTTCGACAATTCGATAACAAAATCTGCAAAAAGCAGTATTACAGAGGAACGTATTAACATAATTCTTAAATATCTAACTCATGAAGTTTGGGCTTTTACATTACGGAGTTTATATGAGAGGCACAAATCGTTATTCACTCTGATGTTGGCTATGAAAATAGATTGCCAACGAGGACTTATTTCTCATGACGAATTTATGGCATTTGTTAAGGGCGGTGCATCCTTAGATCTAAATGCAGTTGTTCCTAAGCCTTTTAAATGGATTTTAGATATAACATGGTTGAATTTAGTTGAGATAAGTAAAATAAAAGTCTTTTCTGAAGTACTAAAAAAGGTAAGAATATTAAATATTTTTTCTTTATAACATGATAGACAGTTATTTCTACTTAAATATAATCAACAGATATCAATTAACGAGAAAGAATGGCGTGTTTGGTACGAGAAAGCAAAACCTGAGGAAGAAATTATTCCGAGTGGTTATCAGGAAAGCCTTGACGTATTTCGAAAACTTTTACTTATCAGGTCTTGGAGTCCAGATCGAACTCTTTCACAAGCAAGGAAATATATCGTTGGTGAGTTAATAGGTTAATGAGTTAGCATATTTAGTATAAGTATATTTATATTTATATTATTTTGTATATTTCCGTACAAAAATTACAAAGAATTCTAATCAGAACGATCAGAATCGTCCCTTTTATATCCCTTTTATGACTGACTGGCTCGTTGTTGGTAGTGACCCTGCCTTCAGCTCCACGGATCGTGGGTTCGATTCCCACCCAGGGCCATTTTCTAACAAAAATTTGTATGTTCTTCGAGCCTGTGTGTATGAGCCTGTTTGTATTTAAGTATGTATTTAAAATTATGTAAGTATATATTTACCAGTTGTCTGTCACCCATAACACAAGTATTAAGTTACTTACTTGGGGGACAGACGACCGAGTGTGCTTAATAAAAACCATGATTTCTTGTGGTCCATAATCAAGAAATAATTACGCGTGCATATTTCATCACTGCCACTAAAAACTGTTCGAAGACTTTGACTGTCGGACGCTGAGATATTTTGACGTACTGATTTCTCGTAAAGCCTTAGAAAAAATTATATAAACCAACATTGTCTATCAAAGCTATGTATGAACTAAAATAGATTCTAAGGTTTCTTCTGGTTATTATAACAAACAATAAGTATCTGTTTTAATAGATTCTCTCGGTGCAGAATATGGCGAAGGGCGAATTCTTAATTTGGAAGCTACGTGGGAAGAGTCAGAACCACGTACTCCACTTATTTGTATACTTTCTATTGGATCTGATCCTTCTGCCCAAATAGCATCACTAGCTAAATCAAAAGATATAGGTAAGCAAAGTTATACGTATGTAATATTAATATGAAGTCAACGGCCTGTTTTTATTTCGCTATTCGGGAAAGGCTTACTGTTTCTGTCGTTAATACTACGCTGAATACGTAAAATGACTGATTTCAAATATTCCAGTTCTGCAGTGATGTAAAAATAACAGTCTTTCATTACAATGTTGCTTGACCGACAGCAACATTGTAATGAAAGAATACATTCATTAATTTATATAAGATATAATTCTTCATTAATTTATAGTAGACGCTGCTACTTTGTGGTTCCATAGTTCAAAGTAATGATACAATTATTATGCTATTATCCGGGTTCATTCGTATAACAAACGCGGATTATAGCAAAGTAATTCTATAATTACTTTTGCAATCCATCAATGCAGATGATTTAAACAAAACATATAACACAAGAAACACCCTAATAAATATCAGCCAATCCTACGCTACAATATATATATGCGAGTATAAATCTATTTCGTTTGAAATAAATAGCATAATTATGATTTCTTTTTTTAGTTTTAAAGGCAGTATCCATGGGACAAGGTCAAGAAATCGTAGCTCGCAAAATGATTTCGGATTCAATGAGTGACGGTGGTTGGGTGTTATTACAAAATATTCATTTATCACTACCTTTTTGTGTAGAAGCTATGGATGCCTTAATTGAAACAGAACACATACAGGAGTCATTTCGTCTCTGGCTTACAACTGAAGTACACACTGACTTTCCTATAGGGCTATTGCAAATGGCAATCAAATTTACTAATGAACCTCCTCAAGGCATTCGGGCTAGTATGAAAAGAACATATCAAAATATATCACAAGACACTTTAGATTATTCTTCTTTATCACAATGGCCACCTCTTTTGTATGCAGTAGCATTTTTGCACACTATTGTTCAAGAGAGAAGAAAATTTGGCCCGTTAGGTTGGAATATACCGTACGAATTTAACCAAGCAGATTATGCAGCAAGTGTACAATTTATACAAAATCATCTTGATGAAATCGATCCAAAAAAAGGTATATCTTGGCCAACGATATGTTATATGCTAGGAGAAGTTCAATATGGTGGAAGAGTAACAGATGATTTCGATAAACGATTACTTACGACATTCACCAATGTTTGGTTTTGCGATGTATTACTTAGACCTGGTTTTGAATTTTATAAAGGGTACAAAGTACCACAGACACGGAACCTACAAGGTTATGTGGATTATATCAATCAATTACCACTAACTGACACCCCTGAAGTCTTTGGCTTACACAGCAATGCCGATATAACTTACCAAATTAATAGTGCTAAAGATATATTGGATACAATACTAAGTGTTCAACCGAAAGAAGGTGGATCTCAAGGTGGGGAAACAAGAGAAAGTATTGTTTATCGCCTAGCTGAAGACATGTTAGAAAAACTGCCAAAACAATATATTACTTTTGAAGTAAGAGATGCACTACAAAAAATGGGGGCCTTTCTTCCAATGAATATTTTCTTAAGGTAAATAATAACATAAGTATTTTTATTTCTCATATTATAATATATATTTTTTTATAATTTCCAGACAGGAAATAGATCGCATACAATGTGTTATTAAAACGGTTCATACAACACTTTGTGATTTGAAATTAGCCATCGACGGGACAATTGTTATGAGTCAAGGATTAAGAGAATCTCTTGATGCTATGTATGATGCTCGCATACCTCAACAATGGTTAAAGGTGAAATAAATCTTTATTTTGAAATCTTTAACTTGTTTATGTAAATACAATATTTACATTTCGTTATAAGCAACAGGCGCAACTAAATAAATAATAATATGAAAATCTTAAGTAACAATTCAAAATACTGATCGATGTACGTTATTACTTACGCTTACTTTGTAAAATTTAAACATTTAGGTTTCATGGGAATCTGCGACTTTAGGCTTTTGGTATACAGAACTGTTAGAACGCGAGCAACAATATCGAGCCTGGTTGCGTCACGGCAGACCAACAACCTTCTGGATGACGGGCTTCTTCAATCCACAAGGATTTCTGACTGCTATGAGACAAGTTACGTATATTTATTCATCCGAACAGTTCGATTTTAATATACCTAATAATTTTGTTTAATAAATTACTTATAATAAAAATTAACATTTGTTTTAGGAGGTGACACGCAGCCATAAAGGTTGGGCGTTGGACTCCGTAGTACTTCAAAATCATATTACAAAGTTAAATCGGGAAGACATTCACGACGGGCCTACTGAAGGTGTATATGTTTACGGACTATTTCTGGAGGGTAAGTTTCCTTTGTTGAATGTTGAATTATAAAATAAGCATTTGTTATTATAATATAATCAGGACTTTGATAACACTAAAAATTATAGACAAGTAAAATTTATTAAAAGGCGCTTAACGCCCATTCACAACTTTTGGTTACAAGGACAGAGGGCAATATTACATATTTGGATAGTATAAAATGGTTATATGATTTGTATCTAATGGAATTCACGAAAGGCTTTTCTATATACACACCTATACATAACACCTAGAATTATCAAACCAATTATGTCCTAAATCCTGATTTTTTACAGGTGCATCACTCGACCGAAAATCAGGAAAATTAATTGAATCCAAACCTAAAGTTTTGTATGAACAAATGCCAGTTATTTATATATTTGCTATCAACACTACCGCAGGAAAGGATCCTAGACTTTATGAGTGCCCCATTTACAGGAAGCCACAAAGAACAGATGCAAAATACATTGGCTCTATTGACTTTGAAACTGATAGCAACCCGCGTCACTGGACATTGCGTGGCGTTGCCTTGTTGTGTGATATAAAATAAAAACTTTCGAAAAAATGTTATGCACAAATTAGGAACCTTATTTGTATTAAAAAATATTAAATCAAAATAGATTTTTTGTCTACTTGCCTAAACCTAAATTATAGTAATATAATTTATCTAAAACTTAAAATATCACTGATATAGTTATATACAAATGCTTAATTAGACGTTTACTCAAACATTAGTTCTAATATTCTCCTTCCATATGATCCAAACAGTAGAATCATAAGCGACCTATGTTAACAACTTAAGTGGTGTCTAACGTGTGTCAAATATTAGGTCCTTACATATGAAATTGGCGTTTTGTCGTACTGACCACTTTGATCTCAAATATTACCTTTATGGTTAGGAATTCCAAATTCAAATTCATACAGCTATTTACTCATGCATTTGTGTTTCAAATCCCCTAATTCATTTATTTTTTCTTCTTTTGTTTTTTTCTTTGTGTCACTCTGTTTACAAAATGGAAAACATGAAATATCGCGTTAATGTTATTTACGAGTATGAGTTCCACCGCACCAGTGCTGCAGAAACGGCTCGAAGGATTAGTGATGTGTATGGTGACGGTGTCGCAAAAGAAAACACAGTGCGTTTTTGGTTCCAACGTTTTCGTTCTGGAAATTTCGACCTGCAGAACAAGCCTCGTGGACGGCCGGAGACCAAAGTTGATAATGAAGAATTGAAGGCTATTGTGGAAGCGGATCCATCACAAACCACGTCCGAGTTAGCTGCAGGCTCCGGTGTTAGTGATAAAACTATTCTAATCCACTTGAAGCAAATTGGGAAGGTGAAAAAGCTTGAAAGGTGGGTACCTCATGAATTGAGTGAAGCAAACCGACAAAAGCGCGTTAACTGCTGCGTTACGTTACTCAACCGGCACAATAATGAAGGAATTTTAAATCGAATCATTACCTGTGATGAAAAGTGGATCCTCTACGATAATCGGAAGCGCTCATCGCAATAGCTGAACCCTGGCGAACCAGCCAAATCCTGCCCTAAGCGAAAATTGACTAAAAAAAAGTTGCTTGTAAGTGTTTGGTGGACTAGTGCCGGTGTCGTTCACTACAGCTTTCTTAAATCTGGCCAGACGATTACAGCAGATATCTATTGTCAGCAACTGCAAACCATCAGAGGAGTTTCAATTAGAATGTCTTAGACATCCACCGTACTCTCCGGACCTTGCTCCAACAGATTACCATTTTTTTCGCAATTTGGATAACTACTTACAAGGAAAAAAATTCAACTCCGATGGGGCAGTCCAAACCGCCTTCAAAGATTTTATTGATTCCCGCCCGAATGGTTTTTTTAGTAAGGGGATCAATGAACTACCTATGAGATGGCAAAAGTGCATACATACATACCAATGGTACATACTTTGATTAATTAAATATATTTCATTAAAAAAAACGACTTTATGTTCCTCCCATAGAAAACGCCAATTTCATATGTAAGGACCTAATATTAATTATTCGCGAAACTATAATCTAAATCGCTGAAATATGCATAGAAAGAGCAACATTATAGGCTGAAAAGTCTTGACCACACCTCTAACACTATTACGAGTATTCATTTATTTTTGGAAAACGATATTAAATTCCCGCTGTAGTAATAATAGCCGGAAGAAGCAGTAGTCTCCTAATGTATTTGTTCCATTACAAGGAGCATAGTATACATAACATAACATGTACATAATAAAACCAATAGAAAAAAATAAATAGAATGTATTATATGAACTATAAATCAGCATTTAGTACAACATACGTATGTATACTTTTAAAACATACTAATGAATTAACTTCAGACATTCAAAATTTTAGCATCTGAGGCTTTACCATATAACAGCCGTTAAAGTAGTTTTTTGATTTCATCGTACAGCACTAAGACAAATGCTCCACCGGTGCCTCTCAAAACATTTGAGAAAGCTCCCTTAAAGAATGCGCCTGGGCCTTCGGTGCGGAGAATAACGCCCCAGCAATGAAGGGTGTTTTTATAGATGCGTTCATGGGCTGGTCGCCCAGACTGCATCATCATTCGCCGCCTCACGGTATCCAGAGGATATGAGGTGATACCAGCTATTGTCGTCACGGTCTAAAAATAATAAAAATTGATATTGTTTACATAAATGTGTAAAGCAATGACGACGATACACAAAATATATCTACGGGGTAGAATATGTATTTCTATTTTAGTGAACACTGCATTATATTTCATTTAAACAATTAATTGTTATCTATACTAATATTTAAAGCTGAAGAGTTTGTTTGTTTGTTTGAACGCGCTAATCTCAGGAACCACTGGATCGATTTGAAAAATTCTTTGAATGTAAGATAGTCCATTTATCAAGGAGTTATATAACATCACGCTAGGATGAATAGGAGAGGAGCAGCAATAAAAAATATTACGAAAACGCCAAAATTTAAAGCTTTTCTTACGTGTGCTAAGTAAACGGTGAAAGTAATTAAAAAATCATTTATTACAAAATTGTTCCCCTCTTAAAGTTCTAAATAAAAGTCTGTGATAGCATATGTCTAGCTTTTAAATTTAATTCACTTTGACCATTTTTATGGTCATAAAAATATTATATTACGGTTTTAATCTTTCTCGCGGGCGGAGCCGCTGGCGATAGCTAGTTTTTAATAAAGAAGTCTTAATAAGAAATTTCGTAAAATAATGAACAATAATAATCTAATATATTTGTTCAATATATTATTCTACTGAAGACGCGAACTCAGTCATCTAATCAAAAATTAAACCATCTTAGTTATTTGCGCCTTTATATTTTCTATCGAAAGTCTCTTTTGATTGTAATATCTCCTATAATGACTACATTATTTTTGAATCATCTGAGACAATAATTATCTAGTAATTGCCTGAATCTGAAATATTTGCAATCCACTTTTTATTAATTTACTATAAAGACATTAATGCGTCAGGACGTATGCCCTTGAATTTATACATTTTTTGTTATAATTTTTTTGTTGGATATATAAAACTTTCAGTATCTAGTTGTCGTTGGTTATCAACTATCAAAGTATTTGAGTGATGATATTACTCAATAACCAGCGTCTCATCAGTTTTTTTGCGGGATACGTGGATAGGATTTAAATTTGGAAAAATATACTGAAAATGAAGTGCTCCAAGAAATCTGTGGAGCGGATCTTGATAAGGGCGTAGGGAGTCACTCAGAAAAAGAAAGAAAAAAGTCAGTCAGAAAAAGCCTGCCTGGCGTTTAAATGCATTGTTAGATTTTTAATTTAGTCGATGTACACTTATTTAAAGGTATGTCGTTTATTGATTACTAAGACTCAAACGTCAAATCTTTAAATAATAGGTATATCTTTGACAAAATCAATCAGTAATCTATGTTTCATATAAGGAACTAACGAGATAAAACCGCGTTGTTTTAGTAATAAGAACCCTTTGTTAAAAATCTCTAAAACTCCAATAACCATATGGATATAGTCAGTTAGTCGTTATCCCTGAATATACGCCGTGTGGTATCCGGCTGAATAGAATAGACCACCTTCATTTCTTACCGAGGTGTCGTAAAAAGCAACTAAGGTAAGTGGACGTCAGGCAGGCAGCCGGTCGTAAAATACGTAGCCAAATCATATGCCAACATGTTTTTAACATGTTGTGCCGACCCCTCTTAAGAGTGGGATAAGGACAGGATGATGATTTAAGGATGATGATGTCGTTATCCCTGAATATGTGTGAAATTTCTGACTTGCTTAAAATCTCGATTGATAAAATTTGTATTTTATTATTAGGAACTAATAAATACTAAAAAGAAATTACTATAATACAAATATAATAACATTTTGAATTACCTGTGCAATCAACCAGGTAAAAAATAGTGACGTGTTTTTCGCATCGGGCAACATCCCGCGTGCAGTGTCATAGAGGCCAAAATATGTTGCACGGTAAATTATAATACCTTGGACCGACACCACAAACCCGCGGTACCAACCCAAAGGCCCATCTGTTTTTATAGTCTTCGTTAAACAGTCTACTAAACCATTAAACTCTTTCGCTTTTCCTTTGCCAACGTCCGCTGCTAATCTTTAAAGAAAATCCTTTCGTTTTATTTTTAAAATATTTAACCTATCAAGTCGTAAATCCTGTTACATAATTCACTATTACATAATCGACTGTTATAAACTGTCAAACAGTTTACTTAAGTTTACCTGGTTCGTGCAAAATCTAACGGATAAACAAAACACAGAGAAGTTGCGCCAGCAGCACCTCCTGACGCTAGATTGCCAGCAAAATATTTCCAAAATTGAGTATTTTTATCGACGCCTTCAAGAAATATTTTTTTATATACATCTTTAAAAGCAAAATTTAAGGCTTGCGTTGGGAAATATCGAATTACGTTTGCCGTGTTTCCTCGCCACAGAGATCCCAAACCTTGCTCTTTTGGTATACGAATAAATGCATCCACTATACCTGCAATATTTACATCGTGAAATAAAACAGTGCACTATTGCAATTTGATACTAACAACCCCTCGAGCTATTAAACTGTTACCTTTATATCGTTTGTCTTCTGCTATCTGCTTGGACACGTGTTGCACCTGTAAAATTAATTTAACTCGTTCCATGGGTGCCATTGCTGTTTTGGAAACTGCAGCTGATACACCACCAGCGATAAAGTCCTTTAAAAACGCGCTTGGATCGGGAGCTTTGCCGCCACCCTCCTTTGAACCTTCTTTCTTGGACATGCTGCGATTTTTCTAATTATTACTTACAGTGTTCATTACAATTATAAAACGTGTCAGTAACAATAAGTTATAGTGGCCAATTGATACGTAAATTTAATTTAAATAATAAAATGTGCATTAAAACATTAGGCTTTGACAGATTTTTAACAGTTAAAAGACGGTTGGTATTATTCTTACAGTTTAAAATTAGAATTTATAAAGATGTTTAATAATGGCTAGTTCTTAGAATGACGTCGTTTAACTTAGTCTAGGCTTTTATCGTTAATATCTTATTATAATGTATTATCAATGCTTTAATAATATTTAAATATGTTAATCTTGTATATGTATATAAATATATTTTAGGAATCTCGGAAACGGCTCCAGCGATTTCGTGAAATTCCGCATGTAGGGGGTTTTGGGGGAGAAAAATCGATCTAACTAGGTTTTATTTAGCAAAAATTTCATTTTATCCTTGTTTTTGGGCATTAAAAAAAGTTTGAAATGTAGAATTGAAAGCAAAGGCTTTTTTTACCTGTTAAACGTAATGTTGCGATAGTCTATGGGTAACGCGGGGACCAAAAATGTTTCCAACCCGGATTCGAATTTCACATATCATCAGTGCCTTCTTTCTTTTAATATTTTTTTTAATTAATTTTTTTTATCTTTTAAGAAATTACCGAGCAAGTCTTGGTCACCCAGGTACTAACTACTATAATTAAGTATATAATTGTAAGAATACTAAACAGTCCACATAAGAGAATTCCTAAAAATCCTACATTGTCTTAGTAGGGTAGAATTTTTAGTCAAATATGTTCACAATGGACTAATTATATGGAAGATGTCGCTAGCAACATTTCGCTGGGATTACAGTGTACAGACATAGTTGTGTAATAGCGGAACTTGCCAGCATTTCAGAGTTTCAATTTCTTTAGATAGTGGAGGTTACCATATTGAAGTCAATTTCATTCCGAGTAAGTGGATTTTTGCCTTGCTGAGACATGTTGGTACACTCTCATCTCACCCTTACCTTAGTAGTATTAACCATAGATAATACACTATATAGGATAGGTATTAACAGTTACTTGCTAACCATCTAATAAAATACGATAAACAGAGTACATTTATCATTATTATTATTTGATAAATTTAATACTGACCCACAATTCTTTCAAATTAAGACCTTTTAGTTTATGGTGCAATAATAGCTTTGCCTTTTATCCTAAAAGTATTTAGATCGTTCTATACTGAGACTTATCAATGTATTTGCCATAACTTCAAAATGTTAACTGCTATCCTAGCTATGCAGCGGTAAACAGCAAATATCAGGGATAGGGAAAATAAAAACAAAAAAGGATTACAAAATTGTTATATTAGGCGTTAAATACTTATGGTATTTTTCACAATCAATGACAAAAGGCCTAAATAGTACACAGAAAATCAACAACATTCAACGAGGCTAAGTCAAAAATTATTTAGAGTCAATTATGAAAGCAAACTATGTTATCGGCAGACCTCCAAAGCAAATGCAAGTAACAGTAAGTACCTAAAAACTAGCTATTGCGGTAAGATTAGATTTAACCGCAACCGTGGGACAGACATTTACAACCGCTGCTGTACAACAGTTCACAACCTACTTTACTTATCCTGCCAATACTTATAGTCGAAAATAATGATAATATTATATTACTTACTATAATCTGCAATTAGAGAAGTATCTTTGTTAAACTAAATGTACAGATTAGTATCCGTGTTCATTACTTATAAATGCAACATTCCCCCTAGTCTTACCCCTAAAATCTATACGGTTTAGGGGTAACTGTATTCTGTCAGGTTTTGAAGGAGGAAGGAGAAATTTTGCGGCCTGATGAATGCTGCCGATATATCGACTGTTTAATTCTTCTTTTTTAGTCTTTGCAGATTGCAGACTCCAGCATAGTTTTGACAATACGAAATTCCACCTCTAATGCAGAAAAAATACTACACATATCTGCATGCGCTACGCGTGTTTAATCAGTGTCTTTCTTTCGTTTCTAGTCATTTAAATCACGCGCTGGCAATACTATTTGTATAATTTTTTTAATAATAATTAAGATTGAATCACATAGAATTAAAGGATACGGCAATTAGAATCTAGGTGCCTCATATAACAAACATTTTCAATTAATATAAACTAAAAATTATTAAATAAGCAATTATTAATAATAAATGAATATTATTATCATAAAATAATGATATTCAGGTAACGTTTTTATATAAAGTTTATAAATGAAAATTTTAGGGGCCCGATTATTGAGGATATCGAAAAGTTACCTCCTTGGTTTAATAACTGATTTATCCTCTCCTGTTATTGTAAATTAATTAGAAAATACAAATTAATTCTTAAAAATATATATATATTTTATATGTACAAGTTATATCTATGTTAAATTACTTACACGCTAGGACTATACAAATCATGCCCTCGTGGAATGGTCCCAAGAATGCTAGCAGCGTTTCCGCGCTGAATTGCTAAGCTGATTCTTTGTGCGAAAAAAGAGCCATATCAGCTTACACATAAAAATTTGGTACAAAATCTTTCGAGTGACCGAGACCGAGCTAGGCTTCTAGCTTTATCGGAAAAAGAGTCTGGTTATTGGCTACATGCTCTCCCTTCTAAAAATCTTGGTACACTATTAGATAACTAAAGTTTCAGAGTAGCTTTAGGTCTCAGATTGGGAACCACATTGTGCCTTAAGCACCGATGTCCATGTGGAAAAGAGGTAGACACTTTTGGCATACACGGGCTTTCATGCCATAGGAGCTCTGGTAGGCTTTTCCGTCATGGTTCTCTTAATGATATCATCAAAAGAGCTCTTGCCACCATCGACATTCCTGCTTTTCTCGAGCCTTCGGGGATATGTCAGGATGATGGCAAGAGACCAGACGGCTTGACGCTGGTTCCTTGGGAACGGGGACGGGCCGAAATGTGGGACGCAACATGCGTTGATACGTTAGCCCCGTCGTCAGGGAGACAGCGTCAAGACCTGGAGCTGCGGCGGAAAGGGCCGAATCCGGCAAACGGCGGAGGTATGCAACTCTCATCGAGAGTTATATATTTGTGCCGTTTGCAGTCGAGACCCTAAGGCCATGGAGTCCAAGTACAATATTTTTTTTATCCTTTTTAACACCTCGGTTAATTGCCTCTTCATTAACATAAATATAACTTGTACATATGAAATTAGTAAATAAAAATGAGGATAAAAATACTCGTTGCAGGTAATTTCAGAGGCCAAAAGTTCGTGCATGTGACGTAATTGGAAATGCGTATACTAATAATAACGCAAAAAAAAACAATATTCAAATACTTATAAATATTATTAAATTACTGAACAAGGAATATATATAGTAAAAATTGCACAATTTTTATCTCGTAGTACTGATTTCAATAACTCAAAATTCAAGTTTGGCTCATGTTACAAATACATATTACGTTACGTTATATTTCTATTTTATATTAGTCTCCTATGGTTTTTAATCACACGACAAAGACACGATCGCAGTAAATACTTGAGCAGTCAAGTGCAGATCTTTAATACAGCAAGCTGTTAGAATATAGTCGCTTCCGGCTAACATAAGCTGATGGTTTAGTAGGAAAAAGGTAAGTGTCACCGTAAGGCACTCTATGTAAAAAAATAATCAATATTAATTTGTTTAAAGAGCCTAAAACAATTCCGCCAATTCAATACAAATAGTTGCAGTTATGGACATATTGTTTCGATCCTAGAATTTATTTCGAGATCAAAGGATTATTCTTTATATTTTTCTTTCAATATAGTATGCGTGACGAATCGTGAGTGTCAATTAACATTTTTAAAAATAAACAATAACATGCGAAATTTACGCCTATGGGCTCTAATCACTAGGACATTGCGGATTTTGGTCAATACGATTTTTCTTATCATTAAATTACGACGCACTATATTTAAATTAAAATAAACACTAAATCGTAGTGGGCAAGTTGAAGTTCGAGGACCAGCGTGCTTAATGTTTCCATATGGGTATATAATCTTCAAAATCACCCTAGCATACCACAACACTACCAATTAAAAGCAGTAACAAAAATCAGGGTTTAAATGGCAGGTTATAATATATATATATATATATATATATATATATATATATATATATATATATATATATGTCGCATCCTGGCAACCAACGTTCCATCATTAAAAATATATTGAAAATAGAAGGCGCAGCGGTGACAGAATGCAGAAGGCGCATGTGAGAGATGAAGACAGATGCTTGTCATGGCGCAGTTGTGAAAATTGTTAAGAAGAATATAAAGTTGAAGATAAGCGTTGTACTTTTCCATATGCACGATACCCTTATTACGCCCACCAATGTCTAAGAATAATGCCCAAGATACTGATGAGTCTACATATATATATATATTTTATGATAATAATTTATTTTTTTAATAAAAGTTCTTGTACTATTCCTTATTAATTGCGCTTGAATACTATACCATCTGATGGTAAATTGCCATAGTCTGACATAATAGTATGTGTACTTAATTTAGCTGTAACCCATACACTTATGGCCGAACGCTAGATCTATACATAATGGTATCATTTAACAGCTTCTTCTACTACATCTGAGTAAATTTCATTTTTTTTTTCATCTCAATCTGGCCCAATTAGATAACACTTTATCATGGGGTTGAGCCGTTATTTTGCGAAACTCGATCTCATACTGATCACGATACGGATTCCTATTTTTTTAAATGTAATTTTATAAAATTCCTTAATAATAATTACGCCTTGTGAAATTCAGATGTATATATTGCTTTATTAACATACACATTTACAAGCTGTTTTGTATTGTCAAATGTTCGTCAGTCAATAACAGATATAGTGCGACAAGGTTCTAACAGAAATAACCATTAAACTTTAATCTAAAATCGTGACTAAATACTTAAAATTGAACTTGACAGTGACAAATATACGCATCCGCGATTATGTTGCGTTATGTTTGTTTCCATCCATCCATCAGCCTATCGCAGTCCACTACTGGACATAGGCCTCCCCATGTCTGCGCCATACATCCCGGTTCTCCCGGGTATGTTTGTAACTGTATAATATCTAGTATCTGGCTGGTTGTCCCGAAAAGTTTCAAAATCATGTCTTAACTCGATATTAGAAGATAAAGACATCATATGTATATTTTTTTTTTAAATTTTAACCGATAAATGATGCGACTAGTATATAAATATAATTTGACTGATAAGGAATACTACAATATTATGGGCATCTGACATCTAGATCTAATTAGAATCTTGTCAATCTATATTTACCTTACTAAGACTCTTAAAAGAGTAGCATTGATTAACTAAGACTTCCCTATAAATAAAGAAATTTTAGTACCAGTAAAATCCAATTATTGCTTAGCATCCCCGATCAAACTAATACTATTTAAGGACCATATCTATTTTTATAAATAATTACTACTGTTAAGAAAAATGTATTCGTACGCTAAAGAACTTTCTCCTAAGAATCATAATTTTTACCACTGGTCACTTGTAATTGCTTCATTCATGAACGAACAATAAGAATAAAAGTGAGAGCCACAAATAATGATGACAGATTTTATTCAAACTTAGCAAATTTAACAAAAACTGGACTGTTGACTTAATTTGAAAAATTTTTTTCGTTTAATATTTTTAGCTACAATCAATACTTTTACTTTCAACCGCATTACAGACAAAGCATCGACAAAAAAATTACAATAGTTTATAACATAAAATAAATAATTTCCAATTCTGTTTTATGTATTGCAAAACATTACCCTTCAACATGTTTATGTTGAGTTTCTAATCACCATTTTACTAAAGTGATTAATTACTAAAGTTAATAATTATGACATACATGTGAAATTTAGAAAGCTACTCTAATTTAGAAGCTTATCGTTCTATTAACGGATACATAATTTATGAGAAAATAAAAATCTCTACTTTAAAATTCTCAGAATGGTAATAATGTAAGTGTTGTAATTGGACACGTCCACGCTAATCATAACAAGGAAACATTGTGAATACTAATTTAGCTACAGCAGCTATATTCCTATTTGCGGAATTTAGCTGCATTGTCAGCGTTGTCCTTTAAGATTTTAGATTTCAGATGGTCCTTGTATTTGAGGATACCTCCTTGCCATTTTGTGACAGCGCCGTTTTCACAGATCCAAATTTCTTCTGCCACCTAAAAAAACCACCTTATTTGTAAAAAATCATTTATATCTAGCATGTTAAATAGACAGTCTACTAAAGATGAAACAAAGAACCTTGTTTATTTTGCTTATTTGGGCGAATAATAAAAAAAAATTGAATCGTAAAATGGGGCAATACGTGCTATTTACAATTGAAGAATTAACGCGCTCTTTCTACAATTATCACTAAAGATGTAAGAAAAAAAGGAACATAAATTAACAAGTTATTATTAAAACCAATCATAACAGACAGAGGTTATTATTAGTTTTGGAATCACATAAAAATAACGTTTTTAAGTTGTTATATTTAATATAGATTACCTGATTGATGAGCCTGAAGTCGTGGCTGACTAGGACCATCCCGCCGTCGAAGTCGTTGATCGCGTCAGCCAAGGCGTCAATTGTCTCCATGTCAAGATGATTGGTAGGCTCGTCCATGAGCAGCAAGTGGGGTGTTTGCCAAGCCAACCAGGCGAACACGACTCGGCAGCGCTGCCCGTCTGACAGCTGACGCATCGGACATACCTGAATAGAAATAGATATATAAACGACGGCTAAAATTAAACCGTGGAATAAAAAAACTAGAGGATCGCAGCAAAAAGGTGGGCCTAGAAATGAAAATGAGAAATACAAAAATCATGTATTACAACTGGTCTCCCGGTTGCTGGTGCTTATGAGCTGAATTGACCCGGTAATCGGTAAAATTGTTACTTGAAATTGTAAATGATTACATACACCTGGCACATCGATCAAGAATTTCAAGCAGGACTCAGTCGCCGAATCAATATCAGAAGAGCTGAATTAGGGTAGTTATGAGAGAGCTTTTCATCCAAATTACTTCAGTGCCTGAAGACCAGTCTTCAAACAATTTGCAAGAAAGTAATAGAGGTAATGACAACGTGTTTCACTTGAAATTTGAACGACAAAAGGATTGAAGCTAAACAATAAAGAAGAATAAATCGGTTATATAAAAAGGGTTATTGAACAAACCTGCTGTCGTCCTGTCAATCCATAACGACCGATGATCTTTCTCATCTCCTCACGCTCACGCACCTCTGGGAACTCCTTAAGCATGTAATCAAGTGGCGACAGATCTAAGTCCAAAAGCTCATGCAGATGCTGGTGATAGCGCCCAATCCTCAAGTGAGAGTTTTTGCGGATCATGCCTGTTGATGGCACCAACTAGAAAAACAAAAATTATAATTAATAAGGAAATATTTACAGTTACATTTGTATAATTGAATTCAAGCTTATATCTGTTTAATACACAAATAATGTACACAGGCCCGTATGATTAAATGTAATATATACATAATATATTAAGTAATGTAAGTACGTCATAATAGTAGATCACACAAGTGTTATAAAACCAAGTTATGTACAGTGTCATACACTACTTTATCTACTCTCATACCATATAGTACGTAAAACAATATTAATAAATCCAAACTTTGTTTAAATATTGAAAAGATTTTTTAAATGTCAAATGTTAGCGCCAAGGCGCAAACATCGATTGCGCATGCGTGTTGCGTCGCCGCGGACTCGTTCATTGAAACCGTTTTTTTTTAAGTAGAGGTTCAACGTCCTTGGTACAGCTGGAGATTGTATAGAGGTATCGTTACGATGAAAAAGTTATATTATGATACAGGGTGTCCATACAAGTAATAACACTTTAATTTTTTCTTTTTGGCCTGTATGTAATGTTTGTCATAAGAATTTTGGTTTCAATTTTATAATCTTTATATTATAGTATCAGAGTAGATAAATTATATTAATTAAGTGCAATTTATTTTGATGAATGACTGAAGAGAATAAAAAAGCAAATTGCGATGCTCCCATTTAAAGTGTAATCAAGGCACAAATTTAATTAAAAACGGGAATGTGCAATTATTGGAGATCCAATGACACTTCAATTGATATTTATACAAAGTAGCTTTAAAAAGTAAACGATATTTGCTATTTATAAATAACTCACGTCTCCATAAAGCAGTTTGAGTAATGTCGATTTTCCAGCGCCGTTGGGCCCGACAAGAGCGAGCCGAGTATCTAGATCGATACCAAATTCAAGGTTCTTATAAATCCAAGGCCCAGTGTCAGTATATCTAAATGCTACATTCTGAAACCAAATAATTACATTTATGATACTAGACATAATATTTCTAGAAAGCGCTATTTAATATATTTATTTAAGTTTAAACAGAATTATAAACTTCAAGAGCCATTCACAGCTACATCCTACTAATATTATAAATGCAAAAGTTTATGAGTATGGATGTATGTTTGTTACTCTTTCATGGCGAATCTGCTGAACCAATATTGATAAAACTTGACATAATTATTCCGTATATACTGGAATAACAGATAGTCTATAAGAAATCCTGTTAATGGTACAGGAATATGATGACACTAAAAAGCGTCATCTATATTCAACCTATCACGCGAACGAAGTCGCGGGTAAAAGTTAGTAATTAAATATTTGCCACATGTATTGAATACTATGATATCTTCAAATATTACAAACCGGTTAGATACAATCCAAGAACATAAATGTCGTAGAATATATTCTTTTTCCATTATCACTGTTAAAACAACGCTATTATAACCATAAAGTACTCACCTGCACCATAATGACTGGCGGCGGCACTTTTCCGCAAGAAGGGAAATAGAAGTTAAGTATCTTGTCATCAATAACTTTCTCAGTGAGACCCTGAGCGACCATCTTAGCAAGAGTCTTTTCTTTTGATTGGGCCTGACGTGCGAGCTTTGCCGAGCCGTGACCAAATCGTGCTATGTAGTTCTAAAACAATAAATGAGGAATAAAAATAATCCTTAACAATTTTAGTTGAATAAAAAACTTTCTTGTAATAAAGTAAAAACATTATTAATGGATTAAATTCCACCAAACAATAGGAATTAAAAAAAGCGATTATTCTTTTTTTCCAATTTGTGGTTTATGAATTATTTGATTTGGTATGTGCATTTCCAATTAATCTAATAAATTTTACGAGAGGTTTTCACTTCTCAAATGCAAGTTATACAATTATACTTTCTTAGAATTTCTTGTTTTAACCATATCCTTGTGATTAACTGTTGGACATATACAACTTTCTTTCATAGCACATTATTACTGTAACTGTGTTTTGTGATTTTTTAATTTTTACTAATAACCTCACTTTGCAAGCAAGTTTTTTACGGTAGGGCTGTCACTATCTCGCCAAAGCATATGGTAATTATCAATGGTGTATGCGCCAACCGATCGATTACACCTTTATCGGGCTGCGGAAATTACTACTTATCGGGCTATCGGTGAAAAGCTGCGCTAACATGAGTTATAAGATTAGAGAGGGCTGGGGCGAGATACAGTCTCATACATTCATCCCATTTTCATTTAAAATTTATTGTTTTAAAAAAATACCTTCATATGCGAGATCTGATCCTGTTCCCAATTATACTGTTTCATTTGATTCTCCAGCAGTTCCATGCGTGTGCGAACGAAGGCCTCGTAGTTTCCAGTGTAGTACTTCAGCCGTCGCTTGCTCATGTGGATGATGTTAGTACAAACACCGTTGAGGAAATCTTGCGAGTGCGATATAAGAACTAGAATTCGTTTGTATCTGTAAAATAGTGGGTTTACTATAGACATACTGGTATTATTGTTATTGCGTTGGCGTAAGTGCACTGTACTTACACCCCGTACTGCGTACACTATAGTTGTTTGTGTAGATGATGGTAAGATCCTATATATATAAAATATAAAACACAAAATAAAATCCTGTATATATAAAATATAAAACACACGTATATCATATAAATATGCGCTCTACATTTACTATTAATTTCATTCATCAGTACTCACTTCACTTCAGTATTATAGAATTTAGTTTAATACTATAGAAATTATGGCTATAATTTTCTATCAATTACCATTAATTATACCTGAGAGTCATCCAATAGATGATAAAAACGATAAATTCAGAAATGATAGATATAAACATCGGTTCTCACCGACCGTAGTGTCATTTGTAGAACACTTTGCGACCCTCGTTTCTGCTTTAGTTTCGTCACAAGTATATAAGACAAGTAAATAAGATCCATTCACGCTACCGTCAATTAAATTCCATGTTTGGGATTTGACGAACGCAAAACAGCACAAGTGACCCTGACATCGGAGCAAGGAGATAAGATAGAAAATAAACACACTACATCTAAGAGGGAACAACACTTTGTTTCTTGACAGATAAACAAATACTCACTGCTTAAGTTCCTCCTCAAGCCACACGCAGGCGTCGAGATCAAGATGGTTAGTCGGCTCGTCAAGAAGTAATAAGTGCGGTTTAACATACAACGCACGTGCTAATGCAATACGCATACGCCAACCTGCAAGCATATTTAGTTCTCAGTGGCGTAAAGTACACTCCCGCCCTGCGAGGGGGCGCTGTGTGCCAAGGAGCACAACCCAGGGTGATAAAAAATGAGAAAATATTAATAAAATATGTCACAATGCAATCTGATTTCACAACGATACTATGACTATTACTATTTTCATTACAATGATATGTAAAACTAACTAAGTAACTAAACTAACTAAGTTGAATTTTATTTAAAACATCACAAGGGAACGTATAGTATAATGTATACTTTTAATATTTTATATATTTATATGCCTACTAATGATCATTATAAAAAAATTCCATCTCAAAATTAAATAATACAAAGCACACATTGTAATATAGAAGTTAATATTTGGATTGCCATTATTATTACCTTCTCCTGATTATTCAAATTGCTATTCTTACCGTTCATAAACGAGACTTTTGTCTGTGACTTCACTTACCCCCAGAAAAGTCTTTAGTAGCTTTTTGTTGCATTTCCTTCGAAAACCCAAGACCGTGAAGTATATGGGCCGCGCGTGCTTCAGCCGTATCGGCACTTAAGTCCTCCAGCCGGTCGTAGACATCCAGCAATTGTTCTTGAGCGTCTGGCAAATATGGTATACGTATGTATCGAGGATGGCATAAATATATTTTGGTTAAATTCGAAATATCGTCAAGTAAATTTCTTTTTAATATACTTGTTGGTACCGACGATACGACTGTTCTGTTCATTTGTACGTAATAGATATCTTTGACATAATTCAATATTTCGAATATCGTGTTAAAAAAAATTTCGATTTTTTTTTTGAAGAAAATAAATATAATTTAATTGAGATCTAGCTTTGTTAATAATGGGTGACTGATCTGGCGCGGGGTGCCTGGTCTAATAACAGTACAAAACAATAACATTTCTGTTTTCCCTTCCTCGCACCAGTACTATTTAGTGTTTGGGTCAAGGTTATTTTTTGTTTCATGTATCATAATAGCGTACGGTCGTTGATCTCTATAAATCGTATCGTATCGTGTTTATATTTTAAAAAACGTACGATAATTCATGTGGCTAAAATAGTTCGCCTCATTAACTAATTTTTTTATGTAGGGCTTATTACGTAGCCACCAACCAAAAGAAGTGAGCACAACATCCACTTAATACCAAAAGCTTCCGTCTTCCAAAACTGTGTTTGTTAATTTGCTGAGTTGAATTAATTTTAATTTCGTTTGTTCATTATCACCCTTTATACAATACTTGTGTCATGTAAAAGCATCGCTTTCGCATGATAAATGATATCATGATAACCGCTTCGTGCGGATAAATTATACATAACAAGTTTAGATCGATTGGAACCGTATGAAAGTGATATATTAATACAGAACGTCACCAATTAAGGCTGTATACACATGGACAGCCGCAAAGCAAATTTTAACGCATCCATTAAACAGCATATAGTTTTAAATCTTGCTTACGCAAAACATATTTTTAACGATACAAATTACTGTTTGGAATGATTTTTCTTAACGGCAAGCGTTAAGAAAAATCGGGGATATAAATTTGGTTGAAAAAGACATAAAAAGATAAAAATGAGATATGATCAAAAATTATTTTAGAGAGAATGATTGGAGCCTATATCCCTAATGCGGTTTGGAAGGTATATTCCATCATCATGATGAAACCTGCATATCTGTAAAGAATTCTGTCTTTGAATGTGTTCAATTAGAGACAAGTTTTTTATTAACAACTAGTGAGTGCCTATCCGAGTTTGGAACCCTTGACACCACAAAAGATTCGCACGGTTTCAACGCTCGGCTATCACACCTTGTAATTGTATTATGCGAAAATAGTTACCATCTTCGTCACATTGGGCCAATTCCTCCGCTAGCTTCTCCAATTTAATACGCTCTTCGTCAACTTCCATTACACATTGCAATGCCGTTTTATCAGAGGCAGGCATCTCACGGGTCAAGTGGAAGATATCAATGTGATCAGGAATAGGTACTTCGCGACGCCCCAGTACCGATAACAATGAAGACTTGCCTATTAAAAAGAGAAAAATATTCAAATTATGTTAAAATAATATGCCTTCCCCAATAAATGGACTACATTACACTGAAAGAATTTTTCAAATCGGTCCAGTAGTTCCTGAGATTAGTGTGTTCAAACAATCAAACAAATAAACTCTTCTACTTTATATATTAGTATAGACATCAATTATTTGATTTATTTATTTATTTATTTATAAATTGGAAAACAAACAGCACTTAAATTATTACAGAGAATTATAACATAAAATTAATACACATGCCAACAAAGTTTCCACAAATGAGTGAAGGAAGTGAACAATACAATAAATATAAATATGAAAGTAAGATAATGGTAAATAAATGTAGAAAATTAAAATTAAAAGAAAAAAAAATAAGGAAAAGATTAACAAATTAAACTATTTAACAAATTAAACTATTTATATATATAACATTAGATATATTATTTCTTCATTTGATCTGTCATATTGAATATTTATTAAGAAGATTAAAATTAGATTAGTTATATTCATTAAGAAAAACAAGTGTAAAAATATTTATACATAAATTTTCGCAGCTGTATTTAATGCCTCAATCGTATTTTTTAAACATTTCTTAAACGCCAACCAAACAATCAATATTTAGCAACAGCATTGCAATTACAAAATGAATGCAAAAGTAAGTTATATCACAAACACTAAAACTTCGCAAAGCTAAATATATGTATATCGTTGTTTTAGTGCCTAAATTTACATTTATAAAAAGTTAAAAATAAATTGAATAATAAAAATAATAAATTTATGGGACAATGACACACACGGTCGTCCATCACCAGTAAGTTACTTAATACTTATGTTCTGGGTGACAGATACTTGTTAAATTAATACATATAAAATTTTAAAGAATAATTACTATGCTACAGGCAAAGTCATACGAATAATCATGACCGGTATTATCTTGAGGCTACCTCATCGCATAGTATATAATGAGATAACATCGAACTATTTGTGACGTCTATATTTCAGAAAAACAAAAGCAATTAACATTAATATACAAAAACATAAGATGGTTTAGTCGTCCCTGAATCAATCAAACGCAATTATCTATATTACAGCAAAACAAAAACAGAACTTTAACAAACCATTTGTCTTTAATATTTTATTCTATAATTAGACAAACGTGTAGTTCATGTATATTATAGCGCTCACAACTCCTTGAAGTCTTATTATCAATAATAAATCAATAAAATCACCCAATATGAAATTCAGTTATCAAATACAACACAGTAACCATAATTCACGTATGAATTTCAATAATTTGGAAACATTACGACTGATATTCTAACTATGTATTTCAACTCTTTTGTCAACAAAAAGTAAAATCTTTTGTCTTCATTTTTCATTTTTAATAAAAATAATATTATAGAAAGAAAATATTTGGATAATATTATGAATTGTATGAAAACTTGCATCACGGATTGCATGATGGATTTGAATCTTGTCTGTTCCTAATATATTATTGACCCGCATATGATAAACAGTAGCCGTAAACGGTAACGTTTTGCAAAGCATTTTATTGTTTTAGTACAATGTAACTTAAAATCAATTACAATGCTATGGTTAGTTGTCATTTTTAATATGTTAAAATTCTAAATAAGGTTAAAAAAATTGATTAGAAAAATCTTTATTTTTCATGTTCCGTTTCACCAAGGGCCGCGAAAATCTAGAAAATGCCTGGAATACGTATAGCTTGCCAATCTTATCTATTATCTTACTGTATATTACCTTTTTATAGTTACATTAAAAAAAAACAGTATAAGTTGGCAAGCAACTAAGTCTTAATATATAGCTTGTTTTATTAGAAATTCGCCTAGCAACTTTACAATCTATGTCTATTTCAAATCAGACATTTCTAAATTCATTAGTTTCAACTATCTAAATCATCAGCAATGCCTTTTGTATAAACATTGACCAATATATTCGATGAAATGAACAACTTACCTTCAAAAAAGTAAAAAACGATTGAAAGGCGGGACATTATGATGCAACAAAGTGACTTTCAATTTATGGAGATTTAAAATTGGGTCAAGAAAATTTCTTGATACATCAACAATTTTTTGTACGTGATGAAACTAGTTATAGTGATTTATGTTTCAAATAGTTAGTGGGTATAACCCACCATACTAAAATATGGTTACTAAACTTATCGTCTAATAAGTTGTTTGTTTTATATTAATACTGACAATTTTTTTGTGAAATTTATTAATAAGTAAAAGGTACATACATTTTACTATGCAACAAACTTTGTATATACATATAGCACTTTTACTTGCGTCTTCGTTGGCGTTAACCTGTGTTAAAATACCCTCAATCAATCTAGCAAATATACTCTAAAGCTATCCAGCCAGTCAGTTTGAGAGCATAATATGCTATAATTATATCTGTTTATTTTTAGAATATGAAAGGCAATTTACTCCAACTTTTTGGATGAGTCAATAAACTGCTTTTTAAATTCTATACTACCCCTTTGATAGCATAAATACTTGTCAGTGCACCAACATTTCTTTCAAATTATAAAGATTATATTCTATATATTACCTTTATGGAAAATCATATTACAGATAATAATCATATTATCATAATTAAGCTTTTAAAAAATGGTGCCTCACCCATTAAGAGGAATAAGTACAAAGAATGGGTACAGATAAATAGGATACATAACAAATATATACACATTATAAAACATCACCAATAGTTTGTCTGTATGTGAACAATTAATTCGAAGTTTTTTTCTAAAATAAATTTTTGAGGAAGGTTTAAGTCACGATTTTATGTACATTGAGTGAAATATATATTTGTAATGCACTGATTTCCACGCGTATGTAGCCGCAGAAAAAGGTAGTATCAATGATATTTCATACAACTCTCCTATGTTTTAACACTAAAGACATTTATTCTTAGAGATACTTGCAATGTGAATTGCAGCACTTTAAGAAAATAGTAAAGACCTTCTTAAATGACATACAACATTTATCTACAAGTGCTCTGTTTTGTTAAAAATATTTATGGCTATCCTTCACAAGCATAATTTTATACATACATTGATGAATAGCATGTAGAATTATTTTCATGGTGTTTGAGGTTTGAAGCAAATGAAATATATTTTAATTAAATAGGCTAAGTTACATATAACTATGTAAGTCAATTAATAAAATAATTCACTATTTAAGGTATAAAGCTATAATAACCCTGAAATCATCATATGTATTATAGCTACAGCATTGACCTATTTCCATCTTATAATGGCAATCACTTGATGGAGACATTGTTCAATTTATTAATGTATTGACAAGAAAGCACTATTGGTATTTTAGACATATATTTTGCATAGACAACATAACAAATTTGTTAGAATAATACAATAATTAAAATATAGCAAAGTACAACATTATTATTATACAAAGTTAATTTATACTCACCACATCCGTTCAAACCAACAAGTCCATATCTTCGGCTGCAATTCAATTCTAGTAAGGTGTCTTGAAGTAGTTCACTGCCATAGAATGTGATGGAAAAATTGGCTATTTTTATATCTCTTGAACGTGGATGAACAGCCAAGGACCCAGTACATGACCTTGCATCTGAGTTCATTTTAGCTTCTGCTTCCAGCTTCAAGCATAGTGCCTCTAAAAACAAAAAATAATTTGATAAAACTTAGTTTTTTAGTGATAGTAAATATACAAAAATATATGCTAATATTATAAATACCATATATTAATCTCAATTCAACTCAAATTCAAAATATTCTTTATTCAAAAAGACTGCTTTCAGTACTTTTGAATCGTCAAATGTTTTTAAAGAAGCTACCACTGATTCAGCAGTTTGCTCCTACCGAGAAGAACCAGAATAAACTTGGCAAATAATCTTTTCTATAAAAATATAATTACAATTTTATTGATGGTTACAATGGAAATAATATAAAAGATATTATGCATATTAATTATACATATCCATACTTTTATTACAAATGTGAAAGCCTGTCTCTTTGTTACACTTTCACTTTAATCCTCTAGAGCAATATTGATGAAATTCAGCATATACCGGACTCACACATAGAGTAGGGTTGCAAACTAACTTGTTTAAATAAAAAATTAAATATAAAATTTTCATAAAAATCTTTCGAGCTGTTTCTGATATTTTGAAAAATAATTATATGTATGTTTTATAAAAAAAAGTATTTAATAGTATTACTTAAACTGTCCCATATTTACTTTGTCTTTCATTTACTGAGAATTTCCTAAAAGATTTTTTTCAGTAACGAATATAATGTGTTGAGAGACTTAAAATAGACCAACCATTTATTCAATAATAAATAAGTTCTTATTTATTTAAATTTTACGTTTGTTTAATTTCATAAAGCTGAGCCATATAAAGTTTAAAAAATATGTACTTAAAACATTTAATAAATACTGTTTGTTTTAATATTCTTCTCAAACCATACAATATTCCTTAAAATATACATTATTTCTTGTAAAAAAGTAGCCACATAAAGGGAAAATAAAAATCCATTTTCCCTTCAAGAATAGGAAAAAATATAGTACATAATTTAGGGTTATTTAAAACTGAAGTTGATTATTTTTTATATATATATGTGCAAGTGTTATCCTTAAGATACCCTCTACGAAGTATATTTTTTTCAAACATGGTTATTTTTTCCTATAAGGTATTTTCCATATGGCATTACTATTGGTTAAGTTGTTTAGGCACAAAGGCAGACAGTTTTTCGAATTTAAAAAATTAGGAATATATATACAATCTCTCTTGCACTTATACTCGTTAACAAAAGTAGGTAGTTACACTATACAAATTATAAAGTTAACTGACGAAGATAAGTTCCAACCATATTTCATACCTTCAGCGGTGAGCTCGCGGTCCCCTTGCTCAGTTCCGTTGGTTGAACCATTCGTTTCCACATTGGTTACTCGCGCCACAGGCTTTTTGTTCCTATTGTTCGCCTGCTCTTTTTTCTTTTGTTGCGCTCGTTTCTTTGCATCAGACGGCATTGTGCTATTCTAACCTATGCAATAATAAAATTTCCATAAGATTTTGCACGTGAACAGTTCGTGTAATTTCCAGGGCGAATTTATGAGATTGAAGCATTACAGTTATTTTTTACTAATTTAACGCTTTATAATACATTTTCACAAAATCCACTACATAAGGTAATTTAGATGGCTTATTTTTGCAAAATGCGACAATACATTAGTCATAACGGTATTTATTAAAATTATATTCTACCTAATAATTTTTATACGACGATAAGCAAGTTGTCCGCGTCTACACGTGCAGTTAAACGAAGAAAAGAAAGACAATTCAAAAAAACGCATTGACGCAAGACTGACACTCAATGTAGCTTTGACATAACAGCTGGCATTTATTGCAGAACAGCAGTTTTAACCAATCATCGTTGGCAATGAAAATCCCACAACTTATTTCTATGTTTTCATTGGTCCAATATTTCAAATACGAAAAATTATGAGACTCACAGATTATTAAGTGAAAGGATCGATAGTGTTGTTATAGAAAAAATCATATTAATTGTTATTCTCTGCGTGATTGCATATGCATCGAAGCCTGAAACTTTAATAAAATAGAAAAACAATTAAGATGCAATCTTATATTATAGTGTATTATCTATGTCACATAGTCATAGACATGCCCAAGTGTGATATATGTGCAAATAAGCTCAAATAAATACTTGATTAGTATACTTAATCATAGTCTTCATAAGAAAAAATATTTTCATTTTAGAATTTATTTATTGAAAATTTATATAACATATTATACGCTATAGAAATCCTATTCATTCTACAGTAATAGGATGACATTGAAAAGCGCCATCTATTACCTACCTGTACCTATGCAGTCCACGCAACGGGTACACGTTGCGGGTAAAAGCTACGTATTTATATTGCGAAAACAATAATGTTTCGAAACGACATGATAGCTTTATAAATATTTTAGTAGTTTTCTATAATATGTATATCGTAGTTTTCGTTAGTAGTCGAATAGCCATACTATTGTTTTAAGGTGAAACGCAGAAGCATTGTCAAAATACGGCATTACACAAAATTCCAATTTGTGTCTTCTTTTAACTTATATATAACACGCCTTTGAATGAAGCACATATTTGCTTTGGGTTTTATATCATTCTTCTTTTCAATGTGCTGTTCAAATGTCATTTGAATTGTAAATAAATATGAATGTTACAATCTGTTTTGCATTGTTAACTTTAGTATTTTCTTTTAAGACCCTTCTATATGCGACACATGATAAACTTAGTATTGTCTATTACATGTTTGAAATTTGATTTAGAAAAAAAAAACATTTTAAGAAATAGGTAACTATTCATATACCTACAAGCCGTGTGGTATCTGGCTGAATAGAATAGTACCACCCACATTTTTACCAAGGTGTCGTAAAAGGCGACTAAGGTAAGTCGACCCATCGTGTGGTATCCGGTTTAGTAGAATAGACGACCCTCTTCTTACCGAGGTGTCGTAAAATACGACTAAGGTAAGTTGACGTCAGGCAGGCAGCCGGTCTTAAAAACGCAGCCTAATCATGTGACAGCATGTTTATATTGTATTTCACTATACGCATTTAGGTACACTTTTCATAGAAAAGCCCGGGCGTGGTTCGCATACCTCGTGTTGTCTATCCCTATACGTATATAAAAATCTGATATTAATTTATAACGCGAATTCGACTCTCCAGCATTCTTCTGCCCTTATCCCAATCTAAGTGGGGTCGGCACATATATTTCACTTCCACTCACTCCTGTTAACTCTTGCGCTACTACTTTCATATGCATTATGCATGTCATAATTCACACAATCGAATTATCTCTTTTTCGGTCTCCCTCTAGTCAAATCCATCCACATTCATATTTAACACTCGTTTGGTCATAACGTTCACGTCTACTCATTATGAGTACATGTATGTATATACCATTTTAATCTTGCTCTTAACATTTTTTCTATATTGGGCACAACTTTCAGAAGGCTCCGGAAATGATAGCAGACTGTTATAAATGTTCCCATCTAAGATTATAGGGGAAAAATTGGAGGTTTCAGACTTCAGATAACTCCGTCTCTGTCCAATCTTAATAAATACCATAAGTTTCCTAATATCGGTTATTGGACTTAATTTCCGTTGACTTACGAATAAGTTCCGAGATAAAATAACTCTAATTTCTACACCAATAATCACATTGATATTTACCTATCTTCGGTCGTGGCATAAGGTTTATAGTTTATAATTAGGTATAGTAGGTTATAATTTCCATTCATAGATGGAAATATGCTTGTGTTTTGCGCAAAGTAAAAATAAATCGAATTTATCGATACAAGTTTATAAGATTAGTTATAATTCAATGTAAACTAAATATATTATTCAACAATTTTTTATTAAATATAAATATTTTTTAGAACATAAATTTTACGTATAAATAGTTGCAGAATTGCAATTTAAATCTGTGATTATATGCTCTTGGGAAAATAATGAATAATTTGAGGGAGCATTCGCGAAAATTGTTTGCCGAATGACTTTAACAGAATATACGTATATACAGATGCAAGTAATGGTTGAAATTGTAAGGTAATAATAAAAAAACTATTAGAGAGAAAAGTTTATTAGGGTAATAACGCCGATTATAAATGATTCATTGAAGTATTATAACGAAATAGTCAAAATACCTACTGTCACTAGTTTCAAGCTTATTCTAAATCAATTCAATGATCGCAACAATTAAACAAGTTTCTTTAGGCATAATAACGATTTTGCATTATATGCGTGGTATCAATATATGTATCTTAAACTACAAAAAATAGTATTATTTCGTTACTATTACGATATAAAAAAAATATTTTTGTATTTTTTGTATATTTTATTGTTTATATTATTTAGAATGACTTAAAGCTATGCGACTAGTGGATCATATTAAGGGATAATATAATTTAGCCAATATCATTGTTTAGATTTAATGCTTCGATAACAAGATAAGATATTATAACAAGATGAATAACAACAAGATTCAGCAAATCGGTAAAGTTTTATCTAGCTACAACTGACATAAACATCTATTAATGTTCTAAGTCATCTTAAGAATATAAATATATTTATTCCCATGAATACTTTGATCATGTACTGTGTCAGTGTTTTCTCGAATAGTCGATTATTTCTACCAGCTTGCTCCCTCCGTTATTAGAATAATCCGGTAATGTGGCATTTATTGTCCTCTAATGCTCTGTCAAATTTACAAACCCTTAATATATTCCTTCGCTTGTGTTTGACCGTTTGAAGAATCTTTAGTCGACCGAGGATATTTCATTAAGGATATTGCACTTATACATGGTCATTGTGATAGAGGTACTCCTTAACAGCAAGTACGCTTGGTATACTTATGATTTTGCAGGATCTACTGTAGATCTGCATGTAGAACGACCTGGGGGAATCCATATAAAGGAGCACAACATTACTTCTACGGTGGAGGTAGAAATAAAGTTTAGAACATTGTATTTGCAAACGTGGGCTATTTCTGGATGACGAGTAGTTCGGTTTTTACTTTGATGAGAGCGGAGTAAGATAAATTCGATCTATTCGATCGATTCTAAGTGCGTCTCAAATTATAATGAGAAAGAATATGATATTACGTCTCTCTCTGAAGAAAAGACGGCAACGTTGCAAATATCTGTAGCGCAGGTCATCACGAGTACAATACAGACGTGACCCACCATATCGAAATAAGATGGAATTCTGTGGGTTTTGCAGTGGTTATGAATGCGGAAAAAATTATAACTTTATAGAAATTATGCGCAGGAAACATTATCGAAATAGTCGAAGAAATATTAGTATAACTTACGACTTACTTTGGCTTCAAGTACTAAGTCTGATTTACATAGGTTACAGAATAAGTGAGTACTTTTAAAATAACAGTAGGTTAGCGCCTACAACGAAGTTATATTGAACAAAAAATTGCTCTAGTTATTGCGAAAAATTGTGATTTACTACATATGTATCTACTCATATATGTTAGAGATTTTTTAAATACCGGATTATCCAAGTGGAGATCAAGTTGAAAAATAATTACTATTTATAACAAAATAAGCACCGAACATGATGCATACAATTATTTTATTATAAATTGCTATAATGGTTGAACCCTGAACATATTTCAATAAGTCACTTTGTTATATCCACGTTAAATTACAAATGCCTCTGTGAAAATAGCTAGTTATAGTTATAGATAGTTGTGACATACAAGCACTTTCTTACAGTTCTGTACCTGAGCACCGATAGATTTCTTAACGTCACTTTAAAAGATCGTCGAATTAAAAAATAATTTATGAAAAAAAGTTCTGTAATAGTTACGTTGAGACTACTATATTTCTTGACAAGTTAGTTACGAGTAAATTATTCCGTCTTTGTGACGTTAATAATGTTATAAGAAAAAGGTTTATAATTTAAATTTAAAAAATCAATAAATTAACTGAAATTTCTCCATTAGCGACCTATATATTCATATAGTTTAATTTCACTCCTTAATATAGTTCTTATGCATCAAGCAATGGAAGCGTTTCCATAAAAGACAACTATACTAAAAATATTAAACTAACCGAGTTTTAAGTATAATTTTTGTGATCACGCTTTATGACGGGTTAAGCTAATATTGGAAGCTAATAGTGTACTTCATTACAAAATCGATATAATAATATAATTATTTAAATATATAATATGGAATTGGAACATTAAAAACTATAATATATCTATATAAACCATTATACTGCACAAAAATGACTTTAAAGATTGATCGTCGGAAGACTGGTGTCAAGCATTGAATTCTCCAGTTTGCGCTAGATTGAAAAGACACATTTTATTACATTTAGAGGCATAAATATATATAATATTATACTTCTTCAATGGACAGTCTTGGTTGCATTGAGCAAAGAAATGCTTCTAAATGTGTCGACTGTTTACACTTAAGTCTCCATATGATCATAACTAGCAAATCATGATCCTATTGCGAACTTGATAAGGCCCAAAATATTATTTCGATAAAAATCAACCTATAATGTCGGTTTTTAATGTAATTGTTACTGTTATTTCAAGAAAAAGGCTGTTAAGTGGTCGGAACAGTGCAAATTTATAGAACGTTGTAGAATAAAGATCGTAAAACTAGATGGCACTCAGCATGTGTAGATTTTGTGATCGCCATCATAAGGCAATAAACACTTTAACTTACATACTATAACGAATTTATATATTTAGTTATTTTAAATTAAGAATTTGATAGCACTTATGAAGACATTACATTTAGCTCTTATCTCACTGAATTCCACTTATTCACATAACTCGTAAAATACTGTTGAATATTATTACAATGGTAATGTTCAATTTTTATTTGGGACGGAGTAATAAAATTTTCTCTAATTAAGTGGTAAATATCATTAAAGTATATCGTCAGACCAATTCCGCCACATCTCTTTAAAACATGAATTAAAATCAATTAGTAGTGAGTCGAATAATATTTTAAAAATAAAGTACAAATTTTATTGTATAAAGAACACTTGGTACGCGCAAAATAGTATAGTTTCAAAATATTTAAATTAAATTATTTTTGTAATATAAATTGAGAAATTTATAATAATTATATATAGGTACATATATTATTATTAAAAAAAAATTATACATAAATTTAGAAATATTGAAATAATTCTGAAATTCCGTAATCAACGTAATAAAAAATTGTTCCTATTTAAGAATAATAATACAACTTGTAAATTTTTTGATGACCAAGAATATTAATATAATATATAAGGAATAGTATTATTCCTGTTCATCAAAATATTTGAATCAGTAATACATTTTTCCTATAAAATTTGTATTTTCTATTATTGCCGACTCATGGGTATAGCATAATAGCGAATTCACGTGAGACTTTTACGTATAACATCATAATACAAAAAGATACAATATTACCTTGCACCAGATCATACTTATAAATGAACACAAGTAAATACAACATCAGCTACTTATCATAGATATCACGCAATGTAATTTAAATAGCTTCAAAGATAAATTACATAAATATCTTCCAGTTATCTATTGATGTAACGACCATGAATATTCGAACTCGTGTTCGTTTTAATATATTATATATTATATTATAAATATATTATATTATACGCACGCGCACTTTTCACGGATCACTTTGTAATCGAATATTTTGATTGTTCTTATTTTTATACAGTATTAATACTTCAATTCCACATAATATAACTACTACATTTAACACCCAAAAAACAAAATATTCTCTAGCAATCTAGCGCACGTTTTCAAATAATATAATTTTATTGACTATCTAATATATCCTGTATATTTATTCTAAGTACCTATAACTTAAAAAATAGCAACATTAGCTCTTAGTGATAATACAACTCGATTTTAAAGGGCACCGATAATTCATGTTTTCACTCGCTCATTCTGAAAAAATTATAAATCAATAACACCACTTATAATCCTTTTTAATATTTCGGACATTTATTATGAATATATCCTTCGTTTACTATATGTAATATGATAGATATTCTTGCCATGTTTTATTCTTGCATTATTTGTGTAAACAATCAAACTGTTAATATCTTAATTTAAATATCATTAATTTTTCTCACTATCAGTTACATTTATGACAATATCAGAGTGGGATGGAGATTTTAGTAGATCAATGTTATTTTTATGTTTTCATTAGTTTTTATATACTTACATACATTCTTATACACATACATACATATACATGTATATGTATTTATTAAAAGAAAAACCAGAATAATTCAAAAAGAATTTATGAAAATTAACACAAAACGCAAGAATTATAATTTTCGACTGTGTTAGATATAATTTTTAATGTATTTTATTACTGTAAAATAGATAAGTATTATAATCATAACACAACCAAAGGGGAAGGCGTAAGTTCTAAATCTATCAATCTCTAAACTGAGTTTTAAATCTTATGCCGTTTAAATAAAATTGTCAATTACTAAAAATAAAATAAATTATAAAAAATTAAAAATGGGGTATTCAAATAAAATGTAAATCTAAATAGACGTAGCTTTAAAATGTTATAACATGATGGTAAGATGAGTGTTGTTAACAAAGTTTACCAAATTTTAAAAACAAATTTTTTTTAAATAACTTTATAGCAGCATAAATATGCTGCTATAAATTACTATTTTATTATAATTTACGATGAACATTATAATTAGAAAAACATCATCTAATTGGACTAAATAAATAGTAATTTGTAGTTCTTTATTGCGATATAAATAAAAATGGAAATTGAATATAATGCTGTAAAACGGTTAGGCGGAGGAGAAATATCGCAGATAAGAAGCGGTTTGATTGATTTGAGCAGATTTCAATACAAATAACTATATTTTCAACGGTGTGCTTTCAATGATTTATCATTAGGATCATTGGATCAATCTACCTAATATACCTATCATTTTTTTTTTTATTCATTATACTTAACATGTACTTCTTTTTTTTTAATTTTTGATTTATTGGCTGGAAGAGATTCCGATTCTGGAATAAGCCCGCCATTAAATTAATTAATGCAATGCAATAGAGAGATTACAAGCAAACCTAGACCAGATACTCCATTTTCAAATAAATAAAGCCGTTTGAACGTTGGTTATTATTTTAATGGGTAAACTTTGAATTACTATGGAAGACAAAGATTATTAATTCATCAACATACATGAGTCATTGGCTGTTCTCTCTTTGTGTTAATAATATATTACATTAAAAACTTTAACCTTTATGATGTCCACTTTCAAAGGTTACTTAATCATATATAAACCGGTCCATACACAGAGGTTTTGAGGATACTAATAAAAATATTAGTTTCATAGTAACACTTATTGCACAGAAAATAGGATATAAACTGGTGTTAAATATTGCCGAAAGCGATATTAACTTGATACATATTTATGGATAACAACCTAACTGTTAGGATTCTATGTTCGACAGTAGAAAGTCCATCGTGAGGGCAACAAACAAACAACGCAACAATAATAACAAGAAAAAGAATATTTTATCAACGTGTACCCTTAGATGAGATCATTATATATCATATTTTAATATGAACGCACACGACATATCACATTAAAGCTATGATACATTTGTAATATACCTACTAATATCACCTTAAATTTTAAGAGCAAAATATTTTTTGAAAATCAATATTGCCTTGTATTTATGGCTTGTTAATAACGTCGGCAATAAAATAAAAATAAAAATAAGGAATACTGGGGATAAAACAATAAGAAAATAATAAAAAAAATTTATTAAATAATCACAGACGTAACCTTGTCGTTACGTTACGAAAAAATAAAATTAACATATAATTCGTATTCAGCAATTTCATATGGAGGCATTAATTTAAAATGGAATAAATTCACAATCAAATAAATAATATAACTTAAGGTACACGAGAGCTATTTACAATAAAATGCAAAATTTCCTACATATGCTTAAATTAGGATGTGATGATTTTCCTGAGCGGTGTCGAGCGAGGAGTGGAGATATACGGGACCGACGACGGGCCGAGCGTGTTACAACGGGCGGCGGGCGGTCTACGGATCACGTCATGTTGACCCCGAGAGAGCGGCTGGCGTATTCGTACACGACGTACGAGATGGATACTGCTGGAATGACCTTGATAAAGTTGGGCGTGATGCCGCGGTACAGGCCGCGAACGCCCTCTCGCTGGACGATCTCCCTGAAAGCGCCACGCATAGTTCCCTCTGCGCCTTTCGCAGCTTTCTCTGTAATACCAATGCTTAGATTAAACCAAGGTAAACAATAAGAAAATAGTGTTTAATTGACCATATTTTCGTCTAAGCCGATGGACGTCCACTGTTACACATCTGTCTCGTGTATAGGTGATTACTAACCGTAAAAGTTATTGCATTTGATTGCTGTTAGGTAGGTTATTGCATTGATAATTTATTGCCTGTAATCGGTCCCAGTAATATTTTACACGGTGAGAATAGGTATATTGTCGGACCCCGTCAGACAGGACAGACAGGATCGCCGCGGGATCAACGCAACATCAACGCGACATCAACGCAAAAGACAAGCTTGATTTTAAATACAAATATGATTTTCCTCTAAGCGCCTTAGATTTTTTTACGCTAGAGTCACTACAACCACCATAGAGCAGAAACATCTAGTGCTACCTGAAATTTCTCAATACTTAACAGGAAGACAGCTCTATAATTCTCTCAAGAATATGATGAATAGAAAATTGATCGATTTATACATACATCATTAATGGATATTTATTGTATCAATATCAATAAATGAATTAGTACACATGATATAACCACGGCTGCAAAATTACGAAAAATTACGAATTAAGAATGAGAGATTTGCTCTCTCTTTTCAATCGTTGAACGGACGGTACTGATAGAATCAATCGATCTATCGATTGAAATTATTCAAGGAATTCTACATTCCACATCATCCCGTGAAGTGGCTACCTTTTTAAAATCGATCTTTATATCGTAATACGTATCGTAAAATCGTGGCCAGTCAGTTTGCCAAGCATCTTGGAACAGCTACTTCAGTATATTCTTGACCATCACCGCTTCAACGCGACCAGATCAAAATCATCTTTTGATCAGTCTTTAAATATATTTAATTAAATATTAATTAATTAGAATACAGATAATAAATTAAGTTCTACAAATGCTAGGCAGTATCAAAAGTTACGTATACCGAATACACAGGTACCTACAAAAGCCACCCTTACGTTAATATTATACTTAAATAAATTATACTGCGTTAAAATCTTACCTTGAGCCTGCAATCTTGTCCGAACAAGAGCAAGAGGATACGAACAGACTTGCCCCAGCGTGCAGGACGTGCTTCCACATGCTAACAATAGCAACATTCCTGGCTGTTCGTTGTGGGCCTGGTATTTATTTATATATTTCTTTTTTAGAGTTTCGTATACCGCAAGATCTATGCCGGCATAAGGCACTATCCCCAAAATATTTGGAATGTATCCTTTATAGAAACACTTCAGTCCTTCTCTAGCATATATCTTTCTCGCTGCATCCATAATACCGCTATATTGACCTGTTTTTCTTAAAGCTAATCTTGTCTTTAGCACCTCTAGTGGGTAAATCACAGTTTGACTAATTGCACCGGCTGTGGCCCCGGCAGCGAACCTCTCGTATATTTCTAATGGTTGATTATTCTTCTCTCCTTTGATCAACCGTTTAACTTGCTCGTATGCAGCAAACTTTATCGCCGATTCAGGGGCTATTTTAATAACATTGATACCGTTTCCTCGCCACAAACCTCCTATGCCACCTTCGTTGATCATTTTTGCTAAACATTTAGTCATATTTTCCCTAGTTGGATTTACCTGAAATATTAATAAATTAGAATTACTTTTTAAGATTATCCTAAAATATTTTAATATGCTTTTTTCATGGTACGAGTATATAGAAGTAATGTTTACATGAGGAATTAAAATACGTACCTGTAAAAATACTTTGAGCCTATCTAATGGAGCTGTACAGGTCCGACTTACGGCGCCAGCGATGCCACCGGCAAGTAAATGTCGCCACCATTTCCCCGTTTGTAATTCGCTTTGGGTGAAGTCATCAGGCACATTCATATCCTCGCCGATGTCGAGGTACTGTAAAAAAATAAAAAAGAAGTAGTTAGCGTCATTTATTCCACAATAACCATATCCCTGTATGTTCAGCAAGAAAAATTATAATCTATCTTTTAGAGCTACAGAATGACAACATTACTTGCATGTAAATCACAGTTAGTCTAAGAATTTTAGTTTATGTTGTGATTTATAATGCGGCTAACTTTTAAAGATTATTATATAAAAATTGACTAAAGATCTGACTAAAGCAGACGTAGTTTACATTTGTTTAAACTATGATAACTGTACTCCAGTAAAAGTAAAATGTAAATATTTATTATATAAGTGCTTCATTAATTTAGAAATAAGCATACATGACATGTATAACCTCTCGATAACATAATAATATTGTCTATCTTAGAATAATTTTACATGTGCAAAGTACCATTAATATTGGAAATATATACCTACTGACATTTATATTACGTCTACCACTTGAAGTAAAGGACTTATATATATAATGAAAATGTTTTCTCTAGTTAATTATAAATCTTAAATATCATGAGATGTTTGGTCCTATTATATACACAAAAAAATAAGCAAAGATACTACACTTTCCCGGATAGCGCCGCATCGTCTTCGATTTCACATGGAATGACATCATGACTTTTTATTATTTTACTTATCCAAATTTTAGATCGATATGTTATTTGTTCAGTCTGTTATAAATTAATATATCATTATTCAACGATATTATACGTTAAGTTACATTTGAATCGATACGTACGTTAACGTGAAATAACAATAAATCTATTAAATATGTAGGATAATTCATGTTTCTAAATAGGCTTAGTCGCTAATAACCTACTGCTTGTATCAGAGGTATTGAGACCAAACGTAGATTACAATAACTACATCCCTACTAATATTATCGATGCGAATGCGATATGCGAAAGTTTGTTTGTCCATCTGTTCACGGCTAATCCGCTGGAACAATTAATTTAATTTGGCACAACTAAAGTATATACACCGGGGAGTTTTTTTAAAAATTGTAAGTAATTAAAAGATAAATATGGTTATGAAAATTATAATAATACTGAGTCGGCGTTAATATACGTATACGAAATACTGCATATTTACAATTTACCCTGTTACTCTATCATAATAAAAATAAATACTGCTGATAGAGAGATTACGAGAACACTTCAAATATGACGGATAGATTTTATTATCTGTACGGATTTTATTTTATCTGATTAGCCTTAACTGCACTACACTTATCCTAATTGCAATTTAGCAGATTATTAATTTAAAGATATTAATTCAACAAATATAAATAATTACCGCCGAAGTAAGTAAAATTATGGCATCAGAGTCGAGCGCCATGGTCACGAATGCGGCTACGTACTCCCAATGCATAATTTTGGTGTTAAAGAGGACTGCGTTTACACACAATTTTATTAAAATCTGTACTGTTACATTCATTATTACTTTAGCAAGATATTAAATGAATAACCAAATGGGATAAATATACAGTCCTGTATTTGACACTTTCGGCGGTCAATAGACAGTTGGACATTATGCCAAGTGAACTTGTATTGTCTGTTTTAAAAAAATTATATGAAACCTCGTCTTTATCTATCTATAATATGAAATCAATAAAGTACGAGCAACTAGTAGAAAAAGATAGTATGCTATCTTTAGTGTAATAATAGGGGGAGTACAATAGGGGAGGGGGACAGTAAAATGTGCCATAAAGAGAAAGCAAATGAGAGTGATCTATCTGTTTCTCTTTTTTATAAGTGATAAGAAAAAGATGAAGTATACGAGTTTCATCTTTCTTCTAATTATTTATTGTGTCACTATCCTATATGCCTTCTTATGGCTCCCCTGGTATTAATAACTACTACTAACCTGGTAATAATATCTATGAATGATAGATATTAATAAACAGGAAACAGATAACAAAGACAAAGGATTATATTTCACCTTCCCTGGCTAACCTATGTATATTTTCAAGATAATGCCATTTTAAATAAAAAAAAATACGTACCTACTATCTATTTTCTAATATAAAAATAAATAATCTCTAAGTCAATAAGATAAAATAGCAAAATTGTTTAAATTATTCTGTTAATTTTAATCACACGCTAATTTTATTCTTAAGGTTTTAAGTTAAATCAATTAAAAAAAAACCTAAACAGAAAAAAAAGAGAATTAAATTTAGAATTTTTCATATTTTTCCTTAAAAACTTTTATTTTCTTTAGGCGCTGTAAATACCTATTGAAATTTAAATACTTCCTTTGTAATTTTGGTAGTTTTTTGTAATTATAAAAATACAACTATGGATTATTTTGTCCCTATTTTATATGATATTTCTAATAATAAAAAGTTTTAAACGATTCGTTAACACAGTTTAATATATGAAATTACTTATAATGTAATTTAACACATTCTAGAGTTTAAAATAGAAGTCTTTTTGAATATTTGGTTATGTATATGCATTCTATATGCGACAAAATGACGAAACTTTTAAATATTCGCCAAGTACATATAGCATGAAAGTTTTCATACCTATATACCTATATACCATAATAGTATTTTTTTAAATTTAAGTTATAATATCTCCTTATTGCCACTGATATAACTAATCACTTAATTACCCATACATAGAATTAGTAATTTTATATGAAAAGTATATTCGTACAAATATATGTTAGTTATAATGATTTTAGTTAGTACCAAACACAATTAAGCGAATTATAATATAATAAGAATAGACAGAATATAATACTCGACAATAGGGATCCACATCACGGCCAAAACCACTTTCTTTGTTGGCGTGCCTATCTATACTTATAATAAATCTGTAGAAAGGTCAATTCTGTAACTGAAATATATTTCCAAAATAACTATCAGGGGGTAATTAGGGATCGATACTGATGCCAAAAATGCTATCAGTAAAATTTTTGTCTGTCTGTCTGTCTGTCTGTCTGTCTGTCTGTATAACCGTTATAGAAACAAAAACTACTCGACGGATTTTAACGAAACTCGGTACAATTTTTTTTCATACTCCTGGGCTGGTTATAGTATACTTTTCATCACGCTGCAATCAATAGGAGCAGAGCAGTGAAGGGAAATGTTGGGAAAACGGGAGAAGTTACTCCATTTTTTAAGCTTCCGTCGCGTGTGCAACCTTGATGGTTAAAGCTACACAGAAATCATATATGACGGAAATGTTCTCCTTAAAATTATATAAAAACTATCCCACGACAGCATATGTCTATCTTTTATGGTTGACTCACAATAACACGTGTAACTCCCGATAGCTTAACAGTTCGAAGCTTTCTGGTTATATTTGTCTACTCCTACGTTTATATCACTCTCAGTCATCTGTAATAAAGTAAATAACAATCTACGGACGGTAACTAGAGATCACACGACTTTCCAATAGGACTACCTACAGATCAAATCTATACTAATATATAAAGCTGAAGAGTTTGTTTGTTTGTTTGATTGTTTGAACGCGCTAATCTCAGAAACTGCTGGACCGATTTTAAAAATTATTTCAGTGTAAGATAGTCAATTTATCGAGAAAGGCTATAGGCTATATCACATCACGCTAAGATGAATAGGACAGGAGCAGCATTAAAAAGTTGAAAGCTTTTCTTGCGTGCGCTGAGTAAACTATAATGGTTATTCAAAATCATGTATTACAAAATTGTTCCCCTCTAAAAGTTCTATATAATAGTCCGCGGCAGCATGTCTTGCTTTTAAGGTTAACCCACTCTAACCATTTTTATAGTTATCAAAAGACTATATTACGGTTTTAATCTTTCCATGCGGGCGGAGCCGCTGGCAATTGCTAGTTTAGAAATAATAGAAGAAAAGAGGCCAGAAAAATCAAATATATAATGAATTAGCAAAATAATATTATCAGTATTATTCTGTTTTGAGTTGAGTAATTCTAAAATAAAACATATAAGTATAAAAAAATTCTATATGTATTATCATTATAGAGGGAATTACAGAATGTTTTAAATATATACGCTAGATATATAAAGATTACCTTTCATCAACTTAACTATGATCATTATGGATATGCAAAACACAAAAAAAAAGTGTTTAAGAATGGACAAATGTAAATTAATAATTTATTTTCCTAATATTAGAAACCTAATTGGGAAGTTCAAGACCACAGGTTACAACTCGGTGTTTCTAGTTGTTATATAACATTTTACAAAGGAATAAAAATGTCTAGCTATTTGAATAACTAGGAAATGTTAGGTCTCTCTATCTTGTATTGATTAAGCTACATTGTAATACATATACATAACATTTGTCTGTTAATCAGCGTGTATTATATTTATTCATAATAGTAATATAAGGAAATGCTTAAAAATATACGTCCGCATAGTTACACATATTAAATGAAGTGACAGGACCTTTGCAAATGTAAAAACGATTTAAAATTCAAATTAACTCATGATAATTAACAAATAACCGCAACACCCATTCACTGGGCCTAAAATTAAATAACTTCGAAAGGTTATCTATTGGTGTCCTTGTTGGCATAGAAAAATGATTATTGACATACCGATACATGGACTGATTTTTTTAAAGCAAGGTCATCTGAGCGTATCACGAATAAAATTAGAAACATTTTGAACTATACAAGATAACATAATTCTTCATCTACATGAGATAAGATACTTCCATGCTTAATATTATACATACGAAAGTTTGCCAATCTTTGGTTCTGTATGTTTGTTACGCATTGATAGCTCATCTGTAGCACTTGATGCAAATTACATCATCGTATATTATAGTAGCTTTCGCCAGCGGCTCCGCCCGCATGAAAGATTAAAACCGTAAGATAATATTTTTATAACCATAAAAGTGTTTTAATTGGGTTAACCCTAAATGGTCGGCGTATGCTGTCGCGGACTTTTATTTAGAACTTTTAGAGGGGAACAATTCTGTAAACCATGATTTTCTAATAACTTACACCGTTTACTTAGCGCACGCATGGAAAGCTTTATTTTTCCCCTTTCGTAATATTTTTTAATGCTGCTCCCCTTTTATTCTTCTTTTCATGATGTTATATAGCCTTTCTCAATAAATGGACTATTTTATACTCAAATAATTTTCAAATTGGTCCAGTAGTTCCTGAGATGAGCGCGTTCAAACAATTAAACAAAAAAACTCTTCAGCTTTATATATTAGTACAGATATAGATATAGGAGTAACATATAGGATAAAAAAAAACAATTTTTCTTTTGGGTACAAAAAAACAACTAATATATAGGTATTTGAAGGTGTTTTATATTGATGTTGGGAACAAATTCGCGGGTACAAATAACGCGGGGAAAAATAATAGATCCTTAGTAGTTTGAAGGACTGGAAGGAATAAAATCATTAAGTTAGATAAAGCAACACATTCTCGGCATTATTTCAGCAGCATCAGTTGATGTACAATCGCCTATGAAAAAAGGCTTGTTTTTGCACGCCACTATCTACGCTAAGGATTTTATGGAAAACTTTAAACTACTTGTAAATCTTAATACTTAGATATAACATTTAGCATTGATTTAAGTTAAGTTTTCTTAAAATATGTAACCACCTTTTTTGTAAATAAAATTCTTTGATTTTGATTTGATTTAACTATATCCATACTAGACCAGGCTACAGAAAGGTTTAAATTAAGTATAATAGATTTACTTATGTATACGGAAAGCATATTACAAAATTGAAGATTATTTGGATGATAAAATAGCCTGGATTTGAAAATCCTTTTAGCTTCATACAAGACTGCGGTTTAATAATGTAAAATTGAAAATGTTTAAAAGATTGACCACCGAGTTTCTTTCTGCTTATTCTCGGCAAGAGCAACATACCGAACAAGTTGTAGCTTTATTAATCATATTGATCCTTGACGATTCAAAAGTGCTTGAAAGAGCTTATTTGAATAAAGATTATTTTGATTTGAAAAACTAATTTAACGTTATCGGGTCAGTGGTTTCAACTTTGCGTTTATCTTTAGTTTCCAACAAATAAAATTTTTATCAACAGCCAAAAACATCATCAGTCATTTAATATACAACGAAATGTCTTAAATTTAGTTTTTCCATAATGGTTTTATTGATTCTTTTAGCTTACTGTACCTTTTAATCACATCTATGTCCTAGAAAACTTAGAGATACTACATTTTATTTTAATGCCAAATCGTCATTGTTTGAAGCAGTTTCATCTTTTTACCTAAACTTTAAGTAAATAAAATTATTACATTGTATCTTTGATACAATAGAATTATTTTATCGGCAGCTTGTGTGATTTCTGTAGTCATAATATTTTCAATTGTAGTAAGTACATATATAGTGCATACAATGTTTATATCCAGAATAAACTAGTTTCCTATAACTTGTAATAATGTCGCTTTTATTGAAATCTATCTCAATCTTTCCTCTACACGAATCATCATTCTCCTACCCTTATCCCATTCTAAGTTGGGTCGGCACAATATGTTTTAAACATGTTGTTTGATGATTTTTACGGCCGGTCGCCTAACATCAACTTACCTTATATGCCTTTTATGACACCTCGGTAAGAAATCAGGGTGGTCTATTCGGCTCAGCCGGATATCACACGACAGTATGTCAGTGAAATGATTATTGATTGATGGAAAACGTTTTAAATAATGACCATTAAAAAATAAAATAAAATAATGATTCCTTATATACCCAAATAACATTGCCTTTAAAAACTTTTTTTTTTATACAGGAAATAACCCCTTATGTGTACCGCCGCCCGACGAGGACAGGCGGTGGTTATGTCGGATTCACACCGACTAAAACGACCTGTGTGCTCCATCACGCTGCTGATGGCAAAGACAGGGTATCATTGTACACATTGCCCCCATCCCCGCCAACAGCTGCTCTGATTCCAGATACACCTCCTCCGGGTAGGGACCTCTCAAAAAAGAAGTCCCCCTCCGCTAACCGATACATCGGGAGCACCAGATGCACCGACCGCCTCGTGAACTCGTGAACTCGTGGCTTACAGCCAAGCGTCCGATATTACCCGTTCGGAACGCCCGAAGGTCCCCTGTTAGGGCGGCGGACGATGGGCTTGGGCAAGTCGCTGACACCTCGACTCACCAGCAGTGACTTGGATCCATAACAAGAAATCCCGGAACCGCTCCGCCGCCTCCCTCCAAAGAGCAGAAGGAGGCCGATCGAGGCCGCGATCGCTCCCTGACCACCGATGGCCTTTTTTAAAAACTTGCCTTAACAGCAGGTGAAACCAATTTCAATATGTCGATTGTTTAACCCAATTCGCCCTATCCGAAGAATAAATTGACATTTCCTATGCTTATACATAGAAGATGCGAATCGTTTGTTCCTTCATGCAATTATTTGTATAGCGATAGTTTAATAATGCGTACTAAAACGTCATGTTTGTAAATTTAATTTGCGTCTAGTATAACGAGTGACGTTTGTCACGAGGCACACGTGTCGAAAGTATGTTTTGCCTCGTTTTTATGTAGCATATCAGCACGAGTTCACGCATATGAATTTAAATAAAATCAACTATATCAGACTAATATGTGATATGTACGTAAATAAAAACGTGACGTGAAGGTAATCCGATAATTCGAGATTAATTAATGGAAAGAATGTTATATTTTCATACAGATATGTCAAATAATAATTTAATTTGAAATTGAAAGTTTTAAAAATAATACATAGATAATATCGCTGACAGTATAAATTTAAATTATTTTCGCTGTGTTGATGCAGTTACAATGTAATAATATTTCAAAGCATAGGTCTGTAGGAATAAGTGATACCCGGAGCTCTTACGGCAGTAGGGTCCAACTTGTGACTTGAACTTTTGCTTGACAAGAATTCTGTTTATATATGTTATTTGTTTCATTTTAGTGGTCACAAATATAAAATATAGCTCTAACTCAACAAATGATACGCATAATGTGTGTTGCGTATTGTCTCAGACTGTGCACAAATAGCTAGACGTTTGTCCTTCAATATAACAAAATTAGAACAGCGAATACGAGTCTTGAATATAACGGAACTCTCTCACTATTATCTTATCACAAATATTGATCAAAATAATATTGGTCTCTGCAACTACTAATATCATCTCCGTAATATCTGTATATTCCCGTATATTTAATCGCTTTTATCTTTGTCTTGTATATCAATGTCAGAAAGTTTTATCATACGATCCATATGACTTTTATAGTATATTAGTAATCGCCAGCGGCTCCGCTCGCGTGGAAATATTAACACCGTAATATACATAGTCTTTTGATGTTATCAAATGACGGTTACATAAAAATTGTTAAAGTGGGCTAACCTTAAAAGCTAGACATATGCTGCCGCGGACTTTTATTTAGAACTTTTAGAGGGGAACATTTTTGTAGTACATGATTTTTGAATAACTATCACCGTTTACTCAGCGCACGCAAAGAAAGCTTTACATTTTAACGTTTTCGTACTATTTTTTATTACTGCTCTTATCCTATTCATCTTAGCGTGATATTATATAACTCGCTTATAGCCTTTCTCGATAAATGGACTATCTTACACTGAAATAATATTTCAAATCGGTCCAATAGTTCCTGAGATTAGCGCGTTCAAACAATCAAACAAACAAACTAACTCTTCAGCTTTATATATTGGTATAGATTAGATGACCCGACAGACATTGTCCTGTCTTTTGCTAAACTTACAATGTTTTTCTTTGGTGGCGTGAATGAAATTTAATTTAAATTGAAATTTAATTAAGCATAAATATTTTATATTGAAGATCAGCGCCATACATTGAATACTTACTCAATCTAAATAAAAAATGAGTCATATTGTGGAACTGTCATTGACATCTATCGAAAACTTTATAGAACTACTAGCGGCCTGCCCCTGCTTCGCACGGGTATTAAATATATATCCCATGTCATTCAGTGTAAAAAAATGATTAAAATCGATCCAGTAGTTTTGATTTATTCATTACTGCCCGTGGCCCGCAAGCGTTAAATTTGGAGAAAAAGAATTTCCTTTCCCTATACCAAGAAGATTTCCTGCTATCTTTGGAATATCTAAATTCATATAGTACATTTTTACTTATTTACTTTTACATTTTCCCTATGTATTTAATTTTTACAATTAATTACAGAATGTCTTTATATACAACATACACAGCTTCCTTGTCGTTAAACAAACTCTTGAAAGAACGATATAGCTGCTGGATTCGAAGTGTTATAGGGCGAAGCGCGGCGTCCTCACGGCATTTAAAATCTGTAATATCTCCGAAAATGGTCACTTAAATTACATGCTCTAAACGGCCATATTGATCTATATTAAATCAACTATTTATTTAAGGTACTTAATTGGATAAGGATTAATGCTGTATTGTATAACAATTGCTTCAAAAATATGGCATTATTTTTGTAAAAAGTAAATGACAAAAAATGCTATAGTGGGTTATCCATAAAAGATAGACATATACCATCGCGGACTTTTCTGTAGACCTTTTCAATGTGTACAAATACTTAGTACATTATTTTGATAAATCTCGTAGGGTTTAGCCTGCGTTTGCAATGTAAGGGGAAAAAAATTTAATTATTTAGAGAAACCTCAAAAATTACAGTACTTCTCTACTCCGTATTGAATGTTATTATACGTACAAACCTTCCTCTAGAATCACTCTATCTATAAAAAAAACCGCATCAAAATCTGTTGCGTAGTTTTAAATTTTTATGCGTACAAGATCTGCGACAAACTTTGTTTTATAATATGTAGTGATAGTGATGATGAAGGAAACTTAAGCATACAAAATTTTAAGTATTTTTAAATCATACTCAGAACGCGTACTTATAATTCTTGTGAGTTGTTTTTTCCTACAGATATAATGTTTTTACACGTAGCTCTACTAGCACTGATTAAATACAATGACTTTTTAATTCTTTTTAAGACTTTTTTGACTCTCAGATGTTGAGTCCGCCCAATGTATTAATAACAAACAGTTAACTAACGAAATAAAAAAGACTACAAAACTAAAAAATCACCATCGTATATTTTTTATATTTATTACTTAAATATAACTAACAATGCCGAATGCAATGCAATAGCGTATAGTAGTTATTAGAATCATATCACTAAACATATCTTAAAAGATAACTCACACAAAATTACGTAGACAATTACCACTTAGAAAAGAAATAAATAAACAAGGTGGTATTTATATGACAGGTGTACCCACGACTTGGTCTACGTCAATTTAAATGTTAAAATGACGTCAAAATGCTATAATATGTAATTATACTCCAGTTACAGAAGGAAAAATGGGATTTTTTAAAACCTATGAACCTATTAACTTCATGAAGGCGTAACAGATAGATAGACGCAAAGATTTTGGATTAACAATGCTAGAATGAATTATGTATATATTAAACAAATTTAAGATTCGTATCAGCCACCCGGACTTTGAACCTACAAAGAAAAATAAGGAGATAATAAATAACCTTGAAATAAAATATGATCTACCTATGACTACAGATGTTGCAATGAAAGTTAACAAAACTCTTTTTCTACGGGTTATTATTTCGTGTTTATTTTATTAAATACTAGCTGTGCCCCGCAGATGCGCCCGCAAGTAAACCTGCCTCCGAACCTGCGGGAATTCTAGGATAAAAATAACTACCTATATGTTACACAACCTTCTCTATTTTCCAGTGTAAGTCCAATCAAAATAGATTTAGCCGTTCTGGAGACGGCACTATTAACCTAAGCCTTCCTCAAGATTTTTTAGTAAAACCGTATAAAAATCTGTGTAGTAGATTTTGAGAAAATCGATTGCGTACATATAGCTTTAGAGAACTTAGTTTTATATTTTATCAAATACGTCACATTGACGTATAGGAAACTTATTATCATATCTCGCTAATATATTTTTAACATTCGTAGCAAAATTTAATATACATTGGCATTTAAATCACATTTAAAATTATCACTTCTTTTGCTAACTTTTCTACTCTTGTTTTCTTACTCTTATTTTCGGTACTTTTTAATATTTAACCACTATTTTCATTTGTCACTTCAAAGTAACTTTGTATTAAGTGATCGATTTAATTTAATTTATTTTATAAACCTTTGTAATAGTGCGTCATACAGACATAAGAGCACCATTGTTTGAGTGTAAGTTTGTTTCATTGTGAATACACTTATGTAATATGTTGTAATATTACGTAATAAATAAAATAAATAATGACAACTTTATATTTGTATATGAAATATAAGTAACGGCCTGTTACCATCTCACTGCTGGGCATAGGCCTCCTCTCTTATTTCTTGGAGAAACGTTTAGAGCTAAGACCCACCTGGCTGCATAAACACAGATTGGTAGTTTACACATATCTCTTGAGATATTCAGGTTTCCTTTATTTTTGCTTCAACGAAAAGCGTATGATAAAATAAAATTATCAATTAGACACATAAGTTTTAAAAGAAAAACTCATGGGTGTGTCCGGGGTTTGAACTCATGACTCCATCGAGTAGCACGTCTTACCGCTGGCCTATAACAGCTTTCTTTGTGCAATATAATCCTACTAAATTTTAAAGATCAAATTGTATATGTTTGTAAGTACCGTTTTTAGCTACGGCATAAATCTATGGGTCTTAACCTAAAAAAAAATCCATGGAAAATGCATTTAATATCATATATAATTATAATATTTTAGTTAGACTTCGCACCGCAGGTGATACTAATTTTATATATACCTATACATAGTCGTAAAGTAAATAATGATGTTGGATATATATTTAAAATGAAATCTCTATGCGTCACTTGATATCAATTCGGTATTTACTACAGCAAGAGCGAGGGTTTTCCTATCATCGCCTTCATATCGAGGACACTGTTTACACATACGGTGACGCAATCAGCAGTATTGCTACCCGTCGCGTCACCGGAAGAAAAGTCTAATTATAACACACGGTACTATAGTAAGTCAAGTAAGAAATTATACAGTTCAAAAAGAAAGTGCATAATCTTTAAAAAAATGTTATCACACACATATATTATTAAAGATTTTGAGCCTACATTTAACCTGAATACTTACGATGTTCGTCCAGCAACGCATACTTCAAGATATTTTAATAACAAGAATATGTCTTTGGATAAAAAATCATTTTGTTTAAGTTCAAATAAAACTGATATTTATCTGTATGAACGTCATGTCGAATATAATAAACAGATTAGCAAAAGGTTCGTTGTCCTTATTAATAACATTTTGTATAGTACAAGTTGTAGTATCTTAATGAAGACAAACCGTCGCTCGCCTCTGAAATTGAAACTAATTAATGATAGAATTCATTCTAATTGAAATTGTCAATTTTTTTCTATTAATATACGATTTTCATGATACTTAGTGTGTAGTGTGTTTTTGGGGCGATAAATCGATCTATGTAGGTTTCTTTTAAAAATATATGTAGTTTTATCTCTGTTTTCAGGCACTGAAAAATTGCTATAACATTATTTGAAAACATAGGCTAATAAAGTAATTTTTAAAGTAGTATATCATATTAGTTATATTGTTATAGCAAAGTGGGCGGCCCGCAAAAGTATAAAACCCCAGTTCTAGTCCAGGTATTTAATATTCCTTTTTTTTCATATTACACCTTCTTTATATCTTATAAAAAAATACCGGGCAAAGCTCGGTCACCTAGGTACTTATTAGAAAATAGAGAATTAGGTGTAACAAATTTCAGTTTATAACTACGCGTGAATTTATCATATTCAATCATATTCTTCTGAGTACTATAATAAACAAAGGTCATAGTTTTCTGATTGCTAAATAATTTCAAGTACAAAATATTATAAAAAAATTGTGTAAGCAGCAGATATCAATGAATGTCAATAATAATTGGCTAGTCACGAACGATGTTATTATTTCGAGTTCATTATGAGTTAATTGAACTATTTTGGAAACCATGACGTTTAACAATTCAGATAAGATTTAAAATAAATACTTAGATAAGATTTAATACATTTCAAAATAACAGATAACATTTCGATTGCAACAATAGTTTTAAGGAAAACAAAGTTAAAACAGCTTTTGTTCCTAGCTGTAATAATATTGTATGTCACACTCTAAAGTCATCCGAATTTATATTAATTTAAATAATATTTTCCATTCAGAATAATTTAGATTAATAAAAATAATCTTATAATTATCTATTATTAATCTATAATTTAGATTAATAATAATAAAATAACATAGAGATTAATAAAAATAATAATTAAATAAGCGGAAATAAGCAATCTGTCGATTTCGTTATCTATAAGATCACAATCAAACATTCTCATAATAGTCTGACACAAATACCGCAGGCGTGAAGTAGACTTATCCTTATTTTTAGATTTCATATGACTGACTAATACGTCACATACATTTATATGAATGAATTTGTCTACGTTACGTCCTTGTTTCGACCAAGTGTAATTATTTTGTTCCCGACATTTCACATGTATAATTTAATATTGTAAATATTATTTATAGCTTATCTTTGAAGATAAATCTTATATCTTCATGATTATTAGAGCAAGAGAATAAACTTAACTTAAGTAAACGTTGGACGAAGCATTACTATACTCTTTTAGTTCTTAATCACTTGGGATATTTATTCCTTCTCTTGGTTTAACTTTGAAGCGTTCATCCATAGTAACCTCATCTATTCAGTTAATATTTCTTTAAATATATTTCTGGAACTACAAACTAAGGGTTGAACTACTTAATATAGGCAATCAACCACACTTACTACCTTTATTAAATCAGGGAAATCTGCAATTTGTCGCTATTTTTAAATAACAAATAAATAATAATAATAGTAAAGTAACGGCCTGCCACTATCGCTCTGCTGGCCATAAGCCTCCTCTCTCATTTTAGAGGAAGGGCTTAGACCCAACACGATGCTCGAATATGGATTAGTAGTTTACACATATCCCAGGTATTCTTTAAAGATTTGCGGGTTTCTACACGATGTTTTCCTTCATTGAAAAGATTGTGATAAATATAACGAGTTAAAAATTTCATAGGGAAAACATTGAAATCATATCGCATAGCAACACATGAGAGAGACAAAAAATAACGATCGTTTATTAAAATATCTAGCCTAAATATGACACTAAATAAAAAATGATTATCTTGCATTTTTTGCAACAAACAAAGAAAAGTTTATACAGAAAAAAAATTCGCATAGCCGTAATGAAACAAAATAGCATAGCTTGGTACTTATATTGCTACAAACATAAACGCAATTCCGACATGAAACCTTAACCATAAATATTCGAGTTATTTGTATTTATATGTAGTTAGTGATTTGCTTTTATTTCATACTTTATATTTGTAAGATATTCCATTTACGAATTTTTTAAGGGTGTCATTAAAAAATATGTTTGGATTACTGGACTCTGAATTGCTCTACTTAATTGTAAATAAAACTCCTTGTCCTTTATAGGCAATTGTTCCCGTCGCCAACATAAATCCCCAGGGAACTTAGCGTCTGGAAGAAAATCATGTGCTTATTTGCGAAGTTTTCATAACATTCCACGACCACACATGCATATAATATAGCAATGTTATGGGCCGACTTTGATCGGCTTCGATGTTTTGTTATAAGAGTAAAATGCATTGCGCCGTTAATTTGTAACACCGTAATATTCATAAAGCTAATAATGTTCAATATGTGTGACAAAACTCCTTTCCAAAAATTTAAAGCTGTGGGAAGTTTATCTTCACGGCATGATTGATATAAGTCAATCTAAATGGAGCGCTAGTTTTTTCGACGTTTGATTTTGAAGATGAAACTCGTTTGTTTCCTTACAAATGTCTAATCACATCATCATCTTCCTGCCCTTATCCCACTCTAAGTGGGGTCGGCACAACATGTTATAAACATGCTGTCACATGATTTGCTGGTCGTATTTACGACCGGCCGCCTGCTTGACATCAACATACCTCTGTCACATTTTATGCTGGCATCCCGTCTCTAGATATCTCTATGGAATCGGTTCTATAGTCTTTGGAAAATGAGGAACATGACTGCACAACATAAGCGAGCGTGACGATCGAATAGCATATAACTTTTTTCTATCCTATAAAAATAAACGAGGTTATATAAACTTCAATCATACCAAACTTCATCACTATTGCTCTAGCGGATTAGCCGTGGAAGTGTTACAGACAGACACTGTCGCATTTATATTACTATTGAGATTTACTTGAGTGTTTCCATTCGAGATCGAGAACGATAAAACGAATTATTGAATTAATTTCAATTCTTTATTAGCGGAACCAGCGACCGCGGCTGTCTACCGGTTTCTGAAAACGTTTAGTGATAACGTAAGGTTAATGTGGATAATATGCTGTATTCTCTCCACATTTCCACATTGACCTGTTGAATGGGCGCCTGTTGAACGTCACTCGTGTAGTAGACTGGGTCACGGATATGGCGGCGAGACGATAAAGCGACGTTTATTCAGTATCGAACGAAGCAATTACTCAGATAGTCTCGTGTGATTTGTCTATCTGGAATATTAAGCCAGAGCAGTCTGCAGAGAACTCAACGTGCTGGACCTTATCATGGCCTTGTCGACTTTGGAAACTACGGCAATTGTCCGCTAAATAGTTTCCAAGCTTAGCCCATGGAAAGATGTACTCTGTGAGTACACTGGTTTAACATAGGTGTGTCTTGGACGAAATCCAAACTTTTCTTTCAGACAAAAAAGGGTTTTAACTACCAACCATAGTTCTGCTCGGTCAAGTTCTGTAAGTAAGTAAGTAGCGGCCTGTTACTATCCCACTGCTGGGCATAGGCCTCTTCTCTCCGTTATTGGAGAGAAGGATTGGAGCTAAGACCTACCACGCTGCTCCAATGCGGATTGGTAGGTTACACATATCTCCAGAATTCTCTAGAGATATGCAGGTTTCCTCACGATGTTTTCCTTCACCGAAAAGCGTGTGATAAATTGCAATTATCAATTAGACACATAAGTTTTAATAGAAAAACTCATTGGTGTCTGCCCGGGTTTGAACCCATGATCGTCTCTAGAGATTCACACGGTCGCACCGCTAGGCCATCACAGCTTTTTTCAAGTTCTGTGTGATCAACTATTTATTCCTAAATTACGCATAAAATATGATAAGTTTGAAAGAAAGATATTATGGGATAATATCACGCTAAGAAATCTTCAATGACGTAACGGAAAGACAATTTTGTCGTAATTCTATGCACGCTAAATCTTTATAATTTCTTTACTCTTTCGCTATAGATAACGAATAATTACGACTAGTAATTCCACAAACAGATAACGTTTATACGTTCCAATCGTTCCAATATACTTGCAAAAAATTTCGATAGAGACTTGTAATATAATGTAAATTATAATTTCATGTTAAAAAATAAACTTTACGAGTAATACTCTTAATACGAATCCAATACAAAAATTGATTGTGATAGCGGATTTGTTATAAGGTCTTGAAAGTATACTACTATAAATCCTATATATAACATAGAAACACAGTTGGCTAAGATAACCCGGAATCACATAGCTTTTACCTTTGCCAAACATCGACGGAACACGATCAAAAAATCCTCGAAGACATCCCCTGTCGGAACGGTTGCTTCTTCTAACTCCAGAGACATAATTATTTAGTTGTAAATTTACTTAGAAAGTAAAAGTATATAAAAATATTAACAAAAAATCACAGATGAATTTTTTCTTTGGAATACTATCAGATCAATCTTAACAATACTTTAGCTATACGAGTGCAGATTAGCGACAGGCGCGACATCGAATACGCGTATTAACGCGCTAACAGACGTTCTTACACTGACTACGAAACGAGTCACCGAGTGATTGTGACTCGTGAGTCTGACGTAGCAAGATCCGCTTCGAAACGGTTGTAAGTGGCCAGCAGCAGTCAACGTTAACCGTCATCGAAAATCACAACTATTATTTTGCACAGTGTCATGTAAAACGTGGCATCTGATAAAAGGCGCGCCCACTACTTGAAAAACAAGTTTAAAAGGGGCTCGTCGAACTAACTGCGGTTGATCCGAATAGATACATTCGTTCAATGCTACATGAGAGAATATTTACAAGTAATTTGTCGTTTCCACTACCGTAGTTGAATTTAGTCTCTAGTCTATAGTCTATAGTCTCTGTTTCGAACACTGTTTCTTAACGTAGGTGTGTACGATCTATTCAATTACACCACATTCCAATATTTTGTTCGAATTTAATTTATGAAGTATTAGGAAGTGCGTACGCTTCGTATATGCTTAAAGCTGTCTCTAGTGATGAAAAATATATTTTTTTTTGTTTCCCTTCCTGTTATTTATACATACACTTTTCTTAAACTTAACCGATCACTATATAAGGACAAGTTGACAAACTTGTACTGCCATTTTAAGTATTTTCCTCACCTTAAAAAAATATTTTATTGAGGATTTCAAATGTTTTGGACACTAAGTGTTCGATTACTAAGAGAATCTTGACTTCTGCATAATTATGAAGTTCTGGTGGTCTCTAGTGGTATTTATACCATTTGTTTGAAAATAAAGAAAACGGTTGCGATTACGAAATCAAAATATATAATAACTTCCTCACATAAGTACGGACAAACAGTTAATCTATCTGTTAGTTAGTCTGTGCCTTGTTATAAGACATGATATGACAATAATCTAGGAATAGTTCGATCAATGATGTAATATTGTTTATGTACAATGTACTTTCACACCCCTTAAAGAACATCGTAATCGAGTCATTACAATGCAATAATTATGATAAATGGTACACTTGGGTCAGATAAAATCATATATATGAAGTATTTATGTAACATTTTCTACGTGGTGAATCTGGATCTTATTTGGATTTCCATATTTCTGATTTGATCAAGAAGAAAAATTTTGGGTTCTGGTCACCGGCCAAGATACAAAAAAAAACATAGATCTCCAATAAAAAAAGCTAACTGTATTATTTGAAGCCTTTCATCTTCATGCACAAGGATTTTAAGAATAGCAAATATATAAATTTAATATTTAATGTATATAATTTTCCAATTACACGTCATTTTGCGGACAGGGTAAAAATTACTATGCAAATTGATTAAAAAAAGTTCAGAGCACTTTCTTTCTATATAAAGACTTTCTTTTCTTTCTATATTAAGACACTTTCTTTCTATAAAAAGTTTTAGGATTGCTAAACTAAAATCTAAAGAAGTTTTTCATGCATAATACGTCAGTAAAAAAAGAACCGTAGAAATTGAAGTACGTTGTTTTTGTAATACAAATCTTATGTTTGTACTTAAGAACAGTGTATAGCATTGACTGTGTGTAGATGATCCGTGGCGATCGTTTGATAATGTAGGTAATTATAACAATAAGTTGAATTTTATTTATTTATTTGTTGAATTACAGTATAAAAGTGTAAACATAAAGTTATTAATGTTTTCTCGTACACCAGAGTCAGTCGATAAATAGTGTTACAAAACAAAATCACAATAATTGAAGTAGTAGCACCCAGTAAAAGGCGCTTATTTGTCATGTATTACTGATATAAAAAGTTATATAGATACGCCGTGTGGTATCCGGCTGAATAGAATAGTTCCACCCTCTTTTCTTACCGAGGTGTCGTAAAAGGAGACTAAGGTAAGTCGACCCGCCGTGTGATATACGGCTGAGTAGAATAGACCACCCTCATTTCTTACCGAGGTGTCGTAAAAGGCTACTAAGGTTACTTGACTCACCGTGTGGTATCCGGTTATGTAGAATAGACCACCCTTATTTCTTATCGAGGTGTCGTAAAAGGCGACTAAGGTAAGTTAACTCACCGTGTGGTATCCGGTTAAGTAGAATAGATCACCCTCTTTCTTATCGAGGTGTCGTAAAATTCGACTAAGATAAGTCGACGTCAGGCAGGCGGCCGGTCGTAAAATAAGTAGCCAAATCATGTGACAATATGTTTGTAACATGTTGTGCCAACCCCACTTAGAGTGGGATAAGGGCAGGAAGATGATGATAAAAAGTTATAGAGATGAATTGTCTTCCTTTTTCTAAATAAAATAAAGAATATACATAGATACGAATGGAAAATAACTTTATTAAAGGTGCGGGGATACGACGGCGGAATAGAATTTTCCGCGGTAAACATTCGCAGTTAAATCGATGCGACGCTTATCATTTATTATCACCAGTTATTCTATCAAAGGAATGCAGTTTAAACTATTGTTTATCTGATTGAAATATGTACCACATTGAGAATTAAAGGAAAGCGGATTCGAATTTTTTTAAAACTATTTTTGTTTTTATCTCTTTTGTTTTTAGCAACCAAATTTTTTTAATTTAAATCTGACCAACTTAAGACGTCTCTTCGGTTCGGCTATATGACTCACAGCCAATTAATATTATTTAACGATCGCTGGTGCCAAACTCTTATTGTTATTTAAATGAAAAATGTACGTGTATTAAAAAAAATGATGAAACTATAAAATGTTGAAAACACATTACTTTTAAAAAGGAAGGGAAAGACAAACGACAAAAAGACAACGTTTAAAGTTGTAATTGATTAATCTATCTATTAATTTACCTATTATCGTCCTATTTAAATAAATACCCCTATAATACAGTAAAAGTTGCGTCTAAAAATATCACAGGATTATAACAAGAGATCCTGAATTATGAAATGAAAAATATTATTTTCAAATAACCAAAACCATTGCGTATGTGTATGTAAATCAATGGAAATTTTTGCAAAGCTATTTGGAAATGTTACAATATATCATTTTTCACGAATTTGTAGTATAATATTGTTTATATTTGATTATATATCAATTACTAAACTAATATACTTCATGATGTTAGAAAATCTACCAACGAATATAACAACAGCATATAAAAGCTTTTAGATATTTCGCAAATCATTGCACTTACAATGACAAATAACGTCGTATCTGCTGGAGATTAAAATATACATAAATATAGGGGATAGATAGACATTTTTTTTAAACGAAACCTAACAAGATCAATTTGTCTATACTTCTACGTTTACGAAGTAAAATATATGTGACAAATTATGAGTTTAAGACCAATACATCTTAATTTTGCCTAATAGAATCTGGACAAAAAAACAAAAATTTGGTAACTATGTATCAATGACAATATATATGAATTAAAATTTAATTCTACTAAGCTAAGAATACGCACTGACGAAGAATGATAAATTAACTTTATAATATTAGTATATTCAGAACATATAGCAAAGTTGCAAAAACAATTCTCACAATTACATCTGAATTATTTAATACATACAAAAATGAGATAAATATGTTTTGGCAAGATAAAATGTCACCACATACATAAATTATATAATTATAACCTGCTGACTTGTTGATAACATTGATCAATTGCTTTTTTTTTATCAATATTATCTATAAATAACTCTTACGTAGGGTTTTTATTACTGAAACAATAGGAAAGAAAAACATAAATATTATTTTAAAAAGTAGTAATATAATATTATTTATTTATTATGCTATTGCAACGTGTGGTGTTGCAACGTGGCGCAAACTCGACTATAAATTAATTATCATTTCTATTTTTATTCAAGTATTATCTTATATTCTAGTATTACTTAAAATAAGGCAAGTAAAAGCCTTTACTTAAAAAAATATTACAACTAACATACATTATAATAGAAAGTTCCTTTAAAACATAAAACTGAAATTAAATTTCTAAAACGTGAATGTTTAAGATATAAACAGATCATATTTTAAAGTCGTGAAAGAACATAAATATTTACATTTTATTTACAATTTGACTGGCCCGTTGGCGCAGTAATCCTTGGTTGGGTAGTAATCCTGCCTTCAGCGCCGCGTGTCGCGAGTTCGATTCCCGCCGAGGGCCAACATTTTCTATAAAAAGAATGTGTTGGCTCTTCGAGCCTGGGTGTATATTTGTATTTAAGTATGTATTTAAAAATTATATATGTATGTATAATAGTATATATTCACCAGTTGTCTATCACCCATAGCACAAGTATTAAAATTACTTACTTTGGGGATGGGCGACCGTGTGTGTAAGTGTCCCATATATTTATATTTATATAGTTACAATCATTCAATTTTAATGTATAGAAAACTAATTGTAGTATATAGAAATTTTAATTGTTGTATGTAGAAGTTATTGAGTAGTTCAAATTAACAATTAACATTTAGTCTATTTATTTACAACAATAAACCACCTGACCATTTAGCCAGTCTAATTTTTGTATTGCGCGTTCTGATGACGGCATAGAAATCAGGCATCCCCGCCACATCGAACATGGTCGACGCACTGCAGTATCTGGGTAGCTTCATAAGGATGCGGTATGCATTATTATACTGCACTCTATAGTGCTAAAGGACAGTCTCTTATATCGATACCACAAATGACATGTGTATAAACACTGGCACTAGTAGGCTTTAAAGAGTTTATACATAGAACATGAAACTTTATAATTCCGATGGGGCGATATATTGTATTCTAATATTCGTAACATTGTTGACCTAACAATTTTGCAGCGTTTATGCAATCTGGTTTAGACTCGTTAGAGTTGGGCACACGTTTTTTCAATTCCAAGAGCCGGTCTAAACATATAATGTCATTTAGCAACCCGCACCAAAGCAGCTATATCCGATATTGCCATTTTAATCGTATTACAAAAAAAAAGATATACCTACGAAGCATTTACAATTTAAGTCCGTGTGATTCCCTGCAGGAAAAGTTTAAAGAGATAGGTATTCTTATATTGGCTTCACTGTATATTTTTGGTATATTTAATACATAGTGTATTTAATTTTTATGGATAAGAATATACATAATTATAAAAGAATTGGCGATGTATATAGTAGACGAAGTAGGAGTTGACCTAAGCTTGCGGCTTGCAAAAGTACATAAATCATTTGTTGGTTTGGGTATGAGATTCTATAATAAAATTCCGCAATCAATTTTAGCTTCGCTATTACAACAATTTAAAAACACATTGGAAGAGAGTTTTCATACAGTCTCGGAATATGCTACAATACAAGAGCTACGGAGCTACTAATACAAGAGCTATTATGGACTAACAAAAAAGAGGATGAGTGTGGGGGTGATATAAAGTGCATTCCTTGTGGAATTAAATAGTATGTCTTACGTTAGATTCTGAGACTAGAATCGCAATGACGTACCAATGATGTCGTAACGGTCCCGCCCACAACTGCGCCCGTTGACATGAATCATGATTCGTCAATTATTGAATTGTGCCACTCCAGGCCAGGGCTTACTCTTGACACCGGATGTTTGGTATTTCAATTGGTTACGATACGACAGCTTCCCGTGGAAACTTTTACTGCGAAGCTTCTTTAAACGCATTTATATTATTTGCCTTATAAATGTGATCTATAATAGGTTTGTTTTATGTTTCGTTTTCCTGGACGTCTTGTGAAATTATACAGATATATGAATACAATAGAAATACGCCTCTGTGGATGTGTGTTGAACAAAGCATGGTTTAAATCTATTTTTTAATATCCAGGTAAAACTTAGTAAGTAGTGAAGTAGTAAGTTATCTTACATCTTTTTTATTAAATAATATACATTCGTTGACACATAATAAATAACTGCAACTTCACCTTGTTAATTTCATTATTTACAAAAAACTAAGTATATTTATATATGAAATACAAAAATTCTTTAGTAGTCGATTTTCCCAGTCTTTCATCCTTACTCATGTTTAACGGTAGTTATTATCGCACGCACCTCCCGTTCCGCTTCAATGTTCATTTAAATAATTATAATGACATTGACGTCGACGAGTTTACTCGCGCTCACACAAATTTATAGTGTCAACAACAGCACCAAGCAATTTATATCGGTAATTTAAATTTAAAAAGCAGTTTAAAAAATTAATGAGTAATTTCATTAAAGATAAGCAAGCAGACTAATGCTTAGTTAATATAGAGAAATTAAATGATGCCCGATGTGGATTTATCTCTATTCTACCTCACCTAATACCAAAATTATGTCATATTCACATAATAGTAAAGTAGTTTCAGACATGAAAACTAAGAAGGCAACCCTACAAAACGGGAACGAGGTCAATCTCGCATGATTTCAATCTCAATTTATGAATTAGTAGTGTCAGAAGTGATTGTATCATAGGTAGATTAAGTCGTGCAATGTCATCTATTAGAGTTGTTATGCGCTACTTAAATGAGGTGCAACTAAGTCGACGTCGACTTTGTATATAGGTAGCGTTGCGAGTAATCCAAGCTATATATTCTTTTGTCCTTATCCCACTCAAAGTGGGGTAGGCACAACATGTTATTATCTTCCATTCTGTTCTATCCTGCGCTACTCCTTATGTCATACTTCACACAATCCAACCTTCTTTTTTAGGCCTCCCTCTAGGCACATATATATGCATCCACATTCAAATTTAATACTCGTTTGGTCACATGATTTTCATCCCTCCTCATTACAAGTCCTTATCATCTTAATCTTGCACTTCTCGTCTTTTCTATAAAGGACGCAACTTCCCCTTATACACTCGTAACGTATTTTATTCAGTTTTGTCACACCACACATCCACCTTAACGTTATTGAAATTCCGTTATTGAAAACAAAATATAATTTTATATGAAATTTAGTACTGGAAATAACTGAGAGATTTTTTTTAAAGTTTATGGAAGATAATACTTCTACTTGTGATTCATATTTATTATCCGTGTTCACTATTTTTGTAAATGAAATGAACGTATTATATAAAAAATATAATGGAGCCAATCTTTAACACTGTTAACATGGTAGTTGCCTCATCTATTTCAGGTTAATTTATCTTAATCAAGCATGTTATTGCCCGAATTAAATTATGAAAATGTGTTATATTGAATATGGCCTTTGAATACATTTTGTTGATCTCATCTACATTGTAATACACAATTTCTGGTTAAAACTTTTAAAGACGTTTCTGGTACTGAAGGTTCTGAAGGTTTTATGGAAATTCGAGGATTTCTATATATCGAGTAAATAAAGCTACTTCAAATTCTGAATTCTTCACCGGCTGCGAATTCTGAAGTAACTTGATGTCTCGCTCTTCCACGATATCCGAATCGTCTAGGTGCATTTTGATTGTCATACATTGCTATCGCTGTTCGCTAAATATGAACATTAATCCAAACACTTGTTATAGCGTAAAGCCAATGTAACGCTCAAGAGTAGAGTTAAAAGGATAGAGAGTTATGGTTCCTACAACACATATCACAGTCAAGTGATATATTTTAATGAGTCCTATATAATAGTTATGTCATATATTTATTAACAATATTGACCTGACCTGTGTCGAAATCGATTTCTATAGGTTTCATCGTCGGGTGATGATAAGTCACTATTTATTGGTAGTTCTTCTCACACCTTATGATTGCAACGGTCGGCGAGTTTTTTAGGTAGGTGTGCTACAGAAATTGAAATTGTTGCAAGGTCTATGTCTAGCCACAGTGCTCTAAAATATTTTAGACCCGTACGTATGACTAACTACAAACAAAAGCTCTATCACTTGGCATTGCCGCCTGACGACACTGCTGTCAGCAACATTGACGTATTTATGATATTCTGAGTAATTCCTTACTTATAAAATACTAATTAATAAATTTTTACACAATAATGATAATATTTCATAAAAAGCATAACGGGAGAATAAATACTTTAAATAGTTATATTGGTAAATAAATCTTATATAAATATAAAAAATGCCTTCTATATTGATAATAAATATGACCATGACCTCCGAGTAAAACCGTGTAAAATCTGGCTTCAGACTTACAGCTACAGTTACACAACATGACGCTCACGTTGGCTTCAAGCGACTTATCCTAACATTGGATAGAGCTAATCCCTATTATATGAACAAGTTTTTTTATGTAACAAAGATAACCTCCGCCTAAATTCAGCAAATAATTACCACAGTAAAAATAGCTGATATGTTATTCCAGGTTTTAACCTTCCTAAACATAATTTCATACGAATCTATTAAGTTATTGAAGCATCAAAGCGGTACGAACAAAAACTTTCGCCCTTGCAACATTAATAGTATTATAATATTAATAATGCAATGTAGTACCATTGCTTAGCAAAAGCCTCCTTCCTTTATGAAGAGAAAAACTTTCATTAAAAAAGACAATATTATTCCAATGCACATAGACATATTCCAAGGAAATATATAATTTTTATAATCTACTATATGATTTTAAGGCTACTTATACGGCTTTTGCGGTTCTCTAGGACGGTTGAAGGCAGAAATATCGTAGAGTATGTGTTATTTTAGAGGGGAATAGACCGCAGGTCTATTTGCATCGAGAAAGATCGTCTTCGGTCGATCTTTTTTCACATGCTTATAGGTAGGACCTTGATCCCTTTGTAGTATGAGGGCAGGTGGTATAACTGTGACTAGTCATCACACTACTGGTGGGAACGTGACAAAAAATGACGTTCAGTTGAACAGCAGTTGCCATCTAACAATTAAGACAATTCATTCACAAGCTGTGATGGCCTAACGGTGCGACTGTGTGAATCTCTAGAGACGATCATGGGTTGAAACCCGGGCAGACACCAATGAGTTTTTCTATTAAAAACTTATGTGTCTAATTGATAATTGCAATTTACCACACGCTTTTCGGTGAAGGAAAACATCGTGAGGAAACCTGCATATCTCTAGAGAATCCTAGGGATATGTGTAACCTACCAATCCGCATTGGAGCAGCGTGGTAGGTCTTAGCTCCAACCCTTCTCTCCAAAAATGGAGAGAGGAGGCCTATGCCCAGCAGTGGGATAGTAACAGGCCGTTACTTACTATTCACTACATTTCGTCGTGATTTGAACGTTAGGGTCATATAGCTTTAGTTTCGGTGGTTCGATCGAACTGGAACTTAGGTAGAAGCCACCTAACAATAACGATAACTTAGGTCATTCGGGTGCGCCTTGGCCTTTCCGAAGTTAACTAGAGGCAGTGTTAATGATACATGCAAGATGTACTATTTCTACTGAATATTTAAAGGCTGTTGGACACATGCCTTCTCTCTCCGTTTCTGGGGAGACGGTTTGAAGCTAAGACCCACTGGACTGCTTCAATCCGAATTGGTAGGTTACACATATCCCTAGAATTCTCTAGATATCCAGGTTTCCTCAAGATGTTTTCCTTCAGCAAAAATTGCAATTATAAATTAGACACATAAGTTTTAACAGAAACACTCATTGGTGACTGCAAGGGGTTTGAACCCGTAACATGACGAAAGAGACACACGGTCTCATCACTGGGCTATCACAACGTTTATTTAAAGACTATAAAAACGTAATACGCATTATTACCCAACACAGTTTTGATGGTAGGAGTGAGGCAAAACTAGACTTTACTTTCTTTACAGATCTTTTTCAGATTATTGCACTCTGTTTACATCTATATACAGGGTGCTACCGACCATAGGACATTAATTTTAATACCAAGTACCTACACTCCTTAGCAGCCTACATAGAAAAATTCAGTGAATTCAGTGAAGTAATTTAGCCACAGGAATTATTTTACGTTTTATATTAAAAAAATACATGATTTAGAAGGGTAAATGACCGTTCCATTTCGTAATATCGGTCAAGATCGTCAATTCCATTTCGTTTGTAATGCGTAAAGTTGACAGAAAGCCTAGACACAAGTGCGAGGTAGACAGAACCATAATGTTATTGATTTATCCTATTTTTTGAACAAGCGTGCCGCGCCATTACTTGTTAGCCAGATCTCAATCAAATTATAATAAATAAGAAGATTGAATTATGCCAAAGGTATCTTATACGGTTAAGTGATCACTGGATTCATTTAATGCAGTATCGTCAGTACCACTCTGTATAAAAAACTTTCTAATTTATACTGTCATTTGCATTTAATATAAATATATATTCGTTCTGCCTGTTCCATTTGGAAGCTAACACATACTTCTGAAGTTTAATAAACTTAAGTAAAATACTTACTGTGGAATGCCTCCAAAAATGTATGAGCGCATGGATGTCGGTTGCCGGTGCAAGTAGCAGATAGTCACGCCATTCATCGTAGCTGATATTCAAGCTCCCATCCTGATCCATCCTGGCGACAAATAAGAACAAATTATTAAGAGTGAAGTAGGGTAATTCATATAAAAAATAAAACTCTAACAGATAAAACTTTTCTAATAAATATTATTGTACACCTAAGTTTACATATTAACAAATGGTAATAAAACATAGAAATATATAATTTAAAAATATTGTATAGTTTTCCTAGTAAAAACTTACAATAGCTTTAAGTATAGTCTGTAGTATCTTATACGAGGTTAAACCAGAATAATGGACTGGAAAAAAAATATAACTACATTTTTTGTAGCAAACGTGAAACTAAAAGTGGCGGAAAAGTTATACTCGTAAATTGCTAAGTAAGAACTATGATTTATTAAAATCATTAAATAAATAGCCTTAAATTATTTACTGAGGCTTAAGCTATTTATTATAATTGAGTCAATTATTGCTAGCTATTAGAGATGTTTCTTTTACAAATTCGAAAAACGTTTTCATTTTTCTCATTTATATAATACAATGTTATTTTAATTTTATAAAATGGTCCAAAAATGCTGCAAAAAATATGATCAGCAAACACACTTTCACAAACTTTGTCAAACTATACAGTACTACATTAAAACTAATATATTTCAAGATAAGAGATATTTTCTTGCAGATTCAAACTGCGTTCAACGCAATAAGGCGTTCGAGATATGGTCATTTTTGGGCCTAAATTTAGTAATGAGGTAGATAATCCACTAGTATTAGTAGGAATTGTAATATAATAAGTCTATCTAAACAAAAAAATTAGTAACTTTTCAAGGACTTTTAGCTACACCATAAGGTGATGGTCAATAGTCTTCCATTGTTAAGTAACGGTGCTTGTAATCAATCACTTACTTTAATAAAATTTGCCTCACTGATCTTAAAACAAATAAACTCTCAAGAATTTTTTCCCTATCTCGTAGCATCCGTATAGTGAAAATGTTTCTTATTTAAGGTTATATGAGTAATTTATAATCAAAAGATTACTCTTTACCTTAATAGATGCGGAAACTACACGGCAGATTTAAGATTAAACTTGACGTAGACATTTCGCCCAATCCTAAGAATAAAGTTACAATGTTCTATGTTTATACGTTGTATATAACAATGTTACTTAATTCTTCAGATGAAGCGATATGTCGGAAAAATCGTTAACTTCAGATTTTACGTAAATAGGTGGTAATATTTATACTTTTACTGGACTTACCGGCATAGTAAAATGAGACAAGTGACATGCTGATTCGGCGACAAATACAATTTATATTCAAATACACTATTAATACATAAAAATGTATTGAGCATAGAAACTTAAGATTTCTTTTGTATATTGTAAAACATAATATGATTGACGAAAGTGAACGACAATTGTCATATAGTTAAATATGACAATTACCAATTACGTTTTCAACATTTCACGAAAATTATTAAGCGAAATGGTAACTAATGCGTTTCCGTCTAACTAGAAAAACTTGTATTATTACAGGTTACTGTAACATTACGTATAATGATAATCTTCTGCGTGATGAATAATATTTTGCACAATCTACTCGGTTTTGTTGCTATGTTTGATTATATTGTATAATTTCGTCTTGCAGAAAAAGCAACAAAATTCTCGACCCGACAGTAGCTTTTTAATCGTTTAGAAAATTTACGATTCGAAAGAACTTTTTTATGCCTTTTGTAATTAATTTTTAATTATTATATTGTAAACAAAAAGTAACAAACAATTTGAAATTAATTACATCGCAAAAATAATATAATTTTTGCACTAAAATTAGCTTGATGTTATTTTATAATGTAAATAAATTTTCTCATTAAGAAAATGATATGAAAAGCTAATTATATAAATCTTAGGGCAGCATTTCATTTTATTAGCGTGAATTTAAAATTAAGAATGAAAAAGAAGTACTGAAGTTATTTCGATAAAAAACGTGTTACTTTTTATATACTAATAATATTTATACATGATGTTATTAGTTATCCATTTTGTAGTTTTTGTAAATTATGTCTTGATTATAGAATAAATGACTGTATATACTTTATTTATACTAATATTTCAAATTACCCATAATTGATTGGGGCTTGGCCTACAGGAAAAACTTAGAGCAGTCAAAATTATGTATAAAATATAATAGCGCGTATTATAGTTATGATATATTGGTAAAATATGACAAATGAATGAATAAGCAAAAACACGTAACTTATTCGAGGCACGAATAAAAATGACATAACGAATCGGTACTGGGTACAACATTCAAAACGGCACAATTTTAAACCAATCACAAGACAAAAAATGTTATGGCCATTACTCTGTTTGAGAGATTGCGCAGCTGCTATTTATTAGTTGACTTTTGAAGAACTATTTCTGTTATTTTTGACTTACAAACAGCACAAAAAATGTTTATGTACATTTTTATTAGCAAACCCAGCAGCTACATGATGCTTTTGACTTACCAAAATATTGGCCAACCGGCTTTTCTGAAACATTTAGTCCTACCTTTAGAATGTATGTTTTACTAGGTAACTAGAACATTAATTACACTTTTTTTAAATATATTTTTAATATTATACTTTTTACTTTGCCACTTTCATAAAAAGACTAACATAGCATCTTAAAAATTACAATTCACATTATTTAAAAGAAGGATTTATTATTATTATTATAATAATTATTATATTTATTGTCATATTTTTTTCTATACAGCCCTAATTAGGCGCAAAACATATTGCCACTTTGTTTACATATATTGAAGAAAATAGAACAATTTAATTAATTAAAGCTATTTTCTAATTTAATTTAAGTATCATAAAGCATAAACTTTCACAGTTAGACCAAGTTTATGTTTTATGAGACTTGGTACAAAAAATCTTGTTGAAAAAGACATTAGCTAAATAAATTGAAAAATCGTAACCCTAAAAAAATACGAAAGTATTCGCGATAAGTAAGCATTGACAAAAGCTATTGCCTATTCGCTTTGCATGTTTTATTTATAAATAGTTCTTACCTTTTTAATAAATTTGTGGCCTCATTCCTGCCAATAGCAATTCCTAAATCAGCAAAAGCAGATATCAATTCTTCCAAGTCGACTTTTCCTGGAAACAGATATTTTAAATATTAATTTATATCATGTAATATATTATAAAACTAACATTATTGAAACACATTAATATGTTTGTTCATATACATTATCAATAAAGAGTTTTAAGAGTTACTGACCATCTTTATTTTTATCCAAATGGGAAAACTGCAACTTAAGATTCTTTTCATGTTCTCGGACATAATGTATAAACTCTGAAAGTGTTACATCACCAGGATCCTTTCCAGTTTTTGCCAGAAATTTCTGTAACAATAATTAATAATTCAAATGATGTCCAAAAAAATTATATATTGGTTACTAAGCATATTAAGCCACAGTTAAGTAACAGTGACCATGACTGTTACTGCTTTTATATGCAAATAATTTTTTGCCACAAGGTAAGGTTGTAAAATTATTTATATCTATAGAAATAATTTTGAATGTGTGAAGTTACCATTTAAATTAAATTTTCATTATGTAGGTAGTGGGTTCGTACTGCATGTATTTTTATGAAACTTGCATTTGCTTTATCACAGATTATAGCAAAATTATATTATTATTACAAGTTATGTATTTCATTATAGACCTCGGCTTAACTTGAAACATTTTCTAGGCACTTGCAAGTTATTCTCATACAATGTATAGATGTATGTATGGATACTCTTTTTTTTACTAACAAAAAATATGTAATTAATTTACTGTTACAACAGATTGATTTCCACTTGTTTGTTCTGTGGTACTCATGAGGACTTCTAATTACTATAATAAGCTAGTAAATTTAAGTGATATTCAGGTTAGCTTCAGCTTTACATCTTTTCATTGTATTGGCAAAAGAATAGTAATATATACAGGTATCAAGCTAAATTACTATAAAATGTTAATAGGTCAAATTATTTAAAGATACAGATAGAGATTGGTATGGTATACATTGTAGAATATGTACATTTTTATTGATTTGTATTTTTTGAAAGCAATGATGTACTTCTTAATATGTAGAAGACGAAAATAAAAAACTAAAAAAAAATATAATTTTATCATACAAAAGCAAATTGATCACGTGGTGACGTGCCATAAATGAAAGCTACTTAGGTACCGTTAGTTTTAACAAGTTAAATAAATTTATATTCTAACCTCTGCATAGCTGCGATTTATATGCGGAGCCAATTCCTTGAGGGCAACAGACAGGTCGTGGATATCAATTTTGCCATTTCCATCTGTGTCTAATTTAGAAAATAGTTTTTCTAGTCTTTCTTCGTCTTCTTTTGGTAATTCCTCTATTTCCAAAGGCGGATGGCACTGCACCATGGTGTCTATCCTCAACGTAAGTACTATTTCTTACACAACAAGGTGAAATGTCTTGTAAAAAACTTGTGGTGGCATACATTACTTTAACCTAATTTAAAAATGCAACTAAAATCATTTTTGCGGAATCGCATTCGATTCTCTTTCAAAGGGAATTTTGACAGGTATCGTCGAACTTCCTACTTGGCGAACACTTCTGAAAAGTGTGAGTGTGTCAGAAAAGTTTAAACTTTAAATAATACACTGAAACCAACACATTCACATAAATACAGCACTGCGGCGTGTGCTAATTTTCCAGGCCAAAATGCACATAGCGACATCTATGTTAATTGCCCCGATTTATCTTGTGCCTCGTGAATTCTTGTTTATGGATTTTTCAACGATTTCGAAATTCTAGAATGGTTACATACCAGTTATAGTGTTTTTAACATACCTAGTATAATAAATCTATGGCTTTTAATAGAAATCTATAGTTTTTTGAATTTACTTCATAGATTAATATCTTTAATATTTAAATGAGTCAATCTTTTATGTGTGTATATATATAAATATACTTTCTGAATCTCGGAAGCGGCACCAACGATTTTCCTGAAATTCAGTATGTAGGGGGTTTTGGGGGAGAAAAATCGATCTAGCTAGGTTTTATTTAAAAAAATCGTTTTATTCTTGTTTCTAGGCATTAAAAACTACGAAAATAGGAATTGATAGCAATTTATAATTTGAGCTGTCAAATGCTAAGCTGTGACAGCCTAATGGTCACACGGCGCTTTTTTTAATTGAATATAGTATACATATACATAAGTATTTGTTTTTATAAAATACCTGTACCTACGTTACCATCATCCTCCTGCCCTTATCCCACTCTAAGTAGGGTCGGCACAACATGTTACAACATGTTGTCATATGATTTGGCTACGTATTTTACGACCGGCCGCCTGCCTGACGTCAACTTACCTTAGTCGTATTTTACGACTCCTCGGTATGAAAGAGGGTGGTATATTTTACTCAACCGGATACCACACGGTGAGTCAACTTATATTAGTCTCCTTTTACGACACCTCGGTAAGTAATGAGGTTGGTCTATTCTACTCAGCCGGATACCACACGGCGGGCCGTCTTACCTTAGTCGCCTTTTACGACACCTCGGTAAGAAATGAGGGTGGTACTATTCTATTCAGCCGGATACCACACGGCTTCTGTACCTACGTTACCAACAATAAAAATAAAAACCAAAAGTCAAATACCATAGTATTTGACTTTTCACATAGTATTTGAGATTTCATCTTATATTCAAATTATATTTTCACTCTATTATACATCCTAAAAATCACTTAATATTCGGACCATATTTCGATAAATAAACCTTTTGTATCCATTATTCCCCTTTAATATCTCTTTCCAACGATCTCAAATCTTCACGTCAAACAGGGATGCCTAATACATTTGTCTAAAATCGGAGGTAACTTTTATCGGGTTTCAACCAATAAATCCGTAGGGATGGTATCGCTATTATGTCGAAATGACAATATACGAATTGACTGACTGACGTGACCGAAAACTAAACTTCAAAAGTTAATACGGGCAGGCGTTGGAATATATCTATTGTAAAATCAGCCTTGACTCTATCTATTTAAGACAAATATTACCAAAATTACACCTAACCAAGCCCTATTCGCATTCTCAACTCTGTACCATTCTGATAAAGTACACTACGAAATATTTCATTGAAACTATTGTTATCAGACCAGGCCATTGCGAAAAATTGAATGGGAGTGAACAAAAGCTCATAAAATTTGGAGATTAATCGGGGATTTAGACACAATATAAACGGAGCGCGCACATGTCGCGACTCGGGTGATGAACTGATGTTATGGGTTTGTTTGTCGATGACATCATTACCGTAGGGCGCTATTACAAAGATTTTTTTAAGGAAATATAAACGCTACTGCTGTTCAAATGAATTTATATATATGTATGTGGCTTGAAAATTAAAATGGAATGAAATGGAAACCAAAAAGATGTTTTCTTCAGGCAAATTTTCAAAAAATTTATAAAAATGGGTATAGTTCACTCCCTTGAGACCTATAAGTATTGTCTCCTAGACTAGTTGGTAATGTGATCTTTAAATATGTTTAAAAATATAGAACCTTTATTTGTGTAACATGTAAATATCGCTTATCTGCGATTCTTTCTCAGTATAAATAATAACTGAAATCATTATGTTGCTTTGCATTCTTTTAAAACAAAAAGTATTCGTGATAATTTACAATTACTTAACAAATATTATATAGCAAAATTATAACCCAGCATGTACGAGTATGTGCACTGAAAAATTAAACGGAATTGTGATCGACATGACCCAGTGAATTTTCACGGGATATTGCCCACAAATAACGCGGTTTTCTTACTTAATAGAAGGTACAAATAGCTCTACGACCCTAAGGACGTTGAAGACAATAAAATGAAATTTTGATAGAGATAAAGAGTCTTTGAAGGTATAAACAATCTCAAATGTGTACAGGAAGTTTATTTCAAGCGGCACTAGATCGTGTCACGTTGTTTGGTTGAAGTGAGAGAAAGTCTGACTACAATCTATATAGACGTGACATACGGAATGCCAATGGCTACGTAAGGGAACTTATACTCTCCGCATTTCTCAACTTCGACGATGCTTCTGCGCTCGCCCGTCCCGCCCGGTGACGTTGTAAAAGCCGTTAGGGATAACAGCATATAGTCAATTCGAAAAAGAAAGGGAACTTATTTTGAGTCTTTTATGTTAATAGGATATAAACAAAGGAACGGTGTATAAATAAAAATCCAAACGAAATGTTAAATTTTGATTTACATATATTAGCTAATAATTACAATTTTTTTTTTGGTTTAAAGTTATCCTGCTTTAAATTATGATTACAATTTCATTTTTATTTACAATTGTCGTCATCATTCATCATTGTATTTACAATTATATTTACCTACATCAAAACGTTCATGTATTTTTTTTTAATTTATTTAAAATATAATTATTCAAACATATGTAAATTTGTACACTAAAAATTTATGTAGGAATATTGCTAGCTTTATTTATTAAGAAAATTAAATACCATTTAATAATAAATTATATTTCCGTTTTGGAATAAGTTATTTCGAAAGTAAAAATATACAGTCACAAATAATTACGATGTTAAACTGTAATAATTCGACGATAAATATACATTTCAAGGTTATGGAATTTTCACAGATTTTTCTTATTTATTTCTTTTATATAAAAAAGGTTAACCCATATTTTCTTTATACAAACAATAAAAGTATTACTAAAGATTGGAAGATTAAGATGAAATTAAGTTAGATATTTTGTTATTTTATTTTATATAACTGTTGTATAATACTGGAGGTGTATCATATATTTTTCTGTCTATATGTCTTTCTCACCCTCATTTCTTACCGAGATATCGTAAAAGGCGACCAAGATAAGTCGACCCTCCGTGTGTCATCCGGCTGGGTAGGAAAGACCACCTTCATTTCTTACCGAGATCTCGTAAAAGGCGACTTAGGTAAGTTGACCCACCGTGTAGTATCCGGTTGAGTAGAATAGACGACCCTTTCTATTACCGAAGTGTTGTAAAATACGACTAAAGTATGTTGACGTCAGGCAGGCGGCCGGTCGTAATATACGTAGCCAAATCATTTGACAACATGCTTATTACATGTTGTGCCGACCCCACTTAGAGTGGAATAAGGGCAGGAGGATGAGGATGATGTCTGTATGTCTACTATGCATTCAACTGCGTTCTTCTTCAACTAAATTGAAGAAATTTGTTTCAATGTTTAACCCTTAATAGGGCAGAGGTAAAAATTACTGAAATTTTTATTTTTATATCTTTATTTATACTTCTAGTAGGCGTCGTTTTAACATATATCATAAAAAAATAAAAATATTTAATCAGAAGTACGCGAAAATTCGGTGGTAACCATTTCACCATTGCCCGTTTATGTTTTGGTCTTGGTGGTAATTATTTGACCTTAGCCCGTTATGCTTAATGACTAAAGCTGCTACCGTACAAAGTCTCTCCTTCTTCTGGAGCAAAGTTAAAGCTTTTGAAGCACGGAGTGGGACATAAAGCTACGCTGCAGACATCGCAAATCTTCCTAGATCATTTCTGAGTATCTTTCGTACTGCAAAATCGACCTCCACATGTTTACAGTATATAAGTATGTATAGGCAATAGCAGTAAGGATAGTTATCTTTTACTTAGAATCGTCTTTCTGTGTTCGTTTGATTTTTTTTTTCCAATTGACTATGCTGTTAGTCTTTTTGGTGGCTTTTACAGGGTCAGCGGGACGGGCGAGCGCAGAAGCATCGTCGAAGTTGCGAAATGCGGTGAGTAGAACGCAGAAGCTCTACTAGCTATGGGGAACGTCGTCCTAAGGGTGCCTCCTGTGAGGCCGGACCACGGCTTAGGGCGACGTGTAGTGGAGGGCTAATAAATGACGATTAGTCATCATGGCGTCGGCAATATGGCGAGAAGCCACGGCCGACCGACGTCAGAAAACTAGGACCTCGTCTTTGCCGGCGAAGACGCTGTTTGCGTGTATTATGTCTGTGTTTGCGATCGTTCAGGGTCATACAGGACGCTTTTTGGAAGCCCATATTTTCGGTGAGTCGACCTAACAGGGATGTAAGTGGAAGCCACTGTTATAAGTGGGTTCTCGTGAACCTCGGCTTTCTCAAAGTAAGACTTCGAAAAGTGCTTAAAGAGATGAGCAATAGTGAGGAGGTCGAGGTCTCTATGGAGGTCAATATTCCGTATGAACCATGGACAACCAGTAGCTTTCCGCATGAATCGATTCTGCAGTCTTTGGAGCGTGTGTTCGCTTAACCATATATACAGATTTTGGGTAGAGAGCTGTTGTTAATTTTTTACAAGTTGAGTGTCCATCCACTGTATTGCAGAAACAACTTTTGTTTTATACATGAACGTTTTGCAAATAGCTTTGCTAGATTTTTGGGCAGCAGTACGCCCTTGCCCAAAAGTAGTTCGCCTGAGACCCTTTCGTCGCAAGTTTCGATAGCGGAAAGATCATCTTCAAGAATACAAGCTATCAGATAGCGTATTTTTCTTAGACAAGCTCCTAAAGTATCAGGTACCTATATGAACGAGTAAAGGTAACTATATTACCACCAAATCCTACCATCTTGATGTAGCTGAGCAATGGTAACAGTTTTACCACCAAGTTTGCGAAAAAATTTAATTAGTACGAGTTTTGATTTCAAAAGTATTTCTACGAGTCATGCACGATCATAATAATCAATTATCCTACCAAATATCACAAAAGCATTTACCGGAATCTTAGTAGAACAAAATTTCATTTTTTTCGCGACGAACACTCCAGATTACGAAAATTGGTCGTTATTTTTTTTTGAAAGTCGGTAGTAAGTAAACTTTTACAAATAGCGTAATTGCCAGTAGTAAAAAAAGTTCAAGGGGTCTTGATACATTAGAAATATTTAATGTTTTAAATAGTACATAGAACGGCTCATGATCTATGGTAAAAAAACTTAGGTGGTAAGCAATTGTCCCTTGCCCTATTAAAGGTTAATATTGTATACTGAACGTATATTTAATAGGGGTATTTGAACACTTAAGTTAACGCCAATTTTCGGGTACACGACGTGTCTAGAGTTACTATCTTCTTTTTTAAGAAATAAAGTATATTTGAGAAAAATGAATAGTATTTTATTTATTTTTATATTTGAAATACATATTTTTAGAGCGCCAAGTTTTTACTATACAGTCTTTATAAACTTCATATACCGCACTGCAATTATAACTAAAATTAATAAAAAGGGATCATTTTATATTAAATTAATAGTTTGTCTATTTCTAGCCTCTCGCCACTTAGCATTCATTACATAAAAAACTCTTTCGCTAAATGCAGAGGTGGCGGGAAAAGAAAGTATGTACTTATGAGACCACTTCAGTAATTTTTGCAAATAATATTTTAATTTTTTATAGTGTTATTAAGTATTTTGATGCTGAAACCAGTATTTTACATACTTAATTTTTCTTCAACAGTAAAAAGTATAATGTAGTGAAAAAACAGAATAATATTGTTTTTAACAGCATAATTAACGAAGCTAGCTGTACCCGCAACTTATCATCATACCCTAAAATGTTCAATATAAAACAGTCAGATAATTTCTTATCAAATAATATCTTTTTTTTACGAACTAGGTATATTCTAGAATTATTGCTTATGTTACATCTTTACTACTTCTATACATATCGCTTATGATTCTCTCAATAGGAATATCACCTATTGTTGCCCGAAAGAAAAGCTCCACTATAGTATCACTGGATACTCTCTTGATATTAGACAAAATTTGAAGCAACCTCCCGGAACGTGTGACATCAAGGGGATACATACGACTCGTGTACTGCAAAGGCAAAATAAATGTTAAACATTACTATCTAAGTTAATTGCACATTCTAAAATACAGACAATATAATTAATACTAAAAAAAGGGCGCCTTTATCACTTAAAGTTCTCCAGACAAGCATTACATTAAGGACCTTAAAATAAAAACTATATGGACAAGTGCTAGTGAGATCTACATATGTAGTTTGATAGATTTTTTAGTAGATACGTATGTACATAAATACTCTACAAAAATATGATAATTAAGCTTTTGTTTTAATTTAAACATGTTTATTGCAAATACGTGCCCAAAAAAGATGAACAGAATTTATCTAAATTAAATACAAAGCGCGGCTTAATCACTGATTAAAGTGGTACGTGAGGTTGGAAAAGTGACATAAAGGACAAAAAGGAAATGAACGTTTTGAAAGTAGTAGTTTAATGTTGTATATTGTCAATATTTATAAATATTGCTCACCTCGTTTAGAACAACTTTAGAATGATCTTGTAAAGCAGCAACGGCAGGAAGATCCTGAAGTTTTTTCGTTTCTATATTTGTTTGAGATGTACTTTCTATATGGATTTTATTGCTAAAATTGGTTTTGAATAATGCAATTGCACGCATACATGCATACTCATTTGCATCAGGACGACTTTTAGAATATTCACCTAACACTGTTTGAAATTCTTCAACATCTTTCGGATATAATCTCGAGTTTTTCGTATCAAGAAGAATTTTTAAATCTATTGGATAAAGAAATTGTGCACATCCAATAATAAAAAGGTCCCGCCATGATTCTTCTAATAACATAATTCTATCAGATAAGGAAAGGGAAGCAAACGCTTGGTCACTTTTGGCCCATTTCACATTCATAAATAACAGTCTAGCTGCTGCTTCACACATTGTTTCAGGATCGGGTGTACTTGGAATGGTTGTTAAAACTGGATGAGATGACACATCTTTTGCGTGAATTGGTGGTGTCAGGGAACCCAAAAGCTCTAACCTGTTATATGAATAGTATGGGTTATGAAAAACCGGTACTGGTGGCAAGGGTGAAAGCAAATTGTGTTTGGGTAGTGCTAAATTTAAAATTGGCGTGGGTGGTGATAATCCTATATCATTAGGTGGAACTGCTGGATCTTTTAAAAATAATGCCATTTGCCTTCTTATAGTAGAGCTTCGCGGTCCTCTTTCATGTTGAACAGCTGCAAGAAAAACATTGTTAAATATTCGCACTAAACAATACAGAAATGTGAATGGATATGTGGTGAATACTTACAAAATACCCGTTTCATATCGTATATATTAAAAGCTTATTATGGAACAAAAAATATTAATCCACAATAACCAAAGTCCAAAAATCAGTTGTTACATCCGAGATTAACCTTTACGCCCAAATAATGTATTACTGTTATTATGATATATTGATTTCTTTACTAATGTTGTCCAACTTACCGTCTTTATTCATGCCAACGTCTAGACATTTAGCTAAACGACAGGCTCGGCACTGGTTTCGATGTGCTTTATCAACCAAGCAAGCACCAGGATTTCTGGCTTTACATGCGTAGCGACGGTCACGTCGAACTGAACGCTTGAAAAAACCTGCGCAACCATCGCAAGCAAACACTCCGTAATGTTTCCCTGACGAATGGTCGCGACAAACTGCACACGGAACATCATAGAGTATGCGGCCTGTTGTTTGAAATGAAAAAAGAAATTAAGTAGTCATATCTGAATAATTGTAATAAGTATATTTTTTGAATATACCTACGCCGGGGAAGCTCGCTTTGCTATTACGTATAATTAATTTAACTAATGCTACTATCTATACAACCTTATATACGGGTATGTATTTATCTAATTCGTCCTTCTAATTCTTTAAAGTACTTCACTGTTTACAGACTATCTGACGACTGTTTACAGACTGACGACAATGTTTACAGACTATCCAAGGGTAAGAAGCGGGCAGAAAATGTTAAAGTAACGCTGAAGAATTATTATTACAACTGCTAAACATCTGATTTGAACCGTTGCCCAGAGCGATATTATGCTCTAAATAAGACCATAAACTCTTTGCTGCTGAAAATATAAATACTGCTTAACGAAAATTAAAGCTGTCATATCGTATCAAGTATGTTAGTGATGTTGCATCGAGGTCTTTTGATGTGGTGACGTAAATTGGTATAGCCATGCAAATAAAATGATATTAAAGTAATCTCTATTCAAATTTCAAACACTTTTGAATAATCGAGTATTAATAGAACCATGAAGAAACTCGGTGAATGTTGCAAGCATTTTAAATATCATATTTAAGCTGTACGTAGCTTGAAGGATTTTAAAATTCGTAAATTCTATCATTGATATAATCTATATTTATCCTCTTATGAAGTTAGTGTAATATTTATCACCCAGCCATAATTTTTAACCGGGTTTAGTTAATTTTTTATTATTCTTTCATTATATTTCTAGTAGTTCGTTTAAAACAAAATTTTTCGTTTCTCATCAATCAAATTATTTTATTTCGCTACTATTAATAATAATAATATTTTTCGTCCGCAATTAGTAATAATATTTTAGGTGTACCTGTGTTCATCTATTATTTTAAGAGCCGTAAACATTTTGAAGCAAATCATCGCTCGGGTGAATAAATATTAATGCTTTAATAAAAAAGATGATACTTTTATGTGTATTTAATATAAAAATCACTATTTGAGGCATTATTAAGACGTATATACACCACTTAAATCATCATCCCACTGCCCTTATCCCACTCTAAGTGGGGTCGGCACAACATGTTAAAACATGTCGTCATATGATTTGGCTATGTATTTTACGACCGGCCGCCTGCCTTACATCAACTTACATTAGTCATATTTTACGACTCCTCGGTAAGAAAGAGGGTGGTCTATTTTACTCAACCGGATACCACATGGTGGGTCAACTTACCTTAGTCGCCTTTTACGACACCTCGGTAAGAAATGAGGTTGGTCTATTCTACTCAGCCGGATACCACACGGCGGGTCGACTTACCTTAGTCGCCTTTTACGACACCTCGGTAAGAAATGAGGGTGGTACTTCTATTCAGCCGGATACCACACGGCTAGTATATACACCAGTAAAATATAATAAGCTAACACCTATCTACCTACCGTTTTTACGACCGTCATAAATCTATTGCGCTTAAGTGTTGACACTTTTAATGTGACCTAAAGATGAGTAAACGTACTTGAATAGGGTGGTCGAAAGCCCGCCCCTACCGAGGGTAACTCCACCCGATAATTTGCCAACATAGTTCATTGATGAATATTTTTAATAATAATTATGTCGTTAACAATGAGTTTAACGTTATTCGACGTTACTTATTTGATTTACTATCAATAATGTTCGTTAGATAATGAACAAGAATAGCTAATTTATTTAAATTGTGTGGTTCACAATGTAGGTATAATTAACACGATTATCATCAACAGTTTTTGTAACTCTCTTAACATTCAAATTACGTATAGATCTTAAACAAAATCTAATATACAACTTACAATTATAATAAAAAAAATGTCTTTTCTGTATAGATTGCCATCAAAACATCAAAGTGAACAAAGTCATTATATACCTTGTGTAATAAAATAATAAACTGCTAATATAATATCATCATTCTCCTGCCCTTATCCTGCTCTAAGTAGGGTCGGCACAACATGTTATAAACATGTTTTCAAATGATTTAGCTTCGTATTATACGACCGACCGCCTGACGCTAACTTACCTTAGTCGTATTTTACGACACCTCGGTAAGAAAGAGGGTGGTTCATTCTACTCAACCGGATACCACACGGTGGGTCACCTTAGCTTAGTCGCCTTTTACGACACCTCGGTAAGGAATGAGGATGGTCTAGATGGAGGAGTAGAATTACTCAGCCGGATACCACACGGCTATGTAATAATAATATATTATCGTATTTTTATTAATAAATTAATATAGCAGTACCTAGTAATTGATATAATATAATTTTTTAATTAATAATGTTTGAATGTAATTCCTGAACTGATTAAATAAAATTCATTTTAAAAATAATAATTCATTTTTAGAATTACAATATTCAAAAACTTTTGTCACTAAACGTAAAATAAATCAGCAAACCATTTTCAAGTAATGAAACCATACGCATTTTAATCTCCTTTGTTCGTTCATCCTTGCAACGGTCCCACGGCACAACAAATCGTTTAGCAAGAGGCAAGAGCAGATAATATGGCTATATTAATACACATCCAAACACGACTATAGTCGAAAAGGCACAAAGGCACTTCCATACAATAAGACATTCCGAATACGACGGTGCACATGAATGCGTACACTTGCGCGGCAGGAAACGCGGTGTCGAATATAAGATGATAAAAAAATTGATTTACAAAACTCCCCACTATATCCCCACAATGAAGACATAAAAACTAAGATGTGGAGAAGTGGGGCTTTAGAACAATTCGTTATGTCGGTATGAATAGGCCATTGACGATACTCAGCAGTTAACCACATATTCCTGTTAAGCATCTTCGATTCAAAACTTAAATCTCTATCGTGACCTGTGACAAATATTCACGTGAAACCTATGTTACTTTTATTTTTTACTTAAATTTAATTAAAACGGATTGATAATTTAATTAAGAAACGTACAATAATAATATATCTATTTCAGTAGGAAAAAGATCCATTGAGAAATGTGTACACAAACATATTTGCTCTAGAGTCTAGACGATCCCAGGACTCTCTAGACGACCATAGGCTAATCAGAAACAATGTCCAAGTCTAAGAAGAGCCCTTAGAGAAAAACCATAGAACTAGTATGTAACATACAGCTATATGTAATTTTACTTGATATGTAATATCAATAAAACATTAGAGAATTAGGTTTGGGTATTTCTGATTTTGTATTTCACCGTCAACGAGAATTAGTTCGCCCTATCCGAAGAATAAAGTTACATGTGCCACGTATAAGCATAGGAAATGTGACTTTATTCTACGGATGGGGCAAATTTATAGGATATGCGGCGGCTTTACACTGCGTTGTTGAGTTGAAATGTGATAGAAATTTTTGAATCTACTACACTCATATGATAAGCGTATTTGATGTTATGATAACAGATATTATACCTATATAAATATTTCTAGTTTTCCGCAATAGCGAGCGGTCGACTCCAATGATAGATTTAAGTCTAGGCCCGTGAGGCCCGGACCTGGGGTGGTATGATTTTAGGGGCGCCAAAATTTTTGAGATCATTTTGCAGACGAAAGAAGTAAAGAAGGTCCCCTTTAATAATTTATTCTAACATTAAGGTAGGCGTGATAGATAGGGCATCAAGCTTAAATCCATCAGTCGACGACTTATGATAAAATACGTGACGAACTCAGACAAAAAAAAAGATGGAGTCTTGGTGAAGAATCGTTTTAACAGTGTTAAATTATTATTATATGTGTGTGTGCGTTGGAGCGTTAGTAGCTTTACATGATTTCTTATACAAAAAATACATGTTATGATATTAATGTGATTTTATATTACATTAATTAAAAAGCATGTCTAATCATATCTAGTCTTCCGTAATCGAGAACGAGAAAGATGATACCTTTAAGCGTAATCATCCAGTTGGTTTCAATCAATTTTTTGATTAAGTATCTGATCGATGTAAATATTTACATATACTTTGATGATATGATATGTCATCATATTGACATCGATCATTGCCGTATGTGATGCTTTTATATGTTACGTTTTTAGTATCTCGAGAGTAATGACTTAAGATCAGAGAACAAATTCCATTCTTAAAATAAAATTTGACCTTTTCGTCAATGACAGTTTACCCATGATAATTAATTTAAAACGATCGATCTTATAAGCTTAATCGTGACTATTACTCTCTAACTTTTAATAAAAAATTTACTGATGTCCACTTTCGCAATATTAGCACAAAAGGAACTGTTAGGAATGTAGTTTGATTTTCTTTTTTGTACTTTATTAGTTGTGTCCATGGCCTCGCCGGCGTGGACATCAGTGTGTTATAAATGATATGTATTTCGGTCAATTTACATAAACATTAATGTACTATAAACCTCAACCTCCCTCAAGAATGATTCGTAGTAAAAAGCGTAGGTTTTGAGAAAATCGATCATATACCGACATACAGCTTTTAGAAACTTTGTTTTAAATTCGAATTAGAAAAGTAAGTCTCTTAAAATATCCCTTAAAAAAATTTATATCTCTTAAAAAAAATATCACTTAAAAAGTCCTTTGGCTTTTTTATATGACGGGGTATTAATTATATATACATATTGTATTTCTACTTCATATACTTTACAAAACAAGAAACTATAATGAGCTTTCTAACTTAATGAATGAAAGACGTACGTGAAATACGTACAAATGGGTGTTCGTTTAAGACGGCGATTAGATTAATTTTGCATATCAATGTGTGCATTTTTTATTCGTATAGTGAGAATCGATTTAGCGTTTGTCAGGTAGATGCTTCAATATTGTTTCGTGTACTCCATCTTCCTTTTTTTATTGGAGGTAAAATAAATAAAAAAAGACTGATCGCTAAAATTTTTATCAGTTATTTTCGATACCAGCAACATATCAACAACATAACATGGTAGTTAACTTAAATCTGAGTGAGTGACGATTCAACACTGGTTGTAAAAATCTATTTAAATAAAGATCATATTGATTTGATTTAACAAAATTTCGTGTTATACACGTTCGTCCGTTCGGTCGTATTATACATAAAAGCACATCGCTTAAACGATGCCTCGGTTATTCGTTAGAAAGGTTACAAATAGTATAACTAAATTGCACCTTGTACTAAATCATCCCTTAACGATGGCTATCATGACTCAAATTCCCCATGAGACCAGTCACCTGTATCCAAATATCGCGTGACCTATGCGGGGCTAATCTAAATCGACTTGATATTAATTAACAACGACCGGGAGCGGTAGCACTTTAAAATATATTTAACACAGTTACTATTTTCCCACGTCCATAAATGTTAAAATAAACGATGTAGAGCTACTTAAATATACATCATAAATTAATAGCATGACAATTTTTTGGAATTAAATTTATTAGAAAGATAAAAGTAAAAATGATAAATATTATTTATAAAAAATGTATAATATTCCGCCTATAAATTTTAGTTCTTTGACATCATGTAAAAAAACGCTTCTAAAGTGTTTTAACCTTTGGCTTAGGCTAATCCAAAAATATATTTAAATACGGAGAAAATTATTTAGGTTACAGTGATTTTTTTATATTTATTTTTTTATAGTGATAATTATAGCTCCATTGTTACTAGTTCTTTAAGGAAATTTGTATATTTTTATAACTGTTTCTTGCATATAAATAATATTGGTATCACCAACACAAAACTTCAGAAAAAAGTAAAGCAAAGAAAACAATATTTTTTTACTTTTCTGTTAACAATAAAAATACCGACGTATAACTTTAATATTGCCTAAATTTGTTTTCTGTACACTTAAACTTGAACAGTATTTTTCCAACTGATATCGTTAAAAGTTTTGGCAGCTGGTCATGTAAATATAATTTGACGAACGATTCATTTATGTATTCAGATATTAGTACCAGTAAAAAAGATCTAAAGAAATTTTATCTCAAATTGAGAAGATGTATACATTTTCTAATGAATAAAGTTACTAAATTAAAGGTTTATATTCATATACAAATACAAAGACTGCGATTTTGTGATGGAGTCTATTTCCTGATGATGCTTCGGTTTTGGGGGAAACGATTGTTGAGTTTGTCATAGTGAACGTGTGTAGTGTATGTGTATTACTATTGTGATGGGGGTAGTAGGGGTTTATACATGTGTTTTTACAATTACTGCATTTATCATTTATGAAAACGATATACTTATTTACTTTATCGCGAATTATAGTAAAATAATTATGTTATTAGTTTTGATAGTTAAAATAAATACGTAACTACATATTTATTTTAACTATGAAATGCATTATAACGCATGTATTCTCAATAAGAATAAAAGAAGACGCAGCGTGCCCAGAGTGTGGAGAGGAAGAAACGAGTCTTCATTTTATGGCTGAGTGTCAGATGTACTCGCTGGCAAGATGGGAGATACTAGGTAAGGATGAAATTGAAGTTGAGGACCTAACAAATATCCCCATCAGCTATTATATCAGCTTTGTAAAAGCAATATGTAGGTTAAAGCAGGTGACACTATCGGGACAGCAGTGAAACCCTTGTCCCAACATAGGGAAATGGGTGGAATAGTCCAAAATATGAGCTGTCCTACACCGACAGGCGAAATTGGATAGATAGATAACGCTCGAATAGTCTGTAACATCCAATACTCGATTTATACGGAGGTTATCATTAACCTACTATAAATATACTTATATAATTATAAAAAGTGTTTGTATAATACTATAAATTTTTAACCATATCGGTATTTCACTACAAAGTTGTCTATTGTATTTTATGGTGATGTGTTAAGCATATGAATCTTTAAAATTTATTGATTGAACTGTCGACGCATACAAATCAGCCAGTATCGTTATCAAACTAATTTGTTGAGGGATGCATGGGGTGAGAGCGGAGGCAGATGCGTCGGCTCTCGTGGGAATACCTGCAGCCAAATTAGCTGTGACACGTCATTTCACTAACTACAAATTCATCATTACCAGTAACTATTCATACTAATATTATAAACGTAACGTAACGTGTTATTTTGGCACAATTAAAGTTTATACACCGGGGCACTAAATAGGATAGAAATCCCGTTTATCTTTCGGGAACAGGAAAAAGTCATTGCATTATTGAGAATACTTAAACGCGTTAGCGCGTACGAAGTCTCGAGTATAACTAGTTAAAATATTTTTTGATTTCGATACTAAGCAATTAATTTAATCGTATGCAGGTAGAATTTTAGTCACGATGAACTATGTTAGTTTATATCACTATTCAATAAAGTCCGTAGTTAGTATTATCTTTTTCTTTTTTAAGTGGCTCTCCAATTAGTGAAGGTTGGCAGTCAGCTCTGCAAATTCCTTCCTATTCTGAGCTAGACGTCTTATCATTTTACTGCTTTAAAATGCATAGTTCTGTAAGATTAATGATGATGACATTTACCTAATACTACCACTTTAATTTATTTAACCTTTTAGTGGATATGTGAAATAATTTCTCAGAACAATAAGAATTAAATTTTAAAAAGTCAGTATTATTGGGGCTAAAGCTACTTTACTCCTTCTTAATAATATGAGGTTCGCGAATTTAAGAAAATAAACAAACACTCGTGTATTAGCAAGCTTTTCATATAAAGAATAAAATATGGCACATGATAATCTTTTTTTATATTAAAAGGATTAGATCTTGCTCTTAGTTGTTATTATTTTAATTATTTAAAAATCGAATCCTGCTCTATATGTTATTATTTTAATTATTAAAAAATCGAATCTTGCTTTAGTTTAGTTTAGTTGTTAATATTTTAATTATTTAAAAATCGAATCTTGCTCTTAGTTGTTATTATTTTAATTATTTAAAAATCGAATCATGCTCTTAGTTGTTATTATATTAATTATTTAAAAATCCAATATTTGTGAATTGAGAATCTTGTCGAATCGAACCGTGATGTACCTATTAATACATTTGTAGGTACGCATGGATTGTGCGCGCGAGCGCGCCTGTGTTTTATGTGTGTGTGACTGAACATATCACGTATTTTATTTTACCATGGAGTTAAATTATTTCTTACTCGTTTAATTTATTACAATTGCAAATTTATTCAATGGTATGATATGGTAGTATAGTAGTAAGATATTCAATTCAATTACATAGTGTAAAGAAATTTGTAGAATAGTAAGTTATCCTAAAACGATAAATATATGCCATCGTGGACTTTTTGTAATTCTCCTATAAAATAATCCTATATATCTCTTGTATACATTGTAGCACCCAAGTAGATTCAAATTTCAAACTACTTTATGTAAACTTAGGAAAATGTTAATCGTTGAACCATCGTCGTCAATCACTTAATATATTGGGATCTCTGCATGAAAATCCGTTCAGTAATTTTTGATTTTAGGATCGCGAATAGAAAATACGATAAACAGTACAGTCAAAAATTGCGGGGGATTTTTTAAATTGAGATAAAAAAATATTAATTTTTTCACAATATTAAACAGTTTATTGATACTTACTAGAAGATGCTTGTATAGATTGCATTTCCATTTTAAGTTGTCTATAACATCATTATCTGTAACAAGAACACAAATCATTTGATAAAAATTCATGATGTACGTATTAGTAATTTTTTAAATTGTAATTATTCGGATCAAACGGCCACATTTTCACACGGTTAGCTTCATGCGAATTTAACTATCAAGTGCTGTACTATCCCTTGTGGTCTGTGGTTGACAAGGACCCTTAAAAATTATACAAAGAAAAAGAAAAGAAAACGAAATAATCGCAACAAATGTACGAAAATAATAAACTATTGTTCAAGCGAGCGAGCTGACATCTTTTTGGTATAAAGCTGAGTGGCACTTGTAATTTTGTTCATTATTCATATTGTTCTAACAGCTACACTTAAACTAAGCGGCTTTTACCCCAAAGTACTATAGAGTTGCTAACACTGAATTCTTTTGAGCACTTGCAGATTTTCCAGTATAATAATAATGCGTGTGAAATGTTAACATTCATTAAGTTTAACACTAGTATTAATATATAAATAATTTTAAAAAGATGTTCATACAATAACATACAGTGAATTACTTAAACTTAAGACTTTAAATAATTCCATTATGTATTTTTTGAATTAATTTATTTAAACATTACAATATATTTATTTATTCCTTTCTTAAATTTTATGAGTATTATAGTTTTATTGTATACTAGCGGCCTGCCCCTGCTTCGCACGGGTATAAAATATATATCCTATGTCACTCAGTATAAAAAAAAATGATTAAAATCGATCCAGTAGTTTTGATTTATTCATTACTGCCCGTGGCCCGCAAGCGTTAAATTTGGAGAAAAACAATTCCTCTCCCTATAACAAGAAGATCTCCTGCTATCTTTGGAATATCTAAATTCATATAGTACATTTTTACTTATTTAATTTTACATTTTCCCTATGTATTTTATTTTTACAATTAATTACAGAATGTCTTTATAAACAACATTCACAGCTTTAAACAAACTCTTTGAAAGAACGACATAATATAGCTGCTAAATGCGAAGTGCTATAGGGTGAAGCGCGGCGTCCTCACGGCATGTTAAATCTGTAATATCTCCGAAAATGTTCACTTAAATTACATGCTGTAAACGGCCATATTGATCTATATTAAATCAACAATTTATTTAAGGTACTTAATTAGATAAGGATTAATGCTGTATTGTATAAAAATTGCTTTGAACATAAGGCATTATTTTTCGTAAAAAGTAAATGACAAAAAATGCTATAGTGGGTTATCCATAAGAGATAGACATACACCATCGCGGACTTTTCTGTAGACCTTTCAAGGTGTACAAATACTTAGTACATCATTTTGATAAATCTCGTAGGGTTTAGCCAGCGTTTGCAATGTAAGCGGAAAAAAATGTAATTATTTACAGAAACCTCAAAAATTACAGTATTTCTCTACTCCGTATTGAATGTTATTATACGTATAAACCTTCCTCTTGAATCACTCTATCTATTAAAAAAAACCGCATCAAATCTGTTGCGTAGTTTTCGACCACCACGACCAAAATCGCAAAGCTTTGCGATTTTGGTCGTGGCGAAACGATTGTTGAGTTTGTGATAGTAAACGTATATAGTGCTTCTGTATTGTGGTGGCGGTGGTGGAGGTTTGTGCATGTGTTTTTTACGACTCCTGCATGTATCAGGTATGATAACCGATTGTCCACTCTACATTTAGCATTATATATATTTTCTATTTTACTTCATCGCGGATTATAGCAAAATAATTTTATTATTACTTTTGTTTTCTATTATGTAGATAATGTTAAGTTAAAAAAATTCTATTCTTTAAAAATTTCGTGTTTAGAAAAGTTAAATTCCTACATAAGCTTTATTCACAACTTAAAAACACATGTTCAGACGTTAACTTTGATGTTGTAATGGTATTGTTATTTAAAAAATAAAAATAAATACAATTTAATATATATGAATAAACTAATACCTAAACATACTAATATTAGTCTACAAAGGAAACCTCACGATATCTCAAAGCGCACCACGTCAGTAACACCAAAGCTCGTAGGACAGAGTGGACGTCTGGTAACATACGTTTAGTGCATGTTTAAGCCTGTGTTTGTAATATATATACAACATACGTCTATACTCAAATAATACAACTGAACACATACACCACGGTATGGATACGTTAAAATAAATTATAGCTATCCACAGTAGCAAAGGACTTCGCACTCTATTGTTTGTTTGTCGGACACTGAGCATTAAAAATTGTTTTTTATATAATTACAGTTTCGCAAAACAGGTAATTATCTAGGGATAATCCCGATAAGTATAAAAGCACAAAGGCAAGGACGAGTCGGGTTGGCTCGAATAGGCCCGGTGTTCATCGGAGGGTTTATAACAAAAGCATCCTCAATAATAACATCAGAAAGTCGGTAGCTTCTTGCTTTTAAAATTGCGATGCAAAAAATACTCCGAAGATAATGTATTTTTCATAGCTAACGCTTTATGTAATTCCTTTTTTCGTATGATGAATAGAAATGATGGAATGTTTCAGATTGCACCTTTCTGTTGTTCAAATGTAATAAGTTAATCAAAACACTTCAACGAGTTAGTCAGTAGTGGTATCCATTCTAATATTCCAAAAGTTTGTCTGTCTGTCTTAACGCAACAACAACTAATTCGCTGGAAAAAAAGTCCAACATAAGAATAAACAATTAATATGGATTGTTATTCTATATTTTTTTAATCAACGACATACTACTCGTAACATATTACCCGTTCAATATATTATTAATAAATATTTATGTATAAATATTAAATGTTTTCTTAAATTGAAACAATTTAAAGTATGGGTTGAATACTATTTTGTCTATTTATTTTTTAAAGTACTTACCTATATTAAATTAAGTAAAAATTAGTCATTACTCAATAGGAAAATACGACGGAAAATAAGTAGGTAAGTACTCACTTTTACTGTTACTAGAAAAGCCCATAAGAAGACTATCGTTGTTAGCTACGAGGATCACATATTATATGAAATGTGATTCGGTCGAAAACAGTTATTAGCCGTGTATTAGTATTACTTTATTCTATTACATTTACTTACTTATTACATGGATTGATAAACAGAGTCCGAAAAAACATCTTACACATTAGAGCCGGTCACTAATCAAAGAACCCAGAACAGTTATCAACTTTTTTTAATGTGCAAACAACACAAAATTAACGAGCAATAGCCGTGTCCAGAAAACATTACGGGCGATACTTTTACGAGTTAACAAGTGAGTGAAAATTAATTTAATAAAAGGTTATCGTTTTCAATAAAATTGTACTTTAATTTAACGCTACAAATCATGAAAAATTTACCTTTAAATTTTAATGTTAAATAAATTTTACATCCTAAGTATATGTCTGTTTTAAAGTGTGTAGTGTTAAGTTTTAAAGTCTGTTTTAAACCGCAACTTCGTTCGCGTGAACTGTAGTCTTGGAATTAACAGTAACATCTGTCACTCTCCAATCCTGCAAATATTTTCATCACAAAAATGAGATCGAAAGACTCCGAGAGATTTATCGTTTTATCAAGAGCATAGTTTGATAATTTTAGTTAATAACCCATATGACTTACAGTAAATACAGTAAATATACTATTAACTAAAGACTTGTTGCTATTGTTATATTTTCATCACAAATCCTATCGCTATTAATGTGTTATTATGGTATTTAGCTTGTACTTGTACATAACCTCAAGCTATAATTCTTTATTTATAGTTCCTCCAAAGAAATAAAAATAATAATAGATTTATTTAACAAAACAAAAATTACTAGTATATCGCCTGGGCCCTAAGATGTATAAAATTCTGGCAGTCTTTTTTATTAAATAAACAAAAACCGAAATATATAATAACATCTGCGACGATTTTGATATGGTCCCGGTATATAATTAAACATTAATTGTGCGAAATTTCATCTATATTGGTTCAGCGAATTGGCTAAGAAAAATTAACAGACAGTCTTTCGCGTTTATAATATTATTAGTTTATTTATTTTAGTAAATAACCCGTGTTACTTATATTCATTATACATTGTAACTGAGATATCAGTTAAATTTATCCAATAAACAGAAACTAAAATATATAAAAACTCTCTAAAGATAAGTAACTGTTTTGATGTAAGCCGAACAACTTGTATAATCTACTTCTGTAAATATTTTTAAAATAATTTTACTTGACTTTGTCACATTGTGAATAAAAGCACATTCCATAAGTTGATGTCGTTTTGAATGTCATCCTATTCCTGTTGACTTAACCGGATTTCCATAGCATATATGTCACCCCGGTGGATAAGGAATGTTTGGGCCGAATTTCATCGATATTGCTTCAGCGGATTGGCCGTGAAAACGTAACAGAGAGACAGACAGACTTTTGCATTTATAATATTGGTAAGGATAGACTGGTATATGAGTTACTTTCTTAGCCTTTTATCAAAAATAACTATTTGGAAAATTTAAGAGTTAATTGTCGTGATGAAGGCTTAGTATAATTCTAGTACATAAACTTTTAAAATGAAATGATAAGAAAAGAACAGCGGTTTGACGATAGTTCCTTGAGAATTAGGGCAGGTTCACATGACGAGCGCTTAACGCGCGTTGAACGAGATCTAAATTTTATTAGAGTGTTCAATGAAAACTTTGTTTTCGATATTGGACGTTTTCTGGATGAACTGCGGAAATCCTAAAGTTACGTCTAATCTCTCATCCGAAGAATAAAGTTCTATAAATATACACAGAACATGTTACTACTTTATTCTTCGATTTATTCAACAAAGTTGGAACATAGATGTTTTACCGAAAGCTTACGGCTAATGTACTTAAGTACACATAATATAGTGGCTTGTGCCTAGCTTGTGGTCTTGGTTAATATTGCCTTCCATATTCATACTACGATTACATGTATTAACAAAAATAAAAATTGTTTGCGTGTGCTTATAAGTTGTTTGTATGCTTGATTATTTGTGGTAACTATCTTATGCATGTGATTTATTTTATTATTAATTTTTAATTTATTATACTATTCCGTTTTTAATTGTATGTATTTTTCAGTTTGGTATATAATAGATTGGAGAAGCTTTCAATTTCTTATCTTGGTTATAATTATGGTTGAGGAGGAAATTTGTTATATTCGTTACTTTTTGTTGTACTATTAACAAATTAATACTTTTTTTAGTATTAACTTATTTTATTATTATAAATAAGCTATTAAAAAATTTAACATTACTGTGAAATGCAGTTGTACGAATATTAAAAATTTTAGCAGATTTTGTAAGAATAACTTCTTCCGTCGGTAATACTTAACTTTATAATTTACTTCCATCAGTATGAACATGATATATTGATGAACAGGATATATTGACTTAAAACACAAAACCTCATTACACACCAACATTAATAATCATGCCAAACTCTTATAAAGAATTAGAAAATATACCTACCGTATTTAAAATTTATGATTTGGCTACATATTTTGCGACCGGCCGCCTGCCTGACGTCAACTTACCTTAGTCGCCTTTTACCAAACCTCGGTAAGAAATGAGGGCTGTCTATTCTACTCAGCCGGTTACCACACGGCGGGTCAACTTAATTACCTACCTTAGTCGTCTTTTACGACACCTCGGTAAGAAATGAGGATGGCACTATTCTATTCAGTCGGATACCACACGGCGATTATTGTTAAGTACAGTAATATACATTTAATATACATGTAAGTAATATACATTTACTCATATAAATGTAAAATGTATAATTTTATTAATTTTTCTCATATGTATATCGCCATGCCAAAGTTTACGTTCCTTTTTTATATTTAAGTAAGTAATATATTAAAATCAAATGCTTTCCAATGATACAGATAATTACATGTTGTGGAAGTCGAGCAGTTTAATTCTACACTATGATATTTAAAAATAACTTCAAAATTTATCTAAATTAAAAAGCCGCGTATATGTTTAAGGTATGTATCAACTTAATTAAAAAGTTTATCGTGTGTCATTCCTGATTATTTTCGAAGTTCCTTTCAATACCCGCATCATCAACAAAGGATATATGATCTGATGTTACATCGACCTACCGCACCATAGCTATCTTAAAATCAAAGAGTACAAAAGATCATTATAAATTCCATTGAAATATTATCAATTCTCTGATATTGTGTAACATATTTAAATAGTAATAAGATTGACGAATAATTCTTTATATGACAGAAAATTCTACGCATATACTCGAAGCATATTGAGCAAATCTTTTATAATATAAGATATAATACATTGTTTATAAGATATTAGAAGAACTCATAGCAAATTGCGGAGATGAATACTATTCTATTTACATAAATAATCACGCTTATAAGCTTCTACTTTTGTATGCCAATTTTTTTAAATTATTTATAAAGTATGAGTTCACATAGAACGAATAGTAATTTTTGGGGTCTTCTTAATGATTTTTTTTTTACATTGCAACGGAGTTAAATTTTCAATTTATATTAAAGACAATTATGAAAGTTACTTATTAGACAAAAATTTATTAGGGCAAATCATAATACTATCTTACTTTTCTTTTTTATATCATCATATATATAGAGATAAATACTTAATTATAATCAAGAGTTAAAAAACAGTTAGATACACAAAATCATAAATTCGCTGGCACATATTTTCTTGTATAAAAACAAAATTCGCGCTTGTTATAATTTATCGCATAGAAAATTAAATCACTTACCACGTATAGTCAAAAATTCTCAAAATTCGACACTTTAAAATATTCACTTAACAGTAATAGATATATACGTTGTTTACGTTGGTCGGTGGTGAAATGACGCGCGCGCAGCCTGCGAGCGACGATTTCATCCCTTGCAATAGGGACGCGCGGGGTGATTACGCCGCCCGCCCCATTGTGTGTGAAAATGATAAGCGAAAATTGTTGTTGATGTTTTAATGAATGCAATTTTCCTCTATTGATCCCTTCCCTTTGAAACTATTTACAAGTAAAACTACTTGATTTATAAAAGGTAATTTAAATGTCTTAGTTTCATATAAAAACTCTGTATGCTATATCGTTTACGTAACTTGAACGTTAATATATTCTGAATTATGTACTACGGTATATACTTTCCCTTATTTCGAAGAAAAATATGAATTTATTTATCCTTTATTTTAACCCAGTATATATTATATATAAACAACTGTTTATATATAATAGTATATCATAAAAGTTGATATACTGTTTGTATATAACCAACTTTTATGATAATAGATCCGGCGGATTAGAAAAAAAAATTAAAAGGGAAACAGACAGACACACAGATTTGCATTTGTTATAAAAATATGGATATAGAAATATGAATTCACAATTTAAATTTAGCGACCAAATTTATTTTATTTTACACAAGAAAATATTGAATCCATACAAGATGTTTTGTGATAGAACATATTCGAGGTGGATTTGAAAGCAATTTAAACTGTTGTTTTGTAATATAAAAATTAGTTAACTTTTTTCACCAATCAGTTTTGCTATAGTAATTAAATTTTTAATTACCTTTCATTTACTTTTTAAATAAAATATTAGGTATAGTTCGTTTTTAGTATTAAACAAACTCGGCGTGACAATAACTATCAATAAAATATATGAATTATAGGCTTAAAACCTCGAAATAATATAAAACACTCGAATATCGCACGACAGTTTTATTAATAATAATAAACAAGGGAAGAACGCGGTGCCATCTTTAAATCTGTTAATAACGTCAACTGTCATTGCATGACATATCCAAAAAGCTGCTATTCTATTGGTCCATGAGCATATGCTCCCCATGGTGAAGGGAGGCGCTTTTATATTAATTTAGGGCCACTTTGCGCAGATTACCCTTTGTATGCCTGATTCTGGGGTTGCCTTTGTGACGGCTAGTCATTTTTTAATCGCAGCTCATTACGCTCTTTGTGAATGGCGGAATATTTTAAAAAGTTTAATTGAGAAGTCCATGCTTTGGCCAACAATAACTTAAACGAAAGCAAAGTTTTCAAATATAATCTACGATCAGAAGGCGATTAAGACGGTACGTATTTCTTTAAGTGGAGATTTTTAGTGCATGCATTTTTACGAATCCTGTATTTATCAGGTATGAAAACGGATAGTCCACTCTACATTTAGGATTAGGTATATATTTTTCTTTTTGCTTTATATTGCGGTTTTATACCAAACTGATGATACTATTACTTTTGTATTATGGATATCAGCAAAGTAATGACTATTATAAATTATTTTTGATACGATTTAATATTAACTGTGATAGTGAGATAAGTAGGTACTCATAACTAACTACAGTTATCAAATCAACTAATTGCACGAAATTTTGGCTTGGATGTCTGTCGTTATATCGTATTATATTTTTTTTTTTTATAAAACTTTATTGCACATTCCAACAATAAAATAGAAAAACAGAATCAAAATATCGTATTATCTATATTTTAAGCGATAAATCTTTTAACGCGTATTATCGTCGTAATAATAATATAAAAATCATCACAAATACTTAACATAAGTATCAGCCGGTCATTCGTAGCATGTTGCCGCCGCCCGACGGCGCGACTAAAAACCACATATACACCAACAGTCTTAGACAGCCGCGTTTCAGCCATTGAAAGTCCATCCTTACGACAAAGTTCCTTGACGTTATTAGAGCTTTATTTTTATTGTGTACACTCAACAATGCTTCTACGCTTGTAGCCTCGCCCATTCCATGAAAGAATAAATAGGTACCGCGGTATAATAGGGTTAAAAGTTTCTTTATTTCATCTTAACAGTTTTAAAAAGATAACTAAATTAGAATATACAGCGTTTTAAAATAAATCATATAGAGAATATGCTGCAACTAAATTGGTTTTGTAATTTAGTACTTTTTATGCTTTATACTTGTATTCTGGAACAAACACTGCATTTTTTATAATTCGACTAAAATATAAATACAAATAACATAATTATTTGGCCTACTTATACTTAAATATGTTTTATATTTTATATTTTTATAGGATAACTTACAAAAGCTATTTTTGAAGAATAGAATTAACTTTTAGAAAAATGGTGGAGTACGATGCGGTATTCGGAAAGCTATCTAGAGGGATATAGTATCTACTAAATAAATTAATTGTTAATATTAATTAAATAAATTTGATGATAGAAATATTTATTGGTTATTTTAATATTATACTAAGCTTTATACTAAATCATATTGATAAAAAACAGTTATATTTTGACATTTTTAATATATTATATTTTCTTAAAAAATATTATAATTTGATAAAAGCCTAGTTTCATTAATAATATTAAGGAATAAACATCAACTGCGTTTTATTACTATAATATAACAATAAATTTGTCTTTGATGTTACATATACAATTATATAAGGACATATTATAACTATTACAATTACAATCAGTTGAAGAAATATGGACCGTAAAAGTTGACTACAATTATATGAAAGCATAACTCAAAAGGATACTTAATCATTTGTAATATTATTATGGATGATATAAAAATTGAAAATGGTGTTAGAATAATAATAATCAATAAAATTATCAGTGTTTTACATAAATAAAACAATGATAATTTTACTAAAAATTTATAAAAAAAATTAAATAAATAAATTTTAGCTGTCTATGATAAAGAATTTTAAAATAGAAAAATAAGTTAATTATGTCGATTTTTATACCATCCGACCAAACGAGGACGAGAGATGAATGATAGGAGAGACTGGAAACGAAAAACATCTTTTGCCGACCCCACTTCTAGTGGGATAAACGTAGGAGAATGAAAATTTTCCCTCAAAAAATTTGTTTCGCCAAATCCGAATCTTGTTATATTGACCTTACAATATAAATTGACAAGACATTAAAAAACCAACCGATTTCAAAGAATGTACTAAATAGAAAAAAATGCATAGTTTCTTCATTTTACTTAAGAACAATCTCTTTTTTACTTAATCTTACTAGACTATGCTTCCTCAATGCAAACACCTGGTTTGTATCGGTAATACGAAATACTGCTATACGTTATAATATAATACTTAGAGTTCGTTGAATAAATACTTCATAGATTTCAATATCAGAAAATAAATTTTGATGAAAATGGCACCAAATAACGTTTCAAATTAATAAATTTACACGAATGAAGAAGAAATCAGATAACAAGCATAAAGAAACCATACGACTAGAACTATCTCCCTTTATCGGAGTCCGTTTAAAGGCAAATATTTACACAGTGCGGAATATACTCGTATGTAACTAGTAAATTAAATTAAATAGTAGTAAGTATTGATTAAATTTAATCATTTATTACATTTATAATATTTACGATAGACACAAATGTCTTATTGGAGAAACAAAATTAATACTCTAAATGCATAAACTAAATATTATTTAGTCCTTAGGTAGAGCGCTGTCACTTTTTCCACGGGAATACACCCTGTAAGCTGATTTAGAGCCCAGCATTCTATCTAGAAGGCTATGCTTTGCTCGTCGCCGGTGGGTAAGTACTTCACGGCAGAGTTCATGGAATACTTCGCCAACTTGGTTCACTTGTTCGGCTGCAGCAACTTCAGCGAAATTGCATTCAAAATCCTTGGCTAATATTTCACCCTCTTCTGGACTAACCTGTAAAAAAGTTAAGTAAATTGATTTTACTTGCTTTCTTAGAAAATTATTCAGATATCTGGAAATCTATTTTATACCCACTAGAAAACTATTGACAATGAACAAACGACATATATTTGTTAAAATCTACTACTAAACATATTCTTAGTAATTTATAGAATTAGGCAATACTTTACTGAGTTCCATAATACATAGTCATGATAATATTATTTTGCTATAATCTGCGATTAGATAATTTTTTTGTAATACCGAATGCGGAGTGTTCTATCCGTGAGATTCGTAACATGCCCTAAACATCACACTAGACTATTTTATAACCACATCTTAATACATTCATTCCTTCGAACTACGGATCTGATATGTTCAAGACTGAACATTGGACACTAACCTGTCTCAAGTGCACCATGTCTGCCTTGTTGCCAACAAGAGTCAATGGGACCTCCGGTTGAAGACTTTGCTTCGCCCGCCGCACATAATTAAAGGATTCTCTATCCGTGATAGAGTACACTAGAAATAATCCATCAGCCCACTGCGCTATTTCACTGTTTGGCAGATCATTCAAGCTCTGAAAATAAATAAAATATTTCTTAATAAATAAGGCTTGTTTTATATTATACTTCTTTGCTTCCTCTCGTTGGTTGCCTTGAAAATTATCCAAGGTTGTTTCCAATGCTACGTCTTACAAGAAATATAATAAATGATTTTATACCTTTGGACATGTATCTAGTATTTCAAAAAGTATTGGCTCCCCGTCTAAAAGTGCTTCGTGCTTATATTTGCTTTCTGAAAAAAAATAAACACGTATTTATAATATTTACAAAAAGTAACATTTTTAAATATTTTAATTTTAGTTTAATAGTAACGTCGTTTGTCCTTCACTTATAAGTTAGAAAGGGCTGAGAATCTTGAATCTCTTAGGAGAAATTTTCGCATAAATATAGCCTATTATTAAATGATTTTCACCAACAGGTGCAGAACATGGTAAGAAAATTAGCTTTTTGAAATTTTCAGATTTTGTTAATCCGCTAACTTGCACCATAGTCACAGTTTAAGCCCCACCACTGTCTCTACAAAGCGCGAAAGTATTCACAACTTAAATTTTATAGTTTATATTTGGAGTATATAACTTCCACACTTAATTTTATAGTCAAATATAACAAAACTTACCTTGTTGATGATCATATTCTCCAATGTATCGCTTGGTAAGGAATCGAACGGTCAGTGCTGAAAAAAAATATTGTAAAAGTTTAATATCTATTTAAAATAAATTATATTATATAAAGGGAGACCATGTTTTAAGGTAAGTTAATGTTACTGCTAGCAGCAGCTAGCAGTTCAGAAGATGGCAAGGAGCGCAAATATGAAGACATAGATAGAAGCTTCGTTTTTGTGCCTTTTGATGTAAGGACTTTAGGTCCATGGGGCCCAGACGCTCATGCCTCAAGATTGATAGAGCGTGACATGGACATGAGAGCTTTCAGCTACCTTGGCCAACGAATAAGTTTGGCTACATAAAGAGCTAACGCTGCCAGTAATTTAAGTACCTTAGCTCAGTGCAGTAGAATGGTTTTGATTTAGTGTAAATACATGTTATAGATATTTTCTAGGTAAGTACTTTTTCTTCTTTCTATTCTTTTTATTTTTTGTAATATAATTATTTTGTTAGTATTTATTTTCCTGCCATTATCCCACTCTAAGTGGGGTCGTCATAACATGTTATAAGCATGTTGTCACATGATTTGTGGCTATGTACTTTACGACCGGCCGCCTGCCCGACGTCAACTTACCTTAGTCGCCTTTTACGACACCTCGGTAAGAAATGAGAGTGGTCTATTCTACTCGGCCGCATACCACACGGCGGGTCGACTTACCTTAGTCGCCTTTTACGACACCTCGGTAAGAAATGCGGGTGATACTATTCTATTCAGCCGGATACCACACGGAGTTATTTTGTTAGTATTAAGTTAGTTTTAAATTATTATTATTTTATTTTAGATTTATAGTACATAATAATGTTACAAAAAACTAACTAGTCTTTTATAGTAACATAACATTAATTAATACGTAGTTATTTATGATATTAAAAAATCTTACAATCTAAATCACACTAATTAATATATCATTCAATACGATCACGATTTCATATCAATAAGCAGTTTTGACAATGTGCCGCGTTAGCAGGCATTCGTGTTTTAGAGCCGCTAGTCATGTCATGTCAGTCAAAACAAAAACTAATTTAATAGACGCTCCTAGTATTTGTTCAATAGAGAAGATAATAATTCAAAATGTTTTATATTTGACGACACGAAAGACAACAAACAAGAAAAGTACCTAACGTCGCAAACATTCAAGGACCAATTTGCATATAGAGTAAACAAGGTTGTTGAATATTCCAGTAACCATCGTCTACTAATTGCCGCGTGGGATGTTTAACATATATCTAACGTATATTTTTTAAATAAATTTGTAAATATACTAAATTCGCCTTTCAAAATACAATCAGATGATCATCATTCTCCTGCCCTTATCCTGCTCTAAGTGGGGTCGGCACAACATGGTACAAACATGTTGTCACATGATTTGGCTAGGTATTTTACGACCGGCCGCCTGCCTGACGTCAATTATCTTAGTCACTTTTTGCGACACCTGGATGAGAAAGAGGGTGGTCTATTCTACTTAGCATGATACGAGTACCACACGGCGAGTCAAAGTACCCTAGTCGCTCTTTGCGGCACCTGGGTGCGAAAGAGGGGTCTATTCTACTCAGCCGGATACCATACGACGAGTCAACTTACCTTAGTCACCTTTTACGACATTTCGATAAGAATTAAGGTGGTCTATTCTACTTAGCCGGATACCACACGGCGGGTCTACATACCTTAGTCACCTTTTAAGACGCTTCGATAAGAATTGAGGTGGTCTATTCTAATCAGCCGGATACGACAACTAACTGCTAAATTCCTTAAAATTATGCTCTACAAACAAATAATTTTTAATTTTTTTGTTTGTTTGTAAATAATGTTTATATTATTTTAATTAATTGCAAACGTTAAATGGTTGTATTTGTAGCAACACACAAGTTCATTCTAGAGCTTTTTTTGCTTTTTCATGATGCCTTGTAATAGATAATTAAATAAACTTACATTCTTGCAAGCTCTGAGCCCAAGAAGCGCTATCTATAAAAGCACAATTTTAATGAATGAATTATTTAATGAAATAAACTGAACTTTTTAATTGTCTTATTTCTTAAAGAGACCTTAAAGTATATGCAACTATAGACGTCAATTGGTTCAAATAGAGAGACTGGTTCATACTATGATTACGATGTTTACAAAATAAAAATATTTCAAATCAATTAACACGCATATGAACTAAGACACGTTGAAAGCTTCATTTAAAATATTTGCCATTATTTTGCCGAGAGTGACTAATAATAATACGACGCGACGTGACGCCAAGTTGTTTTATGTTTATTCGGATTAATCAGAAGCTCACCTGTCTGTTACACAATAATAACACGCCAAGAATTTTAATAATTTCTTGCCAGTTATGAAGGCATATTTTTGATTTTATATTTATATTAAGATAAATACACGACGAATCTAAAATCGAATTTAAGCGTATTTTTTTTGATTCATTGAACCCATAAAATAAAAATACACCATATGAGTCATTCCACTAAAGGACTGCTACTTTACTACCAAAATTTTTGTATTTTATGTCACTCTTAAGTTAGAACTATGAATAGCAACATGGCCGTGAATATTTACATCTACACGTGCAATGTGTAATCGTAGAATCGATAAAAATCAATAAATAAATGTTGAACATAAAGTATAAGCGATGATGAATGTGACTTCCAGATAGCAGAAATAACTTTTATTTACGATTCAACTATCACAGTATACAGATAACCTATGCTTGTGAATCTATTACGATTCTGAATACACTGACCGAAGCGATCGCGGATGTATATCTTAAGGAGGATATTGTTATTCTAGTTCAATATATCTGGTAGGTAAATTCTAATGAAATTACTTGATAATTATGATCATCGACGCCAGATAAACTCAAAATACAAGAAAGGAACGGAAGGATAAACATAAGAAAACCGCATCATAAAATATTTTGACTTTACTGAGGTTGAAATCTAAAACTTAGAGACAATACTATATATAAACAGCTGACCCGGCAAATGTTGTTTTGCCATATTAATTATTTCTAGAGAATTTCTAATGTACATTATAAAGAAATAATTGCGGAAAAAAAAATTTAGGGGTTGACAACCCTTATCACTTAGGGGTTGGAAAAATTGATAGCAGCTGATTTTCAGACCTACTGAATATGTATATCAAATTTCATAAAAATCAGTCAAGCTGTTTCGGAGGAGTATGGTAACTAACATTGTGGCACGCGAATTTAATATATTAGATTAATACACAAATACACTTGTAACCAATAATTTCAGTGTTTCAAAGTTAACTTAAATATTACAAGTATCTTTAATTAAAACCTCTTTCTCCGGAAAATCATGTTGCCCTCTGTAAGTTATGGACCATCTACATGTTTTGAATATAAAATTAAATATTTAAAATTAATTAAAATTTTAACTCTTGGAATCGATCACTTTCGTTTTGTAGTTGTATGTAATTTAATGTACACAAAAGAAGTAGCAATAGTGAAAGATCTCAGAACCGTTGGGAATTACAAATAACCGCAAGAGCTCGCAAAAATAAACTATTAAACTCGATCGGCATCTGTCTTAATACTGGATTCTATTTGTTTTCTCAACACACAATAAACATGCCCAAAGCTTAACGATCGCTTCTGAGATAACGACAACATTAAAAGTTTCCATGTAGTTTATTAAAAATAAATTTAATGTTGAACAAGCCTTGCTGCGTCTCGTTGAACCTGTAACAAATCACGACCCACGCTACACTGTAAAATCAATTTGAAATTATCATGATGTAATACTAATTTAATATGAAAGCTGAAATTAAATTCCAGTATTCACGTTTTAAATGTAGATTTATCAAGGGTAACGTCAGTCACTCACTACGAACTCTTGTTATATTTGGAATTATCTTATCTATACTACAAATACGAAAGCTGAATAATTTTGTTAAAACCTCTCAACTCAAGAGTAAGTTCGAAAATAATAACAACAAAATACACAATATTAAGTCCACTTGTTGCCAGTTATAGAAGAGCTTCAAGTTATAAAGATCCACCGGGAGTGTGTCTGAGGCGTATGTCTACGTCTGGCTTTTGTTTTCACCCCTAACGAGTTCAAAACGCCAGTTTTTTTAAAAAATAAATTATGTGACTAGAAGTTTATGTATAAAACAGATGTTTCAGAATAAGTCGCTAGAGAGAGTTTTATAAAGAACTAGAGGCCTGCCCCTGCTTTGCACGGGTATAAAATATATATCCCAACTCAGTTAGTGTAAAAAAAAATGATTAAAATCGATCCAGTAGTTTTGATTTATTCATTACTGCCCGTGGCCCGCAAGCGTTACATTTGGAGAAAAACAATTTCCTATCCCTATACCAAGATGATTTCCTGCTATCTTTGGAATATCTAATTTCATATAGTACATTTTTACTTATTTACTTTTACATTTTCCCTATGTATTTTATTTTTACAATTAATTACAGAATGTCTTTAAACAAACTCTTGAAAGAGCGACATAGCTGCTAAATGCGAAGTGCTATAGGGTGAAGCGCGGCGTCCTCACGGCATTTTAAATCTGTAATATCTCCGAAAATGTTCACTTAAATTACATGCTGTAAACGGCCATATTGATCTATATTAAATCAACTATTTATTTAAGGTACTTAATTGGATAAGGATTAATACTGTATTGTATAAAAATTGCTTCAAAAATATGGCATTATTTTTCGTAAAAAGTAAATGACAAAAAATGCTATAGTGGGTTATCCATAAGAGATAGACGTATACCATCGTGGACTTTTCTGTAGACCTTTTCAAGGTGTACAAATATTTAGTACATCATTTTGATAAATCTCGTAGGGTTTTGCCTGCGTTTGCAATGTAAGCGGAAAAAAATGTAATTATTTACAGAAACCTAAAAAATTACAGTATTTCTCTACTCCGTATTGAATGTTATTATACGTACAAACCTTCCTCTGGAATCACTCTATCTATTAAGAAAACCCGCATCAAAATCTGTTGCGTGGTTTTAAAATTTTATGCATACATAGGGATATATGGACAAAGAATGCGACTTTGTTTTATAATATGTAGTGATGTTGTTTGTAATTCTAATGTCTATGCAAATAAACCTTTTAATATTAAGGATTTGTTAAATTATAAGAATAACTAATTTTCATGTTCAAACTAAACACAACCGCTAAAAACCATAAGGCGTGTGGGATCTTTTCGTTGATATCATGGATTGCGTCAAATAGTTAAATACGTGGGCTGAATAACACAGAATTCTATATGTAGTATATTTAGTAATCCCTGACATTAAGATAATTCTGTTTCGCAACCTGAACCATTGAATCCATTGAATAATATTAGTAATAGTATAAAACAGAATAATAAAACCAATATCTTACGAGTATATCTGCATTACAGATACTATATTAGTCTACATTAGGTGAAATAACTTACAAGTGAATTATTTGATGAAGCAATGCTACGGTTTTTTAAACTCGTGTTTATTACCATTCGCGGGCTAATTTAAACCTTTACAGGAATGTGCGTAACTGAAACATTCATTATTAAAGCATGTGGCCGGGAAACGGATGCATTGTTCGACGTCATAACACACATCTATAATAGTAAACCTAAATTAAGAATTATGTTATTGCCAGGATCAAAGATTCCATTGTATTTTGCTATTACTTCAAAGAACTTTATTATAAAACTATAATGTCTAAAAATTATTGATTTATCCTTAGTCACGAGGCATATATGCTTCTCCAGACCTATCTGTTAACTGCTACATGATTTTGATTGATCGCTCTATTGCGGTGCTCAATTTCTTTGCGTAGTATAAAAATAGCCCTTAAATTTGCAAAATGATCTCAGATATACATATAACACCGTGATGATATAGAATGTTGAAAATATGCCTTATTCGTTAGGTAAAAAAATAAGTTACATTCTAAAACAAGTATTGTTCGAATTTACTCAGCTTTTAGTTACGATCCTAAGAAGCCTTTATAATAACAAGGCCAAGAAACCTCTATAATTGTTTTTAAATGAATAAGTAAAAGCAAAGAGAAATGCGGCAACATTTTTTCAAGACTATAAAAACGGTTCTTACTCTACAAAGAATTCCCTTTGATGAATAAATTCTACCAATGTCAGTACATTATAAAACAGCTGGCCTTTTCTATACAGTCCGTATTGACTTGTCCAACTGATAACAAATGTCAGATTTATCATAAAGTTTACTTATTTATAAAATTCAAATAATATGTACTAACATATGAAAATAATTTGTCCAAAGTAGGCTGGCCACATTCCAATTCCGAGATATAGCAGGCTATGCCAAATGATTGTTTATTGGCATGTCCTTCTTTGTTGTCGCTTTGCTTATATTAATAATGACAAATTAATTTTTTTGTAAACAACTCAGAGGATTCATGAATAGACAGCGGACCGTTAAGGACTCAAACTATCACACTGAAAAGTTCCTCGCTGTATCCTTAACTGCTTGATTATATAAAAAATCTATACATCTCGACTTATGTAAGAGAGTACGACATACGTAAAATGTAAAAAAAAACAGAGCTGCATTAATCTTATACAACTCCATAAAAGCAGTGATAGTCCAGCGGTGAGACTGCGACTCTTTCGAGGGGTTCCATCAAGTTTTTCTATTAAAACGTGTGTCTAATTAATAATTGCAATTTATGACGCGCTTTTCGGTAAATCCGGTTCCATCGCGAGGAAACCTGCACATGTCCTGACCGAGCCGTGCTCGGTAATTTTTAAGAGATTTCAGATCACAGCTTTGCTGCTATGTTTGTAGTTTTTTTAGTACCCAAAAACAGAAATACAACGAGTTTTTTTAAATAAAACCTAGCTAGATCAAATTTTCTCGCTCAAAACCCCGTCCATGCATAATTTCAGGAAAATCGTTGGAGCTGTTTCCGGGATTCAGAAAATATATTTATATATATACATACATCAAAAAAATCATTTAAATATTTAAGATAAGTCATTTAAATATTTAAGATATGGAAAACGAATGCTAATAAATAAAATATCAATGTTTTTTTATATTTTGTCGATCCAACAATGGATTAATACGAATTAGGCCTAACACTAGATAATCCGTGAGTTACTTATTATCGTAAGTATAATACTTTTGCATTGAATTGAAATCGCGGGATGTATTTTTTCTAATACAAATATAGTGACAAGATTAAGTTGAATAAGGGATTCGTAAAATAAGTTTTTTGTTTTTGTTTCCGTATTCGATTTTAATATTACAATAATCAAAAAGTTTTGAACGTAGAGTTACAAGTAATTTATGCATAATATCGTTTGGAGATATACTCATAATATTATTTACTCCAAATAAACATTTTATAAAATTTGCTCTTCAGTTTTAAAAAACACTTTTAGTTAAATTAATTTAAATGAAGTGAATTTCGAAATAATTCCATGAAATGTTGATAACGTCATATTCTATCGCAATACGCTTGACGAAAATCATAACACGTCTAAACAATGAACTGACGAAATTTAACAGTCTACTCTTTCAAGAGCCCGTCACGCTGCCACACGATACACCTGTTTTATTTCGACGTAAAACTTAAATATTTATCCATTATAAGTAACAAATAGAATAATAATGAAAAATAATTTATTAAAAGACTCACGTTATACTAGCTTTTACCCGTGATAGGTTGATAAGGCAGTGACAGGATTTCTATAGTATATATGTTATCCCGGTGTATAAGGAATAATTGTGCCAAATTTCATTAATATTGGTCCAGCGGATTCACCGTGAAAGAGTAAGAAACATACATCCATACTTACAAACTTTTGCATTTATAACATTAAGCAGGATAGGATTGTTAAAGAAAACGACATTACTAATTTTAATCCATATTAGGCGGGCTAATAGAGAACAATGCGCTCATATGCTGGTCTAGAATTATATTATTTTTAATATAACATACATATTATTGTGGCATGAACATGATAAGGTATTAAAATGAACAGAGATTATCCCGTCCCAACAAGTAATCTCAGCAATCGCTGTTGTGCCCGAATATATATTCAAATTCATGCATTACTTATCGAAACTAACTAGACTGGGCAGCGGTCAGAAAACTGAGCATTGTTTTGTTGAAAATTCCTGCTTATAATGAATGATGATATTCTAAAACCCAGCCACAGACGATGAGCCTTATAAAAATGACACAAATGGCCAATGACATAAGTCGTGACGAAAAGTTTTCAATGTGAATAACTCATTATAACAGTAGAAAATCTATCAAAATAAAAGTAAATGAGTTAGGTCGAGTTGTTATAAAAAAAATATGGATCGATAAATAAGATTTTAATGAAAGTAAGACTCCTAAAGTATTGAAATAATGCCCCTCACCAGTTGACGCGATTATGATATAATACTTTTTAAAAAGACATGTGAAATCAACCATATGCAATTCCTGGAAAGACATACCTTTATTTATAATTTGAATAAATAATCTAAGCAATTAAAAGTTATTGCGTAACTTTAATATCAGTAATATTGACATGTTACTGAATTCTTTATGCCTTCAGGGGCCAGGTGTCAATTCTCATACCTATTTCACGGAAAGTTTCAGTATTGTTGGAAAATAAGTCCACATAAAGTTAATGCTAAGAAAATTCCATTTATATCTTTAAGAAAACAAGTTACTTAAAGAAACTTATAAGAATCTTGTTTTTTCTGCAAATCAGCAAAAATAAAAACAAAATTTGCCTTTAGGGCGTTTTACTAAAAGCATTTCTAATTCGGACGAGAAAATAAGTGTAGGTACTGAGAAAGATATTCTTAATATAAACTTTAATTAAAATACTATCCTTTTAAATCTAAATACTTACCTAATGTTTCTTTGTTTTTTTCATATTCACATGCTACATTCATACATATATTCACGTCTAAGTAGAAATGTAATGAGCGTTCGAAATTTCGCACAAGATCCATTTTTTTTAAGAATTAGCATTTTATGTATGGAGAGTTATCATCAGAAACACAAAGAATAAAGATAAATAAATATAAGCTTTTAAAACTGAGCAAACTCAGCAGAACTTATTTCTGTCAATCGCAGACACATTGTAATGAAACCGAGATGATTAAAACAATCATGTAAAAAAAACATTATAAATGTGGTATCAATATCCAATTAGTATGCCACTCGAGCAAACGCGTTCTCATTTTACTAATAGTATACATTTCTATTAAATAGTGATTAAAAGCTTGGTGCTGCCCAGTCTCCGAATTTCGAGTTTGAGTCTACAATATGCATCATATAAATTTCCGGAAAGAATAGGTAAAATGTGTTCCTTCGACGTGATAAGAAAATCTAAAACTCATTATAAACATTGACATTATTATTGATATTGACAATATATATTAACACTATTATTGTACGGTGTAGCTGTGGTAGCCCAGTGGTAACACCGTGCGCCTCTTTCGAGGAGGTCTAGGGTTCAAACCCCGGGCAGACACCAATGAGTTTTCTAGTAAAAACTTATGTGTCTAATTGATAATTGCATTTTAGCACACGCTTTTCGGTGAAGGAAAACATCGTGAGGAAACCTGCAAATCTCTAGACAATTCTGGGGATATGTGTGCGCATTGGAGCAGCGTGGTAGGTCTTAGCTCCAATCCTTCTCTCCAAAAAAAAACGGAGAGAAGAGGCCTATGCTCAGCAGTGGGATAGTAACAGGCCGTTACTTACTTACTTACTTCTACGGTACCTTTAACTGTTTTTATGAATGTAGAGATAACCAGCAATTAATATGTATAACATTTATAATGAGATCAGAATAATTTAAGTCAATAAAATTTATCTATTGTTGGTTGTCCATTAAATAAGTAAATAAATATCATTCTTCTAGTAAGCTTTACCTTATGAAGAACCAAGGTAGGTATAAATACAAATTACACGTTAACAAGAAAAATATTGAAGCTATCTATTCATAGGTAATTGAGTTTGATTGGGCTCTGCGAATCGCTTGATAATTTAATATTCATGTTTTTACGTGGCTATGATGAAGCATATTATCCACTTATTATATTATATATTATTTCAATCCTCTTAATGATACCAATTTTCTTAACTTGCTTAACTTACAAACTTTTATCAGTAGATGCATTAATATATACATTTTTAATGCAAGTAGATTTCAATATCTTGTTTGATGATGTATAAAATCAAATTGAGTACAAAATAAGACAAAAAATCTTTACTGAAATAAATGGTCTCGTTATTGTGCTAAACTATATCAAAATGACAATAAAAATAATCTCATAGCTTTAAGCGATTTCTGTAGTAGTTATAAATTGAGTAATGTACAGAAATAACTTACAGATTGAGCACAAAATTACAATTTCATTACAACGTAGAGACCTGAAGTGTTTTATTTCGAGAGAAAATACACCGATGGGCGCCATTGAGTTCAGCTATGCAATGCCTTCCTATAAGCGCTTTGCCTTCTAATAACAAGAAACTATTTTTGTGAATGTTTTTGAAATTCGAAACTCTTCGATTCTATTGAATTTGAAATCATAATTGATTGTTTCGAAATGTATCGATCTCTGGCTTCTAACAACAAAGAAAAACAATTGATGTAATAAAATGTAACAGCGTAATATTGTGTGGGCTTTGTGTTTTATGGTACGCGTAACATCTTGATGGCTTCTATAATATAGTGGTATGATTACTGGCATCATAAACGAAATGCTCTGGATTCGGCTCCTGATTCAGGATATTTCTTTAAGATCTAAGCTTGGCCATGCTTTATTCGTAAATTTGTTAAGTATAAGACTAGTTCTCTAGTATTCAAAGTTATTCGTACGAAGTGTAGCGTTCAGCTATTTAATCTCGAGCTACAATTCTTCGCGAAGTAACTTTTAATCTGTTTCCCTTTAGAACTTTAAAACAAACATAACGTATAAAAGTGGTAAAACAAAAACCTGCAAATTAAAAAAATCACATTTGAAGAGGACTCTTTTAAGTACTTATGGCTGCTGAATGGGTAGTTGACGTAACGATCTAAGATATTGTTCCGATCGGCTCTGTATTACAGAAATAGTTCACATATTTGTAAGGATATTTTTAGAACATTAAAGGTCGATCTTATAAGCACGTCATTGTCTTGCCTTTGGCACTATTTACACAAAACTTCTCAGTAACAGCAAAGTATCAATATACTTACGGTTATATTTGTTTTAATGCTAGTAAACCACTATTGGAGAGAGTAAATGTTTAGAGACAAGCAGATATATCTGACCAATCGAATCAAACTGATGATTCATATTGATTATGTCCTGCGAATACTTAGACTGGAAATAAAACATTGGTTTAATTTGTTTTTGTCTGTTAATGTAAAAAGTTTCAGTACAATAGACATTCCGTAGGTTAAAGGTTGCCTTTAGATAGACATATTGGGATAGAAATGTAGTTAGTCCTTGGTTTCTCAAAAATCTCTTACCTACATGCAAATAGGCTCACATTCTATGCATCTACATATTGGCTAGGAAAATTTCTTACTGAATTTTTGAATACATAAATTAAATAAAATAACGCCGTGTGGTATCCGGCTGAATAGAATAGTAACACCCTCATATCTTACCTAAGTGTCGTAAAAGGCGACTAAGGTAAGTCGACCCGCCGTGTGGTATCCCGTTGAGTAGAATATACCACCCTCATCTCTTACCGAGGTGTCGTAAAAGGCGACTAAAGTAAGTTGACCCACCCTTGGGTATCCGGATGAGTAGAATAGACCACCCTCTTTCTTACCGAGGCGTTGCAAAAGGCGACTAAGGTACGTTGACGTCAGGCAGGCGGCCGGTCGTAAAATACGTAGCCAAATCATGACCCCTCTTAGAGTGGGATAAGGGCACGAGGATGATGATAAATTAAATAAAATACAGTTAATTGTAAGTGATACTCATCAAATACTTCCGGCGTGCTGTTTACGCGCTTCAATTTCATGTTCATTTCAATTATTCTACAAAATCTATGATTGGTCTGATTACATTGCGTGCTTTTTACTTTAAGAAATATTGTAAGTATATCTTTCTACACAAATCTCATGTTAATTTAAGATATTAAGCCAAACTAACGAAGCTGAGTGATCGGTTTATTTTGTCTGTCACTTTCATGATTCATCTATTATTCTTTTTGTGAAACGTTACCTTCTATTATTAGTATTGATATCTAAACAGTTATATAAATTTAACAATAAGTAATATTTGTAAAAGTTTATTTATAAACCGTTAAACGATAAGGACTCAATTGAGAATGGCGATATCAAGTCTAAAAATGAAAGTTCTATAGAATAGCTTACATATGGCTTTAATGGTAATATACTAACGGTCTTCCGTCTAGGAAATTTTACTACTGTATAACAACTGTACGTATTTGTATAGAATTGTACATCAGTTATGTTATTTCTAATAGCGTTTTTGTCTTTATATTTAAACTTGCTGGTTTTAACTATTAGTACATGGGTGACTGAGCCTTGATCGATAACTTTTTACAAAAAAAAAAAAAATTGAGTAGGTGAGGCTCGATCATATCGATCGTATTTTCATTTTTTGAGACCGCCTGTTCCCCGAATAAGCTACGCTGAATTGACAATTAATGGGAAAAATATAACATATTTTAAATTGAAAATAATATATTTTAAATTGAGACGATTGTAAAAATAATATAGATTACCGTAAATTGAGTTATAGCAATATTTTGTTGTTCGCTTACGGGGCAGCACCTACAAACAGTTTTGTGTATACAATATGACAGATGATAACTTGCCGTATAAAATTGGAACCCTTCAAAAGATCGATTTAGTTTGAAGAGCAATATGGGCAAGCTTTGGGGAGTGGCTAAAAGGTATTAAAGGCAAAGGTATGCTTAAGTTTCACGACTGACATTTTTAGTTTCATCAGGCAAACTATCGCGCAGATTTTTAACTGATTTTGTAGCTGACTTAGCTTACACGTCTAACAATTTGCTGATGGTTAACGTGGGTTATGAACGTAATGAATTTACATGTTTAGATAAATATGAGGAATAAAAGAAACTTTAAAAAGTTCTGGGTAAAGTAAACAATTTCTCGGCACTTATTACACCAATAATACAATCGACCGAGATTTGATCATCAAAATTGGTGCAATTTTATGTTTATTTGACTTTTCTAGGACGTGCTTATTATTTTCATCTGTACATTTTTAAGTGTAAAAAATGTTACAGCCCGTACCTTGCTTTCGTTCAATCGCCTAAAAAAAAGTATTTTAAACAGCTCCACTGAGGCAATAATCTTTATAACTTTATAACTTTATATCTTTATAATAGTGCTGGTAGTACAAGGTTATATTTATTTTGCGATTATCTCGCGTAACGTTGTTCTAAATTGGTTGAATAATATTATTTAATCGCATTTCATCCATTTTTAAGAAATGTTATAAATAACGACCGCCTTTAAGAGTAACTACATCAACCTTCTTATCAACTTTCAGACATCTGTTTTGAACGTTTCTTTTATGGTGTATTAGAAGCATTGGTTCATCATGAGTGGTTTCGATTCGTTCTCATTGACCCATATACATACGAAATCTTACGGCGCCAATACAATGTTGGCGCCAAAATTAGATGAAACTAAACTATATCCAAACAAATAAAGTATTGTAACGCTTTCCACGCAACTAAATCCTTCTGTGTAATACAAATATTAAAATAATGTTGTATTTTATTAGTCCGCTATATATTAGAATTTGTACCTTTTAAGGCAGACATTTGTTAGACTAGTATACAATCTCTGTGTAATATTTAAACTTACTTTAGTAATGTTCATGTAGATCATTAATGTATACAATATCCATGCGGAACCACCGAAATTTAAAAAAACTTCATAACTCATAAATAAGTTGTACTCGTAAGCCTTAAAACTATTTGATAAAAAAATATTGCTAATAAGTTATCCAATATTTTAAAATAAAAGTTAAATATTTTAAAATTACAAACCGTGATATCTTCAATGGAATATTTGTAAAATTTAATATTATAATTTGAATATAGAAATTATGTAGATAGAAAACTTGTGTTTTCATGATAAAAACGTCGAATGTACAAAACTATATTTAACACGATTTATATCGTTTGTATGTATGTTTTTATTGAATTTGATATTTTTTTTGGTATTTAATAAATTTTCCGTTAAAAAATTTAGCGCTCCCATATGACCATTCGCTTTGCAGTTATTATTTTTCTAGTTATTTTAGCATGTTATACTGAAAGATAAAACATTTGTTTGAATTATATGTTAACTCCAACATACTGCTTATCACAAACTAAAGAAGCTTATATATATTTTACATTAAATAAATAAAGAAAATATGTTTCTTGCATGTTTTTAATATCGAGCAACACAAAGTCGAAAAATCTGTACAACTTTCCGTTGCACTTACACTTTAATTCGCCGCACACATACCGCTTTTGCCGACCGATGGTGCGCCTACCACCGCCACTTTCACTTCGGACAGCGATGACTTCTTCCGTCTGATACCTCGAGATGTCATTTTCACGTACACTTAAATCGACGCGCGGCAGAACTCGCCGATTGCTCGGCGGACGGCGTTTGACGCGCGGTTCGGCAATTCAGTCAGCGAGAACCCCGCTCCCGCCCACCAGCTAAAAATACATAAAGCGACACTGCTCTGACATCGGCTCCCGTGTTAATGGGTCAAGATCTGGCCAAGATCAGATGTGCAAATAGGCATGTTTACGTCGCGTCGAGCTTCCTGACGCTTCTTACCACGTGTCCGTGGCGACAGGCCAACCTCGGCCGCCGAATGCAGCTCTTCAATTTACATACTTACATGTTTTTTTAAGATCACCCCAGTACATAAACAATTAAATAATTTACTTTATAGCAAAGCTACTTAACACGTGTTCCTGATGTTTTATTAATCACGTGTTTTTCACTGACTAGTAAAAATACAACTGGGATACCGACTTCAATAATGACACTAAACCTATTGTAAAAGAAATTCTCAATACGATTTTTTTTTACTATAAGGAGGTATACCATAAGTCTGTTTTACGCAGGTAATTTTTATTTTTATTTATTTTTATTTTATTTTATAAGGAAAACTTACAGCTATTACATTACAATAGATACAAAAAAATAAATTACAAAATAAAGCCAATTAAAAGTTTTCACAGATAGAAGATAAATATATACATACGCTAGCATGGATACACGCCGTAGAACTTATTAACATCCATTTGTATACTTGCACGGCAGCGAACTACATATAAATAATTAATAATACTATAATGATTAACATGCATCATTACATAAATAAAAATAGAAAAGCTACATAAAATGTATGTAAAACCGTAGCTACCATATTTTTCATTGTTCAAACAAGCGTGTCAGAAATATTGGTATAATTTTCGTCAACAGCTATGTAAGGAAGATCGGAATGTTTGGCCGAGAGCCAAAAAACGTCTTCACAGGTACAATAAAATATCTGAAGTATTAAATGAATGCAATTGCATTTATTTATGTTATAAAGGTAAAGTCATTATTATAAAGATTAAAAACATTAACATTTTACGACGCTAGGTCCACCTCTCTTCTCCATCACTCTCTTGCGACTATGCTAAGCAACCTCCTTCATAGAGTTGGTCATTATTATGAAAAAACATTGTGGCCGTCATTATTATGTGTATGTGTTATTGAGTTGTTGAGAAGGAGTAAATGAGTGTACTTTCGGAAAATTGCTTTTTATTTATTGAAAAAGTGTAAAGTAGAAATATCGTTGTTTGTTATACTAGTATCTAAAATTTCAAAATGTTTTATTTTTTGTGAAGCTTAGCAGTTCCAGTAATTGAAAACAGCGCATTATTATTTTAACTATTTCATTTCAATTATGAGTCACTGGTTCGTAAAATAAAAATCATCTTGAATCTTTGCTTTTGGTATTAATTCAACAGACATTTCTGGAGACATTTCATTCGTCCGTCATATCATAATATTCGATGTCAAGTTAATATAAATTATTAACGTGATTATATATCTCCTGCCCTTATCCCACTCTAAGTGGGGTCGGCACAACATGTTATAAACATGCTGTAATATGATTTAGCTGCGTTTTTACGTCCGGCCGCCTGCCTGACGTCAACTTGCCTAGTCGTATATTACGACACCTCGGTAAGAAGGAGGGTGGTCTATTCTACTATACCGGATACCACACGGTGGGTCAACTTACCTTAGTCGCCTTTTACGACATCTCGGTAAGAAATGAGGTTGGTCTATTCTACTCAGTCGGACACCACACGGCGGGTCGACTTACCTTAGTCACCTTTTACGACAGCTCGGTAAGAAATGAGGGTGATACTATTCTATTTCGCCGGATACCACACGGCGAATAACTTATTAACGTGAAATCAAAGAAATTATTTTTCTATATACAATATATAAAACTGACTTGCTGTTCGTTCCCGCTAAACCCAAAAACGGCTGGACCGATTTGGCTAATTTTGGTCTTCAAGAATTTGTGGTAGTCCAGGAAAAGTTTAAAAGGTGAATAAATGTGATAAAAATGTTAGGAATTCACTTATCATTGATTTTCGATGATCATCGATCGACGATAAAATACCGATGTTTTAAAATCGATTTTGCATTATGTAAAACATCGTTACATCTATCCTTACTAATATTATAAATGCGAGAGTTTATATGTCTGTTACGTTTTTACGGTCAATGCGCTGAACGAATATCATGCATATACGACGGGGTAACATATAGGCTATAAAAATCCTGTCGTTTCAACAGGAAAAACAGGAAATTTAGAAACCCCATCTATTATCAATATATCAAGTTTCGAGTAGCGAAATAATAATATAAATATAAATCCCTGATCGATCTAATTTTTGTGACGGAAATATTTGCAGAATTGGAGAGTGACAGAAGCTGTTTATTTCAAGACTAAGTCACGGGTAAAATCTAGTTTAAAATAAAATTTACAGTATAATTCCACCATACATTGTTGTTGTATGTAAGGGTTTCCTAATGAAACAGTTGGTGCAAACTGCAAAAAATCTGTTCATTTTTGAGTTCATCGCGGACAGACAGATAAACTCTGCGGGTGGCTTTTTTATAATCCACCTCTGCTTCGTACGGGTAACATAACAGTAGAGCATGCGTTTTTACGAATTCTGCGTATCAGATATGAAAATAGATACTACACTCTAACCCTAGAATTTCATATTTACTTTTGTCGTGAATAATACAAAAATATCATTACTTTTGTGATTATTAATTGCGACATTCTTCCGAAAAAGGCGAAAGATCGTTTTTGGTATAATGGCTTTTACATCGTCACCGGGCGGGATGTACGTACGCAGAAGCATGTTGAGGCTACAAGTTGTGGTGAGTAAAGCACAGATACTCCACTAAGCTTCGAGGAACGTCATCCTCTTTTAAGATCGGACTACGGCTTATGGTAAAATTCGTCCCATTTATGCATTTTTATGGATTTCCCCACCTACCAATCCGCATTGGAGCAGCGTGGTAGGTCTTAGCTCCAATCCTTCTCTCCAATAACGGAGAGAAGAGGCCTATGCCCAGCAGTGGGATAGTAACAGGCCGCTACTTACTATGGATTTCCCTCATGTTTTAGTCAAAGGAACAGTGCTAGTGATCTTTATGGAACTCTTTCGTATGAGGATTAAGAGTCCAGTGCAGTGGTGTATTGTTACAAGTACAACCTGCTTCTAATAATTAGGTCAATAATTTAGGCAGCACTGTCGCTGTCACTGTGACATCTATTCGTGGTTTTTCCATTTTTCTTTAAGTCTATGGGATTTTTCCTCGTGTATTTGCCTCAAAGATTACAGTGTACATAATGCCTTTTACATGACATAGTGATTTGCGCCTAATTTGCCCTGTGTCATAAAGCAAGACAATAATAGTAATATGGGTTTTTCGATTATTCCGGGCTAACCACGAATTCACGGTTGAGTCAAATGAAATAAGATCAGTTGATTTATTTGTTTATGTATTAATTTATTTGTCCCTATACGCTTTTCAGTTTGTATTGGAAGCAGCTTATGAATTAAGCTCGGAAAAGAGCAGAATAGCGATTATATTACCTATGTTACATCAGAAACTAGTAATTTAAAGGGATGAAACTCACGGCGGATGTCCCCGACTAGTTTTAAACCTAGTTACGAGTTTCTAATTAACGCTCTTTCACGGTGATGTATCGATAGTGATTTACTTATATTGCTAAAATGGCAGCCTAATAATAAAAATTAAATTCATCGCAATGCTAATTTACAAAAAAAAATCATACTGAATTTTTTATATGTTTATTTTATACATTATTACATTTATGTATATACATTTGTAATATGTAAACACACTATTTGCAAATCGACAGTAGAACTTATATACGTAATATACATTAATATATTGCGAATGCTCAGAAAAAGATTATACACTAATTTTATGATAAGTATCTAAATTTAAAAAAAAACGAAGCTTAATACAATAATCGAGATGAGAGCTTATGATTAAAGTGATGAGGATTTCCTGCTTGTTTTTTTACATTAAAATGTATTATAACTCAACCTTTATTGAGCATACGAACGGTTGAATAGTTATAGTTTCCCCAGTTCGCTAAAAGGATGCCTAATCAAAATTTAACTATTAAGAATAGGTTATATACGAGTTTGATATCACAATTATATTTATAAATAGCCATTTTGTTTTTATATCGTTCCTAAAAATGTAAAAAGAACAAATTTTGTAGCTTTATTCAAAGTTTATAATAAATCTTAAGATGTACAATATATCTTAGATCTTATAGACTGGTAGTACAAAATTGACGTTTGTAGTATGGATAAAGTAGCTTATTGGTGACGTAGGTCAATACTGAAAAAACCTGTATGAATTTGATGTACTATAATCAGCAAAACAATGATTTCCCGGCTTGTATAACTCTCATAAAACTAATCATTTATAGAACACATGTAAACATCTCAACCAAAATTCTAAAATGACTCAAGGACGAGAACAGATCCGATCATTTATTATACGGGTAGAAGAAATTTACCGAATCAACTATAGTTGACGAAAACACTTGTTTACTAGTTTATATGATATTATTTTGAATCTGTATTCTATAATGAGTAAAGTTCCATCAATAACACTCCTGAATTCGCTTACTACTCAACAAAAGCCTCTCAGATTTTTAAACATATTGTAGTTTGACCATTTTTGGCATTTTTGGCCTTTAGTATTTTGACCATTGACCTAATAAACTATACGTATAATTATTGTAGAGTCATGCATGGCACTTCATAATTTACGTAAGATATCTAAGAGATCTTACAATTTTTAAACAACTATTTAATTTTGGGAATACACAGGAGTTTTCCAAATGTCGTTCTGATTGATCTCGTATTTAGGTGCACATAGAATATGAATTTTATGAGTGTAGAGCAAATCCTATATTACAACGAATCATAAAACACTTTCCGCAAAAAAAAGGGAAGAATTTTTCTAAGAAATAAAATGTAAAAAATTGAAGCTAAAATAAAAAAAATTAAGCATTGTCAAGTACTAAGCCTGATTTCTTTACAAAAATAGGCTGAGCCTTAAGTGAATATAAAATTATTAGAAGGGAAAACTTTTTTCACTATCTCCTATTACAAAATAACTTACAATGTTATGACATTCACACCATTAAAAATAAGCTTATTGTCCGGAGATTACACTTATTGTTACAATCAAAGATTCGTTAACTATAACACCTATATAAACAATAACTGTATTCATTTAATAAGATATATGTAAAAGCACATTTTTTTTTATTTTACAATCTATACCGCAGAAGATCTATTGACAAAGCATATAGACTACAAGTCTTAGTAAACTTATATTATATCTATCAGTTTTTTTTAAAGAATAAAAGGTGCATTCTTTAGGTAAAGGAAATAACAAGATAAATATTTCAATTTAGTTTGTAATAGGTTCCTAAATTAAGTTTGGTTATAGAAAATTGACATTATAATACTGCCTGTAATATTATATATTTAATAATTGAAAATTATTGTAAAATTTCAAAATGTATTTGCTTTACTAAATCGAATATTACGGCATATCATAATCTAATTTAAAGAATTAGGCGTTACTTTGCGGAGTTCCAAAATATAATAATAATGAATTATTTTATTATAATAGGCGATTACAGAAAATATTACTAATACGGATACTAAACTCTACATTTTGAATTACCTACACACATTTGCTCGAATCAAGGACTATAGACAAATAATTCATTATTTTTTGTAAATCATATTCAAATATTATAATACCTTTATTTTTATTACATCGTTGAAGGAAACAAAAGAAAAATAACGAATACATTGAAATTTAAGCAAATGAAACTGAAACTGAATTTTTATTACTTTCATCTTCTTTTTCTCAGCTTTTGCTGGTTTTAACTGCAAAAAAGAACTCGGGCCAAGTAGTTGCAGGTTGTTGTGTTGGTGTTTTTTATTACTTTTATTATTAATTTATTATTACATAGTAGAAAATATGGAATTCCTCAAAGTAAAGCCTAATTCTATAAATTATTTAAAAATTTCAATTATTTACATTTTAAGTAAATGATGAATGACAAAAAATTTAGTTCCATTAATACCTTACTATTTGAACAATTTCGCTTAGAAATACCACTTTCAAAGTGAGAGATGTCAATATTTCAATTTTACCAGATCGATTAATAAAGCATAGAAGAAATAAAAGTTTCATACTTCAGATAAGATTAAATTTCTTAAGCATATTTACAACCTTGGACCATTTATCTCACTTTAGAGTTTAAGTACTAACTTACATTAAGTTCCGACATAACATCAATGAAAAAAGAATTATTTTAAAACAAAATATTATACAAATTATTATAGTTTATCAATTTCAAAATAATGTACCAGCTTAAGTTTGCAAGGTATTTTGTTCAAGTTTATTTATTGATTATTTTACAATTTCGAAAAGAATTTTAGCAGGATTATTCTATCATAACCTGTCAGTAAAGAAAAAGAATAGAGAAAGAAATATGTGGCCGACAGCGCTGTCAGGTACCCCCAGTAGGTTCTCGATTGGTAGTGGACATTGCGTCCGTCGGAATGTCAGATAATTTACAGTACCTAGTATTAATTCTCGAAAGCACATGAATTTTCGACGTTTATTTCCTGCTGCTCGCTCCAAGATTGAAAGCGACCGCCGGAGCCCTGTACAGGCTCCTCCTGAAGTGGGGGGAGGGCAAATACAGGCTGCCGGCGCCGTACATGGCCATTGCCGGAATGGTCCGGTCATTGGTCCTGTACAGTGCTCCCGTATAGGCGGAGCGGCTGACCGTCAAGTCCCTGTCCCTTTTGCGCAGGATCCAGAGAATTGTGGTGGTCAGGCTAGTGCGGGGTACTGAACTATCTCTGGGGGGGCGGCCTGCTTTTTTCGGGTCCCTGTCGTGAAATCTAGGGGCCTATATGAAGACTTACCGCCACAGTGTTGCAGACGGTTAATCAGAAAGAAACTCTGCAGCGTTACACGTGGATTGGCGGAGCTCCTCCACCAAAGGAGGTGGTAGCTGAAATCACCCAGTGCGGCATGCTCGACGATTTCAGCTATACAGCCCATTCTCCAGAGCTCGGTCGCCAAGAGAAATGTGGTCTTTATCTTTCGCCTGACACAAGTACTTTCCGGACATTACTGTTTAGGGAGTTATCTTTGGAAAGTGACCCGGCGCGAAGAGTCTGGTGAGTGCCACGAGTTCTCTGACTTCGGACCGAAGCTGCACACGCCCTTGAACAGTCAAACATGGGCGGTGCAACGGGCGGAGCTTGTGACTGAGGTGGGGCACGATCTCTCCTTGCCCTCCTTCTGTGGTACGTAATCTTGCGAAACGAGGCGGCTGAGCGGAATCGAGAAATCGAGTCTCTGAATCCGATCCAACGTCGGATCCGGAGTCGCCTGCGTCCCGCTTGCCTGAAGCGGGACGCAGGCGACTCCGGGCGTTCTTAACCGGGTTTATCGGGCGCCCATTATATAGATGTAGGTCCCAGAGGCAGTCGATGCATTTGGTGCTCCCGATACATCGAATAGCGCAGGAACGAAGGTGCCACTGTTCTAAGAGGGCTCAATACTGTGGTGGGCTCCCCGGGGTTTAGAGCTGCTGCTAGCGGGGATGGGAACATGACGTAAGGCTAACAACAAGGTGAGAACAGGGGGTTTAAGTCACGTATTACAGAATATTGATTTGTCCAAAAAGTTTGTCGAATATAATTAAATTTCAATTTAAATTGTACAGATTTTGTAAATATTTTGAAATTACCTCATTGTTCCTGTAGTTTTACTCAACAGAAGACTTACAAGCTATACTGTAAAAGTAAACTGAATTAAACTTATATTTTAACGAAATATTTTACAGAGGATTAACGACCTAAAATCAGTTTTACATAGCAGGACGGATTTGAGTAAATTAGGTCATACTACATACACGATCTTAATGTCACAAACAACTTGTCCAGTAAAATGGTACCAGAATCAAACTTTTAATTTCTTGAAATTGACAATCTATAAACTACATCGAACAAAGAGTGCAAACTAAGAGTCATCTTAGTCTGAATTAGTATCTATCATGAGAGGCTGCATATCTTCTCTCTTCTTATCTCTATTTGTAAGCCCGTCTAAAACTCCGATCTCCGATAACCTGTAATAAATAAAACAATTTATGAGTAAAACTGAAACTTAAGATGTCGCCCTGGACAAATTCCAAAATTCAGTTTTAGCCGATTTTTCTAATTTCCCAGGTACATATTTCGATATAGATTTTTGAAAGTATATAAATCCCCCTGCCCTTATCCCACTCTAAGTGGGGTCGGCACAACATGTTATAAACATGTAGTTACATGATTTGGCTGCGTTTTTACGACCGGCCGCCTGCCTGACGTCAACTTACTTTAGTCGTATTTTACGACACCTCGGTAAGAAGGAGGGTGGTCTATTCTACTAGACCGAGTACCACACGGTCGGTCAACTTACCTTAGTCGCCTTTTACGACACCTCGGTAAGAAATGAGGGTGGTCTTTTCTACTCAGCCGGATACCACACGGCGGGTCTACTTACCTTAGTCGCCTTTTCCGACACCTCGGTAAGAAATGATGGTGTTACTATTCTACTTAGACGGATACCACACGGCGGGTCAACTTACCTTAGTCGCCTTTTACGGCACCTCGGTAAGAAATGAGGGTGGTACTATTCTACTTAGCCGGATACCATACGGCAAGATACAGATCTTATTTCGAAAACAAATAAATATATATGGAACAATTACACACACAATCGTCCTTCCCCAAAGTAACTTAATACTTGTATTATGGGTAAAAGACAACTGGTGAATATAAACATATATATTTTGCCACTGCCACATGCACGAACATGCCAGTGTTTAGACTATTACAAACATTAAATAATAACCAAAGCGATCAGTGTGTTCTTATACAAGTGGGCAAAGATTATAAAATGATGCGAGCTATTATATCCGATATAAATCAACAACTCACACTTTCGGCTCGATGTCTTCCATTTGTGTAGGCGTGAAGTAAGGATTGGCAGCGGCGGGTCTGAACTTGTATCCTGTCATCACGAAGAACACAAACGTCGCCATTTCGCGGAACATCTCATCGACCCACGAATATTGAAAGGGCACTGTGTTCTAAAAATAAACCCAAGATGCTATAACATAACAATTTTTGTTATTTTATCTACTCTGATACTATAATACAAAGATTATAAAAATGAAACTAAAATTCTTATGACAAACATTACGTACAGACCAAAAATAAAAAAGTTTTATTACGATACAGGTCTTAATGTAACTTTTTAATCATAACGATACACCTATACTACCTCCAGTTGGACCAAAGAGGTTGATCTACCTCTAAAAAAAAAATTTCAATGAACGAGTCCGCGGCGACGCAACATGCATGCGCAATCAATGTTTGCGCCTTGGCGCTAACATTTGACATTTCAAAAATCTTTTCAATATTTAAACAAAGTTTGGTTTTAATTAATATTGTTTTACGTATTATAGTATGAGAATAGATAAAGTAGTGTATGACACTGTACATAACTTGGTCTTATAACACTCGTGTGATACTATAAAAAAACTCGCCTGCGTCTGGCGTCTGCGTATTGACTTAATGTTATAAGTATTATTTATTGAAAAGAGCAACCACCGAGTTTCTTGCTGGCTCTTCTCGACAGGAACATCCTTCAAAAGTACTTGTTTACAAGTTTATTTGAAAAAAGAAAAATTGAATTTGTATTTGAATATATCCATACCTCCAGTATAGTGACGATGAACCTCGTGAAGTATATATAGCAGAGGATCATTACATAGAAGTGTCGGAATAGCTTCAATTTGCGCAGATTAACCGCCGCCTTCCCGTCAGTAGTGGACGAGTCCTCTAAGTGATGTATTGACCTTCAAATGACAATATAATTTAAAAGAAGCTTCCAAGCGGTTTTGAATCATGGAAAATTATTTTCTAATAAAGTGATACTCGCTAATTCGTTCGACTTTAATGTTGAAATACCCTAAATCATAAATTATATGTTTTTCCCCCGATCTCTAACGATATACAGGAATTATTGTCCTGTATGTTAGCCTGGTATATAAGCGTTAATACACAACATTTCATCAATCTTGCTTAATAATATCCCATATATACATAATATCCTAATCTCCTATATATATAAAAGAGAAGGTATGTACCATTCTTTATAGACTTTGAATTTGAAATAACTGAACGGATTGCAATGATATTTTCAGGCATTTTTTAAATTGACTCAGTGGATAATCCTGTAAAGTTTGATGGCGATAGGAGCCGTTATAAAATTGTCAACTGCAATTTTTTTCCAGAAATATTTATAGAATTAGGCGTTACATTGCGGAGATCCATAATACAAAAGTAATAATAAAATTATATTGCTATAATCCGCGATGAAGTAAAATAGAAAATATATATAATGCTAAATGTAGAGTGGACAATCCGTTTTCATACCTGATACATCCAGGATTAGTAAAAACACATGAGCAAACCTCCACCACCGCCACCACAATACACAAGCACTACATACGTTCACTATCACAAACTCAACAATGCGGAGAACGATTGTACGATTGTATTGAACGATATACTCTACATTTAGCATTATATATATATTTTCTATTTTACTTCATCGAGGATTATAGCAAAATAATTTTATAAGTACCATTTTATATATTAACCAGAAAGCCTACTTTACTGTTGAGGACTATTTAGACCATAAGAATGCGTGGATATAGATATTGTTCGACCCTGTACAATATAGAAACGATTAAATGTAACTAGTATTAAGAAATATATTTTTAAAAGAGCAACCGCCGAGTTTCTTGCTGGCTCTTTTCGGTAGGAACAGCTTTCCGAACCAGCAGTAGAGTTTACGATTCAAAAGCACTTGTTTACAAGTTTATTTGAATAAAGAATATTTTGAATTTGAATTTATATTCATATTCATAGTGTTTTATAAATAGGACTTCAGAGTTCAGACTTGCGACTACTTACCAGACGACAGGAAACATGATAGCACCACAACAAAGCATATCGACAAGAATAAATAGTATTCGCCAGGCGTTGTGTTCGGCGGCTCCCTCCTCACTTTCAGCTATTATGATCTCTGCTACATTGGCTACAACCTGTAAAAAAACTAAATTAGTCTATATTCAATCAAAATCATATGTAGCTAATTCTGGCCGTTCACGACACACAAACACATTTGTGCGCGCACTCTTACGTGCACACACACGCACACAAACACACATACTAACGCACACTCACACCCACTTGCGCGCGCACTCTTATACACTCTGTCTCTTACACAAACACACACACACACACTTGCGCACGCACTCTTGTACACTCTCTCTTTCTCTTACACACACAGAAACACACAAACTAACGCACAATCACACACACTTGCGCGCGCGCACATATACACTCTGTCTCTTACCCAAATACACACACACTTGCGCGCGCACTCTTGTACACTCTCTTTCTCTTACACACACACACAAACACACAAACTAACGCACACTCACACACACTTGCACGCGCACACTTAAGTGTGAGTGGTAAGAGACAGAGTGTATAAACACTCTGTCTCTTACCCAAATACACACACACTTGCGCGCGCACTCTTGTACATTCTCTTTATCTTACACACACACACTCAATGCGCGCGCACACTCTTATACACTCTCTCTTACATAAACACACACACACACACACACTTACACACAAACCTTTGCGCGCGCAAAGACCTACGCACACAAATTTACATAATGCTTAATTTAAAATTTATTGAATGGGTTTTTGTGCGGTTTTTACTAAAAGACAGCCCCATTCTTGAGGAAAGTTTACTTGGCTTGGTACAGGCTACTTTCATCATAAAATTCGCTATACCGATATACGCGGGAAAAACTTTGTGGTACACTAATTTCTACGCGGACGAAGCCGCGGGCACAGCTTGTTATTTATATGAGTAAAGGAAATACCTGTAACGGTATTACAATCATGAAGATCTTCTTGTCCCTGTCAGCGAGGATGTGCTTTATAAAGTTCCAGCCGGTACCAACTAACACTATAGTTACGAATAACACTGCCCCTTTAAGTCTGAAATAAAAGGGCCGATTAGTAAACCAACAATAAATAAATAAATAAATATATGGGACACTTACACACACGGTCGTCCGTCCCCAAAGTAAGTAACTTAATACTTGTGTTATGGTAGACAGACAACTGGTGAATATATACTTATATAATTTTTAAATACACAGTTAAATACAAATCTAATACTTAAATCAATTCTCTCATTCCCTCGTTCTTTAAGTGTATACTTAAAGCGTAGCTGTGATAGCCAAGCACTGAAACCTTGCAACTCTCTTGAGAGGATATCGGGTTCGAATCCCCGGCAACCAATGAGTTTTTCCATTTCTTTTTCTCCTCGTGCCATCTCCTATCGGAGGTTGGCAACCGTCATGGCTATTTTTACTTTGGAAGCTGCTGCCCGAAATAGCGAACTTGCTGTACCACTGTCTCAAATTTTTAATCCAGGATATTCTTCTTCTGCTTGGTTTTCTTCTCCCCTGGACCTTTCCTTGGATAATGAGTTGCAGGATTTCATACTTATTGTTGCGCATTATCTGGCCAAGATATTGGAGCTTACGAGTTTTAACTGTTCTTAAGATCTCTGTGCCTTTGTCTAATCTCTGAAGTATAGTGATGTTTCGCACTTTCTGCGTCCAAGATATTTTTAGAATTCGCCGGTACACCCACCTTTTAAACGCTTCTAGCTTTATGCTCATTGCTTCTGTGAGTGTCCAAGTTTCGGCTCCATATAATAACACAGAGAAAACGTAACATCGAATAATATTTATATGTAGGCTGAGGCTTAGGCTTCCAAATACAAATAATCTTTTAGATTCTACGGAAAGCATTGCGTGCTTGTTCTATACTACACCTTATTTCCAGACTGCGATCACCTTTATTGTCTACCATTGCTACTAGGTATTTATAACAGTTGACCCGATAAAATTATATGCCTGATAATTCCAATTTATTGGAATTATCAATAACAATACATAATAGGTACTGGCCCTTAAAAAGTCGCGGACAGCCGCTGGATTCAAGCGGCACAAGATTGTGTGATGTGGAGATCCCATAAAGGACATCCATCGGTTAAAGAAGAAGAACTTACAAATGTGTAATGTAGTAAAGTATCGCCCAGGCGGTGACATGTTCCCCTCTGGTCTGTATGAAGTGATAGTTAATGCCATGAAAGGCCAGCGATAAGGCTTTCAAATACGCCAACACACACATGATGATATGGATCCTGTAGACCTTGTGTTTGCTTGTCTTGAGGATAAACGTCCAGAACCCAGCGCTTAGAAAGAACGTCAAAGACATCATGCTATAGAGCGCCGGTAGCGGCATCTCGCCGGCAGATAGATAATTATCACCGTTGCTTTCATATATTTCAATCTATAAAAAATAAAATAATTAGCATTAGCAGTCTGTTATCTAATAACTATCGCGACGTATAGTACAAACATATAGCTTCGCTACAAACAACTCACAGATCACGGTACATTTTTACGTAATATATTAGGTTTTCTCAAGATCTTCCTTCATTACAATAATTAGATATACTTCATAATTCTAAGCAAACTTAGTGGAAACTAAGAGTTTAGACAATCTAACTCAAATGAATCGGTTCAATAATTATCCACAAATTTCTTCTTTTCTTTCGATGAATATTTGCCTAGTTAAACTCACGAATGTGTATATTTCATAGATCTATCAAGTCCTCATTTAAAACGAGACCAGCTTCTATACGAAAACTCTGAGGTTTAAATTAATCTTATTATCTTATTGATATTTAAAGTTTAATCTTAGTTGTAGGTCATCTTAATTACAGGCTACCTTTATTTCGAATTTTCAATTTACAAAATTTCAGCTTATGTACAAAAAACCCTAACAAATTATTATATTTTGAACCTTTTATCGGGAATAACTTTGTCTGAAAATCGCTTGAATAACCGTTCAGTAGTTTTTGAGTTTATTACAAAAAGAGGAGCCTGGTGATTTTTTAAATAATATTATTTAAGGACAAAAGCTTTGGAACATTTACAGTTTCCGAATTCCTATGGAAACTGCAAAATGAAATGTAAAAACGCTTTTGTAATAAAAATGTAAATTTGCGGCAAAATTTCAATCACTGGACTATATTGATTATATTGATGCTAATTTTTACATACAAATATTATTAGTCATGACGAGTGTTATTATCAAGGCTTACCAATGCATTAGTAGGTATCGCGGGAGCGCCTTCCTGTGGGCAACTGTGGAAATATAGATTGTAGAGTCCCTCTTCTTTATCCGAAGCTACATACATAACAAACTGAAACATAAATTCGGATATTAAGTATCAAAATACATTAAAATATCGGAGCTCAGTATTACAGTATAAACACACGTTCTAAATAAGAGACTCTTTGGATTCTAATTTGTGATGCTTTACAATTATCGTATTAACAAAAATACTCGGCACTAAAAAAAATCTTCGCTCGGTTCATTCAAAAATTAAGCGGCATACAGTTAATATCTTATATAATAAACTACTAAAAACGAGATCGGACTAAAGATTTTGAATGCTCAAAGACTTTAGAAACGTTTTCGTTCATGCTGAGTCATCAACGTTGCAATATTGTCATAGTTTCCTCTACAAATAATTCCATAAAAACTACTTAACTTTCCGATGACTTTGATTATAAAATAATAACCATAAATAATACAACTTAATAATTGCGTAAAAATTCTACACTAAAATGTGCACGTATAATTTCGTAAAAATCCTAATATGTAGCAAGTTTATTTGTGTAATATGAAGCCAACTCCAATTACAGTAGGATAAGGGCAGGAGAATTATGTTGACATTAAAATGAAATTTCCTTCACATTTAAATTAAATATTTAGACAATTGTCATAGCACATTATTGTGACTTTTCACAGTAACAGATAAATGTCATTTAGATCAATGTTTAATATGAAGATAGTTTAGTCTAAAGAATAACGTACTCTACTTTCCTTCTCAATACTAGTAGTCAGGGCAGAAGTAGCTGGTAAGTTACAAACTACTCACGCTTGTGTTGTAATAATCGAACTCGTTGTGTGTTTCCTTCGCGATTGGTAGAACAGCATCTGAGCATTGGTTTCTCGGTTTGTCGTTACTCGTTTCTGCAAATTATACATTAATTATCAAAATTTATTAATTTTAAATAAAAAAATTTAATAAATTAAAATAAAAAATATTTATTAAACTGAAAAATCATGATTACGGCTTTGTCACAATTTCTCTTTATGCATGTCCATAACACAGCAGAGTTAATACGACTATATGATAGTCAAAGAATTGTTTGAAATTTCTGTGATTGATGACAAGTTCACACCTTAAACACATCTATCTATATATAGTGACCGCTGTTATCTCATTTAAAAAAGCGTTTCCCGTTCTTCATGCAATTGGTGAAAAAGCTATAAACATATTATTCGCCGATTAAAAATTGAAACTCCGTACGTAACTTGAGATTATATAAATAATTCGTCTATCGCATTTATAATATTAATATAAGTTTACACTTATTTTTATAATATGATACAACCTTTGACAGATCCGCGTTCTTCCGTTTCCATGTATCGTTTAATCCTGGCGATAGGCACAAGCGATATGTTTTGATATAGATGGAGCGCCATAACCTCACCTTCACATGTTATGTTCATTCTGTAATTATATGTATATTGTAAATATATTATACGAATGTTTAATCAATGAAAAAAAATTTGTATTGTATCTATATAATACATGAGAATTTTGAAACGATCGTTATTTCGTATTTTGAGGATATGAGAACCTAATATAATTCAAAGGCCAAATTATTATTTAAAATAAAAGTTTAAGTAATGAATCATCTATGACATCTTAATATATTTTGTAGAATATCAAAGTAAAGCATCGTACATCCTGTGACATTAGATCTTGGAGACTATCTCGATAAATAACCGGCTCCTGCAATCAAAAGTCACAGCAGATCCTTGTGTAATGTATTCGACGAATTAGCCAGGAAAAGCTGGTTGACGGGCCAAATCAATCATACCACTTCCCCTCAGGCTACTGTCAACCAAAATCGTGGACCGTTATGGTGTTCCTTCGTCGCACTTGATAAACCAAACCGACTGTAGGACTGTAGGTAGACCGAATCTAGGGAAACATGTCTCTTAAATCCTCGTTAGATTAACAGAACTATAAATAGACTAAACTTCCGAAGAATGATAAGTATTATCACAAGAATTTACCTGCTCAATAAAAACTTATTTCATAAAAGGGCGACTACCACTCCAATCTGCAGAGGAATAAGGATGGAAATGAAAATTCCATATCATGCTGTGCAATGGCACAGAGATGGCAGAACATCGATTAAATAGACTAAGCTCACTAAGGAAGTACTCAAGAAGCTTTCACGAACCCGCCAAGGGTTGGGTTCTCAGCTTGTATGAGCTTGACTGGTTGAGGTAATCAGCACCTACAGCCTAAAACACACTGGTTTCTAGACTACAATCACATGTTTTCAAACAGTCCTTTAAAAGAAGGGATCTTATTACATATGACATCTTTGACATAAATTCCTAACAATATGATTTTTCTCACAATTGAAAATGATGAAAAGAATTAAAGCATTAGTATTTTGTGAGTATCATAACATAATAAGTATGATAATAGATATCTGGGTAAGGAGTCTATTGTATTTATTTAACAAAAAATAAATACATGAGACCAGTTACAACCGCTCTCCAGTTAATGTACGATCCACTATAGTACCACATTATACTACCACCATGTAAATTCACCAAAAAACATTCAAAACACCATAATTTGTTCCAGTGATTTGGTTCTCAGTGTAGTATTGTAATATGCCTGGTACATTAAATAATAGCTTTGTTTATGCAATGGTGACCCTCAAGTCAGTAATTCAACGGGAAATTGGCTATTTGCCTTCCCTCATGTGATGCACCAGTCCCTGTTATTTTGATTACATCTGTTAACGACCATAAAGTATAGTTAGACTACATATTCTCCACCCTTATCATAAGTTAAAGTGCAATATGCAAGGTTGAAAACAGAAGCATTATATTGATAGTGGAGAGATCAGTCAAACACTTGAGTTGACAGATAAATAGTCGCACAGCACCCACAAAATTATAAATATTAATTTTTACTAACTATTAATAATAAAATTAACTCACTTTGTAAAACACTAATGGGATCTGTGAGAATAAATAAGTAATAACAAAATTTAAATATTCCAATATTACTGGGGAGAATATAACATGACTGTATATTTGTATGCACAATAAATTATTAAATAAAACATATAGTTATTAAGAAATTTGCAATAGCTATTAGTAATAAAGCTACAAATTTAACCTCTTTTACAATATTATGTAAAGAAATGTTTGTAAATGTTGTCTATACTTATTATACTATATAAATATTTTATCAAAAATACAGTATAATTACAGTACAGTAATACAGTTTTAATAAATATAATTGTATTATTAGATATATTTAATTTGCTAATTTAAAACAACTAAAATTACCTCATGTTATTAAAATCCATTTTTAAGAAAACAATGCCATGATGTGTTCTGTTTTTTTCACCTCCTTTAAGTATGCAAGTGTCTGAGTGTGCTTCCAAATAAGGATTGATAGCGTCATTCACAGTACGATCCAGAGTAAAGCCATACTACAAGATATATGAAATCATAATTTTCAAATGATACTGTAAAGTATTGTCTGCATTTTTTTTATTAGTATAGCAATTGTAATAAAAATAACAAATCAAACAAATAAAGACAAAATAATCTGATATAATATGTGAATATCCATTTTAATGAAGGATAAATATAGCAGAGAAGGACACCAAATCGTGTTAAAACAATCTAGTATACTAATAAAAACAGCACACATATCTTTAATATTTAAATATACAGGGCAAAGACAAATATTCCAATATTTCAACTATGGCCATACCTCCCCATATACAGGTCCTGATGGTAATTTGAAATTTATAACATTTACATCAAGGATACCACCTTTATAGAAACCAAAAGTAGTGAGATCTACATAGTGTCGTTCATCATCCTGAAACAAACACAGGTCAATTTCATATTAGGTTCTCCTTCACTTTCTTATATTTTAAAAATTAATTTCAATAATCTTAACAATTATGTCAATAAATAGAAATTAATTTTAATAATCTTAACAATTATGTCAATAAATAGAAAATCCTGCAATGTTACAAAATTCTTCAGGATAGTACAAAAATAAATAAATTCAATTAATAAAGCTTAGCTTTTTATGAAAAAAATGAAAATATTGAAACAAGAAAAAAGATAAAACAATTTGTTATTTTCAGAGATAGAGGTATTTTTATTAGTGGTATTGGGTACACAATGTATATTGGATATATACTCCATAGGTTTAGGTACTTAACTAAAGGTAAACATGTCAAACAACAAGGTTATTTTTTTTAATATGCGCCATGACATACACATGAATTATATCTTTTCTACAAAATGACGGAAAAAATATTAAATATAAATACTGCATTATCACACAGTGACTTTAAAAAAGATTGGTTTTTTAAAGATTTTAGCACAAAGAATGAAGCTTAGCGATTCAGAGCAGAAATGCTGCCAGCATTCTTGGGACCATTCCATGTGGGCATGATTTGTATAGTCCTAGCGTGTAAGTAATTTAAGATAGATATAACTTGCACATTTTGCTAAAAAAAAAAAGATTGATTGTGTTTCATCAGATAATCTAACGTTAGTTAGATTATATCTTAGTTTAAATCTGCATCTGATATTTCATATCATATATTTTATTAAATCAAATGTTTATGCTTTTAGTATCAAAAACACAGACATTTGATTTTATAAAAGAATAATTATTTATTATTTCATTAATGAAATTATTGACATGTGCAGTTTTGTTTCAATTTCTTTATTTGTAGATCTTGTTTTTGCAATAAAATGTTTAGGACGCCTGAGTCAAATGGTTTTGTATATTTACATTTCGTTAAGTACCTAAACCTACGAGTATAGACCCATTGTGATGTCATAAGCACAAGCATTTCATCAACCTAGTGTGTAGTGGAGTGAATATTTTCATTACAAGTCAGGATTCAATTCCTACATAAAACAAATCAAATGAAAACCTACATAATTACTCTCACCATATTTATAGCATAACTGTATAACAATAGTCCTATTAATATTTAATAATAATATTAATTTTTACGACACTAATTCAAAATTGTCATTATCGTTTTTAAAACATGGCAAGAATTAAAATAACATTTAAAATATTTTACGTGTATAGCAATGCGTCTACACGATGAGCATTTCAAATATCAATATGATATAATTAGCTTCCAACAGATTATTGCCCCTGTCAGTAATAAACGTTTAAGTAAACAGTGCTCCGTCAGCAAATTAAGCAAAGGCGTCCATTTAATAAATATAAACAGAAGTGTATAATATACATATTGTAATTATTGTACTATATAAAACTACTATAATAAATAACACAAATAATAACCGTAAGAGGAAGCTTGTGGATTCTTGAAGTAACATACGGAGCAAAAACAAGTATTAAAAGGGACTTTGCCACAATAGCCAACATATTTCATGACTTTAGTTACTTAATATTTTGATGCTAAATATAGTAGTACTGAAAAACACAAAGTAAGGATTTGTACATTAATATATATTTAACGATTTTATTAAAATATATCAAAATTTCACAGTTCTGAACACAGACAAATATAAAAAAATCAATGTGAATTGTGAAATAGTATGTAAATTAATTTTATAGTTTTCATGGCTTAGACTCCAGTCTTTTAGGGCTTATAACAAGAATAATACACAGCACGGACAAAAATTAAGTAAGAAATCCTTAATTATCACCACAGACCACTAATTTCATAACTTTCCTAACTACATTTGATCAGACGTAATGAAGGTATTTAATTTGAAAAAAATATACAAATATTTTAAAGTCTAATTTACTACAAGTAGAGTAAGCAAGAACCAAAAAGTTTGAGCATGACAACTATTTGCGTTACTCGATGTTTCTATTCAGCAAACAAATTGTAATAACTTAATTATTCAAAACTTTACTTCACTCTTGATCTCAATCATCTTGATGTAAAACTATTTTTTTGTTTATAAGATTCATCTTCGATTAGGTTAAGATTATGAGCAAATTTATTGAGTGTTTTTATTTTGTATCGGTCGATCCTCATTAGAACTCGGCACTATCCGTTGCCGCATAGACTCGTTTTCCTAGGTTAAATTTTTTTTATGCCTCCTGGGTAATTTCTCTTCCAAAAGCTGATTGGCCAAGTTTTTGGGATGATTCAGAATATGGAAATTGAGTAATTGGTATTTGGTTTTGATTTATTTCTTGATTGGTAAGGTACCACGTACGTATGCTATAGTGTGCAAAATATCATTTTGAACTCTTTGTAGGCGCGCTAAACTGAACTTGCTTGCGCTACCCCAGTGTTTGGTGCCATAAGCCCACGTAGGCTTTGAGATAGATTTGTATATTAGCAATTTATTATCGACTAAGAGCTTGAACTTTCTGTCTAATAACCAGTTAAAATGTTTATATTTAATATTAAGTTCTTCTTTCCTTATTCTGATATATTATTTCCGGGTAAGCCTATGGTCGTGATGTGTTCCCAAGTAATTTACATTTTCAATGTTAGGTAAAATAATATTCTTTAGTTTTTATAACCATTACCAAATTTGGTCGCGACCATATTGTAACTGTGACAATGCAGTGGCGGCATTATGGCTACTAATAAGTATGGTCGTATCATCTGCGAATGTTTTCGTAGTAACCTAAGGCGTTATTTAAATCGGCAGTAATAAGATCCAAACCGGGCGCCTTTATAACATCTAATTCTTTGATTAATCTTTTAATTTCAGTGCAGATACTAATTTAGGAGGCATATCTATCTAATACTCACAGTTATAATTACAGAATCTATTGAGTTATAAAAATTGGAGTTATTGCCTTTCTTATTTGGTATAAATACTAACAATTAGTTCTTTGAAAGTGCGGTTGCCTTTCCTGAGCTACTTTTAGAGCATAACCCCAGCTAATTTAATAAGTAGTCTTCCATCAATGGTCGGGCCAGAGATTTCGTGAGCCTTCAAAGTGAATCATTAGTGCTGACTATTGGGGTCAGCGACAGTTTTTATTAAATGTGTATTCTTGTATCTCTTTTAATTTGGGCTCGATGTAAACTCCATTTACATTTGACTTTTACTTACAGAGTTACATCTGACGTAGATTCAGCGTAATATAAACTAGGAGTACATCTCCAACAGGCATCTTGGATCAACGTAGTGATATAATTAGCATTGCATGATTAGGTAGCATTATCTTGCGAAGTTTTTATTACTATATCTAACTCTAGATTTTGTTCAATGTAATATAGAATCAACACCAATCTGTCCGTCTATTATAGAGGGACATCGGTTTTTAATTATTAATAACAGTGGTACAACTTATGAGAAAACAACTGTCGAAGCAGGATTCTGCTTTTAAGTAGTGGCGCAACAAGCCTTTCATTATATTATATAAATTTGAAAGGTCAGGTGTTTTATTTTTATCTCTTGATCATCTATCCTATCTAGGATAGGATAGAGGACACAGAGGATAGGATAGGATCCTATCCTTTACCTCATATTGTAGTTATCTTAAACCACAGTATACATGTTTAGTTTTAATCACCGCCAGCAATAAACCAATCCCCTAAGTTCGAGACGAACTCTGAGAACATTATTTGGCCTATACCGTGTTTTGATGAATAAATGCTTTTAATCTCATTCTTATTAGGCCCTAATCCATTATTGTTCCTTGTGGCTATCCTCAATGCATTTAATTTGTTAGTTTGACGCCAAAAATTATAATGACGCACATAAAGGCGCTTATTTGTAGTAAGATGACATCAAATTTATCTGTTTGTTTAATTAAGATTTGTTCTAATTTATAATAGCCATTACAAGCTGTATCAAAAAGTTAATCTAAAGACAATTTTTTGTCTTTACATTTTAAGGTTGGCTATCTTGTTAAGGAGAATACTAATTTTATTGATTTATTTTATGTTACAACCATAGACAATTGTCTTGTCAGTAGGTAATAGGTATAAGGTATTCAACTATTCAGCACTTTCAGCAGTATTCGACCATCCGCTGTTTAGTTTAGTTACGTGTTTTGAGCTGGAATTTTTCTAGGGTTTTGATTAAAATCCTTTTTCATTTACTTAATTAAAGCTTCGAAATATGTGAAGACATTTTAGATATAGTGACTTTTACTTGATAAAAATCCAAAGTGAAATATTGATAAGTTTATCAAATAAGAGATTTGGTTGTATTATCAGGGCTAATATTGTGTTATAATTGATTTACCTTTCATTTTGAAGTTATTACTATATTAAAAATGTTGTTACTTTTGCGATGTTTATTTGCTCCACGGTTATATAGAATAAATGGACAAGATCCGGGCGAAGTAAGTAATATATGTTAAGCAATTTAAATGATAATAATGTCTTTAAGTTAAGCTTGTAACTATAATCGATATTTTAAGACGTACTATAGATCGATGGAATTGAGCATGTGCAGTAGACATACTGTGTAAGTGTAGTTATTAATAGGTATATTCTATGCAAGTATTGATTTTCTTCCCCAGAGTAGAGACTATTCGAACTACAATCGGCTCCTGTAGAATTATATGCACCAGCAGAAAATGACATTGAATACATACTCCTAATAATTATTGTTTTCCCAATAGTTGATGGAGTTAATGTTTTTTGAATACTAAGTTGTTTGCAAAACTTGAGTCCTCAAATTTTGCTTTGTCATAAAACTATTATAAATCTAATTTCTGGATTAGTAACTATATTTTTACTACCTTATTTTTTAATTTCCTTTATAAGTGTAAATATATTACTATATTTGAACATATATTTACATTTACAAGAGAAGTTAATTGCTTGTATTTTTATTTTATTACAATTAATTTTAGACTAGTATCTGTATGTCTGTACTTAGTATATACTATAGTGTCAGCTAGTAATTGCTTCACAGTTTGATATGAAGGTATTAATATTTATAGGATTTTTTCGTATTTCAAAGAAATTATCATCCTCATGCCCTTATCTCACTATAAGTGGGGTCGGCACAACATGTTATAAACATGCTGTCACATGATTTGGCTGCGTTTTTACGAATGGCCGCCTGCCTGACGTCAACTTACCTTATTCGCCTTTTACGACACCTCTGTAAGAAATGAGGTTGGTCAATTCTACTCAGCCGGATACCACACGGCATGTATTTCTAAAGAAATATATCACCAATAATTATTATGATTATTTCGTTGAGAAGCCACTTCAGTACCCTGTTGGAGATTGAAAAAAAACCTAGAGTAGTTTTGTACTAATGATTAATATTGTTCAATTCCATATGTTATATTTAATATCTTTAAATAGCAATTGTTATATGTTGCTTTCCCATAAGACTTATTATAAGTTTTAATTATTAAAATTTATATTCTAGCAACAAATGCTAAATTGTTTCTTTTTTATAAATTGTTTCAGGATATTTACAAACTAAACAAGATGGAGAAAATTGCAGATAAAATTATTACATCAGTAAGATTACAATGATTACAATAAAATAAATATTTTTCTCATGATGGTTCTTATGTAATTAAAAAACACTTTCTTTCAGGCATACACAATAGCAAATTTAGGCATTTACACATCACCGTTTATTTGTATGTACATCTATAAAAGAGGCTTCTTTTCATGGGAAGAGACAAAATTTCTTGTCTTCTTTTTTGGTAGTATTGGCAGCTTCTTAGGGATATCATACCTGATGAGAGCATTTGGAAGGATGTCTAATCCAAAATTTGTAGAGTTTGTTGAAACTCTCTTCGAACCAATTGAAGATGATTATGACTATATTGACAATATCAGGAAATATGATTTTGATTTTAAGGCGTGGCCTGTTAGTTTTGCTATGACACCTGTGCCAAGGTAAGAAACTTTGTGTTTTATATTTAAATTTGTTTAATATTTAAGAAAATTTACAAATTTGTAACAATAATTATTTTTCAGTTCAACTTGGCATGAGAATAAACCATTTAGCAAATGTGCCAATCCTGACTTGCCATATTATCACAAAATTACTATTCAACTACTTGCATATATTGCAGTTCATACATTTGCTCTTCGTCTTGTGTATCCAGGAACTCTTGGCATTATACAAAATATGCTGTGTAAGTTGTGTAAATTGATGTTTGATCAATTGTAATTGTAGTTGTTAATTGTCTTGTATTTTATTTAGAAAATGTTCTTTTTTTGTTCAGGGCGCCCACTGTTTGAAGGCCGAGCTATTCTCGTTGATACATGGAATGGGAAGAGAGCTAAAATAGTAGCAGCAGACAACAATATAATAGATACAATGTTTGTAGACAATCGTACTAAATCAGAGAAGGGTGCAATACTCGTAATTTGCTGTGAAGGCAACACAGGCTTCTATGAGATTGGCATAATGACAATACCTGTTAAGGCTCGTTATTCTGTACTAGGATGGAATCATCCCGGATTTGGTGGAAGTACAGTAAGCAAAATGATATATTATTTTTATTGTGAAGTGAAGATATTTTTTAAACTATTATGCACTGTTTGTATGTAGTATTGTGCAGAGTAGTTAATATATTTTTTAAACCTTATCAGTAACTTTATTTATCTGTTGTTTACTAAGGTTTGGTAAATAAAAAAAATTTAATATCTTTAGGGTACTCCATTTCCACGTCAAGAACAAAACGCCATCGACGCTGTTTTTCAGTACGCTATTAATGAGTTAGATTTTGAAGTGGAGGACATTGTAATGTTTGGATGGAGTATTGGAGGCTATACGGCAACTTGGGCCGCTGTTAACTATCCAGAAATACGAGGCTTGGTAAGATGAAACTTTAAATTTTTAAGTTTTGGCATTGCAATACATAAGAGATTTTCAAGCCAGCCTTTTTGAAATGATGAGTTTCGAAAAACATTGTTTCGTTGTGTGTTTCGTTGTTTTAATATCTTTTTCGACTACCGATTTTTTATGAAGTTACGATATTGCATATTTAGAATGGCTCTTGCTATCCAAGCCTTTTTTTACACTTGTTTGCATAAAAATATTTGAGACCCTAAAAATTAGTAGTAGCTACTTTCCCACTCTAACGAAATTTTGTAACTGTTTAATATTGCCAAAAATTTTAATAATATTACAAACATTTGTACTGTAAAAAAACAAAGTAACTTAAATCAAATCATAAATCATTTCGTGGGCCCTTTACATGCCCCCACATTAATGGTTCTTCATGTCTGAATAGATTTTGGATGCATCCTTTGATGACTTGCTCCCATTGGCAAGAAACCAAATGCCGCAATCTTGGTCACTTTTGGTAAAAGAAGTAGTACGATCATTTGTGGACTTGAATATTGCGGAGTTGCTGAATAAGTATTCTGGACCCGTCCAGTTTGTTCGCAGGACTGAGGACGAAGTCATCTGCCTTAGGTATACTTTTATTAACACGCTGCTTTTTGAATGCAAAAATAAAATAAAAATATTAAAAAAACATAGCCGGTTTTAATTTAGCTCTCTTCCGTTTGATTTTGAAATGGTTCAGGCAGCTCACTTTATATTATTACGTTTTTATAGTTTTGTATTTTTTGAAACGATGTCGGTTCCGATAAAATGCTTCATCTATCTATATAACCTTTCCAGATCTGGACAACTAGCTACAAATCGCGGAAACATATTGCTGATTAATCTGCTACAAAAACGACATCCTTACCTGTTTGAGGAGGCAATACTGGAAACCGTTCAATCTTGTGTTGCTTTGTCAGATCAACAGCGTATAGTTCTTTCCCGAGAGAAAATCTCTGATCAGAAACGAATGATTCTGCGTTTGGTAAGTTGTAATGAGTTTTAGGAAAAATTTGAACGCTACATTGGGTTATTATTTAGAGCTTGAACTTACTGCTGTTCAAGTAGGCCTCAAGTACTGCAGTTCAGTGATATATATCGAAATCTAGTCTTTTAATTTTTAATTTAATATTCTCTTTTAGATCGCGCGATACCAACGTGATTTCCGCTCAACCCATTGCACACTAATGCCTGAAGAGTTGTTCGATGATATTATGCATAGTATTACGGAAGAAGTTAATAACTTAAATAATAAAGAAGATTAGGACCGTTTAACGATTGAGATATTTATCTATCTAACCTTAATCAGAGACGGCTATACTTACGATAGAGGCCAAGGTGGTTTTTCTTAGAATATTTGTATGTTTAGTCTTACTTTATAAACAGTAATTGATATATAATCTTTTCATATGAACCATATTTTTTTTTATTGACTGTCCAGTGATTTAATTTGTTATATGGGATGTGACCATTCATTTTAGAAATTTTTAAAATCTATTGGGTGAACATTGTTATTAAAGTTCATTATTAGTAGTAGTTCGTGGTAGGCACAAATATCTTTGTTTAACAAAGACATTTAGTAGTTTCCTTCTTTGTTCCATTTTCCTTTTTCATTCCATTCCTTTTTTACATGCTATGTTTTTTTAGATATTACAAATGGATGTTTACTCCCTATTATTATTTTTAGAATTACTTTTTCATTACTCGTATAAAATAAGCAAGCTGGTTTTTAATGTAATACATGTCACAAATACTGGTTTGTGAATATATTATTAATAATCTCGATAACATTCTATTTACAGTATTACTGTTTTACTATTCTCGTTGATGTGTAGATGACATAGTTTTATCTTTAATAGTATATTTAACCAAGTTTATGATATACTACCTGTAGTGCATTTGTTGTTGATGTTAATATTAATATTATAGTAAAGAATAATTAAAAGCTTGTAGTACTTAAAGTAGTAGTTGCACTTGTATAATGTTCTTCTAAAACCTGTAAGGCTCAAATGAAAAGAAAAGGTTTTACAGATAATGATTTTTGCATCCCAATAAATGTGATACAATCATATTTACACTTGGCATTAGAAATGAAAATGAAAGAAATACGTCTTAACAATATCGAAACGTATGTAGTGTATATGGTGGACCTTACAAGGTTTTATTAAAAATAATCAATTTAATGTATCTTACTGATATTATAGTTGGAAATCTCTGAATTAAAGGCGTAATATAACTCTAAATTACAATTTTAATAATATTTAATCTATTTTGTCGTGTTATTGGATATCAATTTACTATTCTTGTTAGTCAATGATTAAAATATAAATGTTATAAAAGGAGTTTTATTTACACCAAATTTTATTTATTTCACTCTATGAACAGGTTCACTCCTGCCAACATTTGGCGCCTGTTGGTTACGTGTTAAATATGTAACCTGGTTGACTTTGTAAAATTAAACTGTACCGAGCTAAGAGATTTGTCAATAAATTTTAGATTTGGTCTTAAAAGACATTAGGCACTTGACAAATTTTAGAGGCAAGATATGTGCTTTGTGGGGTAGACCTGTTTCATCTAATCCTACTAATATTATAAATGCGAAAGTTTGTGAGTATGGATGTATGTTTGTTACTCTTTCACGGCGATCCGCTGTACCAATATCGATGAAATTTGGCACAACTATTCCTTATACACTGGAATAACATACAGGCTATAGAGATCCTGTTAATTCTATAGGAATAAGATGACACTAAATCCATCTATTATCAACCTATTACGCTAACAATCAAGCGAACGAAATCGCGGATAAAGGCTAGTGTTTTACATAAAGCTATAACCAACTTTATTCAACTCACTTTTCAATCTAAGAAAATAAATACATCATGGTTTGATAGCAAACTTGTGGTTTCCAGCTGAGTAGAATAGACCACTCTCATTTCTTACCGAGTCTAAGTTAAGTTGACCAGCCGTGTAGTATTCGGCTGAATAGAATAGACGACTTTTTAATACTATGGTAAGTTAATTACAGGCAGGCGGCCGGTCGTAACACATAAAATACCTAGCAAAATCATGTTACAACATATTTATAACATGTTGTGCCGATTAGTTATAGTGGAATAAGAGCAGAAGATTGATGATGATGATGCTTTGATAGCAAACTTTAAAGAATACTAAAAGAGAAAAATAATATAAGCTGGCGCTATATAAAAACTCCATGAATGCAATTTCGCTAAGCATAGTAAGTGAGCGCTGTTAAGTTTGTTTTCAAATTTTGTAAAGCTCAGGCTTGTTGGTATCGGCGTATATACTGCCCATAGACTACTAATCATACCGCCTACACAGGCTACCTTAGAGATGTTATTATTATTAGTTACTAGTCTTTGTATATTATGACAATTGACAGCTGGATGACAATTTCCTAGAAATTGTCATGCAGCTGTCAAATATCCGAAATATAATTCATATATATTCAGAAATAAAGTTAAATATAGTATTATTACAAAAATCTTTAGGTTGTTTTTAATTTCTATAATTAATTTATTTTGAAATCTACTTACATATTTAATTCAATTATTATATAAGTTTTATTAAAGGTATGATTATTGTCTATCCTACAGATTGCAGAGAATAAAGTAATTGGTTATTAAATTCTAATAAAAAAATTCTAACAATATCCAAAGAATATAATGTATATAACATAGACTTATGTTATAATAAAACGGTTTTATTAAAAAAATAAATTTAACTATTCTAAAAATCTTATTCGTTGTTATGCAATACCAAATAAAAGATATTAATTTCTGCTTCTCTAATAATAATACTGGTTGTTTGTATTCTCTTTATTACACACACAAATAAATAAACTAATTCCAAACTAAAAAAAACAACAAGGTCATAATATTGGGCTGCTGCTTTGACACTTAACACCTAATAAATTTTTACACCTAACACCTAATAATTGTAACATTGTTTAGTATTTGTAGTAGAAGTACATATTGCGGCTGCTAAACAATACTAAAGAGCAAAAAATGTTTGATAATTAATATTCCATATAATTCAATTCCATTCTCTATACCTCTTAGTTCTGTATATCATACTAATTGTAAAACTTGTTTTTAAAACAGCACACATTATTAGAATATTGCAAAAAATTGTTATATAAAAGAAACCTTTTTATGAGAAAATGTATGTGGAGATGAAGCATGTACTATAAAATAACACAAATGTTAGAACAAAGCATATATCACAATCAACTTTCAGGTCATGTCACATATTAATGATGTAATAGGTGTAGTAAGAGGTCTTCGCCAGGTGATTGAAGCTGGCATAAAACTGCAGCAAGACAGCACTAGACTAATATGGAATAACAGTAGCTTCAGACAACCTTTTCAAAATTGTTATACTAACACATTTACAACTTACAAACCTAACCCGGACAACCTCAATGATGTATTTGAAAGAACTATGGTGGTTGTGCATGGTATCAAACAATATGTCACAATGTATAAACCTTCTGTAAATGCTAATATAGAGGTAGCTGCAACCATGGATCCACAGTTGCAAGAAGACATTGAAAGCCTTAATAAGCAGTTCGATGAAACCTTTGATACCTTGAAACAGACACAGAAAAAAATTGTTTCATCTACAACTGTTCTGCCTATTGAAGAACTTATCAAATCTGCAGAAAAAGAACAAAATTTAACTGCTTCTGAGGATGTATCAAAGGCTCAAATAGAGTTTAAAAGCATGGAGACTCAAGCCAATTCCAAATCTGGTGGAAGTGGAACAATCCCAAAACCAGTAGCTAAGAAGAAAATGAAAGTTAAAGTAAGTACATATAAAACATATGAACTGATCTGATAATATTAAATAATAACTTCATCATCATCTTCCTGCCCCTATCCCACTCTAAATGGGGTCAGCACAACATGTTATAAACATGTTGTCACATGATTTGGCTACGTTTTTTACGACCGGCCGCCTGCCTGACATCAACTTACCTTAGTCATATTTTACGACACCTCGGTAACGACACCTCGGTAAGAAAGAGGGTGGTCTATTCTACTTAACCGGATACCACACAGTGGGTCAACTTACCTTAGTCGCCTTTTAGAACACCTCGGTAAGAAATAAGGGTGGTCTATTCTACTCAGCCGGATATCACACGGCGGGGCGACTTACCTTAGTCGCCTATTACGACACCTCGGTAAGAAATGAGGGTGGTACTATTCTATTCAGCCGGATACGGTGTAACACACGGCGTTATTAAATAATAACTTCAATACTATCGTTATTCATGGATACCATTTCAATCATTAAATTTATTCATAATTGTTATTTTAATTTATAATTTTGAAGTAATAATGGTGGGTTAAATATACAATTCAATTCAATTTTCCATTAATGGCTTTTAGTAGTGCCCTAAATATACAATATTTATTGTATTACAGTTGAGTGAGAACTCCAAAGCACGAGTGGTGCCATCTACACGCATTGGTCGTATGATATCCTTTGGATCTCTTGCTGCAGGTCTAGGTGTGGGCACAGTTGCACAGTATGCAAGAAATACAATTCAGTCCGTTACAGGTCGTGTTGATGAGACTTCAAACACTTTCTTATCCCCAGCCAACGCTGAGAGGATAGTTGATACATTGTGTAAAGTAAGAGGTTGGTTAATAGTGACAATTATCATAATTACTAATTCATATAATAGTATCTGGGTAAATTTAAAATGATGTAAAAAAAATTGTAGAGAAAAATTAAAAAATAATAGGGCAGGTAGGGCTCGATCCTAGGTATTTTCAAATCTCTAGACCGCCCGTTCCCCAAATGAACTACCATGACTTTATGTTTGACAGCGAAAAACTGTGATTATATTAACGTAAATTTCAAAAAATTTTGGCGCCCGAAAACAGGAATAAAACGACAGAAAAAAATAAAACTTATCTAGATCGATTTTTCTCCCCCAAAACTCCCACATGATGAATTTCAGGAAAAACGTTGGAACCGTTTCCGAGTTTCTGAAAAAATATATATATACGTACAACATTAACTCATTTAAATATTAAAGATTAATTTGTGAAAGTTGTAACTTTGCTGGTACTAAAATGCAGCATTTTAATAACTTCTCTATCAAGGTTTTTAAACGGAAAATTTGTAAGGATCACACTTACAGTCACTAGGCTCTTATAATATTTTAATTAAAATTAATATTTAGTATTAATATTAAAGTAAATTAAATATAAAATAAAACTAAGATCATTTAAATTAGATTTTATATATGCTTAAAATAAAATCTACATAATTAAAGTCATTCTTAAAATGGTTAATAGGCAAAATATTTTTTGAGTGCTTATGGGTGTGATGGCACAAATAAAAAAATAGTTATATCAGTTCCTGAATCGAAATTGTAGTCTTATTCATGTTATTATTGAATAGGCGCAGCACTAAAGCTCGGTCAGCTGTTGAGTATACAGGACGATACAGTGATCCCATCAGATTTACAACGAATTTTCGATCGGGTTCGACAATCAGCTGATTTTATGCCAACATGGCAAGTAGAAAAGGTAATGATTTCGCAACTTGGTACCAACTGGCGAGGGAAAATACAGCATTTTGAGGAGCAGCCATTTGCCGCTGCATCTATAGGTAAGACTATTTATATAACGCTAAAAGTTACGCCGTGTAGTATCCGGCTGAATAGAATAGACTACCCTAACTCTTACCGACGTGTCGTAAAAGGCGACTAAGGTAAATTGACCCACTGTGTGGTATCTGGTTGAGTAAAATAGACCACCCTCTTTCTTACCGAAGTTTCGTAAAATACGATTAAGGTACGTTGACGTCAGGCAAGCGGCCGTTCGTATAGACTAAACTAGAGGTTTAACTGATACTTAAATTAAATTTAGTTAAATTTGAATTATCTATGTTCAACAGGTCAAGTCCATTTAGCAATTCTTCATAATGGACAGGAGGTTGCGATGAAAGTACAATATCCAGGAGTAGCTAAAGGTATTGACAGCGACATAGACAACCTTGTTGGAGTATTAAAGGTGAGTGATGAACAAAATTGTTTCAAATTCAAATAATTCTTTTGGATCGTCAACTCTACTGCTGGTTCGGAAAGCTGTTCCTACCGAGAAGAGCCAGCAAGAAACCCGGCGGTTGCTCTTTTAAAAATATAATTCTTAATACTATTTACATTAAGTTGTTACTGTCTTGTACAGGTTCAAAGAGAGCTATATCCACACATTCTTATCTTCTAAGTAATCTTCAAATATATAATAGGCTTTCTGTATCAGCCTCTTTTTAACAGTGTTTTTAAACTGCTGTAATGGCAAAGCTGAAGCGGAATTTTATTATAGAATCTTATACCCAAACCCACAAACGACTTACGTACTTTTGCAAGGCGCAAAGCAGGAGCCGCAAGCTTGTCGGTTTGTTTATATAAATCTGTACATTTGAAAACAGCTGCATTTTTTTATGAACTAATAATATTAACGTAACGTATTGAAATTGAAATAGTAATCTGAAGTACCTCGTATATAATTAGACTTAGAATGTCGTTCCTTGATGTTACTGTATTGTAGCTAACTACCCACCTTATTTTGAACTCCCAGCGATGTTCTGGTTAGCCGTTTCCGGTTGGTGACTGAATTTAAAGTCAAAAATGAACGACCAGTGTATTATGTATTCGAAAAAATAATCTTAATATTGCTCTAACAGGCAATTTCTTTCGTAATCAGCCCCTATAACTCACAACTGCGTATAACTTATATCACACTTAATGGCCCGTCGGCGTAGTGGGTAGTGACCCTGCCTTCAGCTCCTCGGGTCGCGAGTTCGATTCCCGTCTAGGACCAACATTTTCTAATTTGTTTGTTCTTCGAGCCTGGGTGTATATTTGTATTTAAGTATGTATTGAAAATTATATATTTATAACACAAGTATTAAAAAACTTACTTTAAAGACAGACGACCGTGTGTGTATCTGGTTATAGTTTTTTTTAGTATTTAAATCATTATTATTCATTATCATTATTGCGTTTTGTGTTATGGATCTCCGCAAATAGACGCCGAATTCTATAAATTATTTCCTTACGTTTTTTATTAGGTAATTGGATATACCAAATCATACAGCTGTTTTGTTTCTCTTAGAACATATCAGTTATCTTAACGTTGCTAAAGAAGAACTTTTAGATCCTAAACACCTAAGATTGTGTAGCGGGAAATTCCTGTAGAAGACCTGTGTGTAAATAAGTATTCTCGAAGAAGAAAAAAGCGGTAACTCGCAAACAAAGTAATTAACCGGTTGATGTTTCTTTTTAGGTTTGGAATATGTTTCCAAAAGGTATGTTCATCGATAACATAGTTGAAGTTGCGAAAAAGGAATTATCGTGGGAGGTTGATTACATACGAGAAGCTGAATGCACTAGAAAATTTAAGAAGTTACTAGCGCCTTATCCTGAGTACTATGTACCTGCTGTCATAGGTAATAGTTATTCAAACCCTTCACTTTAGTCACACATTTAATTCAGTTACCTTCTTTAAAATCATTTGATCATAAATAATATAATCATATAATCTTCATATAGTAATAGAAAAAGCGACTAGAGAACCTTAAACTATTGTAAATTCATCTCATGTGCGGTGTGACCTTATTTAATGACATAGCGTATTCTTGCCATCCTTGATTGCGATAATATACAACAAATAAACTTTCTATTGAAAATCTTATATATTTTAATCATAAATTTAATATCGTCTTTGTATTGACTATTGCCAATCACGATATTATAAATGTGTAAGTAACTCGGTCTGTTACGTTTTCAGGTCTTTTCAGTGGACAAAATCATTATGTTTTATATATTTAATATAAAATATACTGACTCCATTAGGATTTTATTAATTAGGAAATGAATTTAGAAGAAGTGTGAAAGCACTACATTGATGATTCACATATCGCACGCTTAGTATGAAAGTGAACTGATTCTAAACTTTTGCTTTTTTGACTTTTGTGCCCAAAGGAGTTTTATATATGAATGTGGCTAGGGGGAGGCCGAAAAAAAGATGGATGGATTGTGTGAAAAATGATATGCATGTTAAAGGAGTGGCACCAGAGTTGACGAATGATAGAGGAGAATGGAAGAAAAGACATATTGTGCCGATCCAACTTAGAGTGGGATAAGGGTATAAGAGAATGAATGAAAGTTTGTACTTTTGCTGTAGTAGTTTGTTCACATTTAACAGTTTATTTGTTTTACATTGTTTAGACGAGTTATGTTCATCGGAGGTGATAACCACCGAACTGATAGACGGTACACCAATTGACAAGTTATTTGACGCAGACTACGATATCAAATACGACATCGCTCACAAAATCATGCAGCTTTGCTTGCGCGAAATGTTCATCTTACGCTGCATGCAAACTGATCCGAACTGGGCCAACTTCTTTTACAATCCTAATACTAAGCAGGTGAGATGAATATATTATTTTTTATGCTATGTACTTATCGTATCGTAAATAATAGTAAAATGAAATAGGAAGCGTAATTGAACACAGCTATTTATAGTAAATATAGTTTAAAAAATTAAAACTCTATCGAAATAAAAAGTGAAAATAACGAAAAATATTATTATCTATATTAATATTATAATGTTTTCACACAAAAACGACTGGACCGATTTCCAAAATTCTTTCTCCATTGGAAAGCTGAATCTTTACTGAGCAACATATGCTATACTACATTTTAAAAAAATAGGGATCTGTTAAAGAAATGTAATAAGGTGTAAAAAAGTAAAAAAATAAAAATTAAACGGGTGAAACCGCGGGATATTACTAGTATTGTGTAAAAGCGTGAGGTGCTCGATATATCGCACGCTTAGTATTAAAGTGACCGTATGTAAAATTAGCGATAATTGAGTTAGTTACATTGTAATCCTTATGCTATCTATAATATATCACGCTACAAACTATTTAGAAAAAACCTAGTATATTCTTGCTCTTACAAGTTATGTGTATATTTAACACTCACGAGTTTTGTAAGCGCTATGCTTCGCTTCATTGCAATTTGCCACAAATCAATTTTTTTTAATTCTGTCACTGTAATACGAAGCCTGCGATATGAAAGAAAAAGATGGCACAAAGCATGTTAACATCCTCGTGCCCTTATCCGACTCTAATTGGCATCGGCACAATATGTTATAAACATACTGTCACATGACTTGGATGCGTTTTGACGACCGGCCGCCTGCCTGACGCCAACTTACCTTAGTCGTATTTTACGTCACCTCGGTAAGAAAGAGGGTGGTTTATTTTACTAAATCGCATACCACACGGTAGGTCAACTTATCTTAGTCGCCTTTTACGACACCTTTTACGGCACAAAGCATGTTAAGTTTTTTGTAAAAAAAAAAGGATTTGTTACCATCCTTGTGCTGGGCAAATATCCCATCCCCTCTTTTCTTTTTGGATTAACAGATTGGAACTTGAGACTCATCGCGTTTCTACAGCGCATTGATAAGTTACGCATGTCTCACGAATCCTCCAGAACTCATCATATAAACCTCAGCAGTCCTTTGTTCCACCTTATTTCATTCTTGATTTTAATAGTTAATAGTTAATGTTATGCCCTAGATGAACTTGGAAAGGTGATATTGCTTGCTATTGTTGAAGTTTACTAGCTAATGAATTTGTAACCTAATATCCTTTCTAACGCCAAATAGAAAATGCTATAATGAAAATCATGTATTATTACGAACAAAGGTACTATTAAGTCTTTTGTGGTAATGTACATTAGAACGTGTCCCAACCCATTAGAGTGTCACATTAACAATGGGTTTATTGATAAAGTATAAGAGACATTATGAACATAATAGGTATGTTATTAAGTAATATGAGCGTTATATATAAATTTTGTTGTTATATTTTTATTCTACCACATAAATATATATATCATATTTATATATTCAATCATCGAAGTTAACAACATATCCTGGACTAGACGGCAGTCCAAAAGAAGCTGTAAAAATGACCGAGATAGTTCCAACATCACCACATATATTCATTTAACTTAATAAAAAAAAAAATTGTAACTAAATAGTAAAGCCGTGTCCGCTTGAGTAGAATAAACCACCCTCAGTTCTTGCCGAGGTGTCGTAAAAGGCGACAAATGTAAGTTGACGTCAGAGAGACGGCTGATCGTAAAATAACTAGCCGAAACATGTTTAAAACATGTTGTGCTGACCCCAAATAGAGTGGGATTTTGGCAGGAGAATGATGATTGACCTAATACAAATTATAGGTATGTCATCATTCTCCTACCCTAATCCCACTCTAAGTGGGGTCGGCACAATATGTCTACTTCTTCCATTCTCCTCTATCATTCGTCAACTCTGGTGCCACTCCTTTAACATGCATATCGTTTTTCACACAATCCATCCATCTTTTTTTTCGGCCTCCCTAGTCATAGTCATCCATCGGACAAATTATCGGTATGTATTGTATATAAATTATATAAGAATTTAAGAAAATTGTTCTTTTAAGTTGTGGATCAAAACATCATCAAAGTTAAATGTACGATCTTTGACTTTTTATTTTATATTTTAGGTAATATTATTAGACTTTGGAGCAACTCGAGAATATTCAAAGGATTTTATGGATCAGTACATCGAAATAATCAAGGCAGCGTCAGAAGGTGATCGCGAATCTATACTACAGAAATCACGTGAAATGAAATTTTTAACTGGTTACGAGTCAAAGGTGAGAGCTATTTGTTATACAAAAATATATTGTAATAAAAAAGGTAGATTAAAAAAAGAACAAATTAATGTTTATAGAACGATAGTCACAATAGAATTTATTAAACATTAATTATTGTTAAAAATCACTTTAATGAAATTACTCATAGACAAGAAGAATTATAATTTACACGTCAAAGTTACAATAAATTCAGTTGGTTATCAAATATAAAAAAATAAAGTTTTGTAATATATTGAATTTCTGGATAAGATTTAAAGTAAACAAATGAATATTATTGACACCGGTTATTCGACGATTATAGTAACTAGCTGTCCGGTCATGCGTTGCTGGGGCTCAGTTTGGTTTCGAATTCACTAAGAAAAAGATCTCAACAGTTAAAATATGCTCCGATCATTACCAAACTTTACAGGTCCATCCACTGGATCATTATAAAGATTGACTAAAAATTTCATTAAAATTGGTCCACCCATTTCGGAGTCGCCAAAAAAAATACAGACAGCCATTCATTTTTTTTATATAAGATAGAGTCTTAAGAATTGCTCTAAAAAAAAGTTTTGTATTACCGCCATACACATATAAAGCGTTTATCTTAAATACCTTATATATTTATAAGTACCTGGGTTAAAAAAAAGAAAGGAAACGCCGATGACATGTGGAATTCGAACCCGGGTTTTGAACATTTTCGGTCTGTCCGCTATCCATCGGCTATCGCAACATTCGTTTGACAGCTAAAATTATTCTTTGCGCTCAATTTTACATTATACCATATTTTTAATACCCAAAAACAGGGATAAAACGAAATTTTCTATTAATAAAACCTAGCTAGATGAATTTTCATGCTGAATTTCAGGAAAATCGTTGGAGCCGTTTCCGAGATTCAGAAAGTATATTTATATACATACAAGATTAACTCATTTAAATATTTTTATTCCTCCTGTCCTTATCCCACTCTAAGTGGGGTCGGCACAACATGTTACAAACATGTTGTCACATGATTTGGTTACGTATTTTACGACCGGCCGCCTGCCTGACGTCAACTTACCTTAGTTGCATTTTACGACACCTCGGTAAGAAAGAGGGTGGTCTATTTTAGTTAACCGGATACCACACGTTGGGTCAAGTTACCTTAGTCGATGATTTTACGACACCTCGGTAAGAAATGAGGGTGATCTATTCTACTCAGCCGGATACCACACGGCGGGTCGACTTACCTTAGTCGCCTTTTACGACAACTCGGTAAGAAATGAGGGTGGTACTATTCTATTCAGCCGGATACCACACGGCGATAACTCATTTAAATATTAAAATGAATAATATAATGAACTTTATTTTCGTTGATCAGATAATGGAAGAAACGCACGTAGACACGGTGTTGATAATGGGAGAAGTTTTCGCAAGGAAAGGATCGGGAGAATTTGACTTCGGTGCCCAGAAGACCACACGACGTATCCAAGCAATGGTCCCAACCATCTTGACCCATAGACTTTGTCCCCCACCGGAGGAAATTTATTCCTTGCACAGGAAACTCTCTGGTGTATTCTTACTTTGTTCGAAACTAAAAGTGAAAATGAACTGTCGCGGTATGTTCGAAGAGGTCTATGAACAGTACAAAACTGGTTTAACGTAATTTTTATTTCAATTTAAATAAATTATTATGTAATATATAGGTTTTTATTTTATTTTATCCTATCTAGGAGATGAAGTATTTCTATGTGCTATCACCATCACTTACTATATGACGATATCATGGTTTAGGGGATAATATCATTGTATTTATAATATCCTAAGGAGCTGTGATAGCCCAGTGGTAACACCGAATGTCTCGTTCGAGGAGGTAACGGGTTCAAACCCGGCAGACACCAGTGAGTTTTTCTATTAAAACTTATGTGTCTTATTGATAATTGCAATTTTTCACACGCTTTTCGGTGAAGGAAATAAAAACATAAAATCATCGTGAGGAAACCTGCATATCTCTAGAAATTCTTCAATATTCAGATAATAGTATTTAGATAATATCAGATAAATTCAGATACGTGTAACCTATTGCTGCATTGTAGCAGCGTGGTAGGTCTTAGCTCCAATCCTTCTCTCCAATAACGGAAAGAAGAGGCCTATTCCAGCAGTGGGAAAGTAACAGGCCGCTACTTTACTATAATATCCTACTATTATTATAAATGCTAAAGTTTGTGAGTATGGGTGTACGAGTATGTTTGTTACTCTTTCACGGCGAATCCGTTGATCCAATATTGAAGTTGAACCTTCGAATACTGTTTATTAATCAGATGGCCATAATATATACGATAGAAGCATTTTATACACAAAAATTTATGATTATATAAATTCTAACTTAGGTAACCATTTCTTAGTTTTAAATGATTGGTCAGTGGACAATGACCGAATGACATGCGTATCACCTGTGGTTCTTTTTTATTGCGCTTTATGGTGGTACAAAACTTCATATCTCTTTAGTCTATAGTAATATTCTTGAGATATATGTATTCGAAAAACGAACATAATTGATTTACGCATAGAGTTATTTTACTTAAAGTAGGGAAGCCAGCCTCGAATGTCCCATATTACAGAAAAGATAATAACGATAAAGCAAATGTGGGTGACTTATTTATCTCTCTTTTTTGTGCGATTAGACAAACATAAAATATATATGTGTGTCATCTTCCCTATTATTATTGCCACTATTACTTACAGGGATGTCTATCGTTCGTTTACTCTTAGAATAATACTCGTAACTCTATGGATTTAAGGCGTTATCAGGCGAGACGGAGGAACGAAAATGCATCGTTAAGGTAGAGAAACGCGGTGAGTATAGCACAGAAAATCTAGTGTCGGAGAAAGTGGACCTGCGCGCGACCTGCGAAATGTGCGCCTTAAGAGGGTGGACCATGGCTTAGGGCGACATGTAACGGAGGGCAAGTGGTATGACAATAATTAGTCATAACGATGTCACGAGTGCGCCGAAAAGCCAACACCGTTTGTCGTCAGAAAACTAGGATCTAGTCTGCACCGGCGAAAATGGTGTAGGAATGTTGCGATCGTTTTTGAACGATACAAAATTGTTCCATCGAATGTGGTGCTCGCATAGAAAATTATTGATCTTATGCAAGTTTTGAAGTGTTACTTTTTGATGCAGAGTAAAATCTTACCCTTCCTACACGACATATGATAAATCGTCATATATCAAATAAGCACATAAGTTTTTATAAAATGCTTGTCTAGGATTTGAAATCTCAATTCTCTCGCGAGAGTCGCGTTCTCTCACCGTTCGGCCATCACAGCCGCTTTATATTAAAACACCGTATTTATGGCCTCTAAAATCAACATATCTAACCACAACCTAAATTCCATATTAAATAAGTAAACCAAAAAATATCTCGACATTTCTGACGATGGATGGCTGAGAGGACAGACCAATAAATACAACTTGAACTGTGAGTATTTAGATGTATTTAAATACATTCAGCGTTTTCTTACATAGGCTATAGAGATCTATCATTCCTTCTGATTTCCTAAAGAAATACAACACCTAAAAATCTTACATATGTAGACGAGTACTACTTCTATAAATAACATGTAAAGTTAATAACATATAACGTAATAGTTATTGTAAACATCTAGTTACATATTCCTTTATTTCAATACGTCTACAGAGTGCTATAGTCCTCTCGCAAATAAAATACACCATTTATAACAAATATAAATAAAATACAGGTGTTCCTCGAGTAACACGATTAATTGGTTCCGTTCAACTCGAACCATATAAGTGGAAACTCAAATTTAGTACAAAATCAGAGACGGACCGTTTAACAGGAAACCATGCAACTTGAAACTAGAAATCCGTTTTAATGAAACAACATGAACAACATTTTTAATGAAAAAGAAAGTATTTTTATTCTGTTTTTACGACGTATCGTATTGTATTCTAATTCTGTCTGCGCAAAGAGATTATGTTGGCATATATCAGACACAGACAGTTGGCCTCACACGGTGAATTTATGTACATAGTTAATATACATATATAACGAACAACAACGTTAATATAATTTACAAAAGATATTTTAGAGCAAGAAGCAAAAAGGATTCTGCAGGTAGCTTTATAATATTAATAAATATTTTTATGAAAATTGGTAAAAACCGTGTAACTTAGGGACTGTTGCATTATTGTTCCGTGTAAGTCGAAAATCGTGCCACTCAAGTACCGTATATCTAGAGGGACACCTGTATAAATAAATGTTCTTGAATAACGTAATGTTCTAAGAAATTGAAAATTAGTTAATATTTGTATACAGCTAACTGGAAATTGATTATGTGTAGCTTTATTTAAGTATATTTAATAGTTTATATAAATTATATAATAAATTAATAGTATATAAGTTGCAATAAATATCAGTCGTTGCACAATAGATAACGACTTCTTATTAAGGTCAAAAGTCCAAAAAAGCTCATAAACTTGCTCTACGCGTTACCGCTAGCATAGAGGACTAGATTCACTCTAATAACACCTTTGTCTACATTTATAATATTGCATGTATGTAGAATTGATAATATGTATGACTATATATTTCTCAAGTTGAATTATGAAATTCTTGAATTTAATGTGCTATAATGCATGTAATGTAAATTTTCGATTTCAAGAACAGTTAACAATTATAACATTCTATTGTTAACTACGATATTAAATAATTAAGATAAAACTAATTGTGTTTCTAGACGTGTTTTTACATATCTACGAATTTAAACTCTTAACTTTAATTAACATATTAAAAACCTTTATAATATCATTAACACGAATCATCTACACGAATTAAGAAAAAATTACGTTCAGATTTTGCTGAGATGACTATTAAGTAATAACTGTTTTTAAAATGGAGATGTTTTTAGAATGGATGAGTATGTGTTAAGATAAAGGTGTTTACATCCTGTTTAATTTTACTTTCCAACCAAAATACTATGTTTGGCAACTGTAAAGCTGTATACGCAATATCGGACGACATGGACCGTAAAACTAGCATATCCTAAAATTCCAAGTTTCAATAAAAAGATTATGAAGTTAAGAAAAATTGTAACTTTGTGGACATCATCTCTTTGAGGAAGTGGTCATAAGTGAGAAGTACTATTTTATCAATCAATGAATAATCTAATTATCATGAATATGTCAATTCATACATTCTACCAGGACTATATTAGAACAGGGCTAGTTATGACGTGAAGAAAACAGCAAAAAAGGGAGACTTGGCGAAGAAATTAAATGAGTTAAATGAAAGACGTGCTCTCGGTGCGTGGCGTAGAAAGGAAGGGACGTTTTTATTGAGTGTTGCCAACATTGTTTTATGTGTCTTTAACATGACGTTACTCGAAAGAAGTAGGCAATAAATAATGTCATTCTAATCAGATACAGCTAGTAGTATTAAGGTGTAAGTAAAGATACAACCAAATTAAGAAAGAGATAGAGTAACATTTTTTTACATTACTGTATGAGTACCTTGATAATATTTTTCAAAGTGAAAAAGAAAATAGGTACACACTGGTTTGTACCACGTATTTACAAGTTTTAATCTTTTGATTACAGTGTAGAGCACATAGAGAATACAGTTTTCATTAATGTATTTATATATAGCATATATCTATTCGATAACTTGGTCGAAGCCAATTATATTTTACATTTACAGAGTACATACTGACTAGGTTTTGCGATGATAAGATTTAAAGCTTTAGGCCATAATTATTTTTTTTAGTTACTTAAGAATACTTCTTATATATCTTTATTTCTAGTTTTATCTTAATGTTTTTAATTTTTTCCATTTTATTTTTTGCATGCGTTTGAACCTACATTAACGTAAATAGTAATAAAAATAACAATGTGAGTTTATCAAATTTATCAAATAAACTTTTTGCTAGATGTTGTTAAATTTGGCCAACACGAATAGCCCCTATAAGTTCATCTTTTACAGTAGAAGCTATGTTATAATCATATACATTATCTGCTAGCGAACAACAAATTCTAACGGTAGAATATAAATAATAATTTTATGTAATCGGATAATTTTATACTGCTAGGACTGCTATTTAAAAAATAAACGTTTTTTTCTCAGCCACCTAGCAGTATCACTGGAAGTTGACCAAAATGTTACAAAATGTATTTTCGGAATAAACTTATAAATATTTGTGCAATATTTTATTCATTGACCATCGAGAATTACTATATCCTTTTTGACAAGTTATTAGAAATATTTCTATAACACCAATTGACGTTAGATAGTAGAATGCAAGTAGTAGTTAATTACCAATTTACACAGATTTTTATGAAAAAAAAAATATCATAACAGCTAACTATGACTCTGTTGTACCAAATGAAAATAGGAAAAACAAAAAAAAAAATTAAAATTATTAAAAGTTATTACGGCAAGAGCATGAAGAGGTGAAAAGAATTGGCTACCCATACATTAATAGCCATTAAAGTAGTTAATATACAAAATAATAAAAATGATAATTAAAAAAAATCGCAGATAAATATACATCGTACATCGAAAATAAGGAGCAATTAAAATCTGATCAAGGACGCATAGGGCTTATTATTTGGCTTTATGTTCTTCAAATTTAATGTATGCAAGTATATAATGTGCGTACTACGTATATAAAATTCGAAAAGAACAAGATGGTAATTATAAACCATATTGTAAATTGTAGATAAAGGGAATTATTTTTTTATGGTAGGTACGAAAATACTTTCACACGCTAAAATAATTAAACTAAAAGTTCAGGAAATACCGGAAACGTATTCTAAAGCTGCGAGCAATAATGATTTTTATGTTACATGTGTTGATGATCATACAAACATTTATAACTAAGAATTATTTAGTGTTATGAAATTGAAGTTGCATCACAACATCCATACATTGTTGATTCATAATCAGTTTTCTAGCATTATAAGTAATAATAATAAAGTGTAACATAATATAATGTACAGTTTATAAAGTCTGAGTCTAAGATCTGAATTGTATATGTTCTAAACAGACTAAGCGTTGGACTCTTTGAGATCAGTGAGCCTCGCTAGTTGCGCCGGTTCTAATTCGTCAGGGATAGAGGCCCGGCCGGCGCGAGGTGCTGAAGGTGGGGATTGGGGAGCGGTAGGAGGTCCAGAAGCCACTGATGCTCCAGTTGATTCTCCTTCAGAAGCTGTAGAGCTTGAATTTGGATGAGGAGCAGAGTCGGCGTGACCCTCTTCCGAATCGCGCAGGCAAACGGCTGTCTGCTCGGAAAGAGAGGACTCTTCATCGTCGTTGTCTTCGGCACGCTCGGGCTCCTCGGGTTGCTGCTCGGTCTCAGGTTTGGGCTCTGGGGGCGGGAAGGGCTGGTCGGGTTCTTCCATCATGGGGGTGGCAGCCGTGATAACAATTTGTGCCACTCCTAATCCGCAGTCTTCGTTTGTTATTTCAACTTTTGGTGGTGCAGGCCTCGGCTTCGGGGCGGGTGGCAACTCCTCCACTTCCTAGTTTCAAAGATTTGTTTTAAAATTCATTTCTTATAGAAAATCACAACTAAGTCGAGTGCAAATCTACGGTGAAAATTGACAATATTGTTGTGCACAAAACTATCATTATATTATAAACAATAGGTAAAACAAGTTTTGTTGTCTATCAGAATAAGTCGTTAGTAAATATTTTTTTTTTACTAAAATTACTTAACTGTTAGCTGTTTCATGCATATGAAGCCAACATGCTGGTGATAAAATGATTATCAGACATATCTAATAGATTCAGGTAGTATATAAAAAAGTCCTCAAGAGCACAAGACAGAAAAATGTTAGTATAATAATTTATTATAATATTTTCCATTTAAATATTAAGATATGTTAAATTTACCTTGGTAAATATAAATATACAGGAAATTCACTGATAATAATCTCATATAAAAGCAGTGAAACACGCAGCACAAGTTTATGACCTTTGTTAGACGACCGGTCACAAATTCTCACATTGATATGAAATTTATCATAAATAACAATAATAATATTAATTAAAGTAAATTATTAAAGCGAGCTAGATTCATTTTAAATAACTCACATAGAATACAATCCGGGAAAGTAAAGAACTGCGGTAGTCTATACAGTCGTAACTACTATTTTCTGAAACTATTTTTCTCGTGGCTAATATTTGTGTCCGATCGCCTTAAATATTAGTCAAGTGATACAAGAGGCATCTATAAGCTCTTACTGTCACACTCTGGCAAAGCGCCACAACAAGCAGACCTAGACAAAATAACAGTGTAAAAATGGTGAAATTAAATCCAAACCTCCTCCTCAAAAATTTCACTGACAACCTCATCGACTGTAGCATGAAAAAGAATCGTTTTAGATTATTAAAGAACTTCCATAAATATTTATAGTTTGTCATTAGCAAACCATTGTCAAAATATACCTAATGTAAGCGTGTTATGTACAAATACGTAATGGATTTACAATATATTGTATCAATAATACTAGATTACTGTATGAAACTGAAAATCTCAACTTATATCTTTAAAATTTGTTTTGTTTATTTTTTAACAAGGAAATTACTTATTGCAACAAGTATTCTTTCATGTAAAAATTGACTTTCATAATATGAAGCTATACTTGTAAACTAGTTTAAAATAATTTGTACTAGCATAGGCTCAATAATAAATACTTTAAAATCCATTTAGGTAATATTTTAACTTTCCTTATCTATTTTAACTTTTTACAATATCTTAATTATATTCACTTTACAAACAATATTTTTATTATCTTTCGAAATTTGGTTCTTTACAATATTCCATTAACCGTTACTTACCAACAATAGTGACAGCTGGAGCAGCTGAAGGATCTGGTTCTGAGAATTGTGTGTCATACTGTTCATGTTGGTTTCTAGTAAGTTCTAAATTAAAGCTGAAGTCTGGTTGACTGTCCATAGAATCTCCCATGTCGACAGGAGGAGGCGGTGGCGGGTCCGCAGGCGGAGCAGCGTTCTTACTATTGTTGTTTTCGTTGATGATCACTAGCAGCGTCCAGGGATAGTAGGCAAATAGTTCAACTGCGGCACTAGTGTTGCCAGGTGCCGAATATTTCAAAATATGCTTACTGGGGATTGGCTAACACGGTCTGAACTCATTTTATATATACGTATTTTCTTAAATATTTTTGAGTGTCGATTAAGAAAACAATGTTTGTAATATGATACAACAAATATTTGTATCATATTATATATATATTGTTTTGATCACCTACACACACTTACACCTGGCAATACTAAAACTAACACCCTAAGGCTTGAGAGAAATTTGTTTGATCGTATGTAAAAAGTTCTAAAATACAAAATCAGTTTAATAGATGTAGGTATTAGTAGAGATAAGCTATAAGATGTATAGAAAAATAACCAATAGCTTATCTGAAAATTAAGTTTAATTAATTAAAGATCCAACAATTATATTCTGATTGTAGTTATTCTGACCAATACATCTGTGAAAAGTTTAAGTCACTCATTTTCACAAACATAATTAAATTTAACAAACCCTTAAAAACTTTTTTATAAACGCAGACTATATGTCTGATAGCATATAACCTAATAGCATTATTTTGCGATGTATGGTTATTTGATACAGTTCTAAAAACTGTTCTTTATTCGTTGGTTATCTCTAACATGATCGTGCAGTTATCATGCAGGTATGACGATGTAAAATGAACCTAAGTTACATAGCTATTCCTATATATTTCCTACAGACAGCTAATAAAAAATTTGGAACGTGCCAATAATTAAGAAAAGATTAACAAAATGTACAATACCATGCCAATTGGGAATGAAAACGACAACCAATACCCAATCAGCCAACAAAGCTCTATATCGCGTATTTAACCACAATTTTTATGGCGACTATATTATATATACTTTTTTTTACAATACAATACAAACAAATATGGAATACAGCGTTGCAAGACACCGACATAATGCGGAATCCGCAAACAGACAACGTCACAGAAACATTTGTGTAATACTTAAGTAATAAATTTTAACTGAATTTTCATATGAAGTTGTCTACGCGCGAATAACCAGTGCAAAAAAAATTAAAGGTACTTTTTACGCACTTACTTTCGTCGTTGAAAGCAGAAGCAGTAGTAGGAGATTCAGGAGGAGAAGCGAAAACAGGGGGAGCTGAATCTGGTGGAGTCCAATCTTCTTCACCACCACTAAGTGGTTCACCATTCTGCGACAAATAAAATTCACGAAAACTCGTTATAATTATGCGTATGTTCTTCGAGTCCAGTCCTTAAATAATTATGATGAGTATTGTGTTATACCACTTATCTACGGTGAAAAGTCAAAAAACCAATGCTAGTATGAGTATACTCGTAATAAGTAAGTTGATGAATAATAATACTAAGTAGCTAAAGGATATACCTCGTCACACTCCTCGACGATAAGAGAAGGAAAGTTACCAATGACGCCATTTACTTCTCCTCGCCACCATCCATCATCCACGCTATGAGCATCACGGGACACAATGCGTATGATCTAAAAACGAGAACAAATTGCTTTAGCTAACGAGTTCCTTCAATTTAAGTAAATTGAAACTAGTAATTACGACAAACCTGTCCTTCCTCGAGATTAAGTTCATCTGATGCCTCAGCATCGTAATCATATAATGAGAAACAATATCCAAGAGTTGGAAGAGTTTCAAGATTAACATTTGTTTCTATCTTTGACATTTCATCTGATTTAGATTCATCAGGCTTTGCAACCGGAGCAGAAATGACTGATATTTGATCAGGAGATTGGACTACATCTGCATCTTCTCCTTCAACTGTATAGTCCACGGATGAAAATGATATCTGTGACACCAATCCTGGAGCACTCGTTGCCTAAAGGAAACAATACATATTATCCTAATAAGATTTTTACCGTCTTACGTAATTTGTGCAATCCTATTTAAATAAAGATGAAGAAACCTGTTCTCTTTCGACATCCAAATAGTTATGAGGAACATATCCCTCTTCACCACGATAATTACGAGCACGAAGCCAACCGTCACCATCACCCTCTCCAACCACCTCTAATTGTTCATTCTCTATGATTGATAGTTCATCGGGATTTTGAGCCTGTGAAAGATATAGAACCATTAGAGCTAATATATCGGACGTAGAAACGGACATCTGGATATTTGCGAAAATGTTGTTTTTCAAAGAAGTCGATTATAATCCTCTACAGATCTGTATTAAAATCATTTTAGTTTTCAAAGTAATAAAGAAAATTTGGCACCTATTTAAAGACATCCACAACCGAATTTTAAAAACGTCGAAGTAGGGACGAACATTTGCCCACGTTTACTTCGGAGCTTTGACAGATGATTAAAACGTAAACCAGGGGGGTGAAACTCTCTAAGAAGCACTCTTTAGGTCGCCGAGAGCGTCATCTCATTGCAAGCATTGGACAACAAAAATTAGTTTTATATCATTATTCACTAGATGTCGCAAATGATACACTGTAATATATATAAGTATCTGTCATAAATTTTCAAATTTTTCTGCCAAAAACGCATCACTGCTTATTTAAAGGTCGATATTGGAAATTATGCCGTCCAAAAATTATTTTATGTGTTATTTTGGATGTGAAAACGTTGGTAAGTAACTACTATAATGTTTTTGAAACCATTTAGTACCTTTTCTTAACAATAGAAATTTTTACTGCAGAAATTTAATTTTTAACCCTTTTAGTGCCGAGCGAAAAGGAAATGCCTACACGAGAATAACCAGCCGAATTTTTTTAATTTTATTTATGTACATTCTTATGCAATTAAAACCAAACGAGAAATAATATTTACACGATTCAAAAAGAATAAAATAGGAACAAGTTTGCTCCTCCTTAACCCATTCTAAGTAGGGTTTTAAACAATTTGTTGCATGTTAGTTATTTTACGAGCACCCGCAACTTTGTTTTTTAGAAAAAAATATGTGGTTATTCGTAATAAATATTATATTTTAACACTTTCGGTTACATTATTTTGGTATACATTTGAAATATTTGGTCTGATTTAGACTATAGCTACAAAAATTCAAATGTGTGATTTCAGGTTTACAGCAAATGAAGATTATGATTATGAAAACTAATTACAGAGTGTAGTACGTATGCAAAGTTAGTTGTTTTCAACAAATAAACGTGTAAACTGATGAACATTTGTTATTTGTATACGCTTGATATTTTTTTTAATGTTTTAAAAGTATTTTTCAAGTGTTTCCTGAATTGACATACTATTTAAAAAGATGTAAAAAATAAAAATTATTAAATATTACATAGCTTTAATCTTTTATTCATTACCCTTATTTAGAATAATAGTTTGGTGCTACTCTTTGATTTGAACTGGAATTTGGAGATGCCAAGTCCGTTCAAATTGAAGTGGTATAGCGCTAAACTATTTTTTTGTAAATACTATTTTTATATAAGGGTCACTATATGAATGCAGTACAGCGCCATCTAGTGGATTATTATGATAACGTTACAGCGACATCTCTGCCAGATCAGCGAAAACAGTCCCTTATCATTACTTCAAAAAAATGACAGAGTTGCACATCTATATCCTATATAGTGTATTATCTATGACGTAAACAAAGTTATCAGTCACTCCTCACATTCTTGTTTATAACGTTTTGTTTATGATGTTTTTTTTTCTTTTTTTATCTTTTTTATAATGTATGTAGAGGTATAAACTACTTTTAAATATAAGCCCTAAAAGGTGATTTCGGATTTGATAAACTTAAAAATACAATGAGGGTCAATGGCTTTTTTAACAAATGGTCTCTCCTGTATAATGACGATTATGCAGATCTGTATGATGTACTTTGCTGCCATCGATATTATTTTATGTTAAGAAATTTAAGCAATATAATTTAGTGTAAATTTAATTAAACTTACTGTATAAGAGTATAAAGCGGTGCATTTGTATAATGGAGCTGCTGGAGGTTCTGGGGCGGGTGGAGCAGCTTCAGGCTCTGAGGCTTCACCCCAATTCACTTGCGTGGGGTCATCCCACCCGACTGCAAGTTGTTCAATACGTATGCGTTCTTCTTCTAAAGCAACTTTAAAAAATAACAAAATAACATGGTAAGTTTCTTAAAAAATAAGGTTTGCCTCTTTCTATATATTTATATATTTACCATCGACATCTTCATCGTGCTCGTCCTCATTTTGAGATCCAGATGTTGTGCGTTGATGGCCTCCAGAAGTACCAGGCATGGCAGATGTCGTAGGAGCTTCGCCTTCTGTATTGTCGCTATCGTAAAAGGAATCTGAACTGGGCTGATCCTGTTCAGGTAAAACTTTTGATTAATGCCACTCTTAAATTTATAGATTTACATTAATTTTAATAAATATAAATCCTTACAGCTGCTCCTGATGCGTCAGTACGAATACTAAGAAGGCTGCTACTTCGAGGCAGGGTCTCCTGTACTGCAAGCAAATCTATTTCTTTAAGCCATTCATCTACAGGTGCTGCACTGGTACGCAGACATTCAAGTCTGGCCTCATATTTTGCCTTAGAAATTTCCGAACGCCTTATATTTGATCTAAGCTCGTCCATACGTACATCCAATTCGGGCCCATTTGGCTCATTAGGATCAACCTGCAGAACACAATCATCAGATAAAATAGTTCAAAAAGTCATACTGTAATCTTTCAATTATTTTTCAACCTTTTGTCCTGCTTCACGCATGGCTTGGTATAAATGAAGTTTTCGTGTCGCGTCTCGGACTAGAGCAGTTTCCCTCACTACTCGAGTTGCCCATCGACGTGCTTCTTGTGCTAATGTCTGAGATACATTCTCATGTTCCATAGTTATTGTATCTACGGGGTCGTTGTCGCATGGCTCGAAATCATACTAATTCAGAGAAAAAAGAAATATACTTAATATTAGTAATATATAAGAATACAAAAAATTACATTGATATAGCAATATTAGTGGCTCTAAGAACAACATTGATGATGTGGACACACCTGAATATGTTGTTTCAACACAGGATAATACAAATACAGACATTGCAGATTGTATTCCCGTGTCAATTGTTGAGCTTGATCCCTAATTTTCCCGAAGGAGTGCTGCGTAGCGGAACAAGTTAGTAGCTCAGTTCGTCCCATCAAGGTAAGAAATTCGGAGACCTTTTCATATACCGTTGCTTCCATATTTTGCATGCAAGATTGTAGTTCCACCAGAAAATAACGATTCTAGAAAAATATATTTCAAAATATATAAACTTATTATTTAATATACGATTTTTCGATTTGATATATTAATAACCTGGTGGGCATTGGCAGCAGAAATACTCAGTATATAATCATTCCTCGCACCAGTAGATTTTTCTTCTAATTGGTCTCGACGAGAAGACACTTTGGCACTATTTTTTTGTAATGAAGTAATCGATTGAAAAAACGACCCTTTCTTCTTTTTCAACCTGAATTGTAAATAAAGGTTTATTATAGAAAAAATGACATATAAAAATGTAGACCGTATTTATGTACGAATGTCTACTTACTTTTCTTCGATATCTTTTGCTTTGTCCCTAACATCATGAGCCGTATGCTCTTCATCAAAATATAATTTTTTTGTTTTATCAATATCTGAAACTGTTAATTGTAGCTCCTTATGTGCTTGAGCCAAAGAATCAGTGCACTGTTGGATAAAAATAAACATAGGTAAGTGTTTTTCTTATTTACTATTCAAACTCTAAGCAGTGTAGTATTGAAACGATTGACGTTGATTATTATAAGAGTTGACGATTCTGTAGCCTCTGTTTAAAAGTTTACTTGAATAAACGCGCAACCATGCTACTAAAGGAGGAGATAGGGTACCGTTGTACACATTTCTCCTACCCCTACTAGCAGCAGCTCTGAAGCCTCGAGTGCGCAACCTCTGGGTCGGGCCTATCTAAAAATGGCTCCTCCCTCCGCTAACGATGCATCGGGCGCACTCGAGATACCCCGTTCAGAACGCCCGAAGATCCATAGATATCTCCTGAAACAATCATATCCGGGAAACAGCTGTGTCAGCCGGAAGTTGAGGACTGCATGCCCAAGCCGATGGTCTAGATGGCTGAAATCGTCCAGAATCCTGATTCCATCTGCCACCTACATTAACGCAGGAGCTCCTCCTGAACTGCCCTCCGCCAGTCCATGTCTATTACCGTTGAATCTCCTCCCGATGAACGGGCTTCAACTCTACGGTGGTAGGCCCGAGCAAGCACTTTGGCCTCTAGGTCCCATAGGGACGCCTCACCGAAGATAGTCCGATAGCCCCGCATAAGTCTGACAGTCAAATTCCTCTGCACCCTAAATCTTATCGTATCTAACATATTTTAGAATATCATTTTTTAATACAAGATTTTGTATTGTAAATACATTTGAATTTTGATCTGAAATACAAAGACAACTTATCTACTAAAAATAAAATATTACAATATCAAGAGAAGAATTATTTTCTTTTTAGTCAAACTATTTACCACCGTATCGATACATAAAGCCTTAATTGAAAATTTATATACGATTTCAAAATAATTGGATTTCGATTGATCTGGTATATTGAAAATTGAAGTTGCGGTTATATGAGTTAGGATTTTTTTTTTTAGAAAATGCAAGTTGTGTGTAGGTAAATAATTCATTTACGGCCTGCAGGACGTAAATCAATTACCGGTCAATCTGATTTTGCCTCACCATACCTACGTATGAGACGTGATTTGCGTCCATGTTAAAATAGATTCTATTAAGAGAATGAAAGGTGAAACATTTTTGCACGATCAAAACGTGCATAGAAGAATTTAAAATGCATAGAAGATTTTAAAAATGAATATTATTTATAATTTACGGTAAACTATGTACTTAGGAAAGACTTTTTTTCCACTTTTTAACAATTTCCTTTATAGATAAACTAATGATGATCTTTATTTCTTATTATATAATATTATCAGAGGTTCAAATTATTTATTTCGTCGAGCGACCAAAGAAATCGATATTTAAGGATATCTTGTGAACAGCGAGAACAACTTTAAATAAGGCACAAAATATAGCAAAGGCATAGAGCAGGTGTACCTTGTTAGTTGCTTCAACAATGGAGAATTCCGTAAGGAAGTCAATCCAGTTCTGAATGTACACCTTACACAATACCTGTCACATGTTTCGCTGTCGTAGTGGCTTATTTATTTTTATATATTCGCCCTATTTTGGAAACGAAATACAGTTTCATCGGATACCTACCAAGGTAATTTAGATCCCTTTACATCTACTACTATTTTGAAACATTATGCCTCAAAATTATTAAATTAAAGTTTCGTCTTCTAACTACATCATTTTATATTGCATCCGTTCACACGCACGATTTTTCCAACAAATATACAGGGACTCACTGCGTAAAAGTAAAAGTATGTTGGAATCCGATGAAAAGGAAATGGGATCATCGCTCATCATGGAATTACGTAATCATCTAATGCGTTTATCATCAAACTATAGAATAAATAAATCTATTTTCAAAATCATGGCACATAAATCGTAATAGGAATTGCAATATTTTCTAAACTATACAAATATGTAAATTTTTGCAAGGATATATAGTTAAAGAATCAAGTTAAATATAATGTATCAAGGTAGAGTATAACAATTATAAACAATGATATAGTCATTGCTCTTCAAAAATTACAACAAGGACTTAAAATATTCATGTTCTACTACTTCTGAACAGAATCTGTTTGCTATTCTATATAGACTATTTTATTGTATTCTATGAGACGTGCAAAGTCTAATAGAATGTGAAGCTGCTATCCTTATTCGTACAAATCGATGTCAGTGAGCTCTAAATCCGAGATATTTCAAACATTCTGTTTGAAATATCACACTGCCTCACTTTTATTTATTCTCAGTGATACGAGTAAAAAGACCTTGCAAATACAACAAAGTTTAAATGGATTTTTCTTGACATTTTTCATCCTGAGAAGTATTTTAATAGAAAAATTACAAAACAACACTGGTAATTCTTAGTGGATATATTAACAAAATTTATTAAATTTATTATTGACGAGCAGAATTACGAGTATATACATTTTTCATACACATTTCAATCGAATAAAAATCCAGATTTTTAATAATCGATATTTTTCGTATCGCGTAACAGGTATTTTCTTTCTACTTAGTATAACAAACTCAAATAAAATTTTTAAACAAGTATGATATTTTTTATTCAATTGTTTGTTTCGATTAGTTATTCAATTTAATTCGATATAGTATTTAAGTGTCCAGGGAAATATAAACATTGGGTGATATGTATAAATACGAGTTTCAATGTGGCAACGTCGCAGAACAGGCGACGCGCAATATAATTGACATGTGCGGATCATTTACCGCAAGATATAACCGCAATTTCCATAGCGGAAGTTAGGGAAATGACGAAATGATCTTAACAATGAGCTTCACCGCCGATTGGAAATGGAAATCGGTAACGGTGCTCCCAGCTAAGTGGAAACAGATTCATTTTAAATTACGCTATATTAAGCGTTTAAAGCATGCATCGATTGCATTTAAGAGGGAGAGGCCACTGTCAAGAAAGGCCCCCACCCGGAGGAGAGTTCAGAACTGCTGCTAGTGGCGTTACCTTGACCTCACCACCAGCGATGTGGCACTGTCGGGCACTATCAAGTTTAGAAGTTTTTAATCAGTTAGAAATTAAAGATGATTGATCGGATTTTTGTAGACAGATTAGTCTGCTATATAATTTAATTTACATAGTGTTCTAAAAAAGCGGTACATTGAAGAATAAAATATACGAGTAACTTCATAAGGTCTGTTGAACATACTGTTGGTATTAATAAAGTAAAGTAAATAAGGCTGAAAGTAAAAGAATTTAACTTACCTTCTTCGCGACGTTTAGTTTGTGCTGACGCAAAATTTTGGCTTCGTCAGCGATTTGTTGTTGAAAGACTTCCACCGCTGCAAGTCTTGCTCGAGCCAGCTTCTCATTCTCCTCCAACACAGTTCGCCAAACATTCCACATATTCCTATAGTAAAGAGAAATCTTATATACAAAATTCTCGTGTCACACATAAGTTACTGTACTCCTTCGAAGCGGCTTGACCGATTTTTATGTAATAGTATGCATATTCAGTAGGTTGAATCGGCTACTATCTATTTTTCATACACCCAAGGGATTGTAAGGGTTGTATACCCCTAGTATTTTTTTTTAATTTTTGGGTATTTTTTTATATACATACTAGAAATAATGTATATAACAAAACAACGTTTACCGGATCAGCTAGGTTATTTCTAATATTCAAATTCAAATTCGCTTTTACAAGCACTTTCGAATCGTCAAATTACAATGAAGCTACAACTGGTTCGGAAAATTTACAATATAATCAAGTGCGTAGCTGCTAATTTAAATCCAAGCTTTCTTATCATCGCCATAGTCCTCAACAGTATAATAAGCTTCATGAAGAAGTGTTTATAATTGTTTTTTTGGTTCGCGTGGGAGCTTTCATCGAAACCACAAATATGCTAATAAAAACTATACGAAGATGCAATTTATTTTAATACTACCGACTTCATTATTTTATTGCAACTAGTGCTTCATTTGTAAATATGCATTATTATGCTTATTTTTAGAATTACTAGTTTATGCACCATAGATTAGAGCTTATCAGAAGAAAAAAATAACCTTAAAATGATTTATTTTAAATATATTCCCAGTACCAAGATATAATAAGAATTGAAAGCAAAGGATTTTGCGATAGCCGATGGTTAACGAACGGACCGAAAATGTTCGTAACCCGGGTTCGAATTCCACATGTCATCGGCTTCATTCTTTTGTATTTTTTTATATCTTTTAAAAAATAACCGAGCAAGGCTCGGTCACCCAGGGACTATAAATAAATCTTACTTATAATTTTTCCACTCTATTTTCAAATAACGAATTTAATTGAAATTGTAAAATATTAGCTTTTACAAGTGGCAGTAATGAATACCGGGCTCGACTAAAGCGAAGTCCCGGTAATAAAGTATTATGACGTAAGTATATTTAATTTGCTACAAAAAATATACATACAACTTTTGTAATTACGCATTTAAAAACTATTGTATATGGGACAAAACAATTCGCTAACAACCACTTGTTGCTTAAATTTATTCGTAGCGCAAAATCTATTTGCAATTCTCATCTCGCGGCTCTACAACAAAATTGAATTAAACGGAATTCAATTCAATAGTATATATGAATTTAATCTATTTAAAACAAAAATGTAGTTAATAAATTCACACCCACTAAAATACTACACAACAATTGTATAGTTCTTAGCTATGCAATATAATAAATAGTTCTGAGCCTTTTTATGAGCTCCTGTCTTCAATTAACTGTAGAATTATTACACACTTGTCACATTTTTGGGACGAAAAACATATATCGGTTAAACTGTATTATCATATATCGTATCAATCACAATTACAGAATAATTCATTTAACTTCATTATCACTAATTCTGATAGCATATGTAAGAATGCACAGGTAAGAAACATAAAATATTTTAAGTCTATTCATAAATACGTAGCGCTGCATCTGCACGCATTTTTTAAAGTGATAATTTCTTTCGTGAAATTTTTGTGATCGGCCGAAAATGTTAAACTCATGTCAGGACATGAGAACTGATCGAAAATTCGTAAGACGGAGGGAGAGTAGACCGTCGGCGCGGAGTAGGAGAGGAAGTATCCCCCACTCTTTCTACCGAGTTACAAAATGTATGCTTGCGCCTGCTTTTTCGTTTAATTACGCATGCAAGTTGATCTTTCTGAGAGACAAAATTTTGAATGTAAAGTAATTTTCTAATAATTTATGTTATTTAGTTATGTTATGTTATTTAGTTATTTAGTTCTGAAGTGTTAAATTTTTAATGTACTAAATTTTTTAATGTTATGTTCGTGTACAATAGCGCAATAAATGAATATTGTATTTTACCACATAAATGATAGTACTTTGATACTGATAAATAAATCAATTCTTGCAAAATTAGTCTATCCTATTATATCCTATCCATTTTAAAATATAAAAAACGCGCATCGTTAATATTTAAGTTTTCATTTCTGCCGGAACTCCTTACATGCAACCCGTATTTTTATATTTCACACAAAGTTTTTAATTTCTTTGGACGTTTTCTAATTCTTGTTTCAAATAAGCTGTGTATTTTTTGTATCAATGAGTTTAATAGAAAACATAAATGACGTATAATATAGTTAAGAAGGTGACAACTTATGAATTAAACATGAATTTTTGAAACACAATTTACTTTCTCACAATTTGAATCTTTTTCTTTTTTATTGTAACACCTAGGATAAAGTTTCAGAGACATCGGAGCGCCGCTACGTTTTATTCAACAAGTAATTGGCTTACAGATAAACCATTAATTGCTGTACAGATAAAGTCTCGGTCTTGTCACTTGAAAACGAAGAGTTACGGTTTAAATACTATTTCTTAGGTACTTTGTAACGAAATAAAACAAAATTGTAAGTACATCTAAGCATACTAAAATAGACTCAATAAGCAAACTGAATTCTAACTAATTCGACTTAATTTGACTTAAAACGAAAACGAATATTTTTTATATTTGCTTTTCGTTTAAAATTATAAAACTAAAATTTCAGTTTTTAAATATTTTAAAATAAATATAATAAATTTGAAACAATTTTTAATAAGTTATTTTTTAATGTTGATTGAAACTATTTTTAGCGTCTTTTAATTTTTAATCAATATGGTGTCCTTTAATTTATCACATTTTATGGATTTTCTCCAGTGGAATAGCCATGAAATTGTAACGTTTAGAAGTTCGCATTTGTAGGGATTAATAAAACCCTCTTATTGGCATCTAACAAAACACGAATAATTATTGGCATATTGGCAATAATTATTTTGGTGTATTTTTTAAATAATTTATCGTCAAACATAAGTGTAATAAGAGAAGAAGCTTCAGAACTTATAAAATGAAAAACTAATTTTATCATATGTCGACAGGTGGAAAATATAAACAGAAACATGAAATAAATTAATAAATTTGTTGATAAACGACATCGCATTTGATTATTGACGGTTCAACGATTTGGAAAACATGAACATTGCTTCCCATAATTTAAAGTGAAATGTGTCAACACAAGCATTAATGAGTATTAGTATGCTCTATCCATTATACATGATTTTAATTATTCATGAATTATGAAGAATAATTTATTTCAATATAAATTGGAAGGCTGACTATTGATTATTATAATTACAATACTCGCGATATTAATAGTCTGGTAGAGCACAAGTCCCTCTCGAGTTCTTCAACTATCTCAGTACCAAAAATCAAATCGTTCCGTTACTCTGTTCGGATGTGACTGAAAGACAAGCATTGACACTTCTCCATTAGCATGGCTAATATTATACTAGTATGTACCTACTACTACTACTAAGGAGCGAAAATTAAAGTTGAATTTAGTAGAATTTTTGTAGATTAAATTCTTTTTAAAAATAGGCATAAGGCCATAAGGCCAGTCTGGATCACCAAAGCGGTGAAAAGAGGAAAAATGACAAGATTTGCTGCTACGCTGTCAGGTTTTGCAACGGAAATGTGTTTCTGCAGAGATGTGAAGCGGTGAAAAAGCAAAATATAGCAAATATTCCGACCCGCGTGCTCGCTTGCAGTACAAAATTCTATACAAAAATAAGAAAATTCAAAACCCATCTCCTCTCCGCTTTGGTAGATACAGGGGCTTATTGCGAATTTAGGTAATGAAAGAACACACACAGTCCAAGTAATAAAGCTAATGATTCATTGTTTCTAACAATGTTGTTGAAGCAATAGTTATGTTGTGCACATTTATGTAACTTTTCAAGTAAGTTCAAATTAACAGATAATAACAGTATGAAAATATATACTAACCATTTTTCCTCAGCTCCATCCACCTTCAGATCAGGTATATTCGGTATTTTCTTATTCAGATATGCCGATGATATTTTCAGTAAGGCCTGCGGACAAAGGCATAGACTTTCGAAGATACCCAATTAATTTGAGCATAATAAAGTTCTCGTTGGCATCTTCCAATTAGTAGCCTAGTTATTACTTAGAACTTTTCAATTTGATAGTAGGTAAACGTGACTACTTTGATTTTAATTTATATTTATAAGACATAGGTGTATTAAGTAAATACACCTATTTTCATTAGATATAAGTGTGTTTATGTATAAGATATTTAACAAAGGATCAATAACATTTCAAGCATCTTTATTGCTTCTGGTGGTTAAAGCTCGTTGAAGTAATATGCGAAATAAAGGATTCTTAGCGATGTTAATATTAACACATATGTTGCTAATCAAACTAATTGTATTTTTTTGGAATGTGAAAATTTTGAAATGACATTTATCTGTAAACAGGACAAAACGTTATCATCTGCAATTTACGAAGGCATTAAAATTTTCTTGGACAGAAGTCAATTGTACTTTACATTGGCAGCATTTCATAATTAAGTAAACGTAAGCGTAACGATTTACAGACTCTCATATAACAGAGTTGGACGGACGTTTGATTGACGGTAATCGTTGTTCGTTCTCGTCTAAGATTCTTAATTGGAAATGTTTAGCGGCCATCATTTTAATATACTTTACTTTATTATTTATTTATTTATTTATTAAAGGGACTCCAATAAAGGTATACACAAAAGTTCTGTAATAACTATTCTAACAAATTGGCTTAAGTGTACAGGAGAACACAACATGTTTAATTAATACTGTTACAATAGTGTTATAAAAAACATACAAACTTACATAAAAAACCATAAAACCATACAAACTTGACCTTTTAACTACAGATAAGAGAAACAAAAGTAATACTTATATTAAAAAATTGAACACATACAATAAAAGAAAATAATGAAGGATATAAGAAATTAAAAAAAAACTGAAATAAAAACAACCAGATATTTCACACAGGTTAAGTTAATAAATATTAAATATTACTTTCCGTTTATTAAATACGAGTTATTAAATTTTAAATGGCGACCATCGGCTCTTACCTTAAGAGAATGTGATTCTTACTGAGAATCGCGGGATCATGGGCTGGATGGCAACAAATTAATTTCTATGGCTTTAAATTAATTTCATCATGCCATTTAACGCCAAACGAAAACATCATGATAAAACCTATATGATAGAGACTATATTCACTGGTCGTATCGCTAATATGAACTATATACCAAACCAAAATATTACCGGAATTATAAATTAGTTATTATTATAACACAAGAACTACTTAATTTTATGTTAAATCTCAAATAAATAAACTAACTGTAAATATTTTCTCACCTCGGAGTACGACTTTTCGATAGCCGAACGTTTGATAGTGTAAGTGCGGAGATCCTCTAGCAAATCGCACTCATGTTGGTTTTTAGCATGGAGCTTTGCTACCTGCTCAGTATGGAGATTCTTGAGAAATTTAGTGTAATTACTCTGAAAAGAATGTAACATTTAGTAACTTATATTATCCTGCGAAGCTTCTGCGTTCGCCCGCCCTCCGGTGACGCGGACCGCCACTTATCAGTTTTTCATAAATATCATTTTCTTAGAATTATTTACAATTTTGTTATGCTCTTCAGTGAATAACAAAATCTTGAGAATATAATAGAAAATAGTTAGGATGTGTGTGAAGATAGTTTTAGATTTGCAGAGCAACATTTAGCAACATTATTCTATGCAAACTCACATAAACGAATCATTTAAAATTCTACGAAGAAAATAAACTTATATGATAGTATTTGCTTTACTTTGAAGTTTTTAAAAGACCTCATAGAACAACACTAAGTTCAGTAGATTATATTCGAAACACGCGAAACGGGTGCGCTATTCATTAAAAAAATTAAATACACTAAGCTTTCAAACACTGATTAGCACATGCGTTTTTATTTTATCGTTAAGATCATTTGTATTAAAACATTTATCAAAATTAAACTTTTCATGTTACTTTAAAGTTAAGGAAAGAACTCAAATATTATTTAAAACTACAGAATTGTGATATCGCTATACCAGATATCGAGCCAAAGAAACAGGGTTAAAGAAAACCTTTCCGAATTAGTTCATATTATCCCATTGACATACTTTCCAAATGAATAGGGGACTAGTGGATGATGAAACCTACATTACGCCGAGACTATGAATGTTTGCCTCGGTAATAGAGTAAATTTAATATCTTCTCCCATTCTTTCCGGACTTCAGTCCTAGAAGATTCCAAAACAGATCGCTTGCTGTCTCTTCTGACTCGAGTATAGTGTCCTTTTACCATTTTGTTCCTATCAAATCGTAAGTAAGTCTGATACACTGTGACTTATTTCCCTTTACATTCCTTCCGTATCTACTCAACTTACAATTCATCATTTACCGTTAAGAAAGACATCTAGAATATGAATAATCCAATCCGCATTAGCCGAATTATGGGACGAACGTGGAGCCTTACAGCCTCAATCCTTCTCTTCGACAAAAGTGAGCCTCTACCTAACATTGTGACTATGCAAAAGTAATGAAAATATTATTTTGTTATAATCCGCGATAAAAGAAAATATATGTAGAGTGTACTAACCGTTCTCGCAACTCATATATGAAAAATTTGCAAAAACTCATGTACTACCCGCCACCAATAACACAACAATACACAAGGACTGCACATATTCACCACCACAATAGCAACAACAGTTTCGCGCCGTAACCGAAGCATCGTCAGGAGATAGACTCCAGAATAAAACTGAATAGTGATTTTATGATTTTGGCGTTTTGAATCACTACATATTATAAAACAAATTCGCATTCTTTGTCCATATTTCCCTATGTACGCATAAAACTTTAAAACTACGCAACAGATTTTGATGCGGTTTTTTTTAATAGATAGAGTGATTCCAGAGGAAGGTTTGTACGTATAATAACATTCAATACGGAGTAGAGAAATACTGTAATTTTTGAGGTTTCTGTAAATAATTACATTTTTTTCCGCTTACATTGCAAACGCAGGCTAAACCCTACGAGATTTATCAAAATAATGTACTAAGTATTTGTACACCTTGAAAAGTTCTACAGAAAAGTCCGCGATGGTATATGTCTATCTCTTATGGATAACCCACTAAGAATTTTTGTCATTTACTTTTTACGAAAAATGATGCCTTATTTTTGAAGCAATTTTTATACAATACAGCATTAATCCTTATCCAATTAAGTACCTTAAATAAATAGTTGATTTAATATAGATCAATATGGCCGTTTACAGCATGTAATTTAAGTGAACATTTTCGGAGATATTACAGATTTAAAATGCCGTGAGGACGCCGCACTTCGCCCTATAACACTTCGACTTTAGCAGCGATGTCGCTCTTTCAAGAGTTTGTTTAAAGACATTCTGTAATTAATTGTAAAAATAAAATACATAGGGAAAAATGTTAAAATAAATACGCAAATATGTACTATATGAATTTAGATATTCAAAGATAGCAGGAAATCTTCTTGGAATAGGGAGAGGGAAATTGTTTTTCTCCAAATATAACGCTTGCGGGCCACGGGCAGTAATGAATAAATCAAAACTACTGGATCGATTTTAATAATTTTTTTTCACTGAGTGACATGGGCTATATATTTTATATTCGTGCGAAGCAGGGGCAGGCCGCTAGTATAATTATAAAAAGCGCTAAGAAATTCACATGGAAAAGTTTTTCAACTCATTATATAAGCTTTGATATTAAATTTCGAGCTTATAACAATTTACTTTTTGGAGTTATTTTGAACTTATGCAAAGTTAAGTCTACAATTAATTGCGGTATTGTGTTACGAAAACATATAATGAAGCACACAAAACTTTCCTTAACAGTATTTTCGTAATTTCCACGAGCGCGTATAATAATCAATTTTCAACTATAGTCTACTTATTCTTCTATTTCCCTTAATGCCTATGAACCACCCATAATAAAACTGCAGGGCGCATCTACTTATAGGAAACTTATAATCTGACATTTAAATTATACTTACTCTTGATCGTTATTTTCTAATAGCAAATCCTACTCCTACTAATATTAAAAATGCGAAAGTCTATGAGTATGGATGTATGTTTGTTACTCTTTCACGGCGAACCAATATCGATAAAATTTGGCACAATTATTCATTATACACCGGAATAACATATCGGCTTTAAAAATACTGACAATTCTATAGGAATATGATGAAAAGCGCCATCTGTTATCAATCTATTATCCGACAACAGTTCACGCAAACGTTGCAGTAAAAGCTAGTACAATAAATAAGTGAAGCTTCAGTTGGTCAATTCATCTTCAAATATCAATTTAACTATATCAGGATAGCAAGTGACATTTTTAATTGCATTAGCACTAAACATCAAGTAGCTCATAGATTAATGTTCTGATTCTGTTGTTATTAGTATCTCAAAGCAACAATTGCAAAAAATTACCTATAAAAAATTATATTCAAATATACAGGAAAACTATTTGCAAACGAATAATATAGCTGTTCTTTTGTATGACCCGTGAAATCGATAAACAATTCTCTTCAGTAGTAGTCGCCAATGTGGCCAAAACAAAGGCTAGATTTCGAACCACAATGTTTTTTAGTTTTCCAAGAGCACGAAACTTCGTTACGTAATCTAAAGAGAGAGAATGATTTATAGAATTAGGCGTTACTTTCGAAAGATCCATAATACAAGAGTTATAATAAAATTATTTTGCTATAATCCGCGATGAAGTAAAGTAGAAAATATATATAATACTACATGTAGAGTTAACGATCTATTTTTATACCTGATACATGCAGGATTCTTAAAAACACATGAAAAAACCTCCACCACCGCCACCACAAGACACAAGCACTACGCACGTTTACTATCACAAACTCAACAATCGTTTCGCCCCGCAACCGAATTATCATTAGGAGATAGGTGTATCCCGATATTTTTTTATTTATATAAAATTAAATTATAATTCGATAAAAGTAAATTATTTATCAGTCTTATGATTTTAACGTTACTTTTAACAAAGCTTTCAATCATAGGTATTGGCAATTGTTGAAAACGATGATTTCTCCATCTGCTCTTTTACCATCTTAATATTATGAGTGTGAAAGATACAATCTAAGCGTGTGTCAGAAAAACTAATGAGATCCTTAAACAGCACTTAAAAACGTACCTACACTATAGTCGGGACTCTTCGTATTCAGAGCCTTTAATTACACCGCACTAATTGACCTATAAAACTTTTATCGTACAGGACTACGCAAAAATTTTCATATATTTTGTTTGAAACATGTGTTATTTTTGGGGAATAATTACAAGTATCATGTATCATTTCGGGCTTTCAACCTCAGTAGTTATTTTTATATCAGGTGGGGAACCTAATTTTTTCTAGCTTCCCATCTTACAAACAGATTACAGGGCAAACAATTTGGTATTTTTAATCATATTTTTTATTAAATTAACTTCTGGATTTTGTTATAATTTACTTTTAAGAAATTGCATGCATTCCTAAATTCTTAATGTTATGCGTTTTATTTATTACTAGCGGCCTGCCCTGCTTCGCACGGATATAAAATAAATATTCCATGTCAGTCAGTGTAAAAAAAAATGATTAAAATCGATGCAGTAGTTTTGATTTATTCATTACTGCCCGTGGCCCGAAAGCGTTAAATTTGGAGAAAAACAATTTCCTTTCCCTATACCAAGAAGATTTCCTGCTATCTTTGGAATATCTAAATTCATATAGCACATTTTTACTTATTTACTTTTACATTTTCCCTATGTATTTTATTTTTACAATTAATTACAGAATGTCTTTAAACAAACTCTTGAAAGAGCGACATATAGCTGCTAGATTCGAAGTGCTATAGGGCGAAGCGCGGCGTCCTCACGGCATTTTAAATCTGTAATATCTCCGAAAATGTTCACTTAAACAACATGCTGTAAACGGCCATATTGATCTATATTAATACAACTATTTATTTAAGGTACTTAATTGGATAAGGATTAATGCTGTATTGTATAAAAAATGCTTTGAACATAAGGCATTATTTTTCGTAAAAAGTAAATGACAAAAAATGCTATTGTGGGTTATCCATAAGAGATAGACATATACCATCGCGGACTTTTCTGTAGACCTTTTCAAGGTGTACAAATACTTAGTACATTATTTTGATAAATCTCGTAGGGTTTAGCCTGCGTTTGCAATGTAAGCGGAAAAAAATGTAATTATTTACAGAAACCTCAAAAATTACAGTATTTCTCTACTCCGTATTGAATGTTATTATACATACAAACCTTCCTCTGGAATCACTCTAAAAACCGTCAAAACCATCAAAATCTGTTGCGTAGTTTTAAAGTTTTATGCATACATAGGGACATATGGATAAACAAAGAATGCGACTTTGTTTTATAATATGTAGTGATTCTTAAATCATCTTAAAAAACAATGACTTACTATATTAGATATCTATGAAATTTCAGATCATTTATATGAATATTAGCAGTGTAGATTTTTTTTTTTGTGTAGATTGTCTTCTATTCAAATAGTAATAAGCAATAAAAAATTATTTTATCATGAAGTATGTTTATTTTACGAATTAAGCAGATGAACATTCTATTAAATTTATCTTTAATATTTAAATGAGTTACTCTTGTAACATATATGTGTATATATACAAATCTCGGAAACGGTTCCAACGATTTTCCTGAAAGTCAGCATGTTTCATGGGTTTTGGGGGTAAAAATTCGATCTAGCTATGTTTTATTTAAAAAAACGGTTTATCCCTTTTTTGGGCACTAACAAAACTATTAAAATAGGAACAGGTATTTGAGCTGTCAAATACAAAACTGTAATAGCCTAATGGTGAACGCGTGAACCAAAAAAGTTCAAAACCTGGGATCGATTCCCACATGTCACCCGGCGCTTTTTCGTTTTTATTGCATTTTTTTATCTTTTAAAAAATTACCGCGCAAGGCTCACCCAGGTACTGTTGAATAAATTAATCAGTGTCCTAACATGATACCTAATTAATTGATGTCCTGGGAAACGTATTGAAACTCACAAAGTGGTCTCTGTCTGAACTCAGATGAAACTTTCAATAAGTTGAATGAATGATATTCAATAGATATTCAAATCAGGGGACAAGGAATCGGATGACGTGTTATTAAAAGTTAATGTTGAACAATAATTCTAACGCCGTATCAGCACTGGTTGAACACACGGCCCCAAACACTTTATGGTAAAAAAGTGGGAAATCAGTGATTATTTATTTTAGACCTAATCATTATTTACGGATTTACTAATTCAAAGCTGTGAATAAATTTCACAGTGTCGTAACGTTCATAATTATTTTCATACTTATTTCATCTTTAATATGTAAGAGTAAATCATCTGTAATACTTATAAGTCTTTCACTTGTTTTTGAGAAAACTCAGTTTTTTAACAATACACGCGAGAAATAGCTGGTTCACGAGTATTACTCCAAAAATATTACAAATACGGATGTTCTAGATATGTTCTTTGTCAAGAAGTAATTGCAGTAATAAATAACATTTTTGATAATTTGCAATCTACAAACACATTTTAACCATTCTAAATCTGTTCCAATTTGCGTCCTTTTACACTGCCTCCTTATATAGTATCCTGTATTCAAATGGATGGACCAATTATTTAATCTTAGATCATTGATCTCGACATTGACGCTCATCCCTTTAATGTAATTCAACGCTGTAACGAACATGTTATATAATATCAAAATAATTTTCATTCCACTTAAAAGCAAAAACTTCGGCGCATTCTGAAATAATTCATTGACAAAGCGATACCATGTTGGCACAGTAGAACGTAAGCCCTACTGTTCTTAGGGGACGTGATTTGTGAACCCGTGTGCTGGTATTTCTGAAATGGGAAGAGAACATAGTCTTGTGTTACTTACCTTCCTAGGCGGTGGCTGCATGATGAGGCAGAACGCCTAAAGACGGCAGCCGACCAGGTCACTAGGCGCGAAAAGTGGATCGATGGCGACACACGCAAGCGTGACCGTGTTCTGCCGCGTCCACCCGTTGAACGCCCGAGGTGGACTTCGCGCATGCGATTTGGACCCTTTTATTCCGTTGAACCATAGACTGATTGATACTCACACAGACAATATAACATTGTATAACATATTATACAACATGAATTTGTCAATATGGCGCTAATGTCTGATATTAAGTATTTCTCTATAATACCCAAAAACATAACCAAAAAAAAATTGTATTTTTAACGTTTTTTTTCAAAGAACAATATTTATATAATAACAACCGAAAAATATTGATAAGTCTTCATGTTTAATAAATGATCATTTAGTTTTCTTTATTCTAAGTCCTTAGGAGAAGAAAAAAATTTTTTTTTCTTTTACTACTCATAAAATTAACGTCTTTTGAAGGAATTTCCCTAAAGAAATCACTACAAACATTTTTTGATCGTATTATAAAAAAACTCGATAAACTCGTTTTGTAAATAGAATGACACACAAATTTTGAAGTCATTCAATAATGCATTCAATCCACTTCTGAAATAACTAGTACTCCGATTCCAATGTATAGAGTTCTTTTAATAGTTGAGTTTCTACTAAGCGTAGCGAACCACAGCGTAAATGCAGACAATACATCGAACGGCTAAACTGTATTAATAACATTATGCGGTAACCCATATAGCTATTAGTTAGTATCATCGCAGCTTAACCAAAAACTCATTGATATAAAATTGCAAATTGGCCACATTACCGTCCCATCTCCACATAATATTGATTATTGCAGCTCAAACTACATATGTGGATGTTCTTCACTACAGTTGAGTTCAAAAGTTATGTACAACAGGGATATAGGTACTTAGGTTAGATCAAGGAAATTTATTTTATTTTATGTTTTACACATTTTTTAACATTGGTATTCTCTCTTCTTTCTATCTGGCTATGGATATACGACAAAAACTATTTTGTATAATATATAAAAAAAAACCTGGTCAAATCATGTAACATGTTTATAATACGTTGTGCTTATAGTAGGACAAGGGCAGAAGAATAATGATGAACGATTATATAAAAAAGTACATAACTTTTTATACGCTCTCTCTTTTTATATCATGTACCTTGTCGCAGACAAATAAAGAATTATTATCATTATCTATTTAGGGTATAAAATTAACTTGACTTGAGTACGTAACTAGATCTTGACTAATAAATCTCAGGTCAAATGATTAGTTATAAAATACAAATCTAATAGGCACAATTTGCCTACATTTCATCGTCTTCTGGATAATGTTTTCATCGAGTCGCGGTGGTCTACTTTCTAAGTCTTTTTTTTTAAATAAGGAGAAAAACTCGTTATAGGTTCCGCCGTCCGACGGGAACAGCGGCGGGAACGTCGGACTCGTAAAATAACCTGAGTGATCTACCACGCCGTTGGTGACAGCGACAGGGAGCCGATGATCACATTGCCCCCCTCCCCGCCAACAGCAACTCTGAACCCCAGAATGCGCCAACACTAGGTCGAGGCTTCTCTTAAAATGGCTCTCCATCTGCTTATCTATGCATCGGATGCGCCAGATGCGGGCGGCTTATTTGTGTTTGTATTTAGTTAATTTGCTTTTGTATTGGAGTAGTTGATGCGAAGTCAGGACAACGCTTATTTAATCTTCCTAAAGTTTAATTGTGCTTCCACCCAATGCTTATAACAGATCTTGAACGACACACTCAAATGGCAACTTCAGAAAAGCTTTAAGATTGCACAAGAAATACAAAACTTCGAAAAAATTAATTGAATCTCTTAGGGAATGTGATTCCCAAAATCATTCAAGAATGTTTTATTGGAGAGTGACAGAAGCTACTGTAAAGTATCTATAACTAAATTGTAATTCTCATTTCATCCCATTTAACTATATGCAGACGCCAATATCGGCTACATCCATGTCATTGTCCATGTCATTGTCGTACTTTTCTATAAAACGAAATGAATGAGTTATAGCAAAAAAAATAGTATTAGAATAAGATAGATTAAAATAAGCTTTGGTTGCAAACTTCTTAGCTATGTAGGTTAGACCTTAATTATAGTAACTTTATAATAGCGATAAAAGTCGAACAAAATCAAATTAAGACAAAATAAATTTAAAAACCTAATTTAAAAGGATAAAAAATGTGTGCATATGTAAAGTGCTTTATCAGTTTCACCCAATTGCCACACTGATTTTTGTGTACGACCATCTACCCGACAAAGTTCCGACTATTTATACAGTGAAATACATACCAAAACACAAAACTTTTTTTTTTCAGTTCCAACCGCTCTTTGGCACACCGATCTTCTAAATTCCATTAGACAACAATTCAATTGCTCTTGCACAGATAATAAAATCCGTAAACATCCATTGATGGAACAGAAAATAACCCCAAACTTCTAAAACTATGTCTATAACCATTCTTACACTTCAAAAATCCTATACAGTACTGTATACGATGAAAGCGATAATTTCTAATCAATACGTTTGATATTATCATTATTGCGATAAGACTACTTACCAACAAGAGGTTAGATATGTATTATAATTTAGTTGCCATATTTTTGCCATTTTACGTTACACATTTTAAACTATAGTGCCTGGGTGATCTGGTACCTGGGTAATTATTTTTGAGATATGGTGATATCTGGAGCTTGATCTGCGCAATCTCCACTGAGCTATTACATTTTTACAAATAGGAGCGATAATAGTTCTTTTATTCAATGCCCATTTAGGCAATTTTTCAATGCCTGAGCATATGTGCTCAGGCCTAGCCAATTCCCCCCCAATATATATATATATATATATATATATATATATATATATATGTATATATATATATTACGGATGAGGCGCGTCGCGATTATTTTTAAAAAGTGTGACGTCAGTATCGCTGACGTCACGAGCAGGGTTATGCCCCATAATTGGTGATCAATATAAACAGCGAAGATAATTTTGACAAACTTTTATTTCCAATAGTTCCGTACGCTACGGCGGTCCGAGACAGAATACTCTCACGAGCTGGCACGCGCTCGGCTTTTATAGAAAAACTGGGTGTGTCATTCGATTGAACAAACTACCCACCTTTTCAACTAAAACTATTCTTTACATACAAAGAAATGTTCTTAATTTTAAAATGAAATGTTTAAATTTATTACAATGTAACTTGTAAATATTAATTCTGAAGTCTGAACACGTGGTAAAAATATTAACCACGTGTTTTTATTTTAGTAATGAAGGTATTTATCGACAAATTAAACATCATAGTAACAATCTAAATCAAATGGCGTGATGTTGATGTTCAAAGTACGGCTACCCGCCGACACGGCTATTCTGACAGGCGGCGCGTGCTCTGCGCCTGCCTGCATTGTGATGTGTGATGTCTGAAACAGGTAACAATTTCTTCTAAGATTGGTATCTGTAAGCAACTCATGTTGCTTATTTTAAAAGGATTATTGTTGTATGGACAGTACACAAAGACATCTCCAATGTACTGACTTATTTATTTAAGAATCTGTGGTGTATACGTGTCCAAATCATGGGCTCCACAAGGCGTCCCTACGGTATCTCATGGTTCACTTGTGGATGCATCAAGGATCCGAGGTTAGCTCAAGGGTAACTCATGATTTGGCTCAGAGGTAACACTCTCCAGATATTTTATTCTCACAGGTAATTATCAAAGAGATGTATTTGTGAACTTTGGGAAAATAATAAAGAAATAAATAAAGAGGTTATTATTGTATGGACAGTACACAAAGACATCTCCAATGTACTGACTTATTTATTTAAGAATCTGTGGTGTATACGTGTCCAAATCATGGGCTCCACAAGGCGTCCCTACGGTATCTCATGGTTCACTTGTGGATGCATCAAGGATCCGAGGTTAGCTCAAGGGTAACTCATGATTTGGCTCAGAGGTAACACTCTCCAGATATTTTATTCTCACAGGTAATTATCAAAGAGATGTATTTGTGAACTTTGGGAAAATAATAAAGAAATAAATAAAGAGGTTATTATTGTATGGACAGTACACAAAGACATCTCCAATGTACTGACCTATTTATTTAAGAATCTGTGGTGTATACGTGTCCAAATCATGGGCTCCACAAGGCGTCCCTACGGTATCTCATGGTTCACTTGTGGATGCATCAAGGATCCGAGGTTAGCTCAAGGGTAACTCATGATTTGGCTCAGAGGTAACACTCTCCAGATATTTTATTCTCACAGGTAATTATCAAAGAGATGTATTTGTGAACTTTGGGAAATTAATAAAGAAATAAATTAATGTTAACTTGCCGGATTTTGTTGGTACGTCCGGCAGCACGGGTGATGATGAAGCGTCCACCATCATAGCGCTGCTCTGGGCTATACCAGGTGTCGTAGGTGGCACCAAAGCTGTAGAGGTCTTGGTCAGGATCGGAGCTTGTCCCGATCCCACTTCTGATTACGGATGAGGCGCGTCGCGATTATTTTTAAAAAGTGTGACGTCAGTATCGCTGACGTCACGAGCAGGGTTATGCCCCATAATTGGTGATCAATATAAACAGCGAAGATAATTTTGACAAACTTTTATTTCCAATAGTTCCGTACGCTACGGCGGTCCGAGACAGAATACTCTCACGAGCTGGCGCGCGCTCGGCTTTTATAGAAAAACTGGGTGTGTCATTCGATTGAACAAACTACCCACCTTTTCAACTAAAACTATTCTTTACATACAAAGAAATGTTCTTAATTTTAAAATGAAATGTTTAAATTTATTACAATGTAACTTGTAAATATTAATTCTGAAGTCTGAACACGTGGTAAAAATATTAACCACGTGTTTTTATTTTAGTAATGAAGGTATTTATCGACAAATTAAACATCATAGTAACAATCTAAATCAAATGGCGTGATGTTGATGTTCAAAGTACGGCTACCCGCCGACATATATATATATATATATATATATACATACACAAGATTAACTCATTTCAATCAATATTAAAGATATTACTAGTAAATCCCGTGACATCGTTCTTGCCAACTTATGTGTTTAAATACTCCTAAGAATTTTTCTATGATATTATGCCTCGACGGATAAGCCTTAATCGTTATAATATTAATATGTATGGTATATTAGTATGTCTTTATTTGTAACAGGTGTTACTACAGTGCGCTGCCTGTTAAACATCAATACTGAGAATATAAGAAGATGCCGCGTGCCCGAAGTGTGGAGAGGAAGAAACAAGTCTTCACTTTTTGGCTGAGTGCCATATGTACTCGCTGGTAAGATGGGAGATACTAGGTAAGGATGAAATTGAAGTTGAGGACCTGACAAATATCCCCTTCAAGGATATTATCAGGTTCGTAAAAGCTACGGGAGATTAGCGCAGGTGACACTGTCGGGACAGCAGTGAAACGCTTGTCCCAATATGGGGAATTGGGTGGAATAGTCCAAAAAAGGAGCTGACCACCCGCCCTGCACCGACAGGCGTGCCCGAAATTAGATAGGTAGATAGAAGCACTTTACTTAACACTCTAGAGCAGTGTTTCCCGACCTTTTTTGGTCCATGCCCCACGTTGAAAATTATTTTGCCCCCCTAAGTAACATACATAACTTTTAATATTAAAAGTTGAATTGACCACTTAAAGAACATAAATAATATGTCTTAGGAAGAAAAAATGCTTTCTTTTGTTAAATTTGGCACCGAAATCTAGCATTGCACTTAAATGGCCCAGAGCGAAAGGCTTAAACTCGTGTCGTGTGTGTGGTCGTTGGGAAACACTGCTCTGTAGTGAAGACTTTATTATAACAGTGAAAAACTGTGAAAAGTGTGAGAAGTGAAAAACACCAGTAATACATTCGTTATTTTTTTATACTTTATTTTATTGAATTTTCAATTCATGGTTTAAAGACTTAATTATAATCTATTTCAAAAGTAATAAGAATATTATTTTTCTATAATCCGCGGTAAATTTATTCATCGCTTATAATATACTTTTGTATTATGGACCTCCGCAAAGTAACGCCTAATTCTATAAATTATATAATCTATTTATTGTCGCGTACATACTACGGTACTACCCACGGTAATAAATTTTATTTGCTGATTTTTCGGCCATATTCACGGTTCTTCTTGCTTGATATTAGGGGTAGTATCTACCCTGCATCTCGTTTCTTTTTAGCTGTGTGTCGCGAGTTGTTTAGCAACACACATAGTAACGTATTTCGCGTGTCAACTCCGCGTGTATCAACGTGTGTCAACTCTGCTTACAAATCACGACTACATCAACTGGCTCGTTGGCTCAGTGGGCAGTAACTCTGCCTTCAGCTCTGCGGGTCACGGGTTCGATCCCCGCCGAAGGCTAACATTGTCTATAAATAATTTGTTGGTTTTTCGAGTCTGGGTGTATATTCGTATTTAAGTTTGAATTTAAAATTTTATATGTGACGATTATGATGGACGACCGTGTGTAAGTGTCCAAAAAAAAAGAAAAAAAATGGCGCCACCACTCTCCTCTCCACACCGCACTGCACCTCATTGTCATTACACATCGTCACAGTATCTTCACATGCTACAATTTCAGCTCTCCTTTTTTCCTTCCGTTACATATTATAATTATAGAACAAGATTTATTTTAATACAACACACCGACAGTGCCTCAGGTAAATATTGTGTAAAATCCATATCCTTTTAGTTTTCGCTTCCTACATAAATAAAGATAACCACACGAAAAATATTGTGGCTATCGCATTCTACGAGTATTTTGGATCAAATCAAATCAAAATTATCTTTATTCAAATAAGCTCTTTCAAGCACTTTTGAGTCGTCAATCCTTGACAATATGATCAATGAAGCTACAACTGGTTCGGAATGTTGCTCTTACCGAGAAGAACCAGAAAGAAACTCGGCAGTCAATCTTTTAACATTTTCAATTTTACATTATTAAACCGCAGTCCTTTATGAATCTGAAAGGATTTTCAAATCCAGGCTTTTTTATCATCCAAATAATCTTCAATTTTGTAATATGCTTTACGTATAAGTACATCTCTTATACTTAAATTAAACCTTTCTGTAGACTGGTCTAGTATGGATTAGGGGAATTTTATTGTAGAAGCGAATACCGAGACCACCGAATGAGTTGCTCTCTCTCTCTCTGCTGATTCGCGACACAGGTATCACAAGCTTTTTGTGACCTTTCGTAAGTCTATGATATACATCGAATTTCGTCTTATACCTACATATGGATATTTTTCCGTACGAATAGAGTGTATATACATATATATACATATATATATATATATATATATATATATATATATATATATATATATTAGCTCTGTGACAACCTTCTCAAAAATGTATGTGGTGCAAGTAAATAAAAGGTCAGTTGACGTAACTGTGCTTATTATACCTGTTATTAAAACTGTTACAAAATTATTAGAAATAGTAATAGTAGATTTCGCTGTCAATTCCAAAGTTGTAACAGTGGGCAATGGTCGGACTTAAGAAGTCAAATTACCCGGGATCAAGCCCCAGTTATCACCAACCTTTTTGACTTTTTTTCAATATATGATTTCAAAAAAATTATCGAGCATGGCTCGGTCATCCAGGTACTTTATAATGGTGTTACGACATGTTTCAAATACAACCTCTTTCAAATAGTTACTCGTAGGTCAATAATATAAAAAACGTCGCCGTCGATGTGGCATTTATGCTTTGCTAGGCTCTACCCTTGTACTTGTTATATTTCAGAAGTGGGATGTATAATTTATGCACCTACGTCTGCGTGTGAATGATATTCGGTTTATTAACTCTGTGAGATCAACGTGACGATGTTCTTTGTGAGGCCTTTGACGGCCTGTTAATTTTGTTCGATGGAACTGTCAGATAGAATGACGATTGTTATCTGGATTATTACCAATTGTAACGATTGTTTTTAGACTATGGTCATCTGTAACGACTGTCAGGCCACAGCTAGTTTCTGCCTAGAAGTGGTGATTGTTCTTTGAGCATTAACTTTTGCGAGTCTGTTGACGAGTGTATCTGCTAAGTTGGTTGCCATTAATTGCGCTGTGCTATGCCATGACAGTGATTAAGTGTGAGATGAAGTGAGTTTGAGATGTGAAATGCTAGAAGAGGTTATTGATTCTGTTATGACATAACATGTGCGGTTTTGTTCTACAGGGTTAAAAGAGCAAGTACTGAGTTTCTGACAGATTCTTCTCAGTACAGTTAGCATTCCAAATCGGTGGTAGAATCGTTCCCAGGGGGTAGGTTATTAAATTTGCAAGTCGCTATTGTTGTCAGGATAGTAGACTCATACAGTACATCATATTTCAAATACAACCTTCAAATAGGTCAATAATATTTGAAAAAAACATTGTCGCCGTCAATGTGACCTTTCTCCATTGCTAGGCTCTTTCCGGGCTTACGAATGCATAAAATGACCTTTTATTCACTTGTACCTTATACGATTTTCAGTAAGGTGTCACAAAGTCAGTCACTTGCAGAGACTCGAATGACTATTAGATACTGATATCTAGATTGTGAGCTAAGCTAACGTAATAATAAAATTATATTGCTATAATCCGCGATGAAATTCATGAGAAATGAAATTTTTCACGGATTATAGCAAAATAATTTTATTATTACTTTTACATTGTGGACCTCCGCAAAGCCGCGTGCCATGGCGGGATTTTCCGTGCGTTATAAGAGTTTTTTTTTTATATATATATAAATAATCCTATTTGAGTAGGGCTTCAGTAGTTGTTCATTGGCAGACAGAGAGAAAGAACGAAAACAAAAAATTGATCTAAAAAATTTATTTAATGAATGAGGCGACTATGTGCACATTGAAAACACTTGTTATTTTACATGACCACTTGTACACTATTTACAACACCCGCGTTACATTGCCGTACCTCAGCTCTCGTTTGCCACTTAGCATCATCCGCTTAACATACACACTGTACATAAGTAGTTTGTACAACTTATTAATAAAAATTAAATTCTAACATACTAGGTTTTTAAAACATTGGAAATATTCTTGATCATAATACTTAAACGGATAGTGGTATAAGATGTTAATCTCTTAAAAGTTATCACTTATGGACTAAGACATAAATAATTATATATGTAATATATTTCTCTTAATCTAATGACTGGTACGAGTCCTCAGCCATGACTTTTATAGCTTAAACTTGTATAACTTTTTGCGGCTGTGGCACATAAAGTTATGTCTAAATTTCCCATAATATGAAGCGCAAATTTTAAACACGTACTCAGGTCTCAAATAAATATATAGTTAACCAACTGAGAGCTACCTGAATAATCAATATAAGCCTGTGTGTGTAGACACTAAATTAGAATAAAAAAATCAAGTTAGCTTCGTGTCCGATAGAACAATGAAAAGAGATCTGGGTCGCCCCTAACGGCCCTACCGGATAATGTACTATACCTGTTTACGTACATTTAACAACATTCATCTTTAGTAACGTGACTTACATAAGAGTAAGTTACAATTTCGTAAACACTTACAATAATCAACACTCAGTAAATTAAAATACTCAATATAAATCATGCGCTCAAAGCACGAAATCTAAATAACACGACTATAATATAGTACCAAAAAGTATTATAATCTTATCAAATTATTCATTAATTATGTATGTCAATAATATTAATATATTTTACTAATTTAAGAAGTTTATAGATTAAAAAATATTTACAATAAAATAATAATTGTTGATTGTTTTTTTTTTATTTCCAGTAATTGGAATAATTTAAAAAGCCTTCTAAGTAATCTTATTTATTAATGTATAAGATAAAAAAAAACAAATCACAGTACCAAGGTAATGATCGACAAGTGTTAAAATGTGATGATAAAAAAGCTCTTGCTTGTAGCTTGTGCGTTACACGAGACAGTTTAAATTGTCAACATAAACAGCATCAAGTCAAAAATTATATCTAAAACGATTCATAAATTGAAATTCTCGGATACACACACGTCGGAAGACACTAAGTGTGATTTTGTTGATCTCGAGTTTCTTTTTTTTAATTGTCAAACTTATTTATAACTCAATTAGAAACAAATGACTGATTGTGTTAGGAAAATAAATTGATTACATTTAATTTCTGATAATTCAGTGTTTTTTGGTTTATAATTTATCGTTACCTAATGGATTTTTAAAACCCTGATCATAAAATCTCCATAAATTAGCCTGGTTATATATATCTGGAAAGCCAAAAAAATAATTACTTACTTAAAATATTGCGCGTTGAGCGCTCTTAAAGCTGTCTTTGCATGTAACGTAAAAAAACATCTATTCATCATTCATATATTCTTAAAAGATAAAATACTTTTTCATTCACTATGACAAGTTTCTTGTAATTGTATTATATTATAATATTATAATTACGATTTCCAAACTAATAAAAATTGTAAAGGTATATTCTACAATAATAAGTTTAACTTAATTACGTCATAAAATAATTGATGCAACTGAAATGGTGTGCAACAAGATTCTGAGCAAACCTAATCTAAGATATTTTTCCAAATTGTGACTGAATACTAAATCTATTAATATTAATATATTGAATATATCATTATTTTTAAATAGTAGCATAATAAAATTTTCTTTATCGGCTCTAAACATTTATTTATATTTTATTTAGGGCAAAAGCAGACAGCGCTGCCTCGACACATCCACAGTCGATGAAAATTAAGAGATTCGTTCCGATAACGGGTCGCCATTCAATGAGTAGTTGGCTCTTGAATGTAATGATGAGGCCAATGTACGTATCGCCTACAACTAAATAATGATATTACTATCTCAATCGGGTTTACAAAAAACGACTTCATGACGACTACGTTACGATTAAGCTCTAATCTGGGGTTTCATCACAATAATTTATTATTAAACGATGAAAGTATGACACCTGAGAGAATTAACTACATTTAACAGCTAGAAATTGATGGAATAACATATGTAACACTAAAGACAATTATTAAATATAATAATTATCAATAAATTTTATATATTTTATTTATTCGTTAAATTGTTACGTCTAGATATTTAACTGCTTATAACTATTTACAAAAGAAGTCTGCTCAGACCCTGTTTACTGAATTTAATTGAAAATTTATATAATGAACCAAAATATTATTACAAAGAAAGAAAAACCTGGAAAAAGGTCTATAATAGTTATACGAACTGTTAAAATAAAAAAATAGTAATAAAATTTAAAAGTCGTATTTGATGATACAGTGGTATCAAAGAACAGTCAAAGGATGTTGGATACATAAAAGTAGTTTAGAATAACAGGTAAAAATCTATTTAGAACTGCACACAGAAGTAACTACAACATTCATTTATACTGACCAATTCTACGTATAACAATATATTATTGACGAAAATCTCGAATTAAAACGCCTCCATACGCTTACTATATTAATAATATTTAGCTTCAATGTAACAGAGTTTAACTCTTAGTGAACATGAATAACGATCCCACATATTAATACAAGCTACATTCGATGGAAAACATCTAATGGATCCACAAATGAAATAAATACTCTACTATTTAATAGCAGTAAGAAGCAAAATATACAATTGTCATTACTAAGCCACAGTTGTGTTCGGATATATGGCAACATTTAACACTCACATCGAATTAAACTTATTTCTTAATAAACGTGGGCACGTGCCCATCGCGTAGCGCGGCGTCGCTATCGCTGTACCTTGAAAGTTACTTCTTCATTGTTCTAGTAAGTTCATTTCGATTAATTATTTCAAATTGTATGATTTCAATACTGAACGACAGGACCTCCCTGTAACCTAACAGGTGTCAACAAGCAACATGAGCTTGTAAAATATTGTCAAATTACAAATTGCACAACATATTGGGTTTGATATTAGTGATTCATGTCTCGACCTTTTTTCAAGTATTTTCAGCAACTTTGCATTACATAAATGGAATCAGAGCCAAAGGCATGATGAGATTCGTGTTTTAAGACAATAAGCAATCGTAGTGGACCAACGACAACGTCAGAATTATGCCAATACACACAGTTTCCGAACAGCAAGGCTAATCAAGTACTCTACTACCCGATCCCGGCATCTACCGACAGAAACATTTAGGTTTTTTCAATAATAAAAAATATTCATAATCATCAATATAATATTATAATATAACGTCTGAACGTAACTAACTTGTTGTCGAAACTTCAATATAATTCAGACATTATTCGACCATGATTTCCTATTAATGTATCCAACGTTAACAATTAAATAACTATCTATCCACTATCATCTTAGCATATCAATTCACGTAATTAAATTATTAAATACAATAAATAAGCGATTTCAATTATATACATTCTTAATATCTTGCGTAATATATACAGCACTCTTCAAAATAAAATAATGCAATTAAAGCCTAAACTCTGTCGACTCTAATTTTAAAGAGATAATCGTTAAAACATGATGTACACCAGAAATAAACAAAAAAGAACATCCAAAAATTATATTTATAAGTTTTACTACAGTTACCTGAAACTCAAAGCATCTATATTTTTCTTTTTATCTTGTCGTTGGTTATTTTAAATATCTGTATGACACGAATTTCATTATTTAACCTTATATGTAACACAAGATTACTTTAAAGTCCATGTAGAGTCATCATAAATGTAAATCTACGCTATGGTGTACTGAAATACATGTACAGGACACAATAAAGATAAATGTGACCATAGCATAGACTAACAAAAATACTGCCGTAGAATATTAACCAATAGGCAAAGTTGAAAACACTTTTACTTTAATGAGCAAGTAATATGGCCGATATCCGTATGGCTTCATAGCAAATTGTAAGGCCTAGTGTTTCCAGACTTTCCATACGTCTGAATTGTCACAAAGGTGTTATATCCAGTCGCACCTTATAACCGAATATTTACAATGCGATAAAATAATTTTCACGACATAAATTACGCTTAACGAACATGCACTTAAAACTAACACACCCCATCTAGGCCATTAAACCTTGACTATCCTGATGAGTATTGCCAAATATTGCACATAGTAGGTGTATAGAAAACATCGCATTATAAAATCGACATGCCTGTCAGTCCAATTTACATTATTCTACAATTTGAAATTACTCCTATAAAATTGTTAAATTATTTCAATAATTATTAAAAATGATATGCAAATACAAAATGTAAAGTCATATACTTAAAAAATAATTTTATAGAATTATTACTCAATCACATTATTTAAAATACAATAAATGCAAATATAGTACAATATACATGGTATACCCCAAAAATATAATAGGTATTTATAGTGAGATAAAAATTATTTAAATGTAGCAACAAAATATTTTCAACCTTGTACTACATATATTTGATTGCCTGATGGTATTGGAAAATGCTCTCTGTTGAGAGCATTTTCCAATACCATTAATAATTATAAAAATAATTAATTTAAGAAATTAATGGTTTATTTTCTTTTATCCTTTAAGTGTATCCAAGGGTTCAAAGCAATTTGTTCAAAACTATTTTATTAAAATCATTTGTAGAAAAGTATGTATATTAACTATATATGATTTTGTTTATTGAAAATTTATACAATCTGGCAGGGCATTAAAACCATCAGAAAAATGTTTAAAATCAAAAATAAAATATACATTTTTATGGTAAAAACTATAAACAACAATGAATATAAGGTCTGAATATTTTATATGCAATTTACTTTAATAGATGTTTAAGGTACAATAGTTACTTAGTATAGACTTAGATTGTGATTCAAAATTAAAAATATTTTTTGAGCTTGCAAATAAAATATTTAAAAAATAACAATCCTGCTTACTGTGTTGTAGAAATGTAAAAATAAATTGCTGGCCATTATGAATTTTCCATCAGCAGAGCGGTTGAAATGTCTTTAAAAAATTTAAATAATTAACATTAAACTTATTCATAGATTAAAGTTATCTTTCAAATGTGAAACATTATTATTTTTATCAAATATATTTTGTAAATTTCAAAACTCAAAGGTAGAGTACCTTTGAGTTGATTCAATTGACCTTCATTTTATACACAATTTGGTATATGTATATAATAAAAGTATCTGTATACTGTTGCATGACAGATGCCACAGGAACAAGAAATTGCAGAAGCAGCAAAACTAAAGTGTAACTGGGTTGGTCTAGTTAAAAATATGACCTATAATAATAAAATCACATAGCTTCTTCAAATTTGAATACTTTTTTAGTACCAAAATAGTAAAGGGCACTATAATGCCATGCCAGTCTTTTATATATTTTGCTATAGAGCAAGGTTCAAGAAATCAAATTATCTAACATATATATGCAATGACAATATACTTAATGAGATTCCATAAAATGAGGCACAAAGTAACTTAGTAACATAACAAAAATATATGTTTTGTTTTATACATAGGATTTACTTGTGCATCACAAAATGCACAAAAAGGTTTTATACATCTTAGAATAACTTTAAGTTAAACATTGAGCTTTCCATTTATACAAATAAATAATGTTACAGACTACCCTCCAGAATCAAAAGAAGTTATTGATTAGAATATTTACATCTACACCTTATAATTACTATACAATAATGTTCAATTTTCACTTAGACACATTTTTAAATCGGCGCTTTTTACGCGGTTTGTATCACCTCACTTCACAATGTTTATTTATGGTGAACGATACCGATGCAGACGTAGATGCCGACGGGCCGGCCGACGTCGACGCCAGTGCATTTTCAGACCCGGCCTCCATAACGTAACCTGAACCTTGAGGGCTACGTTTTAACCGAATAGGTGTCACTTTGTCTGTCCGTATTCTACGCAAAGTGGAAGCGCTTTCAGAATTCAATGGTGTATCAAATGCCAATGGATCCTGCTTGTTCGGATCGTACTCAAAGGGATCTACCGTGTGAGGCTCAGGCACTGCTGCTAAGGCGCCAGCTATAGCACCGCCTTCCGAATTCACTGACTTTGTTTTTCCTTCTTTCGGACACTTTATTTTAATTTTTTTTATTATCAACTTTGTAGCACTTTCACTTTCCCTATTTATTACTTTTAGCTTTTCTTTTTCGGTTTTCTTTTCTTTTTTCTTCTTCTTCTGTTTTTCAGTTTTGATTGGTTTGTTTGGTTTATGTATGATCTGTATATCATCAGCCTTTTCGTCCTCTTCGAAATCTGCCATCACTTTACGCCGAAACTTCATACTTTCTCGCTTTAAATCTTCCAAGTTCGGTTTAGGTATGCTTTGCAATCGCTTTTTGGGTGGCCGAAATTGGAACACAGATGGTTCTTCATTTACCTGAGGAACATTGTTTGAACCGAATTTAATTTTTAGTTTTGGAGCGACAGGTGATGTAGCACTAGATCGATTAGGTTTGGTAGAAACGCGACCACGCCGTTTATGAATTTGGCTTGAACTGTTCGTGAAGCTGGACAACTTGACGTTATCAGATGGGTCAATGTCATCATTCATGCTTACTTCTAAATGCCTCAATTCTCGAGAAAGTCCACTTGTGGTTTTTCGCTTTTTCTTTTCGACTGGTGTATCAATGATTTTGTAATCCTCTCTAGTTGGTATACTTGTCATAGAAGCCACAGCTTTTGGTATTGTAATAACAGCGCGGGGTAATGGCTGAGGTACAGCCGGTGGTGGTGCGATCCCCACAGTTGATAAATTTGTTGGATCGTCCATGTTCATATCCTGTGTCCAATACTGACGTAATAGTTCTTTTTTACGCATACGCCGGAGATTTGTCGAGCCGGTCATCATGGAACTGGTAGATATGTTAGATGTATTAAAAACGCTTGTAGTTGATTCATGTTGTGGTGGTGGCGGTTGGGGTGCTACTGGTTGTACTGAACTTGTAGAATAATTAGCATCTAAAAATGGTCCCTTTATCTTTACCTTTAACTGATTTCTTGAATCACTTAATGATACCTTCGGTAAAAGCGGAGCAACTGTGTCTTTTACAGGTTCGTTGATTTCCTGTGCTGTTGTAGCTGCAGTTGTTACAGATCCCGGAATGCCAATTTTAGGTTTACTAGCCATAAGTGCAGAATGTAAATTTTTCTCCATTTCTTCATCAAAATCAACCATCGGTTGATCAGCTGTTCCACTAGCAAACGCCAACAAGTGACTATGGTATGCAGCACCTGGCATCAATACAGGATTTTCAAGTGGATTATAAGTACGCATATCTACAGGCCCTGGTAATACTGGTTGTACCTGTGAAAAACCAGGGCCTCTTTCTGAATTACTTTTATTAGGAGGTGACTGTGGCTCCTCTATTGGTTCAGGTGTCAATGACTTAATATCTTTAGATTCAGAAGCTGACCTCTTATCGACTGGTTGCGGGCTTACAGCACGAGGAGACTGTGAAGACTCCTTATAAGAATGTTCAGATTTTCTATCTTCTTTAATATCTAAAGATTTTCGTCTCTCTCTTAGTGCTTTTATATCAACCCCATCATTTGCTATTTCTTCATCGAAGTCATATACTGTTCCGACTAATTTGCTTTGAATTGAATTGCCAATAAAGTCAACAGATTGATAAGTTTGCCCGCGACTCTTCGATCTGCCTCTTCCTCTTTGAGTTCTATTGTTTCTATTGTTTGAACGTTTTGATCCCTTAGAACCATCACTTTGTTTAGGTGAAATACCAGGGCTTTTGCCTGGCGACCTACATGAAAATTTAGTAGCAGACTTTATTGTTGCCTTTGGTGATTTGGTATCTTGTACTGACAAACTCATAAGAGTTTCATTGCTGTCATTTGACATTTTAGTAGGAGCTCTGGTATTGCTTGATTCGTTATATGAATCTACACTAATACTGGGACTTGAGGTGATGTGTATTGATAACTTATCGCTCCCAGTTACGTCAATATCATCTCTTGGTGAATCAAGTTGTTTAGGAGTGGGTGAATCTATCATTGCAGTTGTCAATGCAATATTTTGTGACGAAGTTGTAAATGCTGCACATAATGGAAATGCGGGTTTTGTTAAGGGTGGTATTAAAGGACTGGCAGCATAAGCTAAACCAGAACCGTAAATACCAGAGGCTGGTGATGGTAGAGTTAATTGTGATGAAGCACAAGGACCTGGACCAAATATTGGCAATGTTGCCATAGAACTTAAAAACGGTGAAGCGTCTGGAGGGTAGGTCGTGTACTGGTTCAATGGCATAGTAGGTTCCACTCGACATGAGTAAGCTGGTAAGGGATATGCGTCGATTTCTGGTATTAAAGTACGTTGAAGTGATTCACAATCAAGATGCGATTTTACATCTGTTTTAAGGGAGGAAACCGAACTTTCAGAATTAGTACTGGAGGCTGAAGATCTTCTTGTTGTTATCTTGCTTTCTCGACGGCCAATATATGGGGAAGATATTGTAGCACAATCTGAATGTATCATAGAATTGTTATTGTCATAAGTCTGGTTATCTTGAGTTAGCTCGTGATCATTGCTATGTACTGAACGATCTACTACTGACAAGGACTGTGAATCGTCACTTTGTTTTGATAAAGATATTGAATCACCTATTTCTGATACAGAATGGATAGACTGTACTGTTGCAGGTTCTTTCACATCTTCAGCTAGGTCGTACTTTAATTCACCAGCAGGCTCTAACTGAGATTCATTTTGAGACAAATCTACCCACTTATCATCGTTTATGGGTACAGATTCAATTTTTGTATCTACAGTTTCCTCTGAAGGAGAGTTAAGAGATTCAGAGGGTTCAGATAGATGATTTGTTGTTTGAATATCTGTAGGAGAACTCTTATCATGTAAATCTGGCGAAATTTTCTTTCCTAGCATTTCAAAGTCACCCTTTTCTTCATTTGTGGTTGTAGTGGCTTCTTCATCTCCTTGTACCTTATCATTGATAGATACATCATCTTGTACAATATTTTCAATAGGTGCTTTTTTAGTGTTCAGCTGCATTCTTAACCTATCAACTAAATTCAATGTTTCTTGTACACCCTGTTCTTTAGAATCTTCTTTGAAAAAGAATTCTGGGTATGAGGTAAATGGTTTCATTATTTCCTCGTGGTTAAAACCGTCATCAACAGCTAAGATATGATCCAATTCGAACAACTCCGTATCTTTATTTGGAGAAAATACAGATCGATTTGGAAAAGGATTGACAGTTGAAGGTATTTTAGCACTTTTTGAAATTTCAACACCCTGGACATGACTTGCATCTTGTGTAATATATTTCTTTTCTATATCGAGAATCGAACGTTTTCTAATATTTCGTGTAATAGGGTTTTCTACATCCATGGGATCAATTGTTCTCGCATCCATTGGAGTTTTTGGAGATTTTATCATTGTATTTTCATTTAAATTTGCTTGTATTTTAGCAATCATCTTTATGCTACTCTTGTCTGCACAGTCAGAATCTAATGATTTATCTTCTGTCATATATTTTTCATGGTCACCAGGTTTTTCCACAGGTGGTGGATGAACATTAGGGCTAGTCGCTTTAGGTAACCAGTTTTTATCATTATCACGAAATTCCTCCATAGAAGGATCCGTCAGGGTTACAGTAGTTGCTTTTTTCTCAGGCGATAAACATGCTAGGTCAGTCACTTGAGATTTACAACTACTTCCATTTTTCTCTTCCGATATTGGTGTAGGTACTTCTTTAGGTGCTGTAAAATTATCTTTATTGGGGGGATCCCTAACGCTCATTCGTCTGGTAATAATTTTATGTTTCACATCAGTACTTTTTCTTGGACTTGTTTTATTTAAAGGAATAGATTCATTTTCGTTAATTTTAACTTTATCTTCAATAGAGACACTTCTACCCTTCGGTTTTATCGTTTTTGTTGGTTTAATATCATTGGTAACATCAATTGGTGGGACGACATTTGATTCTTTCTTTATCTCCTCGTCCGCTTTCCGTTTCTGAGTCGTAAGTTCAATGGGCTGGCTGCTCTCTTTGGAAATTTTATTCGATGCAGAGCCATGTCCGGTGTCGTCTTCAGATGATTTTCTCTGTCCGGTATCAGACTTATGAGGCAAATTTCCGCCTGTAGTGCTTCTGGTCCGAGCACGCGTGGCAGCACGCGTGTCGCTGGGTCCGCCCGGTTCCTGTCCTTCAATAGTCGGTGATGGTACCCTACACTCGGACCCCCTATCGGAAGTTTTAAGCTTCTTGTCTGGGGCCTTGCGTAGGGTTGCATCAGTTGTGATACTCTTTCTTTTTCGGCGCCTTCGGGGACGTTTGGGAGAAGGACTTCCTGATCCAGAAAATCTTGATCCTTTAGAGCTGTCAGTATCACTCGAGGCACTAGTTGAAGACAATGGTCTTGACACCTTGACAAGAAAGGGCAAGTCCACTGTAGGTCTAGAGCCTGGGGGTGAAAACATTGATGTCTGTCGTATAGCAGGCTTTATTTCTCTAGCTTTAGCTGTTGGTTTTATTTCAGGTTTTTGTTGTTCATCTGAGCTAGATGATGATGAATAGCTACTACTACTAGTGTTAGATGACGAACTTGAACTTTCTTTTTGTGGTGACTTTGATCTCTTATCATCTTCTTTTTTAGGTGAAAGTTTTGTTTCTGTCTTATCTGTTTCTTTCTTTTTATCAAGGTCAACTGTATCTGTAACTGAAACTTTACTGCCCAAGCCACTTTTAATATGAGCAGCTGCTTTTTTAGCAGCTTGTCTCTGAGGAACATAAGCTATAGGCTCCTTATCTTGATCTTTCGAGGATTTTTTCCTTCCTACCTTTTCAGGAACATCCTTAGTTTCTTTTCCTTTAGATTTCAATTTAGGTTTAGATTTGGAATCATCACCACTGACCTGTTTATCAGAGGCTGGTTCTTCTTTTTTGGCTGCTGTAGTAGAACGCATATTTTCAGAGGCCTTCTTAGCAGCCTGTCTTTGAGGCACTATTAAATCAGTCGGGTTATCTTTTTGTTTAGCAAATTTAATGTTTTCCTTGTTTTTGGCTTCATCATCAGATTCATTAGTTTTTACTGATGGCTTTTTCTCTTTATTTGAAGGCTTTCTGCCCCTTTTCTTAGGTGCTGGTTTATCTTCAACTGGTGTTTTCTTTTCAGGTTGTGATAGAACAAATTCCTTCATAGCAGCTTTAGTTCGTGGCAATGATTGCTGTGAATCATTTTCATTGCAAGATTTTGAAGTTTTAGATCTCTCTGTTTTAGATTTATCAACTTTTGATCTTGTGGATTTTTCAGGTTTAACCTCATCTTTAACTGAAGCATCACTACTATTTGAATAAATGTCTACTATAAATTTACTGTTTCTTGTTGTCCTTATAGGGATTAACTCATCACTATCTGTACCAGATTGACCCATTTTACCAGCTGTCATTTCTTTTTCCATTTGTTGAAGAGTTTTACTACGTGACCTATCTTTTTTCATCCTAGATTTTATTGTATCATCTTCACTGCTACTTTCTACAACTGCTTTTGATTGTGGTGGCTTCCTCTTTTTCCTTTCTGGTTTTTTTGGTGATTTCTTACCCCTTCCTTTTGGCAACACTTTCTTCCTTGGAGAGGAAACAGGTTTCTTGACATCTTCATCAGTACTTGAACCAATAGCTCTACCGCGATATTTACTAGAACGGCTAATCTCAGCTCCACTGTCTTCACTTGAATAACCACTGAACATGCTTCCACTTCTGCGCGACCCATTTACATAGTGTTTTTTGTAGGGATTTGCTGATTTTGAGCCACGGACAAGACCGTTACGGTCTTTTTTCTTTTCGTCACTAGAGTCTTGAGGAGCTATGCGAGCAAGTAAATCATCAAAATCATTTTTATGATCAGGGGCATTTGGGTGTGAATATAATCGATCATAAATTGAAGGACCATGATTTGCCTCAATAATGGCAGCTAGATCTGGCCCTGATATTGTTGGATCAGCTGTTAATACAGCAATCTGTTTATGAAATGTTTGTTCTCGCATACGAAAGAATGTACGAGATAACTTCTCTCTTCTACTAACCATGTAACATAAATTTCGCACTCTTTCTAAATCTTGCCTTAATTGAACAAACATTTTCATTTTATCAAGGTCAGCCTGCTCTTGTCTATGAGCTAAAAGTTCATTATCATCTGATTTAGGAGGTAACAAAGGGCGATTATAACCTGCCCTTCTCTTCAGTTTCCAGTAATTGTAAATATAGTTAATAGCGTCTTGATCAACATCTAAAAGATGTGTGCTTATGTCTTTAACAGTAACATGGCGATCAAATTCGCCTTCTATTTCTTGTAGACGTGCTGCTCGAGCTTGCGTCTTTTCTTCTGATGTCATATCTTTCCGGCGCTTCCTCTTTACTTCTTCCTCTTCTGACCCAGAACCAGGACACTTTTCTTTTTTAGAGTTGACACTGTGTTTTTGACAGTAAGAACGCAGCTTAACGCCATCATCCGCATTTTCATCTTCAATAATTGCCCGCATTTCTAGTCCATGTTTAAATGCACAAGTAACGTGATAAGCAGTTTTACATGTCTTTACCGAACACTGAATACAAGCACCCTTACGTTCACGGCACAAAACACACACTAGCGACCAGCGCGACGTAGGAATAGAGGTTATTTTAGTTATTGGTTCCATTTTCTCAGCACAACCTATTGACACTTCTGGGATCCAAAGAACACAGCTAACATGAGCCCATTTGTGCCCAGAAGGCGTGCATTTCATAGCTCCACCAAGATTAGGACACAGAACACAAGTTGGTCTAATACCAGCTCCACAAGGTCGACACAACCATTGACCTGAAAAAAAATATTTTTTTATAACAAAGTAATTAAAATGTCATAATCTGCGCTATTGAATTCAGGCTATACATACCATCAGGTATAACAGTTATGCCATAACAAGCTTGATGCACACAAATGTTGCAAGAATCGCAGAACACCATTTCATTTCCATCTTCAGAGTCTGGTGAACGGCATACATCACAAATAACATTCTCATCATATTCAATGCCTAATCCTTCTTCAGATTTCATAATGGCTTGGATCTTGTCCCAAGTTCGTACCTAGAATCATAAAATACGAGAGTTAAAATTTTATTAGATTAGCTCTAGTAATTAAATAAGTATTTTTATACAAATTAATTTTTAAAGGAAATCAATATCTATGTAAACAAACATCATAGGTAAAAAAGATTCCTATTTTAGCACCTCCTCCTATTCCTCGAAGCCTAAAAGAAGTTTATTGATATTTGAGGAATTATAGCCCTTAAAGCCTTTACCAAACCATGTTAAGACACCAAAGAGTGGCATATGAGGTTTATGGTTGGAGGGGAGCAAAAGCTTGAATTGCGGAGTCTATCGTAGGTAAGTCAGTCTCATTACAAACATGCCTAAAAACAACTAATAGAAAAAAGCTATCATTGAACTTTTTGCCAGTACAGCTCAGCTCAGCACAGTGGATGACGTGCATTCCGAACTAGAGGTAGTAGATAGCTTGTTCTGGCCAATTCATATTTTAAATGATTTATAAACGGTCCTTAGACAATTTAATTCATAGAAATGAATAATAACCTCAAATATTAAACAAACCAGTAAGGTACTAAGTCGAAACTTCAGAAGTTTTCCACTTTAAAAATACATAATTTAACATCACCACATAGTTTAAAACAAAGCCACATTCTTTGCTTGTCCATATATCCCTATGTATGCTTAAATCTTTAAAACTACGCAACAGATTTTGATGCGGTTTTTTTTAATAGATAGAGTGATTCAAGAGGAAGATTTATATGTATAATAACATTCAATACCGAGTAGAGAAATACTGTAATTTTTGAGGTTTCTAATGTCATGTCGTAAATAATTTCATTTTTTCCCGCTTACATTGCAAACGCAGGCTACAACCCAACCCTACGAGATTTATCAAAATGATGTACTAAGTATTTGTACACCTTTAAAAGGTTTACAGAAAAGTCCGCGATGGTATATGTCTATCTCTTATGGACAACCCACAATAGCATTTTTTGTCATTTACTTTTTACGAAAAATAATGCCTTATGTTCAAAGCAATTTTTATACAATACAGCATCAATCCTTATCCAATTAAGTACCTTAATGGCCGTTATGGCCGTTTACAGCATGTAATTTAAGTAAATATTTTCGGAGTTATTACAGATTTCAAATTCGCATCTAACAGCTATATGTCGTTCTTTCAAGAGTTTGTTTAATGACAAGAAAGCTGTGAATGTTGTATATAAAGACATTCCGTAATTAATACAGAGGGAAAAATATAAAAATAAATAAGCAAATATGTACTATATGAATTTAGATATTTCAAAGATAGCAGGAAATCTTCTTGGAATAGGGAGAGGGAAATTGTTTTTCTCCAAATTTAACGCTTGCGGGCCATGGGCAGTAATGAATAAATCAAAACTACTGGATCACATTTTAATTTTTTTTTTTCACTGAGTGACATGGACTATCAATTTTATACCCGTGCGAAACAGGGGCAGGCCGCTTTATGGGTGGAATAGTCCGGAATAAGAGCTGACCACCCGCCCTGCACCGACAGGCGTCCCCGAAAAATTAGATTAGGGGCAGGCCGCTAGTACATAATATAACAAATAATTAAATCAATTACTAATGGTGTCGTAAACAATATAGTTAACATTGCATTTTATTTTTAATTTTTAAAGGTAAATAGATATAAGAAGAAATTTAAATTCGTTATAATTATTTACAATAGTAACACTGTTTAATTAAGAATGATGAGTTCTCATATAATTGATAATACATAATTAATTTAATAAAATATATAAGATATGGCTGCTTTCTCATCATCATCATAAGAGATGGATTCTTTCTTATGGATGATAATGCCCGCTGCCATACAGAACAAATCACTCGTCAGTTTCTGGACAAAGTTGGTATTGAATCCATGGACTGACCTCCACTCAGCCCTAATCTCCATCCTATTGAACACATATGGGATGAGCTGAAACCTAGTGTCCAGACCAGAAATCCAGCGCCTGCAGACATTGTAGAGCTAAAGACAGCGCTAGAAGAGGAGTGGGAAGCTCTCCCTCAAAATCTGGTAGTAAGGGTTATCAGGTAGATGAGGAACCGTCTTAGAGCTGTTATTAAGGCCAGGGGGGCAACACTAGTCATTGATTTAATAAATTTTTTCATAACATTTTGTTTTCATTTATTTTAATTATCCTTTGTTTTTTTTCACTACTTCAAGTTTTATTGCTTTGTGATTCAAATTCTATTAAATCCAAAAATAGTTGCGCAGATTTTTGAGATTACGGTTTCATTTTAAAACTTATGAAATAGGCTTTCATAAAACATATGTATACATTTTTTTATTCTTTAAAAATATAATACACTATCCATTTTGTCGAGGTGAGTCGATTCAGATACACGCGAGTGTAGTTTAACTTAAGAAGATGCGAAGCTAGTGGAGAATGAGTTGGACGTGTACTTCGACGCACCAATTAACGTTGTAATTAGAATGTACAATTAAGGCAAAAGTGATGAATGAATATTGTTGAATAGCGAAACCGTAACATGCAAGAGACTATTGATGTATTTTGACTATAAATTAAAAAGTCGTCTGATTACTGATGAGTCAATATTATTTACAGTATAACTCACCTCTAGTTCTTCAATGACTTTTTCCAGTTGGTCTTCTGTAACAGATTGGGCGCCAGCCCGCGCTCGTTCAGCATTCAACAATTTCAGCCAAGCCGTATCTGTTGCATCCAAGTCATAAGTGCAGGCTGCTTCTGCTTTAGCCGGAATTGAACTGAGCGCATGTTGGTCTGATTGGTAATGTGCGTCTCGCGTCAAATGTATGTATTTTTCTTTAGGTCTGTAAATAATTCACCATAGTTAAAAATCGTGAATACTTCATAGTTGTATACCATATTTAATTATAACACTCACAATTTAAATTCTTGGAAATTGGGAGGCTGTGGGTTGTCAATGACTTTAACTTTTGGAGCTGGTAATGAATCAGGATTGACTGGTACTTGCACCCCTCTCTCCCAATCTTGTTTCCATGTGTCGGTGATGACCCAATATTCGCTTGGCGTCAATGGTTCTGAATCCGGAAGTTTCATCGCACTGATGAGGTCCTTCCTTCAGGTTGCATGAAAGTGGAAAACATTAATATGAAAAAAATGACAGTAATTACAGACTTGTGTTCATAATAGCTGGCCGTTTCATAAGTTAATTTATAATTTATTTAAAAATAGCTCAATCAGTAATTCTGTATGAGACTTAAAAGGTAAGATTTTTTTTCAAAAGATAGTGCATAGTTTAATATATAACAAACCTGTTGTTTGTATGTGTACAACATTAAAAAAAATTGTTATGAGCTATGATTACCATATTTCGTTGATATTAAATGATTATATATACATTATATATATTTAAATTTAAATTAAGTTAGAAATTGTCCGTGATTCATATTTATGCCTGTAATAGACTTACATACGAACCTTAGTTTATAATGATTGTCAGACAAACTTGTAAGTAAGTTGCTGGCATAATAAAGAAATAAATAAATAAAGACTGCAATATTATCTTATATACATATATTTTCCGTATAGCGTTAGTGAGAATTTATATTATTTAATAAAAATAGAGTCAGCTTTGAGATCAACAACCTGCCTGCAAATCATGATGATTATTGGCAATGATTTACTTTATACATAAGAATCCAAATGACTTCTGTTTATAAATGATTAAGATTAATAAATATAAAGAACGACTTTTATTACATACACAATCACAAACACATTACATTTTTGTTCAATAAATAGTCAATAGTACATACTATATAACATAATATAGAAATTATAATATAATTTTTATTGTAGGTTTATTTGATTAACTTACATGTTGCTATTTTTTCAAGGTAAGAAATTATTACTTCAAATGAAGATACAGTTAAATATAGATAGAGTGACATTACACATGTTATTCCTTATATTGCCATAACACCATTGAATGAACAGCTAGCTACTAAGAGGGAAAAATTACACTTTACATATGTGCAAATACCATTTTTAATGGAAAATGTATTAGACTATGTGATGAATACATAAAAAGGTGATTCCTTTGTGGTGTAATTTCTCTAAATCGCCAAAGTAATGCTAATTTCAGCAGGGCCAAATACAAATTAAGCTGACATGACAACATGGTATCATAATATTTAATCTTTTTTCTTGTTATTTATACATATTTGTAAAATTTTAGCTGTGATAGCCCCGCGGTATGATCGTGCGACTCTTTGGAGAGCGACACGGGTTCAAAACCTGGGCAGGCACTGATGATTTTTCTGTGAAAACTTATGTTTCTAATTGATAATTGCAATTAATCACACGCTTATCGGTGAAGAAAAACGTCTCGAGGCAACCTGCATATCTCTAGAGAATTCTGGGGATATGTGTAACCTACCAATCCGCATTGGAGCAACGTGATGGGTCTTGGCTCCAACCCTTCTCTTGAAAAACGGAAGGAAGATGCCTATACCTAGCAGTAGAATAACAAGAGGTTGTTACTTTACTTTTAACTTAACTCCTTAATTTAACAATGTATTATTGACATCAATATGGCAGTAGATTATGGGTTGACCATTTATACAAACAATTATCATGAATATCGAGAGACATGTTCTGATAAACTAGTACATAATTTAATATAACTAGTTATTACTTTGGGGAATTTTATTGGAATGAAAGTAGTGATATAATTATTTTCCCAAAAACTTTCTTTTAACTATGAGTTACAGTAAAATTAGTTTATTATCACTGTTGTAGAGTGCTACACGTGTTATCCTGTGTGTGTGACATGTCAAAGTGACCCTATAAAATTGGAGTTTATAGTGGTACCCCTGACTTACTTGGAGGCCAAGTTAAGCGCACAAGCTAAATAAAGAACCGCAAAATGCTGCAAAATGTGTTTTTTCCTTGTTCTCAATAGAATTTTATTGTCTTAATCATAGGATTAACATATAGATGTTACCTGGGCGTTTAGAAAGTTTGAATTGTGCCAAATTTTATCAATATTGGTCCAGTGTGTTAGCCGTAAAAGAGTAACAGACAGACAGTACATACGGACTTTCGCATTTATAAGATTAGTATAGATTGCATGGTCACACTAATAGTTAGTAACTGTTGTGAAGTTTGTAATCACATATTCAAAGTTATGTACAAAATACCTAATTTTTCCAAAGTTAAGGTATTGTAAATCAACTTAAGCCGTCATAAGTAGCCCACCCTAAGGACAACATATAAAAATTTACATTATGATTATGATGAAAAATTTACATTTATTTTGAAGGTTTCTTATCTGCTTTTCATTATATTTCCTTTCATTATTGTTTTGTTTATGTTTATTATATTATATGCTTAATTATTGTCAATTATACATAACTTTGATTTAACTGATTTACCTAAATGACAATACACATTTTTTAAAATTTTATTATATAGTACTTTTATACTTAATACATACACACATAAAAGTATAAATTAACACCATATTTACTTAAAAATTATTACAAGCTAAAAGATAATTAAACTATTTATGATTCAATTTAGTTCATTTCTGAGATGTCTTAAACAATAAATATTTAAAAAGCTATAGCACCCAATAAATGATAATTTATAAATATATTATCTTATTTTGCTAGAGCTGTATACAAATATAAAATAAAATATTTTTTCTAAAAGAATTTTATTTTAGATTTGTATTAATTCTTTCTATATACTAAAGACTCGTCATCTAATATGTTATACATACGAAATAAAACAATCACATTAATGTTAATTAACTATATCTTTGTAGAAGCTATTTCCTCTTTTTCTTTTCTTTATCATATCAATAAGTGTTAAGATGTTTTATGTATATGCATAAATAAAAAAACGTAGGGATGAGAAAGTGACAATAGGCCCTGTGATGAATATTGTTTGATCTTTCATATATATATACAAATAGTGATATCTGCTAATTAGTTGGCTACAACTTTAGTTTTTAATAACCCTAAATTATGGACCATATACTCTTCTTTGTTGTTTTTCGCACTAACTCGCATTTTTGGGGACCATTGCGCAAGGAACATTGTAACATTTTAATATTTAATTTAATAAGTTACACAACAAAGATACTACAGATTTTTACTTGTTCCTTTTCGGTACACATTTCTACATCCATCAATATTGACAATTAAAATATCCAATTACATCTGTCCATCTACCTATTGGGTGATAATAAACTCAAGAACCACAGAACAGATTTTCCGGCAGTTTTCAACAGACAGTAATTCCCGTAACAATGTACGATGTATGTATGTATGTATGTACGAGTAACTATAGTTTTTATGTAGTGTTGTGTTTTGGTGTAAATTAGTTGAAATAAGAAGATAAATGTTAAAAAAAATCTGCTACATCAAGCCAAGCCTCTCAGGACCTTTTATTGAAAATGCTGCCTAATAGCTGTTTAAGATAACAGGTCATTGTAAGATTGGATGATTACCTAATTTCTTAGTTATTTAGACATTAATCACCTTAAGCATTGATTCTCAATATTATGATAAAATTTAAATGACTATTTTAGAAGTTATCTTCAAATAAACCAAAATATTGGAATGACATGTTGAAAAATATCTTCCACTAATGATTGAAAATCAATAATTAAAGTGCTAATCATTATAATTGAATTCACTTATGCATTATATTAAATATGCATAAAAACAAAATTTGTGAGATAACATATAACACTAAGGTAATTTATTTATAAACTTTTAATAGAAGGACATTGTTTTAAAAATTAAAAAAGTAAAATTTTCACATAAACCATATTATTGCTGTATTTACTTATACAAGATGCAAAAAAATATGATAGATATGAAAAAAGATATTGTTAGTTCCTGACTCTATCTCAAACTATGAAAGGCATAATGGGACACTGAACCTATATATTAGGAAACTAATCAATGGCTTAATGGTGGTTTCTAGCTTGGTACAAAAAATCCTTACGCAGACTCAGCCAAAGTGTTATTTAATAATATTTTAGAAAGGATACTACTATATCCTAAATAATCACATTTAATCTCAGACATGAGGTACAAATATTAGAATTCTAAACTTTAAGAGATCTATTAAAGTATTAACAAAAAGGAACTGTATCAATATTCACATAAGTAACAATTACATATATTAAAAAAAATGGAATGGAAAAATTGGAATCAAAATATGACATCGAATCTTACATTTCAGTGAATATTTAATCATCTATCAGTGTTATATATGAAAAAGTAATTTGAAAATAATTACATAATAAAAATAATAACTCAATAATATTCAATATTGTTATGAGATGCATTATCTATATACTATATGGTAGTTAGAAGTGTTATATGTTGACACTGTAGGCATATAAGAAATTGTAAATGTTTGTATAACTACAGAGATAACAAATAAGCATGAGCAGGTTCAACTAGAGGCAATGCAATAGTCTTACAATAACATACAATATAAGTACTGACCATCTAAGTATATGTTGCAAATAATATCAGAGTTTCTATATTGATAATTACTTGTTTTGTTTTACTTTTTTTTATACATTCAATTCATAAGATATGATTTTGTTTGATGATTAAAAATTTAATTAAATATAAATGAGAATTTTATTATTAATTTAAAGTTTTTCGCAATAGTTCCTTAAACCTATTAAAAAAAGTAATATAATACTATCTATATTAGGCATAGCACAATTTATTGTAAAAAAAATCCTTCATTTTAGTCTTTGCATGGCAGTATTTACGTCCATAACTTAAATATATATTACTTATTTCCTAGACTTTAAGAAAATAATCGCAGAAGCAATATAAACAGAACTTACATAAATTGTGATAATAAATATTTATTTTAATAAAAGTTGAACACAAACCTGAATAGTTCAGCAGGTGCCTCAGAGGCACTTCTATTATATATAGATGACATCTTGAGGTCACTGACAGGCCGAAGCTGCCAAAGAGCATCTTCAGGCTCTGCCCTACGTCGCTTGGATGCACCCGCCTCATCACCGCGCATCCCAGACGCCCGCTTTGTGCCTCGCAACGACATCTTGTTTTTTTATGCACAACCTACATGTTCACGAACCCTTTACAGCTTTACACTTTGAACGTGGTAGTAACATTGTGTAAAATGTCACATCATTCACATGGTGGGATTTTAATGTCGATCCATAAATGAGGTACAGCCTGAAAATAAGCGCAACAGAAAATAAAGCATCTATATTCTGTAAATTATTTAAAAGATTTTGAGTAAGTGTAATATTTCATGACAATTGAACAAATTATATAGATAACAGCACTTTTTAGTCATCACTGTTGTAGACAATGATTTCAGTAACATCCCAAAGCATACTTAAAACAATAACTGAATAAATTGATAAAAAATACAACAAAAACTTATTAAATAATTAACTCGCAAAAAAATATTTTGACGTACTAAACGAATATGTCACCTCAGTACTTAGCATCGATTAATTTGAAGTCCTATTAATAGTACTACGTAATATTTTATTCTTAAGAAGAATACAGTAAAAATTATTATTGGAAATAACGTGTTATTCTTCAAAAACGAAAGAAAATTAATAACAATCTTGTTTGACGTTTCACTATTGCATGAGTAAAATGTATGGCGGGCCAGCAGATTTATCGAGCCTATGACAAAGGCGGGAAGAATCATTTCTCGAAGCAGTTTATAAAGTAAAATTGATACACCGAAGAAAATCTAATCACATTGTACTACAATCATATCAAAATCATTCTCTAATACCTTCACCGTCAATATTTATCACAAGAATAGTCTTCCATTACTACATAACAAAATTGACAACATAGATAGCAGCACTGTTTTGTTGCCAGATTGACATAAGTCCTACGCATCATTTTACATAGGTCTACATTTTGGTATGAAATATAGATACATATGTATAGCATCGCACAAATCGATTATGTATTAATTTAGTTTATATCCTCGAACGATAAGAAATACCATTTACTGTACGTACATTTTCTGTAAAAGTCGTTTGGCGCCATTGATCCGAATACCACTTTGGTCACGTGACTATATACGAATCACTAACGCAAGCCAAGTAAAATGGCCAAAACGCACATCGAGTTCATATAGAATCATTGGTTTTGAAATGAACTTGTGACACAACGTAAACATTTAGAAAACCTTTTTAGTACATCAGTTTTATATCTAAACAGAGCACAAACACATATTTAATTAACATTAGATTTGCCATGAAGTAGCACAATTTATCGAGCTAGTACATGTACCCAAAGTGAGAGATATCAATAAGCAGTTATTGAAAGACACCGCTAGTTAGCGCTGTGTAAAAAAAGAATCGGAATAATGTTACTAGTATTTAATGTATGTACAAAAATTATTTATGTAGAGATTAATCATCTATATTAAACAGTGTTATTGTAATTTTTAAGAGTTACTTATCCAAACGATAAAAAATAATATTATTAATTATATAGAGAAGAGCAGTATATCCGTTTAAATCTATCACACTTTATAAAAATAAATATTATTTGAATTTAAAAGCAAAATCGTTTTATATGCAGGATACAACAGTTTTGCTACATATAGTATTTCACAATCTATTAGATTTTTTTCATTATATATTTTCATATTTTGCCTATGGCAACGCGTTTTGTTGTGGTTGGAAGCTATGGTTGGAAGTACTAAATAATATATAGATTATACGAATCTATAGTACCTCATAAAGAAACACCGTTCGATAACACGCAAGCGCAAAAAGGTTTAGTTTGGTTTGCCCGAAATATAAAGGTATATGCAATGCTATGTAATAGCAGCTTATGAAAGTGAATTACATATAAATAATATATGAGAGTTTTAGATTTGCATATAAGGTTAATGCCCCAGAATAAAAAAAAACAAATAAAATCTCACTAAACTACATTCATATGCTTATTTAAAACATGATTAGGAGAATAATTTAATTAAAAAAATAAAATGACACAAATAAATTGATATATATTATAATCACAATCATCTTTCATGAACGAAATTAGTAATAACAAAGATTAATACTTTCACTGGATAATATTGCCGATAAATGCTTGGTTTTAAAATGTCAACATACTTGTACTATCTCCTATTCGGCGCTGAAAAGGTTATCGGAAGAAGTACGCATGTTCGATAACGCTGCCGATAAAGACGTCTATGTTTGAATTAAAACTCAAAAATATTGATTTACAGTATCTATCTGTACTTATTAAAAACAAAGTCCTCAAAAGCGGTTTGTCTGTAGGTAATAGATTTTCTCAAAATCTACTCAACGGATTTTTCTACGGTTTCTACTAAAAGGTAGTGTAATTCTTGAGGGTATAGTTTAATAGTACATTACGGTTGTATGTAAATTGTGTTGAAACAGACGCGCAGTTGTCAAAACAACTCGCCTGCTGGGAGGTTTGTCGCCTGCGCAGCGAAATATAACAGAGATAAACTAAAGTAATGTACTAGAGAATTGTAAATGTACTAACATACTACAAAACGGTCCGCGACCGCATGTCTCTATTTCTCTTGGTAGTTAATCACAATAACTGCCTTTATGTTCAATTTTCAATTAAGAATACTACGTTATCTTCGAGACTTTTTTTTGTATCAATATCAATTCAGAATCATTCCTTATAAAAATAAATGCTTTCGTTAGCTTCGCCACTTACACCTATAGACTAAAATTGTTCTTTACGGATCAAATAAATACTTTAGATCAACTCGGCAATTAACATGCCTAAGATTAATCAAACTTCCTCAACATGTAGAAAAAATAATAGTCCTTACTAATCTTGAAAAATATTAATTTACTTCAATGAAATTGACGAGTTACTATCGCTCTGATGAGCATAGGCCTCCTTCCTCCTTTAGCGGCCCGCCAAAGATGCCTATCCCTCCGTTTGGCCCGGCTTTTAAAAGAATTGAGAACTCTTACTTTAGATTTTAGAAAATATAGATTAAAATTATATTCCACCAAAAGAATAGCTCCGCGAGCCAGCACTCTTTCCATGCCATGTTGCCGTATTCCGACTTTGGTAGCGAATGTACCTAATACACACATAACTTGCTGTACACTCAATGTTGTAAGCATTCTCTTTGTCTAGGTATTTTTAGGTAGGAAGGTATTTTTCTTTCTTTTACACCATTTTGACTTTCGACTGGCCCGTTGGAGCAGTGGGTAGTGACCCTGCCTTCAGCTCCACGGGTCGCGGGTTCGATTCCCGCCGAGGGCAAACATTTTCTATAAATGAATTTGTTGGTCTTTGAGCCTGGGTGTATATTTGTATTTAAGTATATATTTAAAAATATATAAGTATATATTCACCAGTTGTCTGTCTACCATAACACAAGTATTAAGTTACTTACTTTGGGGACGGACGACCGTGTGTGTAAGTGTCCCATATATTTATTTATTTATTTATTTTGGATGATTTATATTTTAAAACTCAGAATAAAATGAAGGAATTTACGCGGGAAGACTTTGTGACACACCGATTTCAACACGGGCAAGCCGCAGACATAGCTAGTAATTAATATATTAGGTCCTTACATATGAAATTGGCGTTTTGTCGTACTGGCCACTTTGATCTCAAATATTACCTTTATGGTTAGGAATTCCAAATTCAAATTCATACAGCTATTTACTCATGCATTTGTGTTTCAAACCCTTCATTTGTTTTTTCTTCTTTTGTTTTTTTCTTTGTGTCACTCTGTTTACAAAATGGAAAACATGAAATATCGCGTTATTTACGAGTATGAGTTCCACCGTGGCACCAGTGCTGCAGAAACGGCTCGAAGGATTAATGATGTGTATGATGACGGTGTCGCAAAAGAAAACACAGTGCGTTTTTGGTTCCAACGTTTTCGTTTTGGAAATTTCGACCTGCAGAACAAGCCTCGTGGACGGCCGGAGACCAAAGTTGATAATGAAGAATTGAAGGCTATTGTGGAAGCGGATCCATCGCAAACCACGTCCGAGTTAGCTGCAGGCTCCGGTGTTAGTGATAAAACTATTCTAATCCACTTGAAGCAATTTGGGAAGGTGAAAAAGCTTGAAAGGTGGGTACCTCATGAATTGAGTGAAGCAAACCGACAAACGCGCGTCGACTGCTGCGTTACGTTACTCAACCGGCACAATAATGAAGGAATTTTAAATCGAATCATTACCTGTGATGAAAAGTGAATCCTCTACGATAATCAGAAGCGCTCATCGCAATGGCTGAACCCTGGCGAACCAGCCAAATCCTGCCCTAAGCGAAAATTGACTAAAAAAAAGTTGCTTGTAAGTGTTTGGTGGACTAGTGCCGGTGTCGTTCACTACAGCTTTCTTAAATCTGGCCAGACGATTACGACAGATATCTATTGTCAGCAACTGCAAACCATGATGGAAAAGCTAGCTGCTAAACAACTGAGGCTGGTCAATCGCCACTGCTGCTTCAGGACAACGCTAGACCACACACTGCACACCAGACGGCTACCAAATCAGAGGAGCTTCAATTAGAATGTCTTAGACATCCACCGTACTCTCCGGACCTTGCTCCAACAGATTACCATTTTTTTCGCAATTTGGATAACTACTTGCAAGGAAAAAAATTCAACTCCGATGGGGCAGTCCAAACCGCCTTCAAAGATTTTATTGATTCCCGCCCGAATGGTTTTTTTAGTAAGGATAATGAACTACCTATGAGATGGCAAAAGTGCATAAATAGCAATGGTACATACTTTGATTAATTAAATATATTTCATTAAAAAAAACGACTTTATGTTCCTCCCATAGAAAACGCCAATTTTATATGGAAGGACCTAATATTTCATTTAAAAAAAAACGACTTTATGTTCCTCCCATAGAAAACGCCAATTTCATATGTAAGGATCTAATACTTACCTATCTATTTCTTCAATCATTAAAGGCGACTAAGGTAAGTCGACCCGCCGTTTGGTATCCGGCTGAGTAGAATAGACCAACCTCATTCTTACCGAGGTGTCGTAAAATACGACAGAGGTAAGTTGACGTCAGGCAGGCGGCCGGTCGTAAAAACGCAGCCAAATCATGTAACAGCGTGTTTATAACATGTTGTGCCGACCCCACTTAGAGTGGGATAAGGGCAGGAGGATGATGATTATGAACAATTTATAAGTATGGATTAGAATTTTTGGTAGTGAAAAAAACGAATGAAAGAAGAGTGCATGCGTACGAAATGATAACGCTAAAGTGAATGCGTTGTGTACAAGACTAGATGAAAGAAGAAAAAAGTGAAGAAAGATATAGATGATATCGACATATGAAGATCATGTGAGCAAGCGAATGTTAAAATATAAATATGAATGGATATGCAGTCTCTAGAGAAGCCCAAAAAATACATGAATGATTGTATGATGTTTGACATGGATATGAAAGAAGCAGCACCAGAATAGACGAATGATAACAGAAAATAGAAGAGAAAACATGTTTTGATAATCCCACTAAGACGGCCTGATTTGTTTGAAACTTGTAGCCGCACCAAAAAGACCTGGGAGACCCCGAATTAGATGCATGGATAAAAACTATAAATAACTTAAAATGAGAAAATGTAGATCAATAATAGTAGAGAAATACTGTAATTTTTGAGGTTTCTAATGTGGTGCCGTAAATAATTACATTTTTTTCCGCTTACATTGCAAACGCAGGCTGAACCTTACGAGATTTATCAAAGTAATGTATTAAGTATTTGTACACCGTGAAAAGGTCTGCAGATGCATATGCAATGGCATATGTCTATCTCTTATAGATAAACCACAATAGCATTTTTACGAAAAATAATGCCTTATATTCAAAGCAATTTTAAACAATACATCATTAATCCTTATCCAATTACCTTACTGTAAATACATTGTTGATTTCATATAGATCAATATGGCCGTTTACAGCATGTAATTTAAATGAACATTTTCCAAGATATTACAGATTTAAAATGCAGGGGCAAAGCGATTGCGCGTTTCGCCCTACAGCACGTCGAATGTAGCAGCGATCGGACGCGTTTGTTTTCACATAACCAATTATATGTCGCTCTTTCAAGAGTAACCTGTGAATGTCGTATATATAGACATTCTGTAATTAATTGTAAAAATAAAATACCTAGGAAAAAATGGAAAAAGCAAATAAGTAAAAATGTAGAATATAAATTAAGATATTCCAAAGATAGCAGGAAATCTTCATGGTATAGGGAAAGGGTAATTGTTTTACTACAAATTTAACGCGTGCGGGCCACGGGCAGTAATGAATGAATCAAAACTACTGGATCGATTTTTATAATTTGAGTGACATGGGCTATAATATATTTTATACCCGTGCGAACCTGGAGCGGGCCGCTAATGTATTATATAGGGATATCGTTGCCCAAGAGTTTATTGAATTTCTTGGTTATCACAACCAATATTGTAGATTCAACTACAAGTAATAAAATCTTGTTAAAATATTGTGACTTACGGGGAAATATTTTTATTTCATAGGCATAAAAAATATTTCCCGTGACGTGCCCGGATATATTGCCCGGAAAGTATATACGATTTGTATGTTCCATGGATACCAGAGGAAATACCCATGGCCGGTCTGAAGCCGAAGTAACTGACAATTTCAATGTGACAGTAAGCTTATGCCAGCTTTAAGTCCATTTTCATACCTCAAGGAGGCTTTTTGGTGTAAGTTAGTCGCCGATGTCATCGTAATTGTCGGAGAATATGCTGCTGGGCTCCAAAGCCGAAAGGTGAAATGGCACGAACAATTAGAGAGAGTTGGTTTAAAAGTCAGTTGTAGTAAAGCTGAATACATGCACTACGATTTTAATGGGACCTCAAATTTTTCCGCGATCAGCTTGGAAATCGCGATCAGATGGGAACATTTTGCCAGTCTGCTGTGACTTCCGCTACCTTGGTTCCCTTTTTTTAATAAGACGGTAAAAAAGATAGAGATGTCTGTAAAATAATGAATGCAGAATGGATTATGTGGCGGCATGTCTCAAGAACAATAATGAACCGCGGAATGCCTGTTAAAGTTAAGGGAATTTATGAAACGGTGATACAGCCTACCGTAATGTGTGGATCAGGAAGTTGGGCAATAAACTAATTTTATCTTTAAACACTTCAAAAATTAAATGGTAAAAAGAAAGATACATTTTTAAAATAATATTTATTTTTATTTAGACATGGGTTATTTATGCAATGCTTATTTATTATTTATCTATATTAGTTCTAAATTAACTACACTGAAAATATTTTTTACTTGATCAGAGATTAACATATTATACAAATAAACATCTGTTTTTTAATATAGTATTTAAAATAAAACTTTTAATTTACAAATAATAAAAACGTAAAACGTGAAGGAATCTCTTATAATTAGTCGTCATATCGTTTGGATTCGCGTACTTTTTGTACTAGTAATACGGGGTAAGGGAATATTTGTTAATTGAATACAATTTAACAAAACTTTATTCAGTATATCTGTGCTGCTTCTAAATGTAATACATAATTATTACCAATAGTATTAAGGTAAATTTTGTATCGCTTTATTCTTTACTCTATTTTAAGCAAATGTTAAAATAAAGTTGTTATATTTCATTTACAAAATAAAAATGCCATGAAAGTGATCCAAGTATGAGATTCACAAAACACTCCTGAAATAGTTACTAACATTTGATTTGTATAGGATTAGTTCTCTAGGTTATAGATATATGGACGTTCCTTTAAAGGAAAATTTTAATCATATATATAAAACATAATCTATGGCAATATTGACACATATACTATCTTTTATTTTAGCTATAAGATGACAAAAATGAGAAGCAAAACGTAAAGGGCGGTGAAATAAACAGGGATATTTTTTTATCAGTATGTTGGGTCTCCATAGTGACAAAAAATCATCAGTATACTAATTTTTTTTTATTGTGTCGTTCCAAATTGCATAACAGTTAAGTGTGGTTTGGGTATCGTAAAAACGCTTTACTCAATTATGTGTTGATCTTTTTTTATATCTTAATAAGCGACTATTTCAGTTTTAATTAACACTTTTTTTAATTAAGATATTTTTGCTAATCATATAGTATAAGTGACTACTGACTTTTTTTATACTTAATTGTCTTGGCACATTATTGTGATATTTTTTCACACTGACTGTACTTATTGATCTAATAGTTATATGTATAACACACATATATATAATAGAAATTAGAGTAAAATTTCATGTCTCTGCAGTTATAGTTCGTTCACATATATTTAGCTATCATAAAATTAACCTAATATACTTATAATATAAAAAATATTGATTGAACAATAAATGATCTATTTTATAAAAAAAAATTAAAAAAATCTTAGACGACAGAATTATTACCAGTATTATAAAGTCATTATGTTAACTATATTTATTACAATATATAAATATAAATAAAAAATTATATTATTTATTTATTAAAATATAATTAAGTAACGCTTGTGCTAAATATTTATATTAGGGAATGGTTAATAACAAATAAATTTATCAATACATTAAGTAGGTATATAAATAAGACTTAGAGGAAATTAGATTTAATAAATATAAAGATAGTATAATAAAATTGACAAATAAATTTAGCATAAAAAACTTTACAGAATAAGTTGATAAAATCGATTCTTGACGTACTAATGTTAATAATATAAGAACGGTGTTTTAAATAAATGGAATGTAATAAAATATTTTCTATAAATATTACAGCATCAATTATCAATTCTCCTGATTTTAAAACCATAACAAATGTGTAGTCTCTAGGAAATAAATTATTTACTTGTGTTTAACTATTAAATATGTAAAGGAGGTACTAATAAGTCGTTATTTATAATAACGACTTTTTAAACAAACATAAATTTATAGTTGATTTAATCAGTTGAAAATACATTCGGTCTTCTCGGTATATTTTCGCGGACAATCGCCTGGATGGGTCGTCATTAACGTTAGTAACGTGATTGATTTATATGCTTTATAAGTAGAATATATGAAAATCTTTCATTATTTTTACCAACAAAACATGATAATAGACATTTTCAAAGCAGTTAACTTAGCAAATATTTCAATTGCATTTATTTTTTAACAAAACGGGCAGACCTTTTACCCGCTGACTTCGTAATACTTTTTGTCAAAACTATATTAATTACAAAAAGCTAAAACAAATGAGTGAAATTTTATAATATTGTAGTAACATAAAAAATAATAAGCATTAATTTAATTTTATATGTACGATACATATGAAATAGGGCGGAATAGAATTGTTAACGATACATACTCTATTTATTTTAATTAAAATTAATAAAATTAAAAAGAGCAGAATTTCTTGTGTTAAAATATCAGACAATGAACTTAAGTTTATCTTTAAGATTTGACCAATTAAAAACTTTAAATCATTACTTTCCTCAAAAAGTAGTCGAGATGTGCCTAACACTATCGAAGATTCACATTTGTCACAAATTGATTCAAATCTGTTGTGTCCTACAGATTTATAAACTTATTTCTGCACTTGGCTGTGTAATGAACTGTATTTTAAAAATAAATAAAGTATTATGATTTTTTGATTTGATTTTTGATGAACAATCAAAAAGTATTATGATGATAACCGAAACTAAAACTATACGGCCTTTTAAATATAAAAGGCCGCGTTACTCGTACATTGGAATTAAAATTCACACAACGTTGCACGAGTTTAATAAACTGATAATGTATATACTTGCAATTCGCATATTACGTAAACCTAAAATTAAAAATTACTTAAGACGAATTATTCGACTCTTGGTAATATTTGGTATACAAACTTATCCTAACATTAACATGGAAATTGTTTGGTATAATTATTGTATAAAATCTGTCTACAATATAGTTTTAAAAGTAGAGCCCGCTATACATAGTTTTTTAGGCATTTGTAAGATGAACAGGAATCATCAAAATTTGACTATTTTGATGAACTGAGAAGAGTGAAGAAATATTTCTTTTTATATAATTTTAGAGATGCAGGTTTTCCCATGTCAGGAAATAGTTATGCTTTCAAAGCTTAAGAAAATCATGGATTTTTAATAAGTCAAAAAATTGTACCATTTGACCAGTAATTCTTTCAATAAAAGTTGTTTCCAGTAGAATCTCAGTAGTAAATACTGAACGGTGGAGCATAGAAATACGCAAGTATGGCTTATACGAATATATGTATTATATAGTACAATGAAATAGAAAAAATAGTATATCTATGAATAAGTTGTCAAACAATTTCCACGCTCATTAAATATAAAAAAAATGTATGCCATTTAGAATAATAATTAGGTACTTGCAATTTTATTACATTTTTAATTTTTACAGTTTTTATCAAAAACTTACATAAATTTAAAAACAAATTCTTAATTTCAATTAAAAACCTCTATAACGCCATATCTATAGTATAGTTGTAAATCGTGATATACGGGTAACATATATCGTGTGCGTTGATGTCAGTAAAAGAGAAAGTGCAATATAAGTGTATATTGATTGCACTTTACATACTAGTTACACAATGCCGGTTCTCACCTGCACGGCGACCATTTCCGCGAAACCGCAGGCCAACGGCGCGGCGTGGGATTCCGTGGATCGGCCCACAGTCTTTTACTTAGGTACTCATATTCTCAACCATCGAGGGTATCGGTCGACTTTTTAGTTTATAAAAATATTAATAGTTTTTTTATGTAATAATTTCTTTTTATTAAATTTAATTATTAAGAGCAAACAAAGTATTTTTCTTACATCCTCCGGCTGTAGCCTTTATAACTTACTCATTTACAAATTACGTGTATGTTTCTATATTTACGAAAAACTGAATATTAATTAAAATAATATTGATTGTTAGAAAATATACATATTTATAATATTCTTGGTGTTATTTGTAAATTCTAGTTAAATATTAGTTATCAAAATTGTAACACGACAATATTTTGGAAAGGCAATATTAAGAACACATATTAAGATAAGAAGATTCATGTACTTTTAAGACTTATAACTAAATGGAGTATGATTGTGTGATATGTAACTAACACCAGATTAAGATTTTAGAAATTCAGTAAAAACCTCAATATTATGTTACATCTAATAATTACCAGAACAAATATTAATTTTTATAATGTTGTTTTCCGTACATATTGAGTAATTGACATTAAGATAATCGGACTTTCAGTTGAAATACAAATTAAACTGGACTCGAGGATGTTCCATCTATAAGTTTTAATAAAACCTATACTTTTTACTTAATAAAAGTATTTATATATTTTTAAGAAGATATAACGAGGGTAACTATTAACTTACATAAAAACATAATTTCAAAAATTTGCACTTAATCTCAGGTAAACAATTCATAATTTGTATAAAAGTTATTTGGCATTTATCATCTCTACGGGAGTATGTCTCTGAACGTATTTAATGAGAGGTGGATGGGGAACTTCGTTGAGTAATTGTGCTTATATGAAGAATATAGATTTCTGATTTTCAAGGAGGAAGTCCGTAAAAGCGTTGATCGGTGCAATAGCCTGGAGCGACATCTGGCCGTTGGGTGGCCAGGCCAAATTTGGCCCGAAAACAACAGCCAAATTTCCAGTCGTCATTTTATTGAGACAGCTCCTGTCTTGAACCTGTAAAAAAACTTCTTACTCTGAATATATATATGTGTTTTCAAAATATCGAGCTAGGTGGACTAGACTTCAAATGAATTGAAGTGTAATAATAATATTATAAATGCGAAAGTTTGTAAATATGGATGTATGTTTGTTACTCTTTCACGGGGAATCCGCTGAACCACCAACATCGATGAAATTTGGCACAATTATTTCTTATACACCGGGGTAACATATAGGCTATAGAAATCCCGTTAATTCTACAGGAATAGGATGACAAAAGCGCCATCTATGACCAACCTATCATGCGGCAGTCCACGCGAACGAAGTTGCGGGTAAAAGTTAGTAGCTATATATATATATATATATATATATGTAGACTAGAGTGGGGGTTAGCCGTAACCTAGTCACGGGTATGAGATAATTATATCAATAATGATCTGGGTCGATAATATTATAAATAACTAACGCTGGCATGTTACAAAATAACTATTTAAACATAAACATTACGTGATAAGGAGGTCACACGACTGCTGTTTGTAAAGGTTTTTAATGAGTTATATAGATTACACTGAGACTCAATAATAACCTAGGTTGAAGGTTATTTTTTGTATTTATTTATTTGGATCACCAACATGAGAAACAGTATCAATATTTATAATTACATTTCTCATGACTTAATCTAACTTTCTTAGACTTACAGGTAACCACAGCATGCTACATAAGTAATAAATCATTAAAAAATAGTGTTCGGTATGTTTATGTATGTTTTCTATTTTACGAATTATTATTATTATTAACTTTATATTTATTATTAGTCGTGTTGTATCCGGCTGTGTAGAATAGACAACCCTCATTTACCGAGGTGTCGTGAAAGGCAACTAAGGTAAGTTTACCCACCATGTGATATTCGGTTTAGTAGAATAGACCATCCTCTTTACCAAACCTCTTACCAAGGTGTCGTAAAATACGACAGAGGTAAGTTGACGTCAGGCAGGCGGCCGGTCGTAAAAACGCAGCCAAATCATGTGACAGCATGTTTATAACATGTTGTGCCGACCCCACTTAAAGCGGGATAAGGGCAGGAAAATGATGATTCATTATTAGTCGTGTGGTATCCGGCTGAGTAGAATAGACAGCGCTCATTTACCGAGGTGTCGTAAAAGGCGACTAAGGTAAGTTGACCATGTGGTATTCGGTTTAGTAGAATAGACCACCCTCTTTCTTACCGAGGTGTCTTAAAATACAACTAAGGTAAGTTGACGTCAGGCAGGCGGCCGGTCGTAAAAACGCAACCAAATCATGTGACAGCATGTTTATAACGTGTTGTGCCGACCCCACTTAGAGATAATGGCAGTAGGATGATGATTTATATTTATTATAGTATTAATTCCCTTTTTAATATTTATTATTTATTATGGGCGAGGTATGTAAGTCAAATTTTATTACTTTTAATTTAAAGTTCCTACTACTTACCTACCTTAATTATAATTTCCTAAGTATAATTCCTACTACCTTCACACTATGATATTTTACAATAATCTAGGATATTTGTTATTCCAGGAAACTTATATATAAATAACAACAATCGTGGGTTCCTAGTTAAAGGTATACAAGTGATATTTGAATGTGAATATTAAGAATGAAAAAATATCTTTACCTTCCAGAGAAATTGAAAGATATATTTCAGCAACCTGTAATTGTCCAGTGGCAACTTTTCCAATACAAGAATCTTCACTTGTCGCGGCTTATCTCGGTGCGGCCAACCTGAAATACAATTAGATATAAGTTTTTATTAATTAGTTGTGTATTCAAGAATAAAATAAAATGGTAAACAGCCAAACCCGTAGTAAGTAAAAAATAATTGTTATTTTATTTTATAGAATTAGGCGTTTCTTGCGGAGGTCCATAATACAAAAGTAATGAGAATATTATTTCGCTATAATCCCTGATAAAAGAAAATACATATTGTAATGCTAAATGTAGTGTACATCACACTGACAAAAGAGTTATCGGAATATTGAAAACAAAAAAAGCAACCTGATTTATTATAGTCCCACGTATTAGCCGGTAATTTGAGATTGGGAGTTTCTAACATTAATTTTTATTTATTTATTTAAAACCTTATTTGTACTTACACATTAAAATATACAAAATAACAAAAAAAAAAGTATTTCGTATTTCGTAAAAATATTTTTAGTATTTCGTTTTTAATTTCGTTTGTAATTTCAGTTTTAAACATTATTCGGGCCCGTTAACGAGTTCCGAGTCTGAATGGACACAATATGTCTTTGTATATACATTGATACTATAATTAACCAAATTTATATTCTGCTATTATAATAAAGTAAGCTGTGGTAGCCCAGCGGTAACACCGTGCGACTCTTTTGAGAAGGTCACGGGTTCAAACCCGGGCAGACACCAATGGAGTTTTTCTGTTAAAACTTATGTGTCTAATTGATAATTGCAATTTATCACACGCTTTTCGGTGAAGGAAAACATCGTGAGGAAACCTGCATATCTCTAAAGTTCTGGAGTTATGTGTAACCTACCAATCCGCATTAGAGCAGCGTGGTAGGTCTTAGCTCCAATCCTACTATTCAAAAAACGGAGTGAAGAGGCCTATTCTCAGCAGTGGGATAGTAACAGACCGCTACTTACTTATTATAATTAAATTTCAAACTTACTTTGAAATTTCAATATCTCCTCGTATAGGTCGAACGTCAACAAGGGCTCCTCCAAGTCCCTAAGGAATGTTTTCAACAGCACCGCAGCATTGTGCGGATCATTTCTGAATGAAATAGGCTCGCCCTTGTTGCAGGCCCTCTGCAATTCCTTAATTACCGAAATGTTGGCTGATCTCCGGAATAACCCTTCGGTTTCAAGAGCTGTCAAAAAATCAACAATACATTTATTTATATGGGACACTTACACACACGGTCGTCCGTCCCCAAAGTAAGTAACTTAATACTTGTGTTATGGTAGCCAGACAGCTGGTGAATATATACTTACTAGCTTTTACCCGCGCAACTTCGTTCGCGTGGACTGTAGTCTTGAAATTAGGAGTGGCTTCTATCACCATCCAAACCTTCAAATATCTCAATCAGAAAAATTAGATCGATCCGGGATGAATCAGAGGGATTTATTGTTTGATCAAGAGCTTAATATGATAATTTTAGTAAATAACCCGTACTTACATGAAATATATATTAAAATAGCGCAGTAAAAGGAGTACAAAAACTTTATATACATGAAACATTCATAATGTTTTCCGGAATTAAATTTCTCTATAAATATTATAAGCTTTGGAAACGTGTTAGAAATTTATTTAATAATAACATTTATACGTATAAATATTAACTTACTTATACTTATTATTACCTTATAAAAAATAAATATTAAATAATATAAATTAAACAAATAAATTAAACAAATAAATTAATATAAAGTAACATTATGTATTACTAAGTATTTTTAAGCTCTCTAATTCTTATTATTCAATATCATGATTTTATTAATTAATATCAAATTTAAACAGAAAGTATATTATGTAATTTAGTGTACTCGTAATTATAATAGAAGATTTCATTTAGTACGATAAGCGACTGACTACGATCTCGGCTGATGGATAGTTAATAATACAGCTTAAGGTGAATCCCGCCCTGCCAACAGGCAAGCACTACGTTTATTCAAAAACTTGATGCAAAAATAATTTTATTACATAAGGAAAAACTAGCCAAACCGCTTTGTGCGGTTTTATTTTATTTTTAGTTTATTTTAGGTATATAGATTGTTTTGTGGTGGAGCTTATGGCGTTTGATAGTATGGTTGTAAATTGGTAAAATACCGAAAAGCCACCAGATCGATTTGATTGATTCGAGATTGATTTGAGGCACGCTTGCCGAAATATATTGTTGGTAGTCACTTCGGGCTGATAGCTCTGTGGGTCACAAATATCCCGAAAATTCTCTATGAGTTGTAGGTTTATTTACAATATTTTATCTGCACTGATAATAGTGTAATGCATTTAAAAAATAAAGCATTTTTTTAGACTCATTAGATATCCCTGTGATTTGAATCTGTAAAGCCTTGATCCAGAAAGTTATCCTTTCTACTGAGTAATTTAAAGAATATATAGAGATAATTTTAAGAATAGCAATAAGTAGAATAATAGACTAAAAAGAGTAATAGCGCCTTAACCCCTACTAAATTTATTAATACTTTTAAAGATGTAATTTACATTTGAAAAATAAACCCACCTTCGGGTTCTGAAAGGAACTCTATACACTGTCTGACTACAGGCGGTATAGAGTCTATCATGTTTAAATTGTTCTCTTTGATGAACTGAAGGGAGACGCCAAATTGCTGCGTAGCCGGTGGCGACAAGCTAAATTTTTGGCTAGCCTGAGGATCCGCGTCGTTATTTTCTTGCGACTGTAGGGACATTCCGGAAAATTGTTGAGCCATATGAGCAGCTCTTGAGTTCTTCGACAATAATAACTTGTCATACCTAGGAAAAGACAAATGACATTTAAATTTTTTATCAAGTCTCATAATCTTCCATAAATTGTCAAATAAAGAGATTAGAGAAGAGTCTCTTTTTTTCAAATCTCTTTATTCAGAGAGAGTCATCAAATTTGTGTTGACATAATTTTGGTCAATTAAAAAAAGATCATCAGATATTGTCTTGCATAAAAAACGGACACCAACGGAAATTTATATTAATAATGGAAAAAACTGCTTTCTGTAAAACAGGGTTTCCTAGTACATGGGTAGTGTAAATCAATGCTAAATTAAGGTTAATTAAAAAATTAAAAAAATATTTTATAAATTTCTATTTCTATTTTTATACTTTCCAGGCATTTTCTTTCTCCACAACAGCACGTCACGGGGTATACGATCGTATGGTTCTTCCAAATCTAAACACCATATGCAATTTCTTGCGTGCATATTTTTCGCATAACTTGTTATTGTAAAGACGTGTTTAACATTAATTAAAATAATTTAAATAACTTACTCTAGAACTCTCTGTGGAATGCAAAGTTTTTCAAGGTCCAAGTACCGCTGTAACTCGTGTAGATAATTCACATACATAACTTTCTTCCCAAATTTAACGCTTATAGCTGGTCTCAACATTTGCCACACGATGCGTATTAAATTTGTAGGGTGCACCAAATAAAGTGCCTTGAGATTCTTTTTATATTTTCTGTCAAATGCTTTATAAGCTTTCCATAGCCAAGATAGAGGTGGTTTATTCTTGCTGGTTAAACCATAATGAAGATATACCACGCTGTAATCCTGTTCTACATATTTATCCAGAGTAAACATAAGATATCTGAAACAAAAAGCATCGAAAATATAAATTCATATAATAAATAAATTTAAAATATATCTCCTGGTTAAATAAATCTTTAATAATAATAAGTCGAAAAACTTTAAATTTCAATTGTTGATTTTGATCTGGATTGGTAGGTGTTTTAGATTGTAAAAAATACTCGTTCATCTATCTACTACTACGGTTTGTAATGCCGAGCGAATACTATTTTAAATATGACAGATGGTATAATTTTTCTCAACTCTATGAACTATGAACACTAGTCGCGATAGTATAGATTCAAAGGTGACTGGACTGGACATACAACAGGCTGTCAATGCAGAATAAATGTATTTCTAATGTAAGACTTGTCTAAAATAATTACTTTCGACATTTAGAAATGCGGTGTTTCTGTATACCGATTCGAAATAAAAATGGACACCAAATTATGATGTTTTATTATCTACTTCAACCTGATAATAGAGTTGTTTATAGCGTGCCAAGAGAAAATTAACCAGTCAACTGTGTCGAATTATTTATTGTTCTAATATAACTATAGTTATTATTTATGGAGCAATGTGAAATATGTTGAAATAACGAGTACGTCAATACCTTAGCAATCTGTCTGGCGGAACCTCCTTGCTGGATGGCAGACGGCAAGCTGATACTATAATTATGCGACGTCCGATTTCATCGTCGCCGACGACTTCCACCAAACCCGTATTGGTAAGTTCGGTGAAGCATTCAAAATCCAGTGAATCGACAATCTACATAAAAAATATGCATACTGAGAACCAACAAATTAATTACTTGTGGTTATAAAATTACCCCTTATTTATTATATAAAACATTTTATGGTTATTCAAATGTGTTCAAGTATTTAAGATTTTGTTTACGGCGTGCTTCAGTAAAATGTCATGTCCCCCAAAGTGTTTACCAAAGTGTTTGTTTTATGTTTAAGTGTTGGAGGACGTCTCTAAGCTTTTGGATTGAAACTAATACGGCATAAACTTCAACAGTAAATACATCACTCGCCTTAGGTTTGCTGAACATATAGTCGTTATGGTAGGCTCTGGAGGGCCTTATCGCAGTGCTCGTCCAGCAGAGTATCTCAACAGATGGCCCTTAAAGTGAACATGAGTAAGAAGAATCATATTTAACTAACATGTTCCGCTCCACCCGGTCATCGTTGAGAACTCTGCACTCGAAATTGTAGTCGAGTATGTATACCTGGGGCATACGGTTTAGCTAGGGAGGTCAAACTTCGAGAAAGACAGTCGCCGAATCCAACTCGGATGGGCACCGTTTGGGAAGTTACGCGAGATCTTTTCGTCCTAAATACATCAGTACCCTTATCTTTGATCACTTCGTGGTGCTAGTGATGACTATGGGCCTCATAACAAAGCTCAAAGTTGCTTACCGAGCGATGGAGCAAGCTAAGTTCGAAGTATTTCTACGTGATTAAGTCAGAGTTAAGGATATCTGCAGTAGAACCAAAATTACTGATATAGGTCAGCATATCGCGAAGAATAATAGTAACATCATTAATGAAATTTGAAGAATCATAAGAGTTTCTTCTTATCTTTATCTTTACGCTCTATCTTTACGCTTCACAACATAGTATAAAACAAAGTCACATTCTTTGTTTGTCCCTATATCCCTGTATGTATGCTTAAATCTTTAAAACTACGCAACAGATTTTGATGCTATTTTTTTTTAAATAGATAGAGTGATTCAAGAGGAAGGTTTATATGTATAATAACATTCAATATGGAGTAGAGAAATACTGTAATTTTTGAGGTTTCTAATATAATGTCGTAAATAATTACATTTTTTCCGCTTACATTGCAAACGCATTTATCAAAATGATGTACTAAGTATTTGTACACATTGAAAAGGTCTACAGAAAAGTCCGCGATGGTATATGTCTATCTCTTATGGATAACCCACAATAGCATTTTTTGTCATTTACTTTTTACGAAAAATATTGCCTTATTTTCGAAGCAATTTTTATACAATACAGAATTAATCCTTATCCAATTAAGTACCTTAAATACGTTGTTGATTTAATATAGATCAATATAGCCGTTTACAGCATGTAATTTAAATGAACATTTTCGAAGATATCACAGATTTAAAATCCCGCGAGGAGGCCGCGCTTCGCCCTATACCACTTGGAATTTAGCAGCGATCGGACGCGCAACTTGATGTCGCTCTTTCAAGAGTAACCTCTAAAGAAAACATGTTTGTTTTGCCTAATGATAAGAAAGCTATGACTGTTGTATATAAAGACATTCTGTAATTAATTTTAAAAATAAAATACATAGGGAAAAATGTAAAATGTAAATATGTAGTATATGAAATTAGATATAGCAGGAAATCTTCTTGGAGGAAAATTGTTTTTGTCCAAATTTAACGCGTTCGGGCCACGTGCAGTAATGAATAAATCAAAACTACTGGATCGAACTAATTATTTTTTTTACTGAGTGACATAGGCTATATGTTTTATAACCGTGCGAAGCAGTGGCAGGCCGCTAGTATAAAATAATTATCCAAATTTTAATAATAAAACATACACAGAGATAATTGTATGTATCATGTATATTAATGGTATAAATATTTTTTATAATATTTTATTCTAACTTTTCTTACCGAGGTGTCTTAAAAGGCGACTAAGGTAAGTTGACCCACCGTGTGGTATCCAGTTGAGTAGAATAGACCACCCTGTTTCTTACCAAGGTGTCGTAAAATACGACTAAGATAAGGCAGGCGGCAAGTTGTAAAATACGTTGCCAAAACATGAACCAACATGTTTATTACATGTTGAGCTGACCCCACTTAGAGTGGGATAAGGGCAGGAAGAAGAAGAATAATTAATTCTACCTCTGTATATACTTCAGGAGCTCCTGCAAGGGCATCTTCAAAATTTTCTTCAATAGTGCCATCACTGGCTGATCGTTTCAGTGACTCTTCAGTATCTGGTGGCAATGGAACTGAAAAACCAACATACATGCATACATATAATAAAAGAAGGATTATCCTATAAGTAAGATATGTTTCTAGTGACTATATATGACTAGGATAAGCTATTAAACTAATGTCTATCTATTTGGTCACACAATTTGAAAGATCTAGACCAATGTTAATAAAAGTGGAACAACTAAAGCTTATATACCAATTAATAATTATAATTGAAGCTTACTGACCAAATAAGTATTATAATAGAAATAATAACAATTTGTTAATCATAAACAGGAAAAACATCAGAATTAATACTTCTAAGAGTATTTTAATATTCAGATATTATCTGAAAAAGTGGTGATTTTTAAAATAATGATAGTTTATAATAAAGTAACCATAAAATTTTATATACTGAACTTATATTATAGTAGATTATGATACTGTTGCATAATAAGGGTTCTTATAACAAGAGTGTATTTTAAAAAACAAGCCGCAGGTGAGTTTTTTTATAGTATCACACGAGTGTTATAAGACCAAGTTATGTACAGTGTCATACACAACTTTATCTACTCTCATACTATAATACGTAAAACAATATTGCAAATAAAACGCTGAATATAACAACAATTTATTTTTTAAATGTCAAATGTTAGCGCCAAGGCGCAAACATCGATTTCGCATGCGTGTTGCGTCACCACGGACTTGTTTATTGAAACCTTTTTTTTTAAGGTAGAGGTTCAACCTCCTTGGTCCAGGTGGAGGTTGTATAGGTGTATCGTTAAAAAGTTATATTATGATACAGGTGTCTATACAAGACCTGTATCGTAATAAAAAAAAAAAATATATATATTTTTGGCCTGTATGTAATGTTTGTCATAAGAATTTTGGTTTCAGTGTTATAATCTATGTATTATAGTATCAGAGTAGATAAAAGATATTAATGCAATATTTATCAAGTAGAAAGAATACATAACAGTTCATAGATAAATTCTTATTAAAGTCTACTTACTACTAGATACTAGGTTTCCCAAAGCATTCATTTTGATTTTTTTTAATTTTTAAACCAAAAATTTATATATTTATAGGGAACAAATCTTTTTATATATTATGTAATGACATTGTTGTATTTACCTCCCTTTCCTCTTAATTTCTGGTATATGTATGTACCATACCTGTATTGCCCAAGAGCAGTAATTTTGGGATTTTAAAAATATAAAGAACCTGAAGGAACCTACAAACATCAAATATTATAATTATAAGATAGTCTGGGACACCACAAAACACATGATTTTGTGAAATAACTTTGTCACAATAACAAAAAAAGGAATATTTGTAATAAGCTTTAAAAAATTACCCATTTTATTTGCAAAAAATGTATTGATTTGAAATTATTTTTTTGTTTTTTTTTAAATATAATTCTTTAATCTTCACTCTTTGATTATTAATACAATTAATTATTACAAAGAAGTCATTTTGACTGCTGTTAGGCAATATAAGTACATATTAAGTTTCAGCCTCTCTAGTGTTAAAGGAAATAATATTAAATACTCTTGCTTACAAGTCTATGGAAGCCCTACTCTAATTATAATTATTCTATGGTAATTACACCCATTAAAAACACTTCAATTATTCCTTATTTTAGACAGGTAAAGTTAATAAGTTGGATAAGTAGGTTTGTACAGTTATTCACAACAAGTTAATTTTAATTAAAACAAAAGTAATAATGAAATTATTTAGCTACAATCTGTGATTAAGTACATAGAAAATATATATAAATGTAGAGTAAATAAAGATTGGTAAATAAATGTAGAGTGGACTATCTATTCCCATATTCAATTCAATTCAAATTCAAAATATTCTTTATTCAAATAAACTTGTAAACAAGTGCTTTTGAATCGTCAACTCTACTGCTGGTTCAGAAAGCTATTCCTACCGAGAAGAGCCAGCAAAAAACTCGGCGGTTGCTCTTTTTAAAAAATACAATTCTTAATGCTAGTTACATTTAATGTTTCTATCTTGTACAGGGTCGAACAATATTTATATCCACACATTTTTATCGTCTAAATAATCCTCAACAGTAAAGTAGGCTTTCTGTATCAGCCTCTCCTTAATAGTGTTTTTAAACTGCTGTAATGGCAAAGTTAAAAAAATTAAATACCTGATACATACAGGATTTGTAAAACCACAACAACCTCCACTACTGGCACCACAATACACAAGCACTACACATGTTAACTATTACAAACAAATCAAGGAAAAGGAGTTTTACCTTACATCAATTTTCTCTTTTACCTAAATTCAATCACAAACACTTCTATTCAGCACATCACTCTCAGCACACATGTAAAATTAACTTGTAATCCAAAAAAGTAGCTGCTAGTTCATCAAATAATTTTTCATTTATTATTAAATTGGACAATGTTTGTAATATGCAAGTAGAATTCTAATTGCATTTATAAACATGTATTATTAAATAATATGCAAAAATTGTTCCATTTACTAGTACTTCTGTTTTAATTCTATCTATTTTAGTAAATAAGACACAAATCACGTTATGTCCTCTGAAACTAGGCAGGCATATAAACTAAACAAAACTTACTGAGAAAAGCAGAACCTGTCATCAATTCTGAATCATCGAACTCTAACCTCGGTTCATAGTCGTGATAGTCTGAAAGGCTACAGTTTGCTTCCTCGGCCTCCCCACAGTTTGCGTGGAGAACTATTTGTTAAATCAAGAAGTATATTTTAATACATAGGTCAAGTGCGCACATTAAATTTTTTTCACCTTAGATGATTACCTTGAAAAGCCCTTATAGGACTCAATTTAGGCTGATATTCTGATTCCATTTTTACAATAAATGTAAGGAGAATTTTCTATTAAGAGGCTCAAAATTAAATTAAATATTTGCCCTTTGTGACTTGGAGTTGGAAATGTCTATATGGTCTATAATCTATATATTAATTATTATAGTGTATACTGTATACTGTATAAGTGTATAATCTATGGTCTATTATTCTATATCAAGTCTATCAATGATATGTTTATATATTATGTTCCTCTATGGAAACGTTATTTAATTTATATTAAGAAAATTCAGTATGGATAGTCGGAAAAAACGTTAATCTCTTATACATATTCACGAAGATATGCAAATATATAGTTTATTATTGAGTATGATTATTGATATTTTATATCAGATGTCAATTGTAACTGTGAAAAAGGTTTCTAAATTTTAATTATAAATAATACGATATAGTATTAAAATAAAAATAGGTACTTTATAAATACATACGAATATGTGTATCACACACACACGCTTACATATGTATTCGTAATTGTAAATTATGTATTCAATGATAATCTTTATTCTTGCATCACTTACACAATCCGAACAAGACCACTGGTCTTGTTCGGATATTGTGTAAGTGTAATCTAGTGAGATTGGTACATTACCTCATAATAATTAATCGTAGGTAAGTTGTCGCCAGGTAGGCGGCCAGTCGTAAAATACGTTGCTAAAACATGTGACAACATGTTTATAAAATCTTGACTACAGTTTAATTTTAATCACAGAATCATGGTTAGCGAGCAGTATTTACGATAATGAAATATGTGACGATAGATACGATATATTTAGGTGCGATAGAAATTCTGAAACTTCAAAAAAGAAGTTGGGTGGTGGAGTTTTATTATTTGCCTCAAAAAAACTAAATGCAAAACAATACAATATGATTTGTCGGGGAGTTGAATCCCTGTGGATTACTTTACCAGCAGCGTCTTTAAAAACCCAAAGAAGCCGTAATATACATATCGGGTTAATCTACCAACCACCAGACAACCAGTTACCTGCTCGTCTTGAATCCGTGTCTGCCTGTCTTGCTGAATTAGTTTCCAAGCTCCCAAATAACCACATTATCCTAGCCGGTGACTTTAATCTGCCATACCTTACCTGGTCCGACTACGGTTCTATCTTCCAAAAGCGTGGGTCAATAGAATTACAAAATGCATGTACCAAGTTTATTGATGTATGCAACCTATCCGGTCTGAGACAACAGAATACAATTAGGAACAGCGCAAACAACACCCTTAATCTACTGTTCAGTGATATCGACTTTGATGTACTACCATCCCTGCCTAGAATTTGATCTCACCAATTTACTTGTGCACGGGTCTTGCCAGAAACTTAAAAAACGACTTAACTTTTTCTAGGGAAACTATTCAAAGATAAATGAAAAACTTTCGGACATCAACTGGAATGAAGTGCTGTCAGGTGAATCAATAAACGAGATAACTGAAAATTTTTACTCTATTTTAAACGAATCGATACGTAATTACGTGCCGTTAAAATCTCATTCTAGTCTAAACTTTCCAGTATGGTATTCCAAGTCCTTAATCCATATAATAAAAGAAAAACGACAAAAGCATAAGAAATGAAAAGAATACAAAAATCCCCGTGACTACGACGAATTTGCTGTTACGTGTTGTAAGACAACGTATGCAAAGTTTCATTCGCAGAGACCCTAAACTTATTTTTTCTTATTCAAAATCGCTGAGGAATAACAAAAAAAGGATATCCCAAAAAGCTTACTCTAGGGTCAGATACCTACGCAGACGAAGCTACTGCATGCATAGATTTCAGTAAATATTTCGAAAGTGTTTTCGTTGAGCCGGCCGTTTCTTATTCTGCATTAAATCTTCCAACCACGACACATAACGAAATCATTAGTAAAATCATTGTTGACGAAAGCGAAGTCTTTCAATTTCTAAAAACACTGAAGACCAATAAGGGCGCCGGTAGTGATGGTATTCCCCCAATATTTATTAAAAACTGTGCAGCTACTTTAGCTAAACCACTGTCTATTATATTTAACCTCTCTATTAATGTTTTCTGTAGTTTCCCAGAAACATGGAAAAAGGCACTCATAGTGCCTATTCACAAAAACGGAACAAAAACACGAATCGAGAACTACCGGCCTTTATCAATCCTAAATGTGATGAGTAAAGTGTTCGAAGCTGTTGTTTATAGGCACGTAAACCCAATAATATAAACCCAATAAATATAAAAGCATAGATTTACTAAAAATCGGTCAACTGTAACTAATATGGCTGTATTTACAAACTACGTGCTAAAAAACATCGATAACAGACTCTAAGTAGAAGTGATCTACACGGATTTCGAAAAAGCATTCGACCGAGTAGATCACACAATTCTGCTTCGTAAAGTAGACATATTAGGCATAAGCGGAGACTTTTATTGACGGTTCACGTCATACATAAGAAATCGTATGCAGGCTTTTGTGATTGGCAGTGCCAAAAGTGATTACGTAACGGCACCTTCAGGCGTTCCTCAAGGTTCTATTCTAGGCCCATTTTTATACAATGCCTATTTATTTGATATAGGGAGCTGCTTCAATCATGCAAAGTACTTAATGTTTGCACATGACAAAAAGTATTCTTCAGTGTACGTTCTTTGGATGACTGTTATAAATTGCAATTGCAATTGCTTTAACGGAATATGATATTACGAATCAAATTTCTGTGCATGCTGGTAAATGCCATCATATTTCTCTGAACCCTAAATTAAACCCAATAGTGTACGATTATAAAATTAATGGGGTGCAAATACCAAAAGCCAGGACGGTTAGAGATTTAGGGATTAAAATCGATACCAAGCTTTCCATGCATGAGCATATTGACGTTGTGGCAGATAAAGCATACAAGCAACTGGGCTTTGTCAAGCGAGTGTCTAGCGGTTTCAAAGATGTAGAATGCATCAAAATACTATACTTTGTATATGTGCGCTAGCTTAAGCTTAGTAGCTTACTCGAATACGCATCTGGTCACCTCAATACACTACGCATATCCAAAGGCTAGAATCTATACAAAGGCAGTTTCTTAAATATGTAGCATTTAAAGAATTTAAAAACTTCAGCAACTATCAAGAAGCTTGCAGTCACTACGCGATAGACTCTCTAGAACAAAGAAGAAAGTAGAGTGATGTGATATTATTACAAGCAATAACACTATATAACTGGTAAAATCGACTGTCCCAACTTACTGTCCGCCTTTTCACTAAGTACCCCACCCTTCCGATCCTTTAGATCCCGGCACAAGCGTCTACTGAGTGTGCCCAAAACTAATTATGCCAAGAACTCCATTATAACTCGCCGGTCACAAATTTACAACAATTTATATTCTAACCTAGATTTATTCCATTTGTCCAAAACACAGCTAAAAAAAGAGATCATCAAATTTCATCGAGATAAATAACGCACTGACACTCAAAAGCGCGCGCACACACGCGCAAACACGCGCACACACACGCACACACACACTCTCTCTCTCACACCACACACACACGCAAACACACACACGCACACACGCACAATATATACGTTCGCATATGAGTGTTGTGGATATCTTATTTTTATTATTATCCACAACTTTTATATCATGTTTTAACTTTTATATTTTATATTTCACTTTTATATTTTATATTTTGTTATATATTATACTTACTCTGTTAATGTAAATAATCTATTCATAATTATTGTAATCTAGTTTTGGCCTTATTGTACTTTTTGGAATTTCCTAAATAAGTATTATCTATAACGCTGTTGATTCCAAAATAAATAAATAAAATTAAAATAAAATAAATAATATGTTGTACCGACCCCATTTGGAATGGGATAACGGCAGAATCAAAGAAAGAACTGACTTTATATGAATTCCAGAATTACCTCTGAAGAGCTGACTTAAAATTAGTAAAGGATAAAAACTAAAAATATAACGGTTACTTCAAAGACAACTAATCTTAGTTGTAAATTATAGTCTTTGATTACTTGCTGTGGTTTATTGTTAGTTGTCTGTGTGTTAAACGGTAAAGCGAAAAATTTGTCGTTTATACTTACATGAAAATTCAATCCTTAGTTATCAGTTATTTTTACCATATTCGACCTCTTAAAATATTGAAATTTACGTTTTTTTCGTTTATTAACTCTGCAGTGATTATACTTGATCTCCTAGAACACTATGGTGATGCCGTGATGCGTTAATTTTTCATTGACATTTATCAGAGACGCCATGTTTGTCACGTTTTAGCCATTTGTGATTATATTTAAATATATTATATAGCGGTATTACTGCAGACAGTTTACAGGAATATAATAATTAATCACTATGAGTGCCGAATTGCCGATTAAAAAAGAAAAGCGTTCAAGATCGTCCACAGACGTCAACAACGTAAGTATCAACAAATTCCCGCTCTTAGCGACAGTGGCCTCACGCGTAGATGTAAATTTCTATAATGCTTAGACGCCGCTCCGCTCCGCGAATAAATTGTTTGCACATTTGTACATATATGAATTAAATCTGTGATAATATGTGATGTAAATATATATGTGGGGAAATTATAGGTGTTGAGGGTGTAATGAACGAGCTCCAGGTAGGTCATCGTATGTCTTATAATTGGCCTTTGTCACACAGCCTCATTAGTCGCACACAGGCTTGTTAGTTCGTCAGCACTAAAAACAGGAGACAGGGTTACTGCCACACAGTATCATCAGTGTCCTAAAGACTTGTCAGTACTACAAAAGAGACATAGAGATAAAATGCTGGAACTGCAGGTCATAATTATGATATACAGTAATACCATCGAGAACATGCTGAACAAGTGTTGACATGGTTAGTAATAGTTTAGAATGGAATTACAAGAACAATGGAACACTGTCATCCACTGAGAAGAATTGATAAGAATTTCAATGGTTGCTCTTATCAGTATAAGTGATGATACAAGGGTTCATTCTAATAGCACATAACACTTAATAAGAGTAGATACAGATCTACCCTTATAACATTAAAATACTGCACTGGCTAATGATTCTAGTTGGGTCAGTAATAACAATCAAAGAAATTGTCTAACCAAGACAAACAATAACACTATTTAGACGTGTGTGTCTCATAATTGTATGAGTCAAGTTTAGAACAAAACTCCAAGTTATGACACATTCTAGATGATTAGGATGATAATTTTATAAGATTTTCTTAGATTAGTGCAAGTGGTTCAGGTAGGATTTCATTTCCATTTCTCTAACAATAGAAGGGACTTATGCCATAAAATACCATGGGTATATGCTATACAACTTATTAACTAACTAAAATGTTCAAGACAAATTTAATAATTGAAACTGGTCTTTCTTTCTAATCTGGGTTTTTTTCCAAACATTATTTATAGTTTTGATGATGAATTTAATTTATTTATTTTTTATTAATTATTCATTTTTATGTGCATCTTTTATTATAGCATTAAACCAACAGGTTTAAAAAATTACCTTTTTTCCCTCCAAAACAGAAAAGAACATTTAGTAAATACTGAAGGTTTTTTTGATTGATGTTTATAGGAATGAAGTCACATTATAGAACTAGTAAAATATATAAATCAGAAAAAATGCCATCTGACAGTCACTGACTGTGGTGAGCAAATTGAAAGTTAGTAGTATACAATAGAAAGTTAGTAAAGGAGCTCTCTAAAATTAAAGTTTCAAATGTAACCAAAGCCACTAGTGTGGAATATCCTGTACTAGCAGCCTGCCCCTGCTTCGCATGGGTATCAAATATATAGCCCATGTCACTCAGTGTAAAAAATGATTAAAATTGTTCCAGTAGTTTTGATTTATTCATTACTGCCTGTGGCCCTCAAGCGTTAAATTTGGAGAAAAACAATTTCCTTTCCCTATACCAAGAAGATTTCCTGCTATCTTTGGAATATCTAAATTCATATAGTACATTTTTACTCATTTACTTCTACATTTTCCCTATGTATTTTATTTTTACAATTAATTACAGAATGTCTTTATAAACAACATTCACATCTTTAAACAATCTCTTGAAAGAACGACATAATATAGCTGCTAAATGCGAAGTGCTATAGGGTGAAGCGCAGCATTTTAAATCTGTAATTTTAAATCAGTAACCTCAAAAATTACAGTATTTCTCTACTCTGTATTGAATGTTATTATACGTACAAACCTTCCTCTGGAATCACTCTATCTATTAAAAAAAAACTGCATCAAAATCTGTTGCATAGTTTTAAAGTTTTATGCATACATTGGGAAATATGGACAAAGAATGCGACTTTGTTTTATAATATGTAGTGATTCATCGAAAGTAGTGAGATAGTAATAAAATTGAAGAATAAAAATCAATGGGTCATTTCTCAAAATATTTTATTATAAGTATCACCAAAAGTAAATATAACACATACAGGCTGCAGCAGCGAATTCTAATTTTGAACTATACATTACACATTCAGCATATAAGCTATGAGTATTTATATCAGCACTACTAACTCTAGTGGCAAAATTTTGTCATGAGTTTTTTGATGATCTACATTTTTGCACTCTGCACATGGATATTGCATGTGCAATGCATGCAATATTCATGTCTAAAACTAGAATAAACTATGTTCTCTAAGAGAACACGTTGAGGGTTTTAGTTTAGTTCTATGAAATGTAAGGATAATTCAACAAAGAGAAAATGGTCTTAAATTTTATTTAATTATATTAAATTTTTTTTGGGTACCCTGCCAATTTTCAAGTTAAAGTTATTAAATATCAGAAAAAAAGCTTTAAATAAGTTTTCCTTGCCTCAACAAATTTGCTTTTTTTTGCTCCAATTTTAATTTTACATTACAAATAAGTATAGTATTTTATGTAATAGTGTATAATTTTCTTATAGGTAAAATGGTTGCCTTTAAAGGATTTGATTCCAGGCCATAAAAATGTATTTTATTTAAATAGTTTTTTCATGTAATTTTAATTTTATGTTTATATTCATTTTGATTTGCAATCAAGTAAATAATATGATTTATCAAGCTAAGATGAGTGATTTAATAATTACTCAGTTATTTTTAAAATAATATATTGCACCATAAACATTTGTATTAAATACCATAAGCATTGTATGTGTTCATTATCAGTTCATTATCATATTATCAATTTATTCAAATTTTTTGTACATCTTTATCTTCTCTAATTTTATATTTTTTGGCAAATTGGAATTAGAATTGTTTTATTTTTTGCCTTTTGATTTATTTGATACATGATATATTGATCATATTTAGATATGATTGATCAATATATATGCAAGTGATAACATTAATGCTGCTGAAATATTGGTTTCCATAAAATTGTATCATAATACACAGATTGATAGGCTATATAATTATTTTTTTAATTTTTATTTCAGAGAATGTTGTTAGCTGTTTGCAAATTATGTCATTTCTAATACGCTATTATATTTCAGTCATTTGTCAAGAATGTAACATCAAGAGTTTCGGGTTTATTGCCATCTACGATAACAAAATGGTTTAGTAGTCCAAGTTCTTCAAATACAAATGGCTCAGCAACAGTTGCAGAGTCTTCAGATTCGTCTACAGAAGATGAGGCTTCGGAAACTAGTTTTCAACCACCTGCCAAAAGAATGCGCTATGCATTTGAATGTCAATGTAGGTCACCATCCCAGTCAAACAACTATATCACACCTGAGGTATGTAATGTTATAAAGTATATAAAAAACTTTCAAAAAAGTAACATCCAAAATAAAACAAACAAAAAAAAACAACTTTTTTTATTATACATTTATATAGGATAAATGTATAACAGCAGTTTGTGCTGTGGCCCTCTTTTAAGTAACAAATACCTGTCCCAGAGAACCCCACTCTTTCTGTTCAAAGTCAACAATGGTTTTACAGTTTACAGCAAAGGTAAAGATAATGACAATTATTACAAAAAGAAAATCATTTTTTTAATATAACATTTGTTGTTCCCGCCTACTGCATGCCTTTGAGAGCTGCATTTGATGAGCATAGGTAGGATAGGAACAGACAACCGGCAATTTCTCCACCCCGAATAATCAAGGATACTGACCTTTGACTTAGAGGATTCTTCTTGTGTGTGTTTGTGTGTATGTGGGTGTGTCGTGATGTGCCTGTGTCTGTATGTGTGTAGGGGGTGCCTGAACATGTTGATAAGATATATTGTAAAATAAGATTAGTTAAGAACAAACTTTAAAGGTAGTTGTCTTTTACAGACCTTGTCTTGCCTACAGACTTGTCAAAAATAATAGTAAAATTATTTTGCTATAATCCACAATAAACATTTTATGTTTAAATTTTGTTTTATTATTATATTATATTTATATATTATTTTATAGATTATAGAAAAATAATTTTATTATTCCTTTTGTAGAATCGATCTCCGCAAAATAATGTCTAATTATAAAAAATATGCCTACAAATTATATGTAGTAGTACCTGGGTGACAGAGCCTTACTCGGTAATTTAACTCGGTAAATAAAAAAAGATACTTAAAGAAAAGGGCTCGATCCTAGGTATTTCATTTCTCGAGACCACCCGTTCCCCGAATAAGCTACGCTGACTTGTCAATTTACGGCAAAAATAAAAATAAAAAATATATTTAAATGTTTGTATTTTTTTATAAATATATAAAACCTTATTTATATAAAACCTAGCTAGATTGACTTTCTCCCCCAAAACCTCCCACATACTGAATTTCAGGAAAATAGTTGAAGCCGTTTCCGAGAGAGAGAGATACATTTTTTTAGTTAGCATTTAATTAGTCTCTCTGTCTATTAAATGATTGTTTTTTGTAAAATAGTTTAGTAATTAGTTTATTTAGTATATATTATATAATGTTTAGAATAATAAAGATTGTACATTATTTTATTAATCAATAAAAATATCTAATCTTTTATTATGTTATATACTGGATATTTGATATAAAATATGCATGTGTCAATATAATTAACTTATTCAATAATGTTATTAAAAATGCAAACATTGATATGACAATGCTGAATTGAAGAGATATGTCACTTGTAAAGGTTATTACTTTTGGTGCTAGTATGAATGTGACATTGAATTAAGTCTACTACAATATAAATATTGTGACTGTAAGGAATGTAAAACGACAAATTTACACTTAATATTACTTCACCGCCGTTGCACACCCTATGCTTCTTTAGTTAAGTTTCTTTCTTTTTGTACCTTGTGTTATGTAATGTGTACGCAATAAAGAAATTTCTATCTATCTATCTATCTACTTTTTGTTTTAGATGAAATGTACCAGCACTAATACAGAACCTATTGAGACTTTTAGTGCTGTACAGTCACCAATAGGACAGAGTACATTCAAGCCAGAAACACACTTTGTATCAACATCTATACTGTCCCCTAAAGAAGAAACCACTATATCGGAACATAAAAATAGTGCACCAGTACACAATTTACACTCTCCTTTTTCAAGTCATTCAATTGTTGAAAAAAGAAAATCACTTTTTGGAGAACCAGTTGATGGTATGCCTTAAAAGTTATTTAAATAAATATATAAATATATGGAACACTTACACATGGTCGTCTGTCCCCAAAGTAAGTAATTTAATACTTGTGTTATGGGTGATAGACAACTGGTAAATATATACTTACATAATTTTAAATACATATGTACACCCAGCACCAACAAATTTTTGTTATTATATGTTGGCCCTCGATGGGAATCGAATCCACGACCTGCGAAGTTGAAGGCAAGGTCACCACCAACTGCGCCAACGGGCCAGTAAATTTTGTTCGTATTTTTGTAAATTCGTATTTTTCTTGATTATATTTTTATTCTATGCATTATAATTACAGAGAAATTGCCTCAATCTAATTCATTTCGGGAAAGTCAACCATATTTTAAACCTGGATTACTTGGTTCACCATTCTATTCAGGAAAAACAAGGTATGGAGGGGCTGCAAGTTCTTACACAAATCTGCCAAACATTAAACATAGAAAAGGCATGTTAGTTAAAAATTCTGAGAATAATGAATCTAACCATGTTAGCCATGTAACGAGACGTATAATGGATTTATTGGAAAATTATTCATCTCCATTGATAGAAGCCAAGAGAATTTCACAATTTAGTACATCACATATAAATTCCTTGGATAATACAATTGAAAACAATGGTATGTATTCTTGAGATATTATTAAACTTTTGTTTTATTAGTGTACTATAACGTAAAACATTACCTTTTTATTTGTTTTAGCATACAAGGCTAAAGAACTTTATGTGCCTAAAATTGCAACAATATTACATTTTAAACAAAAAGCAAAACTCATGGGTACCACCAGTGCTGCGCGCCAAATAATCGCATCAAATAGTAGTTCGCCTACCTTCAAACCATATCCCAACTCAAAAAATAACAGGTATATTTATATTAGCAGTACATGATGTTGACTATGTTGAAATTTTTGTGTATTTTTTATATAATACTAAAATACTTATAATTTACAGCAATAGTTTAAAACCAACAAGTGATAAATTGACGACGAAAATCAGGACAAGATTAACAAGATTTGATAGATATGAGCAAAAACTAAATGATAGTAATAAATCTGTGGAATTTCCAACTGCAATTTTACAAAGTGGAGAATATGATTTACCTAAATTTACATTAGAAATGTCAGTAACAGAAACTTCAACACCTTCAGAAACTTTATTCACTTCAACACCTACGACTGTAGTAGCAAAGTCTAATAAGGCTACAGATGTGTTCACATCAGCAAGTGACAAAACAAAACCTACTCCTACAACAGTAATTATGAAAAATGATAGTGTAGCTACGAATATAAATCAAGTTGCTGGTGAGGGACAAACAAATCTAAATGATTACTCCTACAAATTTTCTATACCTGATATGGTTCTCGATGACACAGTACAAATTCCTTCATCACTTCCTAACTACATTTTTGATTCTCCGGAGCGGCAGAACAGAGCAGAAAAGAAAAATGAAAAAGAAAAGAATATAGACAAAGAAGAGAAGAAAGAAGAGAAAGAAGAGGAGGAAAAAGAAAGTGGGAAATTAATTTCCACTGTTAGTGAAAATAAAACTGGTATGCAGTCAGCAAAATGGAAATGTGAGACTTGTTGGGTTCCTAATAATTCAGAGTCTGAAACATGTATTTGTTGTGGCTCAAAAAAATTAGGAAAAAGTAACATTGAAAACAATCAATGCTCTGAATGTAAAATTGCTTTGAAGCAACAACATAATGATAAATGTATTGAATGTGAAGAAAAATATAGTAAAATTGACAAATTACCTGACCCAACTTCACTGAAATGGAAATGCGAAGATTGTTTGGTGGAAAATGACCTACATGTTAAGAAATGTGTATGCTGTGGAAATAATAATCTTTTATCTTGGGTTGGTAATTCTACATCTGATGAATGGAAATGTGAAGATTGCTGGATAAAAAATAAGAACTATTATGATAAGTGTGTTGCCTGTGGTGGACCAAAGCCTGTATCCAAAGAAACTATAAGTAAGGATGATGTACCACCATCCAGTACTGCCAGTACAGTAACTAACCCTGATACCGTATTTAAAAAAATTATGAAGTCACAAAGTGACAGATGGGAGTGTACAAATTGTTTGGTATGTAATGATAACAACAAAAGTAAATGTGTCTGTTGTGATGCAGAGAGGCCTGGAACATATAAGGAAGCTGAAAAAAAATGTTTCAATTTTGGTTCTGGTAAAAACACCACATTCAAATTTGGTATTGATCCTAATGAAAATATTCCTCTAAAAGATTCTGAGCATTCATCTGATATGCAGTTAGAAATAACAGTTCCAGAGTCTGAAACAAACAATAATATCTTACCAAAGCCTTTAAATTTCAGCTTTGGTATACCCACACCAAAATCTGGAAATAATAATATCATAGAGGAAGAGTCAATAGCAGAAGATACTCCACCTCCAGAAGAAACATTTAAATTTGGTACATCTACATCTTTGAAGACAATGTGCCCTACTCTAGATACTACAGCTAATGTTTTTAATAATGCAGCTTTATCTGCATCAAAGTATACTGATTGTGTTCTGATGTCCAATTCCAAAGAAACTGATGAAAAAGTACAGGAAGTTCCGAATATTGAAGAGCCTCATTCAACTGTTTCAGTAAATGCTCCAAAACCAGGTGCACTATTTGGTTTACCAGTAAATAACTCATCAGCAGAGAGTAGTATGCCAGCTTTTATAACATTTGGGACAGTAGGACAATCCAGTTATAAACAAGCCGAACAAGCTATAACTACAACCGTTGAAAATACAAATGCAAGTCAAAGTACTTTCAGTTTTACTGCGTCTAATATTAAACCAGCTGTAAATTTATTCTCTGGAACTCCTACGACGACATCCACATCGTATGTATCTTTCTCAACTGCACCAAAAACTACAACACCAACCATTTCATTTTTTCAAAAGAATGAGGTAAATCCAACTCAAACATTTTTTCCACAAACATTGACCTCCTCAACATTATCATTATTTAACAAAAATGAAACAATGCCAACCACAGTAGTGGCACCTTCAAATGCTCAAGTATTTAGTTTTGGCAGTAATAATCAAAATATACAGACTGAGAAGCCTAAATTTAATTTTACTTTTGGAAATAAGACTGAAGTACCTTCGTTGTTTGCTTCACCCATGTCAAACACTAATAATACTATGTCAAGCAATGTGTTGCCTGAAAATAACACTATATCTGGAACTCTAATGTCTGGAGGAAATGGCTTGGCAACAGGAAATTCTTCAATTGGTGGAAATGGGCTACCTTTGAATTCATTATCTCCAGGATTGTTGGCTGCACCGGCAAAGAAAGATGGGATGTGGCCATTAAACAATGTAGAATCAAATGTTAATAATTTATCGTCAATTCAATCAGGCAATTTTTTTGGTGCACAACCAAAGCAAGTAAATGCATGGCCTACAAATCAGAATGTTTCTAATGATTCTCTGGGTACACTGAAACTGTCTTCAGGAAATAATTTAGAACCAATTACAGACCCTTTAGGCCTTACAACTGGTGGATTGTTTGGCGCAGTAGAAAAAAAAGACACTATGTGGCCTCCAAATAATAATTCAAACAATATGTTTGGAACAAATCCTTCAACAAATAACTTGCAAAAATCTACAAGTTTTAATTTTGGCTCTTCTACTATGCAATTTAATGGTAACCATGTGACTTCTCCGACTTTTGGGAGTTCTGTACAGCCTCCACAAAACATCTTCGGAATGTCTAATCAAAATAATAATAATCCAAATTTATTTTCAAATCCGATACAACATCAAACACCACCAACTATTTTCGGAGCCCAACAAATTAATAATTCGACACCAGTGGGTATATTTGGAGCCCCAGGGGCAGGAGCAATAGGGAATCCTAGATTTGGAGCACCTAATCAACCCATTTCAACATTCGAGGCCCCTCAGCTAAATCCTGTGCCAACTCAAACATTTAATTTTGGGGCTCAGCAAACAACAGGAGTATTTGGATTTGGACAGGTAAGTAATTTTGATTAGTTTTGCTAATGTTTATATTCCACTGTAAAGAGATCTCTTCAAGATACAATATTTAACAACCTAAAGTGAGAATATTTGAGCGTTGCTTGAAAACAACCAGGTTTTGTTGTCAAAAATCATAATTGCATGAATATGTACATCAAATACCACCTTACTCACTACTAAAGCACTAAGACATTTAAGTTACTTTAAGAGATTTAGACATTTCGATTCATACAATATAAGATATACATATGTATATATGTACAACAAATGAAAAGCTATAAAACATCTAATAAAAGCCATGTTCAATGTCATTTTCAAAAAAATTGAATATATTTTAGTATATGTGGTCGATAATACCTTTCACAATAAAAAAATTATAATCACACTTCATTAGGAGCAATTAATGACCTAATATTCTGAGCTAGGTTTTTTTTTGGTAAAAATGATTTTCCTACATCTTAGTCCTCTAATATAGGGTTATTCATAAGAGTGATATAAAGCCAAAGGAGCATAACAAGTTTGTTTCTACAACTTCTTCTAAAGCTTTATAGTTTTTGAGAAATTGGATTCCAAAGCTTTCATGAAAACATATGCTGAGACATCCTTTGCGATTTGTTTTACGTTTAGATGGTTTGTGTTTAATCTTTATTGTAGCGATCGGCTTAATTTTGCGCGACAATGTGTGTGTTTTTGTATAGAGATAGTAGCCTTGGTATTTAACAAATAGGTGTGTTACTTATCTGTTCCGTGACCTCCATCATCCTTTTTGTTTTGATATGAGCGTACAATGCGATATTTGGAAAGATATTTAGACAAGTAAAGTATTCATGCTCACTGATTTAAATACATACTAAATAAATTATACTAATTAGTTGAATTAACCTTTAATTTGTATATTATAAGTTTAGTTTCTTTGTAGTTTCTTTATTGCACACATAGAAACATTTAACCTACTACATAATAAAAAATAAAATGAGCTTTTTCAGGAATCGGAATATCTTAATAGGAAAAAACTTAGTGCTAAATTAGTAATTAGTAAATTATTAAATATTAGGCAAAATAATTTTCTTTATCTATTTGAATTGATTTTTTTAAATTGGTTTTTAAATATGATGTATAAGCCCAATAGTGCATTATGACGAAACCTATAGAAAAAAAATTAAAAACTGTCCCATTATTACTACTATTAAATATTTTGGATATCACCTTTATTGGCCATGTCAAAATAAGTTGTGTTAAAATAGTTTTTACATTTCAGCAACAACCGCAGCCACAAAGTGGTGGGGTGTACAACTTCGGTGCGCAGCCAGTGGGATCGCCGCAACGTCAATTCAACATCGGCACTGCAAGTGGCCCCACCATGGTCGGCAGGCGTGTTATAAGAAAAGCTGTTCGTCGAACTACGCAGCGATGAATCATATTGCCGTCATTGTATCGGTCGCATTTCTAATCAAGTAAAAAATGTGTATTTTTAACGTATAGAATAATTTATATGTTTTGAATGTGACGACTTGTCAGGACGCTTAGGCGTTATTATATCGTGCATTCTTTAGGGTATAGTTAAATATATGTAATATAGTATATAGTGACAACCATGTTTTGGTTTTGAAACATAAAAAATGGAAATCACAAATATAGACATGCAAAATATGATTAGAATAAAGGTATTTAGATAAATAGTACTTACTTTGTATGACTCATTTACATATTTTATAACGACATAGTATACAAAACTTTCTATTACTACTACATATTGCTATTATTTTTGTATATAAACTTTGATCATTGACATAACAGTAATTAATTGACTTAACGTCATAACAGTACTTTCTTATATTCTTTTTTTAGCATGATAACCCGATTAAATAAAGCTAAATTATCAAAAAAGGGATATTACTCGAAAATTGTAAAATTAAGTGCTCTAACTAAAATGTAAATACAGTAAACAGTGGAAACGATTATTACTCTAAAACGAGTGGAATATGACTACAGTGTGAAGGAAAATTTGACTAATGAGGTAAAATTTGACTAAAGATTAATGTTGCATTTTTAGAATGTAAGTCTCGAATGAAAGCCTTCAGTAATATTATTTTGAAAAACAATATAATAATGATAATATTCTTTATCTTGTTCACTAAACAAAAAAGGAGAAGTAGAAAAAAAGAAACTTAATCTTGGAAAACGAGTGGAATATGACTACAGTGTGAAGGAAAATTGAACTAATGAAGTAAAATTTGACTAAAGATTAATGTTGCATTTTTAGAATGTAAGTCTCGAATGAAAGCCTTCAGTAATATTATTTTGAAAAACAATATAATAATGATAATATTCTTTATCTTGTTCACAAAACAAAAAAGGAGAAGTAGAAAAAAAGAAACTTAATCTTGGGTATAAAATAGAAATAATTACAATAGGCGGCCTTTTCGCGTAACTTTTTTGCCATTTTATTTAGGCAACCTTAAGGCAAAGGAAATCACAATAGAATAGAGATAGGTGTTTTATTAAAAAAAATACTATCTACGTAAATACATGTAGAGTATAAATAAAAACAAGATAGAATACGGTAGTAACAAATGAGGAAGATGAAGAAGAGAAAAAAAGTAGGTAAATTAAGTTTGAAGAGTACACTTTTTAGACCATAGAAGTATACATTTTTGACCACTGTAAGAGACAGTTTGTTTCATGTGCAAATTGGGAGAGCTCCATTGCTTATAATTACGACATTTGGGAACATGGTTACAAATAAAAAGAATGTACGTAAAATGTTACTTCATATAATTATTTTGCTTTTTATCTTTCGAGCGGCCAAAGCCAAGGTTCATAAGTTGATATCCATGACCTGAGATAGTAAGATAATTCTGTAATTACACTTTTTAATACTTGCTAATGCGGTTTGCTGTGTCAAACAAATATAGTTATGAATTAACTGGTCGCAAAATATATGGTCAACATATATTTGTAGAAGATTGAATTGTATTTTACTTAAATGGCATCCAAATTGAAGATTAATAATTCGAATTAATCAGACCACTGATAATCTACCAAGGTTATATTCAATTTCATTTTAAATTATTTAGATGGTGTATGTCAAACAGGGCTTGGAAAAAATAAGTTGCAAGTGTAAGACCCAAATGACGAATTCAACATTTCGACATTCAATTTGCAATCATCATAGTTCTGATTTCCTTATTTTAGAATATCCAACTTTTTACAAACGGTTTCTTTATCTTAAAGTATAATATACACTTCGATAATAATTTTATGTATTAAGTTTCTAATTTAATATTCTGTAAATGTAAATCTTATATATTTTTGTACCTACTCCGCGAATCTTACTCCACCAGCAATCTCCTATAGTCGAGGGTTTCTGGAATAGATCACTTATAACAGACATATAACTATTTACTCTTCATTTTCATATAATTTTTTTTAAATCTTCAGTACATAAATAAACGAATATTATAGATAAACAAAATAAAATAAACAGTATATGGGTGAATTACATGTAATATAAATTATATAAATGTTTAGAATAGAAGTGAAATAGATAAATAAAATAATCGATAATGTTATCCATATTTTCAGTTTTGAGGGGTAATTTAAAAATCTGATGCTCTATATAATTTAAGTGCACTTTCTAGTGATATCAGACACAGTTAAAATGTTGACGTAGTTCATAAGGTAATTAATATAAATATGAGCTGTAAATAAAATGTAGGTTAGTAAAATGTTCATTAAAATTCGTATATTTTTATCTAAAAACATTCATATTAGATTATATTTTTTGCTGTTGTAAATTATGTCACTATGTATTAAATAAAAACTAAAAAATAGGACATACAAAACGGACATGCAAAACGATGGTGCTGGGCAATGAAATGAAACATTATTGGACGTTAATATTATTATCATGTATTGTAAATGCGAGTGCCATAGCTAATCATGCTAGCCTTGCATGCGAGGGTAGCCTTTATGTTAATAGTAATAATCCTTTATTAAGTTTATCCCACTGATAATTATTTTTCTAAAGAAATTGACCTTGTCTTTATACAAATATCAGTATCACTGCAAATTATGAAATGTTGAATCTACTTGTGTTCTATACCTAGTTGTTTACGATCATTGACTATTTTGAAACTTTTTGTTATATTTCATCATCTTACTTATTTAAACACAAATGGAAAATGCTAAAGATACTCTTTTTTTTTTCTTTTCTAATGACATACTTGGCGGAATATTCTATATCTTCGTAAGGATTTTCCATTAATGAAGATTATTTATTTATTCATTTACTACTAATCATTTCAAATTAAGGCTAATTATAGCTAAAAAGTAAATAATTATTTACATATTTTATATTTCATGAAAACGTAATATGGTGTATCCACCGTATATTTAGATAATAAAACTAGAAAATTATTTAAAATCTTTAATATTTAAATGAGTTAATCTTGCATGTGTATATATATTTTCGGATTCTCGGAAACGGCTCCAACGACTTTCCTGAAATTCAGCATGTAGGGGGTTTTGGGGAAGAAAAGTCGACCTAGATAAGTTTTATTTAAAAAATTAAAAATTAAAAAAATGTCGTTTTATCCCTGTTTTCGGGCTCTAAATTTTTTTTGAAATTTACGTTGAATAAAATCATAATTTTTCGCTGTAAAACGTAAAGTCATGGTTCATTTCATTTGGGGAACGGGCGGTCTAGAGAGGTGAAAATACCTAGGATCGAGCCCCACCTGCCCTATTATTTTTTCATTTTTCTTTTAATTTTTTTTTTACATCTTACTTATACTTGTACACGATTTTTTTTTATTTAGTTTCTACTTTCCTGCTGGAATGAGCATATCGAAACATATAAGGGTAATAATAAATCTCAGACTGCTGCAGCGAAATGTGGACCGATTAGGCAAGTATAATTATGTAACATCTCAAATTATTATCAATATATTATATTATCAATGTTTCATAGGCATCTCTAGTTTCTAGCTGTGTTACAATTCTTCAGTTATAACTTTTAACTAAACATTTCCCAGTGCAGTGACACTTTATTGACGATGAACGTTAATACGAGTTCCTAATAAAAACTACTTTGATTACGTATTTTTATGTTAAATATAGTTTGTAAGAAATCTTATATGAATATTCTAAATTTCTATGCCTTCTTTCTAATAAAATCTTCTTTGTATATCCAATTTTTTTTGTATTCAATTATATAAACATTTTTGTGGTGCGGGGTAAGTTGCAGTTAGTTTAGTCTTGTCTTGCAGTGAATGTACTTGACTATTATTGATTGCTGGATGGATAGAATCAAGTTTGTTTCGGATGCCTCAATAATTCTTATTATTCCTCTGTACTGCGTAAGGAAGTTTCAAATACATCTCTTAAAAATAAATAAAGTGTGCTTGTCCTGACGTAGAACTCTTTAGAAGATCTTTTATGTAATAGGCGTATAGTTCTGTATTGTGTCAATAACTTTGAATACCAAACTTATAATAATGAATTACACAGTAGATTAAAAAAAAGTTATATAATTCCAAAGAAAAAAAACATTTTACTAAACCATCTTACTCGCAAACCATTTAAGTTGCCATTTAACCTATTATGAAGATATAAGTAATATGAAGTTACCAACTAAAAATCTTCGAATAAGGTATACAAAAACTTACAACCCGTAGTCAAAGTTGACAATATTGATAACAGTTTATGAATAACGTTTATCGAGTCTGTAGAGCTAATCATAGATTTGTAGAAGTATTTGAAACGTCGAGATATACATTTTTATAAATGCAATCGTGTTAAATCTAAAAGATATATATGACCTGATTTCGTCCTTATTGTTTTTACTCTAAAAAAATACTTGTTTTGATGATTCATTTGTGTTATGTAGGACTTTTTTCCGTTCCAATTCTAAGAGTCCAAATAGGAGTATAAAATTCGCAAGGATATTTTTTTTATTCTGTAATATCTTTTTGTTAATCTATGTCTAACAAATCATATGGACTGTACTATTGAATCGATTATATTCGTAATTAACCTTTGTTATTCTGCAATGACGAAAAATTGTAATAGATTACGCTATTTTACCTTACTTTGTAAATAGCTTAGGTATTAAGAAGCTTTTTTTTTTGCATGTTTTTGCTATCACGACATTGCTTTTAATTTAAAATCGTGGTTTTAACAGTGTTATAATCTTCTTTCTATTTTTATTACAAACCATTGTTTATTAATTAGCAATTCCATGGTAGAAGATAAAAAAAATTCCGTGTTTGTGATTTTCTAGATGATATTTTTGTAGCGGCACTAAAAGTTCTCTGCAGGAATATTTTAATGCATTCTACGCACTGGACTTATGTGTAAAGTATATAATAGTTAGATTTAATGATGATTCATCGAAATAACAATTAATAAAGAAAGATTGGGGAGCAAAACTAAAAACGAATTGCCTAATAAGTCTTCTAATTGTTGAAATTGATGAGGTTTTGAGAAATTAAAATTAATAGATTTGTTGTATAAAATAATTTAGATTTGTTCCTCGATAAAAACGGCAATGAAACTTTTTCTTTCAAAACCTAAAAAAAAAACCTTTAGAATATATTATAACAAACGACAATATTTCTCCTTTATACTTATTCAATAAATAAAAAGCAGTTTTCCCAGAGTCAACCCATTTACTCTTTCGCTACAACTCAATGAATGACACATAAAAATATGACAGCCACAATGCTTTTTCATATTAATCGCCAACTCTATGAAGGAGGTTGTATTACAAACATGTTGTAACAGTCGACCATCCTGACAACATTTGCGACCCCGCAAATCTCATAAGCTGACTTCTGGGAATGAATCTACCACCGATTCGGAATGCTGATTGTACTGAGAAGAATCGGCAAGAAACTCAGTACTTGCTCTTTTAATCTGTAAAAGAAAACCGCACATGCCATGACATGACAGGACTACGCTCACGCTTTATGCTCAACTCTAAGCTCACGCTTAATGCTCAACTCTTTAAGCTCAACTCCTCAACTCCTTAAGCTTTTCGCACCATAAGCATTTCGCACCTCAAGCTCACCCTCAATCACTGTCATGGCATAACACAGCTCAATTAGTGGCAACCAACTCAGCAGATACACACGTAAACAGACTCGCAAATGATAACGCTCAAAGAACAATCACCACTTCTAGGCAAAGCCTAGCTGACAGTCGTTGCAGATGTCCACAGTCTAGAAAACAATCGTTACAACTGGAACAAATCCAGAGAACAATCGTCATTCTAGCTGACAGCTCCATCGAACAAAAGTCACGGGCGCGTCTAAGGCCTCACATAGCACATCGTCACGTTGATCTCACAGAATTAATTAACCGAATACCAATTACCATCATTAATCTCTCCAATAAAAACTCCATTTTTTATTTCACAGCATCGCATATCGCAACTATCTCTCAAATTATACGAAATTCGTACTCCCCGTGTTGTCTCAAGATATTGATCGTCATTTATCTTTTCGTCATTTGTCTTTTCTTTAAACTCTTTGAATTTCCAGATATTCCTTTTATCCATTTGTGGGTTAAGGTTACATCCCCTTCTGAATATAACAAACGACAATATTTCTCCTTTATACTTATTCAATAAATAAAAAGCAGTTTTCCCAGAGTCAACCCATTTACTCTTTCGCTACAACTCAATGAATGACACATAAAAATATGACAGCCACAATGCTTTTTCATATTAATCGCCAACTCTATGAAGGAGGTTGTATTACAAACATGTTGTAACAATATTATTACTTTTAGGTATACGAGTATACCACCGTCTTAGACAAATAAAATTTGATCCCGCTAAACGATTTAATTAATTTAAAAGTTATGAAAATGTTTTGATCTTTTGCTTTTCATCCGTTATTGTAGCTCTTGCAATATGCCTCCGTCTGTTTAGCTCATTGGACTACAGATTTTTAAGTTATTGATCGTATTGATAGTCTCGTTTTAACTATAACGCTACTGGTGTCCAAGGTTTAGATGTTCAAATAGTATTATTATTCTTCGTCTTTTATGGTAAAAATTATACCTGCGTGAACGTGTCAAATGAAATATTAATTTTTGTACCCAACAATTAACTTAAGTTTGTTCTGAACAGTTTAAAAATATATATTAAAAACGGGCATTCTGAAATCAAAAAGAATTCATGGGCTCTGGTAATATGGCGCCAATCGTCCTTTTCTGTGTACTAAGAAATACGTGACGGTGTCCTTGACCAGTGATGCCGCTTACACTTTTTATGTTGTACCGTCCAACACCGGGCCAAACTATTACCCTTTTATACCCAGGCGGTTTGTCGTAACTACTATTAAAACCCCAATTGTTTTGTTTGAAAGTCTTTGGTTTATCAATGTTATAATGTGCCGCTCCCGGATCTTTTGCATTCCGAAGGCACATAGCTAAATCGACTAATGTGTTGCGTCCTCTATATGGTAGACTGCGATTTGTTTTATTCATTACGCCAAAATGTGAGTTTTTGTATTTGTCCAATGTTGTTTTAAGGGCAATAGGCCATGTAGCAGCAGCGCATCGTAATGAGGTATTAAAATGATTTTTTATTGTACTTCCATCGCGCTTTCCTGTGAACAAATCATACGGACCCCGCAAAGATATAGTTTTCTTTGATTTAAGTTCAATGCTCTCTTTGTCGACGATAGTGTATCTGTTTGGCGCTAAAGACCATTTAGGTGAGACATCCTTAAAACGACAAGGTTCTTCGCGTTCCAATGTTGGCCTTGTGGAATGAGACCCATAAGGTGATTTGAAAGGAGTGCTAGTGTAGTATGTTCCTGGTCCAGGTGATACATTTTTAACAAATTTAAAGCGGGAAGTTAGGCCGAAGCCTAAATTTTTACAAGCAGCTTCGTACTTTGGTCTATCCGATACTTCATGCCACGCTGGCCCTAAAACTGAATTAAACCACTTTCTATGTTCCAATACTTTTTGATTTCTGTATCCTAAATTTTTTGCCCAATCTTCTAATTCTGTCTTATATCTCCAGGGGTCCTTCTCACTTTTACTGTTCTTGTTTATACGAAAAATTTCATGCATTGGTTGCGGGTAATAAAGACATGGGTCACAGCCATTCGGTCTTATTGTATAAAGACCACTAGGATCCAGGTTAGGATGGACTGTAATTTTTCCAAATCTTCGTTCAGTGGAGCCAAAAGCAGGAACTTTCTTATCAGCGATAACCATTTTGAAATTACTTAAAATAGATTTTTCTTTTTATATTTAATATGTTAATAAGTCATATTATAAAGTTATGGCCTTTAATATAATTTATAGTATCTTGCGACGAATTGTCATTTGTGACATTTTTCATTGCATAAATAATCAAAGTAGAATATTAATATGTAGTTCGTTTAAATAGGCCCTACTAAAGTTTTTTTTTGTAATTTTGATCTTTTTTCACCATTTTAAGAGATTCTCGGCTTAGGTTATTTTGAACATTTCTGAGCAACGCCAAACTATGTGGTGAAACTCAGCTCAGGCTGGGCATGGTGGCTTTCATTATTGGATACGTCCGCCACCACCAGGAACTTTGACTATTTGATATTCCGTCGTCTAGTTGGTGGGTGGTGATGGATTTATTGTGCTTGGGTAAAATAAACACAATAATATGCTAGAAATAGGAAGAATAGAAAATAACACCTTGACATAAAGATTCCTCAGCACTCAAAAATTGTACACAAATAGGTACCTATGATTTCTGTAATATAGCATAAACTACAGAAATAATAGGTACTGTAGTCATAATCCAAATCGGATAGGATAAAATACATCACTGCCTGAAGAAAAATATGATCAAACAGTCATACAAAACAGAAATAGCTATTATGGATTATCATATGGTTACATGATCACACAAGAAATGAGAAAATTTGTAGAAAAGTAGATTGACTGATATATGTCAACTAATTGAGAAACTTGTTAAGTTTCATTATGTACACTGTAATCTTTGTTGTCAAGATGGCATAAGAGCCCAAAGATTACAGTGTACATAATGAAATAAGAGCCTTTGAAAAGAGATACGAACGCCAGAAGAGCGTTTGGTTTCAAAATTACATGGTAATCATATCCAATAGTGGATATCCATAGATTGAAAAACATTATGTACTTCGCAGCTTGTTGTGCACTTATCAAGAACAATTTATAGGAGCAAAGTTCAAAAAACTTGGCACAGCGTAGTTTATACCCGCGAATTCGTTCGCGTCAACTGAAATGTTTAATTACCTGTAATAATGCAATATTTGTTTCTTCTGTGTTCCCGAAAGACAACTTTCTATCGTAAGCTGCCACATTCTCACTAATTCAATCACCTATTTCGAGTCGTGCAATAAACATGAGTCAGCAATAAGTACTTAGATGGAACTAAGATGGGAACGATGAATATACAAGGGCGGAAACGATGACAAGTATTCACATACACTGCACACACAATACACACTGCACAATACAGACACACACACAATACACTGCATTGTGACTTTAATTTAGCTGTTTTAGTTTTAAAGGCACGTGGTGAAATTCGACTGCATTCATTATTTCTTCATTTTTCATCACCCCGGTTCGAGCCCCTTAACATGTAGAAGCAGTAAGAGAGTAAGGCTGTGGAGATGTACTTTACGCCAGTAGTAGTGTCTATACTAGTTATTGCTTTTAACGTACCATCGTTATGGCTATCTAAATAGTAAAATAAAGATGTAGACAGAATTATCAGTAACTGGTTAAACATTTCAAGAAAAATCTTATTTTAAACAACGGATAAATAGAAAATAAAATAACCTATTAGAATAGCAATGTGAAAATCGGAGAATCACTTACACAGTATGTCGCCTTTTCTGTATTAAACTACTGAATTTATTCGACGGTTTTAATCATAGAGTTTTATAGTAGGATAGGGAAGCCATAGGCAGGTCTAAAAGAAAAAATTATGCGATGCAAGATGAAAATACTTCATCTTTGTCTAAAAAATATAAAAGAGAGAGCGATAGTTACACCCGTATTTTCTTTCTCTTTGTTGTAATATGGGACATTTTAGTCTGGATAATGTACACAGACTATAAAAATGCGCAAAGAGAATCCTCTGAACTTTTTAATCTTTATGATAATCGATGAACCTGGCTCCCAAACAATAATAAGAGGCTCATTACTATAATTTGGTTGTTTTTGCTCAGTGTAGTTGTATCAATTCGCTAAATATGTAGGTAACGTAATCGTAAATTATATATAATATTATAATAAATTATATATTTTTAGCAGAGAAACAGTACATATTACATTTGAGTATTAAAGATTTTTTTTTACATTTACAAAAAAATATACACGTTTTCTATATATTTTCTATTTATATCAATCTATTTCATATAGTAGGTAGTAGTTAATTTCCATGCACCTGGAGAAATTAGTTATTTTCCTTTGAAAAACAAACAAGGAGTTTATTTTTTTTTGATTTTTTAAATACTGTTACATTGTAACCTTTATTGCAAAACTATTGTTTCACAGTAATGTTTGTTCAGTGGATTGAATGATGTAAACAAATACATTTTTATATACTACTCGATCATCGCTACATCGATACATCGCTAGGAGTTCTGTATTAGTAAATACCGCACCTTAGGTTAGGTAGTGAACATTGAAAATCGATGAAGCAGGAGGCCGGCCGCGCTTGCGTCTGGTGCGGTAAATCCGCATGTAGCTGTCGGATCGTCGCCGTCGCTGCACGCCCCCAACCTGCGGGAGCCGTGAAACTTGTTGCAAAGACCACCTGTTAACATATGGAGAACCCCTGAACCAAAGGTAAGTTTCCACATTACACCAAACGCGCAGCCGCAGCGAAATCCGCCATATTTGGTCGACATAAAAAAACCGTATTATTATATACTCGTATCATCTATTTGGCGCGTGTTTTCGTTGTTATGGAAACGAGATTGTGAGAAGTAATTTAGTTATATATTTTAATTTATATAAGAGTACATGTAAAGAAGGCTATTGATATATTTAACACTAAATGTACAGTAACCGATATTTGTGCCTGAAAAATTAGAAGGAAATTCAAATTCAAATTCTTCTTTTCTACAAGTAAACTTGTAGTAAAGCTTTGGAATCGTCATCTCTACTGCTGTTTCGGAAAGCTGTTCCTACCGACGAGCCAGTAAGAAATTCGGCGGTTGCACTTTTCAGAATATAATTCTTATAACCAGTTACATTTAGTCATGATTATCTTGTACAGGGTCGGAGAGTAACTATTTCAACACATTCTTATCTTATCATCTATATAATCCTCAACAGTTCAGTAGGCTTCCTGTATCAGCCCCTTTTTTGACTGGCCCATTGGCGTATGGGTAGTGATAGATTAGCTCCGCGGGACGCAGGTTCGATTCCCGCCGAGGATCAACATTTTCTATATATGAATTTGTTGATCTTTAAGTCTGGGTGTATATTTGTATTTAAGAATGTATTTAAAAAATATATCAGTATATATTCATCAGTTGTCTGTCTACCATAACACAAGTATTAAGTTTTTTTACTTTGGGGACGGAAGACCGTGTGTGTAGGTGTCCTATATATAAAAAAATTAAAAGTTAAACTGTTGCAGCTAAAACTAATTGTGGAATTTTATAATAGAATCTTATACCCAACGTGTGAAACCCCAAAATATAATGAATTGAGTTTAATTCGGCTTAGAACTCAAAGCAACATACTAACAAGTCTTGTAATATGTCATATATTCCATCAAGTGTAGAACATTACAGAAAAAAAAACAAAAAGTCCTAGTACGAGATTAGCAGTATACATACTACCCTCAATTTTTTTTTTAATTGTTGGCCGTTAATTAATTAACGGTTTATGGTTAACATACGCTTCTCATCTTTATTCTGTGACATACACAGTACATACTTAAAAAACTTGCAACTCTGTTTCGACTAAAATATCAACGCGCACTTTTTCTTTTAATTATTCGTCTACATTATAAAAACTTAATTATACTCATGTTTGTTACATAAGTATAATAAAGTTTTATCTCACTCTAGCATTCGATCCAGATAACAAAATGAAACTCTCACTTCACATTATTGTATGTACATAGTTCTCTTTGATTTCCAAAATCTCTTTTACATCTCCTCCTTATGAAGAATCTGTCCGAACTAGATGCTGCAAGTGCTCTGTCTACCCAATTAAAACTCTTTTTACCGTACCTCATTCCCTTCCTCGTCCCAAATCCAATTATCCCCCTTTTATATGATACTAGCGGCCTGCCCTTGCTTCGCACGGGTATAAAATATATAGCCCATGTCACTCAGTGAAAAAAAATTATTAAAATCGATCCAGTAGTTTTGATTTATTCATTACTACCCATGGCCCGCACGCGTTAAATTTGGAGAAAAACTATTCCCCTCTCGCAATACCAAGAAGATTTCCTGCCATATCTAAATTCATATAGTACATATTTACTTTTTACATTTTTCCCTACGTATTTTTACAATTAATTACACAGCTTTCTTTTCATTAGACAATACAAACAATACGTTAGTAAATACGTAAAAAGTAAACGACAAATAATGCTATTGTGGGTTATCCATAAGAGATAGACATATACCATCGCGAAGTTTTCTGTAGACCTTTTCAAGGTGTACAAATACTTAGTACATTATTTTGATAAATCTCGTAGGGTTCAGCCTGCGTTTGCAATGTAAGCGGAAAAAATGTAATTATTTACGACATCACATTAGAAACCTCAAAAATTACAGTATTTCTCTACTCCATATTGTATGTTATTATACATATAAACCTTCCTCTTGAATCACTCTATCTATTAAAAAAACCGCATCAAAATCTGTTGCGTAGTTTTAAAGATTTAAGCATACATAGGGATATAGGGACAGACAGGAAAAGCGACTTTGTTTTATACTATGTAGTGATGGTCTCTTAGATTTCATTTTTCGTCTTTTTCCAAGAAACCAATACTAATTTACATGATCATAAATATCATTTTTTCTATTTAAATCAAACCATTACTTACATTTATCATAAATTTTTACGACTCGGGCTCGAGACTCCCACAAAGATCTACGTGATTGGTCCAAATGAGAGCACAGTCGATTATTAATTTCGTATATTTAGCACTAACCCATAATAATTAAACCAATGATACAGAGCATGCACAGAATACTTTGAATTTTGATTAACTTCCATTTCCATCAGGGCGGAAACAATTCTTTCGAGTTTTAGAAGTCATTGAATACTAAAGAGCATATTTAACTGTCATGAGTCATGTGCAATACATTATGTTCTTCGTCTCATGCCTCATTTTGTTTTCTATTAACTTGTGGTCGGCGGTAAAGAGTGCGAGTGGTCGCTGCAGACGACGGTTGCGGCAACAAGCATTCGTTTGACGGTCTGAACGCTTAAAGCTCTGACTTAATTTAAATTTAAATAAGCGCAGTGGCTTATCCGTCAAAAGGGGCAAAATATAGGCAAATGTACATTATGTACAGACAGACGTTCCTATTCCTTAATCTTAAATATGACGTGTACACTAGTAGACTTTATATTTCATTGGTAAATTATACCATTTCATTTAGTTGCGATATTCAGGCTTCAGGTTTACATATGTCCATACTAATATTTTAAATACAAGAGTAAATCTGTCTGTCACACTTTCATGACTAATCCCTGGACCAATATTGATGGAGTGTGGCACAATTAAAACTTATACACCGATTGTTGCGGCCTATAATCATCTGTGGGCATACGGATTATATGGACCTATCCTGGACGTGTAGGCGAAACGTCTGCTGCACCTACACGTCACATACGTCGTTATACGTTTAAAATCAATTGTCATTCGCATTCAAATTTTGTAACGCTACTCATTGTACTGCTTGTAACTTGCTATCAATATAATAGTTCACAATATTCTCAAGGCTTTTAATTATCTAAACGAAGCCTCCTATAAAAGCTATATAGATAGATAGCTATCTATCTAAACCGACCTATGCCTAGCGTTTTGTGACCGCTATTTTCGCGTAAAGATATCTGTTTGCCAGCGCAGGTCGAATCGTTTACAGGTGACTCGGATGACTCATCGCATCAGATCAAGTTAAATATCCGTTTACGAAGCCGAAAACAACCCAATTTTAAAGTACTTGCGGTTTCTTCGAAAATTTAATTAGGTGTTGTTTATTGTTTAAACCCGCGATCATATTCTCGACGTCAAAATCTTCAATTCTAGTTCTGCGAACCTCAAAATGCTTTAAACATCGTACACTAAAAAAAGGTGCGGACGCGATTCCGTAAGTGACGGTAAACACTAAGAGGTTGCGATGGATCGTCACGCCAAAGAATTAGCACTCGGCGGGTGAACTTAACTTATTCGCCTTTTACGACACCTCAATAAGAAATGAGGGGGGGTCTATTCTAATCAGCCGGACTACGTAGTACCGTAGTACCACACGTAGGCCAACTCACCTTAGTCGCCTTTTACGACACCTCGATAAGTAACGAGGGTAGTCTATTCTATTCAGCCGAATACCACACAGCGATATATATATATATATATATATATATATATATATATATATATATATATATATATATATATAGAATGTATCGCAGCTATTTTATGTGGTAGTGTGGTGGAAATTTACCACATGAAACAATGATTCTTTAATCATATTATTTTAATGTGCTTATTAGGACTCGACGGTTATCATTATACCTTCCAACAGAAACGCTGGATTATACCAAAAAAAGCTTTCTAATATTCCATACAACTTTACGCGCTCCTCTGTGAGTGTACACCTGACCAGTTTGCTGTAGTCTGATCATCTTCATCAGATGACAATTATACCCGTCATAGTAATTATCACGAGAGACGCATAAGTGGAATGACTTACCTCTAGTCACGATCGATTTCCGCAAATATCTGCTATTATTATATAAACACTATTATTGCTATTTTGCTATTATGAGTATATTGAATGACACTTGTCACATCACCACGTCACTATCGCCGAGTAGAAACAAGTTCTTAGTATATGTATGTAAAGGGATAGCGACGCGATAACATTGTTGCTATACACTCGCTTGGAGTGTTGGAGGTGATGCCTCAGAAAAATGCCAGACATTAAAATAGCTTGAACAATATTAGCAAAATAAGTAACGGAAGTTTGTTCGGAAGTTTGTGTATGAGATGGGCGTATAATAAAACGGATATTTTGATACATTATTATTAGTAGACAGTGAACTAATATTTGCTAAAACAGTTGTATGGTTCGATATTATTGTATATTAAGTATAGTAAGAAAATTTATTGTTTTATTTGGATGTATAGAAATTAAAATGATTATATGGGAATAAATATACAGTTCACTTATTTCATTAATTTATTGAGTTACATCTATATTTAAGTCATTCTCGAATAGTTTTCTGAACTTATTAAATTTGATATTTAACAGCATCGTTATAACCGCCTGTTTCATGAAAAATGTTGACCTTGCGAAGCGCCCTAGACCCTTCTTCTCTTAGCTTACGACGAAGCGATAATCAATATTAGGTAATTTACCTCCGAACCCACTTATGTCAATGGATTACACCTACAGTTATAGCAAAGCAAACGAAATAGCTATTCCATCTACAAACGACCAAAAATCAATTTACGATCGCAATACGACGCACAGCGTTTTCGACAGCGAATATGAGATCCCGATTTTTACAACGTCAATTAGTAGTGGTTTCAATGCCGTTGGTACCGACCCTCTACAACACGTCACCCTAAACAATAATCCGGCCTCACAGGAGGCACCCTTACGGCAACGTCCGCTTATAGAGCTTTTAAGCTCTATTATCTGCATTTCGCGCACTCGGCAATGGTTCTGATAGGCATAACGGCATATTATCAGTTTTAAAAAAGTCTTCGTTCTCAATTAATTGCATACGTGCTACAGGAAAAGACAAAGCTGTCACAGATAAAAGTAAACTGAAACCTACCTGTTGTATTTAATTTTATTATAAGTACATACTTGAAATTGAATCATAAAACCGACAATTATTACTGCCAAATCGTTGCTTAGACATTGTATCGTTCCCTGATTTATTTTATTTGCTTTATTGAAACCTCTTAAAGATCTTGAAATCTACTTAAAAAATATAATCTATGGTTTCACAAAAAAATAACAGTAAATCCGTATTGATTGGAACCACTTAATGAAAGAATCAGAATTTTCATTTTGAATAGATATTGCCCTTTGGGATTTATAAGCAACAAAATAATTAGCCCTCTCATGACGGCTTATTTTTAGGGGAATAATCATGTAAGTCTCCTCTCGATCTCAATCTATTTGAGTAGGAACTTGTATATCGTGTTAATTGGGCGAAATAAAATTATTATAATTATATCGTTGAACAAATTTTTATCATTATAGAGTTTAATCCTGATGTAGTCATTGCTGTATACTTTTACCATAATAAATTTGACCCCCTGTACCTCACTGGTCACTGTCGGTTCCGCCAGCACTTTGTGCCGCCTTATTACTGGAGGTCCCAGGTTCGATTCCTATAAAGTCATAATGTTAAACATGAAATGCTTGGGGTAGCTACTGTATATAATTTAATAAGTATCAATACAGTATTCGACTATATCTATGTCTTGTGGTATCCAGCTGAGTAGAATAGACCGCCCCCATATCTAGCCCCATATTTGTTTTATAATATGTAAGGATATCGACTACTTATCTAAATTAAATATATATTCAACATATTGACGGACAGTAGGAAAAGTGAATTTCGAAAATCGGCACTATATCTTTTTGTTTTATGTGCTCGTTTTTTACACTATGTCTATACCTAGTGTAAAAAACGGCTGTTTCGTTTTAGACGACTATTGCTGTCATGCTACATAGTGAACTTCGCTTTGACGGCTATAGACGCAAACGTCTGTCAATGTGTTGCAAATAAAACGCATTTAAAAAGACACTCATTTATTTTAATTCACTTATTCATTGATATGATTGATTGATATGGATTCAATAGATGACACTCCAAAATGTAGAAACATTTCGGAGTGTCATCTATTGTTTTTAGGATGGCAGATATAGCATCATCTTCCTGCCCTTATCCCACTAAGTGGGGTCAGCACAACATGTTATAAACATGCTGTCATGATTCGGCTACGTATTTTACGACCAGACGCTTGCGTGACATCAACTTAACTCAGTCGTATTTTATGACACCTCGGTAAGAAAGAGGGTGGTCTATTCTACATATCCGGATACCACACGGTGGGTCAACTTACCTTAGTCGCCTTTTACGACACGTCGGTAAGGAATGGGGGTGGTACTATTCTATTGAGCCGGATATGAAACAAACTAAAAAATCACGCCAGATATAGCATTCTATGAAAATATTAATAAATGTAGAGCTGTGATAGCCCCGTGGTGGTACCCCCCGGTAGCCCCCGGCAGGCACCGATGATAATTTCTTTAAACCTATGTGTCTAATTGATATTTGAAATTTATCACACGTTATTCGGTGAAGTAAAACGTCGTGTGAAAAACTACTTATCTTAAGAGAATTCTGGCGATTATGTGTAATCTAGCAATCCTTACTGGAGCAGTGTGGTGGGCCTTAGCTTCAACCTTCACTACTAAAACAGAGAGAGGAGACCTGAAGAAAGATACCCAGCAGTGGGATAATAACAGACCATTACTTTACTTTCTATTAATAAATGTTACTAAATCTTATAAGCAAAAATTTGAAATGCAAATAGAATTGAAAGAACACAGGTTCTAAGCTCATCTATATATAAATCGTGACAGTCTTCCATGTCGATAAATTTCCCTTTGACGGTAGCGCGCTTCCGGAACTTATTGAATAAATGAAATAACGACCGGCCTTATATATATAAACGTTGGACTCTACTGTGAAAGCAAAACGTCACATAATATATTAATCTGTATTCAAATTTTGTTACAACTTTTGAAGTATTACTCGAACGCAGCGTGTAATATTTCGCACAAAAGGAAAAGGAGTCTAAAATAGTATATGTATAATAATATGCCTTACGAATAATTTAAATGAATTGTTTTTTAGATTTATCCTGACAAGTCAAACACGAAATAGTTTTGCATTTATTTTGAATCTACACTGATTATTCCTATTATATTAATCGCAAATATTACATAAGCTATAATATATTATATAGCATATATTATAATATATTAATTGCTTATTTAAATCTTGTAAACTGTATAAAAATACCATTTGAAAAAGTTTATTGTATTATTCGAAGTTATTTATGTTAAAGAGTTCATTTACTTGATATATAGCCGAAGTTCAAAAACTGATGAGCGTTACCAATATTTTACAGGATCTATTTTTTAACATCGTAATTAACTAACGCACTTAAGTTGAAACAAAAATACAAAGCTTTAATTCAAAATTAGCTTATAATTGGAATTCCAAATTAAACCATATTTAAAATAAAAGCGGTCACTTCTCAAAAATTGTTCTACGGAAATATATGTATTTAATCTTTAATATTTAAATGAGTTAATCTTGTATATATATATATATATATATATATATATATATATATATATATATATATATTCGGAATCTCGGACAGGGCTTTAACGATTTTCCTGAAATTCAGCAGGTTTTGGGGGAGAAAAATCGATCTAGTTAAGTTTTATTTAAAAAAAGGTCGTTTTATCCCTATTTTCGATCTAGAAATTTTTTGAAATTTACGTTGAATACAATCACAATCTTTCGCTGTCAAACGTAGAGTCATGGTAGTTCATTTGGTGAACGGGTGGTTTAGAGAGGTGAAAATACCTAGGAGCGAGACCCACCTGCCCTATTATTTTTTCATTTTTCTTATCATTTTTTTTAGTTTTTTTTTATTATACATCATTTTAAAAATTACCGAGCAAAGCTTGGTAACCCAGGTACTATACAAAATAAAAACATCATATTCGTATATAACGAACTATACCACAAAGACAAAACAGCAAAAATATATTAATATAAATGTATGCTTTACTAAATCAATCCCAAAAACTTTAATCATGGACATAGGTCAAAACTTATTTTTTTCGCATTTTAAGATAACTAAATAGCGTTGATAATTAACAGTAGCTTTAACATACCACGTAACATCATTAATCATTCAGTCGCGATAATATCACACAGTTACTTTCAGATATTCGTAAAAGTTATACTCAATTCTCCTGTTGATAACGACAGCATTGGATACTCATAACAACTTGAAAGTTATTTTATACCAGATTATTTTAGTACATATCCTTAGGGTTTTATTTCCGCCATGTGGTATCCGGCTGACTAGAATATACCACCCTCATTTCTTACCGTGGTGTCGTAACAGACGACTTAGGTAAATTGACCCGCCGTGTTGTATCCGGATGTGTAGAAAAGACAATCCTATTTCTAACTGAGGCGTCGTAAGAGGTGACTAAGGTAAGTTGACATTAGTCAGTCGGACGGTCGTAAAATAACTAGCCAACACATGACCCCTAGTGGGATAAGAACAGGAGAATGATAATGATGATCTTAAAGGGTGTTATTTAAGATATATTGCTATAAAATAACAAAAAACACTGTGAAATATGAGATATCGCTAAATCACTTGTAGTTATGTTAATGTGTATTTAAATATTTTAAAAAACAATATTTTATTTTTATATTCCCAGAATATATATTCAGAGGTAGAGAAAATACTATATACAAATCATACAAAATTAAAAAAAAAAAGTTTTTCGTACATAAGTAACAAAACAAAAAACTGTGGTAGCCCAGCGGTACCACCGTGCGCCTCTTTCGAGAAGGTCTAGGGTTCAAACCCCGGGCAGGCATCAATGAGTTTTCTAGTAAAACTTATGTGTCTAATTAATAATTGCAATTTATCACACCCTTTTCGGTGAAGGATAACATCGTGAGGAAACCTGCATATCTCTAGAGTATTCTGGGGATATGTGTAACCTACCAATCCGCATTGGAGCAGCGTGGTAGGTCTTAGCTCCAATCCTTCGCTCCAAAAAAACAAAAAAAACGGAGAGAAGAGGCCTATGCCCAGCAGTGGGATAGTAACAGGCCGTTACTTACTTACTAAGTAACACAAAAGTTAATGTCCCGCTACAGACAGATCTGTGAAGTTAAGTTTTAAGTCATAAAGCAGAGTCTTAGTGTTCAAATATATTCCTCATTCCCTTAGGGATCTGGAATAAAAAGTATGTGAAAACGTTCTTTTTCAATCTATAGACTACTTTTCGACTTTGGGGGGTTCGTAAAACGAGCCATGTCTTTGAAGATTACATTTTTTAATGTGTGGATATTTATAGCGGTTTTCTGAAATAACTTTTCCTTGTATTATTTCTTCAAAAGCAGATTCATCATTTTTTAACAATCGGAAATTGTCCTGGAATCACTGGAATGGAGCACTTGAATGACAATGGTATTTACATTCCAATATTATATGTATTTAACACATGGGTACCACATGTATATAATAACAATGGATACCACTAGTTGTATCATATTCACATTATATATTAAAGTGTACTTACAATGGACTATCGAAGTCTTTGAAGCAATAGAAGCAATCGATTCTAGGAACGCGTATAAAGATGTCGAGGGGTCGGATTTCTTCGATGTAACGCTGAGATATAATAGTCACAGAACTTTAACTATAAACATCATAAAGATGAGACATTTGAAAATAAGGCATTTATGTGAATATGATTTTTTTAGCATTGTCTATGTAGGTGGTACGTAAATCCATATTACAAATGGAGACTTTTTTATTCTATTGTTTATTTTAGTGTTATAAGTAGAGCACACTATGCACCGCCCATTTTCCTATTTTGAAACATGCAGGAATATTAAATTATTGTGCCAATAAACGAGACTTTTTAAAATAAAACTTTTTGGGAAGAAATATTTGTACATATTATAATACTTACAAACTACACTTACACTTCATTTAATATACAAGTTTCTGATAATGATGACGCGTGTTTCGCTCAATCACCGAACAGCATACATACAATCTGTTTTAATTACAAAACTTGACTACTTCGTTTACGTGTGCAAAATTGTATAATGGAATTAATTTAAATAGGACACTTATTTTATCAGTTTGCATACTTTTTGTAGTTGAACAACGGCTACCATTATTGTTTGTGTCCTACAAACTTATGTAGCAACATTGTAGCAAACAAAACAATAAAAATTATTCTTTTCTTCTTTTATTTATATAAAAATTTAATTCTTTTTTAAATATTTTCTATATAAAATAAATACAATAAATTAATATTTAAAAATATAAAAATAAATAAATTGTTGAACGCGGCTGGTGGTTAGGCCTCCAGACCTGAGGAACCTCCGCCCAATCCGTGCCGTCTCAAGCAATACTGCCCATTGTATCCTCTTAAAATGTTGGTCAAGGCTCTTCGCGATATGACCATTAACCGATACAAGAATTGGAACAATTATTGTTGAATCTATATCCCACATGAGCTAGGTCTAAATATTTTTAGTTAATTTTTCTTTTTCAGCTGTTATGAGATTTATATTATTATTAAAATAATTGTATTCTTTTTAATACGCCGTGTGGTATCCGGCGGAATAGAATAATATCACCCTCATTTATTACCGAGGTGTCGTAAAAGGCGACTAAGGTAAGTCGACCCGCCGTGTGGTGTCCGGCTGAGTAGAATAGACCACCCTCATTTCTTACCGAGGTGTAAAAGGCGACTAAGGTAAATTGACCCACCGTGTGGTATCCGGTTAAGTAGAATAGGACCACCCTCTTTCTTACCGAGATGTCGTAAAAGGCGACTAAGGTAAGTTGAGGCGGCCGATCGTAAAATAAGTAGCCCAATCATGTGACAACATGCTTATAACATGTTGTGCCGGTACCCCACTTAGGGTGGGATAAGGGCAGGAAGATGATGAATTTTATTCTTTTTAATAATGTATTATTCTTAACAGCTATTAGTAGATTCTCTTTTGCAAGTTGTTATTATTCCTTGATACTATATTTCACTTCTTAGATTGTACTTCTTGATTCTTTGTTATGAAGAGCGGTAAGATGAATGAACAATTTATTAATATCCGCAGCACAATTGTAACGCCTCTACAAGCAGTAAGTGTTGAACGATTCATTTAGGTATATGCTCCCGACAATAACTTTATATGTTTACAACAGTTGTATAATAAAAGTAATAAATAAAATGGGATACGGTATTAGACAAATTCTCAAAGATATTGTCATAATTGTATAAATCTAGAGTTTCATTATATACACAGTTCACTAATACTTATATAAGAAAATTATAAGCTGGTAATAATTTTCTTGTGCGACAAATTTTAGTGACTGCTTACCAACTCACCGTTAGCAACCGATACTGTTGATGGATTTGTCGAATAATATATTTCTCAAAATTGAACCTAGACGAAACGTAATATCAAGTATATTACGTTTCTATAATGCCGGGTTCTCAACGACGGTTGAGTGGAAATGTTACCGCTAGAATCCAAAAGTAATAATTATTTTATTCTTCATTAATCCGCTATAAAGAATAGAATAGAAAATTAGCTAGACTCAGTAGCGATAAATTTAGTAAGTAATGTTCTCGTTTTGTATGATATTGGCGTATTCGTTTTAATCTAAAAGGTTTAAAAGCTTTCAGTACTGATTATACTTAGTAGATATAATTCACTCATTGAACTGATTCGCACAGTTGTCAATTAAACAGCTCAATTTTACATGTAATCATCGATGTCAACGTCATTATGTATGTGATAAACTGAACATAAAATCCTTAAAAGTAATATACATTTCGGGTTATCAACGTTGACATCAGTAAAAATAAATAAATAAGTGGGAAAACCACATTGTCATAAAGTTAAAGCAAATTATTCGTAAAATAACCATAATTGTTTTATGCGAAAATTTAAACGCCTGCGATTGCATTGATACTTTAAACTTATTGTTATTAATATAAAACTGTAGCAGTTTTGTGTATATTTGAACCTCGCCCCTAGCTACAGTGAGATTAGTCTGGGTCGTCACATAATTTAAACAGCGCAGATGCATATTCCCTGACGCCGAGCCCCGCGCCTGTCATTTAGCTTAGAGTGCATCTCCCCGCTGAGGTATTCGGACGTCTCGTGACGAACTGGCTACATTCTGCATTCTCAATATTGCGAACAGTATCGAGATCGTCAATCTCTGTCGCATTTCTACGGCCTGTTGATCCTATCCATTCATTTATTGAATTTGTTCCCGGTGAACGTAATGCGGAAATCGCCGCTCTTCCGCTTCCTGTAAATATCTTTAAATAAAAAACTTTCTTAGTGTTTCCTAAAAACTATAGTGTACTTTTAGATATAATGAATAATATTATTCAGTAGCATTTAACTTCTAGTTTATAACTTCCTTAAATAAAAGAATTTTGTGTATCTTTCTATATTACTTCAATTTAAGTGACAATTAAAATAATCGTAATTAGGTAAAGTAAAAAAATGTAGATACTTAAACATTTTAATCTAAGTGCGGGCAAAAAACTTTTAGTAATGACTATGAACATTAACCATATAATAGGACATTAAACATATTGTAGTGCCGTCAGTGTGTATAAACATTCAAAATGGATTCGTCTTAAAAATATTTATTCAAAACATGAACCTAAAATAGGTTATTTTTCGTTAACAGCTAACTGTTACCTAAAACTTTAGAAAAGGACTACAGTGCGAATTAAATCTAATAAAAACAGCTTTTTGAATAGGTGTGGACTTGTATTTTATCCAAAAATGGAAAAGGGACAAAATAAAACTTTCGTATAGAAAAAACTGAAAGGAAGCGTGAAAATATACGTTCGGAGAGGCCGACGGAAGTGATTGACTTTCCTTTTACATCGATTGTCACACGTAAGTATTTTAAAAATTACATAATATTAAATTACATAATAAATTATATAATTTCTTTTACTATTGTACCTAATAATATTTTATTGTTATATTTTATTGTTAAGAGCTACTATTTAACTATCATCTCTGGCTACGAGTATTTATTTTAATATTAATTAAATAAAATTAACGTGTAATATGATATTCTTAAGCTTAACTATTCATATTTTGTACTTAATGCATTGCGATAAGCGAATAATGCAATTGCGAAATGTACGAATTATTCTACATATTCTTAATAATATATTCCTAAATATTTTACATCAATTTCATAGCTAATACCAAATAGTTTGAATATTTCTGGACATGATTTATTAATATTGATTTATATCTGTATTTAATAGTAAATATATTATGTTTTTATACAGCTAAAAGCGGACTTTGTAAAACTGAAAATTAATATCAAAACACTTTCCTTTTCTGCTTTGTAAGATTATAGTATGCAAAGCAAATTTCTAAAGAATATCGTCAAGATTCTAATTCAGACTTCGTTTCATTGTTACTTACTAAAACATTTGCTGTACAGGTCATAAAAAAGATAGTAATAATACTAAAACCAAACCAAAAAAAAGAGCACTTTGATGTAATTTCAATTGCAGCTTTTGAATGTTCATAATTCTATTCCAAATCGAAGTTCTGGAAATCGATACATATTAATAATTATATGCGCCCCGCGGTACTAAGAAGAAACACAATACAAATAGGTTACGAAAATCGTTAATTTTCTTTTAACTTTCTGAACTTTCAATTTCTTTTCTTTCATGAGAACCTTACGCTGACAAAGCAACAAAGAAAGAATTAGCAAAATTGTTCAACCTATACACGCGTGATGTGATGATTAAAGGAAACAGAGATTCCATTTTACACGGGTATTTGATTAGATCACAGGTGACGGCTAATTCAAGTAACTCACGAATCGAAAACGGTTAGTAGTGTCAACGGATTGATAGGGTGAGCACAGCGATCGATAACCCTCTTGCCAATCCTGCAAACACCATGCAATGAATATACTATTATTAGTACGCCAAAAACATATGTTACAACATGTTTTAAATACAACCTCTTTCATATAGTTGGTCAATCATATAAAAAACATTTAGGCCGTCTTTATGTGTCTTTGAGTTGTTGCGAAAGATTAAATGGGTTGACTTTGGGAAAATTGCTTTTTATTTTTTTAATAAGTACAAAGGAGAAATATCGTTGTTAGTTATACATACTTTGACTTGTTATAAGTTTGCTTTCAACCTTCCGGTATTATTTATTTTTTGTAAAACAGAAGCGCACACTTTCCTGATATGAATTAATGAGTAAATTAATGAAGTAATGAATCCAAAGCCTCAACACTTGTTTTGTCAAATATTGGTATTTTATAATATGCCAATTTTACTGAAAGACCATATTATAATATTTTAGGGAAAATTTAAGAAGAGTAATTTTTTGAAAACTTTTTTAAATGTTTGTTAAACTTACATGTGTCGTGTATTGAATTTAACTAACTTTAAATCTCTTCACCATATGAATGTACCGAGTCGCTTTCGATCGATTAAAATATCACAAGACTATATGGCATGATACTTGAATAGATGTTTTTTCTTTGCAGCCTTTTAAGCCATCTTACTGTATAAAAATGTTCTCTTCTTCTTTGTACTTGCCTTGTTCCGTTACCCGGGATCGCCTTTTCTTATAAAGCCATGCCCTGCAACACTGTTGTCTTCTTTGTTGAATCCGAGCCATTTTTTTATCCTTTTGGACATTCATGATCCCGATAATACTATCTTCTTCCCATACGGTATCTTTTTATTACCCATAGAAAGATACTTCTTAACATCAAAACCTCGCACTATATACGTTTTTTATTATAAAAAAAATCATCGACTATTCATCATATATCGCATCACTAAATACGTCTGTGGTGTTACGTTATACGCATAGCACTGCGTAATTTTTATTTAGAACTATCTTTGTTTAAAACTTTTTCTTTAGTTCGCTAAAACATTCTGGTTGGGTTTAATTGCATTTACTACATTATTAATCATTTAAAATATAACGAAAGTGGAATAGCTGAAATACTAAGACATTATTTGTAAATGGCGGCAATTTTTGTGAGTGAAAAGAAACAACGAAACTGTCACCCGCACCATGCTACAGCGCAAGGAGTATAAGTTTATTAGAAATAGTAGCTAAAACGGATTATTGAGTAATTTATAGAATTAGGCGTTACTTTGCGGAGATCCATAATAAAAAAGTAATAATAAAATTATTTTGGTATAATCCGCGATAAAGTAAAATAGAAAATATATATAATGCTAAATGTAGAGTGGAGAATCAGGTATGAACACAGATTGTCCACTCTACATTTTGCATTATATATTTTCTATTTTACTTCATCGCGGATTATAGCAAAATAATTTTATTATTACTTTTGAATTATTGAGTATCAAAACATAGATTAATCTATACAAATATATAAAAAATTAATATCTATTTTCATTGGTCATTGCAAGACGCGTGAACGGGTGGAGTAATATTGGAATAATGACTCATTGTTTTTTGTTGTGTTAGGTGTTAGGAGAAGGCTTTTATGAAAGGAAGAGTGTGAGTATAGCGGAACATTATAAATTTTAAGAAAGCTTTTTTAATTAAGACAAAACGTCCGTCGGGTTAGCTGGTTAGTTATATAAGACAAACTTACATAACAGTTCTATTATAGTTACCGAACTTCCTAATGGGTTGTACTCGCCGCTTCGTATTTGAAGTACTAATATTGAAGTTCGATACGCTATATCCGGGCTATATCTCAAGTCGCGTTAGATAACTTACCTTTAAGGTGCACTGGTACAATCCTATTTATTACAGGTTAAAGTATTTATTAAAGGATGATATGACAATTGTATTTCGTTATTTAGATTTTAAAGCCCTTTTTTATTTCCTTCTTTTTATACATATATTTAGAAAAGAGAAAGAAAAATTAAAAAAAACCCACATGTATAAAGGCGGACTTATCCCTAAAAGGGATCTCTTCCAGTCAACCTTTGAATAATAGAAGGAAAATGGCAAGAATTAAAGAAGAAAGAGAGTACGGGTCATATAGACAAAAAGAGAAAAAGTTTATATAAATTGAACTATTTAATCTATTAAATAATTTGATAAAATAAATAGATGAAAAGATGCTACTAATATACAATTACTTAAGATAAATATTTTCTAATCTGTAACTTAAATACTGAAAGGGAAAGAGATTTGCGGATTGATACTGGTAAATCATTCCACAGCTTAACACCTTGAAAGCTAAATGATCTCGAGTAAGTCAGTGAGGAGCATTTAGCCCTTAATAAAGTAATATAATTTATAAAAAGTGTATAAGAAAGTCATAATTATCTCATGTAATAATGGCGGAAAACTTCGTGTAGAATAGAAATATATCAAGCTACCGCAACCGTCGGCCGCAGTGATGGGTTGCATCTACGCCTCGCCTACAAATCATGTCGTAGCACCACAGATGTACTATTGCTGTAGATGAAACCGCAAGAATACCGGTTAAGTGGTAAATGTAGCCCTCGATCTACAATTCCATATATTCTACATACATTTCTCGTTGTTTTAATGTAAAATGTGTAATATAAAGGGTGTATATTAATACTTAATGGCCGGTCATAATTCTTCTCAGTTTTCGCTACGATCAATAATAATACTATAAATGAGAAATACTGTCTGTCTTTCTGTATGTCTCTTACGCTTCCACAGAATATTAATGTAATTTTGTAACATTATGTTTATAATTTAGAATAGAATAGAAATACTCTTTGTTCCACACAAATACATAAAAGAAAAATAACAATTTTTTGTTAGCCTATATAAAACAAGTCAAGTTAATTAAACAAAAAAATCTCAATAAATTGCACAAATGGCGCCTTTATCGCTAAATCAGCGATCGAATTTATAACATATTATAAACATTAATATAAAAAAAATCTGTTTCTATTTTGGGAAAAGGGAAAAAAATCGTTTTTGAGAGATCTTAAGTTGCTACGAATGAAGTCGAGGATAGAACTACATTATTGATTTTTTCTTGATTTGTCATAATAATAATTATCTAACGGCCAAATAGCATCAATAATCTTTTAAGCCGTCGGGTCTGGTACATATTAGCTTAACGTTGTAAAATTGTTATGTATCTGGTTTATACCTAATTGGGGCGGAAGTCAAATGATGATTGTTATGCTTAGGGCCTGTTTCACAAGTTACCAATAAACTATCAGTTAGCTTATTCGGAACATGACTATTTATCTGCTACTTAGTTTATTTGTCGGTTAACTATCAGACTCTTTATCAGTAACTTGTAAAACAGGCCCTTAAAGAAATAAAATAACTACAAGTATTTTTGTATTCTATATGTTGTTCAACAAATAATCAAATTCGAAATGTTGAAACACTTTCATATATATACCAGATCACAATGTTTAATGCTAGCTAGTCTTTAGTTGTGAACCATGATAGAAAATGTGAATATTTCTTTTATTTTTATTTATTTTATCTGTCGTTCTGTTTATTTTATCTTTCTTTCTTATAATTAAAAAATATATTAAAAATGATTACCTGCTAAACTGCTGTTTTTCGGAGTATATTTATTTTCACTAATAAGAAAGATGAGAATCAACATTAATGTGATGAGAATTAACATTCTCAAGTGGATGTGCGGCGTTACAAGACTGGATAAATACGAAATGAGTATATAAGGGGAGGTCTGAAAATTGCCCATTATAAAAAAGACGAGAAGTGCAAGATTAAGATGATATAGACATGTAATGAGGATGAACATCGTCTGACCAAACGTGTGTTAATATGAATGTGGATATAGACTTATGACTAGAGGGAGATCTAAAAAAGAGATGGTCGGATTGTGTGAAGTTTGACATTCATGTAAAAAGAGTAGCGCCGGAATTGACGAATGATAAGACAGAATGGAAGATAACATGTTGTGCCAAGCTCACTTAGAGTAGGATGAAGACTGGAGAATGATGATTTATTTTCTTGCATAAGTTATATATATGTTGAATTGCACTACAATTTTCTACGCATTTTTTTCATCAATACAAGACTTGACTTCTGTATAATGTATGGAATCAAATTTCGATCCTTAGTTCGATACGCTATGGGAAATAAAATTTTCCTTAGGAGTTTATGTACATATTCTAAACTAAAAAGAAAAGAAAATGACAAAAAAATGCTATTGTGGGTTATCCATAAGAGATAGACATATACCATCGCTGAGTTTTCTGTAGACCTTTTCAAGGTGTACAAATACTTATGTTAACGCACGCTATATACAATAACACGATATAATAGGAATACCACAATTCTCGTCCCGAGATGCACTTCTCTTGAATGACGAACAAGGACTGACTGTCACTAAAACGTTTTATCAATAGGAAGACTCTACCGGAAACAACACAGCACAGTGCTGCCACCATTTTAATCAAAAGGGCGCGATACTCTAGTTTCATGACTGTGTTGCTATAAAATACAAAACGGAAGTCATTGGCGACAACACTTAGTACATTATTTTGACAAATCTCGTAGTGTTCAGCCTGCGTTTGCAATGTAAGCGGAAAAAATGAAAATATTTATGACATCACATTAGAAACCTCAAAAATTACAGTATTTCTCTACTCCCTATTAAATGTTATTATACATATAAACCTTCCTCTTGAATCACTCTATTTATTTTTAAAAAAAACCGCATGAAAATCTGTTGCGTAGTTTTAAACATTTAAGCATACATAGGGATAAAGGGACATAGGGACAGACAGAGAAAGCCACTTTGTGTTATACTATGTAGTGATAATAATTATTACCTAGGTCACATTTTATTTTATTGAAGCGTTACTATATGAGTGTAGCTTCGCTAATAGATGGCAAACTTGTAATGAATATACACCCGTTTGATATAAATACTGCTTTAATTAATTTAAGGATCAATACACATAATATTTCACCTTTACTGTATAGTAAGAGTAGTATTATGAGTAAAAGTAAAAACGAATTTGAATCAGTAAACCAGAACTGTTATTTTTTCTTCAACTGATGTCAAGATTCTTCTAAATGACTTAAATATTACGATCTTGTACAAAAGGTGCATGATAATATTGGTAGTATGCTCTAAAATTTATAATCTGTGCTTTTTGGACTTTTAAAAATTTTGGATCGTTAGATCTAAGCGACACAATATCTCGTGAAGAGACCTGTCATTTTTTATTATTATTTAAGAATCAGAAAGTCTTAATTCATTTAGCATATGGAATCCTTTGGTGGCCATGATTTTTTATATGTTTCACGCTGTATATTATTGTGATAAAAGAATATTCAAACGTCTAAAAAGCTATTGTAAAATTGAATAATAAATAATAGATAACAATATTAGTATGGTTTATTTTGAGCGACTGCATATTTCAATTGCAAATTCAAGCAGCTTTTAGCCTATATATTACCTTAGTACCTAAAGGTTTACTGTTTATTTTATTTAAGCTGCTTAAGCATACTTACACGTAGTGGGAAAATTAAGTACAGGAAGTGCAGTTTCTGTATAATATGACGTAACGATTTCACGGTTCTCTTATTGCAACTATGCATTTATAAGCCCTCTGGTCTTATAAGAACGGTACAATACAAAATTTTATATATTGTAAATTACAAAAGTAATGATTTGGTTATAATTTGGTTTTGAAACATGATTTATATACACAAAGTAACGCCAACCTCACACTCACATTGTATTATTTTTTTTATATTCCAGTATATCCAGTATAGGTATAAAAAAATATAATTCTATCTTGTCTACTTGTTATAATCAATATAAAAATAAATAGTTTTATTTTCATAAATAAAATAACATCTATATATCATCAGGTCTTTTATGTTTCTATGTTTCTTTAATGTTTAAATGAGTTAATCTTGTTATATATTTTCCGAATCGCGGAAACGGCTCCAACGATTGAAATTCAGCATGTAGGAGACTTTGGGGGAATCGATCTAGTTAGGTTTGGTTTAAAAAATGACGTTTTATCCCTGTTTTCGGGCATTAAAAAATGTTAAAATGTAGATTCAATCCAACTGATATTTTGGGCTGTCAAACATAATACTCTGATAGCCTAATGGTAACAGGCGGACCAAAAAAATTTTAAAATCTGGGTTCGAGTACCATTTTTTTTAATATTCTTTAAAAAATTACCGACCAAGGCTCGGTCACCCAGGTACTAACATATAATAAATAAAATATAATATATATAATCGAGCTTATTCCGGAATAAGAATCGTAATCACTACATATTATAAAACAAAGTCGCATTCTCCGTATGTACGCATAAAACTTTAAAACTACGCAACAGATTTTGATGCGGTTTTTTTTAATAGATAGAGAGATTTCAGAGGAAGGTTTGTACGTATAATAACATTCAATACGGAGTAGAGAAATACTGTAATTTTTGAGGTTTCTGTAAATAATTACATTTTTTTCCGCTTACATTGCAAACGCAGGCTAAACCCTACGAGATTTAACAAAATAATGTACTAAGTATTTGTACACCTTGAAAAGGTTTACAGAAAAGTCCGCGATGGTATATGTCTATCTCTTATGGATAACCCACAATAGCATTTTTTGTCATTTACTTTGTGCCAAAAATAATGCCTTATTTTTGAAGCAATTTTTATACAATACAGCATTAATCCTTATCCATTTAAGTACCTTAAATAAATTGTTGATTTAATATAGATCAATATGGCCGTTTACAGCATGTAATTTAAGTGAACATTTTCGGAGATATTACAGATTTAAAATGCCATGAGGACGCCGCGCTTCGCGCCTATAACACTTCGACTTTAGCAGCTAAGTCGCTTTTTCAAGAGTTTGTTTAAAGACATTCTGTAATTAAATGTAAAAATAAAATACATAGGGAAAATGTAAAAGTAAATAAGTAAAAATGTATTATATGAATTTAGATATTCCAAAGATAGCAGGAAATCTTCTTGGTATAGGGAAAGGAAATTGTTTTTCTCCAAACGCTTGCGGGCCACGGGCAGTAATGAATAAATCAAAACTACTAGATCGATTTAAATCATTTTTTTTACACTGACTGGCATGGGATATATATTTTATACCCGTGCGAAGCAGGGGCAGGTCGTTAGTTACAAAATACGTTATTGCACGAAACTGAAAGGGATAATGCACTGAAATCCCGAGCTAATTATTGCGTGCCAATTAGTTGCACTGATATGTCCGACGGTAACAATATGTCGACAGTCTCGTGTCCTTAACGATGACTATTGTGTTGCTGGTCGATACGATCGCGTTGCTAGGCTGAAAGGGCGGCACCATGTATACAAGCAACAGTGCACAAAACCATCTTAAAATGAGCTGTATCGTATGATAAATATATATTGAGAGTTGTAACTAGAGCGAAAGCCGTGGCAGTGATAGAGCGAGAGCGCACGTACTACCGCTAGTTTCATCAAAGCCTATAGGAGGAGCTGAGCTGGTGGGGGGAGCTAAGCCAGTGGGACGAGCGTTGTCAGGCAACATGCCACGCCTTACAGCGATAGTACATCAATTTTTGTACTAGTCTACTGTCGTCGTAACAGGACGCTATACGGTCATTTTTATTTAATAATCCGTTTTCGTATCGACGGACTACGCATTTTGTGAGAACTGAACGCAACTATTATGAGGTGAGTATTTATGGTGTTGTAGTTTAAAGAATACTTTTGGTGTAATCAAATATAGGTAAATCTTATCGTGTTATTTAATATAAGAATTATTTACTGACTAATATATTACTTTCATTAATAAAAGGTTGTTCGCTCATTTTGTGTAGGATAGCAATTATAAAAAAATTGCTACTGCATTTTCCTTCCAGCTCTTCTTAGTAAGTACGAGCAATTGTGCGAATGATTCAAACAAACATCTATTTAAATTAATTGTGTCCATATATGTGATATGTGACCACACATAGCTTGAAAAATATATATTATTTATATTTCTCATAAATTATAGGTACGCGGCATTGTTCCAGAACGTTAAAATACTTTCAATTCTCTGCCTTAACAATTTTACAACGCAACGCTTTTGAGCGTAAAAAAGATTTTTGTTGTTGTTTGTAATGTGTGTATACCAACGTTTATTGTACAATCTGGAAAAATGATTACTAAATTTGACCATACAGTACAAAGGAAGAGAATTAAAACTACGTAAAATAATACTTACAACAGTATTAAAAAAACATTACTTTTATATCGCGGGGGCGATATATTTATCTTTAATATTTAAATGAGTTAATCTTGTATGTATACATATATATATTCGGAATCTCGGAAACGGCTCCAACGATTTTACTGAAATTCAGCATGTAGGGGTTTTGGGGGAGAAAAATCGATCTATATACTAAGTTTTATTTTAAGAAAATGTCGTTTTATCCCTGATTTCGGGCTCCAAAATTTTTTTGATATTTACTTTGAATACAATCTCAATTTTTCGCTATCAAACGTAAAGTCATGGTAGTTCATTTGGGGAACGGGTGGTCTAGAGAGGTGAAAATACCTAGGATCGAGCCCCACCTGCCCTAGTATTTTTTCATTTTTCTTTTAAATTTTGTTTTAAATTTTAATTTTTTTTACATCATTTTAAAAATTACCGAGCAAAGCTCGGTCACCCAGGATCTCATATTAATATGAATACATTTGTATGTATGTATCTTAACGAAATTTTACCGTAAAGTACACGATGAAATGTAAATATTAACTAGTTTTGAAAGAAAACTTCGTCTTTCGTGATACTGTATAAATATTGACTTTGCAGATTTGTTTGAACATGTGATTACATCATATAATATTTTGTGGTTAATACGGTTGCTAGACAAAGTTGCTTCTTGGATTGAGATGATTCTATATGTTGTGGACTATTCTCTAACTAATCCTCATTGCCTTACGTTGCGAAGCCAGGATTTCTTTCTGCGTCCCACACCTCGTTTTCCGGAAAACTTTCCCCTTAGGATGACTTGCAGAATTCCATATTCGTTTTTGCCTGAGTACATTGACTTTTCTCATCTTAATGGTCTGCAAAAGGACCCGGTTTTGATAGATGCGTCGCAGAACTTCCACATTCGAGATTTTCTGGGTACATACACCTGTACGCATCTCGAATGCTTCTAATCGTTTCCTGAGGTATTCTTTGATAGTCCAGGCTTTACATCCGTATAGAATGGGCTAGATATAGTAGTGTAAGATCCGAATGCTCAAAACAAGCTTAGGTATTCGGTTGCATATTACTCTTTCATTCTAGCGAAGGTACTCCGGGCAACTAAGGCTATTAAGGCATTGTAACAAAACAGAATAAACACAATTCGGTTTTGTTACGCAGCTTAACTATTAGTCCTGTACAAAACAATACCAACATTCAATAGTTTGAAACAATACAGCGATCAATGTCCATGTCTGTATAGAATATTTCGTATTGAAATACAATCATGAAATTCAGAAATGCGGAAATAATTTTCAGTTCCTTTCAACAGATCCTTCCAACAGATCCTTTTGTGTTTGTTCGTAATTATTAAGTTTCCAAGCTTCGGAAACTGATAATAATTAACACAGCGTACAACTTAATGTATTTAATGTATTTTAATACTATTGTGTATAAATTAAAGCAAATTTGTGAAAGCTTCAAGTCTTTGTTTGTAAAGGGATATGTTTTGAAAATATTTTTGTTAATAATCATACAACCAATGCAACAACAATCAATGGGTAAATGCGCGGACATTAAATATTATACGGATACAAAAAAGCGCTATACGTGACATTTACAATTTATCCGTTATTCTCTGCGAGAGAAGTTTAAGGAAATAGGTATTGTTACAATAGTGTTACAGTATATTTTTAGCAATTTAGTTTTTGTGCATGTAAATATTCTGAATTATAAACAACAAACAAATCGGCGATGTATATAATAGACAAAGTAGGAACCGACATAAATTTGCGGCTCCTGCTTTCAAAAGTCGTTGGGTTTGGGTATAAGATTTTATAATAAAATTCGTCAATCAATTTTAGCTTTGCCGTTATTGTAGTTTAAAACATATATTAAAATGCGGCTGATACAGAAAAACCCTAATTTACCGTTGTGGATTATATAGTTGATAAGAATGCGTGGATAAGGCTTTTTATTCAACCCTGTACAAGATAGCCATGAATTAATGTAACTAGTTATTAGAATTATATTCTGAAAAGAGCAACCGCCCAGTTTTTTTTTGGCGATTCAAACGCACTTGTTTACAAGTTTACTTCAATAAAGAATAATTCGAATTTCAACATTTCTCTTAACTTGATGTCTAAAATAGAAAGTAATATCTTTTTAACATACGAGTACATTATTTATATTAAAAACAACAAAAAGAATTAAGTTCCAGTAGATGAAGGCCTTGCTACTGACTTTCAAATATATAATTTTATAATAGTTTATCAAGACACCTATAGGAAATAACTCTCGGTTGTTTCTTTAAGAGCATCATGATTTAAAATTTAAGTATTAAAACAAAAATGTACAAGTTATATCTATCTTAAATGACTTACGCGCTAGGACTATACAAATCATGCCCACGTGGAATAGTCCCAAGAATGCTGGCAGCTTTTCCACGTTGAAAAGCTAAGCTGATTCTTTGTGCAAAAAAGCCCTTTTGTCACCTGAAAAGGCAATTAACGGGGGTGTCAAACAATAAAAAATTAAATAAATTTAAAAGTGCGTAATATTAGCTTCGCACAATTCAATTAGCCTTGGAGATGCCAATGAAAGTTGGGAAATTAACTTTCTTAATTGAAAGTGCTGATAGTTCATACAGACCAAACTTTTGTTGAAGTATACGCAAAATTAATTATCTTCTCAATAAGATTTAAGATTTAAATAAAACAATATTCACTTATGATTAGTGGCACCCGCTACTTCGTTCACGCAAACTTTAGCGTTTGAGTATCCTCAATAATAACATAAAATCAAGTAACAAGCTTAGTTAGCAATGCTTCGCTTTGCGATTTTGTCGTGGAGTCTATCTCCATATTATACTTCGCTTGCGGGGCGAAACGATTGTTGAGTTTATGATAATGAACTTGTGCAGTGCTTGTGGTAGCGGTGGTGAAGGCGTGTGCATGTGTTTTTACAAATCCTGCATGTGTCGGGTATGAAAACGGATAGTTTTTTTAATAATTGTATTATTACTTTTGTATTATGGATCTCCGCAAAGTAACGCCTAATTCTATAAATTATGGCTAATATAATATAGTACAACATTCTAATTCTAAAACTGTAGTATAATATTTTATAATATTATATATTTTGACATAATCGTATTCTTTAGGTAAGATTATTTGTCATAACACCTGCTCATAGTAATATTTGGAATTAAATTGCATAAAATAAAGGCTTATTTCAAAAAGTAATACGTAGCTTTCCGGTTAAATGAAATCTGGTTAATTAAAGCAAAAACATTAAATACCTGAAAATGTTATACGATACCGCCCCTCGTGCAATTCGATCCTTAGCAACCATTTCCATTAGCCATACTGAATGTCCACCGTCGACTATTAATTGACAGAGTAATTTCATTATAAGGACAGGAGACTGTCGATTCCAAAATCCACGAAGTAAAAATAAAAGTATACGTATTTCTCTCTTGGTATGATAAAAGTATGTAATATTTACCCCGCAATATACAACTGTAGTATTTCCAACCATTTATTTCACTTTTGACATAGGTATACACATTTATGAAGTTCGTTAATTATAACATTAAAAACTACCAGTGCAATACATTATGCACTTTGTTTTTTATAAATAGAACGTGACGTGCTAATAAGCACAGATATTTATTAATTTACTAGCTTTGCCAGCATCTTCGCCCGCATGGAAATAAGTGTGTCACAAATGTTTTGCCTATTTGAAATTTTGAACATAAAAGTAGTTATTGTGAGTTAATTATAAGAGATTTTTGAATAACTTTCACCGTTTACTTAGTAAACAAACTCATTAGCTTTATATATTGATTGAGTTAATTAGCCGATAGGATATTATCTGAATGTCTGTGTATATGGGTATATTGAATGAACATGTTATGATAATATAAAATATATAGATAAATCGATCAAAACTTCTTTGTAAATAAAACCGATTGTTTTTAGAAATGTAATTCGGACAACACTAACTTTGCTGGCCAAAGTAAATTAAATGATTGGAAACATTGTAACATGGTGTTTTTAATACATTAAAAGTAGGTGATATAGACCTGTAGACTTTCAATTAATATACACCGAAAACATTAAATTTGAAATGACTATGGTTATAACGACGGCAGACACAAAATGTTTTCAGCTACCCCTCTAAAGTCTTTTTAATCCGGTGCCGTGGGCCAAATGGGAAATGTCAATATTTCAATCACATACTCGTATGTACTTTTTAAATTAATTAACAGAGAGACAAAATATTACGGGGACTCTTCGTTACTATTTAATTAGTTAATTGATATTACAATATATTATGTACTAGCAATCGCCAGCGGCTCCGCCCGCGTGGAAAGATTAAAATCTTGTAGTATTTTGACAACCATAAAAATGGTTAAAAGCGGATAGCTTTAAATTTTGCCGTTTTCGCAATCTTTTTTATTGCTGCTCCTCTCCTATTCATCTTAGCGTGATGTTATATAGTCTATATAGCCTTCCTCGATAAATTCCATTTTTCAAATTGGTCCTGATAGATAAGCGCGTTCAAAAATCAAACTCTTCAACTTTATATATTAGTATAGATAATATAGTGTATGCATGCCTTCTATACCTATATTTTGCCAGAGAGTTTTCTTTCAATTAATATTAGTACATATATTTTTTATTAGTAGTTCTACAATTTTTCTCACATCAAAATACTTATTTTAAGAACGTAGCTAAGGGACGGTTAATAGCAGGTGATTTCTAAGGGTTTCTTCATCTGGTCTCTGTTTAGTACATCGGTTTTTTGTTTAGTTTCCACTTAATATTAGAATTCTAAAAGGTATGTAAGTCTCATAAATAAAATCTAAAGCCGTCAGACTGTGTATTCAAAATAAAAACATATTATATCGATGGCTTTTGGGATAGTGGTAATATGTCCCGAAAGATCTAAAGTTGTAGCCCCGGAATAAAGTGGACAAGCGTACTTATGGATAGATTGGATGCAGAAATAATTATCTAGAAATTTAAGAAGAGAAAAGCTAATGCTATGCGAATATATTTTTTCATCTTGTATGCTTACATGTTCAAAAAGAATGAACTTTTTCATAGTTACATACATTTGCAAGGATACATTAAGGCTTCGACTGTAGAGATGACTGAATTTTTTCTCCACAATTAAAATTCAATCATTTTCATATTGGCCAATCTTAAAAACATTAAATAATTTTATTAATAAAAACCAAAATAAAAATCAATAAAAAGCACACGAAGGTGTATTATCAAAACTTGTTAAACATATTGAAAAGAATTGCAATTTCTGTTTATAAAATAATTTTAATTTAAAAGCTCAGCGTCTATTGAAAGATGTGGAGGAGAACATTTTCACGGTAAACGCTTTGAAACTTTCTGTGGTGAAATGTCATTAGCAATCTCTTTGAATTTCCACGGAAGCCTTTGCTGTAAGGACTTTACCAACGATAGTTTTTCTAGATTTAAAATGTTTTATAAAGGAAGGTATGTAAAGTGTTTAATAATAACCTTACTATAAATAAAATCATAACTAAAGATATATAATTTGGAATTTAATGCAGACAATCGGGTCAGTATTAAACGAAAAAAGTAATACCGTTAAATGTAGAAGTTGGCCAAAGGCTAATTTTCGATAATAAGCACTACCTAGATGTGGAGCAGCTAAGAGTCGTATGAGTCTACGTTCGGAATGAGACTGAGTTCAGTATATCACTATTGCAAACCCCGCCTCTGCTATTGATCAACTGAAACCTCATTTTACCAAGCTCGACATTATTTGGTTAAATCAAAATTTTAATTACACAGTAATTAGGTAAGTTTAACTTAAGTTCTAGTTTAAGTTTAGTTTACTTAAATTTGTACATTTAATTTCATATTCTAGATGAGCCCTGCAGACCGTTGCTAAAAAAGCATGAGCTATAAAACTTTTTTATTTTTCTCATTCATATAGTATCAGTGAATTTTCCGTTACTTGTACGTAAATATTTAAATTTGAAAAATGTCATTTCATATGCTTCGCAATATTATTACAGCGGGTGGACGAATGTCCTTCATATTCGCATCATGCTTCGACTACGGGAGCCCCTATATTAAAGAAGACTTATATGATTCTATTTGATATCCAGAAAATGTGAAGCCACTTAGGTCAGACATATTTACGTCTACCTTTTAAGCATAATTTATTTCAACTACATTTAAAGTTAGCTTGACTTTAAGAATTATATAACAGAATTACAATGATGGATTTAGGCTTGATGTCGCCCTAGGCCTTTTCAAGCCGCCCTTAAACATACGTTTAATTTTATATTTAAAAAAAATATCCTCTTCGGATTTTCATTTCAGTTTTTTATTTATTTATTTACGACGAAAATATATGAATTATATCTATCCTAAATTACTAGTTACTACTACCGTATCAATTATACTAATAATGCCGACGTGGAATGGTCCTGTGGTAAAATTATAATAATCAATCAATTGTTTTATTATCGATTTTATTAATTTTGCTTATCTATTATATCCTCATATGATAATTCTCTGTCCAGTTGAGCTTCAATATACAGTAATGCAGGAGCATAATGTCTATCTTGACCCATAATTAAATTTAAATAAGTGTTTACTCTTTTAGTGGAAAAAGATCTCTCCTAAACAATTCGTAGCCGGAATACTGAAAAAAATACGCATAATAATCTTCACATTTGGGTAAATATCTCGAAGATTCCTTGCATGTAATACAAAATGGAATTATCAAATATTCTGTAGAATTTTATAAAAATTAATCTGGACTGATTATCAAAGGAGACCTTCTCTCTCAAATCTTCAGGAATCTTTAAAATATTGGCATTTTAAAAAGTTTACCGATACTCAAATCATGCTTTACTGCGGTCTTATACATATATTCCTAGTCATGACTAAATTTGAATAACATTGACTGTTCAAAAAATTTTGACTCAAATAAAAAAGTGACTAAACAAAATTTCCATAAATAGTCCGTGTTCCGTGTCTTGCAACGACTGAATAAGATGAATGTTGCATTCAAATTATTCACTGAGTATTATTATTTTTTTGTCATACAAACATGTTCGTTATATTGTTAATATAAAAAAGTATGTATTGGTTATTATTTAAAGAAAGAAACTATAATTTATAATCACTAGTAACCCATGATTGTTAACGTTGTTGATAGTATAAGCGATTGTATCCATATTTTGGAATTATAGGACATCTTAGATTTTACATTTGTTTTTAGGCTTTTAAATAAAATTTTCGTTAATCCATTACTTTTCTTTTAGCATGTATAGCTATTATATATCAAAGATAAATAGTCAAATTTGTTCCAAAATAATTATAAATATGATGTCTTTTTCCTGTCGTCCAGTTGTATGTTCTTAGTGTTATAGAATATTATTCAATAGTATGGACCATCTGCTAAACGTTAAAGTGGTAAAAATACTCACAAACACGCCCAACGTGTAATATTTATAATATTGAATACGTTAAACATAAATATCTATACTTATTCAACTTTTACACATACAATGAATTGTAATTTGGTTGCGTTAATATATTCTTGGAGCTAAAGTTTCTCACTTGTTGCTGACGAAGTTATAGTACCTCTTTAGAGATTGCACTTAGCCTCTCTTTTCCAGCGGTCTTTGCGGAATGTTCAAAGGAACATTCCGCAAAAATTCATTAAATATTTTTTAATGAATATGAACGTCAAAGAACTCTTACGTATGGTTATTAGTAAACTTGAATCCTTTGATTCAAGTTTACTAATAACCATAGGTAAGAGTTCTTTGAAGTTCATATTCATTAAAAAATATTTAATGAGCGCTTTAAAACATACATAAATTTCAGTTACCTAAATTTATGAATTTCCACGTCTTAATAGTTTCATAACAACTTCAATAATAGCATTTTTTTTCTCCTGGCCTTATCCTACTCTAAGTGGGATATATTGGACCTGTATTTTAACAATGTTGTTAAATGATCAGTTATGGGAGTTGGCACATGTTTCTTAACAATTTTGTTGAATGATTTGGCTAGGTATTTTACAACCGACCGCCTATCTGACGTCAACTTACCTTTGCCTTTTACGACGACTCGGCACAAGAGCAGCACAAAATATTACTTTAAGATTTTGTGCTTCTCTTAATTATTAGGCCGTTAGACTCTACTATCAGAAACAACAAAACAAGAAAAGAATTCAATTTCTATACAAACTATCCCTTATGTTGAACTAAATATTTAGTTAATTGTAATATTAAAGTAACGCCCTGTGTTAATACTAGGCAAACGCCTCTGCTCTCCATAGAAGTAGTCACTGCAACTTAGACGTACTCTATGTACATTTGCAAATTACGCATGCCCCAGGAATTCTCTAGGGATCTGCCGGTTTCCTCACTATGTTTTAATTAACGGAAAAGGGCATAATGAATTGTGTTTATCAATTAAATAAATAAGTTTGTTCGGAACACACACAACTGCTTACCTGGCATATAGACCCGCAAAGCAAATGCAATTTTTTTAATAGATAGAGTGATTCAAGAGAAAGGTTTATATGTATAATAACATTCAATACTGAGTAGAGAAATAATGTAATTTTTGAGGTTTCTAATGTGATGTCGTAAATAATTACATTTTTTCCGCTTACATTGCAAACGCAGGCTAAACCCTACGAGATTTATCAAAATGATGTACTAAGTATTTGTACACCTTGAAAAGGTCTACAGAAAAGTCCGCGATGGTATATGTCTATCTCTTATGGATAACCCACAATAGCATTTTTTGTCATTTACTTTTTACGAAAAAAAATGCCTTATGTTCAAAGCTATTTTTATACAATTCCGCATTAATCCTTATCCAGTTAAGTACCTTAAATAAATTGTTGATTTATATAGACCAATATGGCCGTTTACAGCATGTAATTTAAATGAACATTTTCGGAGATATTACACATTTAAAATGCCGTGAGGAGGCCGCGCTTCGCCCTATAGCACTTCGAATTTAGCAGCTACATGTCGCTCTTTCAAGAGTCTGTCTAATGACAAGGAAGCTGTGAATGTTGTATATAAAGACATTCTGTAATTAATTGTAAAAAAAAAATCATAGGAAAAAATGTAAAAATAAATAGGTAAATATGTAGTATATGAATTTAGATATTCCAAAGATAGCAGGAAATCTTCTTAGTATAGGGAGAGGGGAATTGTTATTCTCCAAATTTAACGCTTTTGGGGGTGCGGCCAGTAATTAATAAATCAAATCACTACTGGATCGATTTTAATAATTTTTCTTCACTGAGTGACATGGGCTATATATTTTATACCCGTGCGCAGCAGGGGCAGGCCGCTAGTGACATTATATTTGGACTTCGATAAATTGTAAATAAATAAGAAAGTAATAATAAATTTGTAATAAAGACGTATAAGTTTCTAGAAGTCGTTATTATTAATCGGGGTTCGTTTCTTGTTGATAGGAAATAGTTTTTAGAGGAGGACTCGTATAAAGTTATTTGTTGGTGTTATTTTCTTAATGTTGGTTTTTTTAATTATTTAGTGGTACTTTTGGTTATGGTTAGTATGGATATGTTGCGGATGTGTGTTAGTACATACAGTAATATCTTATTTGTTCAGTATATAATAGCAATGAAATAACTCAAATGCTTCATTGCTATTATATAGCAATGAAGCATTCTCATTTATATAAAAAGGAATAGTCTAGTTCTAAACGGATAAAATAGTTTAAAATGTTGACAATGCATACCTTAATTTTAATTACCGTAACTATTTATTTAAGAACACTTGTCGGACAGCGTCATGGAATATGCAGACACGATGTTCAAATGTTCATCTTAATTTACTCATACATTCAAAATTCACACCATAAATGCAACACAAATCAAACTACTTAAGTTTCGTGGTGTAATTTTCAGTGCTCACTTGAATGTATCCTTCAAAGAAGTTTTGTCAATTAGTATTCCATTCACACGACATATATTCATTTTTAGTGTATTCTATACTATATGCCTTCTTCTTGTTTCTGTATAAAAGTTAACGGCTAATGACTAATATTTTATCAGTATGACCATCATATTCTAGTTGAGTCACAATGCAAGTAACTAGGAAATAATGGGGCATTTAATAAAAAAGAAAGAAAGCACCGGTGACATGTAGGTCTCGATCCCGCATTCGGAACTTGTTTGGTACCCGTTGGGCTATCACAGCTTTGCGATTGACAGCGAAAATATCATTTGCATTTAATTCTACATTTTACCATTTTTTATATAAAAACAGGGATAAAACGACATTGTTTTTAAATAAAACTTAGTTAGATTTATCCCCCCCCCCCCCCCCAGTTTCCTTACATGCTGAATTTAATAAAAAAAATTGGAGCCGTTTCCGAGATACAGAAATCTATATATACAAGATTCAACTCATTTTAATATTAAAGATAAACAAGTATTATAGTTATAACCTTATTAATCACTTTTAAGCTTTAGTGGTAGATAGAGTCTCGTTTGTAAGCCTGGGATATACATTGACGAGTTAGCTTATATCGTTACTAAGATTTCAGCAAAAGACGGAACAATACCTAACTTATTGTTTGGTAGGATTCCAAGTTTATGTAGATCAGATCATTTTCTAGCGCAGCTTATCTTACACAGTTAAAGTTAAAGTTAAGAACAAAGTTACATAGGTTTCTACAAAATGTGTTCTGTACTAAACCGTGAAATTATTATCTAAACAACCAAAATATCATTAGTATCTGATGATGATGATGCTTATTAGGTAAATAGGTTTTAGTACGACACAAGTCTTATAAATGATGATCAATTTTGATAGTTTTCTATAAAGGTGAAATAAGATTACTAATAAAAGATAGGATTTTCTTCGATAGTTATTGAGAGTTCCGATTTCTGAGAGATTCAAAAATATCTAAAATATTATTAACGCTTATAAAATTATAAATTTAAAAATAATGTATAAAAGTTAGGATACAATAATATATGCTATAATCTTCGTTTGTTAAGAAAATCTATGTAATGCATTCAGCAGTAGGAATCAGAAACCATTCTCGTATCTTATATATGCAGGATTAGTTATCGCACGTTTCATAAAATACCACTATCAATTACACACTAATTTTATATATAATATAATATACTAGCCACGGTTGCGTTGCGCCCGCGTTGAAATCAGTGTAAAATTTTGAACATAAAAGTAGTTATTGTAAGTTAACCATAAGAGATAAAGGTATGCTGTCGTGGACTTTTTTGTAATATTTTTGTAGATCTACAAGTCTCTAGTACATCACATTAGCGTATCTCTGTCGGTTTACGCGGCGCACGCAACGAAAGCTTCCAAGAGGCGCGTTTTTTTTAAACTGCGCGAACTCTTTAACACAATTTACTTAAACCATAATGTAACCGTACCCTAACGTGACGTAACCGTAACCTAAAGCTTCTGAACTTCACTACCTTTAAGTAAAAACCGTAAAAAATCGGTTCAGTAGATTTTGAGAAAATCAATCATATACAGACAGACTGCTTTAGAGACTTTGTTTTATAATAAGTATAAATATAGATATTTTTGAAAACAATTGGTTTTTTAAAATTCTGTATATCATAGTCCATTTTTTTATTCTAATGCAGCTACCAGGAGCAATGCGCTATCAAACAATTAATTCTAGTTAAAAATATTAATATCTTATAAGCTTGATACAACACACAGTTCATACTACACACACACACACACACAAATGCCATCTGTTTTCGGCTTCCACTCCTAATAATTTAGCGGCCATTAGTTATAATTTTACAACTTCTTACACTAAAATCTTCTATATGAATTTGTTAGTGGCTAATAACTAGCACGATATAAAATGGTCTTTTATTCCCGATAGGCGTCAATAGAGCATAATCGGACTATATCATTTACATGTAGCCGTCACCTAGCACTGCGTCTTAGAAACACGTCGAGGTCAAGGCGTCAACTATAAAAAAAAAAAAATTGTAAAATCAGTGCCTATTTGTTTCTGAATTCATTGTAAATGAGTCTAAAATAAAATAATAAACACGTTAAAAATATTAAGGATCTAGAAAATGCTGGGAATATGTGTGTATGTATATATGTATGTAACCTGCCAATCCGCATTGGAACAGCGTGGTGGGTTTTAACCCCAACACTACCAAAAAATGCGTAGAGGAGGCTTAAGGTCAGTAGTGCGACAATAACAGGCTTTGAAATAATACAAATTTTATCGCTTTTGTAAGACATAATTTACCCGTGACGTTCGCATCAACTCAGGCGTTTCAGTACTCTCAATAATGTAATGTGTATTTATTCCCTGTCCCCATAAAAAAGGTTTTTTTTTATATTATATACTATCCCGGTGTTAAAGCTTTAAATATGCCAACAATCAATCATAGTGATCCAGCGGTTAAGCCGTGAAAGGGAACAGACAGACAGACTATCGCATTTATAATACTAGTATGCATAATACTAAGTATGGTATTTACTAAACTATACTATTTTACAAAAACAAGCATTAAAAAAAAACAAATTAAAACTAATTAAATAATAACTAAAGAATAAAAATAAATATTTGCACTAAATCAAAACCATCCATAATTATATAATGCATAATTAAATATTTCTGTTGTCCTACAAAAGCCACATTGCACCTTATTTATTTAACGGTCCATTAAAAACCTCCAGCTTGAATTTTCAAATATTAATAATGTTCTATAAGCTTCATATTAAGTTTGAATGAAAATGGAAAGTGATAAGTAACTAATAAGTCTGAACTTTGAATTTTTTTTTATATATATGTTAAAATAAGCCTGTTCTGTGAAAAGCGCTTTAGTCTTTCAGTCGTATTTGTAAATGAAAAATTCACGTACCATTTTCTATTTTATTTACTTTCGCCCTTTCGAATTTGATTGACACAGAATAGTTAGGCCGTCTATCAGATTTATTCGTTGATTTTTTATTTTACATCGCAACGATCTGAATTATAATATTTTTTACTGTTGTATCCACAAAAATTAAACAAAATTGGTTTTGTACATACTATTTTTAACCCTTTTAAAAGGCTTAATCAAGTCACGAGCTTGCAGGATCAACTAGATCCAAAAATAAAATCAAAGTATATAATTTATTAAACCAAATCTGTTTATTAAACCAAATGTATATATCTTCTATCTTGGGTGATTAGTTCATAAGTAATAATAAACGTATCTTTTGATATACTATAAATTAGATTTCTTACTTTGTCTAAGAAGCAAATAAATACTATAAAATTTTTATTCATTGACAGATTATTCGTTTACCAAATTTGGCGTTCAAGTATATCACCCTAAACAGAAGGACTCTCGCCGAATCCTCAAAAATTGCTAAATACAGTATAATAGTTAGTAGCGTACAACTGTTAACGAATCTTTATCAAAGAACTAGCTGTCTGACCACGTGTTGCTGTGGTTCAGTCTGGTTTCGAATTATCCTCGAAAGTTAAAAAAATGCCTAAACAGCGTTGCAGTGTCTGGGCTATTCTAAAAATAAATTCTGAAAATTCCATTAAAATTGGTCCAGCCGTTTCGAAGTCTATATAGGGCATACAGACAAATGTTCATTTATTACTATTTGTATATTACGATCTTACACTAAAGTATTAATGTATAAAACCTAAAGTATGTTTTTTTTTTCATTGCAGCGTAGGCCGCGATGCCGCGCTGTTTATTGATTAGACAAAGAAGACATCGACCTGATAACGAAACCTTCAACAATGGATATTTGCCTTGCTACTACTCGTCAGAAGAATTCACAGATACAGGTTAGTATCATAAGTACTATATATAGTATATCAGTACCTTAAAAAACTTAACGTAAAAAACTTAATCAAGAGTACAAGAAACGACCGACAACAGAATAGAAGCAAAGTACAGAACAATGCGTTAAATTAACGTATTATATTACTGAGTAATAGAATAAATAATTCATAGAATTAGTCGTTCATCAGATCCATAATACAAAAGTAACAATAAAATATTGTCCTATAATCCGCGATAAAGTAAATATAAAATATATATGATGCTAAATATAGAGTGGACTAGCCGTTTTCATACCTGAAACTTGCAGGATTCGTAAAACACATGCACAAACCACCACCACCACCACCACAATATACAAGCACTACACACATTCAGTATCATCATGAACAATCGTTTCGCCCCGCAACCGAAGCATCATCAGGACATAGACTCCACGACAAAATCGCAATGTTTGGCTTTGCGATTGATGATGATGATTTTATTTTTACTTTTATAATTTATTAAATTACTAGCAGCCTGCCCCTGCTTCGCCCGGGCTATATAAAATATATAGTTAGTCACTCAGTGAAAAAAATGATTAAAATCGATCTAGTAGTTTTGATTTATTCATTACTGCCCATGGCCCGCGCGCGTTAAATTTGGAGAAAAACAATTCACCTCTCCCTATACCAAGAAGATTTCCTGCTATATCTAAAATCTAAATTCATATACTACATACTTATTTTTACATTTTTCCCTATGTATTTTATTTTTAAAATTAATTACAGAATGTCTTTATATACAACATTCATAGCTTTCTTATCATTATTAGACAATACAAACATGTTTTCTTTAGAGGTTACTCTTGAAAGAGCGACAGTTCCGCGTTCGATCGCTGCTAAATTCGAAGTGCTCTAGGGCGAAGCGCGGCCTCCTCGCGGGATTTTAAATTTGTGATATCTCCGAAAATGTTCATGTAAATTACATGCTGTAAACGGCCATATTGATCTATATAAAATCAACAATTTATTTAAGGTATTTAATTGGATAATGATTAATGCTGTATTGTATAAAAATTGCTTCAAAAATAAGGCATTATTTTTCGTAAAAAGTTAATGACAAAAAATGCTATTGTGGGTTATCCATAAGAGATAGACATATACCATCGCGGACTTTTCTGTAGACCTTTTCAATGTGTACAAATACAAATACATCATTTTGATAAATCACGTAAGGTTTAGTCTGCGTTTGCAATGTAAGCGGAAAAAAATGTAATTATTTACAGAAACCTCAAAAATTACAGTATTTCTCTAATCCGTATTGAATGTTATTATACATACAAACCTTCCTCTGGAATCTTTCTATCTATTAAAAAAAACCGCATCCAAATCTGTTGCGTAGTTTTAAAGTTTTATGCATACATAGGGATATATGGACAAACAAAGAATGCGACTTTGTTTTATAATATGTAGTGATGTTGGCGAAGCGGGAATTTTATTTCAGAATACAACTGAGCGGACTTCTATATTAAAATAGTCGATGCACAAACTGTAGGATCGCCGTTTGGTATCCGGCTGAATAGAATAGACCACCCCCATTACTTGCGTCGTAAAAGGCGAATAGAATAGACCACCCACATTTCTTAACGAGGTGTCGTAAAAGGCGTCTAAGGTAAGTTGACCCGCCGTGTGCTACCTGGCTGAGTAGAATAGACCACCCTGATTTCTTACGGAGGTGTCGTAAAAGGCGTCTAAGGTACGTTGACCCGCCGTGTGCTGTCCGGTTGAGTAGAATAGGCCATCCTCATTTCTTACCGAAGTGCAATAAAAGGTGACTAAAAAAAATACCTAGACCGAGACCTAGTAAAATACCTAGCCGAATCACGTTACAACATGTTTAAAACATGTGCCACGAAATGTAGGTATACTAAATCTGTATAAAATACTACCACAATATATATTTAAAACCTTGAGATGTAATAAATAAAGATTATTTTAGATCCAAAATTAAAGAGTGAAATATCATGTAGCTGCGAACTTATTGAAAAATTTCAACAAACAAACAGTATCACATTACAGTAGAAAAGGCGACACCAAGAATACTCGTACCAATAGTATTAGCACGGTATTATTCGCAAACTTGATCCCAAGTGGATTACTATTGCTTCAGTTATTGCTTTGTAATCAAATCTCGTGTCTAGGAGAGTTAATTTAGAATTTAGTCGAAGCTGCGATGTATAAGGATTAGCAACAATGGATACTACTGTATTATGTAATATACCACTGATAAGCAATTGGCATAATGCGGGTGTGATTATTACCTTGAGTTGATGCTATTGTATTGTATAAATGCAGTGTTGATGTAAAAGATATCTTCAATAATTAAATGAGTTAATCTTGTATGTATATATTTTCGGAATCTCGGAAACGGCTCCAACGATTTTGCTAAAATTCAGAATGTAGAAAAATTAATCAAGATAATTTTTTTTAAAAACTCGTTTTATTCCTGTTTTTGGGAAAATGCTAAAATTTATGTTGAATTCAAAAGACAATTTTCGCTATCAAATGTCAAGTCATGACAGCTCATTTCGGGAACAGGCGTTCTAGAGAGGTGAAAATACCTAGGTTCGAGCCCCACCTTCTGAACTCCTTTTTATGATTTTTTTTATATCTTAAAAAAAAATTACCGAGTAAAGCTCGATCATTCAGGTACTTTTATTATAATCAGACCTACCCTATCCGCTATCATAAACAGTAGTTCATTAGAGAATTAGAGAAAAAATAATTAAACGATCTCGTAACGATTCTATAGATGTGTTTTTTGTCTGCTCGAATCAAATACCTACGCAGTATTGAAGCTAATTTTCAGAGCATCTTATTTACCCTTAATTAATCAAAGCTAACAACCTCAGTTACCAACTGAGACACCGCTGCGAAAATTATATTGACATTCACGTATCAAAAGCCTCTCGTCTATACATTGAAGCAGCGGGATGTTGATTATTGTTCAATTTCTACCGAAAGCAATAACCCTAATCAGCCATAATAATATAATTAGTTTCAATTTGAATTAGATGAATACCGTATCATATTGCTTATGATCGCTATAACTTATAGTCACTGTCATATACTTTGAAACGTACGTTTAAGTATGATGAAAATACTATCTGGTATTAAATAATAGTAAGGTAAGAGCACTAGTAATTGACCACGTACTAGTTGACCGTTTTGTATGAAATTTTAAATAATAAGCGTTTTGTTTGTTGTAGCTAATAAAAATAAATGTGTAATTACCTGTTGCCATCTATTAACAACTGCCCAAAACCTCAAAACTGTCGCCCAAAGTTTTATATTTAAAATTCAATATTATTAATTAATATTTTTTATTAGCTACAACAACAAAAAAACGCTTATTATAAAATTTCATACAAAAGTGTCAACTACTAGAACATGATCAATTACTAGTGTTCTTAACATATTTAGATTTAGTTGGTTATACATTGACATTTCAAAATAAGATAGCCTTTATACTTAAATAGGACGTATTACTTATTTTGCGTCGGGATCAAAATTGAGATATGACTGTTTAATTTATTTGCCACCGGAATATAACTAAAGCAGTTTTAGTCTCACGAGACATTCACCGTAAGGCTTCAAAACTTATACCTATAATTATGATAATAATAAGAATAAATAAATTACTTTTTTAATCCTTATTTAAAAACAAGTTAAGATTCATTTACAATTCACTCAACTTTCATGATAATCAGCGTACGTGACCACAAAATACATTATTCTGAGATTAAAAACAACACACACAAACATATGAGTGACAGTTCAGACTTACTTTTCATTTGATCTAGTAGTGATGCAAGGATGGGAAATGCATAGGCATTCTTAAATGAAATATGGATGAAATTGGATGGAACAGTGATATGGGGTATGATGAGAAAAACGAGTAGAACTCTATGCCTTCAATTTTCATAACAAGTAAAATTTTTATTAAATTTGATATTAAAATTATGTAACCGCTCTTAGCTGTCGGTGTCTTCCTCTTTCATCTCAATTACGTGACATAAGAACCTCGTCTACTGTCGCTGTTTGCATAAGCAATATTCATATGCCCTTGTTGAGCGACTTCCACGGTGAAATTAATAATTATGTCTCACATATCAATGTATAGTAGAGGATAGTACCTAAGCCTTTAATATTTTTATTTTATAATTTACGTTTACTAACAAATTGCTTAATACCAATAATTTAAGTAATGCTAAGTACATAAGTGTAATGATTCACTTAAAAGTAAAGTCATCAAACATCATATATACAAATAGACACGTCTCTACAGCGTCAATATTATTTTTATACCTAATTATTCAATTTTAAAAGTTAAAAGCAGTGTTTTCACATGGTTTGATAAAAAAAAACCCTTAGTGTGTCAAAATATAAATCGACATTTTTACTGCATTTGTATATTACTTTGCTATCCTCCAATTTGAGGAATAGGAATACCTTATGGAGATTTTTCACAATTAGTAGTTCAAATTTTAAAGTTAATAAGTTAGTTTTATTACCCTTAGATCTAGTGTCAGTTAATTTATTAATATATTAATAAATTATTTAATATCGTTGTTATATTGTTTATTTAAAGAAAAGGAAAACAAGTTACGTTTAATTTCTATTATGAACGGTTCACCTAATCAAAGGCTACAATATAGCCTAATTATTCCAAATACGTTATCCCAAGCGGTTAGATACAGCCATAAATAAAAAATTAAAAAAAACAATTTTAACAGAGCGGCTTAAAGATATCCGATATTTTATCCACAAATATGCTTAACCTTCTATCATTTACACACATATAATCTCATTCATGGTTAAAATTGGTAAATTTAATGTTAAAACTTATCTTTACACTGTTGGTCTAGGTCAGGTTAGAAACCTTGCAACTTGAAGAAGATATATGTTTAATTATTACTTCAAGTAGATAAACAAATATTGCCATATATTTATTAGTTATTTTAGTTGTGTTTATTTTTATTTTTCACCTTTTAATTTATTAAAGTTGTCATTTTTATTTATTTTAACTAAATATTGATTTCATGTATAAAAATATATTTGGACTAGTATTTATAAATACGAGTAAAACCGCTGAAAATATGCTAATAAATACGCTATTTTTCTGTATTCTTAAATTTATGTTTATATTAGACGTGAATTTATAAGTATTCAACTATTAATTCAATAAAATTAATTTAATTTACTATTAAAAAGTCATTAGAATCTATGCTATATATAGAAGTTCCAATTTGCATCATATCATCAATTCAGGTATATTCCGATTTTTGCTTTACATCTCTTTTTGATTATAGTTAAACGAATGTTTTTCGAAAATTGCTTAATCTTTAATATTCTTCTTATATGTAATGAAAGCACTAGAGTAATAAGGGTTTCATTGAAAGTACTATCTTCACCTAAAAGGCGTGCACTTCACTCCAACTAATTAATATAAGCTCGTTTTGTTCAGCATTGTTTGCTTACTTACTAATTGCTAGAGAGAAATTAATTTTTAATTAAATATTAGAGTGAAGTCGAATGCTCCTCTGCCAAAGTGAATGGTAAACTAAATTGGTAAGTTAATTCAAGTTTATTATTTTACGTATTTCATTTTATTATTTTTCAAAGAATTTCCTTTTCATAATGTAAGTGACGGGACAAGTTAACATTAATTCTTTCGTATATGTAGAGGTTCATCATTATTCTCCTACCCTTATCTCACTCTAAGTAGGCTCGGCACAACATGTTTTCTATTCTATTCTCTCCTATCTATCGTCAACTTTAGAGGTTCAAAGATTTATAAATAATAGTACCTGGTTGACCGAACCATCTTATTAATTTTTTTCAAAATAAAGGAACTTAAAAAAAAGAAAAAATAATTAGGTAGTTGGGGATTGATCGTAGGTATTTTACATTTCGCGAGACTGTCCGTTCCCCGAATAAGCTACGCTGACTTGACAGTTTATGGCAAAAATAGTGTTTTATATTCAATATAAATTTTAGTATTCTTTAATGCCCAAAAACAGGGATAAAACTTTTTTTTTACATAAAACCTTGCTAGATCGATTTTTCTTTCCCCAAAAACCCCTATATGCTGAATTTCAGGAAAATCGTTGTAGCCGTTTCCGAGATTCCAAAAATATATATCCGTACATACGAGATTAAATCATTTAAATATTAAAGATGAATGTCTCTAGCATCATTAACTTAGCTATTGCTGCTAGGTTTTCATAATTTTTTTAGCATTACATGAATACAGTTTTGATTGTACTATTTTATACAATATAATAATTATTTTAGAAAATTTATATATTAGGGTGTGTTTTACTTTTTAATATATAAACAAACGGGTCACATCGCGCGTTTGTTTATATATTAATTAGTATGAATCGCGAAAGTTTAAAATCTACCGTGTTTTACTTTATCGCGAAAATATTTATTATATAAAATCGCACCTGTGTAAAAGTTTCGTAGAAGAGCTTTTATATAACGAAAATCGAAACATTGCAACAACCGTTTGCTATAGTGGAATACGAATATATCGTAAAATCAGTCTTTGGCCTGTAATCAGAATTGTCTTAGTCTTTACAATAAGTTATTAATATATTACTTCAAGTATTGTCTTAAAATCGATTTATATTGCTGGTGGTGGTGCGTGGTCCATGCTATCAAGGCAATATAATTATACCATAATTTTTTGACTCGCACATTTCAGAAATACAAGCGTTCACCATTTAGAAACATTCTATGTATTTGACGTTTCAGACCTGAAAAGCTGAAAAGTAACATCAGATTAGAGTGTTCGTCAGTAATTGTATGTATTTCTATAAGCCATATGCATTAACAGCAACCAAAATTGCATTGCTGCCGTTGCCATTTTATATCTAGAGTGATATCCGTGAGATACCTTTCCTTTATATATATCCGTATCTTCGGTTGCGTGATATGTATAATATAAGTCATCGCAAGTAAATTATCGACCAAAGTTATCTATAAATTCTTGGCTATTCAAAACACAAAAAATATTTATATTAAGGATGTCATATCAGTAATCTCTTACCTGAAATTATTAATGAGCATTTTGGTAAATAACTTCTCTACAAATTAAATACATCTAGCTCAGTTATTCAAGCATTGGTCGAAAATTTACCTCAAGAAAGCCAAATAGCAGACAAATATCCTGTAGTCAATATTACACGCGGATTAATTTTGACCAGCTAGTTGTGTTATTGAAAGCTCTCCAACCTCAGTCAATACCAATATCCGGACGGTAGCAATTGAAAACGTAGACAAAGCTTTGTAGAACGTTCCTCAACTAAAGTCAAAACCTGAATTGAAATTATTTGACGTTTCTCTTGATTTGGACTAACGCATTCTTGCCAAGTATTTACTAGTTACTTCCCTTTATCGTGTTCGTTATCTTACCTAATCAGATTGACTACTTTGTTTAAACGGATTATCATTAATAGGTTGCTTCAGACTTTTATATATTCTATGTCGCTAATAACGCGATATTATATAAAATAATAACTATCTACTACCAGGCTAACGCGATTCATACTACGTACAATAAAAAAAAATGTGTTTTACCTTCGGGAACATGAAAAACACAGAACATTACTTAAATTACTTGAACGCATAAGACACGTACGAAGTCGCGAGTAGGTACAACTAGTAAAATATAAAAATAAAAGCGTTAATTACTTTAAAGAATTGTGACATAACATGAAACGTACAAACTATAAGAAAAATAACAAGCGTATAATCTAGAAATTATCAAATTATAATATAAAAAATATGCATGGTTTGAATTGCAATCTCAATTGAATGTTATATAAACCCATTACTTATTTCAATAGGTTAAAAGTTGTTTTATAGAAATTAGAAGTTTATCAGCGATTACAGACCAAACTTTAGGAACTATTTCAAATGTCAAATTGCCCTAAACGTAATCCCTTGCAATGTACGCCGGTTTTTCCATTTAACAAACGTCCGAAGTGTTCAGGTCAACAAAAAAGGAAAGTTGTACGAAATAAAGTTTTCACCGTTTATCCGGGCCGTTGAACAGATTTTTAATTATTTCTTGTCGAAGCTTGTAGAGAGGTAAAATGTAAGGATAAATAAAAGCATTCTGTTATATTTTTGTATTGTAAAAAAAGCTTTTTTGTTAAACTCGACTTGAAAGTGCTCTTAAACGAGTGATTGCCTACTGTAGTCCGTAACTGTTGTTGATTTTTGGGTGGATAATTTCGTATTGTATAAATATAGATAGATCTATGTTATATGGGAAAGACTAAAACACGCACTAACAAAAGTAATAATGAAGTTAAAAATCTTCCTGCTCTTATCCCACTCTAAGTGGGGTCGGCACAACATGTTATAAACATGCTGTCACATGATTTGGCTGCGTTTTTACGACTGGCCGCCTGCCTGACGTAAACTTACCTCAGTCGTATTTTACGACGCCTCGGTAAGAAAGAGGGTGGTCTATTCTACTAAACCGGATACCACACGGTGAGTCAACTTATCGTCGTCGCCTTTTACGACACCTCGGTAAGAAAAGAGGTTGGTCTATTCTACTCAGCCGGATACTACACGGCGGGTCGACTTACCTTAGTCGCCTTTTACGACACCTCGGTAAGAAATGAGGGCGGTACTATTTTATTCAGCCGGATACCACACGGCGTAAAAATAATAATGAAATTATTTCGCTAAAATCCGGGGCTAAATTAATTAAATTAACAATGTTAAATGTACTATACGTTTTTATACCTGATACATGCAGGATTTGTAAAGATACATGCACAAACCTCCATCACCACCATACACACCATCACAAGCATACAAGGTGGTAGTAGTAGTCGTTAGAGCAATTTTATTTCCAAATGTATCACTACAGTAGTTATCGATTGCTCTACGATTCCATTCCATATTTTCTTATAAGCTTAGTCTTACTTATAGTCTGTTTAGTTTTTCTTATCTGTGTAAACTGATTCTGTGTTTTGTGTCTTGCTTTTACAGTACAAAATATGTCGTGTACATTTAAAAAAATAAGCGGGTTGCAATGGGTGCCTTATGATAAAAAAATAGAAACTTAAATAAGTAACTATAAATAATTATTGATGCAAATTTACAAAACAATATATTCGTCTGTCGCAATGTCACTTCCTATTTTATGACGGCAGCGTTGATTTCGTTAAAAACCATGTTGATTGCAGCTATTGTTACACTACGTGTTTGTTTATGTTACATACTAGCAATCGCCGGCGGCTCCGTCCTGTGGAAAGATTAAGACCGTAATATAGGATTTTGATTGATTTGATTTTTTAAATGGGTTAACCTTGAAAACCAAACATATGCTGTAGCGGACTTTTATTTAGAACTTTTAGAGTAGAAAAATTTTGTAATATATGATTTTTGAGTAACTTTCACCATTTACTTAGCGGACGCAAGAAGAGCTTTAAATTTTGCCGTTTTCATAATATATAGAATGCTGCTCCTCTCCTATTAATCTTAGCGTGATGCTATATAGCCTTGATAAATAGACTATCTTACACTGAAAGAATTTTTCAAATCGGTCTAGGAGTTCCTGAGATTAGCGCGTTCAAACAAACAAACAATCAAACAAACAAACACACAAACAAACTCTTCAGCTTTATATATTCATATAGATATAATTCCTAGTTTATCGGGCATAAAAATAAAGGTGTATCGGGTTTAGCAAGAAAGGACCGAAGATTGAACCTCGATAACCAATAATCCAGATTATTTTACATCATTTATACATACTTTTTGTCTTTTTTGCCTAGAAACTAATACGTTTTCTATACGTTAGCCTAAATGTCACGTATTTAACTTAATCGAACGCCTTAGATAGGTCGTATATAATATCAAAGACGTCCTTTATTTTCTTTATGATTTGAACTAATGCTAAACAGAAAATTAAAAAATATATATTACAGCCGTTACACGCAACACAGACACAAACATTTTCCTTTGTGTTGATGGTAGAATTATTATAAAATATAAAAAAGCGTTGTAATGATTAAGCTTATCCAAGTCTCTCACCACAAATCCTAATCGTGTGATTTTGTGACACGTTGTACGAAGTTCCTAGGTTGGATTTTATGCTAAGTAGACCTAGATAATAAACACTAATGAACAAGGTCACTAATTTAAGGTTAATAATTTTTAATACAATAAATTTAAAAGTTTTTAAAAACAGTTATCGATTTTAAAGTTTTTATTTATTTTTTAAGTTTTTATCTTATTTATATTTATTTATTTGTAATGTAAATTTATTACCAAAATATATAATATCATACTTTCTTTACCATGACATTTCTACAATACATTTTGTAGACATAATATTACTTTTAGAAACCATCTTTACTTTTTTTACACTTATGTCAATATTCGCTTGACTACAAGTACTCGCAGTCGTTCAGTCAGTAGTAATAGTATTTCTAGGAGTAGATATACTTGTATTATCTACTCGCAGCTTCTCTTGTTATTCTTTATCAATTCTCTTGTAAATCTTCTATTCATTAATTGTAATCGATATGCCGCGATAACACCGCATAAAGAGCTCATGGATAAGAGCCTCGTATATTCAACAACCTAGTTAAAAGTGTATATCGACATAGTATAAGTAGCAGTAACTATAAAAAGTAGCGTAGGATTAACTGATGAATTCTTAAAATTCTATTGTTACGGTTAATATATTTTAGTATTAAGGTTTCTATCCAAAACTAGGAATTTGGTTTCTTCCAAATTAATATTAAGTTAATTTGTTACAGATACTGAGCCGAATACCCATGAAAATGACGGGTCCACAAACTCTTCCTTTATGGAGAGAACAGATGCAGACACGCAAGGAGCACTTAATCTATTGTCGTTGGCACAAAGTAGAACCATGCCGGTCCCAACAACGCTTTCAACTTCGACTCCACAACCGCATCCATCTACACCGCCACTCCCCTCCTCACCGCCACTCCCCTCTTCACCACCACCTTCCACTTCAACACCATATTTGTCACCATCAGTTGATTCAAATTCGCCCCATCAACCGTCATCACCGCCCCTACCGCCTGAACCTACACCTCCAACCTCTCTGCCCCAGAATCCGTTTGACTCTGAGTCGTCGTCTTCCCCTCTGAATCTAATAATATCACTCACTCCATCGCCACCACCAGCTCCATCGCCACCACAAGCTCCATCACCACCAACAGCTTCACCTCCAACCTCTCTGCCCCAGAATCCGTTTGACTCTGAGTCGTCGTCTTCCCCTCTGAATCTAATAATATCACTCACTCCATCGCCTCCACCAGCTCCATCGCCACCACAAGCTCCATCACCACCAACAGCTTCACCTCCAACCTCTCTGCCCCAGAATCTGTTTGACTCTGAGTCGTCGTCTTCCCCTCTGAATCTAATAATATCACTCACTCCATCGCCACCACCAGCTCCATCGCCACCACAAGCTCCATCACCACCAACAGCTTCACCGCTGCCACCAGCGCCACCACTACCCCTAGCTTCACCGCTACCACCAACTATATCTATACCAGAATCAGAATCATTCTATTCCTCACAACCACCACCTCCGTATACTACGGTACATTCGTTGCAAATACCACCCCAGTTTGCATCGCAGCCCCAGCAACAATTTTATCAGCAAGCTCAATTTTTACCACAATCTCAATTTCCGCCGCAGCTAGAATTTACAGCACAACCTCAATTTCCATCGCAGCTAGAATTTACAGCACAAGCTCCATTTCCAACACAGCTAGAATTTACAGCACAGCCTCAATTTCCACCGCAGCTAGAATTTGCAGTCCAACCTCAATTTCCACCGCAGCTAGAATTTACAGCACAAACTCAATTTCCACCGCAGCTAGAATTTACAGCACAACCTCAATTTCCACCACAGCTAGAATTTACAGCACAACCTCAGTTTCCACCACAGCTAGAATTTACAGCACAACCTCAGTTTTTTCTGCAATCCCAATTTTCACCGCTGGTTCCCCCACCACCTCCTCCTCCATTGCAATTTGCACCGGCACCTATGCCTCAGGAGCCTTTCCAGTTTGCATCAGTACCTCAGCAACACACAGCGCTGCAGTTTGCATCAGTACCAACTCAGATGCCAGCTCAGATGCCGTTTCAGTTTACTACAACATCTCCGCATCAAACATCGTTGCAGTACTCACAAGCTAATCTGTCTGAGGCACCTAATCACTTTCAACCAACACCTACATTCTTACCGCCACCACCACCTCCACCACCACCGCCGCCACCACCATCACCACCACCACCTCCACCTCCACCAGCTGAGGCAAGTACTAACACAGATACAAGTACTACTTTTTCATCAACTGATCCGTGTTATGCTCCTGTTTACACATACAGCTTGCAGCCTACTAATATATTCATCATGGCTGAAGATCCCCCTGAATCTGTTTGGCAGGGCATGCCAAATGCAAGGCCGCCGTTTGAATATATGGTGAACCCACGAGTGTATATGATGGATTCTAATAGCGCACAGGAAGCGTTTCCTGACAATATACACCCGTTTGCAGAACCGTTTGTGGTACCTATTGTATTTGATACGCTCCCACCTCAGAAGGTTCCACAAGAACAAAAACATGATTTACCTACTCCGCAACAAGTTACCCCGGTTTCAATGGTTTCAAAAGCTCAGCCTACTGAGTCGCCACAACATCGTTCTTCAATCTCAAAGGACCAAGCAAAGTCAAAGAAGTCTATAAAATATTCCAATCATTTAAAATCTAAAACCTCATCGATTCTATCAAGAAAATCAGCATCGCTTGCTTCTAAATCAAAATCATCTGCAGAAACCAGGAAAATAAGACGCTCTCCATTGAAAGAGAAGATGACTAAATACGACTGTAACATCTGCGGTAGAGGCTTAGCGACCTCTTCAAACTTATCGCGTCACAAGCAGACACATCGTAGTCTCGATTCAATAGAAGCTAAGCAGTGTGGAGAATGCGGTAAAGCATATGTGTCAAAGCCGGCATTGGCCATGCACGTTCTTACACATAAGAAGGGATATACCTGCTGTGAATGCGGTAAACACTTTTCGAGACCTTGGCTCCTTCGTAGCCATGCACGGTCACATACAGGCGAAAAACCTTTTGACTGCCCAAAGAGTGGATGCCGCAAGTCTTTTAGGGATCGGTCTAATCTTCGTGTTCATCTCCAAACACACTCAACTGAAAAGAATTTCCAATGCTGCCACTGCCTACGGACTTTCGCTCTTAAAAGCTACCTCTTGAAACACCAGGAAACGGCATGCTATCATCCAGAAGACTACGCTTAAAGAACGGAATCAATTAAGTTTGCAACGAACTTCTCTACGTCCTTCTATACATTTCTTAATGAATCAAACCAAGGTATATTAAAATTAGGAGGGTGATTATTTGGTGGCGTAACAAAATTATAAGCAATATTATGTACCTAATAAAAATACGTCTTTTTTATAATAGGTATGTTTGTATAATTTTAAAATAATCAAGCTTCGACGGATTTAATCATGTCAATTTATGGTTATAGTCTGCAATATTATAAACTCAAGTTTTTAACATTATTTATTAAATATATGTCATTGTACGGTTAGATGATGCCATATCTATGGCCTGTAACGATTTAGGTAGTAGTTACGGTAATATGTTGAGACTTTATGGAATCGCCGAGCTGTGGTAAAATAAGAACAATAAAATAATGTGGGTAGGGTAAATCTGATAAACTCACAGTAGCGTTTAATGCGTAGTTTGTATATAGTAAGAAACATGAAAGGCGAAGCCATCAATTATACGTTATACGAAACCAAATAAAAATTTGCTTTTGTCTACCCCTTACCTGTATCGACATTTATAGCCATGAAGTCAAGTTAAATGACTCTACCAATGTTAAAAGTAAGAAATACATTTCTGATTGTTATTTAAGATTACATTAGATATACATTAAGATAAAGTAAAAAAAGAAAAAGTAAAAAAAAAAAATAGGTATTCTTTGCTTGCTTTGTTGAGATATTTTAATGTAATTGATGCTACGTAATTTGCAAATGCTTCTTACTTTAGTTTGACATAATTTAATAAATATGCATTTAATACAGTAGTAGCTTACTATAAATATTATTAATCAATGATTATAGTTTGATTACATATAAATGTTTGTTAATATGTAGCAATATGGTAGTGAGACTAGTTCGTTAAATAAATAGGCATAAAATAAATGTAACTTGTCAAATTTTTTCAATAGCGGCTCATGCGAAAACCAACATAGATATTCAGTATACATAAAATTATCATGTTTATATTACGTGAGAAATAATTATCACGTAAATGAATGAACAATGTCAGATAATAAATAAAATACAAAAAAATACCCGGTGGCATTACGAAGTAAATTCACCACAATTTTCATAGCAGTTACGAAAAACAATTATCATATGTCAATTGCAAGTTTACAATAATAACTGACGTTAGTAGGCTATTTTTAATGGCATGTAATTAATTTACAACAAAGTACACGCTAAAAAGGAATCACCATCTTTAACCAATGAGTCCGGTGACACTGCGAATGCGATGAATAGCTTAACAGCTGTGTAATGTCGTTTGGAAAAAAAATCGTGTATTGTATATTAATAAGATTAATGTATATACAATAAGATAACTAAGCGTAAATATTGCTTATTAATATTAACTTAATACGTAATACAAATTAATTATTTTGTAGTCGGTATTTACTTTAAGGTTAAATATAAAAAAAAACTTCGATGTAAGATTTTGTAAATATAATTAAAATTAATGAACATAGGGTATAGCTAACCATAATAGCTTTTTCTTGTAGCTATTATGTATAGCTATACCCTATGTTCAAGTAGCCATCCTGCCCGATTATGCTACAAAAGCATCTACAGCTGGTAACAGCATACTGTCACTGATACCATACTATGTGACATTTTGAAAAATAAATATAGTAGCTAATAGTACCCAGTTTATGGTATCGGCTACTTGAATATTATAATTAAAATACGATATGTAAATACCTAAAGATAAACGAAAAATAATGTTTATTTTATTATTAAGGCTATTTAATCACTTTGTTTATAAATAGTAGATTTAAGACATTACATTTAGAACTTGAATCTTATTTAGTTCTTAGACATTCAATACCTGAATGTAGAAATTTTTATTTCATAAGAATTACGTCATCTAGTAGTATCTACTTACTTACTTACTACGTCATCTAATCGAAAGTACATAGTATGATCTTGAGCAACACCTAGTGAACTCTCCTAACCTCTTTTAGTAATAATTTTTTTTTCTCCTAACCGCATTAGGTAATATTACGATCACATGTCGTTGATTCATCAGAACTATTTGTATACATAACTATTTGCATACATAACTATTTGTATACTGCTACATGCTGCGAGTCTCTTTCGAGACGAGGGGGAAAGTAAGGGAACGATAGGTTCCTTGCTTTGACTTTTTTGGGGATTTACTTCTGAAGTCCTTGAAAAAGTATTGTAGAGGTAAATATAAATAAAAAGGTTACACTTTTGCATTGTACATAAATTGCTGTTATGATTGAGCTTATTTAATTATGAACATAAACCAAATATCACCAGCAGGGTTAATTTTAATTTCAAGGTAATCGAACATTCAGCTTTGTATATGCGCGTGCGTTCACTGATAATACGTAATAGTCTATTTGTCAACTAATATTTGTTTAATTCAATTACATTTATAATATATGTGTTTCCTGACAAGAGAAAAATTCTATCACTAGGTATCATATTCAGTGTTTACGTCGTCCTTTAAGTTTCTGAAGAAGTTGGTCAACAAAATTCTTTCTCTTTAACTATAACATTATTTAGGCTGTAATTTTTCTCTTTAACTAAAACTATATTTAGGCTGTAATTATATCGTAGATTTTATTATAAATATTTCAAAATGGTTTTCTAGTCATAATGAACATTCTTATTAGAAATACTATCTTTGCATTATTAGTGATATTTTGTGTCCATCAAAGGATGCTTCGAGTATCTCGAAGGATGCTTCGAGTATCTTGAACTGAATTCAGGATCAATACATCGATACTTGAAGAGCTCGGCATAAGGCAGCAGACGCTGCCTGCTGTTCGGACTCGTCTCGCGCGGAAACGAAGAGTCCATAGAACGCCTTGTAGTCCAAGGCAGGGTCGAGGGTACAAGACCTCGCGGTCGATAGCCTATGCGGTGGACCGACCAAATAAAATCTGTTGTTGGTGGCCCTCTTCATGAATGGGCCAGGAAGACGGCAAACAGAGAAAAATGGCAAAACATCGTAAGGCGAGCGATAAGCGCTACAACTACGTGACGACCACGACCGCTCTGACAAGAGCGTATCGAAGGAGAAGTGTCCATGGAAAACTAAGTCTAATTTATAGTGTATAATTAGACTCTATTTTCCGCAGGGCCCAAGAGCACAAGTGTGCCTTTGTATATAATACTACCCGTACTTCATTCGCTCCAACTTATTTGGCTTTTCCTGTTTCCGAAATAAAAACAGAATTTAGATGCCTCGGTATATACCGAGACATCTAAATTCTGGTATAACAAAGAAAATATGGTGTAGCAAGGAGCTTATATAAGCTCTTTGTTATACCATATTTCACGCAATATTGGCTAGTGGATTAGCCGGAAAATCCGTAGTAATATGATCGGTCATAATATTAGTACAGGTTTATACGCACCTATGCACGAATGCTCTTCGCTATAGGCGATGGCCGTTAATCGTGTGATTGTCTATAATCGACTGGAACATCATACAAGTACACGATCGTATTCATATGATACATACAATCATACAGGTCACCCAGCAATTCCCATTGATGCGTGTCGAGCAAACGACAACCCCAGCCAGGGCTTATCGGCGATCATAGACGAGTACAGATCATTCACGAGATCATTTACGAGTACAGCTGATTATGCTCTACACGATCGTGCTCGCGTTTAATCGTTTGTAATTGCCGATTAAGAAAAGGAACTTATATATTCGTGTACATATAAACATAAATATTCATTACATAATATGTATCTGTAAATTGGATTTTACATTTAAATCTTCTTATTTTTAAGAATTGTTTTTAAATATGTGCCATTCATATAAGCTTTTCGAAAGCTTTATTTAACTTGCCGTGTATATATGTGAAGGTGGAATCTTGCAAGTTAAATTTGACCCACTTCCCGGTGTCCGATTGAGCTGAAATTTTGCATACTGGTCCAGTCACAAGATAAGCAAGACCTGATACTGCTGCCAGGATTGCTTCCAGACGAGGGAACTCCTTAACGGTTAACAGTGGGGACATGAAATTTTGCTAATAGCTTTTTTAAAAGCTTTTAACTTGACTTGTTACAATTACATCTTCCTATTTAATTTTATCATATTCTTATTTAATTTTACCGATTATTTTGTGTCTGCCTTCTTTAACGACAAGAATTGTGAGAAATATTATCACTTTGATAAAATAAGTTGGGTAACAGCGCATTTTTTCTTGAGATTGGTTTTGTTTTATTCTTTGAATATTATCTGTTTTAATTTCAAAAAATATATAGTCTGTCCTTTTTTTACGTATGAACTTTGGTAATACGTTTGTAAATAAAGTTCATTTTATGTAATTCTAAAATAAACTTTACGTACAATGTTAAACTTAGATACATAGAATTGTAGGTATTTTAGGCTCTCTCTTTGATCATATAAACACACATTATACGTGTCAATTTAAATGATAATTTGTCAATTTCTTGTTATAATATTAACTACATATTATTATATTAGTCTTATCACGTACGAAAGCCCATAGGGTTTTCTATTATTTCCTTCACTCCTTCATTGTTAGTATTAAAGTCAATTTCTAGAATATTTCCTGAGTTAAGCGTACAGTGAGTTCTAAAATTAAACTCAATAATTGTTATAATGAACGCGTATTTATTGAGATATTGATAAGATTGATGGAAGTCCGTGTGCGAATGGATTGTCACCAAAAGTGTCGAAATCAACGTTTATAAACATTAAACTGAATCAGATTTTCTGTCGACCACTTCAAATTGCATTCGCTTTGCACTGGATGTAAAATTTTCATCCCAAGCTACAAGAAGTTCATACTTCTGTGAATGAGTTTGTCTGATCTTCAGCACTGAAGTATTTTAGATAAAAAGTTCGCCTAACTTTCTAAACGCCCATCAGTGTTGGATTCAGCGGGTCACTTCCTTCTGTGATTTTATTCTTCTAGAAGCTAGCAGATGCATTTTATTTACTCTTCTTGATATATCCTTAATATTCTTTGAATTATTTATATTGTATAGCTATGGGCTATTAAAAATTATTGATCATTCTCGTGCCCTTATCGCACTCTAAGTGGAGTCGGCACAACATGTTTTAAACATGTTGTCACATGATTTGGCTAGGTATTTTATGACCAGCCGCCTACCTGACGTCAACTTATCTTAGTCGCCTTTTACGACAACTTGGAAAGAAAGATGGTGGTCTATTCTATTCAGCCGGATACCACACGGCGACTCAACCTACCTTATCCGCCTCTTGCGACATCTCTGTAAGAAATGAGGGTGGTTTATTCTATTCAGCCGGACACCACACGGCTAGCTATTAAAAACTATTATTATAATTAAACAAACACAAAAATTATAATTTCACACTCTAATATAAAACAATATATTGCATTATATAATAGGATACAAATTAACTGAAACGTAGCTAATAAAAGTCCTGCAGTACCATATATAAATCAACTGTGTTATATAAATGTACATGTTTCCTTAACACAACAAAATAGATACAATAATCATAATGCATATAAAATTTATTTGACCATAGCGCTTTTTTTAGAGCTGAACCTACAAAAGTTGGTGGAATACAAAGTTGAACTTTCAGTGTAGCGGCTAATTAGAAGCGCGAATTTCCCTTCTGTAAACGATTGCAACAACCGAGCGCCACACGTACTCGTACTTCTAGTTGTTGTATGAGTTTGTAACACTCAAGAGTGTTTTAAATGCCATTGAATCTAAGCCGGAGTCGGAATGTATAATTACTGTTTTAGCTGCTTTATTTACTTTAATCACGGCCGATAAGGAAAATATTATTGAATAAATAATGTATAATACTTTCAATTAGCCTTCTATTTCCGAACGACAATTTGACAATTTTAAAACATACTTTTTACTAAAGTTTATTGCTAGTATAACACTAAAAGATACGTATTTAAGAATAGACAAAGCATAGAATCTTATATTAACTTACACATTTATTACAACGAATACGCGCGAATTCAAAAGATATAATTATTATTTTTATATACTAAAATATTACCGTTGTATGAAATATACAGATATCAATTTTACAGGTAAATTACAACGATTTTCTCATATCTGGTTTGAATGAAATGACACAAACGGTAAATTACATTTGATTACAAATCAAGATCAATTAAACCAAATTATTTACGTAACTTTTACAAATTAAAATTACTCATAAAATAAACTTGCATTGACCTTAACTAAAGTTCGGTGGTCGGCAATGCAATCACTAATGCGATTTAATGTTTAATATACATATATAGTTCTTCAATATAAATAGATAAAATAATAAACATTTAATTATAACTGTATTCTAAAGCGTTTATCATACATATAACGCTCCGAGGCTGCAATAAAACATTATTCGACATAAATGGGTATCAAAGTTATCATTGCTAAGGAAAATGCATAAAAAATGCTTTAGTTTGTTTCAAATCAAAATATCTTTATTCAAATAAGCTCTTTCAAGCACTTTTGAATCGTCAAGGATCAATATGATTAATGAAGCTACAACTGGATCGGAATGTTGCTCTTACCGAGAAGAATCAAAAAGAAACTCGGCGTTCAATCTTTAAAAAAAATTTAATTTTACATTATTAAACCGTAGTCCTGTATGGAGCTGAAAGGATTTTCAAATCCAGGCTTTTAAATGAACGGCCTAAGGTTGAATTATAAGTTCTGCTGAATGAATGTTGAATTATACGTCATTATAAGTTCTGAAAAGATTATGTATTTTAACATTTACAACTATTATTAGTCCAAAACACGTTTGTGATTAATGCACTATTGCAGCCCATGAGCAATATGCGTCCTAAAATGTGCATCTATTATTAATAAATCGATAGATGCAACTAGTGGACTCTCTTCGAGCGATTTCTGGCCAGACAATCTTGTGCTATTTCAATGTTTTACGAATTTTATGAAGTCGTCTATCTACCAAGTGGGATTGTACTAAAGATGTATCTTCTAATGCAACTTAGGATTTTAACATTCATAAATTCTTTAAAATATATATCGAAATCGCTAAAAAAAGATAAAGCGTTACTAACACGCCATGCCATAATGGAATAGTATATAAGATAATATTTAAGTAAACTATTTAATTTATAATTAGATAACTATCGTAGGTGTAATACAACTCTTTTTCGTCTATTGCTTATCTCGTTTTTAGTTCTTGAAAACTGCACCGAGCTGTCTATTATAAACATATATTATATTGTTCTAAATAGTTATTTAAAATTTTATATTTTATATTAAAATTTTTATTAATTTTTTATGTTAATTTAATTTATAATTATATAATTAATTTTTATATTATTTTTTTTATTAAATTTTACATTTTATTTATTTTATATATTACATATTTTATGCTTGTATTAAATTTTACGGTTATTATTTTTGTTATGACTATTTTTTAAAAAAATTTGATATAGCAACTATACAGAATACAAAATAATTTTTTTGGGATTGATAAATTATATTAACAATTTTCGAATTTTGAAGTTACATATTTACTCTATATTATTTGCTGCACGTTTAATTCCATAGAGTTATTACACTAGAGTAGAGAAGCCATAGGCAAGCTTGTTAGTAAGAGTGTCGCAACAAATAATAAGAGAAGGAAGATGTGAATCGTAAACGTATCTTTGTCTTATCACACATGCGCAGATAAATATTTATAGCGGGCTTAATTGGAATACTTTAATAATTTTTTAAGCAAAATGTTTATGCGTTTTTTACATGCAGTGCACGTCATTTTACTGACTCAAATTAATATACGTTAAATTAAACTTTATATAATTTTGTATAATTTATACTCAATTTGATGCTATTTTACATTGATATTTTATGTCAGCTTTCAGCATTTCGGTAACAATGACGTTTGCTCACTAAGCACGCTCAAAAAAGAGAGACATATAATAGGCCTCATTTGCTTTCTCTTTATTTTCGATTGACACATTATCTCATTGCCGCACTCTAGTATAATAACTCTATGATACATTTTCATGTCAACAAAATTGACTAAGAAAATTGACACTTTCATGCAATTTTGGGCCCATGAACGAATAGATGAAATTGAGGTATTTAAAAAAAAAAAAAATTTTTATTAGTTAACTGTTACTCAAAATTAAGCTGATTTTGCTAATCAAAAGAACCGTTATAAAAGATTTAGTAAAAGTGAGTTTATGAACTTTTTATATATATAAAGCAGCTGATTTTTAAAGTATGAAATATTTATTGTAATGGATAAAGCAGCAAAGATAAACGTACACACAATAGTCATGAAACAAACGATTTTTCGATTTCTCAACAAGAATCAACTTTAACTTTCATTTCTTTATTATTTAAAATAAAACATTTAAACAGATAAAGATGGTTTTATATTATTATTGAATAATTAAACTGAAATGGTTATGTAATCAACGCCACTCTTGTTATATTTTATTTATTTTTAAAGGTTACTAGCAATTTGGCTACAAATTACTAGTAAACTTGTTAACCCCTCCAGCTAAGCTAAATGCTTTTGTTGGGAGTGGGTTCACGTCGGTAGTATAATGGCAGGGATTCGAATCCCCGAACTCACGATCGCAAGTCCGTTACCCTAACCATACTGCTACCGCCCCTTCGTTAATTATTTTGATCTATTCGTTTGCTATAATTGATTGTTGTAATCGATTACTAATTTATTGAATTAGGCGTTACTTTGCGAAGATCCATAATACAAAAGTAATGAGAATATTATTTTGCTATAAAGAGAATAATCCGCAAAAAAATTCGCGGATTCTTCTCTTATTCTCATTAGTTTTGTAATCGATAACTATTACATAACACAACACAACATAACACATACACGATAACATTGTGCTAGACATATTTTTCAATTTCCGGATTGCCAATAGCGCTAATTTTTTATATTTTTAAACAAAAATATACCGTTCTTTTCAAACCTCAACCTCAGGTGGGCCCAAAAAATTTCTGTTTCCTTTAAATTGCGATAACATTATCTATTGTATTCTTATCTATACCTAAAATAATAATGTTGTAGTGTACACCTATTTAATGTTAGATGTAGTGACAATTTCTTATATGCATAATAATGTAAACCTTATTTAATCGCATAAATTATTCTCCAAAGATCTAATGTTGTAGTAATTAGATATATCTTGTTCTCAGATGATGGTTAACATCTCAGTTTGGAAATATAATGATGTGATGAATAAGGATCACTACGTATTAGAAAAAAAATCCAAATTTCGTTTTAAATAAAAGTGTAACCGAATGTAAATTCCTTAGTTAGTAGTATGTTACATCTTAGGTGATGTTAAATACTAATAACTAAGACGCTGGGTTGTTTTTTGAGGATAATTTTGTCTACCGCTATAAGCAAAAGAGAATCATAAAATCACATATGTTTTAGCATTTGTATAGCACAACATAATATCTAAAAGATACTTTTGTTAGTGGTCCTTTTTATGTGTGATAAGGTTGTAAGAACAATCGATGTTTAAAATTATGAAAAATAAATGTAAAACTTTATTTAATGTTGTTATTTATTTCATAATGCCTTTCTATAGTTACTACGTGTAGTGTATGAGTTAACTTGTATTGTATGAGTTTAGCACAAGCTCAATCAAACATGAACTGATAGTATGTCTCTATACGTCCATTCTTACCCGCGGCTCTGGTGTTACTGACGTGGTGCGTTAGAGACTGTGTAAGGATATTTATGAATGTATGATATGTTTGTGTCTTTATATAAATATACATCTTACCCCCATACACTACACTACGCAATAAGCTAATTATAAAATCATCAAACTAAAGTCATTAAATTAGATTACCTTTGTGAAGCTACTTAGTGTTTTACAGACTTAGGCAACTTACAACTTTGAACGCGGAATTATTTTGGATCATTTGGACGAATTGAAAAGTTCATACAAAGTAGTGACAATATGTGACAATTTTTTTTAGAGCCTCATTGTAAGCTAGTTTAATTTATTGCGATATTCAGAAATACGGTGCGCAAACTAAACTACATTTTAAATTCTATAGCTTATAGCTACGTTTTGAAGGCGTTTTAGTATTAAGTAGGTAAATCTTCTGATGAATCAATAACAGCCACATCTACATTATCTATTAAAGGTGTGAAAAGGGAATTAGATAAAAATTTTAAAAACAACAAATGATTTAAGACGTGTAAGGATGAAAACAATTGGCCTGACCGCAGATATATAAGTCCCGAATATAACGCTTGATCTAAAGTAATGACTAAGTTTTACTAGTTAAGGAACTGAATTAGGTAAATCTTAGCCATCAAACTTCGCATCAATAAAGCATCGATCATCATCTTCCTGCCCTTATCCCACTCTAAGTGGGGTCGGCACAACATGTTATAAACATGTTGTCACATGATTTGGCTACGTATTTTACGACCGGCCGCCTGCCTGACGTCAACTTATCTTAGTCGTATTTTACGACACCTCGATAAGAAAGAGGGTGGTCTATTCTACTTAACCGGATACCACACGGTGAGTCAACTTACCTTAGTCGCCTTTTACGACACCTCGGTAAGTAATGAGGGTGGTCTATTCTACTCAGCCGGATACCACACGGCGGGTCGACTTACCTTAGTCGCCTTTTACGACACCCTCGGTAAGAAAAGAGGGTGGTACTATTCTATTCAGCGGATACCACACGGCGTATCAATAAAGCATCGATATGTAGTTAAATAGGTCCAAGCTTTGTAATAAAATGTGGACTTCCAATAATAACAGACTGTGATGCTGGGTTAACTAAGGGGCCAAGGCTTTTAGCCTATTCTAGTACAGATATCAGATCGATCATGCTATGGTTTGGATATGCCTGAGTTGAATATACTTACATTCAGTTTGTAGAAGCAGACCAATATAATTTTGTAATTCATAATTTATTCCGTATTTAATATTCCGTAGTATCGCAAAAACTTTTCGATAACGATATCTTCTCATATTGTTGAAAAAATTTGTAGACTCGGACGCTGCTCAAAAGCGACTTGGCAATTATACTCGATATAATTATAGCGACAGATACTCCAAAAATTAATTTAAGAAATGAAGGTTCGCGTACAGAACTCTCCGTCGTCGTAAAAGCTAGGTTTAAAAGTAAACTCGGAGACTTGATTGGGATTGGAAACAGCCAATGTTCCAATCTAGGTATCAATTATTCATATGATGAGGATGGAATTAGGTCGTGAAGTGAAATATCTTTTAAAAATTTCAAATTTCAACTTTATTTTCTCATCTACAATATCTGGATCTACTGTATTACGGTTAGAAATATAGTATATCTAATTTTATATGTACTGAGGATACAATATAATTAATTTTTGTTTATTTCACGATGACAGGTAAATACGAAAGCTTCCTAAAATCGCTCATGTTCTTCCTAAAAAAAATTATTGTAAATATCTCACCACTCTTTTGTGTTTCTCAAGTTTAGTAAGAGCTTATTAGGCAATCCATAAAACCCAACTCAAATAAAGGTCACCAGTTAAGTGTTAACTATAAAGGCTTATCATAAATAGGATCTAATAATTTAAGCCAATATCAAGTGTATGTGGTATTGTAAACGCCGCAGTCGTTTGTTTGAGTAATTTTTCATCAATTGTATAACATACAGCAGACGGTTTCTTGCCTCTCACAAAACCAAACCAATTAATACATACGAGTACATTATACAACTCCGTCATATTGTATAACTATACATCGATAAGCGAGCGACGAGGATGTGAGTGACTGAACGATGTCAAGAGGTACGCTACAGTTCCACTATTCCTGCTCCCTGCTATATGCTTTTAACAGTTCCACCCTTAAAGCTTAGATTTTGCTGTAATGGTTGGTTAAGAAGGCTCTGAGGTAGAAACTTTCTTTTACAGGCCGTAAACAGTATGGGATTAATTTTATATAATTGTTTGCGTCTTTATGTTTTTAATATCATTGATCTTACATAATACATTAAAATGTTATGTTTAGATGGCTTAAATAAGAATACACATAATCTTATGGTTGATATATTTATACCCTTATTACATTAATCAATCGCGAAGTATGACTGCACAACAATGCTTAAAAAAAACGAATAAAAGGAACTAATTTTATACAAAATGTATTTATCAAATTAGTGTAAAGATATTTTAACGCCGTGTGGTATCCGGCTGAGTAGAATAGACCAACCTGATTTCTTACCGAGGTGTGGTAAAAAGCGACTAAGGTAAGTTGACCCACCGTGTGGTATCCGGTTGAGTAAAATAGACCACCCTTTTTCTTATCGAGGAGTCGTAAAATACGACTAAGGTAAGATGACGTCAGGCAGGCGGCCGGTTGTAAAATACGTAGCCAAATCAAATCATATGTTTGTAATATGTTGTGCCGACCCCACTTAGAGTGGCAGGGCAGGATGATTAGTGTAAAGATATTTTAATAATATATCGGGCAATAAAACTGAAAAATATTTCTCCAAAACAAAACCACATTGTCAACCTAATAACGACATAAGTGCTCAGTGAACATGCATGATAGTGTATCAGGAAACCTATTCAGACTATACTCGCAGCCTCGTAACGATGCGGGCTGCTTTCACAGCTCATTGGACTCGTAAAGAGAGAGAATGTTCATACTGTATAGAGAGAAATAATTTAAAAATCCATATAACGTATTTCATAGAAATGTAGTCCATTTAAAATTCGAAAAAAGTAGTTTCCTCTGTAAAATATTATATTATATATCAGTAAATTGTTTTTAATATCAAAGAATTGCTTTGTAATAAAGGTATCACGAATAATTTATAGTGAGACAGGTTATAATATATATATTTATGTTTTATAAAAAAATTATCCGATTTGAGCAATGACAATTACAACCAGGAACTTCGAACCACGACGATAAACGACGACATGTTTTAAACATGTTGTCACATGATTTGGCTGCGTATTTTACGACTGGCCGCCTGCCTGGCGTCTGCTTACCTTAGTCGTATTTTGCGACACCTCGGCAAGAAAGAGGGTGGTCTATTCTACTCAACCGGATACCACACGATGGATCAACTTACCTTAGTCGCCTTTTAGGACACCTCGGTAAGAAATGAGGTTGGTCTATTCTACTCAGCCGGATACCATACGGCGGTTCGTACACACACAGGGGCTATGTTTAAAAAACCTAAACGCAATTTAATATGTTTTGTATTTCTTAATTTTCAAATTTGTTTTGAAATGTAGCTTAAAAAATCTACATCACAGTTCTAATAGTATTTCCAATCCGTTTCTGTCTACGACTAAAAACGTCGGCGGTGTAAATCAAACATACAAAGTTTGTTTTTCCAGCGGAAAGGATGCAACGAAAAACTGAAGACTTATGTAAACAGATGGGACTGAAAACGTGCTGACGCAATTTAAATCCTCTTTATTATTGCACTGACGAATGGCACTTTTATCACACAAACCAGAAACTTCTAATAGACAACTCGATATTCATTTGGCTATTATTATTTTTTTTGTATTATTTCTTATTTATTAATTACTAGCTTTTACACTACTGCAGCAGGGGGTCTTCTCGCATACCCTTAAGGGGTAGGCGGGGTACGGGCCTCGAGGCGAACCTCTTTGCCCGGGCTGGTCCTCGCAGGCTTTGTGGCCTGGACTGTGTTCGGGCCGTAGGCCCAGGTCACGTAAGTGACCTATGGGATGTGGTGTTCGGTAGGGAGGTCTGGGAATGGTAGCTCCCAGACCTCGGGGTCAATTTCGGTGGTGTCTCGTCCTGTGGTGTCTTGATCAGGTGGGTGTGTCATGTCCGGTGGTATCGCCCTCTCACCTGTCGCGTCGTCCTCTTCGTCGCCGTCGTCGTCCGCGTCGGGCCGCGGAGACGGTGACCGCAGGAGCTAGCGAGGCAGGGAACGTCCCTCGGGTGGTCGTGCGTGGAGTGGCGCGATGTCGTGGAGGTGAACGTGCGCGCTGTTGTCCGCTCGCGCGAACAATCGGCGCGCAAGGCGACGAACGAACTCCTCCACGGTCGGCATCTTTTTACACTACTACTATGTGGACTATTGTCGTGTGATAGGTCGATAATAGATGGCGCTTTTCAATTCCATCCTATTCTTGTAGAATTAACAGAATTTATATAACCTATATGTTATTCCGGTGTATAAGGAATAACTGTGCCCAATTTCATCGATATTGGTTCAACAAATTCGCTTTGAAAGAGTAACAAACACATTCATACTCACAAACTTTCGCATTTATAATATTAGTAGGATTGTTCATGGGAGCCCCGCACGATATAAAACGTATTATTAGCTTTAAAGTTGTCGGCAAATTTTTAAGTGATGATTATTTATGATTTGGCGATAGGAACTATAAGGTCTGATTATACATATATAATATATATAACTCTTAAAATAATTTTATAGAATTATAATTATTTATAGAATTAGGCGTTACTTTGCGGAGATCCATAATACAAAAGTAATAATAAAATTATTTTGCTATAATCCGGATTATAGCAAAATTTACTACTTACTACACTAAATACTTTTATATATAACTCTTTTTTCTATGATATATTTATATCAATTTAATGCAGTCCTGATAATGCTTCAGATATGTTTATTGGAATAAGAGTGTTGACATTTTCAGAAATAAAGCCGAGTTTGTAATATGTATAAGTTTGTAATAAACTATTTTATGTGTTACAAAATTTGAATATTATGAATGCAAAGGAATGTTTATTTGTTTGTCGTTTTTGAAGACGTACCAATGTGTTTTTTCATGAAGTAAGTTTGAAGTACTTTATTGGACAGTATTTGTAAAGTATTTTTAAAAAATTTTAGCTTGATAAGGAATTATTTCATAGTTTCTTCTCTACATTTGTATTAACAAATTGAAAATATCACTTAATCTTACAAATTCTAAACATAAAGAAATACCGCAATTGTTAAGGTTGTTCCATATTGCTTTGCCTTCTTTTGACATATTGTTTATTCTACGAATATCTAGCCTAATTGACTTTTATGCTATGTATAGAAATAAGAAGTTATAACAAACTTTCTTAATACAAAAATTAAAATATTTCTGAATACTACATTTACGTGGTATTTCTAAGACTAAAACATTAATGACAGATATTAAGATGCGTTCAGATTGAATTTTATACTTCAATATTATAATTTCACAGTTATTATACTTAGAGTAGGGAAACCAGCCTAAAATACGACATATTACACTAAAGACAGAGCAAATGAGGGTGATCTACCTGTCCCTCTTTTTAATGTGTGATTAGACAAAGATGAAGTGTACGAGTTTCATCTTCCCTGTCATTATTTATTATGTCATTGTCACTTACAGGCCTGCTTATAGCTCCCCTTCTCTAAATATATAACTCTATGTATTGTTCTCAGTTAACTATTGTAACCAAGAATATTGTAACAATCCTAGAAAGGGGAGTTAGTATTAAACATTAGTAGTACCATGTTATAGCGTGTTATTTAAGAAAATAATATTTTACTGAAACAATTTTCTACAACAAACAAAACAAAGCTATAGTATGTTAGACAATACTTATAAAAATAAAGCAATGTTTTAGGTGAAAAACGATATATACAAAGTGTTCGATATAGCAGTACGTACAGACTTAGTACGCATGTGATCGCGTGCTGCGCGCAGCTTGCGTGACAGCGTAAGCCCGCACCACTTCCACCGGTTGATCGCGGCAAGGTGGTTCGCGGTTCGTTTCTCGGGCCCGCGCCAGCTTCCTTAAGTATCGCTCTAAGTTGGCAGGCAAAGTTTGTGCGGCGTGGATCGCCACCCGCCTCCCACATCGATCGAAGTGGCGGCGCGCGCACCTCCCTGCCACTAATATATATCGCGTACCGCGGCACCAACCCTCACAACGTAAGAGAACGCGCGCGATCGCCAGTTACGCCGCTCGCCCGGGGCGCCGCTCTTTCTCTTTTCTCTCTTTTTCTCTGTTCGTCTGTTTCTCGCTGATGCGGTCGCGCTGAGGCCGATGCAGGCGCCGCCATGCCGCGCTGCCTCATGGCCAAGAAGTGGAAGGCGGCTCCGACGACCGAGCTCGCTGACGAGTCGGACGAGGAGATCGACGTGGTCGGCGAGGGGCGCGGCCGGAGCCCCGCGCCTGCCGCCACCGCGCCGGGACCATCGCCGCGCGATCCTGAACCCACTCTCCTTTACAATGGTATGCGTTTATTACTTGCAACAGTCTTTTCAGTCGGCTTATTTATCTTCGATCAAAAGTTAGTTTACTTATTATTTTTTAGGCAAACCTAACATATTAAGAAAGCATAATAACATAAAACTGGCTGACTGGTCCGTTGGCGCAGTGGGTAGTGACCCTGCCTTCAGCTCTGTGGGTCGTGGTTCGATTCCCGCCGAGGGCCAACATTTTCTATAAACGATTTGTTAGTTCTTCAAACTTGGGTGTATATTTGTATTTAAGTATGTATTTAAAATTATATATATATATGTTTATATTCACCAGTTGTCTGTCACACATAACACAAGTATTAAGTTACTTACTTTGGGGATGTACAACCGTATGTGTACGTGTCCCATATATTTATTTATTTATGAATTATAAATGATATATTATAATGATACTATATGATAAATATAAAAAATAAAATCTTTGGACATTGGTTAGTTCTTCCTAAGCGCAGTGTTGTAGATTATACGAAGATATATAAGCACGATATTAGATGTAACTTCCTCCGAGCAACATATTAAAAGGTTATATATATTGAAGGTACGTCTCATTAAATGGATTAGCTTATCTTATATACAACGATCTTCTTGATACGGCTTACGGTGCAAAGGGAGAGCTCTTGGATTATACGGTTAAGTATGGACCCACGCGTGCATTAAATAAATCATAGTAGCCTTCTTAGAACATTAGATTATAAGCTTCGCCTTTTGCGATTTCCTTTTTTTGCGAATTTTCATGATAAACAACAATTAATATTACGCTATGCGCCTGCAATATGCGACATATTATGTTTAATTGTCATCACCGCGATACACTCGCGCGCAACATTAAATATCATGAACTCAATTTAACTAAAATCACTAAAACTCAATAAAATGAAACAACACGTGCACGAGGAAGTATAAGATGGCGTTAATCAAGACGATAACACAATACGAATATATAATTTCGTAGTCATATTATTTAATAACACCGTATTTGACGAATGCTCGAGCTTTCTACAAAACTTATCCTCATGCCCTTATCCCACTCTAAGTGGGGTCGGCACAACATGTTTAAACATGTTGTTACATGATTTGGCTGCGTTTTTACGACCGGCCGCCTACCTGACGTCAACTTACCTTAGTTGTATTTCGACAGCCACATATTCCACTTTTTTACTACATTGCAAAAATAATTAAAATATTATTTTGCTATAATCCGCGATAAAAGAAAATATATGTAGTGCTAAATGTAGAGTGTGCTATTCGTTCTCATAACTGATACATGAGGAATTTCTAAAAACTCATGCAGTACCCGCCCCCAATAACAAAACAATACACAAGCACTGCACACTTTTAACACCACAATCTCAACAATTCTTTCGCCCCGTAACCGAAGCATCATCAGAAAAAAGACACCACGACAAAATCCCAAATCCCTTTGAGATTTTGTTTCTATTAGATCGTGGTTTGACAGCATTTCACATACTGTACAAACTAAGTTTTTTAACAAATTATATTCGGCTAAATATGACCGCAAAATACCTCTTGCAAATTCTATTTTCTTTTACGTGAATCCTTTTGAATCTGAAACCAAAATTATAAAATTTTATACGATTTTTTTTTCTTTTAATTATTATCTATTATTACGTAATACGCTTTCCATCTTTGCATTATTTCTTTGTACAGGAATAATGTTCCAATGCCATTACAACCATTGTTCTTCTCTATGAAATCTCTCCGCTACGAGAAGAAATTTTAAGTTTATTTTCTAATACTGAGTCTTCTTGGACACTTTTATATTACTAGATGACAAAGATTATGTGAACAACTGTAAACGTTTTCAATTAACATTTTTAATACCAAAATAGATAGATAAATACTAATGCAGTAATCTGCCTTTTTGACATAACGTTGATATTACGAGTATGTTCCTTGTATAAAATTCCACCAGTGGGGCTGTGAAAGTCGATAAAGTTAACAACGTATTTAACACCAAATATGAGTCAAGTTTACGAGTAATAGGGATGAAAAGCATAAAGAACATGGTATCACTGCCAGTTCACGTAGGTCAAATGACATATATAAACATGTATAGATACACAAAAGTTACAAACCTACCTATTTTAATAGTGCTTATCTAGTACCTCTCCAGACATATTATCAACAAATTTTAGTTACCCTAATATACCCTAATAAATCAATTGCTACTAAGCCTCAACACAATATTATAAAGTATGGCATTTCATCTCAAGTGTGGTTGGTTCACTATAAAATAAATTTAATCCCGTGCTTAAAAATTCATATTTATCTTTAATATCTTTAATCTTTAATATTTAAATGAGTTAATCTTGTATGTATAAACATAAATATATTTTCTGAATTTCAAAAACAGCTCCAACAATTTTCCTGAAATTCAGCATACAGGAGGTTTTGGGGGAGAAAAATCGATGCAGCTAGGTTTTATTTAAAAAAATCTCTTTTTGTCCGTGTTTTTGGACTCTACTACGAAAAAAGTAATAGATAGCAAGTCATAATTTGAGCTGTCAAATGCAAAGTTGTGACAGCCTAATGGTAACGCGCAGACCTAAAAGGTTCGAAACCTAGGTTGGATTCACACCCGCTGCTTTTTTTCTTTTTTTATTGCATTTTTTTAATACTTTTAAAAAATTACCACAGTATTAGTTTAAATGAAACGTGTTAATCTTTTATGTATATATATATAAATATATTTTCTGAATATCGAAAACGGCTCCAACAATTTTCCTGAAATTCAGTATGCAGGAGGTTTTGGACGAGAAAAATCGAACTAGCTAGGTTTTATTTATAAAAAAATCGTTTTATCCCTGTTTTTGGGCATTTAAAAATACTAAAATTTACTTTGAATTTATTGAATATATTTAACACTATATTTAACTATATATTATGAATAAACTATATGTATGAATAACACTATATTTATCCTTAAATGTCAAGTCAGCGTAGCTTATTCGGGAAACGGGTGGTCGCGAGAATTGAAAATACGTAGGATCGAGCCCCACCTACCCTATTATCCTTTTCTTTTTTTTTAAGTTTCTTTTTTTTATTTTGTAAAAAATTAAAACCAGGTACTATTCCATTATATTTTATATTCCGTTCGTACGTTCGTCACGAGTGACATTCTGCAACCGTGCATTGTAGCTGATAAAATGTCGTTGTAATCAATACGTCCCCATTTACCGTCATGCTCGCGATGCCTTGACGAGGACTAACTGATGAAGTTGTTGTGACTAATTCATGTTTGTATACCGCTGATCCAAGTTATAAAGTCTGATTTCTTCTTTGTATCTTTAATATTTAAATGAGTTAATCATGTATATACCGAGGTGTCGTAGAATACGACAAAGGTAAGTTCACGTCAGGCAGGTGGCCGGTCGTTAAATACGAAGCCAATGCATGTATCCAACTATGTAATCCAACATGTTTATAACATGTTGTGCCAGCCCCACTTAGAGTGGGATAAGGGCAGGAAGAAGAGAAGTATTAATCTTGCATATATATATTTTTCTGAATTTTGGAAAAGCTCCCAAACATTTTAATAAAATTCAGCATGTAAAGGGTTTTGGGGGGGAAAAATCGAACTATCTAGATTTTATTAAAAAAAATTGTTTTATCCCTTTTTTCGGGCAGCAAAAAACTGCTACAATTGTATGAGAAAGCAAAGATTAATTGCGCTGTTAATTTCATAGTCGTGATAGCTTATTTGGGTAAAAGGCGGTCCCAAATTCATTAACTATACCGGGATCGAATGCAGGTATATAGGCTATAGACTTAAATCCCATCAAGGGATCTCAAGACCATATAAAATTATGCCGCCTGAATAATGGCTGGATAGAGATACGACTGAAATTTATGTATTTGATCTAATAACGAACATATGACTGACTATACTGACAACATGTGCTGATCTTAACTCCGCGTTATATTTCACTCCCAGTGATCTATAAATAAATCAATAAACGTTATAGTAAAACAAATACAATCATTCACCTGACATAACGATACTAAATGATAAAGCCAAAGTCCGAATACAGTTTTAGGCGTAGCTTGTACGGAAGCCAGCTGGCCAGAAGAGCAACACTCAAAATTGTATTCACACCAATACCACTAATATTAGTGTGGCAGAGTTAAAGTCAAAATATTACATAAATTCAAAAATTTTCGAAGTCATTTTTATGGTACCATTAATATTATCGAGCAATCCAGGACATATCCAAGTTAAAAATTACGAAGTAAAGAAATTTAGGTACAAAAAGGATCATTTTAAAATCTTAACGTGGGAACTTAATAGTCCAATTTATCAGTATTTTCTGAAAATGTTTTTACTTTATTGTCTAAACAAAAGTTGTATGGCTTTGTCTAAAATTGGAGAACCTAAAAGGCAAAGCGGAAAAGCGGAATGCAGTGTTGTGGCCAATAAAAAAAGGCAGGTACCGGTAAAAGGCAGCCTGTAAAAATATATTCTCCTTTATACAATTTTACTTCTAACCAATTTTGTATTAAACAATTTTTAAAATATCATCTATGTTACCACAAAATGTCATCTGGATACCATTACTGAAACTCAAGCAGAACGCGTTCGTCACACTTCTGCACTAAATAATAATTTAGAAAGAAAATTATTACATTGTCGGACTAATGCATAAAAATACGACCGAAAAGGTGGATCGAAACTGTTCTGTATTAATTTATACTTAATGACCTGATTCTTGACCGTAAAAAAATAGCAATAGGATGAAAAATAATTAGTTCAATGATTATTGACCTCAATGCAATGATTAGTGACCTCGAAAAATAGCTAAGGAGTTGAGATTATATTAATAAATTGCAGTACATAGTGATGAATTCCAGTCTTCTGAATAGACCAAATTCCAAAGTCTACGAGTGTAACACCATAAGCCACATCTATACACTGATGCACGATAAAGAGAAAAAAAAGAGTACATCTGAGCGCTCTAGTACTATAGATATGTGAGTTGTACTGTGGTGAGCGAAGGACGCTACCAATATCCAATTCCAATTTTAATTTTCAGATTGGAAAGAATTTGAAATGGACATAAACGATGAGTAAATCTTCTATGATTAGGATATAACCGTTGTTGGATTATGAAAGTTTTTAATATAAATCTGGGTAATGAGAATATTAATTTGCTATAATCCGCTATAATTTATCGCGCATTATAGCAAAATAATATTCTCATTAGTTTTGTATTATGGACCTCCGCAAAGTAACTCCTAATTCTATACTTATACATTTTGGTGTTTCTGTGTGATAATAATAAGTAATGTGCTGCTTTTTTAAATCTGAATAATTTTATCAATCTGAAACCTGGAAGTTGTTTACGACTTCATAATAAAGCTCAGAACCTTTTACATGACTGCTCTAATTAAATGCATTTAGATCTCATGAATGTAGGGGAGGCCTAGTTTATGTGGCTATATGGCTAGGCTAGAGAATGTGGCTAGGGAGAGGCCGAAAAAAAAGTAGGTGGATTGTGTGAAAAACGATATGCATGTTAAAGGAGTGGCACTAGAGTTGACGAATGATAGAGGAGTATGGAAGCAGAAGACGTATTGTGCCGACACCACTAAGAGTGGGATAAGAGTAACAGAATGATGATGATGATCTCATGAATGTGGAGATTGGTAGATAAACGATGTATTTCAACGTACTACAAACCTATAATTTTAATGAGTTGAGTAAATATAATTATAATTAATTATAAGCCCCAAAAATTGGGGCTATTCATCAGAAAATTGTGTTGATAGTCAAAAAGTGGATAGATTATCATAGAAAATGTCAAATGTATCTTCTGGTTAACCACAATAGGACTGGAGGGCGTGTTAATCGATTGACCTCGTATCCTAGTGTAGATATCGGTGGGTTGAAAATAAATCCTAGGAAAAAAAATATTAGCAAAGCATACGCTACGCGGTATACGCTACATGATTTACGATTCGCTACACAATATTAGCGCTACAGCATTAACCATAATACTTTTGAAGACATATGTGCTACGGCAGTGATTCTCAACCACTGTGCCGCGGTACTTTAGTGTGCCGCCAAACTTTGCAAATATATAATACCTAATGTTAATATTATTAAATTATATCATTTAAAAAGAAAAATATTTTTATTATTAGCTTGTAATTAATCCCTTAATAAAGGTTTAGCTATTATTGTAGTATATATTAGTTTATTTCGTATATTTAAAATTTTTGTCATAAACTATTTATGCAGTGTGTTATAAGTGTGTGTGTGTAAGTAAATAATTTTTATCTTTTTCTTTGTGTGCCGCGAAATTTTGAAATCGTTAAATATGTGCCGCAACAAAAAAAAGGTTGAGAATCGCTGTGCTACAGGAATCGTTACTAATAAGTAGTTTGTGTTAGTAGAATCAAAAATTATTCCAGCCATCTGGATTCAGAGCGAGAATCCAATTACTTTCAATTACTTTACCTTACATCAATGTTTCGCCTATACCGGATCTATTTTCTGCGCTCCGGTTGTCTCTACGATCTGTACGTTGCGCTACCAGTCGGAAACATCGTAAATCATGTGTGAACAACGAAGGCATCCGTGTAACAACTCACCGCTTCAGCAGACTTATAGCAAGACTCCCTCAACCATAATAATTAGATTTATATGATTCAGAGCACATTTTTCCAACATAAAAGAAAATTCTTATGTATAAAGTACGTCGCAGTTCGAGTATAACTACCGTTCTGGTGTTTATTCAGAAATAATGAAAAAAAAAACAAAAAAAGTAATCAAATCGAATACGTTAACAAAATCAAATCAATAACATCGGTTTATAGATTGTAATTAAAACAAATACTTATTTAAATTCAAAATTAAAGATATTTACGTGTTTACATACATCTAAGAAAACCTGTTCAACGGAAAAATTATTTACATATTATATATACTCGTAATTATGACTCAAGAAATCCAATTTGTTAATTAACAAATGTGATTGTAAACATAACACCATATATATTTGGAGAAAATCTCATATAAAATAATCTTACTGCTAATTGCATGCTATGTATTGTTGAATCGATTGCTTCCACAGTAATAAACTACTATTCCCCCCCCCCCCCCAACTCACAGTGAGAGCTGTGTCGATGACGATCAATGTTTGAGATCCAATTTAATTTGTTCGTCGTCCGATGCGTACAGTGCTTGTGAAGAGGTGCGTTAATGGACGCACGGTGGCCGAAGCAAGCCAGGGTTGCTACCAACACTGAAAACGATTTTATTCTATTTCAAAGTAATATGTTAATGTTCATTGAAATTCAACATTCACGTTAGTAACCATCATTATAAAAAATATTGAATGTTTTCTGTTGTGAATTCATAAGAACTTACAATATGTTTAGCTTATTTATTTATAATGGGGTTTATTATACAATGTATAATAGTAGCGGTGTAAAAATTCATATAAAATCTTTATTGTAACTGTTGCTCTGTTGCAGCCCTATTGCAGACTACAATTTTAATTGAAATCCAACCTGTGCTTTACAAATATTAAAACTCCGTTTGGATTATACTCGGTTGGAAATTAATTAACGACTACGGTTTTATGTTGTAACCAAGCTACGTAAAACGATGTATGCCTAACTTCGTAGATATATCAAAATTATTTACTTAAGAAAACAGTGTCGTCTGGATAAAGCAATTGTTTTGAAATAATTTAGGATTCACAAAATTATGTTTAAAATTAAATAAAATAGAAAGAACTTAATGTTCATACTTTTGGAGAATACCAAAATACGTTTAATAATAAGTAAACAATGTCTTGATTGATGGTGGATGACTATTGGTCAATATTGTGAAAGTAGCATATTTCTACTATAATTCACTAAACCTGGTGTGATTTTTTCTCAATTGTTATATAAAGTAAAGAAGATCAAGTATTTCTATATTCCTAGATAATCAACCCTTTATAAAAAGGCAGGTTATATTAATTTATATTACCAAAATATTTAAAAAAAGTCTAACTGATAATAAATTCACAATGCAAGTTTTATGAATTTATTAATTGATTCTTGATCACAGATTACATTTTTTCTAGACCTACTACTACTATTTCAGCAATATCAGCTAATAAAGTTCATATTTAGGTATGGGAGGGTATATATACTATATTTGTAGTGGAGTTATATTCATCGCAGACATTAAAAAAATAAATTTTATGGAAATTATCAAGAATTAATAAACTTGTGCTAAAATCGATGTATGCAATAAGCTAGAAAAGGTCTACGGACACACGAATAAACAGAGTTTATAAATGCGACACTCATAAACATGTATTAAGTATATTAACTAGAAACATACGCACTGCAAATAAAATGTAGATAGGCTTTTAATAATCCGAAAGAGCTTGTAAAAGCCTATTGGAATATTTGATTGTATTCATTTTGGGGTTCATTCCTTTGATCAGTTAATATCGAAGTACATGGTGCGGACTGGTGAATATTCACATACCTATGTCGGGAAGGGGATGTTTATTGGGGTGGAGTTCTGTGAAATTGATCACTGGTCTATAAATTTACGGTTGCAGAAAAATGAATAAAAAGAGTTGTCGTATTTTGTACATTTCATCCCTTCATATGTCCGTTCTTGAACTCATTTCAAACTAATTGTATAGTACTAGTAATAATTAAACAGTCATAGCCCTGAAAATTAATGATCGTCATGCATTAGTAATTCATTGTATTGTTAAGGAAATGAGCTGTAAATTTTAGTTCAGTTTAGTAGTAACACTAACAATATTTTCTCTGCTGATCAACCATCAGTTAGTAGAATATGACACAAAGGAAAAAGGACCTTATCATATTGTATAGATTTTAGTTTTTCCTTTTATAATTGTTTAGAATGTATAAAGTTACCTACAACCTCTATTTAGAAACGTAAGGCATAAGCTATAGATATAGTACATGCTGCGTATATTGTGTAGGTGTATTTAAAAGAGCGTCTAAGAAAACTATATAAATCTTTCTCAATATTTGATATATTCTAGAGCGCAATGGTAAGATGACTTGCTTGACAGAAGTAGATGTTCTGGGTCCAGTTTTTAGTTGATTTGATTTAAAAATACATACACAGTTGTAAAACTGCGGTAGAAGCTAGTTACATTCCTTCCTAGTGTTATTGCAAACGCATCTTACGGTTTAGACGTAATAGAATGACGTCTAAATAATAAGAGCATTTTTATTATTCACTATTTCAACTACAAGCAATGAAAGGTATTTAAAACAAATGTGTTTTTTTTATTTAACAATCTTTTACATATTAATAAAACTAAAATTAAAAAGAAAATTTTTGTTCTTCAGGTTGAAAATGTTAGCTTAAATATAAAATAATGACAGAGAGGCGTTGAAGCTGTAACTAAAAAATAAATGATTTGAACTTGAGTATAACATTCTAACTTTGATATAAACGGAAAAGCTGAGCAGCGAACGCGGAAAATAACGTTAAAAAAGTATGTAGAAATTTGGAAAACTCACGCCACTCGCTCGCACCATGTATTTGAGCACCAACACCGTAACTTTTCTTTTTTTAATCTGTTGGTTGCTGTTCCAAGCGTTGTTTGACACGAGTTTGTGTTCTTTTTGCTTTACACTCTTAAATAATAAAAGATACAGATTTAAAATATTTATATGGTATTTAAACGTCTCCTACTAGATTACTACTACTTAATGTAGATGTCTTGATGGAAAACTTGTAGCATTTTGACAAATTGCTCTTCTATCATATTGTTGAAATCAATTATTGGGACGTAGTTCTATATTTTGATATGATACATCTAAATAATTTAAGATAATAGAAGGTAACCAATTTTGACAATGTTAACTTATCTTCAAACACTTATCAGAAAATTAAACTGTGTTTTGGGTAACTTTAAATGGTTAAAATGGTAAACTCGAAGGTAAAATTGTTTATTTATATACTAACCGTTTCAGGTTAAACTTAGCTCCACTGTCTGCACTGTCTGGAGAATAAGACATTCAATTGGCATCGACAAAGCTTACTGGTCTATTTTGGCTATTATTACAGTATCATGTTATAATATATTTCCGAAGATACTCAGACTATACTTATACTTGAAAATAAGCTATTTCTCCTTTATTTTAAGTTTAAATAGATTAACGTTTTGGCATAAAAAATGTACAGCACCATACTCTTTTAAAGTAACAGCCGTGTTGTATCCCGCTGAATGGAATAGTACCACCCTCGTTTCTTACCAAGGTGTCGTAAAAGGCGTCTAAGGTAAATCGACCAACCGTGTGGAATCCAGCTGAGTAGAATAGACCACCGTCATTCCTTACCGAGGTGTCGTAAAAGACGACTAAGGTAAATTGACCCACTGTGTAAAATCCAGCTTAGTATCCGGTATCTTGGTATCCGGTTGAGTAAAATAGACCACCCTTTTTCTTACCGAGGTGTCGTAAAATACGACTTAGTTGACGTCACGCAGGTGTCCGGTCGTAAAATAGGAAGCCAAATCATGTGACAACATGTTTGTAACATGTTGTGCCGACCCCACTTAGAGTGGGATACGGGGAGGAAGTAGATACTCTTTTAAAGAAAAAAATAAACGTATATAAAAAGTACTAAATAGTATTGCTATTTAATACTTAAGATACTCGACTTAAAGTTTGATAATAAGCTGATGAGAATATTGTGAGGGGTGAAATATAGCGCAAAAATCTTTTATATGTATATACTTCCATAATAAAACACCTTTACAGACTATAGATGTATCTTTACACGAGATTTAAAAACATACAGCTCTTTAATAAATTGAATAAAGTGATTCAAAAAACCTGAACCGGTTGTTTATTAAACCAATAGAGAAGCACTTTAAACTAATTCTGAAAGATGTGAATATAACCAATAGCAACTGATTGGTAGTTAGTAGTCTTTCAACCACTGCACTGAATGAAAAAGTATCTAGCTAGTAATTAGCAGAACGCCTAACAAAGCTGAAGGTTGCAATACTCTATTCGCTCTCGAACCTGACTCTGATATAAAACGAAAAGCTGTACACACGAGAAGTTACGAGTACCGCTTGACTTTTTATGTTTTGCTATTCACATTCGAATTGAAAGGATATATTCAATAAATAATCATTTCTATTTAAAAGTATAAGAAACAATGACTCTTTTCAAATAGATTAATGAAGACTATGATTTAAACTATGATTTATGATTATATTGCGATAATTTGATGTAGGTTTTTTTATATATTTTAAAGTACAACCGAAAAGGACGTACTTTGTTAACGCAACTTAAAGCTGACCTAAATTTATAAATTAACTTATATCTGAGATTAGGCGCAGTGACTTATCGCAGTCTTTCTTGCTACATATAGCAAAAAAGACTGCGATAAGACACTTCGATATTACACTAACTCGAAAGGTTTTGTCCTTTTCAGTCTTCTCACTAATCCCGTCTTATCAAGAAGTTGGATAATCTCAATGTTTACGATGATGAAGCCTTTGCTCGTGGGTTTCAGTGTACATTTTATAACTAATATCTGGGTGATTCTTTTTTTAAATAAAACCTAGCTAGATCGATTTTTCTCCCCCAAAACCTCCTACAGATTAACTCATTTCAATATTAAAGATTTACAAACATAGCCATGTGAATGACCTGAACCTCGACCTGAAGATGTTGAATAAACTACCTTTTTAAATATTTTGTTTACATTAATGAAATTACAGTTAAAAAAACTATTTTGCACGAAAAGGAAACAAATGTCGAGTGGTAAAAAAATGTACGTAAATAATTTTCAACGCACTGAATTAATTGTACTTTTTTACTCGGCTGCGGCGTTGCGGTTGCGCCTTTATTGACTCAGAGCACATTTACCAATAATTCACATTTTAATATAACCAAATGCATTTTAAAAACGTTTTACGAAACTAGCCATATTTATCTCGTTTTAATGAATGTATAGTTTAATCCAATTTCGTCACGGCTTGGTCCTATTTACTATAAGTATAATGCAGGATTATAAAGTAATACATTGGAAAACATTCGAGTGTAATTTAAAGTATCAGCGTTGGCTCTTTTTACATTCTCAAAATACCTTAAAAACTTTACCGTGAGATTCGAAAAGTCAACGGAAAAAAGCATTAACAAGTGCGAATAAACTTTCCAGTGCTTCATTTCCTTAAAGAAACAAACCAAATAAAATTCATATAATTTTAATACTTGCTCATTAAATATATCTCGGTATATCCGGTATTGAATGATTTCTCGAGAACACTGTAGAAATTTTAAATCAGTAATCTTAGTAAATCGTATCGAACCGTTTAATACGTTCGGTAGGTGAATTCAAATTTACCAGAATTTACGTACATAATTCAATTGCAAAGTTTGAGTTTTTTCCTTTTAAGTTAATTCTTTTTACTAGACTTTTGTTAATTCTTTACGTTTACTCGTTACGTTAAACTTTAATTCTTTTTACTACTGCTACTTGCACTTGCAAGTGGTAGTAGAATTGTTCTGGCATTTAAATCCTACTAAGATAATTAAATCCAGTAGGTATAAACTGAAACCTGTGTAATCTCTTTTCGCCTGTGCATTCTGTGTGCAGAATCTGATAAATTAATTAATTTGAATTCTAATTTTGCAAATTGCTCATCTGGTTTATCCGCACTGAAATTAATAAAGTTCTTTAATAACTGTCGACGCTCCCCTCAATAATACTAATGAAAGCACACGTTGATTAATACAATAGGTATAGGTACATACAAACTGCCAAATTGTCGGACGCCCTTGATACACGAGGTTTTTAAAGGGTGGACACAACAGGAGGGATGCATGTTTTACCTAACGTCATACATTAATGAAATGTCTCTCTCACTCTACATAATTGAAATGTCGAAAACAAGATCGCTCTGGCGACGTTTTAATTATTTATTACCGGGTGAGTATAAAAAGGATACCTCAAATCATTGATTCATGTATGGCTGTAAAATGTTTTCAAAATGGCATAGCTATCTATAAAAACGTTCCAAGTTAGATCAGATCATTAATTGTAAATGATCAATGGACCCGATGAACATACTTTTTATAAGATTGCCGCGATCCTCTTTAAGAAATTAAATAGGTAATTCTTACTAAAGAAGAATTTTTCTGAACTCTCGGAACTATCAAACTTTTAATCTAAAGTTTTAGTGTGATTTGTGGTTAATTAAGCTTGATTACAAGTAGCACCTATATAACTTAAGCTTTATTACAAAGACGTGCTAACTTCATTACTTGCTGTTTGTTATTTTAAATAAGTGGTACATCATTTTGGATAAATAACGGCTGCAACTAAATACTCTACAAGATACTGACAGTTAATCCGCTTATCTACTTAATGTGGGTTCTTACAGAAGCGACTTTATTGAACAGTAACTCTTTTAATGTACAGAACTGGATAAAATATATATTCAACTTTAAACTAAAATACACATAAAAATAATTATGTAGAAATTAACACAGAACAGAAAAATACAATCACTTCTTCTTTCGAATATTACAAACAATACAAGTTACACTGGGTCGAGCAAAAATCTATATGTGTTATCAATATTGCATCGAAATGTCATCAGATCGAGTACTAGCCTAGATGGGAATAGATATGCAAATAAAATTGACAGAATTATTCTACCACCAGTACGAAATGCTGTCTTCTTCTAAAAAGAACTGGAGGCTGCTCTTATCAGACAAATTAAAACCAAGGGGATAATCACAGATCCTCGTTACAAAATCTTAACATCTTATAATATTCGGACTGAATTAATGTTTGAAAGTAATTATCTTATATAAAAAGAAATGTTTTTAAGTGTTTGTTCGTTTATCAACGTGGGTAAATGAGCCTAAGATACTCTAAGTTTCTTTTATATTTAAATAACTTACATTCTATATGGCAATGGCGTTACAATGTAAACACCCTTAAACGGTAATTCGGTTGCGTCTTTTATCTCAGCGGCCATCCATAATATGTGTGTGATGGTCTACGAAGATCAACTGAACGCTAATATAAACTTAACTCAAAATAATAAACAGTACACCATCTTTAGCACCAATAATGATCAAATAGCAACAAAACACAAATCACACAAAACTTATATTCAAAGTCAGATTGCCCGACAGTCTGTTTCAATCTGTTGTTCCGCAAAATGTTTTGATACATATAAAACAATAAATTGAAATACCCCAATCTATTGCACGAAGTTGATCACATTTTCAAATCTGCAGAAATGCCTTACATTGTTTCCTGTCTGGGAAATACAAACAAAGCGCATGAAATGTTCATGCGATTCACTCGACTTTCGAGTGGGCTATCCAAAGTTTTAACTTCAGAGCTCATCGAAGATACTTGCAGCTCCTTTCAAGTGGATTTAGATAGCCAGACGTGGCTGCCCCTTGTTTGTTAATACTTCGTAAATGGGAAATGTTGTGTTGCGTTAATATTACGTTTTACACTTTGATACCTTTACTATGAGATGTTTCTCATCTTATACATTATTTTGTATGTAACAGCTACTCCAAAAAACATTTAATGAAAAAAACAAAAAATAATTTAACAATTTAACTATTTATTTAAACATGGGGACGTGATATCATGTTATTAGTAAAAACTACATTTTTATGTTTTAAACACAGATGCACCATTTAAAGTCAAAAAAATTTAAACATATTTTCTTTTGATGTAGTTGAAAGAGAATAGGAATAATAACACACTTTAATTAATATATATATTAATATATATTTTCTTTATATAGAAAGAAAATTCGGTTATTCTTAAATGGCATATGCACCTTTAGTACCATCTATTGTACTAAATTTGTATGCAGCGTTGGTAACCGTACAATTAATACCCGTCAAACGAAGGCCCGCTTTTAGAACAAAATCGGCCCTCTGTAATTGGCTACATGCGGCAACGTGGACCAGAAAATCAATAAGTGACCCTCGTTCCACGGTCCGCTAAACCGCCACCCAAGCCTCTCTTACTGATTACATCTACGCATAATAAAATCTTTATGATATTATTATTATTATAAAGATCATATTAGTTTACTAAAAAATTTAAGTTGAATCGGTAGGTATAATTACATTGTTAATACAAGAATAGAATTAATAAACTTAGGGCATGACTTATTCTTTAGAAATTCTTCTTAAAGTATTCCTTTTCCTTTTCTTCTTAAATATTCCTTTAAGAGAATTTAACTATTAGGCATAGGCCTGTTCTGTTGAATAAAGGACAAAAATATTTTTGTCCTTTATTCAACAGAACACCTTAGCTACATTAAATGTGCTGTATAGCAACCGCGTTTTTTTAACCTTACACCATTGTAAGCTTTTCTACCGACTTTTTACATCATTATCAGTTGAAATACATCATATGCTTGATGTCAAATATGATAGACCGATTACGGTTAACTAACTTGACTTACTGTAATTATGAAGTTTTTTTTTTGTACAATACTTTTCCAATTCTAAATCAAACTAAAGGGGCAAATGTGACAACAAAATAAAGGAGAAATAAAGAGAGAAATAACTGAATAAACGCATTAAAGAGATCGTATTAAGAAATAATGTCTTATTCATCGGAGGGTTTCAAGTTCGTTTCGAAAATTAATTATATCCTAAAATTTATTCAACAATAATATTTGAGTGGACCAATTTTTTTCGTATCCGCAAAGTACATGATATGGATATACCATTTTCATAGAACCAGAGTTTTCGTGCAAGTTCAATTAAAAAAAGATATTTAGAGTTATATATGTGCTATTACGTTTAAGTTCGTAGTAGTAAACAGTACAAACAGTAGTAGCTCATAAAACGTGCAAAAAACATGTCACATGTTACTGTCATGCCTTGAAAGGTAAGCAGCGCCTGGTGTGCACGCCAGGAGGTCGGCGACTGTAGCTCCTCTAATGATCGTGCGGTTCTCCATGTCTCGATCTCCTTAGCTTTCACATCGTTCATTCATAGGAAAAGATTTTCTATTTGCGAAAAAAAAATATTTCTAACCTGATGACTTATATTCGTACTCATTATCTATCATACATCAGGCGAGGTGAGTGATTATTTTAAAGATTTGAAAAGTTAAAAATAGGATAGTATCTGGTTATACACATTTTGAATTGTGTTTATGCATTAGTTTGTGTAATTCAGTAAACAGTTCGTCCTTTGCCATATAATGTACGTTATTTATTCACATGCCGATGTCAATTTTCCAATGGGTTGATACTGGCTATTAATTAGCAGCTATAATGGGTGGGTATGCAAATCGTTTTATTCTAAGCTGTATTTTCCATATCTAACCGTCTGAAACTGGCATTTAAATTACCTGCACATCTTTAAAATAAATGAAAACTAATTTCAATTTTGTATTTATAAAATGCAGTGTTTTTTTACTTATAATTTCTATAAATATTTACAAATTATCAAACACTATCATTTGCTGATTTTCACACATACACAACATAATGTTACTGTGATTTTTAAAAAAATCTAAATATTTTAAGATAAATGTAAAATGTACCTAATTTTCATTTAAGTAACAAATGATTTGAAATTGAAACACGCAGTATCGAGTAAGTGTGTAATTTTTTATCGACAATTTAAAATGTAAACAGATTATTTATTTATATGATTGAGTTTACACAAAGATATTTAAAACTTTCTTTAAAAGTCCGGTATCATGAATTTTCTTTCGCTAATCTATGATTTATTTTGTAAGATGTATTTAAATAGGCTTTGCTTGTATATCCCTGAGATTTGAATACTTATGACTATAAATATTTGCATGTACAAATCCAAATCAGGAATGCAAGATCTGTTATGTCTGAGTTTCTGTAGTTTCCAAACATTATAATATAATTGTGCTCTTCATTATTTAATATACTTAGAACAGAATAATAAAAGGCAGAATAAAGAATAGAAATAGAATTATAGAAGATCTGCATATATATAGCTCTGTTCATGATACTAACGTTACACATGCCGTATTAATTCGCAATCCTTTCATGTCTCATAGGACTTCCAATCCGAAGATCCGACTTTGTCGACCGCACAGCCACACTAATCCGATCACAAAGACTTTTCTCATCGAAAATATTCCCGACAGGGAGCTTTGGAAATATGGCTTTTCATAAGATAATTAAACCAATCTTGTAAGCTTAGTAAAATGTTCTCGAATTCCATTTTTATTTTTCCAGGCTTAAGTTAAAAAAAGCTATCAGACAAAATTAAAGTAGAACTAGCTTAAAGGAGGGTGTAATGCGAGAATTGCGAGAAATCGGATACAATGCTTTTAAGATTAAGGGTATATTCACTCTGAAAGCAATTTCAGCTAGTCATGTGCCTGAGAGAGTTTATATATGTGTACTAAATTGACACCCTTTCATATCTTTATATAAGGGTATTGTTTTACTGTGGATAAACAAGTATTAAAAGAAATAGAAGACTAAGATTATGTTAACTTTTACCGTGACTAGAATCTAAGATTTGCATTTTTTCTAACCAAATCATGTTCCGTTATGATGTAATTTGATGGTTAACATTGTACTGTGCAAATAAAGTTACGATATAGTCTATGTCGTATCTTAGGTTTGGGTCTGATATTTTAGAATATTGATTTTATGTGTATATTATCAATTTGTTCGTTGTCTATGTAACTGTCCCACTGCGGGTAGACCGCCTGTGTCATTTAGAGATACTGATTGGCACTACTTTTAATCGGATTGGCAAAGTACACAAATCCTAGGAGATTTACAGAGATATAGAGATTTCCTCGTGATGCTTTCTTTCACCTTTCTGCATACCTGTATAAGTAATACACTGTATAGTTTAACACATAAATTAATATAGAAAATTTGTTGATTCCTTACTTGGATCAGAATCTGCAAACCTTTTGGTTCGGTTTTTTGCATTCGTTCGTTAACATAATATTGTGTAGTTTAACTTACCTGAAAGTAAAAGCGACATTTACTTTTTAAATTCGCATGTGAACATGTTTCGAATGTTAACATCCGCAAAAAATACTTAATCTGCACAATTTATTATGGACGCACTTGTTTTGCTTCACCCTAGTTTACCGTTCGTTGTTATGCTAATATCTCACTATCCTAAACATGCTCTAAGTGGTACAATAAATAGTGTGAAACGGGAACTTACAATGTTATTTACTCGTGATATAAGTGATTACGAAGATCAGATAACAGATGTAATAGTATACCTGATACCTGAACTTAAGACGGACTCTAAAAATCATTAAAAGACCGAATTAATTTTCATATCCAGTATATGTTAATATAGCATATAAAACAAATTATCATCAAGACATTCTACTGTTGTATTGTACGGCTTAGTTAGATCATTTTATTACCATTGTAATTAGTTAGCGCGATGGTTTAATTAATAACGAAAGGAGAGACTTTGCTAAAGGTAAATACTCGCAGCTTTGCAGCTGGTCACAGATTTTTTTAGCTAATAAATTTATTAGTCTTTATTATTAAATTATTTTATTGCAGAAAAATGTATATATATAAAAATAAATGTTTGCCTGTATATCCCTTATACTCCGAAACGGCTGGACCAATTTAAATGAAGAAAATGAATGAAAGATTTTTCAGATAATCTTTAGATTGACCCAGCGGATGTTTATGTAAAGGGTCGGAGGATTTTTTTAAACTGTTGAATCTGTTATGAGGGTAATTCGAAACCAGACGTAGCCACAGCAACGCGTGTCCAGACAGCTAGTTTTTATATTTAAATCAAATTGTACGAATCGGATTTATAGTCGTTTACTGCACTAAGTCTTCAACTCTTTTTACATCAAAGTAAAGAGTCAAAGATGCATTATTTCTTTGAGCTATACTGGGATATGGAATCGAAGGCGAACGCCCACTATTCACGCTTCATTAAAGGTAAAAGTACTAAACGGAAGGGTAGCTTGTACGTTACCTGTTTCACAAGTTGACCTAAAAAAACTGTTGGCTTTCCGGCCCGGCCTCTAAATTTCCACGAGGAAAAAATTAAATGCATTGTATAATTTGTACAAAGCTTAATTTTACACACATTTCGAACAATCATACGCTCGGAATTGTTTGAATGTTGCTGTTATAAAATGTTTTTTTTTAAAGCGACATTGTTTATTTTATTTTATTCTGAAATGACTATGTTTACGTCTTATAAGAACTAATGTGTTCAGATCAATTGACATTTGTAATCCACTGGACGATTATATATTGTTATAATCAACATAGCAACAAATCAAATAAATAGTTTTATTTTCATAAATAAAATAACATTTATATATCAAATTATCATGAGGTATTTTATGTTGCTATGTTTCTTTAATATTCAGATAAGTTAATCTTGTTATATATTTTCCGAATCTCGGAAACGGCTCCAACGATTTTCATGAAATTCTGTAACTATGTGGAGTTTTGGGGGGAAAAATCGATCTACCTAGGTTTCATTAAAAAAAAAATGTTGTTTTATTCCTGAATTCGGGCACTGAAAAAATGCTTAAATTTTGAATAGAATGTAAATGATTGATGTCATTTGTAAAAATTGTGATAGCTCAATTGTAAAAGTGCGGACTAAAGAAGTCAAAATACGTGGGATCAAGCCCCTGTTATTATTACGCCTTTTATTCTTTTTTTTTGCAATTTTTTATATCCTTTAAAAAATTACCTAGCATGTACTAGTAATTTATTACATATAATTGACCTACTTCCGACTATATCGAATGTTTGAATTATCTAAGTAATAATGATCAACCTCAATCAATATAATTTCTATTCGGACTATGAATATAAATCAATCCTATCTTATAGATAATAGTTTAGTAAATCCAAATTCTCACTTAAATGTTATTTGAATTACATATGTTCGCGGCGTGCGTAAATTCCCATTGTACCATCGATCAAATCAAAATAATTCTTATTCAAGTAAGCTTTATACAAGCACTTTTGAATTGTCAAAGAACAATTAGATTTAATGAAGCTACGACTGATTTGGAATGTTGCTCTTACCAAAAAGAATCAGCAGGAAACTCGTCGGTCTATCTTTGAAAAATTTTCAGCTTACATTTCTTAACCGCAGTCTTGTTTGAAGCAGATAGGATTTTCAAATCCAATAATTCTTATCATCTAAATAATCTTTAATTGTGTAATACGCTTTACGTATAAGCATATTTCTTACACTGAATTTAAACTTTTCTGTAAATACCTAAGTCTAATATGGATTGTAACGTTGTATATTATTTAAAATCGCAATTCTGGGCATAAGCCTCCTCTCTCCATTATAAGGGAGAAGGGTTAGAGCTAAAAACCAACACGCTGTTCTAATTCTTATTAGTTGGTCGCACATATCCCAAGAATTCTCTAAAGATATACAGGTTTCCTCGCGATGTTTTCTTCACCGAAAAGCATGTGGTAATTGCGACTGTTAATTAAAAATACTTTTTAACAAAAAATCTCTTTGGTGCCTGCGCGGGATTTGAACCCGTTACCCTCTTGAAAGAGTCGCACGGTCCATTGGGCTACCACAGCTCATTGTTTATTAAATACAACTATTTATGATAGGAGCTAATTTTAGTGACATGTTTTCTCTTATTGAAATAATGGCTGCATCCACTATCTCATCGCACAAATTATTCATGTAGAAAATGCGTCGTTAAAAATTTATTTTATCTTATAGTATTACCGCTAAGCACTGTCGCATTCTACTTGCGTTTCTTCCAAAATCAATCTTGTAAGAATTCCGATCCTGTATGAACGTGCGTCAACAAGTACGCTGTGAGCCCCTTTTGGGGGTGAGACGCGGCGGAGGGGGTGCACCCTTGTGGTGTTCAGGGGTCGAGATTCAACTGGTGCAATGCGGCGTACCCCTTGTCTCATCCCACTGTCCGCGTTTGTTTTTACTATTGTATATCTCCGACGCGCAGTTGGCAAGCGAAGCGTTGATTTTGTTAACTTTCCTTTGTACAAATGCCACAAAAGTACACAATTTTGCCATTATTTTATTTAATTTTTATAAATAGCTTCAAACGTTTTATTGAGAATTATTTAATCAAGGCTGTTCGATTTCTATTGGTAAAGTTGATAATACTCGTAAGTTGATATTACTCGTACAAGTGCACCATATCCATGTCTGGCTACATGTTTGTCATTGCTAGTCAGAGAAATATTCACGTAATAGAACCAACAAAGTCCCGGGTGCTTTAATAGATCGTACGATCTCGTATTACAATAGTCCATGTGAAATATGATGACTATTGAAGTCATATTGCCGAACGAGCTAACTTAAAACAGCCTCACCGCAAACTGTTTTGATTGTCATAGATATTCGCGTAAATAATAAAGAATATAATTTAACGCAACTTCCATAGAATATTCCGTTGATGTGATGTCAGTCAATCTAATATCTGTGTAATTTTATAGGTAGTGTATTTTTAATGTATTAATAAAAATCGACATCGTACCTCTTTACCAAAGTTATTTTATTTTTAAAGTTCTTTTCCATAGAGAAACAGCAATCATACATAAACAAGAATCAATTTAAATAATAATAATAATAATAATAAAGTTTATTCAGAGAAATAAAATTGGTTACAAAACATTTCGGTGTTATAAATATGATTGTACAAGTAAATTCAATCAAGTGGGTGATGCGCTGTACTCCTTGCTAGGTTATAAAATAATCTGTGTTAAGGAGTAACAGGCCCATTCCCAAATATACTATGTTACAGTATTTATGTACAATGTTTTCTTCTTTCTTTAAAACTGATAATTTAAAGTTATATAAAAAGTTTAATAAAAGTAAAAAACAAAAAATAAGAAATTAATAAACTATTACAATTCATGCTAAGTAAAAGATAAAATCGTATAAAAAATTAAAACAAACTGTATGGAATCATGTAATGATGTATATGTGCGTGCGTGTGTGTGTGTGTGTGTGTGTGTGTGTGTGTGTGTGTGTGTGTGTGTGTGTGTGTGTGTGTGTGTGTGTGTGAGTGAGTGTGTGTGAGTGAGTGTGTGTGTTGTGCGTTAGAATGAATGAGTGAGAGAGATGTTGTTAAAGAAACGTCAGTTCATATTATAACCATTTATTTGTATTAAGATGAGTATATTGTATACAAAGAATGCTAGCACAATAATTTACTGAATACAACAAACTTCGTACTACAACTTTTATTTAATTTTAATAATTATAATAATTAGCTTGAAAAACCAATAATTTATTACTTGCGTACTTATGTAAGTTTCCTTTTAATGATGACGATGCTTTACAATAGAAACGGATTGTACTTATCTTCACTCACTGTATTGCCGTTGAATGTTCACACCAGACTGACTAGAATAGGCTTGAACCGCTTATTTAAAAGATCTGTTACTTTTATGCACAGTGTTTCCGCTCTTAATGACTTGCAAAGCAACTATCGACATTTGACTATTTCCTTATCCGACTATTAAATTATTAAATTAATCCTATTTATTATGCTTCATAGCTATTACTGTTACTAAATAATTTTATTTATTCTATTAATTATATAAATTTTACAATATTTTTAATACTTTATATGTGACTATCTAACAGTTCGTCCATCCTGACAAAATTTGATACCACGCAAATTGAATATACTAATACATCTTAATTACACTATATAACAATAAGTTTTGATTATTCACATAATTTCTTCGACTCCAATGTACTGGACACAATCTTAATTTTCTACTCGATCCCCCTTTGTCACTATCTGTAAAATGTATATAATAATATAATGTACATTGAACTAGCAAAATACCAGTCAGACTATGTGTTAACTTTTGATATCCATAGATATATTATAGTTATTTTTATTAAAGTAAGTGTCCCATATATTTATATTTAGTTATTTATTTATTTATTTATTATTATTTATTTATTATTGATTAAACATTAGTAATGTTCAATCAAATTGTAACTGTTTTATTATTACTTTAACCCTTTTGATTCATACTCGTATACACTTTATAATTACATATACTCATTATCATATATACTCCTATATTTTATTATTTTCGTTAACCCTGTACTGTTTTTTCATCGTCCAGTTGACGGCCCTTCATCACTAGTGACTATTTCATCACAGTGGCCCAAAGTTTTACTTTTCTTATATGATCCTTCATCACCAATGGTTGGTGGTCCCTTTTTTTCCTCCTTTTTCATTAATATATATATATTTTTATACTATACCTATTGTTTAATTAATTAATTTATTTTTATAACCACTATGTTACCTTATCCTTCTAAAAGATCTATAAGTTCCTCAGTGCTGTCTACTTGTGATTCATCTGCTTGTGAGTCACTTTCATCTTGACTAGTAATTTTTCGTAAGGCGTCTATAGCCACGGTTGCCTTGAACTTTTTATACCCCTTTACTCCCTTAATCGATGAAATAATATATCGATCATTCCCAAGGACTTTAACTATTTTATAAGGACCGCTATACTTTTCTTTGAGCTTTCGCACAGAATCCTTATTTTTGCTTTGAGCGCCCTTCCATAACACTAGATCTCCCTCCGTATACAGAGTAGGCTTTTTCCTTGTACCATCGAATCTCTTTTTCATTGAGTGTGACGTTTTTGCAATATTCTTAGAGGCTTTTTGTTGTACACGTTGTATAGTTTGCTCATCATCATAATTATTATGCGACATATCTTGAAGTAATGTTCTAGTCCCGTGAAACATTAATCTAAATGCCGGGTAGCCCGTTGTAGAATTAACAGTGTTATTTATTCCCCACACAACTTTGTTAATACAGTTATCCCAATCCCGTTCGTCCGTTGTACTTTTATTAATTGATTCTAATAAGGTTCTGTTATATCGTTCAACTTGCCCGTTTGATCTTGGCGAAGCCACTGAATTTGTTACGTGCTTAATTTGATTATTAGTACAGAAGAGTTTAAATCTTTTACTCGTAAAAGCAGCACCACTATCAGAAATAATTCTTTTCGGGAATCCAAAAGAGCCAAAGATCTCTTCAAGTTTTTGTTCGACTTCTACTGATTTGGTAGTTCTGGTAGGCTTAGCCCATATAAATTTTGTATACGAATCAACGATAACAAATAGGTATGACATACCTTTTCCACTTTTGCAAAATGGTCCTAAATGATCAATGTGTAAAGTGTGTAAGGGTTCTGGCACTTTCTCTATAGGATGAAGTTCTCCTTCTCTTTTTCCGTACTGCCCTCGTTTGTATAGACAATCCATACATGCATTTACATACTTCCTTATGAATCTGGTCATGCTAGGGAACCAGCAGTTTTCTTTTATTAAAGTATCACATCGGTTAAGACCAGGGTGACCGATGTCATCATGATACTTACGCATAATGTTCCATCTTGCTGCCTTAGGTACTACTAGTCTCAAGGCCCCATTAGTTAGTTTTCTATATAGTCTATTGTCCTTCAAAATGTAGTTATTAATAACATCGGGATCGATAGTGTTGTTTTTCAATTTTTCTTTAATAATTCGTATTGGCTCATCTTGTGCTTGCAGGCAACACACCCAGTCTAATAAATCAAGAACAAGTATCTGCGCAGTCTCTATTGGTGATCTGCTTAATGCGTCTACATGCTTATGGCACGCTCCGGGTTTATGCACAACATTAAAATCATATTCCTGGATACTAAGCCACCATCGAGCCACTCTTGGTAGAAGGTCCCTTTTTCGAAAGTTTGTCTGACGGCTGCGCAATCTGTTACCACAATAAAACTTATACCTGCCAAATACATTCTAAATCTTCGCAACGTCTCGACTACTGCCAATGTTTCGAGCTCAAAAGAGTGATATAATGCTTCTTCCTTGCTGGTTTTCCTGCTGAAATATGCCACAGGCCTAAAAACATTTTCGTGCATTTGTAGGAGTATTCCAGCGATCCCTTTGCTCGAAGCATCCGTATGGACTTCTGTATTGGCCTTTGGGTTATATACAGCCAATACTGGTCTATCTGTGAGAATTTGTTTTAATTTATCGAAAGCCTTCTGCTGTGCTGTTTCCCAAATCCACGGATGATTCTTTTTTAATAAACTATAAAGATCGTAAGTGATTAACGCATAATTATGGACAAATTTCCTGAAATAACTGGTCAACCCTAAAAACATTCGAAGTTCATGTACGTTAGTAGGCTCCTTATATTTTGTGACAGCCGCAATCTTTCTTTCACCAGGTCTGATACCTTCTGCGCTAATATCGTACCCAAGGTATTCTATTTGTGTCTGCAAAAATGAGCATTTATCTACATTTAGTGTCAGTTTGGCCTCTCGCAATATTATGAGTACTTGTTGTAAAATAATTAGTCCTTCGTCTTCGGTTGCACTAGGAATTAGTAGATCGTCAATATAAGGCAATACCTTTTCAAATCGCAGAGGACCTAAAATTTTGTCCATCAGTCGTTGGAAGACGCATGGAGAATTTGCTAGCCCGAAAGGCATACGAAGGAACTCGTAGTGCCCCTCGGGGGTAACAAATCCAGTTCTAGATATTGAGTCCTTAGCCATTGGTATCTGGTAAAATCCTTGAGAAAGATCTAGACTGGTAAAAAACGCTTTGCCGGAAAGTTTTTCGACTTGATCTTCAATAATTGGAAGAGGATATTTGTCCTTTATGGTTTGGCTATTTAATTTTCGAAAATCAACGCACAGTCTATAGTCGCCAGTTTTCTTTTTGACCAGAATGATAGGGCTTGCAAATTCTGATGTAGATTCTTGTATAATTTTGTTTTTACAAAGGTCGTTTATTTTGTCTCTTACTATTTCCTTTTCATGTATTGATAATCGGTATGGACGGTAGCAGACCGGTTTTGTTGTACTCAGCTCTATACGCATATCAATTTTATTTGTGCAACCAAGCTCAGTAGTATTCATTGAAAAGCAGTCGCTATACTCTTTAAGAATATTCATTAGGGTTTCTTTTATTTTGGGATCTGACGTACCACATTTCACTTTGTTAACGTCTATTTTTAGGATACTTGTATTACTTTGTGGTAACTCCGACATCTCCATGTCAATTTCACTACATCTTAATCCTCTTGCCAAAGTTTCACCTTTAGACAATAATAATGGAGATTCGGATTTGTTATACACTTGAAGATAACATTCGCGCCCGCAAATAACGGTTGCAGGTAAAAAATAGTTTTTATCACCGTAGTTTCGTTTGCATGGTTCCACCAAGATGGGATCTTGAACTTCAGAATTTGAATCCACGCTAACAATCATTACGTGACTAGGTGGTATGATATAATCCTTCTTGCACTCAATTTTAACCTTTATATTCTCTTCCACAGCTAAAATTTCACTGTATGGTTGTTCTTTCTTCTGAATTGAAAATTTATTTCCAGAAATAGAAAACACATAATCAGGATTGTTCATGATCGGTTGTCCTAATATAACATCCATTTTCTCCATTTTGCAATCTGTTACTATAAACTTTGTATCAAATGCGTAGTCATCTACCAGTGCTGTTGCTTGTATGACACCTTTTGCTGGCACAGGACTACCACCAAAACCCCCTATACACAAGTCACAACTTTCCATTGGAATGTTAAGTTTCGAATACAAATTAAGATGCATTACATTAACCCTAGCTCCCGAATCAAAATAACCCTTCATTTGAACATTATTAATTGTTACAGTTTTATAGTAAATATCGTTTACCTCGGTAATCATGTTTACGGCTTCGTTTTTAACATTTGCGTTTGTCGACTCGGCGGTTTGCGGTTTAAACCAACATCTATCAGAGACATGACCTGCCTTTCCGCAGTGTAAACACGTAGGCCTGTTGTTAAAAGTATTTTTAGGACACCTCCTAACGGAGTGACCTGTTTCTTTGCATAAAAAACACACAAAAGATTTCCTTATATGGAACTCCTTCGAACTACCCGCATGATTAGTGCTTGTTGATGCGGTCTCATCAGTAAGCTTCGATGAATATGCTCGATTCTGTATTGGTTTAACATCTGTCATTACCGATAAAAACTTTGAATATAAATCACTTGGAGTGGTATAGTTTCCCGCTCTGGCTGGAGCCTTCAAATGAGCAGGCAATCCGTCAATTATACATGCCACTGCCTTGTGTCCCGTTATTTCTAATCTATTCAGCATAGCTTGCTTGCCATAGTAGTATTGAATCATACTTTCAGTTGGCAACTTTCGTTTATTTAACATTTCACGAAGCAATTCAACGAAATCTGTTTTTTGTGGGAAAGCCTCCAAAAATTGAGACTTCCACTCGTTCCAATTCAGGTCATAGTTACTTAATGATGAATGCCATACCTTTGCCATTCCAGATAATCTCGATTGCATAAAATAAACTTTCATTTCATTAGTCCAGTTGTGTATTACAGCGAGTTGTTCGATTTTATTTAGCCACTGTGATGATTCCATATAATTCTCCTCTGGATCAAATAGTGGAATTACTTCAGCCTTCGCTGTTACATTACCATAAGAAATCGCAACTGACTCTCTGGATGCCACATGTCTTTGTTCAGCACCATGATCTGGTTCATTTAGTTCTTCTTCAGAAGATGTTTCCGGTTTCCAAGGACGCCATCGTTTTCTGGTAGGGCTGTCAGGTACGTCGTGGCGGTGCTTACGTGATTTCCGCACGTTATTGGGCATTTCGACTATCCTTCACTTCTGAAAATTGTTAAAGAAACGTCAGTTCATATTATAACCATTTATTTGTATTAAGATGAGTATATTGTATACAAAGAATGCTAGCACAATAATTTACTGAATACAACAAACTTCGTACTACAACTTTTATTTAATTTTAATAATTATAATAATTAGCTTGAAAAACCAATAATTTATTACTTGCGTACTTATGTAAGTTTCCTTTTAATGATGACGATGCTTTACAATAGAAACGGATTGTACTTATCTTCACTCACTGTATTGCCGTTGAATGTTCACACCAGACTGACTAGAATAGGCTTGAACCGCTTATTTAAAAGATCTGTTACTTTTATGCACAGTGTTTCCGCTCTTAATGACTTGCAAAGCAACTATCGACATTTGACTATTTCCTTATCCGACTATTAAATTATTAAATTAATCCTATTTATTATGCTTCATAGCTATTACTGTTACTAAATAATTTTATTTATTCTATTAATTATATAAATTTTACAATATTTTTAATACTTTATATGTGACTATCTAACAATGTGTATATGGATGTCAGAGGCTATTGACCTAAACTAGTTAGGGTAAGTATTTTTCTGTTTCATCATAAGTTTTATTTTGAAGGTAACAACGTACACTTTTTTTACAATTGTAATAGGATAAGCCATGTATTGAACAGTTTGCATTAACCTTATTGTAAAGATACGGTCCGAGGTAGTAGAAAAACCTTCGGCTAAATGTCGACTTTGCTGATGGAAGTGAACAAATTTTGTCTTTACGACGCCTAGTACATTTTTCGTAGGGGAAGCTACGGTGCTGCAATAGAACTGTTTGTAAAACAAAATTTTGTCTTACATTGAGAAGATTACATTCACTGTATAATTGGTTCGTGGGATAAGTTATTGGACGAAAAGTAGCCACTTTTAGTATGGCTTTATGAGCAACTTCCAGTGGTTTTAAATTGGTTTTTGCAGCCCCACCCCATGAGCTAATACAGTATGTAATAATTGAGAGGCACAAAGCAAAATAAACCTTCCGTATAATAGTTTTATTCGCGACACTTCTTAAAGTTTTAAAAATGTATATTAGTTTGCGAACTCTGCCAGTAATTACATTAATATGGGATTTAAAATTTAGATTCTTGTCTAATAATATACCCAAGTATTTTACACATTCGGCCGAAGCTATTGCAGGACATTGGCACGATGTTTTCATATAGCAAGTGTGTACCTTAAGGGATAGTGGTGCAGTTGGTTGGGAGGCAGATGTGATTGAAAAGGTAACATATTTTGTTTTCAGGGTATTAATAGTAAGCATGTGGGAACGTAGCCAATTACAAATTAAATTTAAGCCAAGTTGTGCCTTATGCTCAACTTCAGACCACGTATCCGCAACGAAAGTAATCGCGGTATCGTCAGCATAAGATACAACTTTAGCATTTGGGATTTTAAGATTACATAAGTCGTTTATAAAAACTAGAAATAAGGTAGGCCCTAATATGCTTCCCTGGGGTACCCCGTAATGAATGAAAAGTTCGTCACTGTAATGATTTTCAATCTTAACTTTCTGTGATCGATTTGTTAAATAGTTTTCAAATAGATCTTTTTGTCTCCCCCTAATGCCCATTTTTTGAAGTTTGGCTAAAAGAGTGGTGACGGGAACTGTGTCGAATGCCTTCGTGAGATCCAAGAATACAGTAACAACCTTCTTTTTACGATTAATATTTTGCACGATGTGTTCAGTCAAATTAAGTACAGCATCGTTGGTTGATTTATTTTGGCGAAAGCCAAATTGTTGTTGCGATATTAAATTACGATGTTCAAGATAGAGGAGTAATCTTTTATTGATCAAACGTTCGAGCACCTTAGACAAAGCACTCAAAATTGCTATCGGTCGATAATTATTCAGAACGTTCCCATCACCACCCTTGAAGACCGGGTGAACTATGGCCTTTTTAAGTGAGAAAGGAAAAGTGGCTGTTTCAAAGCATAGATTAAATATATGGGATAAAACAGGTGCTAGGGTGGCTGCATATTTTATAAGAAATGAGGGTGATATGTTATCCCAGCCAGTAGAGGCATTTGAACGTAATGAGTTTATGGTTGTAATAATCTCCGTTAAAAATGTTTAAAAATGTTTCCGTATTCAGAGCATTGAGTAGAATTGTTCGTATTTATAGGTGTTTAATTGATAATTGCAATTTATCACACACTTTTCGGTGAAGGAAAACATCGTGAGGAAACCTGCATATCTCTAGAGAATCCTAGAAATATGTGAAACCTACCAATCCGCATTGGAGCAGCGTGATAGTTCTTAGCTCCAATCCTTCACTCCAAAAATGGAGAGAGGAGGCCTATGCCCAGCAGTGGGTTAGTAACAGGCCGTTACTTACTTGCTAGAGGTGTTTCAAACTTAGGTACTTTAAGAAATTAACCTGTTTTCCTAAGTAATATTATACAGTAGAGGCTTATAAGTGTAATATTTGAAAGGGAGTACTGAGGCTTACACAGAACACAAACGGCTATTGTAATTGAACGGAGCACCGAGCTCTTGGCTCGATTGTTCCCTAGAAAATCGATTTATCAACTTGTTAGCTTCACGCTACGTTTGAATAAATTAAGTAGCGAAACTCGATTTTCCCTTCAACCCCGATTAATTAAAACTGAACAACGATTGGCTCTAATCGATGTAAATTTTCCAAGGATATTAGTAATATTACATGGTGAAGGTTTATGTTTGAATATTAAGTTTGCTGTTCGAATATTAAAAATATTGACTTTACAAGATTAATTTTTAATTTATTTGGCGATATATTATAAAGAACACTATAGTACTTGATTCTTCGAATTAACTTTGAATAAAAAAATGGTTTTAATATTGATCACATTTTTATTATGTATAGATATTTAATGTAATTTAAATTAAAATAAAATCAAGAAAATATCACGCCTTTTTCCATAGAAATTATATTTATGAGAAATAGTTGCTAGAAAATATAATGTTTATAATATGAATGTCATCATCATCATCCTGCCCTTGACCCACTCTAAGTGGGGTCGGTCCAACATGTTATAAACATGTTGTCACATGATTTGGCTACATATTTTACGACCGGCCGCCTGCCTGACTTCAACTTACCTTAGTCGTATTTTACGGCACCTCGGTAAGAAAGAGGGTGGTCTGTTCTACTCAACCGGATACCACAGGGTCGGTCAACTTACCTTAGTCGGCTGTTACGAAACCGTGGTAAGAAATGAGGGTGGTCTATTCCACTCAGCCGGATACCACACGGTCGGTCAACTTACCTTAGTCGCCTGTTACGAAACCTCGGTAAGAAATGAGGCTGGTCTATTCTATTCAGCCGGAACCACACGGCCTGTTTGCCAATATAAATGTATTAAAATATTTTATAAATGTATTAAAACATTTAATTGACATGGATTTGGGTCCCCTAATGCACTGATTGTAACTCAAAAACTTTATCGCTGTATTTTTATATTAAACAACACAATAGCTATTAATTGCGCTCAGAAGCTTCAAGCCTATTTTATTACAACGTATGTTGTTTCATCTTTGTGACCATAAAAGTGCAGGACTAATCCACCATATCCCCAATTTCTAATCACCAAAAATAATCAACGTTATTTATAAACGAAATTTTAAATTAGTGAGAAATTGTTGAGTGAACATGAATGCTAAAATAATGTGTAACATTACATCGTAATTTTATTTTATTGAGATGTACTTTAAAATAGGTTATGTACATACATACAGGCGGCACAGACTCTTTGGCTACATATATGCAAAGCTTTAAAAGGTATAAATCACTTTGATTTAATAGTTATTGCCAATCATGTCAAAGCAAGAGGACGTTGCGGTCAGCTCGCTTACAATTTAATTAGATGGAGTAATAGAGTTAGAGACATACAAAGAGGTTGTACAAAATAAGCAGTGAAGTGACACAACAAAAGCTTCGCGGATGAGGCAGCTTAGCATTGAGCGCAAAGTAAATGAAAGTTTGGCACGAAATGGGATTACTCCGTGCGGGAACAGTTAAAAAGGATTTTCCATTTGCCGAAATTGCCGTATATTGTGAAAAATATGAAGTACTATTACAAGAACAATGTTAAATTTAAGGCTTCTTCTTCTTCTTCGTCGTTCCCTCACTGCTGAGGATCGTGACTCCATCCAAATCTGGCCACCAGCTGCCTCCATTGGTTACGCTCCTCTGCCTGGTGAAATGCGTAACTGAGAGGTACCTTCAGCTGTTCAGCAACCTGGTCTGACCATCTCTTGGGACTACGACCACGAGGCCTTTTCCCCTCAAACTTCCCAGTAATCATTAGACGTTCCAGATTATCAGTACCTCTGCGTGCAACGTGGCCAAAGTATCGTATAACACGTTGCAAGCAGGTAGAAGACAGGCGCTGTGCTTTGTCTAATTTCAGTTCTTTTAAAATTGAGACATTGGTGCGGTGGGCTGTCCATGGAATCCTGAGCATACGACGCCAACACCACATTTCAAAGGCGTCAACTCTGTGCCTATCAGCAGCTTTAAGAGTCCATGTTTCTGCACCATAAAGAGCGATGGAAAAGACAAGCGTACGCACTAGGTGTATTTTTGTTTTCTGTGTTATGTTTCTGTCTTTCCACACTTTGCACAGTTGAGTCATTGCTGTCTTTGCAATACCAATTCGTCGTCGTATTTCTAAAATTTAAGGCTAAAAGTCTTTAATATTATATTGATATTAATTACTACACTGCATTCTACCGAAACCCTTGGCGAGGTTCCTTGGTGGTACGACCATTTATAGTAAGAGCTAACATATTCATCAATCATATTTTATAAAAGATCTTTCCATTAGTTAATTGAGTGCATTATGTCAAGTTTTAAAACAATTATCTGCTATAACTAAACTACTACATAATTTCACAACTATTACTAAAATATTAATATTAATATTTAATATAATTATCACGCCGTGTGGTATCCGGCTGAATAGAATAATACCACCCTCAATATTTACTGAGGTGTCGTAAAAGGCGACTTAGGTAAGGCGACCAACCGTGTGGTATCCGGCTGAGTAGAATTGACCAACCTCATTTCTTAACGAGGTGTCGTAAAATACTACTAAGGTAAGTTGACATCAGGTAGGCGGCCGATCGTAAAAACGCAGCCAAATCATGTGACAGCATGTTTATAACATGTTGTGCCGACCCCACTTAGAGTGGGATAAGGGCAGGAGGATGATGATGATGATTTAATATAATTATATTCATATTTCCGTATCATGCGTGAATATCCTACTCGTAACGAATCCTAGACGCACACTTTTCACTATTTAGATTACATTAAGCATTAAAAGTAATCTATAACGGTACTGAATTTATAGATTGATATGAGTTTTGTAGCCCTACATAGATCATAGAATTTCAATTAGTTCTATATGAAAATATTATTAATTATCTATTAAAAAGTAATGACTCGTTATTAAGTCCTTATAACTGAAGAAAAAAATGGACTTGGCTTATTGCTCGCCATTTTATTTCTATTCAACCTCATACATCACCCTTTACATTGAATACGAATCCATAAAATACTTGAGTACACTTGAAAAAATATTAGTATAAGTGTAGGGGTAATTAAAATTAATTATAGTATACTTTAATAAATATAATTTTAATTTAATTTAAATTTTTTTGTGACTAAATTTTATTTATTTTGGGATTATGCACCTCCGCAAAGTTACGCCTAATTCGACAAATAAACTTTAGGAGTTTTAAAAATACATAAGTAACGTGTACATACTTATATACTTTCAAATGCTATTTTTAACTGTGGCTTTTTTGTAGATTACTTTATCAATATAACTAGCCACGGCAAAATTTTACACTATAGTCTCATTAAACAAGCAAATCACTTAGCTATTATAAAAACCAATAGACCTATGAAAATCATTATTTAATAGGCAGCAATGTTGGTTTACTCTCTTAAATTAAATGAAAGAGTACTCTTCGAGACCTATCGCATAAATATAAACGTCACAGAAGCCACAGGTTGGTGGTTGGTCTACAGCTACAGGTTGCCACTTGTTACGAAATTACTAACGGTTCCAGTGAAACTTATATTTAAAGACGATGAATGTTATAACTATATTTACAATTTATATGAGCCGAATTCTAAACATTAAAGATTCTAATATTTTAAGAAGTTATATTATTATTTTCAAACTGAGATCTGTAAAAAATACAAACATTATAGCCCAATAGTCAGACCGCGTGACCGCCTTACTAGGGCGTTATGGAAACCCAGAGAGCTAGTGTATTTTCTTTTAAGATTTCTTTTATATGCTTAATTTATTAACCGTAATATTATTTGCTTTAAAAAAAACATCGTGTAGAATCTCTGGCGACTTCGTCTAAGCTGTAATCCCACCACAATCAAGGGAAGACGCCTTTGACAAATATGTAGTTGGATACCAATATACTAATAACAAAAACAATAATTTTTGTACTATTAACTATATATAAACCACAATAGATGCTTTTTAAAACCATTGAATTATTTTGATAAAATTGCAAGATTGAAAGCATTCTTTAAAGTAGAAGAATTAGTTACTTGAGAAAATATAAAAATGTAAAATAGTAGCAAAAGAAAGCTTAAAAAGTGTTCTTAATGAGAAACCTCTTCATTATATGCGCTCACTCAAGCAAAATTATATCCGCTCTTAAGTCCTACAGTCAAAAGGACTTTTCAAATCTTATCGTGAACAACTCACTGCACAAAGTACAAAAGTTTAAGATACAATTTATAATGAATGAATGTAGTCTATTTTGTTTTATCACATGTATTAAGCAGAAACGACCTTGTTTTTTGTACGTATTTTTATAAATATGTAAAATTTATATATTTATCTATTATATCGTACTTTTGTGGGTAAGCACTACAATCGTTGTACATTTGTATTTTGAAATTTTTGTAAGGTATATTATGATTACCCTAACACCATAATGTACTTACTAAGTACTTATTTCGTAAAATAAATAAAAATTAAAAACAAAATATGATTGTACTTCAGTATTTTGACTATTTGGTACCTTTTATGATTGATTATTTTATCATTTTTCTTGATTGTTTTAAAATTTCAATATTTTTCTTTATTGATTGTTTTAACATTCTTGATTATTTTAACATTGTTCTTATACTGTTATCGATTATAACGCTCACAAAATTTTAACTAACTAAGCCTTTTCATCTTTAATTTATATACCTATTTACAGCATTGCTCGGTTCAGTAACGTAAATAGAATATAAGATAAATTGGTATTTTTAATATATACAATTTATGAAAAGATAATAACGATCGTTATAAAAAGAACCAACTCATTATAATTACGAATATGTTTAATATAACATTCAGTAAGATAATAAACAAATAATATAAATATCTTCTTAATTTGATCACAAACTAACAAGTGTGTGAAATGCACGGTAGTGCGTGGAATAATTACTTATTGTCTTTATGTATTTTTATACACTATTAAAAAAAACATTAGCAATCTTTACTCCTACTCTATATAACTGTGTCAAATTTCATACTCATCTCCGTAATTTTCTTAAAAATGCGTACAGTTTTTACTTCACATAATAAAAAATATTTGTTACTAAGGGTATATTTTTGAGTTGAAATATTTTATGTACACAGGATACACCGAGGAGCAGCCTTCCACGCAGTTCACCGCCCAGCTACCGAGCGAGGTGAGCCCGGCTCAACCTGGCCCCGCCCAGCCGGCGCCTCAGCCTGTCTCCTATGCACTTCTGCATCTGTCCGCCTCCGACACGACCGAAACGCCTTTTCTCCAAGTACAGCTCCAGTCTTCACCTGTCTCCCCTCCTCTGCCACCGGCGAGCGGCAAATCTAATTCTTTGTGTTACTCTAGCACAGGAACACTTCTCTCTCTACCGCCAAAGAAAAAGGATATCTACCGACCCTACTGTCTCGGCGACCGTGCGTTTCTCAATCGGGCCGAGGAGGATCTAAATGCAGCGCACGCAATTCTTGATTTAAGTCAACATGCAGTTTTTCTCACGACTCCACCTCGTACTGATCCCGCGCCTTCCGAACCTCCGCCACCCCCACCTGAACCGCCTCAGGACCAGACCAGTGAGCGTCCCAAGGAAACCGTTGCCTATACATACGACGCATTCTTCGTGAGCGATGGTCGCTCCAAACGTCGCAACTATGCGAACGCTCCTGTTGAAAGCGCACAGCAACCTGATACAAAATCAAAGTACACCTGCAGCGAATGCGGCAAGCGGTACGCTACGTCTTCAAATCTTTCACGGCACAAACAAACACATCGGAGTCTCGACTCAGTTGCAGCAAAGCGTTGCAGTGAATGTGGCAAAGCCTACGTTTCGATGCCGGCGCTTGCAATGCATTTACTAACTCATCAACTATCACACGTATGCGGTGTATGTGGTAAGCTATTCTCGAGGCCCTGGTTGTTACAAGGTCATCTTCGTTCCCATACTGGAGAGAAGCCTTACGGATGCGCACATTGCGGAAAGGCATTTGCAGACCGCTCCAATTTACGCGCCCATATGCAGACCCATTCGGCTGATAAAAACTTTGAATGTCTCCGGTGCCACAAAACATTCGCGCTCAAGAGCTACCTGAATAAACACCAGGAATCAGCGTGCGTACGTGATGATGACTCGCCGACACCCGAGCCTTCTGCCACCACATCCAGTTAGACGCGCGTTCGACACACCGCAACCAGGGACCGTAATCACTGTTGTAACATTTACATATAAACCTAAAGTATTAATGTGAATTTAGTTTACTAGCGTAAATTATTATTATAAATATACAAATTCTAAAATAGGTAGACGAGCACGACCGGCGCCGGTATAAAAGCCTCCGCTAGTGTCGTGCCGCAATCGAGCAACGTTTCGCAAACAACGAATCACGTACGACCCCGTAGCGCCGCAGACGCGGCAATAGGCCGTAGCGACAAACGTCCTTATAACGTTAAACATTGAATTATGTATATAAATATCGATAAAATATATACCCTTATATACATAGAATTATGAAATACGAATGAAACTAATATCTTTTGTAGGTGATTTTTACAAACAGCGAAGTAGGTTAGAGAGTATTAGGGTTTAAGTATGCATGAAGATGTGAAATATAAGCGCCGGGCTCATCAGTAGACGAAGGCGGAGTGCAAGGGCGCGCCGCGTCGTCCGTCTCGGTGGGGAACTTGCCAAAACTTTCCGTCCGAAGCTCCGCGCGAGCCGCCACGCCGCAGCGCCGGCCGCCCGCGACAGTGCCTTAGCGGTAACCACATACCGCACCATTCCGCACCATGCCGCATTCTTCCGCACCTTCAATTTTGCCACACCTTTGTTTCCTTAGCACCTGCTACGAATCCCACATTAAACTACTTGTACCTAGCGAATCGATTCTGAAAACAATCGCTTCACTTCATTTCATAACTATTAACGTGCGTATTAAAATGCATGTCATTTTACGTGTCATTCACAAATATAAACTTTTTATTTTTGCAAAAAATCTAGAAGACATATATAAATTAATGTAAATATCTTAATGACCAGTTGAACTATTACTGCACATATATCAATGCAATTTGTCGATCATTAACTTACTTCATTAAAATAAATGGTTATGGACGGGCGGCGGGCGCGCCAAGCGACGGCGGCAAGGGACGGGCTTCGCCGCGTCACTCAGCGAGCATGCCTTTAGTAAGAGTGTGTTATTACCGTCAAATCGAACGTAACTGGCAATAAACTAGTTTAGGTTAAGTTACTTTTAATTCTAGGTTAGTATGGTGAGCACGAGGTGCTCGGAAGAAATGGGTATTCGAAAAGCAATAATAATGTAGGCACTAATAAAGTCGCGCACAGCTGTCGAATAGACGCAGCAGACTTATATATCCCCGTAGCATTCCGTAGTTCTTGTAGAAGATTGTAGCGTTAGTTACGCAGCAAGGCCAGATTAGCGCGTACGGTCTTTGCAAAATTATTGAACTTTAAAATCGTAACATACGTTTTTTATTCATAGAGTGTAGATAAAACGCGTATTTTCTATTTAAAGTTCATTGACTTTGCGTTGACGTTACTTTAGTGCATTAGTTGAAGCCTCGTGAGTCAATTCTTTATCAGTGAATTTCAGTTAACCCTGTCAATTAAAATATCCTCTATAAAAAGTTCCTCTATAATTAAATCATCACATAATTAGCTGTACTATAAAGCTTTTTATAATTTTAATTTATAACTTAATTTATAGAACTTTAAATTTTATTAATTATGACTTAGGGCTACCAGAACTTTTTGCTGATTTACTTCTCCTTTATTATTGAGAAAAGAATTATCTTTCAATTGAAAACGTAGTGCCACAAAACATACTTATAGGTAGTTACTATAAGCAATAATTTTAAATTTATTTACACGGATAAGCTTTTCCGGACAAAGGTTGCGCGTAAAAAAGCAATATAATGTTAATGTATAAGCAATATTAATGATAGAATTTACGTAGTTTATATTCAGCGTTTATTGATATTTGGTAGATATTTTTGGTGCTTCAAAGTACTTTATAAATTGAAATGATTGAACGAACATAACATCGAATAATGTGTAATTTATATTAAATTGTGATATTGTTTTTCAAAATTGAATTATTATACGTTATACTAACTTTAACTTCCATTCACATTACTTATTCTCTGATTAATCTCTCTTACCTAATAAATTTGAAGCCAATAAATGTAGAATGTAGTGTTTGTACTCTTAAAAGTAATTCTTCAATTAACCCTAGAAATATATCTATTTAGTCCCACCTTTGTCTTTGTAGAAAAATGCTAAAATATTGGCTTTTAAAAAACCTTAATCGAGATATTTTATTCAAATATTTATACTAACGTTATAATAGTTGTAGATGTTATAAATTAAGTTAGTTTAGTGTAATGATATTGATGAAACCAATTTATATACAAAAATATATACCGATATTTTATTGTAAATATTTTGTCGTGTACCAAATTTCCTTCTTTACAATTATAGCAGTAGCATTATAATCTCTATATTACTTATTTTAAGGTATATTATTAAGTCTTATAGAAAAGACCGAAGGCTTTTAAATAGAAACACTACCAAAAACATATTTAATACGTATACGGATTCCTTTTCGAATATATATACGGTAACAGCAATAAATAAATGATTACGTTTATATTTATTATTTATTATTACTTCTTATTCTATTATTACTATAACAAATTTTATGTAAAAAAATTCTTATGTTAAACTTAACTTAAATGTCTCTTGTCTTAAATTAAGATCAGATTAATTGATATTAATCAACATTGACATTAACAATCCTGAAACATTAAATCATTTCAAATGAAACTACGAGTTAATTAAAATATACATAATAAAAAACTTTATAAACATAATATACATAGATATAAAAGAATCAACAAGTTTTCTATACCAAAAAATTTTTAAATTAAGATATTATTTTATTATTATTATTAGTATTTTGTTATTTTTTTCCTAACAGCAATTTTGAGTTATTTTTTTACATTTATCGAGGCCACATTAATAGCTGTTGGCACTTTCGATGTTGTTGAATCTGATTTTTATAATTGAATTTTTTTAAATGACATTAAGAGACAAATACTTGTATCTATCTATCTATCGACCATTATTATATAGTTAAAACATTACATCATATTTTTAAACATTCGAGCCGGCATAAAGGTATATCCTTTTATATCATCCATTAATATATTTTCCAATCAGTCTCCTTACTTATTAGGAAATAGTATTTGGATCATCTAATATGCGTGAATACACGCGAGTGTATATTTATTTATTTTATTTATTTATTTTAAAGGATTATCTACAGGCTACATCTTAATCAGAATGTAGACCCACTTAAAGATAACCACAACTTGCGCTTCAGTTGGGTCTATAACCTTCACATAGTATTAAGCATATTTATATTTATAAGTTAATAAAAAAGAAAGTTATTTTAAGTTATTTAGTTATAATAACGGTTATTAAGGTTTGCAATTACAGTAGTAAACCGAGACGAGCTGCCCACTTACACCTAATATTTTTTAAAGTTTAATTTGACACAATGTTATAATAATAGTTCAATAGTAAGGTTTATTTATATAATATATAGTGTAATATTTAGAACTTAAGGGATAGCAGGATAAATGCTGCTTATAGGGCCATATAAACAGTCGTTCTTTATTGTATGTAATGTATGTAAGAATAATCGCACTGAAATGTAATACAGCTCACACATTTATTATTAATTAACTCATGGCTGCAGTATTGAAATATTTTTTTGCGTGTATAGACTAATTAAAAAGATTGCAGTGGAACAAGTAAGATTGTCAAAATTAGCAATACTTAAGCAATACACCAGATAGCAATAAATTATATCTAGTATCTTAACTAATGTAATAACTTGAAAGCAATATAAATTAGAATATAGTTAGCTTTAGTTTAGTGAATATAATATATTAAGTGTTTAACTCTTCGTGTCGTAATATGTAACCTGCAAAACGTGATATTAAAATGTCTGTTCATATGCAACTTTGAATGTTACGATAGTACTCTATTACATTGCCAGTCAAGTAATCAAAGACTAATTTTAACAACTAAATGGTATAAAAGTTTAAAAGTTAAATTGTCTTTTGTACTATTAAAGCCTAAGTAATATTGTAGAACAATATTACTTTTCAACGAAACTTTTACGTATTTCATTTTATAAAGTAGTAGTTTCCTACGACAAAACAGATATATCGCCTAGGTAACCATTTTCTTGAAAAAATATACAAATACGTAGATACATAAGTTCAAGTACTCTAACTGAATAGATTGAAGACATCAAAAATTTCGCAATTTATGGTCTAAAGCCCAAAATGTTCAAATAATATACGAAGTCTAACAATAAAAGAGTGGTTAAGGCTCCAACGACTCTAATGGTGATCTCGACATAGATATTTTACATATAGCACTAAGATTGTACATTGCTGTAATGAGAAACTCTAATGTGAAAAGCATACGAAGCGTAAACTACGTTTTACAAAATGTATACAAAATTGGCTGATTCTTCAAACTCAAGATTTATAAATTTATTAATATTTATACATGAGTTGATCCAGAAATTGATATCTCCCATTTCTACTTAAAGGACAATCACGATTTAGATCAGTGATTGCGAGTAAACTGCGAATACAAATAAGTTCATTTCTTGAAGATGCTACTATGTAGCTATCCCTTTTTTTTCTTTATATTGTTATAACAGATTAACGAATCTGCTTAATGATCTTTATAATATAATATTTTTATAATACAATTTTTCTCACAGCTTCTGTATTAAGATGTGATGTATGATTGTTACGGTTGAAACGGTATACGCGGTTACAATACATATTTTGCCTAGTATTTAAGTGATAATTATAATTCTCCAGCAATATTTATATTATAGTTTTAACGTGTGATACAAAATAAGCAATACAACAACGATAGCAATAAATATTAAATTTTACATCGATTACTTATTCGGTTCATCATTAGGATTAGATATTAAGTGAAATTATTGTATGATATATATTATTATTAAACGTAGCAACGATCAGGCTAATCGGCTGTATTTATCATCGAGAAATTAATAGTAGTTACTATTATTTTTGCGATGTTTGCAGAGAGTTGCGAAAGTATTTACTTTATTAGAAAGATGTCGATATCTATTATAGTCAATTTTTACCATATATTTCCAAACGATTCTTAGAATTTTGTCGTATGGGTGCGGAGGCACAAACTGTACACGAATACGAAATTCTGCGCAGTGTGTCATTTTGATTTCAATACTAATAAAAATGGCCGTGCCTCTTTTAAACTTTTGTTTTTACTGATAATTGCATATAAATATTAGTTAAGTTTAAAACAACATTGTAAAATTAAATTGTTATCTAGTTAAACATTTTCATGGAAACGAATATCTAACTTCAACTTTTATTTTTTTAGTAAAACATTCACAATCAACAATCAAAAAGTATTAAAAAGCAAAAGATGACACTTAAACCAATGTGAATAATTGTGAATTGACGTGCAAAGACAGAAATTTATAAAGAAAATATATTATAACTTTTAATTATCATTTAAGCGCAAAATCATACAAAAAGTAGTACTTAACTCTTACACGTACAGTTTAAGATGAAGTATTTAATCAATTAGAGACTAGAATTAATATCATAAGGATTTAAAGTAGGCGCATGTAGAAAATGTTAACGAGATAATCAAATAAAAGTTTGGTACATAGTGGACTAGGAGAACGTGACTATGAATACATTTAAAAGAAAGAGGTTAAGTACGGCCACAAGAAAAGAAATTGCCTTATTTTTATGAATAAATTTTAGAGAAAACAAAAGCTCTTTTGCTTAAAAACTTAAATGAATAAATATGACTCATTTGTTATTAATAATAATAAAGGAATACTTCTGTACTCCTCGTATGTACTCTTGCATGAATAGCTTATACGTGTTTAAATAGGCCATCAACTATTAAGCGAATATACCCGCAGAGATTATTTACAATAATGAATATACAATGTAATGAGCATTATGATCTTCATTCTCCAATTTGTGAACATAGAAAACATAACAGCAATTGCGTTAAAAATCTTACTACTAATTTTTCTTGTTGATGTCATCCTTATTTTCATGATATATGATTTTATGCCATTTTATTTTTATGCTACCTTTGATAAAGGTTTTAATTTCAATTTTTCACAATTTTTAGGTTTCAACGACCGAAGGTTAATTTCAAACCCACTAATATCTTATAAACTGTTAAAAATAAACTTAGATTGATATATTCTAAATATCTATCAAAATTATTAATTTAAATATAAGTTAATTATTATTTAATTTAAATAAGGATTGTGCTCTGTGTTTTCTTTTACAATAGTTTGTTACATAATTATAAATATTTTTAATCACTTTATAATTTTACGACATATATGATAGAATGTACTTAAAAAAGAACATAAGATATGTAAAAATACAAACATTTACAATAAATATTCTTATACATGACCTTTGATAACTTTCCAATGCTGCATACTATGTAGTTAAGTATTCACAGTATTTAATTAAAGATTAATTTCAAAGCAAGCATGGGCCAATGGGCCCATAAAAATCTACCCACATCCATGGGCATACCATAGTATGTGGTAAAATTAAAAAATATATATTCAAAGAATGTTATTATCTGATGCAGAATTTCGAAAATTTTTAACAACCTGGTTTTTGGTGTTATGATTCATTTTAAATTGTTTATAATCTTTATTAAAAAAAAAATAAAGCTGAGATAAATGGTATATAGGTGTGAAATATTGAATAAATATTTATTTTTACTTTTGAATATTATAATAATTATTGCGTTTACGCTCGTCAAATACTGTATCAGTAATAACATTTATTTTAAATTAAAAAAACGGAAACGGAATATTTTCTTCTATCGCGGATCATCATTCATCGCGGATTTTATAATTCTGTACTATAAATAGCAATAAAGATTTTGATTAGTTAACAGCATATTGTAATTTTGGAAAAAAAATTGATCAGCATTACATTTTGTTTTATAATGCAAGTAAATGACTTATGTATATTACCACTAGTTTTATGGATAAATTATAAATTTTTCGATAAATTTTCGAAAAATCTTATTGAATAACTGTAGATACTCAAACGAAAAATTAAAAAATCCTTATCTACATAGATGTCAATTTTTTAATTAAATCGGTCCTTCCTAAAAAGCAATTATTTAGCGCTACACGATAACTATAATTAATATTCTAGCCTAGTACGTGTAATTATATATCAAATAAAAGTCTTTTAAAAATTAATCAAGAAATGAAAGCACTACTAAAATTTGTCTTTATAAGAATTTAAGATCTGTGTTAAATTAACACAGCACAGTTTGACAATTATAAAACGTGGATAAATTGTTTGTAATATAAAGTAAGGTCTGTTTACAATTTATTTCCGTTAAAACTAATCGTTTCATAGAGTTGAGCTAAATTATAAACACCTAGACAACGAAGCACAGATAAAGCGCAATCGCTGTCTGATTTTTTTCTGTTGATATTAATGTTAAAGTTTTATACGCTATTTAGTTTTCTAATAATTATATAAAATAAAATATTTTCTACTAAAGTAAGATCATATTCAAAAACAATTTACGTAACGTACGGGAAACAGTTATGAAAATCATTAATAGTTTAAATAAGTAACATATTAATTATAAAAATGTATAAGATTAAAGTCAACTACGAGTTCTAAGACAAAATTCAAACATTGTGAGGGTAAGTTGTTTGCTTGTGGAGTTATCCTGGTCCTGTTTAGAAACTTGACACCGTTTAGGGATATAGTGCTAGTCACGGTAAATCTAATGTATCTAAGTATATTCGATCTGTATTATTTAGCGTAAATACTGCCTTAGACAGAACATTAAATATATTTTTTTCTAAAACAAAAAAAAAAACTTCGTCAATTTCTTCAACGTTTAAAACCATCTATCGTTAATGCGCATTTCTCTACGCACAAAACAATAAAGGGTCAAATAAAAGTAAGGATTCACTAAAAATAATGAAAAAAAGTATTTCTCAGTTTTGTCAATAGATGACCAAAAAAAAATTTTATACACACCCATTCGTTAGTCTAACTAATAAAAAGAGCGAAATCATGTTTACAATAGGACATACATTAATAAACAACTTTATTTCTTTTAACTTCTAATAATAAAAGCAAATGTAAAACCGGACACATGAAAATTGTCTATGTTATAGTTTTTGTATTATACTTATTAATCAGAGTAATTGTGACGAATACTCGAACTACTTAAATTTTAATTTCATAAATATATGATGTGTTTTAAAATCTTTGATAACAGTTTCTTAGAAAAAGTAATTTGTATTTTTTAGTCCTCTTCTATGGTAGCGAAATATTATTATTTCAGTCATTGTAATATTAACTAATATATTATAATAAATTTAAGTACCTAGGGTCCACTACGTTGTAGCCTAGATAACGTAGAGGCCAAATGTATCGTTCAGACACTCGTAATTTCTTTAATATAGTGCTTGGCCGACCATTTCAGAAAAAATATAGTCTTAGATATATTTTCTCTATAGTTACATGATTTATTCATAACGTCAGTAATTATTGAAAGTATACTGTAGGCTCCATAGTTTTAACACTAATATCATCGTACGTAGACGTTCGAGTGCCCTATAACGCTTTAGCGTTTAGATATTTTAACGACCATAATATATATATATATATAGGTAAGGTAGTTAACTATATTATACTTACAAAAAAAATCTTCTATTCGGTGTTGACGCTAAATTATGGAGCCTGCTTAGAATCTTGCAATGCTAATATGCTTGCACAAATTATTTCATTTTGTACTGACTAATTATATTAATGACTTATACTGAATGGCTTTGCTTTCAGCTTAAATTTGAAATGTCCGTGTGTTCATTAGTTTTAAAAGTTTTTACTTTAAAATGTGTTTATTAATATTTGGAGTAAAAATTATAGCACAGAAAATGGTATTTATTAAACGTAACTAAAAAGGTACGTCATTTGCCACACTCTTAATTTTCTGCACAAACTACCATACTCTCAGATATAAAAGAAAGATGGAGTCCTGCTAAACAATCGAAGGAAGCATTTTAAAATCACGTACGTAAAATATGTATGCGTACGTCCGTAGTGTTACTAGCAAAACGATTATATCCTTAAAAACAAAACAAAGCAAAAATTTAGGCTCTCATAGACCGAAAACATGGTCAAGAAAACTTGTCTTCAGTGAAAAATTGTCAAAACAAGAAGATTCTTACTTTGAATATATATTTACGCAATTTAGTATTACAAAAAAAACAACCAGACAAACAAATCTCATATTTGGTAACGTTTCTGTTTATATAATTAATCGACATATTATTCAGTGTAATATAACCCAACTAAACTAATATAGCCCAACTCGCTAGTAACTTTTACTACTAGACCAGATCATTTAGGTTTACACTATACAACTTTATTGTTACTTCTTAATGTTAGCTTTTATATGTTAAGGAAGTATGAGCTCTTTTGACAAAACTTTGACTAAGTTAAATAAGTCCTCCACAAATGTCAATCGCGATGTAAAATTGTAACTGACAAATTTTTATTTAATGTTAAAATGTCTTGTATTCTTTTATTTGAACTCACACTAAGCATTTTTTTAATAACTAATGAACATGGGGGTAAAATTAAATTTCAAAACAAGTTGCCTACGATACGATTCTATTGACGACATTGTATGTAGATTAATATATACCAAAAATTTCATAACCACATTTTATGAGACGACCAAGGACGATATCTAGTAACATTCTTACCATCAGCTTCGGACCATTTCTATGCATCATTAATCGTAAATACTATAATAAATTGGATCTAATCCAATAATACAAAATATACTACTCGCAATTTATAGATATAAATGTTTCTAATGTTCAACAGAAAAGAAATGCAATAAGACTTTTGACTCCTTTAATATCATAATGTAAAAATTATATGATGCTGATGGCAGATCCGGATTTCAATTTATAAATGATATTATTGTAATATAATGATCGCTAACTTAGTAACTCACTGCATAAATACTGGATATTATTTATAAATAAAGAAGTATTTAACATAAGCGACTAAGGTATAGTAAAATGAAACTTGTAGAATTTATTTCATTTTAATTGGTTTCCTTTAGTTAATACCTGCTTCCAATAATCATTTTAAAATAAAGAGTACTGTAATTCATTGAGTGTTTTCATTTAACCTGCAACTTTCCTGTCCTTAAAGCTAATTCAAATCTAAGATCCAGAACATGATTGGCAAAGTCATAGGGCTAAAAATATACCATCTCTGTAATGAGCATTAAACTATGACTACCCTCTAACCTAATTTTTTTCTACCACTGAATTACTTAATAAAATGACCGCTATCTTGTATGTTAATACGACACTACGATGTCGATATAACCATTCATTCAGGATGGGTGTCTGTATCGTAAGATATTGAATTTTAAGATAGATACCTATCCTACCTTCTGTTATTCGAAATCGAAAAATTACTAAGTAATTTTTTTATAATATCACATAGCTAAATAATTTGTTGTAAAATTGCGGATATTTATTGGTAGTGCAGCTAGCTATGAATTTCCTAGAAAACCAGTATGATTTGATCTAGTTACCACTGCCACTTCCTAATGGATAATAATCATGATGGTACCTAAGATAAACACAGGCTGTTAATTAACTTCAATCTTACACTGGCAGCATAATAAATGAACGACGCCCATTCTACAACAAAGAATCGTGAAGTGACAAAACATCAAGAAAAAGAACAAAAGAATCCACGAAACTATAAAAGGAGATATCTATTAGTCAAAAATTAAGCAGATTCTCTCTATATAAATACAAGATATGGTTATTATAATTATTGAAAACATCTGAAAAAGTTGGAACTTTCGTCAAAAACAGCGATATTGGTTTGAGACATAAAAATACTTTTTTTTTTCAACAGGATTTTTATTCTTATTTAGCTCTACGGAAAAGTCCTTGATGGCATATTTAAAACTTTTTAGGATGACTAAGTAAATCCATTCTAAAGTTAAAAAAAAATTATCACGTGCACTGTGATAATTGAAAGGTTACGAGCGTGTTAACTGATGTACAGCGTTTATCCTTATAACATAAATATAAATACGTGACTATGGAGTTTCTACTATTAGGAACAATCGCGAGATAAAAACAGATGCGCGCGAAACTAATCTACTTTGGCTATAATAAGTTCTACTTTCAATTCAGCATGCCGCCCGTTAACGCTATAAGAGCCGTTAGGGCTTACAGCATCCATTCAATTAGAAAAAAAATGCAGCGTCGCAATTCCGTCACATTATAAATCCAACACCAATCAAGTATTTGTATTGTATGCCACTTATTCTTACTATCGCCCACTTCAGCTTATTGATGCGTTGATTTATTTCAGATTATGTGCTTATCAGCTCATGACTTTCTTATTTTTATTTAGATCACGCAGATACACTAAAAAAATTCAAATTATTCTTTATTCAAGTAAATTTGTAAACTAGTGTTTTCGAATCGTCAATTCTATTGCTGGTTGGAAAACTATTCTTACCGAGAAGAGCCAGCCAAGAAACTCGGCGGTTGTTTTTTTCAAAAAATTCTTATAACTAATGATTTAGTTATTACAGTACTTATCTTGTACTGAGTCGAATAGTAACTATTTCCATGCATTTTTATCATCTAAGTAATCTTCAACAGTATAGTAGGCTTTCTGTAACAGCCTCCCTTTAACAGTATTTTTTAACTGCTGTAACGAGAAAGCTAAAATTGATTGCAGAATGTTATTATAGACAAGATTTTATACCCAAAACAAAATAACAAACAAAAGCTCGCTCCTTTCTTCCCGAAGAAAATAATTAAGAATTCTTCCAAGTTTCAAATCCTTAAGTAATCTCTAGAGTATTTTACTCATAAAACAAGCTGAAAGGTATCAATCACTCTGTAGCCTCTAGTAGTGAAAGTAATGTTTTTTTACTATTGCTTTTATAATGCAGTCGGCCTTAAAAGTACATTTAAATTTACAAAGCCCATAACAAATTTAACGAATAAAATTTTGTTATGTACAATTGCCAGTAAAATGAAAATATTTTCAATTTTATAGTGCAATCGTATATTACTGGTTATAAAAAATATAAAATTATTAGATTCATGTACCGCGGCTGCAGTAACGACGGCAAATTTTAAAAAATGGTAGTAGATAATAAAATGTCAAATGGGTACAAAAACCAAGTGGGCTGTAATTAATATACTATACTCTTACTCGCTTCTGTCTCGCTTCAATGTAACAGATACTGCAACTACAGAATCTGATGAAAACGTGGCGTTGGAGCAAGCACTAATTCTCGTCGAAATTCTAAAAACAGGTCTGTATTGAGCTTAAAATTTATTCTGATTTGTACCTCTGTTGTATATGATAAATACTATCAGACAGAGATCTGTAGGAGTGGAGTAAAGAACATATGGCCGCTTTCAGGAATAATAAACCACAAAATTCACATTTCGCCAAACATTTGATAGAAAGCGGTCATAAAGTTCCTAATGACCATAGTTTCGAAGTTTTGCACACGTGTTCTAATAAAGGACTTAAGCTGAGCCTATTGGAAAACCTTGAGATTATTAAACATAACAATGGCACCCTCATTAACGATCAGATAAATGTTTCTAGTTCAAGCTTGTTACACTTGTTCGCAGGCAAAATAAAATAAAGGGTGGGGTTGAACCGATTAGTATATAACTAAACTTATTTGGGTATTGATTCGCTTTGCGATTTTGGTCGTGGAGTCTATCTCCTGATGATGCTTCGGTTGCGGGGCGAAACGATTGTTGAGTTTGTGATAGTGAACGTATATAGTGCTTGTGTATTGTGGTGGCGGTGGTGGAGGTTTGTGCATGTGTTTTTACGAATCCTGCATGTATCATGTATGATAACCGATTGTCCACTTACATTTAGCATTATATATATTTTCTATTTTACTTCTTCGCGGATTATAGCAAAATAATTTTATTATTACTTTTGTATTATAGATCTCCGCAAAGTAACGCCTAATTCTATAAATTATCTGTAGGAGTGTTTTTGAATGCTACTGTCCTGAATATATTTATATACATATATGTTGTTCGCATGGCATGATCTAAGTGCGACATCAAAAATCATTGATTGACACTGGCCAAAATCAGTTAATTGGTAGATGACCAATTGGGGAAAGATTTATTTCATAACCATTGGCTAGTTACTTTCCTTCATCCTATGGAGCACGTTAAACTGCCGGTCTCCGTCCACTGTTAATATATTGTAGGTGCCAAGAACCGTCCTACATCATCCAGAAGATTTAATGACCATCGCAAAAACAGACACACATAATACACACACGGCGTCATATACGAACAGATTGATATCTAAGAGGTAACACTTGCTTATTCAATATATCGACGCACAACAAAATCCGCCAAGTGCAGTATTGTGAAATTTGCAACTTAGGTTTCTTAACTGAAGTAATCGATCACTAAGAAGAGATTTCTATAAATTCATCAAAAAAAATAACGAATAAACTTTCTTTCGTATTTAACTTTTTATTTCCTTCAAGAATCTACTTTAAATTTTTTTCTGAATCTTACACTATTTGTTAACGTTGTTAAAATTTTGCAAAACGATAAATAGCATCAGAATTATTTAAAATTTTATATAAATACTAATTACCCCCAACGCGCTTTTTAAAATCAGCATAACGTTGTGATTGTAAACTGAAAAAATTGACGCGATAGTTGAATCATAGGTTGAGAGATATGATACGATATATATGAATACGTATATTGGAATGTTCTTTTGGTGGTTTGTGTACTCGTACATTAATTAAAAGAAAAGAAAGGTGTGCATATGCTGCGCGGGCTACAAATAGACAACCGCGAGCCGCGGTTTGGGCACCCATGCTTTAACCTACAGTAGAATAAATATAGTAAAACAAAATAAAAAGTGAATAATAGATAGAATAAAAATATTGAAAGAAAAATATTAGTATTATTTCGAAAACAACGTGAAGTGTTTAAACTAATATTTTTCTTTATTTTTAAGTATTTTACATGTGAAACTAATTGATTAAAATCGTATAAAACTAGAAACGCAGGGGGTCATCACGCATACCCTTGGGGGTAGACGGTGTACGGGCCTCGAGGCAAACCTCTTTGCCCGGGCCGGTCCTCGCAGGCTTTAATGGCCTGGACTATGTTCGGGCTGAAGGCCCAGGTCACCTAAGTGACCTAAGGGTTGTCGGGTTCGGTGGGACTAGAAAACTAGAAAAAAAATAGTTTATCATTATGTAGATGGCGCACTTAGAAAGTACCTTCATTGTAATTTATGATAGCGCTACAAGATGGCGCAAGTTAAACACTAGCTTCATTGTAATTTATGATAGCGCTACAAGATGGTGCAAGTTTAACACTAGCTTCATTGTAATTTATAATACTGGTACTAGATGATGCACTTAAAACAACCTTAATTGTAATATATGATTTTGTCACTAGATGGCACAAATAAAACCTTATTATGTTACTAAACTACTTGCATTAATAAAAGAAGTATTCTAAATCACTTTTATTCTTTTCATAAAAAATGCAAAAATTAAATCAAAGCAAACTCTCTTCCGCTATTCGCGGGCTAGCTGCTAATGACAGCGGCTGTCACATCTCCCACGTCAAAATGGCGCGATAGGCTGTGGCAACTGGCAAAATGTGACATATACTAATTTAAATATTGTTACATATATAGATAATAGACTATATAAGTTACATACATACAGGTGAAACTGATACGAAGCGTGTAAAAATTTAAGAACTCATTGGTGCCTGACGGAGGTTTTGAGCCCCTGTTAATGAATAATGCCTCAACTCTTAACTGTCCACACTGTCTCACCGTTTGGTTATTAGTTTTTTTCCAGACAGATGGTCAGTACTTTTAGGAACAATGCTACAATGCCGCATACCTGATTTATTACGACAATAAAATCATTAGGTATTCTGTTTCACCGTTATATCGTTAGTATTCCAATAGATTTTCATTATTTAACTGATTTAATGGGGGTGATTCTATTAGCTATTTGCATCGCTAGCTTGTGGGACAGAGTGTAGGGCTCTACCAGAATTTCCTGCAATAATGGCAATCTATTTTGCTTGGTAAATCACCTCACTGAATTACTATTCCACCTTTAAAATAGCTTTTAAAAAAGGCTCTCCGTATGACAAATTAAGAGGAGTGAAATAAACAATAGCGTTAACTAGATTAGAGTCTAGTTTAATATCTTAATCTAATGTTTAATCTTTGCGACACGTAAAAAAGAGACATATTACAAATGTTAACTGAAAAACCTAATTCAAACTGAGTCACACATCAAAAAATTATACAAATTCATGATGTTAGTCATTATTGTATTATGCAATATAAGATTAATGTTTTAAATTAATTATATTACAATACAATGTAAATTAAACATAAGCCCTTTATCACAGTGTCACAATTTGTAAAGGTTAAAATAATTAACATCGAAAAAGTTGTCTGCCAGATCAAACTCTGCTGAAAAAATATAAACAATTTGTACATGCCCATTAAAATCACCTCCTATGTACACATCTTCATTCTGGGGGATAGCCATCATGATCCCACCAAAATCCTTCCAAAACTTCTCTTTCACTATATATCATTACATCCAGCCTGGGGCGCATATGCACTAACTACACTAACTATATTTAACACTACATCATCTTTCATAATTTTATCAACTATTAGGTATACGATCATTTACCCTCTTAACATCCATCACGCATTTTTTCAACTCTTTATCTAGTACAACACCCACTCCATTTTTCTTATCAACACTTCCACAGTAGAAATATTTGTACCCTGACCCAATTTCCCTTGCTTTCGTACCCTCTTCGACTCTTGCAGATATGCAACATTTATTCGTCTCCTTTCTAGTACATCTGCCAACGCTCTTCCTCTTCCATTCATCGTACCTACATTTCAGCTAGCCATCTTCATTCGTACATCTCTTTGGACTCGCATCTTACGTCGCACCCGTCCATGATGCGACAAACCTTGTCCATTTCTCGCAGGCACCGGGTGGTACCTGCGCGTCGCCTGGGGGGAACGCCCTAACAAATTCGCACTTTCTAATATTGAAGAACATATTAAGACAAGGATTTGGCATGGGATTTTACAACCGGCCGCCAGCCTGACGTTGACCCTCTTTGGGAATGTTTACGGCCTAATTTACCGTTAGGACATCGGTGGTGGACGAACTGAAATATAGCTGTTTAAGCGTCCAAATATATACTTTAGTCGCCTCTTACGACACCTCGGCAAGTATGGAGGGTGGTCTATTCTATACTGCCGGATACCACACGGCGGGTAATCAATTATTAAAAATGGCAAATGTTCAAAAATTCAATTGATTGAAAAAAAAGATTATTAAAAAATTGATTATGTTGATACGAATTAATCGATTTTTTTGATAATCGATTTATTTCAAAGGAGAAAAAATTGAAATATAGCTGTTTAAGCGTCCAAATATATACCTTAGTCGCCTCTTACGACACCTCGGCAAGTATGTAGGGTGGTCTATTCTATTTTGCCGGATACTACACGGCGGGTAATCAATTATTAAAAATGGCAAATGTTCAAAAATTCAATTGATTGAAAAAAAAGATTATTAAAAAATTGATGATTATGTTGATACGAATTAATCGATTTTTTTCATAATCGATTTATTTCAAAGGAGAAAAAATTGATTATTTATTAATCGATTTCTTGTACTTCAGGATACATCCCTAATTAAAAAACGCCATGTATAATAAACCTATTGAAGTTTCTTATTCACGATGTGTCAAAGTCCAGTCAGTCTCGTGCGTACGCGCGCAGTGAACGGACGCGTATTGTTTATGTGAACGTTATCGCTGCGCGTATCGTGTGAGACGCAAAGTTCGCCAGTTTTGGTTAACGCCCCTGCACCCCTGCCCCCGGCGACAGTTGTACTCGCCGCGACCCGTGTCGCGGCTTGAGGAAGCGGTCGGCAGCGCATCGCGTGCACCTGCTTCGCCAAAGCTGTCCGGACACAGCGATCTGCACCGCCTTTCGTTGGAAAAGGTGACTGTAGACGTACCCACGGTAATACCGCCGTCCTTCCTTCCCACGCGTGTGTGGTTTCCGTTCCCGCTCGCGGGCGCTTAGCTGGGCCTCCCCTAGGGGTCTCACCTGGCTGGGTTGCACGCGCCGAGGGAGTACGGAGCTACATTCGCTAAGAAGTAGGCTAAGTAAGCAAAGCACACTGCTCGCACGAGTAATCGTGTATCATGTCCGGCAGGGGGGAGCCCCCCCCTAAGGACCAACGTATCAGGGGGGAGCGTCCCGCTTTCACCCACGCTGTCGTAAGACGCGAATTACGGGATAGCACTGTCGTTCCGTTCGTGCCGACAGCGCCGCCACCGGCGCCACCAACACTCCGTCCCCGCTTCCGGACAATAACCGGCGAGCGACAGTCGCCGGAGCCCACCGCTTCTTTAGTCACGGCCGAGGTATCTGAGAATACATCGGGCGTCGATGCCCCGAAGCGGCCCCGCGCCGACGACTCTTCACCCGGATCACAGGAGGGTGAAGATAAGCGTCCGAAGACGGACCACTCACCGACGCCCTCACCACCATCACTACCACCACATGTGGACCCTACGGGTTTGAGAACCTATACAAGGCCATTAAAACCACTGCTCCACCCGCCACAGGACGCAACAGGAGGGCCGATTCACATAGCTAGTGAAACGCAGGAGTCTGACAGCTGGCCTCGTGACTCCACGAGCTACGCAGGGCTGGCCTCGCTGTCTCCAATGGTGACATCCCGCCCCCCTTCACCCCAGGCAGGGCCGTCCGGGTACGCCGCAGCTGCCGCCGCACCGCCGTCGCCTCGAGCGCTCGAACAGTGCCAGGCAGAACAGCAGCGCCAGTATCCACCACCAGAAACAAGACCCAAGACGGCGAGGTCCGAGTATCCGCCGATCACCGTGGAGTGCTTCCCTAACTGGACGAAGCACTTCAGTGCTATCAGAGAGAAGCTCGGCCACGCTCCCAACGCCCGCCCAATGGGCAAGGGGGTGCGTTTCCTCCCAAAGTCCGCGGAGGAGTTTAGAATCCTCCAACGATACCTGATAGATGCCGCCAAGCAGGACCCCAATATAGCGTGGTTCTGCTATAGCCCGGCCTCGACACTGCCCACTAAGGTAGCCATCAGAGGGCTACCTCAGGAAACTCCGCCTGAAGAGGTTGTTGCGGCGCTGCGCACCCTCGGATACCCAGCAGACCGAGCGAGAGCCATTCCTCCGGTCAAAGGTCGGCACGGTTGCACGTTTTTCGTCCAATTAGAGCACCTGACGCATGAAGAGCTCGGTCACTTGTACCGTGAGACTGAGCTCCTGTCAATGCCCGGGCTTATTATTGAGGCCTGGAAGGGTGGACGCGGACCACCACAGTGTCATCGGTGCCAGCAGTTCGGCCACTCATCGGCAAACTGCCACCGGCCGCCTAAATGTGTCCGCTGCGCTGGCAGCCATATATCCCAGGACTGTGACAGGGCTCAAGAGGACGCCCCGACGTGCGCTAATTGCGGGAAAGCGCACACGGCGCGCGATCGTAAATGCGCTGTCTTCCGCAAGGAGGCGCGAAGGCGAGGAATCGACATAGCGCCCCCGCGCCCACAAGAGCTAGGTAAGAAGAGGGCAGGGGGTAGAGGGCAAGCTCCCCCCCAAACCGCCGCACCCGCAGCCTCAATACCGGCCGTCGCCACAGCGACTGCAGCCCCCATCGCACGTGCCGCACCCGCCGTACGAGCCGCATTCGCCCCCACCGCACCGAGCACTGCCCTTTTAACACAGGCAGTTCTTTCTACCGGAGCAAGTGCGCAGACTATTTCTGCGCGCCCGGTGGATGCGCGCGAGCAACCGACGGAGCCACTGCCGACCACTTTACAACCGCCGGCAAACGTCCCGACAGCAAGGGGGGATCCGCTGTCGAAGACGGGAAAAAGGAACCGACGCAGGCGCAGGCAACCGAGGCCCGGTAATGTCGAGCCCACCGCCGCGTCCACCCCACATCCTAGGCAGCCAACAGCGACATCGTTGGCACCTCAGCTAACAACTGCCGCGGCGCCGAGAAGCCACGGCCTCATAGAAACCCCACTGGAGCCAATTCTGGCACCAGGAGCAAACATCGCTCCACTTGCCGCCTCAAACGACTCGGATACAAATAATATAATCCGAGCTATAATAGAAGCCCTGATGGCAGCGTTGACGACATATCTGCGCACCAAGGACTTCGTCAGCGCCATATCAGCAGCAATTAGCCGGATTGGTCAGACTTACCAATGACGACTATTAAGATTATGTATTGGAATCCAGGCGGTATAAGAGGCCGCGTCCGCGAACTCACGCTGCTCGCCCAGTCGCAGGATATTCATGTCATCCTCCTGGGCGAAACGAAACTCACGAACAGCGTGGAATTACGTGTGCCCAACTTCTTCGTGTACCGGCGGGACGAGATCTCTCCCCAGGGATACCCTTACAGGGGTACGGCCGCCCTGGTGAGGAGAGACGTCATACATGAAGAGTTGGTACACACACCGTTCGTGAGTACGCGTACGCAAGGAGTGCGGGTCAGCGTGGGGCAGGACGAGCTTCACCTGTATGCCGCCTACAAGCCACCTGGATCAACTTTCTGCGGCACCGATGTCGAGTCAATCTTCGAGCAGCACAGTCCTACACTGATCGTCGGGGACTTTAACGCGAAGCACCACGCCTGGGGCTCGCGTGTTATATCTCCGGTCGGAAGACAGCTGCTTGACGATAGCGTGCGAGTCGGGTACGGAGTAGTGGGTCCCGGAGCGCCGACCCACATCCCGACAGATCACCGACTCCAGCCGGATGTACTCGACATAGTGCTGCATCATGGACTGGACTTTCCCTTCGATGTAGAAGTTTGTTATGACATGGACACACAGCACCTGCCTATTCTGATCACTCTCGCCACACAAGGAGGATTTCTGGTGCCTCGCCCCCCTCGCAACCGGTTAAACTGGGAGCGATACACCGCCGCACTTGCTGGGCTAGAGCTAGTGGGTTCCCTATCGACTCCAGCTGAAGTCGAGGAGGCAGCCGCGACCATCACCCAAAGGATACAGCAAGCCCACACGTCAGCTACCACCACCAGTGACAGAACCCAAGCTGCCATCAAACGTGACTTACCGAGCTCGCTCCGATGCATGTTGCGGCGAAAACGTGCCCTGCGCCGCCTGTGGGCCCGTACTCGCTGCCCCAGAGTGAAGAGAGAGTTGAACAGGATAGCAGAGAAGACGGCGAGTGCGCTCGTGGCTCTCGATGAGGTGCGATGGGAGCACACCATCGATCGAGCATCTGAGCATGACACCACACTCTACACTCTCTGCCGTAAACTAACTGGAAGTGCCACCCCCCTTTACCCGTTGCTGGACCCAACGGGTAAAAGGATTTATGCGGCGAAGGATCGGGCCGAGATCCACGCCGACTACCTGGAAAAGACTTTCATCCCGAACGAGACGAATATCAACAATAACAATGTCGTTCGTCATCATGCGGCTATCCAGGCGAGACTGGAAGCATTCCTGACGGCCCCAACACCGCCCCTCCGGGTCGAGAACTTTATCTCCCCGTTCGAGCTGCGGACGGCTGTCTCCCGCCTTGACAGACGGAAGGCACCAGGGCCAGACGGCATCACTAACGCCGCACTGATGCAGCTGCCACAAGAGGGTCTCGCAGCGCTCACGAGGCTCTTTAATGGAGTACTCCGGACCGGCCACTTCCCCGAGGTGTGGAAGATCGGGAAGATTATTGTGCTCCCCAAGCCGGGTAAAGACCGACGGCACCCAGCAAGCTACCGACCCATCACCCTGCTCTCGCACATCGCCAAGTTGTTTGAGCGCCTACTGCTGCGAAGACTCACGCCTCACCTGCCCCTCAGAGAGGAGCAGTTCGGGTTTCGCAGCAGCCACTCCACGACGCTCCAGCTGGCGAGAGTCATCAACTACTTGGCCAGTGAGAGGAACAGAGGGCACTACACCGTCGGGGTCTTTCTCGATATGGAGAAGGCCTTCGATAGAGTGTGGCACGCCGGACTCCTGGCCAAGCTTCTGGAAACCACCATACCGCCCGCGCTTATGCGAGTGCTGGCGTCCTTCTTAGAAGATCGGAGTTTCTTCGTATCGATCGAGGGAGCAAATTCCAGGACACGACCCATCCGAGCCGGAGTACCGCAGGGCAGCTGTATATCGCCGCGCTTATACGCGGCGTACACGAACGACATCCCTACCCTCCGCGACCGCTTGCGTGAGGGGGAGGAAGACGTACTGCTGTCCCTGTATGCTGACGACAGTGCGTATTTCGCGTCGTCCTATCATCAAATCGTCGCAACCAACCGTATGCAGCGTCTGCTGGATCTGTTGCCAGAGTGGCTGGACATGTGGAGGATGGCCGTCAACATGGGAAAGACTGCCGCCTTGCTGACCAGTCGCTCCAAGCCACTACGTCAACTCACTCTACGAGGTCAGAACGTAGAGTGGAAGACCTCAGTTCGGTTCTTGGGGTGTGACATCGACCGCAGCCTGCGAATGGTCTCCACGGTTAACCGTGTGGTAGGCCAAGCCGCGGCTGCCAGGTCGAAGCTGCACACCTTATTCACATCCCGCATGTCAACGAAGACCAAGCTGAGAGTCTACGGTGCCTACGTTCGCTCGCGTTTGACGTATGCGGCACCCGCCTGGTACGCGCTGTGTTCAGCGTACCAGAGGCGAAGACTCCAGATCCAACAGAATCGATGCCTACGATTGATACTAGGAGCTCCGAGGTACGTGCGGAATGACGTTCTGCACCGGGACACCAGGACGCCAACCGTGGAGGAATTTGTCCGAACGCTTGCGCGCCGAATGTTCGCGCGAGCGGATCACAGCGCGCATGTACACCTCCACGGTATAGCCCCGCTGCACGCCCGTCCACCTGAGGGACGTCCATTACCTCGCGAGCTTCTGCGGTCTCCCGCACCGCTAGACGCGGAACTGAGCGACGAGCAGGACGACGCGAACCCGGACTAGACCCCCTACTGGACTGACACGCCCCCCCGAACTTGACAACCCACGTACAATACACCCACGACGAGAACGAAGAGGACAGATCGCTTCCTTCGTTCAAGAATGAAAACGAGAAATATCCCCCTCAGGCTCAGCCATTGGCCAGAGCCTAGGCCAACAGGCCTAAATAAACAACCAGGCTTTCAGGCCTGCGAGGAATGGCCCGGGTAAGGAGGTACGCCTCGAAGCCCGTACCACACCCGTCTTCGGGCCAGTGAGAAGACCCCCTGCTGCTCAAAGTCCAGTCTCGTGCGTGCGCGCTTAGCGAACGGACGCGTAATACTTTTGCGCACGTTATCGCTGCGCGTATCGTGGGAGACGCAATATTGTTCGCCAGCTTCGGTTATCGCCCCTGCACCCCTGCCCCCGACGCCAGTTGTACTCGCCGCGACCCGTGTCGCGGCTTGAGGAAGCGGTCGGCAGCGCATCGCGTGCACCTGCTTCGCCGTAGCTGTCCGGACACAGCGATCTATATCGCCTTTCATTGGAAAAGGTGATTGTAGACGTGCCCTCTGTGACACCGCCGTCCTTCCTTCCCACGCGTGTGTGGTTTCCGTTCCCGCTCGCGGGCGCTTAGCTGGGCCTCCCCTAGGGGTCTCACCCGGCTGGGTTGCACGCGCCGAGGGAGTCCGGAGCCATACTCGCAAAGAAGTAGGCACTGTAAAGCACGCACGAATAATCGTGTACCATGTCCGGTAGGGGGGAGCCCCCCCCCTAAGGACCAACGCATCAGGGGGGAGCGTCCCGCTTTCCCACACGCCGTCGTAAGGCGCGAGTTACGGGATGTCGTTCCGTTCGTGCCGACAGCGCCAGCACCGGCGCAACCAGCACCTCGTCCTCGCTTCCGGTCGATAACCGGCGAGCGACAGTCGTCGGAGCCTGCCACTTCTCTAATCACGGCCGATGTATCTGAGTATACATCGGGCGTCGATGCGCCGAAGCGACCACGTGCCGACGACTCATCACCCGGGTCTCAAGAGGGTGAAGATAAGCGTCCGAAGACGGACCGATCACCGACGCCCTCACCAACGCCAACACCACCACCACCACCTGTAGAACCTGCTGGCCTAAGAACCTATACCCGGCAATCGAAACCCCTGCCTCCCGCGCCACAGGAAATAACAGGAGGGCAGTCTCACATTGCTGGTGAGACGCAGGAGTCAGGCAGCTGGCCTCGAGACTCCACCAGCTATGCTGGTCTGGCGTCACTATCCTCAATGGTGACGAGCCGCCCCCCCTCACCCCAGGCCGGACCCTCCGGCTATGCTGCTGCCGCCGCCGCGCCGCCGTCGCCTCGAGCGCTGGAACAGCGCCAGGCCGAACAACAGCGCCAGCAACAACCAACAGCAGCAGGACTAAAGACGGCACGGTCCGAATATCCCCCCATCACGGTGGAGTGCTTCCCAAATTGGACGAAGCACTTCAGCGTCATTCGGGGCCAACTCGGACACGCACCCAACGCCCGCCCGATGGGGAAAGGAGTGCGTTTTCTACCGAAGTCTGCAGAGGAATTCCGGGTCCTCCAAAGATACCTTATCGACGCCGCTAATCAGGACCCCGCCATATCGTGGTTCTGTTATAGCCCGGCGTCGACCCTGCCCACAAAGGTAGCCATCAGGGGGCTACCTCAAGACACCCCGCCAGAAGAAGTCGTCGTGGCGTTGCGTACCCTCGGTTACCCGGCGGACCGAGCGAGGGCCATTCCGGCGGTCAGAGGGCGACTCGGCTGCACGTTCTTCGTGCAGCTCGAACACTTATCACACGAAGAGCTCGGTCACTTATACCGTGAGACCGAGTTGCTGTCGATGCCCGGCCTCATCATCGAGGCCTGGAAGGGTGGACGCGGACCTCCTCAGTGTCACCGCTGCCAGCAGTTTGGCCACTCATCGGCCAATTGTCACCGGCCGCCAAAATGTGTCCGATGCGCAGGCGGACACATCTCACAAGACTGTGACAGGGCCCCAGAAGAAGCCCCTAAGTGTGCCAACTGTGGGAGGGCGCACGTGGCGCGCGACCGGAAGTGCCCTGTCTTCCGGAGAGAAGCGCGAAAGCGCGGAATTGACATCGCACCGCCGCGTCCGAACGAGCCGGCGAAGAAGAGGGCAGGGGGGAGAGGGCAAGTTCCCCCCCCAACCACAGCAACCGCCGGTCCGACACCCGCCGCTCCCGCAGCACGTCCCGCAGTAGCCGTACGTGCCACTTCCGCCCTCACCGCACTCAGTAGCGCCCCTCCGACGCCCGCCGTTTTTACTGCCGGGACGAACGCGCGTCCGGAGGGAGCGCACGGGGTACCGACGGTGCTACCGCCGACGACGCTCCAGCCGCCGGCTAACGTCCCGACAGCCAGGGGGGAACCGCTGGCGGGGAAAAAGAAGAGAAACCGGCGCAGGCGCAGGCAGCCGAGGCCCGCTAACGTGGAGCCCGCCGCAGCGTCCACACCGCATCCTCAGCCGCCAGCATCGACATCACTGGCGCCACAATCCATAACTGCCGAGGCGCCGAGAAGCCGCGGCCTCCGATTAACTTCGAGCGATGCGGAGCCACAAGCGCCGCAACATCTAACTTCCCTCCCGCCACCCTCCGCACAGGACTCGGGCATAAATAACATTGTCCGGGTCCTGATTGAGGCGCTAATGGCGGCGCTCACAACTTACCTGGCAACCAGGGACGTCGTCGGCGCCATCACGGCGGCTATAACCCAATTTGGGCGGTCGTATCAATGACCGCCCTAAGAATCTTATATTGGAATCCGGGCGGCATAAGAGGTCACGTCCGTGAGCTAACTTTACTCGCCCAGTCGCAGGACGTCCACGTTATCCTCCTGGGCGAAACTAAACTCACGGATAGCGTCGAGCTCCGCGTGCCCAACTACTTCGTGTATCGTCGCGACGAAGTCTCTCCCCGGGGCCACCCGTACAGAGGTACGGCCGCTCTGGTGCGGAGGGACATCATACACGAGGAGTTGGAACACACCCCGTTCACTAGCACTCGCACACAGGGAGTGCGAGTCAACATGGGGAACCAGGAGCTCCGCATCTATGCCGCCTATAAACCACCCGGACTGACTTTCTGCAGCACTGATGTCGGGACCATCTTCGGACAGCAGGGACCCGCAGTGATCGTGGGCGATCTCAACGCGAAACATCACGCGTGGGGATCGCGAATCATCACTGCGGTCGGGACGCATCTGCACGAAGACAGCGTGAGGAGCGGGTACGGTGTGGTGGGGCCGGGAGCGCCGACCCATATACCCACTGACCCCCGCGCCCAGCCGGACGTCATCGACATAGTGCTGCACCACGGATTAGACAACCCCTTTGATGTCGAGGTCCTCTACGACCTCGATACTCAACACTTACCGGTTCTGGTCACCCTTGCTACCCAGGGAGGCTTCTTAGTGCCCCGACCGCCGCGGACGCGGACGAACTGGGAGCGCTACGCTGTCGAGCTTGCCGGGCTTGAGCTGGCAGGCCCGATCACTACCCCTTCTGAAGTCGACGATGCTGCTGCACTCGTCGCTGAGGCGATCACCGCCGCCAAAGCAGCAGCGACTACCACCACGTCGGCTTCATCACCATCACACTCCAACCGAAGGAAGGACCTGCCAAGCTCGCTCCGCTGCATGCTCAAACGGAAGCGCTCCCTGCGCCGCCTATGGGCCCGCACTCGTTGCCCCAGGGTGAAGGCTGACTTGAACCGGCTTGCAGAGAAGATCGCGCGTGCCATAGTCGCTCTCGACGAGGCGCGGTGGGAGTATACCGTCGATCGAGCGACGGAACATGACACAGCGCTGTACTCTCTCTGCAAGCAACTTACCGGACACGACACCCCCGTTTACCCGCTGCTCGATGCTGCGGGTAAACGCACCTACGCCGCCAAGGATCGTGCTGAGATTCTGGCGGACCACCTGGAAAAGACTTTTACGCCCAACGCCCCCAACACCTCCAACCTCCACGTCATCCGTCATCACGCGGCTGTCCAGGACAAGCTGGAGAGGTTCCTGTCGGCCCCTACACCGCCGCTCCGGGGAGAGGACTTCATCTCCCTGTCAGAGCTGCGTTCGGTCGCTGCTCGCCTTAACAAGCGAAAAGCGCCAGGCGCCGACGGAATCACCAACGCCGCGTTGATGCTGCTGCCCCGAACAGGCCTCGTAGCGCTCACGAGACTGTTCAACGGAGTACTCTGCACCGGCCACTTCCCAGAGGCGTGGAAGACCGGGAAGATCATCGTTCTTCCCAAGCCGGGGAAGGACCGCCGCCTGCCTGGAAGCTACCGGCCGATCACCCTGCTCTCGCACATAGCCAAGCTGTTCGAGCGTCTGCTGCTGCGTCGAGTCACGCCCCATCTGCCCCTGCGCGAGGAGCAGTTTGGATTCCGCAGCGGCCACTCGACGACGCTCCAGCTGGCGAGGGTTATAAACCACCTGACCAGTGAGCGGAACAACGGGCGCTACACCGTGGGGGTCTTTCTCGACATCGAGAAGGCCTTTGACCGTGTGTGGCACGCCGGGCTCCTGGTCAAGATCTTGGATACCACCATGCCGCCTGCTTATGTGCGAGTGCTGGCATCATTTCTTCACGGCCGTAGCTTTTACGTGGCAGTGGATGGTGCCGAATCCCAACCACGCACCATCCAAGCCGGAGTACCCCAGGGCAGCTGTATATCGCCGCGCTTATACGCGGCGTATACGGATGACATCCCCACCCTGCGCCACCATCTGCGGGAAGGGGAGGAGGACGTGCTGTTGTCGCTCTTCGCTGACGACAGCGCGTATTTCGCGTCGTCCTATCACCAGATCGTCGCCACTAACCGCATGCAGCGTCTGCTGGACTTGTTGCCGGAATGGCTGGACAAGTGGAGGATGGCTGTCAACGTCGGGAAGACGGCCGCTCTGCTCACCAGCCGCTCCAAGCCGCTACGTCAGCTGACTCTACGAGGCCAGGACGTAGAGTGGAAGACCACAGTGAGGTTTTTGGGGTGTGAGTTGGACCGCAGCCTGCGCATGGTCCCCATGGTGAACCGTGCCGTGGGCCAAGCTGCTGCTGCCAGGTCCCAGCTCCACACGCTGTTCACATCCCATCTACCTGTCACCACCAAACTGCGGGTCTACGGTGCCTACGTCCGCTCGCGCTTGACGTATGCGGCACCCGCCTGGTACGCTCTATGTTCAGCGTACCAGAGGCGAAGACTTCAAGTCCAGCAGAATCGCTGCCTGCGAATGATCGTAGGAGCCCCGAGGTATGTGCGGAACGACGTCGTGCACAGAGACACCCAAATGCCGACCGTGGAGGAGTTCGTTCGTCGCCTTGCGCGCCGAATGTTCGCGCGAGCGGACAACAGCGCGCACGTTCACCTTCACGGCATCGCGCCACTCCACGCACGACCACCCGAGGGACGTTCCCTGCCTCGCGAGCTCCTGCGATCACCGTCACCGCGGCCCGACGCAGACGACGACGGCGACGACGAGGACGACGCGACGGGCGAGAGGGCGACACCACCGGATACGACACAACCACCCGAACGAAACACCACTACCACCGATTTGGACATCGCGGTCTGGGAGCTACCACTCCTAGGCCCCCCCACCGAACCCGACAACCCTTAGGTCACCCAGGTGACCTGGGCCTACGGCCCGAACATAGTCCAGGCCATTAAAGCCTGCGAGGACCGGCCCGGGCAAAGAGGTTCGCCTCGAGGCCCGTACCCCGCCTACCCTCAAGGGTATGCGAGATGACCCCCCTCTCAAAGTCAAATCTGTATTTACAGACGTATTTAGATTCTAAGTTTTTCGGCTTACGTCAAAATAGTTATCTTTATAGTGTTTATATATATATTTTCCTGTTTACTGGATAAATTTAACTGAGCTATTACAATGGATAATAAATAAAAGTAATACGGATTATTTACTAAAATAAATAAACTAATAGTGTTATAAATGCGAAAGTCTGTCTGTTACGTTTTCATGGCCAATATAGATGAAATTTGGCACAATTAATTATGTGTCGGTGTAACGTATAAAAATCTTAGAAAAAGTGACTTCAATATTTTTTTATTTTTTTGTTTTTGTTTATTTAATAAATGAGACCGCAAGAATTTCGTAGATCTTTTGGCCCAGACCTTACACTAATGAAACTATGAAAATAATAATCATTGAAGTAAAATTTAATCATATATATTTTTTACCTATCTTCAGATGATCATGTGGGCAAAAGCAAATGGCGTCGTATGCAGTACGAGGAATTTCTTGGACCACAACCAGACAATCTCCAAAAGAGATTTGCTACTACACTCACCGCTAATATTCGTACTACAAGTAACATGAGAACCAGCCCCGTTTATAAGACATCAAATTTTACCGTTCTTCCTAATACTACTTTGTCACAAATAGCTGTTACGAATTCAAGTATTAGTGAATTTAACACAAAATCTATAAAACAAATCAATAAAAAAATTGATTATAATATAATTTCAACTGCAAAAACATTTCTACCGACGACAGTACCATCAGCTATTTACATATCATCAATAAACAGTATTAGCAGTACCCAAAAAACTAAGAATAACGCACTAACACGTATGTAATTTTAATGTCAATTTTTTTAGTTTTACATTATAAGAAAAGAACGATTGAAAAATATTTATTGAGCATCATTGTAGTATTACTTAGATTAATCGTTTTACCGTTAATACGGTAAAACGATTAATCTCAAAGCTATCTGCGAATAAAAACTATATTTTGTGAAATTTTAAGAAGTAAAAAATCAACTTTGCTTTGATTTTATCAAATTTTTGGCGAGTCGGGCTTCTTTTTAACATACGGCCGTCCAGAACGTCGAATTGATTTCCACATCACACTTTCCAGTGGGGACCCGCGATCTTTACAGGGCCGTTAGTCTTAAGCCGCACGCCGCCTAATCTAGCGTCTCAGGGAGTACAACAACTACCGGATAGTTGTATTGTAATCCTCGCCCTCGAGCACTTTAGGACACAAGAGCTACCTGTTCATCAGTATTTTTTTTCTTCTACGAACCTCATTTCTGATTTGATCACGCTAAATGTTATCAAGTGGCGCCGAGACGTGGACACTGACGGCGGGACTAGTCCACAAGTTTAAAGTCGCTCAGCGTGCTATGGAGCGAGCTATGCTCGGAGTGTCTCTCAAGGATAAAATCAGAAATGAGATTATCCGCGAGAGAACCAGAGTAACCGACATAGCTAGCAGAATAAGCAAGCTGAAGTGGCAGTGGGCCGGTCACGTCTGTCGCAGGACTGATGGCCGTTGGAGCAAAAGAGTCCCTGGAGTGGAGACCGCGTCTTGGCAAACGCAGTGTAGGGCGACAACAGTCTCGCTGGACCGACGACATCAGGAAGGTTGTTGGGGCCAGGTGGGTGCGCATTGCGGAGAACCGGGATGTCTGGCGCTGACATGGGGAGGCCTATGTCCAGCAGTGGACTGCGATAGGCTGATGGATGGATGGAAATGTTATCAAACTTTTAATATATGTATCCTATTACTGTTATTGTATATTATAGATGCGAAAGTGTTATCTGTTACGCTTTCACGGTTAATCCGCTGGACCAATATTGATGAAACTTGGCAGAATTTTTTTACATTGGAACAAAATTTCCGCGCGGTCGAGATGTACGCGGGAAAACTGTGGCACACTGAGGACGGTGTCTAAATAGATTAGTAGTAAATTAGCTAGTACATGACAAAATATTAGTTTTTTTCAGAAACAAGCAAAAATATTGTATTAAAAATATTGCACTTAGGCTCAAGTAGGCGCGATCACGGGTCACGGGTGCCTCTTATAATTTATAAAAACGTTATTTCAGCTTTAAAAAAACTAAAGTACTATTCAAAAAGAGTATTAGACTCTAATACATACAAGGCAAGAGATCCAGAACTATCACAAGCGGAAGCGGAACTTATACTGGAAATTGGAGTTGATGCAGTAACAGACAGAACTGGAGTCAGGCCTCGCATTCCGAGGATATGGCGGGGCTCTACAAAGATTTATATGGCCGACAGCACACGTTATCCTATACCTTTTCCAGAAAATCACGCCTTCTGTTATACAAATCCTAAAAGTGCACTTTGTAGAACTATTATATAGCTTTCCTAATACCATTGGTCTTTCATAACATAGGTATTCATTAAACTCTATTGTATACTTTTAATTTATTCCCAGAGTCATTATACTAAGATTAGGGAAGTCTAAATGCAGGCCTGTAAGTGAGGTCATAATAAATAAATAATGAGTAGGAATAGAACCTACTTATTTTTATAATAAACGGCTATATTTCTCCTTTATACTTAATCAATAAATAAAAAGCAGTTTTCCCAGAGTCAACCCATTTACTCTTTCGCAACAACTCAATGAATGACACATAAAAATATGACAGCCACAATGCTTTTTCATATTAATCGCCAACTCTATGAAGGAGGAGGTTGTATTAAAAACATGTTGTAACAGTCGACCATCCTGACAACATTTGCGACCCCGCAAATCTCATAAGCTGACTTCTGGGAATGAATCTACCACCGATTCGGAATGCTGATTGTACTGAGAAGAATCGGCAAGAAACTCAATACTTGCTCTTTTAATCTGTAAAAGAAAACCGCACATGCCATGACATGACAGGACTACGCTCACGCTTTATGCTCAACTCTAAGCTCACGCTTTATGCTCAACTCTTTAAGCTCAACTCCTCAACTCCTTAAGCTTTTCGCACCATAAGCATTTCGCACCTCAAGCTCACCCTCAATCACTGTCATGGCATAACACAGCTCAATTAGTGGCAACCAACTCAGCAGATACACACGTAAACAGACTCGCAAATGATAACGCTCAAAGAACAATCACCACTTCTAGGCAGAGCCTAGCTGACAGTCGTTACAGATGTCCACAGTCTAGAAAACAATCGTTACGACTAGAAAGATCCAGAGAACAATCGTCATTCTAGCTGACAGTTCCATCGAACAAAAGTCACGGGCGCGTCTAAGGCCTCACATAGCACATCGTCACGTTGATCTCACAGAATTAATTAACCGAATACCAATTACCATCAATAATCTCTCCAATAATAACTCCATTTTTTATTCCATAGCATCGCATATCCCAACTATCTCTCAAATTATACGAAATTCGCACTCTCCGTGTTGTCTCAAGATATTGATCGTCATTTGTCTTTTCTTTGAACTCTTTAAATTTCCAGATATTCCCTTTTGTCCACTCTATTTGTGAGTTTAGGTTACATCCCACTTCTGAATATAATAAACGGCTATATTTCTCCTTTATACTTAATCAATAAATAAAAAGCAGTTTTCCCAGAGTCAACCCATTTACTCTTTCGCAACAACTCAATGAATGACACATAAAAATATGACAGCCACAATGCTTTTTCATATTAATCGCCAACTCTATGAAGGAGGAGGTTGTATTAAAAACATGTTGTAACATTTTGTCTAATCACATTCATAAAAAGATTACTCACATAAAAAGAGAGGCAGGTCTCTCTTTATTGTAAATGCATTTTGGGCTCGCTTCCCTTTACGAATTTATTTAATATTTTACGAACATAGTACCTATTAAAACTCAAAATGTGTTGTTTTAATAAGGCAATTGTCTCGATCGTTAGTATGTTATAACAAAACGATGATATTTCTTCTTTATTCTTATTCAATAAATAAAAAAAAATTCCCAGAGTCAACCCATTTACTCTTTCTCAACTCAATGACATAAAAATATGGCAGCCACAATGCTTTTTCATATTAATGACCAACTCTATGAAGGAGGTTGTATTAAAAACATGTTGTAACACGTTTTTAATATAACCTCCTTTATACTTATTCAATAAATAAAAAGCCATTTTCCCGAAGTCAACTCATTTACTCTTTCGCTACAACTCAATGAATGACACATAAAAATATGACAGCCACAACGCTTTTTTATGTTAATAACCAACTCTATGAAAGAGGTTGTATTAAAAACATGTTGTAACACTTGTTTATGGCCTGTACAGCGCAAATTGAGCGCAAATCACTCTGCCAGTGTCACGTAAAATGGCAAACACACGAGTAATGGAATTTAGAATTTGCCTCGAAGAGAATGCACCAAATGAACTAACTACCTAAAATAATACAAAATATATATGATTAATGAATGAAATAAAATTAACGATATAATCAAAATAGTTACAACTAACTTATTATCTACAATAAATTTACACAACTTTTTAACAAACGGTTTAGTAACTAACATTAACAGGCACTTTATGTTGGTAGGACGATGAATTTCGAATGGAAGTTGGTCATTAATATGAAAAAGCATTGTGGCTGTCATATTTTTGTCATTCATAGAGTTGTTGCGAAAGAGTAAATGGGTTGACTCTGGGAAAACTGCTTTTTATTTATTGAATCCGAATAAAGGAGAAATATAGTCGTTTGTTATACATGTTGTAACAATGTTATTTTCAGCCTAGAATCAAATTTAGATTCATCAAAGTTTATCTGCCGAGAAACAACATAACGTCGATAATATAAAAAAACATTGTCTCCTCGAACGTGCTAGATGTTATTGGTTGACTTGAGAAAATTGTCCCTATTTGTTGAATAAAGTGTAAAGGAAAAATATAGTTTTATACCTTGTTTTATCAACCTAAATACATAAATCATTACGTTTACTTAAATTCTTCAAGACCTGTAAATTTTTGAAAGGCCGTAGTTTTTGGCCGTGAGAAGTTTCCGGTGAATTCTTGCGTTCTGTAAAATATCTCGAGTATTAACTGAAAAAGAATAATTAAAAACGCAAAATATTCATTAATTTTTATTATATTAAGAAACCTAAATTTGACAATTTCCATTAATGTATAATAGCATTCTTATACTATATTGAATTTTTGTAATCTTTTAAATTCAGTTCCCAAAACATGCACAAAGATAATTATTATATTCATTTAGTAATATTGAGGTAGTTATTAGTTTCTGAACTTATACCAATTATAATAATGGTTCTAAAATAACAGTAATATTCAAATATAATTTTGGTGGAACATGTAATAAAGTCCAGTACACTGTTAAAAAACAACATGTCAAATATATACATTAGACTTGAATGAGAACCAACAAAAATAACCTGTCTTCCAAACTATACATTGGACTTTACCAAGATGAGAAGCAACAATAAACAGCTCCTCAATACTAGCCCTTGCCCTTCCTTTCGGGCATCGGTCATAACGTTCTCTGCGAAGAATGCCATGTACTCGACCGCATTCTAATATTTAATCGTAATAATATTCAATTTGCATTAGGTACTATTTACTTTCAAAATACATTCATGCACAAAATGAAATGCTTAACTCAGATGACCACACGTCAAGTACACAAATTATTGATTACACACATGAGAAATGAATAGTTAAAATGCAATCGTATAACAGTAGAACCATCAAACAAGAATGATAAAGTACATTATTACCAGCGAGAATGAAATGTAGATGGCAAAGCGCGGGCGACGCGGCGATGTAGTTCAGTCTCGGGCCGCGCGCCCGCTCCCGCCTCAACTTAACACTACTTCACAACGATACAATAATCAACTAAAACTATTAATTTCTGCTTCCTAAGACATTACAAATTCGCATTATTGTTTAACTTGCGACATCTTGCTTATAATTGGAAGGAATTATCGGCATGCCTATATGTACACTCCTCCTCCATTCGCGGACAAGCGGCCGTTAACACCGAATAGATACTAAACAGAACGGCCGACACGCTCGCACACTTTTTTCTTAAGTTTATCGTTATTAATTTTTCCCTGAATTGAAATTAGATTGCCATTATTTTTAACCTGTATACAAATATTTATAGTATATTCATGATGATCAATGTTAAGTTACCGCTGGCCAGTTGCTGCAAATCTGGCCTTCGGTGGGTATTTAATATAAATTAAATTTGATTAAAAAGTCAAATTAATTTTGTTATAAAACGCCTTTTGCAATTAAGCGTACTGTTCCTATAACCATACGTTATTCGTTTTATTAGCTGTACAATTACGAAATATACCTAAAAACCGAAAATTTATTTGATGGTGCTATGTAACTAAACAGCTAACAAAATTAACCAGAGGACATTTCGTGTAAAGGTTATTTACACAAAACGTACAACACATGATTTGACACAAAAACGTACAACACATGATTTATATTTAAAACCAAAAATAATCCGTTACATCACAAGGAATCTGTTTACATACATTGAAAATACTTAGGCTACCTAAGGACTTCTAATAATTAGCCTGCTCAAAAACTTTAGGATAGTTACCCATAATGTCACTAATTTTTGCGGACAAAGTTTATTAAACATCTATGAGGAATTGGTTTCATGAAACTTATTCCTTATTGATTTTTAATACATTACTGATTGTTCCGTGGAACATTTAGTCAAATTTTATATCAGCTATAGACCCCGCGCGCACGCAAACGTACATGCCAAATTTACTATCATTCAAACTGCATTCATTCATGTACACGAATATTTGATATTAAAATCAATTAAATTTACTATAAGTAGATTATCGATGTCTACATTTAAGTAAAACCTAGGTTTGGAATGTTAAAAAACACAAAGGAAATCGATATGACCTAAGCTTGTTTATTTTGACGGTCTTAAGTCGTGGGCACGGGGGGTAATAAATAAACGCATTTCAAATGAGGTTACATTCACTTTAGGACCTTCACAAAGCCCGAACCATGGCTTCTATCTTGTATGTAAAACATTTTTATTTATAGTAAATACATCCATCATATGATGAGAATAGTAGGTAAAATATTCATATAATCCCCCCCATCCGAAGAATAAAGTTACATGTTTATACATGGGACTTTAACTTTCTTGGGAACTCTGTTCTTCGAATGGGGCAATAAATATTTAAATATTTAAGATCTTTATTCAGCTGGTTAAAATTTATTTCCACCGTATAATGCGAATGAAACTAATAAAATCTTTTATCTCTTAAAAAATATACATAGTTTGCAAAATTAAAATTTATAAACGGTGGCCATTATGAATAGTAATAAAATGAGTAAAACCTAATAATGAAAATACACGCAGAAAGGTCAAGACATGCTTGGAATAGATATCTTCATTTGTTAGATGTTTTATTTCATAATCCGAAAACTGATCTCGCACGGTAATAAATTAGTACAATACTTATATCGTTCGGTAACGGTACATTCGGTGAAAATTGAATGCCAAGAGCGAGATAATTTTCAATAATATGTGGAAGTGTGAGGGTGTTGTCGGCACAAGCAGTAACTGCTTCGGCAAACGGATGACTGAAGGCGCATTGGAGAAGCGGCCAGCGGAGGACACATTCAATAAAATTTGATTAGACACCTGGCGGGCATGCGCATCTTGACCGGCTTCACATAATGCACGTGAACCTCAAATCGAGATATTGGAAACAGAACCTAAAACATTCTCACTTTTCCAAACTTCCATATATTATTATCACATTTATAAATATAAATATCTAAGCTTCTCATCATAATTTTGATATCATTCACTTAATCTTAATCACTTTATATTTAAATATCTCACTTGGCACAATTAACGCAAATCGTACACTCGCATAAAACCGTATCGTCGCGTGGAACCGAACGACCGCACCGCAACGTTCCGCACTCGCTGAGCTAGTGCGGCCCGCCGTGGAGATCGTTCATTGTCGCATCGATACAGGAAAACCGTAATAAGCTAACAAAGACAAAATTACAAAGAAAACGATCAACAAATGACACTTAAAAATTAAAAGTCGTACCTTTAAACTTTCCAACGATGACCATTTATCAAAAATAATTAATTCATCGAATGGAGAGTGCAGCGCCGAAAGTAGGACAGACTGACTCACTGACTGTAAACAATCCGTCCCGCTACCGGACAATCGGTGGCTAGCGACCACTTTTACATTTGTGTCGCTATTAAAATATCCTAACATTGTCGCAAAGCATCCGATATTCTCGTTGAGCCTCATGAGTAAGCGATGTCGTGTTTTTCCTTTCTTGATCGGTGTTCGCAACCCACACACACCCTTTAGAATAATATCAACAGTATATTGAAGTGTTTTAACAGATTAATCTATTACTTTATAACAAAACAAAATATGTATTACATCTCGTTTGTATAATAATGGTGCTGTACTCTAAACCTATTGCTATTAACATTTGTATATGTATAAGAGAACATAATGTCAACTATTGCATTTTGTGAAAACTCTTTTAATGAATTACAATAACAGGGTATGAAAACAATATAACAATTAAATATATTCCGGCTAATTCCTATAACTGGTACTATCGTTAAAAAAAAGTGTATATGAATAATATATATAAAATACATAGTATATATCCAATTACTCATTAACATTAATCCGGGAATAAAATTCACAATTAATTATAATTCACTACGTTAATATAATACGTTAACAACAACATTGACAGGCTGCCGACAAATTGAAGCACTAAATTCTGTGCAACTAATATAGCAGCAGTAAGACATCACTGCATTATGTCTATAATATGGTGCTATGTACAAGGCCAACTAACTCATTCACCACGAACATATGAATGTAAGGTCCAGCAGCAAGGGACAAAGGTAAGCCATGCCTTGAGAAAAAATTCTGTTTACATACGTTTTATGTATTGAAAATTATAGTTTTACTTGCTAAAAAATTCTTCATCTAATATAAATAGCTCACTGCTCATGATCAACAAAAACGCACCACAGAGCAAAATTCGATATGAAAAAAGCTAGTCTTACTACTGCTTTTATTAATTGGCACAGACTTGCGTTGGATGGGCCAGGGTGGAGGGTTATATATAGGGTCGGATATACAGGGCGGGTAGCGTGGCACGTTGCGGTGGCTATGGCGGCGGAGTGATGACGGCGGGTGGTGACGACAGCACGGAATCATCTATTGCTGCGCCGGAGGTGGAGGCTGCGCAGCCCGGCGGTGACGGCCCGGCGCACTAGCCTGCGCCACCATCGCGCGAATACGCCTCTGCGCAGACTGCAATCACCAACGCCAAATATCACTATATATTTACACATATTCTCTTCATTGTATAACCAAGGAAGCAAGTCGCTTCCACATACATTTTAGGCACACTTTAAATAATAAGGCTCTGATGTATAAGAAATCAGTAGTATTTGTAATGAAACATCAAGAGTCTTCCACTTAACTTTTTTTTAACAGTACAAGATGATCGCAATGCTCAATATCACTATATAAATTCGCACACTTAAAAAATACAAACAATCCAAGCAAAAAGCAAGATAACATTCTCACAATCATACAATCATTAAATAATTACAATAGTTTTAGTAATAAATACAATGTACATGTAGTTACCAAGTCCTGCAGAAACAAAAAAAAACAAAATGTCTGTTCAAAGTACCTAATAATATTTTATTTATAAGTACGACAACAAAATATAACACTTACTTAACGACTTTTAGATACATTCGCGTTGTGTTAATATGATGAGTGTGTAAAGGCTTACCTATTGACAAGACGGTATCGAATAAATGTGCTGTCATGACTGCTGTTAAATGATATTTCATATCAGTGCGAGTCCCAAGCGACTGCGACAGTCGCCACAACGCTCTCATCCCGCTTCGGGCGACTGCTACAACATTTAAACATTTATAATGCCGCAATGAGTCGCCAATACTTCATGAACCAGTTCGCATGGCACCAGCATCTATTTGAAATCTTAGTACTTATCTTATACATGGGGCGACAACTCCTCGACGACTGCGACCGTTTCATTAGACTGTAGTAACTACATGTACATTTTGGATTATTTTTCACAAAAAAAATCATATATCCACGCTTAAACATTCTCATCACATGTACATACTAATTTTTAATGAATGTCATAAACAACACGCACTCACTTATACAACCTTCGCAACGCACATTTATAATAATGAATATCATGCCATATATATATTTTTAATAAGTTATGTTTATTCAAAAAACTAAACATTCCTCGATAACTCTACAGATACATTTGTAGCTCATTATTATTATTTTTATGATAAAAATTTATTGTTATAACACTTCAGTGAATGCAAATACATGTGAGACAAATTTGTACCTGTAAAATTAGTGCGTAAAAATCTACAACAAAACCCATCTACTAAAAAATGGGCAGCAGCAGCGTTTAATTTTACATAACAAATTATGGTACGAACCTGAACGCTGTAGAATGGACCAACAATGTGCACGGTGGTTTCATGGTCATGCGCGGCAGCGGCGGGCGGTTGTGGTTGTTCAGGCAGTTTTATCAATGAGCCAGTGACACGTTGAAGCTCACGCACATTCTGCCCCCCCTTTCCAATAATACGTCCTACTTGTGTAGATGCCACAACAATCTCCACTGTCAGTCGCACGTCATCTGATCCTGACATAAATCCCTCCTCTCGCATCTTCTCAAAGATCAAATACTGTGCCTGAAAGAATAGTGAACTGTCTCAGTTTCATACACGTTTAAAAATACTTACATTTGGATTGAGAAATCGTGTATATATTTAATCTTAAAATCTTAAGGATCTTAAAATTTGTTTTTCTATAAATTTTTGTGACTTACAAACAGCTTTATGTTTTAATTATTTACATCTTTCAATCATTCTTTTGCATCAAACAGTAAGTTGACATTTGCTGTTTACTAAAACCTATTTTCATTTGTATTTAAACTTTTATTTACACATTTTTTAAATTACACTATATTACATAGTACACATTATAATGTTTACTATGTAATATAGTGTAATTATTAGCACATTTTAAAATTGTACTACAATACTAACAAAATTAATATATCCTTACTAATATTATAAATGCGAAAGTCTGTCTGTCTTTCTGTCTGTCGGTTCCGTTTTCACGGTCAATCCGCTGAACCAATATCGATGAAATTTGGCACAATTATTCCTTATAAAGCGGGGTAACATATATAGGCTGTGTAAATCCTGTTTATACAACAGGAATAAAATTCAGGAGGCATTAAATAGCATGACATTCAAAACGCCATCTATAATAAACCTATGGAACTAATTATTATTTACGATTTGTCAAAATCAAGTCAAATGTGTATTAAAGAAGTATTTAGATTCCAAGTTTTTCGGCTTACGTCAAAAGAGTTTTCTCTAGAGAGTATTTATATTTTATTATATTTTTATTCGTTTACTGGACTTTACTTTTATTTATTTACGTATTTTGGACGTGATATTAGTGTTTTAAGTAAGTTATTACAATGGATAATTAATATAAGTAATACGGGTTATTAACTAAAATAAATAATCTAAAAATATTATAAATGCGTAAGTCTTTCTGTAACGTTTTAATGGCCAATTCCCTGAACCATTATAAATAAAATTTGGCACATTTAATGTTCATATAAAAATCTTTGAAAAAGTTATTTTTATTAATTATAAATAAAATAAATATATGGGACACTTATTTAAATATTTTGGTTTTTGTTTATATTGTTTGGCCCAGACCTTACGGAGGAACTATAAAAAAAGAATTGTAGTTTGAGGTTATGAACGAGTACGATTACTAGCTAAATACCATAATAACACATTAAAAACGATATGATTTGTGATGAAAATATAACAATAAGGTATCATTTAAGTTCAAGTTAAACTTAATCATATACATTTTTTGTTGTCAAAAAAACAGATGTTTCGAGGAAACATATTCTTAAACGGAACAAGTCTTTAGTAAGTAGTCTGTGGCAACAAGTAAGAAATAAATGACTAATAATTGACATGTATTGGGAAGTTTTATTTTATTTAAGCCCATACGGCTAATGGAATTTTTTTTTTATTTCTAAACACCATTTTTAATATTTGAAAAGTCATTACAGTTACAAGTGTAGGTAAAACAAAAGTGTAGGTACAACAAAGTGAAGGTAATATATTTTCAGATACCTATTTTAACAAAAACATAATTTAAATTTAATTTTTCGTATTTATTCTTAACACGCTAGAATCCAGCGCCGTACGTATAGGTAATTAAAAAAAACAAGTTGACAATTGATGACGGATGACGTTACGTATAAATGTTTTTATTAAATAAGTTTTCTAGCACGATACCATTAAAAGTTTATTATATTTATAGAGATACTTAATATCAGAAAAACATTATGATTTTTTTGATGTATATAATGTTTTTACACTTCTTTTACTGAGTATTTTAATATATATATCATGTAAGTACGGCTTATTTACTAAAATTATCAAATTATGCTCTTGATAAAATGATAAATCCCCCTGATTTTTCCCGGATCGATCTGATTTTTGTGATAGAGATACACATTTGCAGGGTTAACAACCTATCAGTCTACGCGAACGAAGTTGCGGGTAAAAGCTAGTATGTATATATATTCTGAATTTTAGAAACAGCTCCAACGATTTTTATGACATTCAGGGGCGATAAATCGATCTAGCTAGGTTTTATATAAAAAATAATCGTTTTATCCTATTTCAAGCAGTAAAAAAAAATGCTACAATTATGAAGAAGCAAACGTTAATTATTCTGTGAGTTTCAAAGTCATGATAGTTCAGTAACCGGCGGTGTCGAATTTAGAATACCAGAATCGATTCCAGTTACCATAATCTTTTTTTTTTAAATTGCATTTTGTTTTATATTTTAAAAAAATTAAGCTCGATCGCCCAGGTATTTTTAAACTATATGAATTTTGTAGGTACATACTAGTAATTGTTTGCACTTAGTTATCCAACTTTGTTACCCTAGTAAGTGAAATAAATACAAATACAAAAACTTTACATTTTGGAATTGTTTGGATATATGGCTATAAAATTTTGTTACTTGTTGATCCTTAGATATGAAGCAGACAAGACATATTATAATGTGTATATGCAAATTTACCTTCCATTGTGCTTCAGGACTACCGACGATGGTGACCTTACGTTCTTGTTGTGCAGCTGCTGCCCCGGCGGCCACATTTGCAACGCCCTCTGCGCCTTTCTCTTGCTCAAGAGGCGCTATCTTCACTGAAGCATTACTGAATCTGATGATGTTACGAATGTGCGATCCTTTCGTGCCGATTATAGCCCCGACAGCATTATTAGGGATGTATAGATAAGTTGTTTCCTGTGAATTGTGAAAGAAGACACTAATTTTTTTTTGCCATTTCTGACGAAAAATTGACATTTTTTTAATCTTTCTAATATCCACAGATCAAATATTTACAAAACTAAACGAACTTCTTGATATTTCACTTACGTAATAATTTACACAAAAAATCCACAGAACAATCAAATGTGGCTTTAACATAATATAGAAAAAGAACGATAGTTATCTATTTTTTTATTGTCTATTAGAAAATTTATGTGTTAAGCCTTCAATCTAAAAGCTTCTAAATAAATAAACATTATCTTTTAAAATAACGAAAGACATTATCTTTTAACATAACAAATTCGAATTTTTCGACTCCGCACTAATACTTCGCGCGCGGCGTCTAGACGGCCCAACACATTTTACGTATTTGGAGAAAATCTAAATATAATGTGCAAACTTAACAAAGCATCAATCTGTAAGGATACCAATGTAGTATGTTGAGTTCCGATAAAGGAATTATTAATCATTAATTATAATAATTAAAAAATATATAGTCGTATTTCAAACAATTAACACAAAAACTGAATAAATAATACACAACAAACAACAAATAACAAACCAGTAGTTTTGAATCACTAGCCGAGAGAGAAAGATAGACATAAAAGTCGGACTTTGTTTTTTAAGGATTATTAATGTTTGTCTAATTAGTCTGTTTTCATTTGTGCCTTGAGTATATTTTTTACAAATCATATTTGTGTTCACTAGCGAACTTTAAATTTATTTAAACACGTTATCATTTTTATTGATCGATTGATTTAAACATCTTAGCGTAGGAAGAGTTTGGCTATTATAACAATATAAAAATAATAATAATAATAACATTATTTTTACTACGTTGATTATGTACCTATATTATTAATAGTTTATTTTAAAAATTGGCAATGTTAATCGCGGTAACGATTACAAGAATAATTATTGTTAGTTAAAATTTTACGAATCACACTTTTTCAAATTCAAATTATTCTTTATTCAAATAAACTTGTAAACAAGTGCTTTTGAATCATCAACTCTACTGCTGGTTCGGAAAGCGGTTCCTACGGAGAAGGGCCAGCAAGAAACTCGGCGGTTGCTCTTTTAAAAATATAATTCTTATGACTAGTTACATTTAGTCATTACTGTCTTGTACAGGGTCTAAGCAAGCTATATCCACACATTCTTGTCTTTTAAGTAATCCTCAACAGTATAGTAGGCTTTCTTTCTTTTTTTTTAGAGAACATACCTGAGAATCTCCAGCACCCTGCTGTGCGCCTCCTTGGCCGGCCAGCGGCGCATAAATTGGCGGTGGGAAAGGCGGCGGCGCACCGCAAAAACCACGTCCCGTCGACATCATGGCCATTGGGTGCAACCCTGGAAACATTATGCTCTGGGGGGCCAACACCTATAAACAATAGTATCATATTAGTATCGACACTAAAGTTCGAAACGTTACTAAAGTACCTAAGCAAGCAGACAAAAGTAATGCGTCGCTTTGCGATTTTGTTGTGGAGTCTATAATGATGCTACCAGTTAAAAGGCGAAATGATTGAGTTTGTGTGTTAGTGGTGGTTTGTAGTCCGTGCGTTATTACGAATCTTGCATTTATCAAGGTTTGAAAATTGATAGTTCACTTAATTTAGCATTAGGTACATATATTTTTTTATCAGGAATTTTAAAACTATGATATTATGATTGTATCATGTTACTATGAAAGTATCTTCTTTTGTAAAAAGTACTTTTAATTACCTCAGTGGTATTAGGTAATTTTCAAAGGTAAATAGTCGTGGCAGTTAAATAAGTTATTATACACCATAATTGAATTAAAGGGGCCCGGCAATAAACATTATCCTAATACTAGCTTTAATTTTTACAATGAATACTCATTTTAAAGCTTAAAAGTATATAAAGGGATGTTAAACACTATAACTAAATTTTATTATACTGATTACAAACATGTAAGGCAAATATAATAAATAACCAAAGCACATTTAAGTATTATAATAATACTATGTCAGTATTTGGAATGCATCATTCACGATAATGATTTTACTTAAGTTTAAATTTAGATAAGCTGACCAAGGTGATTTTTTTTTATCTAGGTAGGTACATACCTGCAAATCATTTTCATAACTCTGACGCAATTTTGCTGAAATTTGTGATTCAGCTTTAGCCATGTTTTCTATAGAACCCTTTACAGTGATGATCCGCTCCAAATTGAAGCTATTGATATCATTTATAGAAGATACAGTAATCTTAGTATCTGTTTCTTGCATAATTCTTTTAATAGTGTTGCCGCCTTTGCCAATAATTCTCCCAATTAAATTATTGTGGGCGAGTATCTTAAGACAAATTTCCCTGTAAAAAAGACACTTTTAAGGTAGGTTGCATACAATTTCAATTACGATATAACACGATATTACGAAATTTTATAAACGCGATTGATGTTACTGTTGTCGCAGATGACTTCCACTTTGTATTTTATAGCAACAGTCTTGAAACAAGAGTTTCGCGCCCTTTTTGATTAAAGTGGTGACAACACTGTGCTGTTGTTGTTTTCGGTGGAGTCTTCCTATTGATAAAACGTTTCAGTGACATTCAGTCTTAGTTCGTTAGTCAAGAGAAGTGAACCTCGGAGCTGGAATTGTGGTATTCTATTATATCGTGTTATTGTATAGTGTGTGCGTTAACATTACTTAATCCATAAATTGAGTTACTTTGCAGAATTTTATAACACATAAGGAATCCCACTTCTTCCTGCTACATCCCCAACTTGTATTATAAAGCCGAAAGTTTGTGAGGGTAGTAGTTTTATAATCTATCGCACAAGCAGCTCCCAATATTAATAACAGGAATAAGCTGTATCCGTCGAATAGAATCATCAGCACTGCGATCAGCAATATCTGTGTGATTTCAAATTTGGTACTATTGAAGCTTTTATAGTCGACCATTATATAGAATAAAAATATGCCATTTATCCTTCGCGAATAGGGAATCACTACATATTACAAACAAAGTCGCATTCTTTGTCCATATATCCCTATGTATGCATAAAACTTTAAAACTACGCAACAGATTTTGATGCGGTTTTTTAATAGATAGAGTGATTCCAGAGGAAGGTTTGTACGTATAATAACATTCAATACGGAGTAGAGAAATACTGTAATTTTTGAGGTTTCTGTAAATAATTACATTTTTTCCGCTTACATTGCAAACGCAGGCTAAACCCTACGAGATTTATCAAAATAATGTACTAAGTATTTGTACACCTTGAAAAGGTCTACAGAACAGTCCGCGATGGTATATGTCTATCTCTTATGGATAACCCACTATAGCATTTTTTGTCATTTACTTTTTACGAAAAATAATGCCTTATTTTTGAAGCAATTTTTATACAATACAGCATTAATCCTTATCCAATTAAGTATGAGTATTAATCCAATAAGATGGAAGATAATGGAATATTAAAACATCGTGCCGGCTCAAAAAAAGAGTGGGATAAGGGTAGGTGAATGATGATCAAGTTTATGTCCAGTTATTTACCAGAAAATGAATAAATTAACATTAGTACATCCTTACCCTTTATTAGTGTTATTGGCTTCTTGTTGCATCACTTCTAATATTCGTTTACATGCATTCGTGCAGTTGTCCGGATTGCCATATATAGTAATAGCCTTTTCCAGTGAGCCCACATTGTCTTTTCGGTGCACATCAACACGTGCACGGCTCTGCTGCGTGATAAGACGAATGGTGCTTCCCTGACGACCAATGATGGCACCGACCATATCGCTTTGGACCAAAAGCCGTAACGGGAAGTCAGTGGGCCGTGCGCCGCTTCCTGGGGCGCCGCCACCGCCTCGGCCACCGCCCGGTCGCCCACGCCGCCCACCGCGCGCCATCCCGTCTGCTGCCTCCACTTTCATTCGACCCCCTTCTACTTCGCAGCCATTCAGTCCGTTGATAGCCCTGCCACACACAAGACAATGCATTTTAAATTTATAGTATTCATGCTACAGCTCGCTCCCTCTTCCATAACAACGTATTTCAATAACAATTGAACGCAAATATCAAATAAAAGCGATTAATTAATTCGAAAAACCATGCTTATACTAACACTTGGTAACTCAGTCGTTTAGCCAATAAGGAATGTTTCCTTAATCCAAAAATTTTAAAAAGAATAAAATGTTAGCTTAAAATAATCTTAAATCTCCTATGTAACATAATTTGAAATCTAATGTTACATCAAATTCCAGATAAGTTTTACGAATAATTTAAAAGTGAAATCAATCAATTAATATGTAAATAAATAATAAGGACAATGATGAACATTAGTTATTTATCTATGGTAAACATATTTAAAATGTGCTAATAATAGAAATTAGCATAAACAAATAGCGTTCGTCTTTTTATTAACCATTTTAAAGATTCATGTGAAACGCTTGTTATGTTCAAATTATTGCATATTGTGCACAATAAACTACAATAAAACTGCTACATTTAAGTGCTTCCCATCGTGTTATTGTCTTAATTATTTTTACTACAGCACACCATGCATACAGCCTGAAAAAAGTGAACTATTCACAAAGCAAAAGATTCGAGAAATTGATTAGAAGGCAAGATACGACAACAAATTCAGTCACATATCATGCAAACAATGACTTGAATTCGTGCGAGAGAGAAAAACAAGCGGAAGAGAAGACCATAAAAAAGGACAAGGCCATGTAACCGACAGACCTAGGGAACGGGTACAATTTGGTCCCGAAAGATGCCGGCAAACGTTCTGGAGACAATACTCACTGCTGCGCCTGCTCCGGAGTCTCGAATGTGATGTACACCGCTTGGGTGTTGGCATCGCGGGAGTTCGCTTTGTCGCAATGTTGCACGTTGCCATACTGTGAGAGCAGGGGCTCGATGGTGTCGAAGCGAGCATGCAGGGGGAGCCCACTGATGAGAATCCTTGATCGGCTGCGAGAAGCGATACAACCTATCACTTAATGTGTAGAGCGTTAGGAGTCATTCTCGAAACTGATGCATTTTATAATATTCAAATTCATCAAGTGACCTACTAATGAAAAACCAAGAAAGATCAATTATACGATAAGGAGAATGAATATCATTAGTAGATAACATGGGTGTGTAAGATATGTATAGACCTGGCTAATGTGATACAAATGGCTAGCGGCCCGCAATACAAAATGGCGGAGCGGAGATGACATCACCGGCCGCGCATGCCGCCCCCTCCCGCACCAATTGCGTTCCTTGCCATTCACAAATGAGTCTGTTGTAGTTACGTTGCACTCGCACGTTCGCAGCGTGACCCCTCTGACGGTGCATTTACCCAGTTAACCATTACTCACGATACTAAACAACCTAGATATACCAGTCGAAACCCACGTACCTACTCCGTAGGATACCCTGATTACTTTTGATGTTACATCACAGACTGGTGATGACTATTAAACTGTATATGAAATACACAAATGTTTAAAGGACTGTTATATTTCTGAAGCCAATCAATTATAATAATTAATATTAATAGTGTTTAGATAACCCGTCATACACGCTGGGTTTAAACATAGTTTATACAATGATTAATATTGTTTATTTAAAGTGCAATAAGTGGATATCCGAATGAGCACGGGAAACGCCGTGTTATGTATCTTAAACATAAAATACAGAGTAAATAGCATGCTGTGTAACTTCATAGGTATTAATACGATACGCCTATTTTTTAAGTGAGGGGTCTGAACTATAGGGTATAAAGTATACAGAGGGCTATATACAAATGAGAATAAAGACTTAATATGGGTGACGTCTATCTGCGAACCTGTTTTCTACAAATTTTAACTAGTGCATAAATAAATGCAGAGTCCCTTATTTATTTATAAGCATTTTGTTTTTGTATCTGAAAAATAGTAACGAGAGCAAAAAAAAATCTGAGTGTAATGCGAATACTGGCGTTACAGATAGATGAAAATATGTAATTTTTATTGCAAAAAAGAAAAATAAAAATAAAACTGGCCAGATATAGCTTTACCGCATACCACACTCACCGCGAGGTTCCCTGTATTGGATGTGCAACGTATGCTTGAGGTCTTCTAAAGTGTGAATATCGCACATGTGTCAATTAGTATCGATTAATCGTAATAGCAATTCTGCATTGGTCATCATGACTTAAGCGCAGAGTCATTGAACCTATTAAATCCAACGTGCATCGTTATGAATATTAATTTATAATAATAAAAAAACATTTTTGAAGTGATTTCTATTAAATCTTACAAAGCTTTTTTTATATAGACTATTATAATATTATAATAAATTGAATTAACTGTAACATTAATGTGGCCGATGATTTAGTCGTAGTTGAATGTATAAGGAATAAAGAATAACTATTTTCTTTAGAACGAATGAAATTCCACTAGTTGTATAATAAATAAAAGAACCTGACAATAATAACGAAAATGGGACATCTTTGGCAAAGTAAATCTGTCAATTGTTAATCATCACTTTTATGATGTTCTGCCTATTCCGTGTCGATAATTAATACTACTATATTTGTAATTGTTTATGATTCCCCAAAAGCAACGTGCTTATGCTTTATAAGAAAGTTTTTAAAGATTTCTATTTTACATTTATTACAATACTTATCTGTTACTTCTTATAATTAGCACATTTCCCATTTCATCTATATTAATATATAAAGCTGAATAGTTGCTTTGTTTGTTTGAACGCCCTAATCTCAGGAACCACTGGACCGATTTGAAAAATTATTTGAGTGTAAGATAATCCATTTATTGAGGATGGCTAGAGACTAAATATAAACTATAAACATCACGCTAAGATGAATAGGAGAGGAGCAGCAATAAAAAATATTGCGAAAACGGCAAAAATTTAAGGTTTTCCTTGCGTGCGCTAAGTAAACGATGAAGTTATTCAAAAATCTCTTATAATTAAATCAAATCCAAAATTTTAATTGGAAAAAAATTTGTGACACTAATTACCATGCGGGCGAAGCTGCTGGCACAGCTAATACAAAATATGTGCCATGGTCAATTTTAACCGATTTCTATCCAGTAACAGAATTTACACGAAACGAGTTCGATACCTTGCAAGAGAGTAATGAGGTAATATCGCCGTATCCAAAGACAAATAAAGTCCTTTTCCTATGCTTATACATGGATAATTTTTATTTTTCGGACAAGGCGAATATATAAATTTTACCTGTGGTGTTTAATAGGACTGACGACTAAAGGCATTGAGTATGGTGTAAAAAGTAAATTAGTCGAAGAAGCGTCACCTTTTTACACATCTAACCTAAACATTTGAACATTATTTTTACAATAAAGCCGTGCTTAAATTACATATTTATTGCTTTAACTTAGCATCTTCTATCACTAAAGACGACTTAACTGACGACGGGTTTGTCAGTCTATTTGTTCTAACAAGACACCTAAATATCGGTTTGCCACATGAAAAAAATAAAATAATTTTCCTTTAGTTACTTACTTAAGTTATATTTCTAATAAGTAAGTTAAGTATGTCTTGAAAGTTATAGCAGCGTAATATAGAGTGGTATAAAGAGAAGAAATGAATTGAAAGTCATATTCAACAGTGGATTATTGATATACATCGGTTGCAAAGAATAAGTAATTAAGGCGGTAAAAACCCTTTGTAAACTTGTTTAATAAAGGGACGAACGCTATGTACATTTGTCATTAAAATATATAAAAAGAACTTCTCTAATACAGTTATATAAAGTTTGAACTTCACAATTATTTGTAGGCAGTTATTTGTTGTACACATATATAATTATCTAAAACACGTTGTCACTTATGACCCACAGGCCACAAGTTAATCAAATAATATAAACAAACATAGATACGGTACAAGATTATTTGTTGTTATTTGCAAACTGGTAACATTTTATTGATATTGAGTTCGTTCATCTGAGCAACTCGGTCGAACAAAGTTAAATGAAATTATTCAATTCAATCCAATTGTGCCATTCTATGCCTGGCTAATGGACTAAATTTTATCAGCGAGCGTTTGGCGCTTGTTACGGTGACTCATGAAGACCGGCCGCGCCGTCGCCGGCGCCGCCATCTTACTTCACGCACCACGTGCTCGTATGCAACTCGATTTATTCACTATTGTATACTTACAATGGTAACAATGAACGTCAAATAGAAGGGGAACAAAAAAACATTTATGATCAAAAAAAAGTTAAAGAGCTCATAAATAATATTTTACAATAGCTGCAAGAATATAAATGACAATGATGGAGGTATCTTCTGTAAGCATACCTGCGGTATTTCGCCATTGTTTCCATGTATGATTAGCGTCGCTGTCGTTAAAATCACCAACAAAGTTAATATTAAACTACGACAACTTCAGTTCTTGATGCGTGGTAAAAAAAAAACAGGCACTTCCGGAATTGTGGGAAAATGGATTAGTACTTCAACGCACCATATAGTTACACCAGCGCGAGCGTTGTGAAAAGACTGATTTGAACGTTGTGCGGCGAGTGCGACGAGCACGGCGGACGCAGCGGCGGCAGGGGAGCGGGAGCGGGTCGACACAACGGCCGTGCAATGCAAAACGGTCGGCCGCACCGCCCGCTACCCGCGCCTTGCCCGCACCTACCTGATAAAAACTAACAATCCATTCACCCCATTCACTCTAATTACTCTACTCTGCAACTTTCAAGGACAAACTACACTCATATTGACATTCGTAGAAACGTCGATTGCATCTATGTAGTACAAAAATGAGTATCAACGTTTTTTAAGGCAACATCATTTATGGTATTTAATTTGATATGGAAACTTACTAGTTCTACTCAGCAAATTACTGATATTAATAATAATAATATTACTAGATATGAAATTATTATATCATACACTTTTTTAACTATCCTTCTTGTTAGAAATTAAAAAAAAAACACTTTGCAGCTGAATATCCTAAGACTCAAATATCCCTTATTGATTTACAAAGTACTTCTTTAATAGAACTTCATTAAAGTACTTCGTTATTAATTAATATCGCTTTGTAGGAACCATTTGTGTGTTAAGTATTAATATAAATGCAGGTAACCCTCCTATAACATGATTTGAAAATTGCGGCGAACCCTTGTACAACAAACACAGCTTCCTATAATTGATTGATAATTTCGCTATTACATGAGAAAACTACCAATCCTTTATATACACAACACTGTATGTACTTTTACAATGCGGCGAAGCTTGCTGTCCTAAAGGTACAGCGTAACGGAAATATATGTAAGGCCTTTAATAATACTTGTAGCCAAAGCTTTGTATAAATAGGCACGCATGAGGCAATAAACCCGATGCGCATTAGTTATACTAAACATGAACCGGCATTTGAGATTATCACCAGCGGAGACTGTTTAGTTATTGAGAATTGTTTTATTTATTTAGTACTAGCTTTTGCCCGCCACTTCGTTCACGTAGACTATAGTAATGGAATAAACAGTAGCTTCTGTCACTCTCCAACCCTGCAAGTAACTCAATCACAAAAATCAGATCAATTTGGGAGGTTAAATGACAATTCCTATTGCAATGATCCGCTACTCGAAACGACAACATTAAATTTCCTTCACGGCATTGTTGATAAATAGCAAATATATGTCACTTAGCACTAAGACAAAAGAAAGAAAGATAAATTCAGAGAATATTAATTAGGTATATAAAATAAGATGGCAAAAAAATAATGCAGTTTTATTTAAAGATGCAGATAAGACCGAGCGCCTTTAATCTCAAAGATACGTATTATTAATGGAGCTTTTGTTGTAATCTAGCATTCTATGTAAAATTTAATATAAATTAAATTTATAATCAATAAGAATAAATGTCCCATTAAATCGTACAAAATATGATATTATATACATAAAAGAGCTAAGTTAAAAAAATACAAATTATAAAAATGTAAGAAAACAATACTTTGCAGACCAAAAATTCTCCGGGACCTTTTTAACTAAAGAGAGAGTGAGATGTTTTAATAATTAATTTCTTTCTATCCTCATTCAGCCCATTAAGTTACAGTCAATAAAAAGCAGAGTGCAATTTGGCAGAGGCGGTTGCAAAGCAGCGCGTGCGCTGCCATTACCACCTGCCGACAGGTGCATAACCTCCGGTCCTCACACAACTTGCAACACATATAAAATACATATTATCTATACATCAACCTACACGTTATTTATTATTTATTTAATTTATTTATATATATATATATCCTCCTGCCCTTATCGGTCGGCACAACATGTTATAAACATGCTAACATGATTTGGCTGCGTTTTTACGACCGGCCACCTGCCTGACGTCAACTTACCTAAGTCGTTTTTTACGACACCTCGGTAAGAAGGAGGGTGGTCTATTCTACTAAACCGGATACCACACGGTGGGTCAACTTACCTTAGTCGCCTTTTACGACACCTCGGTAAGAAATGAGGGTGGTACTATTCTACTTAGCCGGATACCACACGGCTAATCACTACATAGTATAAAACAAAGTTACATTCTTTGTTTGTCCATATATCCCTATGTATACTTATTTCTTTAAAACTACGCAACAGATTTTGATGCAGTTTATTTTTAATAGATAAAGTGATTCAAGAAGGTTTATATGTATAATACCATTCAATGCGGAGTAGAGAAATACTGTAATTTTTGAGGTTTCTAATAAATATCGTAAATAATTACATTTTTTCCGCTTACATTGCAAACGCAGGCTAAACCCTACGAGATTGATCAAAATGATGTATTAAGTATTTGTACACCTTGAAAAGGTCTACAGAAAAGTCCGCGGTGGTATATATCTATCTCTTATGGATAACCGACAATAGCATTTTTTGTCATTTACTTTTTACGAAAAAATAATGCCTTATGTTCAAAGCAATTTTTATACAACACAGCATTAATCGTTATCCAATTAAGTACCTTAAATAAATTGTTGATTTAATATAGATCAATATGGCCTTTTACAGCATATAATTTAAATAAACATTTTCGGAGATATCACAGATTTAAAATATCGCGAGGGGGCCGCGCTTCGCCCTAGAGCACTTCGAATTTAGCAGCGATCGGACGCGCAACTGTCGCTCTTTCAAGAGTAACCTCTAAAGAAAACATGTTTGTATTGTGTAATTATGATAAGAAAGCTATGAATGTTGTATATAAAGACATTCTGTAATTAATTTTAAAAATAAAATACATAGGGAAAAATGTAAAAATAAATATGTAGTATATGAATTTAGATATTAGATATAGCAGGAAATCTTCTTGGGAGAGGGGAATTGTTTTTCTCCAAACTTAACGCGTGCGGGCCACGGGCAGTAGTGAATAAATCAATACTATTGGATCGATTTTAATCATTTTTTTCACTGAGTGACAAACTATATATTTTATATAACCCGTGCGAAGGAGGGGCAGGCCGCTAGTTATTTATATTTGTTTAATGGACATACAAATCATTGGGAGTATAAAATATCAATGAATAAAAATATCTAAATGGTACAAAAGTCATAAGATATGTGTCACTGGACAAAATATATTTAATACTGCTTTGTTTGAAACATTGTTTCTGCGACACTATTTAATCATTTCCGTCTTGTGCTTTTCACTCCTACGTGATTGACTTCCCACTAACGCAAACAAGGCACTTCGCTTTGTTAATTTCAAACAGACAGCCATGGACATGTAATGCATTTCTGATAAAGCATCTAAATGTTGTTTTTTAAATTATTTATAGAATTAAGCGTTAATTTGCTGAGATCCATAATAAAAAAGTATAATATTATTACATTTGAAATTGTTGTCTGTTTATCTGTATGACGCGTTTTCCCCCACTAATCTCAGAAACCGCTGATCCGACTTGGACGCGGTGTTCACTTTTATTTAATACAATTGGTCAGCAAATAAAAAAAGATATGTCAATTCTAAATTGGAAGGCCGTAAACTATGATACTAATATGCATTTTTTTTCTTTTTTCGCCGTTTCTGAAGCGATACTGGATGGTTCACTTACTGGATTACATGTATTATAAACACATTTTTATCCGGTTTTTAGGCATTGCCATAGTGTAGCTTATTAATAGCATTTAATAAATTCACGGGCTACTAACTGAGCGGTAAATCATACAAGTAAGATGCAAAACGTTTCGTCTAACCAAGTTATAATATAGTTAATAACCATTTTTAATGGAGGGTGAATGGTTGTATGAAATTTTTTATTCCTTGAACGCATTTGCTCGAAATTGCTGTATACTAAACACACATTTTTTTTATTTAAGCTAATGTAAGAGACAACTTTTAAAAAAGAATCATTTTAAATTGAATGAATAAATAAATTAAACTTTTATTGTACAACACAAAAATATACAAAATGAGCATTATACAAATTTGAAAAATTGTACCATCTGGCGGTTTTTTCGCTACTTAGCGATCTCTTCCAGACAACTAGGTAGGAGAAGGGACATAGCTGTGGGCAATAGGTACGTAGTGCGTATCGTAAGAAATTGATTATATTTCGTAATACAAAATCTATATACATATTCAGTGTGATAGAATACCGGGTGACTAGAATAGACCACCCTGATTTCTTACCGAGGTGTCGTAAATAACGACTAAGGTAAGATAATGTCAGGCAGGCGGCCACTTGTAAAATACCTAGCCAAATCATGTCACAACATGTTTATAACATGTTAAGGGCAAGAGAATGGATGATTAAACTTTAACACATATATTAATATGTGTTAAAGTTTATACACAGCTTTACCCGCTAAAGTTTAAACACTAGCTTTTACCCGCAACTTCGTTCGCGTAGACTGATAGGTTGTTAGCCCTGCAAATGTGTATATCACAAAAATCAGATCGTCGATCCGGGAAAAATCAGGGGGATTTATCATTTTATCAAGAGCATAATTTGATAATTTTAGTAAGTAAGCCGTACTTACATGAAATATATATTAAAATAAGCTCAGTAAAAGAAGTGCAAATACATCAAAAAATTCATAATGTTTTTCTGATATTAAATATCTCTATAAATATTATAAACTTTTAATGGTAACGTGCTAGAAAACTTATTTAATAAAAACATTTATACGTAACGTCATCCGTCATCAATTGTCAACTTGATTTTTTTTTTAATTTTTTTTTTTTTAATTTTAATTACGGCGCTGGATTCTAGCGTTTTTAGAATAAATACGAAAAATTAAATTTAAATTATGTTTTTGTTAACATAATATTTTAAAATAGGTATCTTAAAATATCAACAAATATTACTTTGTTATGTAACTGTAATGACTTTTCAAATATTAAAAATGGTGTTTAGAAATAAAATCTTTTTTTCATTAGCCGTATGGCCTAATTTCTATGGGTTTAAATTAAATAAAACATCCCAATAATTGTCAATTATTAGTCATTTATTTCTTACTTGTTGCCACAGGCTACTTACTTGTTCCGTTTAAGAATATCTTTCTCGAAACGTCCGTTTTATAAACGTCCGACAACAAAAAATGTATATGATTAAATTTAACTTGAACATAAATGATTATACAAATCCTATCGTTTAAATCACATTCATCACAGATCCTATCGTTTTTAATGTGGTATTAAAAACGATAGGATTTGTATTTAGCTAGTAATTGTACTTGTACATAACCTCAAACATAATTCTTTTTTTATAGTACCTCCGTAAGGTCTGGGTCAAAAGATGTATGAAATTCTGGCGGTCTCCTTTATTAAATAAACAAAAACCGAAATATTTAAATAAGTGTCCCATTTATTTATTTTATTTATCACTACATATTATAAAACAAAGTCGCATTCTGTGTCCATATTTCCCTATGTATGCATAAAACTTTAAAACTACGCAACAGATTTTGATGCGGTTTTTTTTAATAGATAGAGATGGATAACCCACTATAGCATTTTTTGTCATTTACTTTTTACGAAAAATAATGCCATATTTTTGAAGCAATTTTTATACAATACACCTTTAATCCTTATCCAATTAAGTACCTTAAATAAATAGTTGATTTAATATAGATCAATATGGCCGTTTACAGCATGTAATTTAAGTGAACATTTTCGGAGATATTACAGATTTAAAATGCCGTGAGGACGCCGCGCTTTGCCCTATAACACTTCGACTTTAGCAGCTACGTCGCTCTTTCAAGAGTTTGTTTAAAGACATTCTGTAATTAATTGTAAAAATAAAATACATAGGGAAAATGTAAAAGTAAGTAAATTTAGATATTCCAAAGATAGCTGGTAATCTTCTTGGTATAAGGGAGAGGAAATTGTTTTTCCCCAAATTTAACGCTTGCGGGCCACGGGCAGTAATGAATAAATCAAAACTACTGGATCGATTTTAATAAATTTTTTTTTTTACACTGACTGACATGGGATATATATTTTATACCCGTGCGAAGCAGGGGCAGGCCGCTAGTAATTAATAAAAATAACTTTTTCAAAGATTTTTATATGTTACCCTGGTATATAAACATTAAATGTGCCAAATTTTATTTATAATGATTCAGCGAATTGACCATTAAAACGTAACAGAAAGACTTTCGCATTTATAATATTTTTAGCTTATTTATTTTAGTAAATAACCCGTATTACTTATATAATTTATCCATTGTAATAACTCACTTAAAACACGCATAAAAATAAATAAAAGTAACGTCCAAAATACGTAAGTTAATAAAAGTAAAGTCCAGTAAACGAATAAAAATATAATAAAATATAAATACTCTCTAAAGAAAACTCTTTGACGTAAGCCGAAAAACTTGGAATCTAAATACTTCTTTAATACAGTTTGACTTGATTTTAGACACATCGTAAATAAAAATAAGTTCCATAGGTTTATTATAGATGGCGTTTTGAATGTCATCGTATTTAATTCCTCCTGAATTTTATTCCTGTTCAATTAACAGGATTTATATAGCCTATATGTTACCCCGGAATATAAGGAATATTTATGCCAAATTTCATCGATATTGGTTCAGCGGATTGGCCGTGAAAACGGAACCGACAGACAGACTTTCACATTTATAATATTAGTAAGGATATGTTACCCCGCTGTATAAGGAATATTTGTGCCAAATTTCATTGATATTGGTTCAGCGGATTGACCGTGAAAACGGAACCGACAGATAGACTTTCGCAATTATAATATTAGTAAGGATATGTATATAGAATAAGCTGTGATAGCCCAGAGGTAACACCGTTCGACTCTTTCGTGACCCGGGGTTTGAACCCGTCACCTCCTGTCACGGGTTCAAACCCCGGTCAGGCACCAATAAGTTTTTCTATTAAAACTAATATCCACTTGATAATTGCAATTTATCACACGCTTTTCGGTGAAGGAAAACATCGTAAGGGGTCATTCTGGGTATATGTATAAGCTACCAATCCGCATTGGAGCAGCGTGTTAGGTCTGAATACAATCCTCTCCAAAACGGAGAGAGCAGCCTTTACTCAGCAGTGGGATAGTAACAGACCGTTAAATTTCTACTACTTTTATATACAATACACATACATATATACAATACATACAATATAATACAAGCCTTACAAGTGTGACAGCAAACATCGACAAGTTGACAACATGTCATGATACCAACTTAATTGACAAACAGTGCTTTGAAATTGCTGTTTTTAATAAGTTGTTAAGGATTAATATTTAATCATTTGTTTTGTTTTTAGTATCTTTAGGGATACATATAATTTGTCCACAATAATCAGACTAAAAACGCTTTTTCCAAAATATTAATAGCAGTAGGTTCATTAAAAATATCAATCAAACTAGAGTATTTAATATTATACCCGTAATAGATTGTTGAGATCAGGTAATATTCATAAGAAGTCCTCAAATTACTTTTTTCTAAGATTTATATGTCTTGTTGAAAAAGGTTTACACATAAATTTGTTTATAACTTAACAGAGAAACATTTTCATAAATAACATTCCGATCTTAGCAATATTAAACATATGAAATATTCAGTAAAATAAAATTGCATGTTTATATTCCTCATTACCTCCGATAACTTGAACGTGATAATCCGTAATGTTATTTGTTTACTGCGATATCAATGTATATATAATTGATAATTACGGGCAATAAAATTAATATTTTTGCGTGTCGTTGAATGAGCCCCATCACATGACCTCGCGATTAAATGACAACGTATATCAAAATAAAAATACAAGTTCGTTGACATGTGAATACTTTATTATCTGCCTTTTCGTAAATTATTCCTAAATGAACAGTTTTAGCAATAAAAAATAAGTTTTAGTATTAAATTGTGTATTCACGAAAAACTCGCACTGACATGCAACTTATGATACTATTATTACTTAAAATAAAATTTAAGAAATTTGGAATGCACTAGATTGTAAACTTGTTCCTAATATATTGCTAGTAGTTATTAATTTTTAAATTTAGTTAACTCAGTTTCAATAGTACAGGTGAGTCCAGGTGTTAGCGACTTGCCAAAACCCATCGTCTGCCGCCCGACTGGGGACCTTCTGGTGTTCTGAATGGGGTATATCGGACGCCTGGCTTACAGAGGGGGACTTCTCTTTTGAGAAGTCACTATCCGGAGGTGTCTCTGGGATCAGAGCGGCTATCGGCGGGGATGGGGGCAATGTGTACAACGATACCCTGTCCTTGCCACCAGCAGCGTGGTAGGGCACACAGGTCGTTTTAGTTGGTGCGAGTCAGACATAACCACCGCCTGTCTCTGTCAAGCGGTGGTACCCATAAGGGATTTGTCCTATATAAAAAAAGAAGTTTCAATAGTATAATAGAAACCTCTGCCTCCGACTAATATAATTGAAAGTACCTGTTTGACACTGCCTTGATCGGTAATGTTTTTTAAAGATATAAAATATGGCATCGAAAAAAAAAAGAAAATATTGGTGATATCGGAGACGCCATCTGGGGTATTTTCCCTTCTTTAGTCCGCTCGTTCACAACTGAGCTATTACAACTTTTCAAATGACATAAAAATAAATTTAATTTATATTATATCAGTTCTTTAATGCCAGAAAACAGACAAAATCTAGCTAGTTAAAATATTAAAATAGAAACACTCTGTTCCAGAGAACAGAACCAGGAGATGGACATAGGACTTTTTATCCCGTTTGACCGCGTTTCCGTCGAGTCACACAATAAAACGTGGTATAACGAAAACGACTATGACATGGAATAACAAAACGCAAATGCCAGTGGAATAACAAAACAAATGACAGCTAAACGTAATTTTGTCTTTGGTTAAGTATGGTAAAAAATTTGACAATTATCAAAATAATAGCTAAACGTCACTTACATAGTATAAAACAAAGTCGTTTTCACTGTCTGTCCCTATATGCCTATTTTTGCTTAAATCTTTAAAACCTACGCAACCGATTTTGAGAGATTTTTTAAAAGTGTGAGTAAACAGGAAGGTTATATGTATAATAACATTCAATATGGAGTAGAGAAATACTGTAATTTTTGAGGTTTCTAATGTGATGTCGTAAATAATAATTACATTTAATCAGCTTAAATTGCAAACACAGGCTGAACCTGAAAGGCTGATACGATATTTATCAAAATAATGTTCCAAGTATTTGTGCACCTTGAAAAGGTCTACAGAAAACTCCGCGATGGTATATTTCTTATGGATATGGATCACAATAGCATTTTTTTGACATTTTCTTTTTACGAAACATATTGCCTTATTTTCGAAGCAATTTTAAACAATACAGCATTAATCCTTATCCAATTAAGTACCTTAAATACATTGTTGATTTAATATAGATTAATATGGCGGTTTACATGTATGTAATTTAAATGAACATTTTCGAAGATATTACAGATTCAAAATGCCGCGAGGAGGCCGCGCTCGCCCTATAGCACTTCGAATTTAGTTGCGATCGGACGCATTTGTTTTTCACATGGCTAACTATATGTCGCTCTTTCAAGAGTAACCTCTAAAGAAAATATGATTGTATTGTGTAATGACAAGAAAGCTGCGAATGTTGTATATAAAGACATTCTTTAATTAATTGTAAAAATAATAAAAAAACAGGGAAAAATGTAAAAATGTAGTATATGAATTTAGACAATCCAAAAATAGCAGGAAATCTTCATGGTATAGGGAAAAGGGAATTGTTTTACTCCAAATTTAACGCGTGCGGGCCACGGGCAGTAAAATAAAACAAAACTACTGGATAGATTTTAATCATTTTTTTTCACTGAGTAGGCTATATATTTTATACCCGTGCGAAGCCGGAGTGGGCCGCTAGTAATCATACAAAACGCTAGCCGCGCAACGTTGGTATCGCGCATGCGCGAAGTCGAACCACTTGGCCGCCGTGTTACTGCGCCCGCGCGCCGATTTAGTCCATCGATCGCTTCCGACACAGGAATACGTTACAGGTTTCGTGTCTAGATTACCGAAAGCACATATACAGCAAACATCGATATACATACCGATCTGAATATTGCCCTTGGGTGAAATATCAATAAAATAAAACAAAAATTTTGTAATTAATATTTACTTTAAAGAGTCCTTACTATATTATAAATACGAAAGTATGTCTGCCTGTCTGTTACGTTTTCACGGCCAATCCGCTGAACCAATATCAATGAAATATGGCACAATTATTCCTTATACACCGGAGTAACATATAGGCTATAGCAGTGATTCTCAACCACTGTGCCGCGGCACTTTTGTGTGCCGCCAAATTTTGCAAATATATAATTTATAAATTTTTGTTAATATTATTAAATTATATCATTTAAAAAGAAAAATATTTTTATTATTAGCTTGTAATTAATCCCTTAATAAGCGTTTAGTTATTATTGTATTATAGTATATATTAGTTTATTTCGTATATTTAAATTTTTTGTCATAAACTATTTATGCATTGTGTTGTAGTAAGTAAATAATTTTTATCTTTTTCTTTGTGTGCCGCCAAATTTTGAAATCGTTAAATATGTGCCGCAACAAAAAAAAAAGGTTGAGAATCACTGGCAATAATCCGTATTGCCTAAATTAAAAAAAAACCTATACTCTCGAGAAAATAATATATCTTTAGTATTTTTTTCTCGCTGGCTCTTCGTGGTAGGAACAGCTTTCCGAACCAGCAGTAGAGTCGACGATTCGAAAGAATATTTTGAATTTGAATTTATTCCCGAATTGTTACAGCCAATTATAAATGGTAGCGGAGACGACTAACCCTTCTCATTCATTTTTCATGACTGCCTTATACTCTAAGCGCCAAGGAAACAAATGCGCATCGAGTGTTGCAGGGAGTTTTTGGAGCTCTGTGGTAAAAATTCGTCGAGTATTTTCGAAAGAATTATTACAAGAGATACAACAGGTACCTCACTATGACCATGAAAAGAAACTGAAATGTGTCCATGAAATGGCACAAGAAGAGTACACACCATCCAAACAATTTTGTAAGTAAAGTCATGGCCACAGCGTCTTGGGAGTCAAAAGAAGTTTTGCTTATAGACTAGATAGAATAAAAATAAAGATGAGACCGTGAACTTAAGATCATACGCTTCAACTTTGCGAAATTTAAGGAAAGCAATTAAAGAAAAAAGACAGGCTAAATTGGCCGCCGGTTCGTTGCATCCCCACAGATTGCACCGCCATGATTTACAGGGCGCATGTTTCAAAGGCTGCTGTTGACGATTGTGGCATTGAACATATTACCCTATAGGCCCGGGGAAAAATCTGTTGATGTGTTTTTTTCATGCCGATACCGAAGAATACATTACATGCCCCCCATATATATTCCGTTTAACTATGATTAAAATTAAAGCTTATTCCAGGATGACGCTCATCAATTTCGTAAGAGAACTTCCATGTGACGAACGCGAGATACGAATAAAATCGTTATCCGAATAGCGGAATATTGCAATTGTTAGGCCTCCCGTAGATCCCGTCGGTCCATTTTTCAAACTTGCGTCCTTAATATTGGCTGTGTAAATGTCAAGCAGAAGTGGAGAAATTATGCATCTTTGACGGGTACCGGCAGTTGGGTAAAAATGACCCGACAGCTTATCGTCGGTCTTTACGGATGCAGTATATAAAAACGACTGAATGTTAAATTAATTTGAATATTTTTATGGTCCAAGGTGTGGTGTGCTTATTTCTAAGTCTTCTAAAGTATAGGCCGTATGATAGAATCAAATTGCTTGTAAGAAATTCACATAGCTGACATAGCCTTGTTAAATTCCCGCGATTTCTCAGTAATTTGGCGTTATATTAGATATATAACGATATATTAGAATATTGCACTCTGCAGCACTTTTTACCAGACACAGTTCAGTTATTATTTATTTTGACAAATAGTACTTGAGGCGCTCGTTGATGACTGACGAATGTTCAGAAGGATATGAAACAGCTCTGACTTAACAATGAGGATATGAATGACAGGGTTGCATGGCGTCGCATGATAAGAAAAGCCAACCCAGCGTAACGGAACAAGGCGAGGACTAAGATGTACTTTAGGCGCTCGTTGATTATGTTTATATTTCTTGCACGTGATTAAAACCAATAAGACGATAACTACTGGCCTTTTATATAGAACGCTTTTTTGCAAAGTAGAACAAAGTACATTTCGCTGTTATATGGATACATATTTATTACCATATATTATATAGGTAGTGTATATCTCCATGCCATACTTTTCAGGAGCTTTGATGTCCCCGGTTGGAATTTAATATCTGTCGACTTCCCTCTTCTTGGGTGGGTGGTTCTATGACAAATCTCACTTCGTCCTTAACAATATTTTGATTTTTTTTCATCCAATCAAATATTCTGTGATCCTCAAACATGAATTGACAGTATTATAAAAGTTCATACGATCAATCAATCTAATCAAAAACTTTGTGATTCTATAAGAAGAATTCTCAGTATTATAAAAAGCACACTTGATCAATCAATGTTTTATTTGGACGCACTATATTATTTTGTGATGCTTTATTTTCCAACTATCATATAAGTCTAAATACTGTGCTGGACAAACGCATTTGTCTTTCAAGTGAGGTTACTTGTATCAGTTTCGTATCCATACTATACCATAACTACAAGCACAGTATAACATCAAAAAAGAGTTGTTTTTCAAAATTTCTGCTCTTAATATCATTGAAATCCTTTGAGTGGTTCACGTTTCATCAACATATTTCACTTTCAATATTCAAGACATCCATAATGTTTTAGAATTATTAAAATCTTTGTCACAAAGCTAATTGCTATGTTGAGTTCATAATTGCAAGGTAATAAAGTATATAATGAAATTTAGTAAGGCAAACCAAGTCGTGTGAATGAAAAACGATATCAACCCACGCACACCCAACACAGCGCAAGGAAAGTGTGTGTTGGCGATTCCAATGAACGAATTCTTTACTATTAAGTCAAGCGACGCTATTCGCAATATCGTTTTATAAGCCTAAAGATAACCGCGCGCTAAAGCTGTAAAAGCCATATATGTACATGGTCTAATCATATATTGTAGTTTCGAAAAAAAAAGAATAACTCAAGGAAGGGATCTTATGTTGTAGTTCATGGCTAAGTGAAATATTATAACAAAAAATCATCAAATGGAATAGATACGACTTAGTAAATGCCATTAATGACAGTAATGATTTTGTATTTTATTTTAAAATATCTCAGTTGTGATACATTTCAGAAATAAGTTTCAAAACAATACTTGCCTTTCATGGTAGTCAATTCTTAAAATAATACTTGCATTGAAGACAACTCTTTCATTTCGTAGCCAGAGAAATAAAAAAAATCAGATCACAAAAGCCTTTTTTACCCAAACCCTGTTATGGCTACAGAAGGACATTAAAAAACTGTCAGGTATTAATATTATAGCAAATACAACTCCGGCGCTACTGTATTCCTAATACTTTGTAGAGAATTTATTCTTAATTCAAGATATATGTATTATTGTATGTATATATTGATGCATTTGGTTGTATTTATTAGTATGTAAGTTTATTTCATAAACTTTCATAAGTTTCTACTCTGTGTGTTACAGTTTTCCTAATCCTAAGGCTGTCTGGAAGAAATCGCTAATAAGCGATAAGGCCGCCTTTTGTGCCGTACAAAATTGTTATTTTTATATTTAGTTTAATACAAATGTTTGTATTTACAATATGTGATGTACAATAAAGTATATAAAAATATAAAAAGGTCAACAATAGTATTTGATAACATTCTCAAAATGAAGCGACAACCTCCATTGGTTTTTATATCTTTTCTACCTGTAGTCACATCAGGTTATTTTTTATGCTAGTGGTACTCGCGATTCAGTTAACGGCAACTTAAGCATTAAGTACTCGCAATAATTCAATGTGTTTTTTTGTCATGTTTATAAAAACTAGATTTTTTATCTAATATGTTATCCCGGTGTATAGGCATAATAAACAGAGATATACCCTTCCAATTATCAAATGAATAAATGACGTATATAAGGCATTATATAACACACGGTACAGTCGTGAGACTTTCTAAACCACTGGAACATAAAATCTAGTCAAGAATTACAAGAAGTTCAGATATAGCCAATTACATCTATACTTTAAAAGCGTCCTCCGTGGCCGCTATCGATCAAAAATATCATAAAATTATTTCATAATGATTTAGTTACTTCGATCGCAAGATAATAGTTAAGTAGGTAACTTTTTTGTTTTTTTAATAACCTAAAAAATTCTTAATTTTCTGTAGTAGAAATGTCGGAATTATTACTACTAATAATTTACGAATTTAAAATTAAGGATAAATTTAAAAAGAATACTGTATTATTTAATTCACAATGATTTAGTTACTTCGATCGCTCGATTACGTACTTTTATTTTTTATAACCTCAAAACTTCGCAATTTTCTGTAGAAATGTTGGATTTATTACTACAAGGAATTTACGAATTAAAAAGAATGGTATTATACCAAACTTCACGTGCAATTAAAAATATGTATTTGATATAAAAAGCGCATGGATACATTAAACCTAGATAGATCATTTTTTCGATTAAATAAAATCACGCAAATAAATTCGATTCCTCATATTTTCCAAGAACTTTCTGAAAAAATTCATTCATTTATTTACTTGGTAATTTTACAACCCAAAAATTGATACTTAGGTAATAATGAATACACGTTTACCAAGTTCAAAGACTTTTATAAAGTAGGTATGTTGTTAATTATAGTGTTTAGTGAAAGATATGAGCTAATGCTACTTTTGTATGTTAAAAATTTGCGTTCTTAATTTAGAAGTGACAGCACGAACTTTATATAAAATAATTGAAAATAACCATTCTACATTATTAATGAAAAATTAAACACAAAACACCCAACTGAATGAATTAAAAATTGTATAATTAAACAACTACCGGAAAATTAAAGAGTTTCGTAAATCACAGTAAATTATATCCATTCAGATATACTAGCGTATAAATAGTATTGATTGCCAAAAACGATGAATCCAATAAATTCGCTTGGCTAAAATTAGTCGTGTCAATGATCTGCGTAAACGACGCTTGTCTATGACTGCAAATAACTGACTTTTTAATCAATTCGGCTCCATTTTGAACAATTTAGTATCACAATTATTTTAATTAAATCACGATAATAAGAAAACAAACCTTTGGTCTTGGTGGTCTTCCTGTTCAAAAATTTGATCGTGATCTTCTTGTGACAAATTAAGATCGCCAAATTGTTGCTCTAATGAATTCGACATTTTGCACTGATTTGAATTTAATTGAACAATCCACTGACACAATCACCTTTAATTATAAATGTCGCGATCTGTCGGGTGCCGTGATAACGATATTTTAGGCGACGAAATTAGCTTTAGGAAATTGATATAGTTTGCCTGTTGGAGAGGAATGTAGTTGAGTCGGCGGTTGGATGTAGACGGTGTAGTACAGCAGGCGGTACGCACACGTGCTCGCTGTTAAAGGCGCGGTGGTGTTTATTTTTGTATTACATAATAGGTCGAAAGCGAGCAAGGCACCGATCGGATCGGCACCGAGAGCTATGTTCGCGCGGAGTGCGGCTGTGTGGACTAGGGATGGGCGCGAGGGCACGTGTGCGCCGTGCGTACGGTTCGCAGGCTAGAGAGGTCGCTACTCGACTGACTGATGTGACGTGCGTGACTGAACCTCGCTGTGCGAGCTACAAGCGACGCCGGCCAGACCCGATTCTTCATGCATCCATTTTGTGTATTTTGTTGAAGAACGCGCGCTGGGCGTGGCAGAATATAGAGGCCCGCGGGGAGCACCACGCGCTTAGTGAGGCGCCAATACCGATTTAGATCTTATGGAAATAATCGATTATCTAAAAATTCTATTTTTGTTTTTCATTATAATTTACTACAAAATAAAACTATGATGAAATATACAACCAAATTTTAACTTAAGGTACGGTATATACATTAAAAGTAAAAAAAATATTTAAATATCCAAGTGACACATGGTGCTTGTTGGCAATAAATTTTCAGTGCGTCATTCTGCTGTTATTTATTGTACCATATCTTTAAATGTTCTAATCGAATAGTTGCTGTTCTTAAAAAGGATGTTCCATGACACAAATGATCGCTAGTGCATTCATTATTCGATTCTACTTAGACAAATAACGATTTCAATTAAAACAAACATTGTGCTTGTATATATTATTAAAAATTTAATGATATAACATGTCAAATCGACTAAATATCGATGCTAACGTTTTTTATCGACAGTGGGCCAGATGTTACGGCCAACCACTAAAACGATAGAAGTTCGTGAAGTATATTCGTTAGTGGGTCCGTGTAGCGGCTCCCCGCACCAATGCCTTTTCCACGGCGCCCGTTAGGGGCCCGAGGAGGGCGGTCGCCCGATACCGCCTACTTCGTTCGGTACAGGCGTCACCGCCTCATGTCCTGCTTCACCTTAGGACTACAAATGTTCGGGGCGCAATCGCCACCAACAAGAAAACGCCCTTCAAATGGACCGCATCCAGATTATGCCCTCCACTACGCAAAAGCCACAGTTTGCCACTGTCCCGTTGAACACAACTTTCACTACAACACACGAAGTCCCTCGACGCACTGGCCCTTGCACAATGTTAGGCTATAGTTGAAATTTTCCTCGGCTCGCTTCCATAAATGTCGATAAGCAGAATAAAAATATTGTCCAGTGTTTTTGTTTAATAAATATTATTTGCGGTTGTAGCTGCAAAAGTGTACCGCTCGGGCGCAACGAGCGAGAGCAACGAAGTGAGTGTGGACTGCGGCGCGAGCGCTCGTGCTTGCATCGGTCGGTACCAAGTTGCGTCACGCGCCATTCATAATCACAACGTGCGCGCCGTTCGCCGATTCCTTGTTGCTATACTCGATTTGGCCTCGTTTAGTAATATATTAAGTTCATTTATTATTTACAAATAACGGTACAAATATTGGCATTAAAGAATGAAATGATCGACCTCGGAGAATAATAAGTTATTTTTAGTCAATCAAATATGACTCAGATTTTAATACCTACTTTTTTCATGTTCCATATATTCTTAGGTATTGCTTATATTATAATACGAATATAATAAAATGTAATTCATTATATTCAATTAATATTGCAATAGAAGCGGTAATGCTGTAATATTTTTAGGAGACCGGAGATCCAAAAATTTGACTTTACTAAAGTTGATCCTCGACGGGAATCGCATCCGCGACTAGTGGGTAGACCCCTAGAATTTTCTGGAGATATATGCAGGTAATTTCACGATATTTTCCTTCACTGAAAAGCGTGTGATAATAAAGTGAAATTATTCATTAGACAAATAAGTTTTAAGAGAAACACTCATCGGTGTAAAACTTTATTGTATACTAATCCCATCATGCACTGTTTTATTTTTTAATATTAATGTAGAAATGTCTCAATGATTTTGGATGAGTCTCTTAAATCTATTAAAACTGTAGACAAGGCCAATTCTGTAAGGTAAAGATAAATTTGAAAATATATTATTAGACTATATCGAACCAGTAGAAACTAAGTAACAGTACCTAAGTATCACTTATCAAATTAAACATTTTAACCTACTTCATAAATCAGTCTGTCTATTGAAGAAACCTGTTAATTAATTTTTTGTCCTTATTAATTTTTGACATTTTGGTTATATGTATATTGATCACGTTTTTATTAAATCAGGCATCATTCAAATTCACCCCAAGAATCGATATTATTTTGTGATGAAAATATTGTTAGCAGGGTTGGCGATGGGTATTCTAGGACTAGGGTTGCCACCCGTACTAAATTATATAGTATCGTACTATATTTTAGTCAATTGTACTATATATTATAGAAAAATAATATAGGACGAAAAATACTATATTTTTATCGCTAATTCAATTGTCGCGCTTTTTTGAATCAACTGTAAATGGAACGCACCCGCAGCACTGCATAGGGAATGTTTAAACGAAACTCATCCATGTATTTACGGGGCTTAGTTAGTTAGTAACTCTAACTCCTTTGTCATTGTCCAGCGAAAGGTAATAATAAATAATCATGGAAAAATAAATAATGTATAATAAAACGACGATATTTCTCCTTTATTCTTATTCAATAAATAAAAAACAGTTTTCCCAAAGTCAACCCATTTACTCTTTCGCAACTACTCAATGAATGACACATAAAAATATGACAGCCACAATGCTTTTTCATATTAATCGCCAACTCTATGAAGTAGGTCGTATTAAAAACATGTTGTAACAGTCGACCATCCTGACAACATTTGCGACCCCGCAAATCTCATAAGCTGACTTCTGGGAATGAATCTACCACCGATTCGGAATGCTGATTGTACTGAGAAGAATCGGCAAGAAACTCAATACATGCTCTTTTAATCTGTAAAAGAAAACCGCACATGCCATGACATGACAGGACTACGCTCACGCTTTATGCTCAACTCTAAGCTCACGCTTTATGCTCAACTCTTTAAGCTCAACTCCTCAACTCCTTAAGCTTTTCGCACCATAAGCATTTCGCACCTCAAGCTCACCCTGAATCATTGTCATGGCATAACACAGCTCTATTAGTGGCAACCAACTCAGCAGATACACACGTAAACAGACTCGCAAATGATAACGCTCAAAGAACAATCACCACTTCTAGGCAGAGCCTAGCTGACAGTCGTTGCAGATGTCCACAGTCTAGAAAACAATCGTTACAACTGGAAAGATCCAGAGAACAATCGTCATTCTAGCTGACAGTTCCATCGAACAAAAGTCACGGGCGCGTCTAAGGCCTCACATAGTACATCGTCACGTTGATCGCACAGAATTAATTAACCGAATACCAATTACCATCATTAATCTCTCCAATAAAAACTCCATTTTTTATTCCATAGCATCGCATATCGCAACTATCTCACAAATTATACGAAATTCGCACTCTCAGTGTTGTCTCAATATTGATTGTCATTTGTCTTTTCTTTAAACTCTTTAAATTTCCAGATATTCCTTATGTCCACTCTATTTGTGAGTTTAGGTTACATCCCACTTCTGAATATAATAAAACGACGATATTTCTCCTTTATTCTTATTCAATAAATAAAAAACAGTTTTCCCAAAGTCAACCCATTTACTCTTTCGCAACTACTCAATGAATGACACATAAAAATATGACAGCCACAATGCTTTTTCATATTAATCGCCAACTCTATGAAGTAGGTCGTATTAAAAACATGTTGTAACAAATGATTGAAAATAGATGTGTACTATTTTTTTTCCTGAATTTCCTAAAAGTACTATATTTTTTTGATTTAAAAAGAAAAATACTATTTTTCTTCAAAAAATGGTGGTAACCCTATCTAGGACTGATATCCATGCAAACGAAGTCACGGGCAGAAGCTAGTAAAAAATCAATATTATCATTACTTTTATAAAATGCATTAGAATAATATTCTATTCTATTGTTCAGTACCTAAAGTTCCCCTCTTTCTTTTGGTGAGATGGATTGATAACGTACCAAGCTGCCCTCTTATAACGACCGAATAATTCTAAATCGCAGTATAAGTACTTCATCATTCCGCAGCTTGTAATGTTTAAACAATAAATGCCTTAATTAAGATGAAATTTTGGCATACACGGACTTTCATGCCATAGGAGCTCTAGTAGGCTTTTCTGTCATGGTTCTTTTAATGATACCATCAAAAGAGCTCTTGACACCATCGACAATCCTGCTCTTCTCGAGCCTTCCGGGATATGTCGGGATGATGGCAAGAGACCAGACGGCTTGACGCTTGTTCCTTTGGAACGGGGATGGGCCCTAATGTGGGACGCAACATGCGTTGATACGTTAGCCTCGTCCCATATCAGGGAAACAGCATCAAGACCTGGAGCTGCGGCGGAAATGGCCGAATCCGGCAAACGGCGGAAGTATGCAACTGTCATCGAGAGTTATATATTTGTGCCGTTTGCAGTCGAGACCCTAGGGCCATGGAGTGAAAGTGCAAATTTTTTTTATCCGTTTTAACACCTCAGTTGATTGCCTCTTCAGGTGACAAGGAGGACTGGCTCCTTTTTCGCACAAAGAATCAGCTTAGCGATTCAGCGCGGAAACGCTGCCAGCATTCTTGGGACCATTCCTCGTGGGCATGATTTGTATAGTCCTAGCGTGTAAATAATTTAAGTTAAAAAAAAAGATGAATTCATACAAGCGATACCTATTGTTTAACAGTATACCAGGTATTTTCATAAAAAAGCACAACTCCACACAAGCAGTCCTATCGCTATGCTATTCTATAAATGGTGCTTATTTATTTACCCTAAATGGACACAGAAAAAAAACTATTAACATATAGTATATTTTGTATACACAAGTAGTATTTATAAATATTAGTATTTAGCCAAAATACTGGCCATTTTTATCCATGCACTTTTACTATTTTAATTAAAGTTTCTACTACTCTACAAGTATTGAATGCAGGAATTAATGAGTTCAATTGAATTTCTTTTATACGCATAAGAATATAACAATGTTTTGTTATTTCATGTATTGAATATCATTGTTTTACTCGTGAAAAGAATCACATCAATATACCACCGCCAATAGTAGTGCGGAGCAGCTTTCGTATTATCTCATGATCGTACAGTGATGTTTGGTCTATGATTAAATAAATTTGGTAAGCTTCATATAATATGAACGAACTTGACATAAATGGTAATAACCTTTATATAAAAAAAGCCGTATTGTATAAGTAGCAAAATATCATCAAACTCTCTATAGCCATTTATTATTAGTGAGTGCAAACAGCTAAATCAAAAGAAATCGAGGTAGCCTCGTGAAAACAGGTTTTATACATGCTTCCCCTGAGACGTACAAGGTAGCAAGATCTCGGTTCATGCCGAGAACTTATGATCCGTTGGCAATGAGAATCCTTTTGACGATTGTAGTAGTTTATTATAGTTTCTATTTATTTGTTTAAAATGGTTTCATTCAAATTCAAAGCATCGTGATAAGAGGTGGATGATAGAAACACAAAACATTCAATCATGACATATCGTTGTCAAGCAAGTAATATCCTAACAATAGGAGCCCTTAATATAAGTAAATTTTGTAGCTCTCGCTAACGTATTTGAGTTTAAGTTATTTTTGACATAAAAGAACATTATGTAATTGTAAAACAATTGTTTCTTAAAAATATGCTTGTACGTAAAATATACAAATCAAAATGCGGCCATCCATTGGGGTCATGAGATGTTGATTCTTATGATGATATTGTTAAAGGCTTAAATATAGAAACATTTGATTGTTATGAGATGTATGCATTGGAATGCGTATACTATAAGTAAGATCTAAAAGTGAAATCTGTGTAAACAATAAAAAGCATTGGGTGTGAGGTAAGGGCGCGGAAATTGTGGCCAGTGGGCGGAGTGCAACAGGGTGCATGCGTCGCGACGTTGCACCCGACATTCAGGTGACCAATAGCGCGCAGCCCCACCCGCCTTGTTGCGCCGCCGCGACGCCGGACCTTCCCCGCCATAAAACATCATCATATCATTCAGCTAAATATCAATGACGTGATTTGCAAAGTAAACGATGTAATCAAACTGTTTGTAAGTTACGTAAATATTATTTCTAAGTTTAATAGCGATGTTTTAAACTTAAGTCAGGCGATGTTATTCATTGTAGTTATAGGTACTATTGCTTTTTATCTATAAATACTACATATATATTGTCCGTCATTTAAAGTTCATTTAATATTATACAATGGCAAGATTCTTGGAGTACCACTCCAAGCAAGATATATCCCAACCCTCGATGCATTAGATCATTTCTCGATCTCATGAACCTGTGGATCATTTCTCTCTATCCAATACAAATATACATATACTATACATACAGAGCGTTTTTTTCAGATGAAGACAAGGTTCTAGGGCAAATTCAGTGAGTAGATTGTTTGATCTTCGCTGAATCATTTTACGATATAGCTTTGACGACTGCATTTATTTTTCGTAGCAAATAGTGTGGATGGAAATAATATTTATTTATATAAACCGTACCTTAAAATAGATAAAATAAAATAAAAATAAGAAGTATAGGCTCAAATAATTTAAACTAAAATTATATTTAATGATCTTGATCTCCCGCTTCTGTTTCAGACGTAGGTAGTAGGATATAAAAAACGAAAAAGTCGAGTTTTATTTAATTTAGGAGGAAAATAACTGCTAAAACTATACTACCACCAGTTCGGTATATTGTCATCCACTGAGGTGAACTGGTAAGAAACTCAATGGTTACTTATAGCTAAAATATTAGATAAAAGTACAACATTAATCTTTTGCTATGATATACATAATAACTGATTTAATCTGGCCATTTTTCGCAATGATAGTCTATAATTGTTTATAGAATTGAGCGTTACTTTACGAAAATTCACAGAAAAGTAATAGTAACATTTTGTACACTTCATACTAATGAAAGATATATCAATCCATAGAGAATTTATTTTGTGAATAGACTAACCGCAAAAATGTGTAATTCATAGTAGTAGAATATTTGTAAATAACCTAAATCTCTCATAAGTTTTCCATAATATAGTCATTATATTTAAAAGTTCTCTTTTCTTTACACCTGTAACCATGCACTGCCAACTTTAAAACTGTGGAATTCGCTTAGTACTATATAACAATGCCTATTACTATATACAATATGAAGTTGAGATCTCAATCGTGTAAAAAACCGGTACCCGATATAAAACTACTTCTGGAAAAAGGCCGGTTCCCTTCCTCAGAGAGAAAGAACAAGATAAGAAGAACAAATGATTATGTACTTTAAAGCCCCTCGCCCACGGCGTCTTTATGTAGCAATGCAGTCGCAAAACGGTCGCTAGCTGTGTGCCCTCTCCCATATAATCATCAGTCGTGACGCAAACGTGGTACTGTCGCGATGCAAACGCGATTCAGTAATTTTCTGAATTTGCATAATATAGTTTGTGTTGAACGACTCATTTGGCGCATGTGACGGACAACAGAACTTTTGACATGTCTGTTATATTGATGCTCGGTTCTCCACTTACGTGCGTCTCTCTCTCTATTCTCTTCCTGATTTAGTCCTACATGCTTACGAGAGGCTTACAGTTAAGGTTACTTCACCATAAAGATCATGATTTGTAAATATCAATTAGGTTATTATAGAAAACTTAGTTTACGGAGCTTGAAACCACGACTACTTGGTAAGGTTTACGGGATATAAACTTCTTGTCATTACGGTTTTTCGACTAATTATATGAATCCAATAAAGGCGATAGTAATAGTCAAATAGTCTATCGCCTCTATATACGAATCCAAAAAAAAATAAACATTGATCAGTAAAAATAAGTTAATCACAATCATAATTGCACGAACATTGGGTAATTTTTAATACTGAGCATTTTTTTAAAATACATATATGTTCATATAGGTTATCAGGCTACCATCAGTCTCAAATTTTTCCAAATCCATTGAGCATTTTATGCGTAATTGTAAAATATTTTAAGACGATTGTAGTAGCACTGGCGACCTCGTTCACCCTAACATAAGATTTCTTCTAATGTGATATTTTTTAATAAGCTTCATCCCGGTTTAGAGCTAATTTCGTTAGAAAATTTCCCTCTTCTTACAAATATGTTAATTAATGATTGACATCCAACATGTGAAATCGCTTTAGGTACGACGAAAAACAAAGAGTTAGTTGTCTGTGCAGTCTCATAATATAAACGGCAGCAATTAACATAAAGCAATATTTATTGCGCTATACAAAACGAAATGATCTAATGAAATGGTATCAGTATCCTAATTAATATTTGACAATTTAATTGGGCTAGGAAAGTGTAAAACTTAAAATTCCTCTGGCAAGAATAGTATTTCGTTATACATACTCGATAGGCCTTTCAGTTTGCTTACTTAACGATATGTCCCTCATCAGACAATATAGTGGCTATGAAAAAGTGGCCGACAAATAGCAAATTATCAAATCAAACCAAAAATCTTCCTCATCGAAGCTTCCATCTTACTTGGCTTTATATAAAATATTTATGATGTGAAACTGTCATTCTCAAAAAAAGACTTACGCCAAATTTTAGTATCGTTAGATCATCCTAAATTAAGAAATTAATATTTTTGTCCCATGTACGTACATAATACAATATTATTCGGAAAATATTAGTGAAAGGCGTGTGTTATTTTCATAATACATATATTTTCGTAATACTTCTCGGAAGCACAGGTCATCATTAGACGTGACGGATACGCACAACTTCCGGTTGACAATAGATCGTGATCGGGCAACGCAAACTTAAGACGTAAAGAAATGTCAACGATCGCAAAGAGGAAATGTGCGTCAAGACCACGGGTGATTCTTCAATTAATACCAAAGAAAATGGTATAAGTAATATATTACATTTATGTTCATATGCAGTTCTTTAAATATTTTTTTCATTACTTTAGAATAACTTTATTACTAAAACGCAAATTGAATCATAGTGGTGTTTTATTTTTGTAACAAACATATTAAAGGGCTGGAGTGAGTGATTGGCTATTTATTACATTTATTTACTGAACTGCACGGCGACAAAATCGCGTGTGTGACTAGTTACATAATAAATATTTTTGAATAATGAAATTAAATATTCATATGGATACTTAAAACATTATATGAAATGAAATCAAAAATTCTTTATATAAAAAAATCTATATTTCGAAAACGATTAAAATAACTAATTACTCTATTATTCTAGAATCACACATATCATTGGATATAAGCCATTTTCGTTAAGTTTAATTAAGGTATTTACGGAATATACGAGTACCGACAGGAATTGTATTTTGACAGAGAAAAATTTATAACTATGAAACACAGTCTTTTGATTGCCAGTGAATATTATGATGAAGATTATCGGATATTATCCCTTATAAAAATACAATAGCCATGTAAATTAAATTTCTCAAGAAAGTAGTTGCAAATAGTAGAATAGTACGCGTGTCCAGTTATATATCGCAAAGGGAGCATTGTTCAGTGTTATAATTTATTACTTCAAGAAGGGTGGAGAGATGCACTGCGGGTCGCGCTGCGCTGAGAAAGTGCATAGAAACGAGAGTGCGGGACTTTGTGTGTCGAGGGGGCCCGCACGTGCCCTGTCGCGTGCCTTGTTGCATTCGCTTCCTTCATGAATGACTTTGCTTACTAGCTGACATTCTTTTTGAATCAATAAGTGTTATATTTCATAAAGATGTGGCATAATCAATAAATAAAAATATTTATCGTTAGAATAAACATTTTCGTGGGGGTATGTAATGAATATTAAGAATGTTTTGTCAAAAATAACTCATTAAATGTCATTCTTCCAAAGAGCTGCTTAATAAGCAGATGGAGATATACATACATCTGCTGCCCCGCTCATTTTAGTTGCTTTCACGTCACACGTCAGTTAAATCCACTTAACGAAAAAAAAACAGCGCGCCATAATCGCCCTATACTCTGTATACATCGCCCTATACTATGTATAATCACGATCGAAAAACAACATTCATAGTACGCACGACGATGCCGTGTGGTATCCGGCTGAGTAGAATAGTACCACCCTCTTTTCTTACCGAGGTGTCGTAAAAGGCGACTAAGGTAAGTCGACCCGCCGTGTGGTTTCCGGCTGAGTAGAATAGACCAACCTCATTTCTGACCGAGGTGTCGTAAAAGGCGACTAAGGTAAGATGACCCACCGTGTGGTATCCGGTTTAGTAGAATAGACCACCCTCTTTCTTACCGAGGTGTCGTGAAATACGACAGAGGTAAGTTGACGTCAGGCAGGCGGCCGGTCGTAAAAACGCAGCCAAATCATGTTACAGCATGTTTATAACATGTTGTGCCGACCCCACTTAGAGTGGGATAAGGGCAGGAAGATGATGATAGTACGCACGACGTTTTCGCCAGCGATGTCAAGATCCTGCTTTTCTGACGTCAGCCAGTTGACGTTTCCTATTTCTAGGACATGATTAGTTAAATTATGCCTGTGGGTCCTCACTACACATCGCCCCAAGACGTGGAATACGACATTTCCTGACGCTAACAGTGCATCTTTTACTCTACTCTCTAAGGTTATGTACTCGCCAGGAGATGCTTAACCACCCTTTAAGGCTAACACTTTGTCATTTCGTAAAAAACGTAAGACACTTTGTAAGAAAAATTACCGTTATTTATTTTACGAACCTAGCGACTTTACTCGCTTAAACGTTTAATCTGATGAATTCAGGTTGCAATCACTGTATATTTAAATTTGGTTTGGTTATTATGTAACTCCATTCTGTTTGATATGAAAATATTCTATATTGTATGTATGTTTTCAATAATTTTCTTTAAATCCATTGTATTGTTATAAATGCCAAAGCCTTTAGGTCTTTAACGCTTTCGCGTCTGAAGTGTTCTTATTTTTTCATCTAAATCTCTAAATCTAATTGCACCTAAATATAACCTAATTAATATTAAACACAACATATTTAATATATTCGATTATCACACGCAAATCTCTTTTTTATGAATCACAAAGGTACCATCAGTTTTCCTCAAAGGTACACATACTTTTTGTGGGAAATGAAACTCGTTGGACCATGATTCAAGAATTGAATCATTAAAAATCGGGCTTTCACGAAAGCTTTATGAAAGATTGCATATAAAATAACTCGAAAGCGTAATGAATCAGTATCTTTCTTTATCCTCATCAAACTGGTATTGTTACGTCATCGCAAAACCATCGATTAGCGTACAAAGATGAGTGAATGATGCTACACTTAACAAACAGGTAGGCAAGTTATATATACTACGTTGTTTGGGATATTATTTATACATTTGGGATATTATTTTTACACCACCATAACATATCGTCACGTTTTGTTGCTGCAATACATAACCAGATTGTTCTTAAGAGTATACCCTATATTTGGAAACTATGTTTAGTGTCGTGTTAATTTTCCTAAAAATTTTATATTTAAGGTATCATAGTGAATTTTAAATCAAAACTTTTGAAAACTTTTGATTTAAAATTCACTATGATACCTTAAGTACCTCACGACCGACATAGCCTCATAACGAATTTATAACTGCAAATCCTGGAAGGAAATTATCTACTCATAAGAGGAAAAAGCGCTTCAAGCTGATAACATGACTCGAAAACCACAATTTTTATTTAACAAAATAAATAAATTAATCAAAATATAAATGTATTTTTCAATTACTTTATTTAAATCTGTTAACTTAAACTTCAATAAGAACGTTGCGCTTCTATTATTATATAAATATAATAGTGATAAGAATAATAATATGTTAATTTTGATAAATATAATAATTTAATAGCTAAAAATAAATATTAGTAAAACAATAAAAGATAACATTATATAAAATTATACAATGTACTATTTGCATGCTTATAATAGGCAGAATGTGTTGTTCTAGATTATATTTATGTAACATCACTGTGTACCACATTAAGCAATAAATAAATTTGAATTTGAATTTGAAATTATTATTTTAGACTCGTACCGACCAAACTTCGTTGCTATGATTTGTGGTCGATAATGGGAATATGGCTGTGCATATTTGTAGATTACAAAAACTAACAGACGGCGGTAAAACGTCAGGCGCCCTTAGCAATTTGATTTGACGACAAACGTCGGCGACACGCAACACCCATAGATAGCTACTTGAAATGTGTTTTTGAATATCGCTATATTAAGGATGGTCGTAATAAATATTTTTTTAACTCTTTACATATGATATATATTAAATGAGATGAAAACATCTCATTCAGTTTGACTTAATAAAGTAAAAAAAAAAAAAAAAATTATGGAAATATTTAACTAGCCTATTAATATATCAGAGAACTAGAATAAAAAACTTGTTTTATGTGTCGCAAAATTGAGTTTATTTTTTTTATTGATACATCTAATGTTGCGAAAATACATATGTAAGTTAGAAACGATCTTTAAATAAAGTTAATCGAAAACGAAATGAAAATCGTCTATGGCCATTGTACTAATAGCCGAACTGGATAATTACTTCCATTAACATTCAGGGATAACCAACGTCTGTAGAGTACCAACATTCCGAAAACAAACCCTACCCCATGAAAAACAGAAACATTTTCGTTTTAATTTTCTCAAACCACCAACATTTAATACCGGTTGGATTTAGGCTGCGGCTACATTAGACAGCGAGGTGACCTGCGATTGGTGAGCGACTAAAACAAATATATTGTCAATGAACCTTGTGGCTACATTGTTCGCTTTGTCGCTAGGCGATTTAAGCTTTATTTATTAAGTATATATTTAGCTATATATGAAACTTAATAAGGCATTGAACTTTTGATATAAGAATTTAAAATTATAAAAAACTATCTACGGTAAACATAATATACGCACTTGATATTCTTAAAACTAGAATAAAACGGCAATTTTGCAACATTATAACCTAATCGGTTCTTCATGTCTACCGGTAAATGTTTTTGTTGTCTTGGTTCACCAGTGAGTATATTTTATTCTATAATTCTATATTCTTTTATTTGGCTATTAAATTATATTATATATACTATATGTAGATAATATTAAACGTGCTTTTTCCATGCCCTCACTACCTACTTATATTGTTTGTTGTAGTTAAATAGTTTGCTTATGTGCTTGTGACCATTACATTTCTAGGGGTAGCGGTATAAAGACACATCACAAAAGAAATTTACAATCTGACGATATGAGGTGTACACTGTACGTATTTAACATTGTTGTTTGGACTTACTGCTTGAGCTATGTTTAGGTAACAAGCTTGCAGCAACTTTACATATTAACATTCAGTCACGCGCAACCAATGTATTTTTATAATTTGGAAAAAAAAAATCACATCTTAAGGTTCTTCTAGCGCGCTAGGTGGTAAATTTACTTAAAAATAAAACGTTTGTCTTATATAGTAATTTCATTTACTTGAATGAGAAATCGTATTTTTTTATATGGACTTTTTCATTCTTTTCCATCATTTTCCAATGTGTTATTAAAAATAGATGGAAATAGTTGGAAACTAAAGCTAATTTAAAATAAATCGAATACTTTGAAGTCGTTCAACCTAATAATACTTTTAAATTCACTATGATTTTGAGGATCTGAAAAATAAATAGAGTCAAACATCGCTGTTGAATAAATTTCGTCTAGGTACGTTGCCCGCGTATAACAAATCATGAGTTTTATTTTGTTTATTCAGCAATTTACAGTTATATGTAAATCTATTTTTGTCTCGTTGTGTTTATAATGTGAAGCATTTAAATAACTCTTCGTTTTTTATAGTAAGGCTAGCGGTTGGCTACAATCTCGCCTGATGGACGCTTTCTAATGTGAGGTTGCAAATCTAATACCGTTGGACCTAAACACCCTTCGGTTTTTTACTATGTGCTAGCTTTTTGTTATTATTCCTTAGCGACACTGAGCTATATCGGCATTTTTTTCGTGCATGCAGATAAATCATAATATTCATTGACATTACAACCATATCCTGCTTTTTTTATTAATTCCGTACCCACTCGCACTGTCCTAAAGTTTAAGTTAAGGTAATAGTAAAGAGGATATCACAGAAAGATCTCGCATAAGAGAAAAAGTTTAGTAAGATTTCAGTTGAGTCAGAAACTCTTTGCAGATACTTCTTACCACAGATGAATTGGTTTTGTATTTTTTTGGATATCAAGAGTGAAAATTCGTGGTATTCGCAAATCATTTAACACTTAGATGTACCGATAATCTATTCGGTATCTCTGCAGCGATCTTAACAAAATTCATGAACATTTAATTTAATTATATGTTTAATTAGGTAAAGGGTAAAAATTACCATACCAAAAATGGATTTAAATATGGAAAACGAGATACATATACAATTATTTATTTACCTACCGTCATGTTTTTAATTCCTTGTAAATTACAGAAATTTAAGTTACAATTATGAACTCTCAGTGATATATTAAGCTTTTTTTTGGAAATGAGTATATTTATATGATTATATTAAAAAAAATTTGATTTTATATGATTATATTACAATTTTGTATTATGGATCTCCGTAAAGTAACGCCTACTTCTATAAATTATGACTATATTAATTATTAGTATTGATTTAGTTTTTCCCGAACTTAATGGACAAGGAAATTTTAATGCCAATCACAGACGGAAGCTGATTGAACTAGTTTCGATATTTCACAGTTGTCTGAATCGATTGTACTCGTTGAAACTACTTATACTTTTAAATTAATCTGAATTTGACGTCAAGCAACATCAGATAAACTGCGTCTAGGTTTAGCCACGTGACAATATGTATTGATTCAGTTTTTTCCTGAGCTTAATGTACAAGGAAACTTTTATGATAATCACAGACGCAAGCAGACTGACCTAGTTTCGCTAAATCACAGTTTTCTGAATCTATTGTATTCGTTGAAACTGCTTATACTTTTAAATCGATTGATATTTTTAGAATCTAAAAATCGTTTGACGTCAAGCAAGATTTGATAAACTGCGTCTAGGTTTAGCCACGTGACAATATGTACGATTGAAATATTGTTGGCTTAGTAACAGTTACGCGTAACTTACCCGCGCAAGGTATTTTGGAGGAAGGAACGTGCATCAAAATAATAATGTGATTATTTTATGTTAATTTTTACGGTAATAACGAACATTTGATTCCGGGCATTAATAGAAATAACTGCTTTTTAAAGGTTAAATTTTTTCAATAATTGAATTAAAAAATTAAAATGTTTTTTAATCAATTAAAAACATTTAAAAAATGGATGTTTGCTAGTAATAATTCATTAATTTTATTGTATGCCTGGCTCAGCGCTTACAATCCAGAAATCCCCCCTAAAACTCGGTGCTCTTATAACGCGTCTTCGCATTACGCAATTTTAGTTCTAACGCTTGTTTCCTCACATATAACGCAAAGGTTTTCCAATGGTCTCATGGTTATCATAAAATTAAAAGATATTATTTTATTAAATTTGTGTGCGTTGGTTTTGTATCGTAAGAACATGTCTTAATAAAACATATTTCGTTCATATTATAGTGTTGCCTTAATATTCTATTTAAACCTCATTTCTATTTAACAAGCGTCATGCCAGCGCGGTAGATATACGTGAATACTCCTACAAAACGTCATCCTCTAACGCGGATCCAATCTTTCGCGTTATAGGGAGAATTATTGTATATTCTATGTTTCTATGTTTTCACTAGCCAGCGGTTGTGCTTGAATCACTTGACATGACATTAAGGATAAAGCACGATAGCTATTTAAAATATGTGTTACAACATGTTTTTAATACAACCTCCTTCATAGAGTTGGCGATTAATATGAAAAAGCATTGTGGCTGTCATATTTTTATGTGTCTTTCTTTGAGTTGTTGCGAAAGAGTAAATGGGTTGACTCTGGGAAAACTGCTTTTTATTTATTGAATAAGTATAAAGGAGAAATCTCGTTGTTTGTTATATATGTTTGTGTAATTAATAGAAGGTGTAAAATATTTCTGTGTAACGTAAACGCCAAATTACACAGACTATATCTCTGCTCTGTTTCCTCCTTAAAAAGCAAACGAATTATTAACATATTTGATTTTTTTTTTACATTTTTTTTTCTTTCTTTCTTTATTTTATTTTTAATTTATTATAATTAATATTTTTCAAATATTTAGAAGAGCCAGTGTTTAATTCATCTGCTTCCGTGGTTTTTATTTCTTGTATAAATCAAAAGTGATCATTTTCAGCACTCATTATTTTTTAAATTAATTCTCTCGCGCCTTTTATTTGTATATCAATTTACAGTAGACATTTTTGTGTTATAAGCAATCCATATTATCATAATATATTTAATATTTTTACTTATAACTAATGTTCACAAAGTGTCCATAAAAACTAGACACGTGTTTAAATTGCGATTGTTTGACCTCATTTTAATATACTTCTTTTCATTTCATTTTCCCGTGTTCAAACATACAAGAAAACTTTTTACGCTAATACACAAGAGGAAACAGATTGAACTAGTCCGCAAACATTACAAATTTAAAGTTATTCGAATCTACTGTACGTTGTTCAACTGTACGTTGAACCTATTTTGAACTTTTGAACTCATTGAACTTTTAAATTCATTGATATTTTTAGAATCCGAATAGTGTTTGACGTCAAGCAACATCATCAGATATACTGCGTCTAGGTTATTTTTGATGAGTTTATTAAACACTTGTTGTACTCGCGACTTCGTTCGTGCCAACTAAATATTACAGTACCCTTAATTAATGAAAGTGTTCTTAACCCCTTCCTGAAAGAAAAACTAAATTTATTATATACTGGCAATCGCCAGAGGTTCGCCCGAGTGGAAAAATTAAAACCGTAATATAGTATTTTGATAACCATAAAAATGGTTAAAGTGGGTTACCTTAAAAGTTAGACATATGCTGTCGAGGAATTTTGTGATACATAATTTTTGAATAACTATTACCGTTTACTCAGCGCACGCAAGGAAAGCTTAAAGGAAGCTTTAAATTTTGCCGTTTCCGTTCTATTTTTAATTGCTGCTCCTCTCCTATTCATCTTAGCGTGATTTTATATAGCCTATAGCCTTCCTCAAGGGTGGTACTATTCTATTCAGCCAGATACCATACGGCTTATCTGAAGTTTATTATAATCTGTAATAAATACAGTCTAACCAACGTCATTATATTAAACACGTAAGTGTATCCTAAATACACATAGGTATACGTGTATCTTCTGCAAATACGGGTTACTCTCGCATCCCGCCATACTCCCGACACAGAGATAACTAGTCACAGTTATATAACCAACCCTCCCCCTAAGCTATCCTAACGTGGCTTTAACGTGTCCTTTTCGTCGCCTTGCGTGCTAACGCTGATACTTAACGAATTAGTTATACTCTTAAATACTCATGGTGCTACGACGACGTAATAAGAGATAGCTGAATATGTATTTATTGAATAGTTCCTTGACAGAAGGCTCCAAAACAAATCTTCTTCCTGTCCTTATCCTACTCTAAGTGTGGGCGGCACAACATGTAAACATGTTGACACATGATTTGGCTACGTATTTTACGACCGGCCGCCTGCTGACATAAACTTACCTCAGTCGTATTTTACGACACCTCGGTAAGAAAGAGGGTGGTTTATTTTACTCACCCGGATACCACACGGCGGTTCGACTTACCTTAGTCGCCTTTTACGGCACCTCGGTAAGAAATGAGGTCGGTCTATTCTCTTCAGTCGGATACCACACGGCGGTTCGACTTACCTTAGTCGCCTTTTACGACACCTCGGTAAGAAAGAGGGTGGTCTATTCTATTCAACCGGGAAGTCTACTTCCCCTGTAACTTAATGTAATATTGAATATGACATTCAGACACGACCGCGAAGACTGGACACGGTAACTACTAAGCAAGTGATTGCACGATTACCGCAAAGAAGTCAAGACAATTCCGTGAGTAAAATTTAAACTACCTTAACAAGAAATTTTGAACGGTTTGAATATATTAATTCAGAATAAAACCTAATGTCTTTGGAATGCAGATTCCTTCACGCACTCTCTTTAGACAATAACTGGGAACACACTTAAGTCTGTTTCGATTGACGATTGGTGTTCTTTTGTTCTCATACTTATAATTTAATATAACGCTGGTATGTATGTATGTATGGATATATAATTCTATAAATGATTTAAAGACAAACAATTTAAAAACTAGTTTAGAAGCATGTGTACATGTAGACTACACAATTTTTTTCTTAAAAATATTAAGTGTACAAATTTAACACTTACTGACTGAAACTGAAGGGCAATAATTTAGTCAATAGGTAGCAGTATATACATTATTTTGTATAATATACATCAAAATCTGTACATAGTATAAAAGTCTGTATGTCTGTACCTATGTGATTTATTTTCTCAAAAATTACTTCTCGTTTGGTTTTTACTAAAGATATAAATTGAAATTGTGGAGGATAGGACAGATAGAAATTGTGGAGGTAGGTTAATTTATAGTGCATCACATTAGAATTCCCATAGGATCGGGATTAACGCAGGCAAATCTCACGCAAGCAAAGCCGCCGACACAACTTGTTATAAATAAATTAAAAACGCAAGAACTCTATTAACTATCAGGTAAAAATAACTTAATTTGCATTTTAAAAAGACTATTATCGTCACTACAAAACTCGAGACGCTTTAATCTAGACGCAAATAACTCGGTTTAATATTATTGAATTATAATAGTGAGGCCAATATTTGCTTTAGGTTTTTTTTTTTAATTTTACACTGTTCAGGAAATCATTTATCGTGAATAAACTTTTAAAATATTTAATAATCGAATTAGGCATTTGCGAATATAGTTCTTTTGTTCAGATAGATTTCAGTTAATAAATATTTATGTTGGAGATCGAAAATATTAAAGAAATAAAATCAATTAGATAAAAGTTACAAATAAAAGCTAGTCTCGGCGGCCGATCGTAAAATACGTAGCCAAATCATTTGAAAACATGTTTATAACATGTTGTGTTGACCCCACTTGGGTGGTATAAGGCTAGCAGGAATTAAGTAAGTTCAAAGGCAGTCATACACTTATGGCCAGTCATGCCAGCTCCCGGATTTTTTTTTACAATGTCACTAAATAAATCAAATAGCCGTGTGGTAACCGGCTAAGTAGAATAGTACCACCCTCATTTCTTACCGAGGTGTCGTAAAAGGCGACTAAGGTAAGTTGACCCACCGAGTGGCATCCGGTTTAGTAGAATAGACCACCCTCTTTATTACCGAAGTGTTGTAAAATACGACTAAAGTAAGTTGACGTCAGGCAGGCGGCCGGTCGTAAAAACGCAGCCAAATCATGTCACAGCATGTTTATAACATGTTGTGTCGACCCCACTTAGAGTGGGATAAGGGCAGGAGGATTCAGGATTCACTAAAAAATCAAATATACATAAAAAGAAAATATATCTGAATGTACTAAGATTTTCAGTAATCACTATCACATGGTTTTAAAGTATCCATCTATGAGCTTTAGATAAATTCTAAACAATTTGTCTATTAATATATACAACAATAAGATTTTATTCTTAATATAAGGTATTCTACATACTATTCTACATACCTTGAACCTAAATACGTTAGTTGCTTTAGCATTTGATGTTGGACATGTTATTAGCTAGTTATAACTAGCATAGCCTGCGGCTTCGCCCGTGTGGAAATCAGTGTGTGAAAAATATGTATTTCAGTCAATTTACGTAAAACCATAAAGTACAGCGTTGGGGAATTTGTTTTATAATATGTATAGATAGAAGCTAACAAACGCACTTATTAAGACAAGGATTGAACAAAGTTATCTTAGAATATTTTGTTTTAATCCGCGTTTGGTATTACATGGATTGATGCTGTATAGAAGAAAACAGTCTCGAAAATAATGTTATATTTTCAATTGATAATTTTAACATAAAAGTAGTTATTTTGTAATATTTTTTTTAGATTGATAATTTTCTAGTACATTACTTTAGTGTATCTATTGGATTACGCTGCTCACGCAACTAAACATCTCAGTCGGTGAGTTTTTGTAAAACTGCGCGACCTCTTCAAATTATTTACATAAAACCATAATGTACAATTAAAACCTAAACCTTCCTAATTGCTCTAATTTTTAATAAAATCATACAAAAATCCGTTCAGTAGATATTGAGATAATCAATTATGTACAGACAGCTTTCGGGACTTTCTTTGATAATATATAACACACGTAATTTAAATGAATCTCTTAGATGTTGTCGAAAATTAAATTTAACGGGAGCCAAAGTAATAAGGGAGGGAAACTCGAAAACAGACTGAGCTACAGCGATGAGTGGCAGTGTCTACTAGTTATACATATAAAATACATTAAACATGGTTTAATATGTCTAGAAGCAATTTTATCATTGGGTACATCCTCGATAGTGGAATACATGGTGTGCCCAGAAAGTTTAAACAGATCAAATAAGTCGGTGGCAACGACCTCTGGGAACGCAAGTTCCCCGTATGGAACGACGCGCACACAGCTGCGTTGCGCCGCCATTTCTACGCCCTTGCTACAAACAACCATTGCGCATCGATTGGCACCACAATTAGGGAAAAAAGTCATATTTCCATTAAAGACCAGCACGCACAGATATGATAAGCCGATTAAATTTTAGCAATTAGATAAAATTTTACGAAATGTACAGATTGATTTGACATAATAATTTATAGAATTAGCCGTTATGCGGAGTACCCTAATACAAAAGTAACGATAAATAGATGAGATCGCAAATTATAGCTAAATAATATTATCGTTTCTTATTTAGTATAGTTACGTTTAGTTTACTTTGTAAATGTTACGTTTAATTTCATTAATAATATTTTCCGGGTTTTCGTATGTTAGCAATGGCCTAAAATTAAATCTATACTGGTATATAAGGCTGAAGACTTTTGTTTGTTTGAACGCGCTTATCTCACGAACTACTGGACCGATTTGAAAAAATTATTTGAGTGTAAGATAGGCCATTTATCGAGGAAGGCTATAGGCTATATATAACATCACGCTGAGGTGAATAGGAGAGGAGCAGCGATAAAAAATATTACGAAAACGGTCAAATTTAAAGCTTTCCTTGCGTGCACTAAGTAAACGGTGAAAGTTATTCAAAAATCATATAGGTATTACAAAATTGTTTTCCTCTAAAAGTTCTAAATAAAAGTCCGCGACAGCATAGTCTAGCTTTTAAGGGTAACTTTAACCATTTTTATGGTTATCAAAATACGATATTACGGTTTTAATCTTTCCACGCAGGCGGAGCTGCTTTGATTGCTAGTTCTAAATAAATGTGTTGCAAAAAGTATCGTTAATAACCCTTTATAGGGTGCGCTCAACCCTTCCTAACAAGCTATTATTGGTACCGTACGGATCAATAAAGGAAAAATTTAATTAATTAGAGTTATCTTCACGTGTAAATTTGGATTACACTACCCTAAAAAGAATCTGTGAAACAATTTACGATATAAACTTTGCTTTGCTTATTTTGGATGACATAGGGGGTAGCGGAGTCCTTTACTCTCTATGTTGAATACCGTATTAGTAAAATATAATCTCTATCATTAATCTTTTTTCTTATTTACAAAATAATAATTATAGGTAACGTTATAATTATATTTAAAAAAAACAATACATTGATTGACAAATGTTTACGTAAGCATGGGGGGAGGGGGTAAATAATTATAATATAGATTTATAATTATTATAAATAATTATTTTAATTATAAATCTGCTTACGTAATACTTGAACGGCCCCTTTATTCTATTTGATTGTACCTAGGAATGAACTTACAAAGACATTTTTATATTTTTGAATAGGCTACGCATACCATAATGATGATATAATATATTTTATGGTGATTGAGTTACTACTCCATCCCAATACTTTTAAGGTCTAATAATGCTACACATTATAATAATTATAAACTTAAAAATTCTCAACAAATGAGCGTTCAAGATGACCGTGAGCAAATTATGTTTTCTAAATGAAAATATAAGTTTTATTTTCCAGGTTTGTGTAGCAATAAAAAGTAATCGTTCTTATTTGTTTTGAAAATTTGCCTAAGATAGTTGCGCACACGCAGTTAGATTTCTGTCCTAGAGCCTGATTAAATAACTCAACGCATGCTGCATTTAGAGCTCAGTTTTTGGGTATAGATCGTGGTGGACAAATATCTATCTAAACAGTTCCGTAAACGATTTTTTTTTACAAGCCTTATTATATTTCACACACATCGTTACTAATATTATAAATGCTAAAGTCTGTCTGTCTGTTACGTTTTCACGGTAAATCCGCTGAACTAATATCGATGAAATTTGGCACAATTAATACATATACACCGGGGTACCATGTAGGCTATAGGAATCGTGTAAATTCAACAAGAATAGGATGACATTAAAAACGCTGTCTATTATTATTATATCAAGGTTTTTTATTCACGATGTATAAAAGACAAGTTTGTAAACTAAAGAGATTTTATATAGGAGACCTGAGTACCGCTCGCATTAAAAGATATAGTATAAGAAAGGCTTTGCAAAGGCTTTTTTCAATTTTTTCCAGAGCAAATGATTTATACCGAATTTAATATTAGTAAATTGTTGATAAATTTAATAGAGTTGCAATTTAATCGATCAGATTTTTGTGATGGAGATATTTCTAGGGTTGGCGAGTGACAGAAGCTACTGTTTATTCCAAGACTCTACGTGAACGAAGTCGCGGGTAAAAGCTAGTTAGGCCATAAATTCATATGCATACTATAATTAAGGTCTGTCACTTTTGAAACGGTGACTATTTTTTGGTACAATAAGATGATTACTCGAAATATGTTTACAAAATATGCGTGGATGTATTATAGCTTTTATTATGTATACGAAGGGAAGACTACACATATTTAAATTAATAGTTGAATTTTGGTGTTGTTTTGCTTGTACTACGTTTAGACAGAATGTTAAAAAATCATAAAAGCGAAATTCGTTCGTCTAAAGGCATTAATTTCCGCCCGACTGACATGTTTGTTAAAACGTGTGGGACAGACAGCGGTTTTAGGGGAGAACCTGTAACTAACTTCTCGCGCGCTAACAGAAAATTCGCTCAGATAGATAAAGTTTGGATAATGAGAGCGACAAATAAATTTATATTTTATAATTACATTTTAAAATCAAAGAATTCCCTTTTTAAGTTTGACGTGTTTAAAATGTAAGTATCCAGGTGACCGAACCTTGCTCGGTAAATTTTTTAAATAAATAAAATTATGCTTATAAAGATATAAATTTTCTGGGATCGTTCCTAGTACTCAGAATTTAAGACCGCCCGTTACCCAAGGAGCTATCACGACTTTGCAATTAACAGCGTAATTATCCTTTGCCTTATCATAAATCGTGATTTTTTTAAATCGCCCCCCAAAACCCCATAAACGCCGATATTCATAAAAATTGTTTCCAAATTATATATGTATATATATATATATATATATATATATATATATATATACACAAGATTAACATTTAAATCTTAAACATAAGAAACAAAAATCATTAAAAAATGCAATTCATAAATTATACAATGTACTGTGATGCATGTTGATGAATATGTTAGAGTTAAGTATTCTGTATATTAATTTAAAATATTAGTCGATCAGACTGGTTGGCTTTGTTTATATTCAGTTGTTTAAAAATTAGGTAGGTAAAGTTAGTGAGAAAATGTGCGATACCTGAAAAGATTGCGATTGAAATAATATTTTCAATTGGAATTTAATGGTTTATAGAATTAGGTGCTATTTTGCGGAGGTCCATTATACAAAAGTAATCAAAAAGAAAAGGAGATAGACGCAAAGCTATTGCGATTTTGTCGTAGTCTAATCCTTTGACGATGCTTCGGTTACGGGGCGAAAAAATTGTTGAGATTGTGGTGGTGAATGTGAGTAGTGCTTGTGTATTGTTGTGTTATTGGTGATGGGTAGTGCATTCAACGTTATTATTGCCGTAAGGTAAAAGGAGATCTAGCAATCTTAGGATTCATGGAATCTTATTCAACATAGTTTCGCTCTGACGTATAGTATGTATAGTTTAGTACAGATGCGAAAATTTTCCCGAGATGTCTCTAATCGTTAGTGAATACGCGTTTACATAAATAATATTACAATTTTTTTATTTTATCTCCTATGTAAATAAGCCCGACATAGGTGCTTCTGTTGAATATCTAGTCTTCAAGGAAATTGAATGACCAAAGATTTCTTTTTAAACTAACCATAGAAAAAATAGTGCTAACATGCATCTATTACATACATTTATGTAATAATACCTATATTGAAACTGATAATTAAATTGGTATTCTTCATAATCGATTGAAGAATTCTTGAATTAACTCCTTAAACATATATTAAGTTTTCAACTGAAATTAATATGCAGCTGAAAATAACTTAGGATATAGGATCCTTATATTATATAGCTATATGATTATATAGCAAGGAAATAGTAACTTAACAAACTGTGGCTCCGAAATAAGTTAAACGCTGTAGTTGCTCCATCAAAGTGGTCATTACCTGAAAGAGATACTATCGATGACAGATAACTGTTTCATTGTCTACACATTGTGTCCATAATTTTTTGAATTAAAATTACATTCCCTCTCTACGACAGCAAATAAAAATGTTGAGCCTGGCAATAACGATTATCATCTTGAAAACCTATTTATACTATTTTAACTGTGAGTAACTGTTGCACTTTTCAATGAGTGTTAGAAAGTTTAAATTTATTCTGAAATAAACACTCGGTGGCATAGAAATTTAATGTCTCTGAGTACTCTGTAGACAAAATTTGCTTGGAAAAGACATAACGTAGATAAAATCACTAAAAATGAGTCCTACCACACCTTTTAAGCAGTATTTATTAAGTTTGTTTGAATGTAACATATTTTGAATTTTAGTTAACGAAAGCAGCGTAATACAATTTATATTCCTTTGCTTTCGTGGAATAATTGTTAACTTTGAATACTGCCGAGTATAATAGTGACAACTAACATACATAATATAGGTATACGTAACATAACGTAACATGCACGTATCGAAATTTACAGTTATGATATAAACATTAAGAAAAATTTTAAAAGCTGAATAAAGGAAATCTCTAAAGCCCAATCACGCCTATAATAAATAATAAGCTAAGGAAAACTCACAACGAACAGATATAAAAAGTTGCACTATTTTTCAAATGGATATACTTTGAAATATTATTCGAAAGAAACGATACATTAAAAAAACATGGGCAGAGACTGAGCAGTCGATTCGCCGAAGCGTTTGCTTTGAGAAGGGAAAGCGGGATAGCGGGAAGTCGAACGCGTTACATACCTGTCCTCGTACGTAGGCGAGGCACCCCCTGAAGGGCCCTGGGAAACGTCGCCGTCCATATCAATTGTTTTAAGTTTATATCGAAAGAAAGTTTATATGCTAGAACAGCACAGGTCACAGTGCACGCACCGGCGGTTGCGGCTGAAAGTGCGCGTAGAATAGGCGCCAAATGCGGCGTATAAGCTAGCGCTCTAAGTGCGGACTGCAGACTGGTAGTCCGCACACCGGCCATAAGCGTGTTGAGGGTGAGACGCGCGGGCGGCGGTGACGAAACGCGGGCGGCGTGAGAATGTAGCGCCCCAACGCCCGCGCGTCGCCAGGCAACGCTATAGCAGCACGTGGCCATCGTCACAGTGTAACTAAATAAAAACACCAGAATAAACGACGGGGTTTTCTAATATGGCATGCAAAAAAGAGACGTTACTTTGCTAAGTTCCATTAATAAAAAATTCTTCTGCTATAATCTGCGATCAAAGAAAATCTATTTATGCTAAAAGTAGAGTATACCAGCGCAATAACCTATTACCTCCGCCACCACCACAGTATACTAGAACTCCACAAATTCATTAGCACAATCTTAACAATCTTTTCGCCGAGTAGCTAAACCTAATCAAAGTATCATCAGCAGATAAGACTACAAGACTAAAGTGGTGTATTGCATTTGTTTTACGAATCCTCCATGCATAAGCTAAAAACGCGAATAGCACATTCTTATGAATTTAATCCACTCTTAAAATTCAGTTGAAAGAACAACCCTAATTACTCTACCCTACCTAATAATCACTATAGACCCTATACCTAATCACTATAAACACTATAGACACTATAGATGTATATTGCAGTCTTGCTGACTATCGTTTTTTAACAAAAAAATGAATGAAACTAGGTACTTAAACATCTTAATTTAAACAATTTCACCTGAGGAGTGGAGGCTTACCAGGGTTTAGCCTGTAGATGTAGGTATCTTATTTTAATGCTTGGAGAGCAATTTTTTGGGTTCGTTCTTTCTCAATCTCGGTCTTGTCCATCTTATCTACGCAATAATACAAAGTGCATATGAGCGTGTCCCTCACCTCCACGGATCAATCTAAGATTCCTTTCTGTTTTTAGAATATATCATGGATTAACCATATTTTATTTATATATTTGCGATCTTGTATTATTTATCGGTGACACCTCTATGACGTCTACAGCTAGTGGTACCCACGACTTCGTCCGCGTAGAAGACTTTCGCGATATAATATTAATATGAATAAATAAAAAATTACAATAATTTTGACGAAGTAAATAGTGGGTTATTATCGCAGGTAGGTCATTTGTTGTGGTTAAATAATCTTATACTGGACTAAAATAAAAAGAAACCGATTTTTCGAAAAGAGCCGCCTAGTTTCCATTCAAAAGTCCTTGTTTATTTAAAAATTTTAAATTTAAGAATCAAGATGAATTCTGAAATCTTGTAAACTTCATATTGAAGGTACTTATTGGCACAAGTAGTATAAGTATGTGAAATTTATGAACGTGGTCTGAAATTAAATAAAGGTATAAAATGTTAGAATTTCTTTCATGCATTTATTTACAAATTAATTTACATTTTTAAATATTTTCTAAAACATACAGAAAAAAAACATTTAAAAATATAAAAAAATTGATATCCACGGAGAGCGGAGAAAGGACCCAAGCTCCCGGCGGTTAGGAATACAGAGTGAGGAACCTCCTCACAATGCGTGCCGTCTCAAGCAACACCGCCTTCTGTATCCTGCCCTTGATCCAACAACTAAGCGAGAGCCTCTTGAGATGTTGGTCGTGGCTCTGCGCTAGTAGACCGTTTACCGATACAACAATTGGAACAATTATTGTTGAGTCAATATTCCACATGGCGGTAATCTCATGAGCTAGATCCAAATATTTAGTTAATTTTATTATTACTTTTGTAATTAATTAGGTATGGGTAATTTAATTAATTAAATTGCCTAATTATTAATCTACTCTCTACTACTTTGCGTGTGTGATGTATGAATATAATAATAATTAAAACACCAAGAAACTTTTTTTATTTACTAAATGAACCGATGTATTTTCTTTTCCTTACACTGTGGCCGACCTCTTGGCGCGCCCAGTACCGGAGAGGCAAACACATACTCATGACGCAACCTCATGTAACTATCTCTTTAGTTCATTATTGAACACACCGTTATTTAAAATCTGGGCCACGCTTTTTACTACAACCGATATAGGGAGACGATACGGCGATAACGTTTGATAGCAACGCCATTGTACCAAATTATAAATGATAATTTGATCAATTACTTGCGATTCCTGGATAGAAAAATTCTATATGCTTTGTTAATATACTACATAAAAATGCAGTTAATTAACAACAATATTTACTTGCCGTGATGTAAATAAAAGTTTAAGTCATGAAGATAAGGCTGGAAGGTATTTGGGATATAATTACTCTCAGAAAATAATAATGTAGCCTGAGCCCATGTTCAGGCTTTCCTTACGATATTATAGTAATTACAATTTACAACGTTAAAGCATGTAGTACAAGCTATGCAACTATGCTATTTAGTTATTTTGCGCAAGAGTGTCCTTTCTTCGTGAATTCTTGTTTTCACGACTGTATGAAGAAAAAGACTATATATGATATACGATATATGACATGGATCATTTCTTATCTCGGTTCTGTATTCCTAGCAGCCGAAGTTACGGGCAATAGCTAGTATTGTTTCTATTACTAGCAGCGTCGCCCGGGTAGATAACATATTATACCTATTTTGTTCATGCATGTAACGCATTATGGTTTGTCACCGGCCGACGGGGACGAGTGCCGGGTATGTCGGTTGTCCACCGGCTAAAAACCTGAAATTGAGCTACCACACTGCTGGTGGTGTGGACAGGGTACCGTTGTACACATTGCCCCCATCCCCGCTAGCAGCGGCTCAGTACCACGGAGAGCGCCACCTCCGGTCGGGGCTTCTCTAAATAGAGGCCCCTATCTCTGCTAATCTATGCATCGGGAGCACCAGATACATCGACCGCTTCGGGCATCTAACTTAGTCGGGACTTATATGTTGTATGTTACCCCCTGTGATGGTTATGTGAATATATATTTTATTATTATTTTTATTTTTTATAATTATCCTTTTTTCTTTTTATTCTTAGTGTCATTTCATTTTTATCTTCATTTTAGTTTTTTTTTGTAGACTTTTAGATTTAAGTTTATATGTTCTTTGATTAGTTTGTTCGTTTTTATTACTTTTGTAACACTGTATATTACGCATGTTGTGTTCTCCTTTAATTGGGGGTACACTTAGCTCATGTTCAAATCTTTGTTTTTAATTTACTTTCTGTGTAACCCTTTTGGAGTCCATAAATAAATTTAAAATAAACTCCAGCGAGCGTCCGATAAACCCAGTTCGGACCGGTCGGAGGGCTAGGGCTAGGGCGGCATGCGACGGACTTCGGTTAGTCGCCAGCCCCCCGCTTGCCTGCGGCGGATCGAACCCGAGGACTTGACTTCCCAGAACCGCTCCGCCGTCTCCTTCCGCATCATAAGGTCCTCGCAGAAGGAAGCCATCATTGTCCACGATCCTTTTTCTGTCCATCATGGCACGAATCAAGGAGGGCAGGGAGAGATCTTGGCCCACCTCTGCCACTAGCTGTGCCCGCGGAACCCCCCAAGAGATAACATATTATACCGCATTTATTACTAGTGACTCCCGGTTAATTAATTTTTGCAAGAGGAAATTTTCATATCACAATAACTGCTAAGATATTGACTTCAATTAAATGGCATAAGAGATCACATTGTGAAGCAAAGAACGCTACAAAATAACTGCGTTTAAGTTGCTAAGAATTAATACGTTATAGTTTTACTTTCAGATGCACGAAAGTTTTTAAGAATTAAATCTGTCTGCACGAGGCTTTTAAGTCACGAACCCTTCGTAATTTACATTGTAAACAAAAAATACACCGGGGTACCATATAGCATAAAAACATTCTCGTTTTTCTTTCGTGAAAAGGGAAAAAATACATATATTGCGTTATTCATGATAGTCAAACGCTTAAGTTGGCAAGAACAAATTCGCGGGTACTACTAGTATGTAAATAAATATAATATATTAGTTTTAGTTTTCGATCTAATTTTATGGCTTTTCTTGCCAATCAAAAATTATCCTAAAGTAATAAGAATAAGAAAATTGGGTATTATAATAAGAGGCTTAAATCTACTTCTGTAAATAAAACCTAGTATTCTAGGTTTTATTTACAAAAGTAGATTTAAGCCTCTTATAATAATACCCAATTTTCTCGATAAAATAGTACATTGGACAAATAATCTCCAATTACTACGCTACTATATTAGAAAGACGAGAAATTAGTCCCAATTAGATTGGCTTCTTAACTTTCATAAACTTTTTAACTGTCATATTTAAATAGACACGATTTATTGTTGGTAAGTTTAAAGTGATATTTGAGGGAATCAAAATCAAAAATAGGTAAATCTAAAATCTCCTAAAATCACAATCTGATTCAGCTAATTTTAAATATTTGTATTACAAGAAACGTAAAGATTGATATTACTTAAATTCACAGTGATTAAATCTGTGTTTAATATTTTTTATTTGTCGAAACTCCAAGAATTAAACACATAAAACAAAATTTCATTTTACTCAATTTTTATTATTTTGGATATAGCTAGGTTTGATTCTAACCCCCTCATTTAATCAGTGTTGCATCATCATCGAGAATTTTGATTTTTTTTCCTGTTAATTAAATTGATAATTGCAATTTATCGCACGCTTTTAGTGAATTCTGGAGATGATATGCGTGAGTGGTGTCACTGGTACGAATGAACGCGGAAAAATCGTCCAGAGCGTGAAATGCAGGGAATAGAGCAGGAGCTATACTAGTCTCGGAACGGTGTCTTAAGAGTGCCCCCTGTGTATGTTTAGACGACAGATTTATCACTGTAACGTTACATTGTCTCATACTCGACGATATGTCTATGACATCACTTTTGTTTGAACTTTTTAGTCGTTCTTAGACGATATATCGACTCTGCTACACTCAAACTCTACTTATTAATCACATTTTCCGATAACGCAGTGACGACACTGTTATTTCGCTGCCACATGTTGATTACACCAAGACTCGGTTCTATCACCCTTATTACGTTTCTCGTAAACGAATGACATTCATGGTTACAGAGCTTAGTAAACTATCCCTTTTCCTGAATAACATTACTGCTTTTACAAAATCCCTTCAACCTACCGTCAAAATTCACTCCAGTAAACAGATTAACATGACAATAATTGGTAAATTTAAAGGAGCTTTACAGTTGTATTTTATTTATATTATACTAACAATCGCCAGCGGGTCCGCCCGCATGGACCGATTAAAACCGTAATATAGTATTTTGATAAAACTACAAAAATGCTTAAAGTAGGTTAACCTTAAATCTAAACTATGCTGTCGCGGACTTTTATTTAGAACTTTTAGAGGGGAACAATTTTGTATTATATTATTTTTTAATAACTTTCACCTTAGCACGCAACGATAGCTTTTAATTTTATCGTTTTCGTAATATTTTTTATCGCTGCGCCTCTCCTATTCACCTTAGCGTGATGTTATATAGCCTATAGCCTTCCAAGATAAATGGACTATCTTACACTCCAAAAAATCAAATCGGTCCAGTAGTTCCTGAGATTAGCGCGTTCAAGCCAACAAACTCTTCAGCTATATACCTATTAGTATAGATAGATATCAAACAGACAGCTATATAAACAATCATTCATCTTCATTGGCAAGACCAAGGATCCAGTTTCATAACAGCTGTTATCATTCTCAAACACACTCCAGACTTACTGTTAAGTTTTCTATGTAGTCATTTCGACTGTAGAAAGACTGTACAACACATAGCCTGAATTACTATGTAGATAATATCAGTATTTTTATATTTTAAGAAGTCAAATGTATGCACAATAAATATTATTAGCATGGTGAATTTAAGGGGCCTTTGCTTACTGTAATAATTGATAATGAACTTGTGTAGTGCTTGTATATTGTGGTGGAGGTTTCTGCAAGTGTTTTTACAAATCCTGCATGTATCGGGAATGAAAACGGATAGTCCCTTTTAAAGTATATTTTTTATTTACTTTATTGCGGATTATAGTAAAACAATTTTAGTATTACTTTTGTATTAATCGGGGCAAAGTAATGCCTAATTCTAATTAATGCAATAAATATAATAATGCAATAAATTATTTGCATTTATTATTGTTTATTTTAGTTTATTTAGTATCGATTTTTTTTTTGCATTTTTGCATTTTATAACAATAAATAATAAAAAAATCGACTTTGAAACGTATTTAATGGCATATATTTTTATTACTAGATGAAGTTCTACTGAATTTCAGACTTAGCTTTGGTGCGTTACTTAATAGGCTTTATAAACAACTAGCGGCCTGCCCCTGCTTCGCACAGGTATAAAATATCCCATGTCAGTCAGAGTAAAAAAAATGATTAAAATCGATCAAGTAGTTTTGATTTATTCATTACTGCCCGGGGCCCGCAAGCGTTAAATTTGGAGAAAAACAATTTCCTTTCCCTATACCAAGAAGATTTCCTGCTATCTTTGGAATATCTAAATTCGTATAGTACATTTTTAATTATTTACTTTTACATTTTCCCTATGTATTTTATTTTTACAATTAATTACAGAATGTATTTAAACAAACTCTTGATAGAGCGACATAGCTGCTAAAGTCGAAGTGTTATAGGGCGAAGCGCGGCGTCCTCACGGCATTCTAAATCTGTAATATCTCCGAAAATCTTCACTTAAATTACATGCTGTAAACGGCCATATTGATCTATATTAAATCAACTATTTATTTAAGGTACTTAATTGGATAAGGATTAATGCTGTATTGTATAAAAATTGCTTCAAAAATATGGCATAATTTTTCTTAAAAAGTAAATGACAAAAAATGCTATAGTGGGTTATCCATAAGAGATAGCTTTTCAAGATGTACAAATACTTAGTACATTATTTTGATAAATCTCTTAGGGTTTAGCCTGCGTTTGCAATGTAAGCGGAAAAAAAATGTAACTATTTACAGAAACCTCAAAAATTACAGTATTTCTCTACTCCGTATTGAATGTTATTATACGCACAAACCTTCCTCTGGAATCACTCTATCTATTAAAAAAAACCGCATCAAAATCTTTTGCGTACATAGGGATATAGGGACTTTGTTTTATAATATGTAGTGATAAGAAACGATAAAAAAATCTGAGTTTAAACTGTATTTGTTCTGTTTGTATATTATATAATCAGAAATTTAATGATCGAAGACCCCAAAGTATATAATTTAATTCTGGTGACATTAAATTCTTCTTCAATGTATCGTGAACTAGGTACCTTTGTTATTGAATAAATTTTACTAGAGCGATGATCAAATTGTAACAAGGTTAAAAGCACATTATCTTCCTGCCCTTATCCCACTCTAAGTGGGGTCGGCACAACATGTTATAAACATGCTGTCACATGATTTGGCTGCGTTTTTACGACCAGCCGCCTGCTTGACGTCAACTTACCTCAGTCGTATTTTACGATACCTCGGTAAGAAAGAGGGTGGTCTATTCAACTAAACCGGATACCACACCGTGGGTCAACTTGCCTTAGTCGCCTTTTACGACACCTCGGTAAGAAATGAGGGTAGTACTATTCTATTCAGCCGGTTACCACACGGCGTAACAGGGTTGAAAACACATTTTAGAATAACGAGATGGTAACCACTGGAAAAAACTACGAAATTTTCTTTTAAATACAATTGAAAAATTAAAAAAAAAACCAGCACATCGTGTTCAGATAAAGGCAGATAAAAAAACCTTAGATTTTGTTTATGTGCAGATCATTATATTTAAAAGCTAAAACAGAATGGTATCAAAGAACAATGTGGTGGGGAGGGGCGTGGCAGAGCTAGAATCTGTGCTACGGCTACCAGAAACCGGGATTGTGTTTACCTAGTACACTATGTCTGCAATCGACCCTTTGTTTATATTAATGAGTAACCCGATATCCACGCGCTCAGCTCCATATCAACTTGCTTTTATCAATAGGGCACTTATATTGGCCTGTTTTATATGCTTCTCGTGTTACCAGTCTCTAACTAAGACGTGGTTCGATTTTATTCGCGGCAATTTTGAAGGCGCATGCATTTTTTACTAGCTGGATCACCTCAAAGATACACTAATGATGTTAATATATAAAAGAGGTTTAAAAGTTGTTGTGTTGTTAACACATATTTACTTAACAATTATAATGTAATTGTTAAGTAAATATGTGTTAACAACATACGTATTTTTAATACCTTAAGTATAATAATATATTATACTTTAAGTCATCATCTTCCTGCCCTTATCCCACTCTAAGTGGTGTCGGCACAACATGTTATAAACATGCTGTCACATGATTTGGCTGCGTTTTTACGAGTGGCCGCCTGCCTGATATCAACTTACTTCAGTCGTATTTAACGACACCTCGGTAAGAAATGAAGGTGGCTCTATTCTAATCAGCCGGATACCAAAAGGCGGGTCGAATTACCATGATCGCCTTTTATGACACCTCCGTAAGAAATGAGGGTGATTCTATTCTATTCAGTCGGATACCACACGGCGTATCAATTATAAAGTAATTGTAATTCATAGTAGTATTATACTTTAATTATAAAAAATAAATAAGTTTTCACGCTTAGATACATATTCAATGTCTATAGCATTTTTTTTCAAATTGACTTTATGCTGTTAGCCCTAACGGCTTTTACAGCGTCACCGGGCGGGACGGGCGAGTCTAGAAGCATCGCCGAAGTTGCGAAATCCGGAGAGTAGAGCGCAGAAGCTCTACTAGCGTCAGGGAACTTCGTCCTAAGGGTGCCTCCTGTGAGGCCGGACCACGGCTTAGGGCGACGTGGAATGTCTATAGCATATGTATTGATATTGAGCCCCCTTCATGACTAATATAAAGAATCGACCATTTGTGATTATTCTGTTCACAATGAATCTGTTGTAATAATTCTTGTCTTTCTTCTTATTTATATTATTGATTGATTATGAAACTAGGTACATCCGAGGTGTCGTAAAATACGACTAAGGTAAGTTGACGTCAGGCAGGCGGCCGGTCGTATAAACGCAGCCAAATCATGCGACAGCATGTTTATAACATGTCTACACCACTAAGAGTGGGATAAGGGCAGGCGGATCGTATGAAACTAGGTACATCATAAATAATTTTACGGTGACGACTTTTTGTTTAATTTAGTTCTAGTACCTAGAGCACGAAAATTTAAATTTTGCCGTTTTCGTAACATTTTTTATTACTGCGCCTCTCCTATTCATTTTGCGTGATCTTATATAGCCTAATAGCCTTCCTCGATAAATAGACTATCTTACACTCAAAGAATTTTTCAAATCAGTCTACTAGTTCCTGAGATTAGCGCGTTCAAACAAACAAACTCTTCAGCTTTATATATTAGAAAAAAATATACATACTATATTACACTTACGAATCATGTCTAAAAGTTCGTTAATTTGTACAAGTCAAGTTTATCAGTACAGCATTAGCGATAAGATAACAAAACCGTATTAGTCAGTTTTTAATAATAACACATTACAGGTAACAAACTATATACCTACGGAATATAGGTATAATAACGGCATACAAATTTTCTGAATAGGTATTCTGTGACCAAGCCTGGCCAATTTTAATATATTCGCATTTTAAAGTTCTCTTTCAATATGTAGGCATTAGGCAAAATAAGTAGGTAGCGAGGCCAAAGAAATACATTCGTAATAATTCAAATAATATTATGCGGCTTGCATTCGTTGCTCGTCATTTCATTTTTAAGAGATATATTTTATTATGGCCAATATATAATATGGGATATTAAAATGAAATTATTGTCAGTTAAAAAAAGAAATGAGATAAGTGATAATCTCAGCACATTGCCTTGTAATTTCAATAAATATACCTAAGATTTATAGAAGCAGGCGTTACTTTGCGGAACTCCATAGTACAGAAGTTACAATCAAATTAATTTGCTGTAATCCGGGGTTTTTAAGGGAATATATGTAATGCTAAGTGTATGAAGCAGGCAACAATCACACACCTCGTTGAGGTTGTGGGAGCGAGTGTGTGTAGTGCTTGTGTGGAGTGTTGGTGTTGGCGACGTGTGGTGACTTGTTCTGCATGTATGTATGTAATTGTTGCCTGCCTCATACACTTAGCATTACATATATTCTTTTAACAAACGCGGATTATAGCAAAATACTTTTCTCATAACTTCTGTACTATGGAATTCCGCATCTCGCAATGGAGTATCTTGTATGGCCTTTAATTAATTATATATCGTAAAAGCGATAGATGAAGAATATTTTGTGAGTTACCTGTATGGGCGACTTTGAATGATGCAGATTACAGCAAAATAATTTTATTGTAACTTCTGTACCTAAGATTTATTGACAATATCACAGAAAACCGCACTTTCAACGCATAGACTACATAAATGCTCTTCTAGAATCTGAAATATATACAGCCGAATAGTCAGAACATATTCTGGCGTATAGTAAGAACGAATTACACACTGAAAGTTTGTTTTGACGTCCATTGATGTTGATTTATTCCCTATTAATTTATTGTCAAATCATGTATGTGCCCAAATTCCAATTGATCTGTTATAAGCTCTGTATATAACTTAGAAGCTGTAGCGGCTCTATTTGATTTTGCAGATTTCGTGACACTTGTGCTATTTATTATAGTCCCGACTCTCGCGAGTTTTTTTCTATACTACAATTTTGACACTTTTATTTTTCTATAATTGCGTTAAGTTCCAAGACAATTATTTTAATAACAGGGTGAACAGTATGAAAATATTAATCATTTTTAAATTATAAAGATTAATAATGTATCCTTTTAAAAATTTCATTGTAATAATATTTCAATGTAAAGCAAGGGTGTAGTTAGTTATTCGTAAGAGAAAGATAAATGCCATCGCGGTCTTTGAACCATACAAAAGATAAATACCCCAAACATATATTGTCTGTTGTATCACAAACGGATTTAGCAGCTTTTTCAAACAAAGCTTTCCCAACAGTTCGATAAGTAGGTATTTAATTAACCCAACGAATTTGTATGATATTTATTACTCATATATGCTGCCAGATTGACAATATCACAAAAATTATTTAACAAAGTGAACTACGATTATTTACTCTAATCAAAATCATGACTTTAAATGCCAAAGAAAGGATTGAGAGTAAACGCGGTGACACGATTATACTAATCGCGTCACCAACGCCGCCGCTTTCGCGCGCCGTCTAATGTGGGTGATCGCAGCCTCCCAACACCCCCATAACAGGATGGTCCAACGACCGCTTGATCCAATTTAACAGGCAAACCACCCACCACCCTTCAACAGACCGATAAAATGAAATTATATTTTAATTTTTATGTTCCATGAAAAAAGTTACAAGTTTTTTAGAAAAATGTATTACTACTCTACTTGATTACAAGAAATGTGCGGTATGATTTTAAAAGTATTGTAATAAATGATCATTAAGAGGAAACCATCAACGTATTAGACAGTATAGTATAGTAACGGTCTGTTATTATCCTACATTATGCAGGTTTCCTCACGATGTTTTCGTTTACCGAAAAGCGTGTAATAAATTGCAATTATAAATTAGACACAACTTTTTACAGAAAAACTCATTGGTACCTGCCCGGGTTTGAACCTATGGTCCTGGAAAGAGTCACCGCAGGTCTATCACAGCTTTATGATACCGAATATTAGAATGTAATATATATATACCAGTGACCCTTAGTAGGGGATTGTTAATGGTTATAGTTGATTTCTCTTCAAAACTTCGACTTAATTTATATTCATGATACTCTATAAATAATTTATAGAATTAGGCGTTACTTTGCGGAGATATCGCGATATCGCGGATTATAGCAAAATAATTTTATTATAACCTATGTAACATATTTAAGTCGATCGAAGTTAGAATGGGTATAACAAACCCGAAATCGATTATGCGCTCTTTGGTGGAAGAAAACAACTTAAAAAAGTCTGCATATCTCTGAAGAATACCTAGAATATTTATAACGGAGCAGCATGTTAGATCTTAGTTAAAAACATTTTCTTCAAAGGAAAGAGGAGGCCTTTGTCCGGCAATGGTATACTGATAGGCCGCTACTTTAATTTTTTACTCCACCTTTCTTTGCTATTGTCTGTGATTAAAGTATACAGAATATAAAAGCCCCGGGATACTTCAGAGGAAACAGTTTATTTCTGAGGATACGAGTAAAATCTTCGTGGTACAATCAAGTGTAGATAATGACGTCACATGCTGATACACACTTGCAATGTAGACGAGATAGCTTTTAAATTTCTAAAGTTTCCGCGAAGATGAATACGGTGTATGAGATGGACACAAAAGAATTCGCTTATTTTATGCTAGGACAGACAATAATTTTCAGTATGACGAAATCTCACATGACCCGGCTTGATGTATCGGTTCGTGTTTTCGGAGATTTACCCTACATTAACAATACAAATAAATAAATAAATAAATATATGGGGACACTTACACACACGGTCGTACGTCTCCAAAGTAAGTAACTTAATACTTGTGTTATGGGTAACAGACAACTGGTGGGATATATACATATATAATTTTTAAATACATACATAGATACAAATATACACCAAGGCTAAAGCAAACAACAAATTGTTTATAGAAAATGTTAGCCCTCGGCGGGAATCAAACCCGCGACCCGCAGAGCTGACGGCAAGATTTTTAAAAGTAATGCTTTTATTCTATACTAGCGGCCTACCCTGCTTCGCACGGGTATAAAATATATAGCCTATGTCACTCAGTGAAAAAAATTATTAAAATCGATCCAGTAGTTTTAATTTATTCATTACTGCCCGTGGCCCGCACGCGTTAAATTTGAAGAAAAACAATTCCCCTCTCCCTATACCAAGAAGATTTCCTGCTATATCTAACATCAAAGTAATTATTAATTATTAAGAAAAAAAAGTAATTATTTACGACATCACATTAGAAACATTACGGTATTTCTCTACTCCATATTGAATGTTATTATACATTCCTCTTGAATCACTCTATCTATTAAAAAAACCGCATCAAAATCTGTTGCGTAGTTTTAAAGATTTAAGCAGTCATAGGGACATAGGGACAAACAAAGAATGTGACTTTGTTTTATACTATGTAGTGATAATCCCTATAGCATGATTCAGTATTCACGCGCGATGGCTTATTATTAGCGTATTTCATGTATAACTTTGGTGTTTCTATACCGATTTCAATGATTCTTTTTTTATACAATGGTTAATACTATTCACTTTTTTATTTAGGGATGACTGAGAGTGATATAAACGTAGGAGTAGACAAATATAACCAGAAAGCTTCGAACTGCTAAGCTATCGGGAGTTACACGTCTTATTGTGAGTCAACCATAAAAGATAGACATATGCTGTCGTGGGATATTTTTTATATAATTTTAAGGAGAACATTTCCGTCATACATGATTTCTGTGTAGCTTTAACCATCAAGGTTGCACACGCGACGGAAGCTTAAAAAATGGAGTAACTTCTCCCGTTTTCCCGACATTTCCCTTCACTGCTCTGCTCCTATTGATTGTAGCGTGATGAAAAGTATACTATAACCAGCTCAGGAGTATGAAAAATAATTGTACCGAGTTTCGTTAAAATCCGTCGAGTAGTTTTTGTTTCTATAACGGTTATACAGACAGACAGACAGACAGACAGACAGACAGACAGACAAAATTTTTACTGATTGCATTTTTGGCATCACTATCGATCCCTAATCACCCCCTGATAGTTATTTTGGAAATATATTCCAGTTACAGAATTGACCTCTCTACAGATTTATTATAAGTATAGATAGATATAGATAAAAGAACCTTATAGAGGATTGAGAGTAAAGTTTGGGGTATTTTCAAAAACAGTATTAAGTAAACATAGCATTTTCAGTTATATCTTGTTGGCAGGTCTCTAAATATTCAACACATTTCATGTCATGTCAATCAAAGTTACCGATATAGCTAAGCGTGTAGCGAAGCTGAAGTGTCGATGGGTAAGACATATATAGCATGGAGAAACGACGCGCGTTATGGTCTCAAGATGCTGGCATAGCAACTCCTCTTTGGAAAGCGCAGCGTCGGTAGTTTAAGATCGTGTGGTGTGAAGAAACCGTGAAGAGACCTATGTCCAGCAGTAGATGTGTATCTATTGAGGAACAAGAAAACGTACCTATGTGCAAAAAGTACAACCTTTTTACACTTTGTCCACTTAAAATACAAAAATTAAAATTAGATTAAAAGGTATTTATATCGGTATAATATTCGTTTTCAAGCATGAAATCTTTTATGTTCACATGAACGCGGGCATAATTAAAATAGTTACAAAAAAATCTTGCACTGCTCGCCTTAAAGTGCCGGTTTATAGGAGGTGCAAGATCGAGTACATAAAGCAATGAATGGGAGGGGATGCGAGCAGTACACACTAATAGCAAATACCTAGGTGACCTACGTAGGCCGTGGGAGATTCCCCGCCTTACCCTTTCACTGCACCCGCCTGCATCATCGGAACTGCGAGGGTAATAAATTTTATGTTTGTACATAATATAGAGACTGAATGGATCGGCGAACTTTATATAAGCATTCAATACAGCTTCTGTGATTATTAAAATAAAAATAGTTCCGAGATCCACGAATATATCATATATAAATACATATCTTAGGCGTTTATATTCTTATGTACTTTATGCTATTATGTTACTTGTTTGTATTTAAAACTTAAGTGTATCTTTGGACATTTATACAATCCGTAATGACACTCGGAAAATTCATGGTTACCCAGACATAACAAATCTAGATTTACAATGATCTAGATTTAATAAACATGTTACAGCATGTTCAAGCGCGTTGTGCCGATCCCACTTAGAGTGGGATAAGGGAGGGAAAATGATGATTAGTTATTCTTATAGAATATATTCAAAGCATAGCACTTTAAAGGAGAAATTCAAAATTACCAACATACTCCTACGCCTATAGGTCCAATAGGTGTACGAGTATGTTGGTAAGATGGCCTGTAAATTGTAATCAGGAATGAAATCTGTAATCAGGATGTAATGAAAATCAGGAATGTTAAAAAATCTGGGACTCGTCAAACATTAGATGGAATTACTGCATTCGCAAAATTATATTCTACAGTGCCAAATTTTTATTCCCTGCAAGTTGAGACCAATTAAGGTATACCAATACCAATACTAATTTAGGAATAGGTATACCAATACCAATTTAGGAATAGATATACCAATACAATTTAGGAATAGATATACCAATACAATGTTAGAAATAGGTGACGTGAAATTTACTCTAATCATGATCTAGTGTACATCATAAAAGATTTGTATAAATAGTAGCTGTGCCTAGCTAGCTGTGCTAGCTTCGCCGGCGTGGAAATCAGTGTCACAATTTTTTTCCAAATTGAAATTTTGAACGTAAAAGTAGTTATAGTGAGTTAACTATAAAAGATAGAGCCATGTTGTCTTGGATTTCTTGTAGTTATATTTGTAGATCTACAATTCTCTAGTACATTAGTATGTCTCTGTTGGTTTACGCGGCGCACGCTAATAAGCTCCCAGCAGGTGAGTTTTGTTACAACTGCGCGAACTTTTCAACACTACTTACATAAAACCACAATTTTCCTGATCACATACAGACTGCTTAGTGGACTTGGTTGTACTTTTCTCAAATAGTATACAATACAAATATTATATAAGTGACTTTGACCCCAAAACCGAGACACGCTTACTAAAATTCTTTGAGTGATATAAATTGGGATTTAATAAATTTTATCCTTCCTATCGGTCAAGACAGTCTTTACTTTTTCAAACTGCAGAATTATTTTCCTTTGAACGAATTTTGAACAATGAAACGTAAAGGAAATAGAACTTCGTCCACAGAGGTTTGCAAAGTTGTAAAACCCTTTGCAAACTTTAGTTTCTTTAATTAAATTCAGCGCACGAAAAGTATTTATGGAGAGGTATGGAGAGTATATTTGAAATTATTTTCTTTACAACTAAAATATAAACATTGAGTGAAATCTTATTTTTCTCACTCTCACATCACATCTCATTCTTATAAAATAATATTGATAATTAGAGTAATAGTTAATAATAATTATCACGAAAAAACTTTAGGTAATTCAAAATAAATTTGATACAACAAAAAGACGTAATAAAATACTTTACGTACTAGGGTTGCAAAAAAATTAAGCTTTCATATCTGTTTAACGTAGTTTTTTATTTTATAATTCTTAAATTCGTTTAAGAATTATAAAATAAAAATCTTCAGAGCAGTTTAAAAAATCTATTTTTTTTCTGATCCTTAAAGAAGAATCGGGTGTTCTTAAATTCTAAATTTTAGCAAAGTTAAAAGCTATCGGACCCATATTACATTACATATTCAAAAAATTCAGGTGATGAGTTTCTTGAATATGTAATAAAAATACAGACTTAATCTTGTCTATACTTTTATTATTGCAAGCTTTTATTTAACTTCCTATTTATATATGTGGAGGTAGAATCTTGCAACTTAAATTTGACTCACTTCCAGGTGTTCGATTGAGCTGAAATTTTAAATAGTGGTCCTAAACAATGCATGTTTATGTTAACTATGACCTGATGCTACTGCAAGAATTGATTCCAGACGAGGGAACTCCTAAACGGCTAAAAGTAGGAACATGAAATTTTGTTAAAGCATTTTTAACTTGACTTGTATTAAAATATAATTAATAGATTTACTTGATGGTAGAATTTATGAGCAAGACGAACTCGATGTACTTGCAGAAGATAAATAAACCCATTATTATAGGTTTACTAGTTTAGTTTTGTATTAATGTACGGTTGCCCTAGCTTTGCAGATAATGAACGTTGAAGATAATATTACGTCATGAGACGGAGCGCGTTACAATATTCACGCATGTTACTTTTTATTTCGCGATAACTCATAAAACTAATTCAAATAATATAGAGTGAAGGATCTTGATTGATATACGTTGAGTATGAAATTCTTAATGTGTCTATTTAACACCTATTAAAGAGGAATAATCCAACCATATAGGTATATTTATTTTATACCACTATATACCATTGTTTTATTATATATCACAGGGGTTAGGCAGCGTTTCCGCTTAAAGCTCCCAGGCGGCCATAGTTTCCCGCAAAATTTAACAGTTGTCGTCACATTTAAAAGAACCTAAACTAGTTACATACCAAGATGTTCCTTATGATTACTCTGTCTATAAGGAATACCGCATGCGAATGACTACAGTGGTTTTTGTAATAGACAGGCAGACTGTTGTGACTAATTATTGAGCTAATACATATCGTAGAGAAGGCAAATTACGTCACTATTTTATAATCACTAATTAGTTTTTTTATTAGAATATGATATAGGACGGCATTGTATCTACAATGCCGTCCTATAACTGTACTCAACTGTAGGATAGGAGGAAGTTGAAATGATGATGCAGATAAATAGTTCACTGAATTTTGACTTGTAGTCTCTACAACCCCGTAAAGGAAGCGCGCGTTCATTCTGAACGGCTTTGAAAGTCAGAATGAACAGTTATGAAAAATTATTATGAAATGGATACAGCAAGATTAAACTAATGTAATATAATGTAATGCAGTTAAAACTAGGGTAAACTTAGGGAATCTTTACTTAGCTTATGTTTCCGTACATTTGTGGTTCATAAAACTCCGTGTAGTTTATAGAATAATGGTTTATGTGAATAAACGTATTAAAAAATAGATTCAGAGCGAAATATGGCCAGTTCAAGTTGATGAAGACTAATTTTCTACAACAAAAATTCATTGCCTCAGCGTCTTTATTATACATTGTCACGAAAACTATAAAACACACGTTAAAAAGCCGTTTTAATAAAGTTTTTAATTCTAATCTTAGTGTTGACTCGAGCCTTGAAGATATTGAAACTGCAGACACTGGTGATGATCATCTACTTTTGATAGTTTTCACGATGACGTCTGACTTGTTCTAAGCTCCCATGTCTCATTATGTGTGCACTTCACGATAGTTCAACTTATACTGCACAGTGCATGTCTTTGTTGCTCGTACAGTCAAAAATAATAATCTTGCAGAGATAGATCGTACCACCAGTCCGAACTAAAGGAACGTTAACGCGTAACTGAATAATTTGTATGACATCTTTGACATTAAGGAAAAAGTCTTCTCAGTGGTACACGTGGCAGAGACATGTTGATAATGAGGGCGAAATAGGGATTTCAAGGCAAAATAAAACTATCTATCGATGTTTCATAAGTAATGATATATTTTTTAAATCTTATTTAGATTTTTAATTACAGTGTTTTTAATTTAAGTGTATGAACTTACGTGAATTTCTAGTTCTGCATCTGAGTTAGAACCAAATAATTAATATAAGTTGGTTAAGTTTCTTAATTTATATTAGTCGGGTTTAGTTAATGATTTATGTTATTTGATTAGGTTACTTTGCGGAATTCTACAATACAAAGTTATCATAAAACTATTTTGCTGTGTACTCCGCGTTTTGTAAGAAAATCTATGTAATGCTAAATGTAGGAAGCAACACTGTTCTCATACCTTATATACGCAGGATTAGTTGCCGTATATATCACAAGACACCTCTACCAACAGCACACTACACATGCTAAGACAAACTCAACGACCCCGTAACCAAATCATAGGCAGGAGATAGGCACCACGACAAAATCGCAAATAATTCTATTAAAACTTTTGACGCAAAGCCTTTAAGGAGAAATTTTTTATCAATCAAAACTTTATTCAAATGAGAGCGAAATTGTCGATCATTCGTCTTAATCGGTGCTTGCAGTCGACGGTGGAGGACAAGTTTATTAACTTATCCTCCACTAGACTTTCTGAAAGTTTTGAATTTGTAGACAATGATATCTTATACTGAAAATAATCTAATCTAACCCAAATGGTGACAGACAGCATCTTAGTACCCAATTAGGCAAGTTCTAAGAATTTGATCTTCACAGACCTGTTTTAGCACTCTGATGAACTCATGCAAGTTATAATTTTTTTTTTTAATTAATACTAGCATCTGTCTGCCTAATGTTAACAAAAAAATGCCTTAATTGATATTTGAAATCATCTTTACAGCGAAGGAAACATCGTAATGTAAAATATAGAAATCCTGTAATGTGGACCTGTTTAATTTGAAATAGCGAAAATAGTTTTTTAGAAAAATTATACAAACTTATGAAAGTTAGCTAAGTTTTTTTCCAAATATCGATATACATTATTTATCGACATTATCACAGCATACTTGTTTTGGTAAAGAAGGCATAATCAATTGGTAATTGGCGTGATTTAAGCCGCTCAAAAGATATCGAGGCCGGAGAAATAAGTAGATGCTATTTTGTGTGATTCCAAAATAAGCAGACATTTTATATTGTTAGGAATTGGTTGTTGTATATTTCGTATTTTGTTGATTTGATGATTTGTAATGTTCAAAGGGTAAGCGTGAATCTGAATAATATCTGTATAGTGCGAACGCTCTTTCACATTTATTAGTACATACCTAAGCTGTGAATAAATAATGTTTTTTTAAATTATTTAATTTACAATAATTTAAAATTTAAATTTAAAAACAATTAAAATTGTAAAACTTTAGTGGGAATAAAAAGTGACATAAAATGTGCACAAAATACAAATATAGGTAATGTAAATTAACGATTCTTAGTAGATTAAATAAATGGCCTGCTATTCCAATACTATGTCTTAAATATGCTGCACTATTTTTTGGAAGGAAGATTACGCTCCACTCTTTTCACTTTTTCGGTTTTTGTTTGTGACACTACTATTAGTAGTAGTTATAATCATTTTGAAACTATTTTTAAATTTTGTGTTTTATAGTGGATTTAAAATACCAGTAAGTTTTGGCGAAAATTGTAGTGTAGAATATACATATCAATTTAGAAAAAATTATTATCAGAAAAATTTAGATTGACATAAAATTCAGCATGTATGGGAGAGATCGATGTAACTAGGTTTCATTTAAAAAGAATTTCATTTTATCCCTGGTTTCGGGCATTGAAAATATGCTAAAATTTACGTTAAATACAATAGACAATTTTTGCTGTCAAATGTAATTTGGGCTAATTTAGGGAATTGGCGGTCTAGAGAGGTGAAAATACCAAGAATCGAGCCTCACCTGGAAAATTATTTTTTTTCCTCCAGGGAAGAGGATGTCTTTTCTTTAAATATAAAAATAAATATATGGGACAATAATACACACGGTCATCCGTCCTCAAAGTAAGTCATTTAATACTTGTGTTATATAATATAAATATATACATATGTATATAATTTTTAATACACACACATACTTATAGGTACACTCTTTATAGGTTTGAGCTAAACATCGATTTTCGTAACATCGTAATACTTAAGTATTGATCGTTAGGAATTTTTGTTGGCAGTTTGTTTATTATTAATAGAACGACAATGATGATGCTTTGAAATATTATAAAATAAAGGAAATAAATAAAGGCCTTATTTATTTCCTATACCAAATAAAACATTTCATAAACTTCGTATCAGTTACCGAGGATTACATTCACAGAAAAAAATTTAGCTATAATCCGCAATAAAGCAATAAATAAGAATTCATGTAGAGAATGGAGGAAGAATAGAACACAATATGCACTAACCGCCTTTCCATTTTGTACAAATACATACAATAACTTCAATAACTTGACTTGATAATACAACATCCGTTGTAGGACGTACGGATATAGTCCTTACTAATATTATATTTACATTTTAGATAATAAGTAATTTGTCTTTGTTTTTAGTCTTAAAAAACTTGTAGTCGAGTTTGCCTTAATACGATTGTACAAAAACAATTTAAAAATGTTTTTTTTCGTATTTATACTAAAAACGTTGGAATCCAGCACTGCATTTATAGGTAATTAAAATAAACATTTGTTACGTTATGTATAAATGTTATTATTAACTTTTCCGTTAAAAGTTTATAACTTTTATAGTGATATTTAATACCAGAAAAACATTAAGAATTTTTTTAATGTACCTTTATGGATGGAGTTTTTATAACAGGCCCAATTTTGGCAGTCTCCTGGAACTGACCTTTTTTAACATATTACATTCATGTAAGTCATACGGGTGGTCATCATTAAAATTATCAAACTATTATAATTGATAAAACGACAAATCTATATGAGTCTTCCTGGATAGATCTCATTTTTGTGATGGAGATATTTGCAGGGCTGGAGAGTAAAAGAAGCTACTGTTAATTTCAAGACACCAGTCCACGCGAACGAAGTTGCGAGTAAAAGCTAGTATATTATAACCCTGGGATTAAAGAGTTATCGTTTTATTAACGACTTTCGTACTTGTCTCGTTATGCTTGAAAATTGAAGAACGCGAATATTACCTTAATGAATATATAACTGCATATAGTTTTAAACTCTTGAAAAGAATGTTTTATCTAATTCTAAAGATAATGAATTTTTAAATTAATTCTTTAGAGGGCAGCCTCGGGCAACTTCAAACTAAGATCTTTGAGATTAGAGGTACTTTTAACGTTGAAATATGCATTAAAATTGTCCCTTTACTATACCGACCGCTATTTAATTATTTAAAGCAAGTTTATTTCATTTTTTAGTTTGTTTGAAATTTAAATATTAATTGGGAAAAATCAAAAACAAATTTTTAATTCGCGAACGCGATTCTAATCTGATTCCTGAGTTCAATTTTTGAATTGGATTCAAGTTTTTGAATTGGATTTGTGTGATAATAACTTGAATATAAGTTATTACACAATTATGTCGTCGATTAGTTTTTGCACTTGCTACTATTAGATACTGATCTAAAGCAGAGTGCCTTTTATATAAAAATCTCTTTAAATATGTATTTAAAAGTATCGTACGTCTATTTTCGTAGTCGTATGATTTTTTAATAATAAAAGCACATAAAAAAACAACGTGTAAATGTAAGTCTAAATTTTGTTAGAAATTACAGCTTTCAGAGCTAACGGTTTCTACAGCATCAGCAGGCAGAGGCAGAAACGTCGTCCAGGATGAGGCTTGTGTGTTAGGATACTGCTCAGTAATCACGACTAAGGATTTTTGTAGGCGTAATAAAGGCAAAAGTAATGAAACATTTTTTTGCTATAATCAACACGATAAAATCTTTCTTCTTAAATAAAATCTATAGTGACAGATTGCGCGGAACGTTATGTAGTAGGTACATTAGCTTTTTCCATAAAGTTTTATTCTTAAAGTATTTTATTCGATTAAAAGGAAAGAACGCAGTGAAGAGGACTAAAAGAAAGTTATATAATTGCTCGTCCATCACTTTAAGCCGAGAGAGTGAGGCAAAACTCTAGTGCACTCAAGTCGATAATTGGCGTGTTCATTGAACTGATAAATATCCACTTAGCAATTGTTGAGTTCAGTTGTAAAAACGAATAGTGTTAACTTTCTAACAAGTATCATTTATAACATACGGCACAGATTTTATCATTAAGCATTTTATATTATTGCGCTCCGAAAAGTAATGCCTAAATAATTTAAATAATTTTAAGATGTATTTATTTGCGGAAACGATAAGTTGTGTTAGTTTATCAAATTTTTTTTCCCGAGTAGCTTTTAGTAAAACCATTTATGGACTGCGATGACGATTTATATTTCTGTTTATCTGCCTCAGCACTAACTGACCATTTAAAATGGTGCACAATAACCATAGACCCGAAAAGAAATAACATACGATAAGCGAATAGCAATAATAATACAAGAAGAAATAAAAATAAATAATATACCAAAGTAAACGAACAGTCACCGGTCACGTCTGTCGCAGGACTGATGGCCGTTGGAGCAAAAGAGTCCTGGAGTGGAGACCGCGTCTTGGCAAACGCAGCGTAGGGCGTCCACCGTCTCGCTGGACCGACGACATCAGGAAGGTTGTCGGGGCCAGGTGGATGCGCATTGCGGAGAACCGGGATGTCTGGCGCAGACATGGGGAGGCCTATGTCAAGCAGTGGACTGCGATAGGCTGATGGATGGATGGAAACGAACAGTGTGTTCCGATTTACGGATCCCAAATATGATTGCTGATTATGGAATATATATCCTCCTGCCCTTATCCCACTCTAAGTGGGGTCGGCACAACATGTTATAAACATGCTGTAACATGATTTGGCTACGTTTTTACGACCGGCCGCCTGCCTGACATCAACTTACCTTAGTCGCCTTTTACGACACCTCGGTAAGAAATGAGGGTGGACTATTCTACTCAGCCGGATACCACACGGCGGGTCGACTTACCTTAGTCGCCTTTTACGACACCTCGGTAAGAAATGAGGGTGGTGCTATTCTATTTAGCCGGATACCACACGGGGTGATTGCTGATTATGGAATATTTGGTCTAATTTACACCTAATCTTTCTCCGATAACTATTTATATATACTGTTTAGAGTTAAAAAAAAGAATCATTAAAAGACAAGAACCTAGTCGTTCTATGTATCGATCGATTGTATAAAATTTTAACTAGCCTTTCATTTATTTAGTTTCAGTAAGGCTATGTTTAACAACTCCCTTGTGTTGTTTTTAAGATCAAGAACGACGATTTGACTGTAACGATATTTGGTTTTAAGAGATTCTTGTCGATATTCATTCTATTCATTCTGAAGGTTCCACGTGTAAACCTCTTTTATTGTTATTTAAAGGAACAGTTGTGACAGATGCCAGAAGTCATGCACTTATTAATATTTATTACGTTAGAGGTAAGTAAGCAGACAAAATAAGCAGATCTATTCAATGGGATATCTACGATATAATGGCAGTAATTTTAAACAGAATAAATATAATATAATTGGGACTATTTCTATTGAAGTTTGTATTTGTTTTACCTATACACATTCTGTAAAATATTTTTTTGGTTGGGTAAAAAGTGCAATCAATTCTACCCAATTTTTGTAGGTTTTTACCTAATGTTTTTCAATAATAGTTTGATACGTATGGAAAAACATAGTAAGGCGTTTTCAGTGCTAGTCTTCGGAATGCACTCTATTACATTATAAATCGAACTTTGTTTTGGACTATAGTATAGGAATTATTGGCCAATAGAATAAAATTTAAAAACTAAATAAAGTCTCAAGTAACATTTTGCGGGAACCGCACTGCTAACATTCATCTTATAGTACGTATTTAGAAACATTTATCTTTTAATTTGAGCGAATCAAGATCATTTTTTTTTTGGAAATCTAAAATGTTCTATTGATCTTATGCGATTGATTATAGATATTTTAGTCCACATTAGCACTAATATTTTTTAATATAGAGATAAACAAAATAAATTTCTAAAGGTAGTTTTTAAATAAATAATGGAGCGAACATCTAAGGAGTAGGGATTTAGAAATGTCACAACCTAATACTGAACTGCGTTAAGGCTACTTTGATGCTTCTTATAATCTCCGTAGGTGGTTGCACGAGAAATTGCCGCAAATTGAAATCTAATGGAAGTTTTAAGCAACTAGCTAGGTGTTGTTGGCGATGCAGGGGTGGCGCGTCGTCCGACAGGGTGCAAAGGGGGGCAGGGGGACGCCATTCGAAAGGTGCAGAGTTCCCGCATCGATCGCGCCACGTGGTCGCAACCGGCCCCGCCGCTGCCATCTCCTTACGGGCCCGCCACCACGCCCGCGCTCTTTCGCTCTTACTATGCCACGCCATCTTACTACGATTACGGTGCAACGTACATCCAATTCACAGCTTTTCACGCGGCCCTATAACATCATACTACGTACGACACAAATACTATGTTTAAAAGGTTACGCTGTGAATACGTTACTAGCGTAACGGTGTTTTTGCGTGAAAAAATCACGTACTTACCGAGGATACCGAGTCGCATTTCTAATACTTCAAGGGTTGCGATTAAAACATGCAGCAGCTGGTTCCCCTCAAGCAAAAAACGTGAGAGCATTAGATATTTCAATAAGCTTACATCGAATACGTAGCTCGTAATACACGACAAAAAAGATTAAGAATACATTTAGCCGTTAGATAAGAACGGCAATCACAATGGCACAAGAGAAATCTGACAACGACCCGCAACGGTTCTAGTTTTTCAAATTAAACTCAGCTGGAAGATGACAAAAGAATTACCCCTGTTAGGGGTGATTCGTGATGTTGCGTAACGTTCTCGCGGAGAACGAGGTGTGGATGGGAGGGGAACCAGCGGAAAAGGGCGTAGATATTATGAGCCGGTCGTCAATGTATGTACATGGCCGCTATTACATCTGCGACTACTTAACACTCGCCGAAAACACGTGTAGATTGCAAGCCCCTCTAGAAACTTGTTGCTGCCACTTTACGGACTCTTGATTGAAGCAATGCGCGGCGCATTCAAAACGCGCCACGGCTTTAGGGCGGTTGCGGAACGCAATTAACCGTCCGAGTTTGCGATTCACTTTTGTCCTACCTAACACAATCTCATTGACGGTTAAACTCCAAACAAATTCAAATTCATCTTGTGAATCAAGCTTAATTCAAGTCAAGCTTAATTCAACAAGTTTATTCAAGTGTAAATATTTGTTAATAGTTATTTAAAATGAAAACGGTAACACAAATTTTGAACGCTTTTATATCAATACCTTATATGATAACAAAATATGCTTCTAGATAATGTGTGAAAGATGCAAGATGAAAATCGTAATTAAAAATGAGTTTTATATATTAGAATTAATTGAAGAACTGCTAGGGACCTAACTAAGAATAGATTGGATAAAATTCGTCAATAGGCGACCTAAACTCCCGAGTGCCACTAGTTAAATCGGGATTACCAACTATTCAAACTGTCCAAGCAGTAATGAGGTTGTAGCCTCATCAGTTAGTTAAAACTTTGCTCTATCATTACAATATTTGAAATTTACGTCTTAAAATATAACAAATAACTATATTTTCGTTTAATATTTAATGTATTAGAAATTATCTGTTTATAAAAAGTGTTACGATAAAAACAAGAAGATTTGTGCTGGTTTTATTTAAAGAGTGTTCATGTACTAGTATCGGAAATGCCTTTTTTACAAACGTCTTTTGTAGGAAAAGATTAAAGGTGCTCAGTAAGCTCTTAAGAGCAATAGAATATAAATATTTGCATTTACAATACATTTTATTTATTACAGGCTTTGCGTTAATAAAAGTTTTTAATTTAAGAGATTTTAGAATTACATCGTATTTTATCGTATTTTGGAATTATATCGTACTCTAGAATGTGGCTCTCAAAAGTAAAGTGGAATTTTTCTGTTTTATCGAAATAACATTTAAAAATTATTGAAGACTGTATGTGGAGAGCCGTACGTGGCATTTACAATTTAAGACCGCGGCATTCCCTGCGAGAGAAGTTTAAGGAAATAGGTATTCTTACATTTGCTTCACAGTATATTTTAAGTAATTTAATTTTTGTATATAAAAATATAAAAAATTAAAAAACAATAGGCGATGTATATAATAGACAAAGTAGGAACCGACATAAGCTTGCGGCTCCTGCTTTGCGCCTTGAAAAAGTACGTAAGTCGTTTGTGGGTTTGGGTATAAGATTCTATAATAAAATTCCGCAATCAATTTTAACTTTGCCGTTACAGCAGTTTAAAAACACTATTAAGGAGAGGCTAATACAGAAAGCCTACTATTATACTGTTGAGGATTATTTGGACGATAAAAATGCGTGGATATAAATATTGTTCGACCCTGTACAAGATAGAAACATTAAATGTAACTAGTATTAAGAATTGTATTTTTTAAAAAGAGCAACCGCCGAGTTTCTTGCTGGCTCTTCTCGGTAGGAACAGCTTTCCGAACCAGCAGTAGAGTTGACGATTCAAAAGCACTTGTTTACAAGTTTATTTGAATAAAGAATAATTTGAATTTGAATTATTTATAATGATTTATTTCATTACTTATAATTAATAACATTAAATTAGCTATAAGTTAAAATGATTACTCGAGGCCAAATTGACAATTCCGAGTTAACTGTGGCCCAGCCAGGTGTGCCGTGAGTGTTTAAGCTTTGTATATGCTTTTGAGTCTTTTGATCATGAGAATCGACACTCTAAATTGTCTTTTTTATGTAATCATCCAGTAATCTCATATTACACGTCTCATCATATCAATAAAAATGTTTTCTTCCAATTCTGAATTTGAAGTTTAATTTAATAGTCCGCTATTTTATCGTTTTATTTATTGTACTGTAAAACTGAAATTGAAGAAATATTTGAGTTGATATCAGGGGGGGGGGGGTTTGCTAGTTATAGTTAAGGGCTTCCAACTAAATTAAAAAGGATTATACGGATTGCCGAGTTGGCAATATTTCGGGGTACTGAGTAACCAACCAACCAACCAACCACTTTGATTAAACATTTATGAGTAGCCAGTTCTTTGTTTTCTAATTATTTATATTTTTTAATAGGGTTGTTAGGAATAACTAAACAGTGTTTTCTGCATAAAGCATTCAATCTGCTTTATGATTTAATTACGGCTCTGCCATATATACTCGTACTTGCCGTTTTCCGATATTATATTACGGGAAACTAAATTTAATTTTAAAACACTGGCGTGTCGTTGCATGTAACGAGATACTCGTTTAATACAATGATGCTCGTCAAAGAACAGCGCGGGATGCTAAATCACATTTGCATGTAATTTAGCCGGTGGAAATATCTTTATCATGTGATTATTAATTTAAATTCTTCAGATTAAATAATAATGGGATATAAGTAATATTTCCGAGACTATTCTATTTAAATAAAATTATCATATAATAAAATAAGTATATAGCAATATTTGTTGATACATAGTAATAATCAATGTTTGTATTCTGTGGTGAGCCAGCGGCAGCATTTCAAACCCTGTAATAGCACCAATGAGTTTTCCTGTTAACGTTTGTGGATCTGATTAATATTTGCAAATTATCGCATACCGCTATATTTTCATCAAAATAGTGAAGGAAAATGTCGTGAGTAAAATTGTGTATATCTGGAAAATTCTGGGGATATGTGTAACTTACTAGTCCACATTCGTGGATCTTAGATCTAACCCTTCTCTCTAAAAAGGGAGAGAGGAGGCCTATATCCTACAGTGGGATAATACGAGGCCGTTACTTTATTAAAAATTGCACATTTATTCCACGTAATAAAGTGACAAGTAATCTTTTCAGAACGCTTTTCAGAAGATCACCGCTGTATCAACGATTTAAAGGTCGCTGGATATGATAGGATAAAAATAATTTTAACAATTACGTAGCTAAAAAAGTGACGATCTTCACCTTTTATATAGATAACAGATGTATTTGAATCTACGGACAAGCAATTGTAGTGCTTATCGATCATTCTGAAAACCCTTTAATACACATATTGGCTGCAAACAGACACGAGATAGAAAACAAGAGTAACATCGTACACAAGATTCAACAAACAAAGACAAACCATTGAGCAACGTAGTTCGATCAATAGACAACAAAGTAAAAAGTTGAGGGAATCGGAATGAGCCAGCGAGTGGGCGCAACAAGTGGTCCAATTGACCGGCCGCAGACTCCGCGGTCCGTGAGGGTGCAATGTTTGTACCCACCGGTTGATTCAGCTACTCGTGTAGTAGATTCCTGTGCTTAAAACATTGAAGACTCAGAAAGAAAATGTATGAGAGAGAGAGTGCCCTTTAGTGAACACTGCAAACCTTTATTCAGAAGATTGCGTGTATTGACATTTCCTTGTCTGTATATTTTTGACTAGCAATCGCCAGCCCGCGTGGAAAGATTAAAAACGTAATATGTTATAGTATTTTGATAACCATAAAAATGGTTAAAGTTGGTAAACCTTAAAAGCTAGACATATGTCGTCGTGGACTTTTATTATTAGTATAGATATTAGTTTATTTGTAAAACGATTTAATCATCTGTTGACCAAAGCACGTTAATTCTATCCACGAAGCACCAGCAATTGTGACAGATTAGTTATCACATAGTCCTGAACCTGAATTTTGCAATAAAAATAGGCAATGTGCGTTAAACTAATATAATAAGTTACGTCCGGGCTCAACTAAATTAACACTCAGACAATTTAGGGCATTCCTTTTTACATAGGCGTTTGATAGGTTGCAAGAATAATCTGGCCGAACATTAACACGTTCTATTTGTTAATTTCGTTGCTGGTTCGACAAATTTTTACTGAATAGAAAATCACTCAGAAATTAGGGTTGCTATTTACATAATATAATTAGTACAATTCAATTTCATTTCGTCATCTCTGTTGGTGATATACCTCTATATTACAAGCTTTATAGTATATATATTGTAGCCGTAGTCTTTTATAAAGTAGAGTATAATATGTAGATTGTCGTCGTACGAGGTCGAACGATTGAATTAATCAACTTACAATTTACTAATTAAATCTGGTACTCACCGCCAACCTCCGCTGCCGCCGCCGCCAGTAACTGAAGAATCAGTGCTGGTTTCCTTCAGCTGGACAGCGCTTGCACTCTGTAGATTCGGCACGTTCACACTGGAAATATAGTATATTAGCATTACGTGTCATTAAATCTTTTCTTTCTATTGCGCTGTGACGATTGTCAGATATGAGTATTAAGGCAGATTTGGCCCTGTCTTTTTTTAGAATTTTCACACTTAACATTTCAGCGTAAATAAACATTGTGGAGGTACTTTCAATTCGACTTTTAACTCGTTACCTTAACATGTTTTATATATAAAAGCTTTTATTCAACTTGCAATGTATGTATGTGAAGGTATTCCACCTTGCAAGTTAAATTTGACCCACTTCCCGGGGTCCGAATGAGCTGAAACTTTTTAAATTGATCTATTCCCGATGACAATGCATGTTTATGATGAGCGTGACCTGATTCTGCTGCCAGGATTGGCTTCAGATGAGTGAATGGCTCAAAGTATTACATAACACTGTAATACTTTAATATTTTTGTTAAAAACTTTTTAAAATCATTTTTAAATTTACTTTTTTAGAGGTAGTGAAAATAAATATGTAATTCGTTCGTATCGTAATAAAACTATTTAAAGTCATTATTAGCGTTTCATCGATGATAAGAACATGTAGTATAAAAAAAAACATTATTCTGACTTGATCGCATATGGAGATCCGGTAGAGGAAATATGCTAACTTGAAGTGGTATAGCAGTTAGCCTAATGGCTCGTACTCAAAGTTGCATCGAGAACTCTACTATGCATCGGGTAATCGAGTTGAGTAATTGACTATGTCGATACGGAGCGATTTAATGCTATTAAATGTACAATGCACTAGTAAATTATATTAGTCTTTGTACGCCAACAAGACTAGACTAAATGTTTTAGAATTTCATCCTTTATTTTAAACCACCTATTGTTTGGAACACCTTCGGAACGTTGTGAATTTTATGAAAACATATGTTGGAGCAGATCCGTTAATGTTTTGGAGATAGTTTCATGGCTAAAGAAGCGACATTCCTATATTCTGACATTTTTTTATCTCGTTACACGTAAACGAAAAAAACTAGCAACGCTACAAATGAAATGGTGTTTATCTGACTTCTTTTCATGTTCACGAATTCGAACGGAGAGGTTCTACCGAACCCGCCAATATCAATCACGTTAACAACAAAAACTAGTCGTCCAAAAAGTATCCTATACTTGACATGTCGATCAAATTACGATTGCAAAAACAGACAATACACAATCACCATCTTTACTCTACACCTTTAAAAATGCTTTCGCTATCACCTGGTGACTCAATATAAGCAGTAAGACATACGAGTATTGGCAGTCAACTTTAAATGCTCATAATAAATTGTTGACTGAAATAATTTTTTTAGGTTTGTATCAAATAAGTTACAGTAGAATGATGTACATACACATGATGAAATGAATATATCAATTTTGCCCAACCTTTGAAGAGAACTCAACCTGCGAGCACTTGCGAGATGATACTTTCACTGTTCGGCCATCACGAAGTGTTTATTGATTACCTTTTTTGATTTAGAACCAACCATATATTGTTACTCTTTATAACTTAAAAGAATCTTTATTCCTTCAATTATACTAATATAGAAAAAAAAACATTGTATTTTAATGTTTAAACATATTTAAACAATACAGGAAAGAACGTTATATTCGTCCAAATCATCGGCGTACACGGCTGATGAAGCTTTTCTTCTAAAAAGTCTTTTTGTCATTTCTCCCAGCAGCCGGCATTCGTTTATTTTTAAACACTTCGCCGCTCGCTTGGCTCTGGGGACGTGTAAGTACCTAACTCCACTGCGGTAAATTTGCGATATTAAGAACGAATAACATTTAGGTTAGTCGTTTTGGATATTTTGTTTCAAGTGATAAGACTAGAACATAGCTTCTGGTTTGTTCTATGGAAGTCATGGATGCATTGTTCGAGGCGGGACAATGCGTTGTTAGTCTGGCCGCCGCAGGTAAACAAGACCTTCCTCGAATTCGGCGCGAAAGATCCAGTTGGAGCGCGGCGTGCGGGTGGCTTGTATGGCCGATTATAGCCTTTTCTTGACAGCCATGCGTAACTTGTAGGAATACCATATATACAATTAAAATTAATTACGCATTACACCAACACTAATTTCCAAATATTTTGTTTCTTAATTTTAAGGAAATGACATTGCTATTTACACAACTTTTTTGAACTAAATAACTAGACTAATTAGGAATGCAATATATATATATATTTTTTTTTTTTTTTGTGTTATTATATTTAATGTTACTTAAAAAATTATTACGGCTTACCAACACCTATTCTAAAAGTAATGCGAAAATTAGGTGGCTTATTTTTGTCTTTTAGTAGCGGAACCCTAAATTAGTGTAATATTATTAAGTCACAGATAAAACACATTGTTGAATTACTGTTGTAATATTTTAATTCAATCAGAATAATGTAATTTCTATACAGTCTTATCAATGTTACCAACTATTAAATGTCTACATTAATCGTTAAAGACAAAACAAAAGTTACGAAAAAACGTGGCGACCCTAACCTCTCAAGATAACCCGCATCAACAGGCAAACAACTGACTCATCTCATTCATTTAATCAGTTTTAGTTGCACTTTTATTATGCTTCACTATACATACACCAGACATGCAAAAACTGTGGAGTAAAGGTTATCAAAATCCCAATCATTGCAACAATGTTATTTGTTGTGAACTTTTGGGAGTTTTAATTAAATTTCATTTGCAGGCGTCGGCATTTGAATCTATGTTACGCGCTGCAGGCCCTATTGAGGAAAAATAATGAAACGTTCGTTTAACGAAGCTACAATGGCATTTTCGATTAGGCAAAATTTTACCTGACTGTTCTCGACAGGATAATAAGCGGTTACCAAGTTAGGGTGCCGTTTATAATTTTGAGCGGTTTATTGTATGATCTCGATATTACAAGTATGACTCGCAGATGCATGTTATGTTTGTGGTTTAAACCAATGTTTATTATTAGAGGATGGATGAAATTAAATAGAAGGTCGGTTTTTGATATCATAAGCTCTAGTTCATTTGATTTTAATATACTGAATTATATATAGATTAATAGCTTTTGTGTCGCCATCTTAGCGGGGTAAAAATAGGTAGCGTATAAGAGACATATACTAAACCTATCATTACCCTACCAAAAACTAGACACGTGATTAAAGGTAGAAGTAAAGGCACACTTTCGCCTTATATTATGGGAAGTATGGACTTAAGAAACAATTGGACATTGGACACATTTCTCGATTACTAACTGGTAACTTGATATTTGACGATATCTCTTTTATGATCCTCACATCAATCAAACATCTAAATTTGTAATAAGGTATGTTTCTACGATTTTTTCAAGTATATCCAGTTGGTGGGTAGTGTTTTGATTATGCTGCTGTAGTCTCGAAAGGCTGCTTATAAATGGTCAGACTGATTATTCGACTAATAAAAAATCAACGTTTCGTCGGATGAGTTACAATATATAATTGAGACAAGCGGCAGATGAGTTTCTTTCTACGTTCCTAGAACTCAATAATTCCGTCCAAGTTTATAAGCGAATTGATGCACACCGTATTGCTACTGAAATAGGCAAGGAAAATTACTCGAGGCAATATTGTTGGAAGGGAATGTGGAATAAGAAGATTTAGTGTAATGCACATTCACTTGATAGTACCAATAATGATTCCCCACGAAAATATTGTCATTAAAAATGCATATTATATGTACATATATGGGTTTATGATTTACAATTCTAATACAATAGAATTTCAAATACCTATAATTATATGTCAACTAATAACAAATTTAACTGTTGCGAATGAGTATGCAGTTATACTATAAATAAAAAGTTCTTATATTTTATGTAGGTTATTTGATATACATGACTATGAACGTCCCAGGTTGTCAGGTCACAGTACGTTTAGTTTTAATATTACATATCGTATACCTATTGTAACTAATGTCAGTATAATAAAAATTTTCATAAACAGTCGCTTTATATACGCATAGGTAGGTTTTGACTGTGTAGGGCGCAGCGTCACCGGAATGCGTTTGAAAGCGACAAAACAAGAGTTTTGGTCTGTTTTTTGAGAAAAGTTATAATTGAAAAAGGGGCAGTGCACAATTTGAAACAGCCGCGGGGTCTGTCTCTGATGTGAGTATGCAGATGGGTTGGATTAACATCTACCCTGTCTACGTTTTACCCATAGTGTTAAAAACAAATCTGAATTTTTAAATAACTATTCGATAGATTTAATTAGCCGTGTGGTACCCGGCTGAGTACAATAGTACCACCCTCATTCTTACTGAGGTGTCGTAAAATACGACTAAGGTAAGTTGACGTCAGGCAGGCGGCCGGTCGTAAAAACGCAGCCAAATCATGTGACAGCATGTTTATAACATGTTGTGCCGGCCCCACCTAGGAGTGGGATAAGGGCAGAAGGATGATGATATTCAATAGATTTAATGTTCCATAGAAAGGTCTTTGTGTTAACTATCAATAATAACCAAGCTTAATTGGTCTGGTGAACGGTAACGAATGCCAGAAAGCGATTTACGTCGAGGCGTTAGGCTTAGGCGCTGCGGGCAGTTGGGGTTTGCAATCGACTGGGATTAATTACTTCCGTATACCAACTTATTAGTTGATAGTCGGTTCAAATACCTCGAGATGTTTTCTAAAAAAAATTATTTGTCAAATTGACAAATAATTGCGAATTATTTGTCAATTTGACACATAAATTTTCGGTAAAGGAAAACATCAGATAATCCGATCGATATTTAGAGTCCTAGGATTTGTTTTACCTAAAATCTGCTTTCCCAAAATCGCATTCAAAGGTTAAGGCTTAAATCTACCATCAAAGTAAAATATACTAAAAATAATTAATAAGATTAAAGTATACAAATTAAGGTTACACATCCCAGGTATTCATTTGGTATATGCGGATTCATCATGATGCATCCTAAGCACAATTTTTAAAGAAATATAATAAATGTCCGGCGTTAGAACACGGTGAACCTTTAGTTATGATAAGGTCCTCTTACAACCTTTAAAATAATCTCATATCCCAGTTGCAAGAAACTATTATAAAGCGAAACAAATGCTATACTCACATTTTCTTATTCGCAACCGAAGGCTCGACGATTAATGGTAGCCCGCAATAGGAATAACCTGAAAACACAATAGGTAAATTACTAACAATTTAGCAAAAAAAAATTGGCGTCTTTATTTTGTATTGTGCGGAATTTAAATAATTTTCGGAAGTAATTTTCGGGTCAAAGGAAGTGATTATGACAAGTTTGATCGTCCATAAAAATGTTTTAAAAAAGAAGACAAAAAATTTACTGAAAATAATTTATCGAATCTGTATCGTACCTAGCCCCATTTGATAAATTTATGATTTAAAGAAGTACCAAAAATTATATAACATTACGCTATTAAATATATTAGAGCTTTTACCCGCACTTTCGTTCGCGTGTACTGTTATCGCGTAATAGGTTGATAATAGAACGCGCTTTTCAATGTCATGCTATTCCTGTAGAATTAAAAGGATTTCTATAGCCTATAAGTTATTCCAGTATATAATAAATAATTGTGCCAATTTTCATCGATATTGGTTCAGCGCATTCGCAGTGAAAGAGTAACAAACATACAACCATACTCACAAACGTTGGCGTTTATAGTATTAGTAGGAAGTAGGATATAGATATATTTAGATAATAATGCTTGTAAAAAGCAAAAAAAGTAAAAAGTATGATGTAGTGAATTATAATACCATTTTTAACAGTATGGTAACCCCAACTTATACCACAAATGCAATCAATAAACACTATTTTGTTTGAAATTAATTTCCTTTAGAATTTGCCGCCCTTCTAATTTTAAAAACGTACTGCATCTGACAAGCCCAGGGCTTGCGACTACACTGATGCAAGAGATATTATAAGAAGCGTTTTTTTTATATTTACAGAAGACATATTAACTTTTGACGTCTGGTTATAATAAGTAATAAAATAGTAAGTTCGAGACTGAAAGAGCGTTGCAGTGACTAACACAAAAGATCTTTCAGGGAGTAGGTTCAGTTATATGATTTAATTAAGAATTTAACATTGATTAATTCTAAGGAGAAAAATTTAATTTCTCATTAATTATTGCTTCAATCTAGTGGCAAATAAATACTAAATACTTATTGCCCATGGAATTTAAAATTAATATAACATTATTTCGTTTTAATAACTAAATGATATTCTGTGTATTTTTCCGTTTTGTTGGGCCATAGTTGCTTATATAAAGAATTTAATATTATTTTTATTTTCTAATAATAAACCTGTAAGTTGTCTTCAGCATACAGGAGAACGAATATTCGTAATATACTATAGAATTAATAAAAATAGAAAAAGGCCATCAGATCGATTGGATTCCGCTAAGGATATAGTAGACTAGAACGCAACATAGGCTACTTTGATTTCGGAACGCAAGTCTACGCAAACGAAGTCATAGGCAAAAGCTAGTACACCTAAAAAAGCCCAATATAGGATGTTGAAAAAGCTTTTCCTTATATTCATAATCTATTGGAATATAACTTTTCATTTTTAACATAACTCATCTTTACTCGCAATTTAAAAATTATCGGCATCAGATTAGTTTCATAACCTATCCTAGTCCGTTCCATTTTATTCATGAGTTTCCTGAAATGAGTGCCCGTTAAAATCAATCAATGATGATCAATGATATAATGCTAAAATGAATTTAATAACCTTAACCTTAATTATGTATATTCGAAGAATTTAAATTCCTTCCTATTATTATTATATTTAATTATGAAATTTCAGAAAAGTTCAAAATACATTTAATTTCTTTTTTGTAACGCTTCTTTTGATTGGTACCTAACTGCATTATTCTAGAATACGATTAAAACGATAAAATATGATAGAATACGATAAAATTAAAACGCTTATGTTAAACTTCAATACTATGATGTGTGCCAACTTTTTTTGACATTTCTGTTTATATCAGGTTGATAAGCTATATTTTTCTAAGAGTGAAATGAAATGAAATTATTTGTCTCTCTCTAAGGTATTTAAATATATTTATTGAAAATAAATATTGTAAATTGAGTTGGCAACCCTAGCCATGACCTGTCGACGTCTAGCTTAGACGGCAAGAGCGCCAGGGGATGTAGCCTGTAGACGCCGTTTTGCATCCTGGGGCATCATTCAATTTTAAAATTGTAAATGTTTTAGCGAGGAAAATAAATTTCATAGTTTGCCTTTAATAAAAGGGCGGGTCGCTTTAAGCATCATAAAAATATTGAAAATAGGTGTTTTCTTTTTATATAATTATATAAGATAAAAATACTTGATTATTATATATATTTTTAATGTTTATCATCATTATTATCATCCTGCCCTTGTTCCACTCTTAAGTGGGGTCGGCACAACATATTATACCACCAAGGCCACCTGCCTGACGTCAACTTATCTTAGTCTTAGTAGTCTTTTACGACACGTCGGTAAGAAAGGGGTTGGTCTATTCCACTCAGGCGGATACTACACGGCGGGTCAACTTACCTTAGTTACCTTTTACGACACCTCAGTAAGAAAAAAGGATGGTCTATGGTATTACGGCACAACATGTCACATGATTTGGCTACGTATTTTAAGACCGCCTGACATCAACTTACCTTAGTCGTATTTTACGATAGCTCGGTAAGAAAGAGGGTGGTCTATTTTAGTTAACCGAATACGACACGGTGAGTCAACTTACCTTAGTCGCCTCTTACGACATCTCGGTAAGAGAAGAAGTTGGTCTTAATCTACTTGCCAGTTACCACACGGTGAGTCGAAAAACACTTTTTTTAAAGAATTTTCTTTCGTTATTTATAAGCTATTTTGATCTTTTTTTCTAGATACAACATATTTCGTAATGTTTTTGTGCGTCGTTGTTCTGAAATTTGAGTGATGCTAACAAATTTAGAGGTAAAAGAGAAGAATTTAAAGGGAAGCAGATACGTTTTTCACATTGCGTCTAACGTTAACAATGAAAATATTTAAAAAATTCACAGAATAATAAATTTAATTGGTATGTATTGATAGATATGCATGGTGTATACGTGTAAAATGAATATAAATTACCATGTAGCTTATCGATAGCGCGATCAGCTGCAGATTGATCAGGAAAGTCGACGAAGGCGTATCCTCCACGTTTAACGGATATTTCTGCCACAGTAAGATTATGCTCAGCGAACAGCTGGCGCACCGCCTCCTCGTCCGCTTCAGTGGGCAAGTTGCCAATATACAACTTGTTCATAGCCGATACAGTCTTCAGTTGCTCATTCATCCTTGTTTTAAACTCCGGATTATCGGTTATATGAACTATTGTAAAATCTGGATTTAGGTAGCGGTGAATGAAAATTCCGATGGAACGCTTGTCTTTTGTCTACGATGTGTTGGCTGACGTTCTGAATTTCGAACGTGTCAAATTTATTTGAAAACTTTCAAGGCGGCCGAGTTTATTGATTTGTAAAAATAAGGTTTGTTATGATTTTTTTTAAATATAAAAATAAAAAAATTGATAAGAGAATTTCATTCAAATACAATGCATATCTTAAAATATATATTTTTAAGTTAGTTAAGAAACGTTTTTATAACCGCGATATTGTTGGCGTCATCTGAGGTATTTAAGTACCCTCAATACTGCAATATCCTGCAAAGTCCTGGTCCCGAAAGAAAAACGCGAATTTTATATTCTATGTTAACTGAGTATAAAAGCTTTCATTGTATCAAATTTCATTAACATTAATTCATGGACAAGCCAGGCAAACGTTACAGACAGACAGACAGACTCCCTTTTATAATATTAATATTAATTATGGTTTTACATTACTGCTTTACATAATATGATTACCTGCAGATTTACTAGTGGTGCAAATTTTATGTAAACTTATTGTTTACCTATTGATAACATTCAAGAAGGTTACAAATAAAAAAATGCTAAGTTCTGGTTCCAATACGCCTGGCTTTGGCTCCAAAACGTTAACGTCATTCAATTATGAGAAACTTAAACATTTTGTACTGGTAATGGTAAGAACAGTTATGTTGGTATTTTACCGTATGTATATTTCTCCAGCAGAGGTTTTTGACCTGTAAGTTCCTTTTAAGGTGGCAGCTGACCGTTTTGGGCTAACTGTCTTCTTATGACCACTCGCGACGTTCAGTACTTCGAAACACTTTTATCCGAAGAAATCATTTTAAAGTGTATAATTGCTAGTCCATTTTTTTTTGTCGTAGATATAAGTCTAGCGTAAACCTATATGGAATACAGAACCTCTATTCTAAATATCCATATTTAAATTTTACAGCAATTACAGGTAAAGTTCGAAAGTTCACGTGCAAACTTTTCGATTCGTTTATTTTTACGTCCAGAAAGTTCAGAGTTCACGCGACAAAGTTTGAAAATAGCCCAAAGCAACGTAGGGCTTCACGGAAGAATGTCCATTGTTCAACCTCGGGGCGATATTTCGAAAAAAACTTTATCAAATGATATCGTGCAAACTTTTATTAATTTTAATCTTGTTTATTTTTATGCTTTAAAAGTTGTGATTTCACGCAACAAAGTTTAAAAATAGCTAAAAGTAACGAAGGGCTTCACGGAAAAATTCCCATTATTCAACCTCCGCGTAATATTTCATTCAACTCGAATATTACAATGTCAACTGTAACAAGGTGAAATAAGCCAAATCTCCAGCGAAGTTTCGAAAACGTAATTAGTCGTTACGTCAATATTCGTAACATTTTAGCGTAAAAATTTTCATTCAAGACCAAGTTACTTAAGCAGCAGGTTCAAGTTCGCTTTTATAAAGTTTTACGGGGAAAAGTTTTAGTCAATTTATTTAGGACTGCTATTTCGTATTTGAAATTTTCATTCATCAAATGTTGCTTTTACCTTGATGAATTTCATTCATAATGTGTGACATTTTAAATTTATAATAAAACACTTAGTGATACGAGTATAATTAGATACAGTATATTTATGATAGCTATGACCTTATGCTGCTCCCAGGATGTCAATCCTGATGAGGGAACTCCTCAACGCTTAACAGTAGGGACATGAAATTTTGTTAAAAGCTTTATAAATGCTTTTTAAGTTGACTTGTTTATTTTATTTGAGGATTAGACCTAGCTGCATGCAATATTTTCGCTGATTGTATGATTGCGACTAGCCATCAACCCATAAGGTATGCTAATAAACCATAATACGCTGAATCTTTTTTTTTGTCAATGATGGTTCTTCATGTTTGTGTTTGTAATTATGATTTAATCATCAGGATCACATAAGAATATTTTAGGTGTTAGCGCACACTATATACAATAACACGATATATTAGGAATACCACTATTCCCGTTCAGAGATGCACTTTTCTTGAAAGACGAACTAAGACTGAATGTCACTGAAACGTTTTATCAATAGGAAGACTAAACCGGAAACAACAACGGCACAGTGCTGCCACCGTTTTAATCAAAAAGGGCGCAATACTCTTGTTTCATGACTTTGTTGCTATAAAATACAAAGCGGAAGTCAGTGGCGACAACATAGGTTTTACGTGTGACATTATTTTCTGTGTTTAGATTAAACTAGAATGTCCGGATGTGTTAATACCGAGATTCTCGACGCAACATCGCATAGGAAACAATTGACCTTATACAAGTTTTGTAGTGTCATTTTTTATAGCGTTATAACTTAATGCACAACATCGGATGAGGTGTTTCCATGATGTAGGCAGCCTCTCTAGCGGTCAATATAGTACTGGAAGGTCATGTAAGGTCAACTTGACTAACTGTTGCCAGGTTAATATATGACTGTTATATTATAGCCTCTAGTTGTATCCGCGATTTTGTTCTCACCTACTTAACCTTTCAAGTACCATCAATAATGCAATGTCTTATATGTTACTCCGGTTTAAAAGCTTTAATTGTTTCAAATTTCGACAATATTGGCCCAGCTGAGAAGCCGTGTAAGTGTATCAGACCGAAAGACAGAAATACTTTAGCATTTATAATATTAATATGGACACTATTTTCTACGATACCAAACAAACAAGAATACCGCATAATTTTACGAAGGAAATCACATTTCCTTATTCCCCTTACCGATGCACAAGCAGGAAATAGACTGCAATGTACTGATTTCATATTTTGCTGTATAGTCTCACTACGTGCGATGGCGTATTCCCGCCTTCTGTTTTAATGCTGTTCCTTTATTTAAGTGCAGACTAACTTGATACATAGGTATAAATAACTCATTAACGATATATGTTTGTATATGTGATTAACCCTAGCAAACATTATTATAAGTTTCACTGTTAAAAAAAGTTAAATCGATATGAACATTAATTTAATTGATTAAAAAACATCAAAAAGAATGATAAGAGGAAAAGTTTTGAAATGCCTTATGCATGGAATTAGGCAAAATAACGCTTCTATAAATTAGTTTTGAAAGTACATTTGTATTGTTGATAATCATTAAAAAAAATGTTTCGGAAAGTACGAAAGTATATGTATTCTTTTTAATATTTTAATTAAATATATCAAGTTTAGAGGACTAGTTGTTTACCAACAGATACTTTTACATTTCTTTGCATATAAAGGTGAAGATAAATAATATTCTTTATTTTAAACCAAAAATAATAACTTGAAAATACATAAAGTAGTTTGGTCTATCTAATAATGAAGACGATATCGCCATATAGATAAGAAATATTCTTCTCAAAATAAATTTAGTAATTCCCTTGACCTTGCTATAGATTCCAGAAACTGCTCTCGATTAAAAAAACGACGCAGATTTTGGCTCTCCCTCAGGTAGTCGATCCCACACGCTTTTGTCTATTTTCACTATAAGGCAGGTAACCTTGAGCGCAACTCGTCTTAGACATTTTACCGAAAAAGGGCCGAGGTATGTGTTTGTCAAAGAACTTGTATGTATACCGACGGAATATAAGATTTGAAATGCGTACCTATCTTAAGACTTAAGAGGTAGTTAAAATTTAAACCGCCGGTAATATTTTGAACTATTTATTTGGAAACTTATAACAATACCAGAACTAGGACATATTTTACTTCTTCCGTCTTATTATTTACAAATTAAAAATGTTTATTTCGAAAATGCAATTTATAGTCTAAAACTAACTACGTACAAGCCAGAGGAAAACAATGGAGTTACGTAACTTTTCTGTCAACGGTCAGTTCCTGCTTGTTCTTACAGCTAATGGGAGGTGGTTTTTAAAATTACGTTTGAATAAACTTTACGTTTGAAATTTACGTATGTTTAATTAACACAAATATGAAGCGAAAGTTACGTTTAGTAGTTTTTATCTGTAATGATAAAATTCAGAACATAGATGACCAATCTATATAGTATTTCTAAACGAAGGGCGGTTTTGACACGTCGAAAATAGCTTTAGTTTTACAACCAGAATGATTCTCTAGAAAAGTTAAGATTCATTAGAACATATAAATCGAAAATACTAAACCAAATCATTCATCAATCCGTTTGTATGAATAACGCGTAACCTACTTATATATCGCACTTTGTTATCAACTGTCAGATTAGTTATAGCACCCATTGATTTTGATAATACCTATATATTTTTCGAACTCCTTTTACAGTCAATTAAATTCTTATATAGGTAGGTATGTGATAGTAGATTTACTAGTGTCATGAAATATAAATACCGAATAGCAAAAAAGATGTAGTATCCTACGATGTATATAGTTACGAAGATACATCGTAAAGATTGCTACTACGGAATGATGATTAAATTTTACACACGTTTATTTTAATAAGTACATGGTAATTCGATGCAGCTTATAAAATAAATCTATCTGTCGATTACGGGCGCGTTATTTCGCCTAATGCCATCTGTTGTTGCTATTGCTTAAACTTGTATACTTCTATTATGCATTTTTTGTATAGAGGGCGTCGTTTAAAACTAAAAAAATATAATTAATTTATTTTTGTTTATATTTATATATTTAATACTAAATTAAATTCTATTTCATTATTTTACCATATAAAATGTAATGTTTCATGTTTCATAGCAAATGTGATAAAGGGAATGACAATGAAAATATCTCTAACGCCCGTTATAGCAAAAGAATATTATCATGACTTGTATTTTGGATGGATGGATCAAAGGTATTTTATACATTTATGTAATGTGAGTTAAATTTAATTTTCTACTTTGAAATGACATATAAGCCGATATATATTAGTAAAATAAGATAAGTTTGATAAGTATAAGAGAGATGGCATTTGAATACAATCAGTTTTAACTTATGATTAAATAAGGAGTTCAAACACTTATTATGTTAAGTATTTAGCTTAAAAAAACATGATTCCTTAACAAAGTTAAACGATGTTTAGCAACGAAATAATTAAATTCTTTAACGTGTAGATAACGCAGTTTTATGTGAGATATGTTAGGTACTACTTATATAATAAACTTATTGATCTGTTATTGTATTAAAAGACTTTTTGGAGCTTTTATATTAGTTTTGTTGCGAACAGTTAAATTTTTGTAAAACATTTCCTTTCTAAACGGTGGATTGGGTACTTAAATGAAACAACATTTTCAATACATTTATTTATTTTAGCATAGGTACATACATTGTCATCAACATCAATAAAATTTTGCCACACTTATATAACTTTAATATTTAAAAATATAGTTTACATCGATATACGGAAAATAGAATTTATATTAACATCCATAAATAGAGATAATTTTTTTAATATTATTAATATATTATATGTCAAATATAAATATTCATTTATAATGTTATACATCAGTTTCTGAAGATATTATAATATAGGTAAATATATTTGGAACTATGTAATACAATTATTCATTTAAACTATAATAATTATGAATATTTTTTTTTATAGCCTATGTTTTATAAATATTTTTTTATTTTTTTATACTTTGTAGTTTTAAATTTCGAACGCATTATTTATAAGCTTCTATTCGCGACTTCGTTTACGTGGATTTCAGTATCGAAATAAAAAGTAATCCTCATTCTTCAGTGCTTTAACTATCTGGACACATTCGATGTTCATTTATAATATTGGCATGGATATAAATAATGCTTAGAGAGGACGCTAAATATGTTTAGATCCAAACTAAAATCACCAGTTCTATAAGTACCTAATAACTTTTTTTAACATTTTATTTTGTGACACAATTTTATGCGAATCTGTGATCTTATGGGACTTCCCTAGACCTCAATATTTTGGCGCGTTATTTTCAATTCATTATAGGGAATCACAGTGTTAAGCATGAAATACGATAACTTAGATATTTTAGTTGATAATAACACTATATTCGTCTAAATAGCTTTTTATATAAACATTGTACGTGACTTTTTGATAAAAAAAATTACTTACTATCAAATATATTTCATATTTTAGAAGTAAAAATATACCGTTTCAAATATTGTGTTTTACAAACTCGTCGATTTAGTTAGTTATATGTTATATGCTTTGTTTTAAAAACATTTCAAACTTTAATAGAAACAGCGCGTGCGCACCACATTCCATTAATATACCTCTACGGCATTACTTTAGTATAAACATGGGAAAACATTTATAAATAACTTGTCGTTATCCGCCACTTTGTATGGTACGAGATGTTTATTTGTATATAGTTTATTTGTTTTCATTTCATTTTAATTAAATTTCGAGGGCTGCAGTAGTGGTACAATTCAAAAAGCACGTTGGACTAGGAATAGGTGAAGATGTCAAAATACGTTAATAAAATACGTTCTTTTTAGCACCAATACAGAGAAACTCATAATTCAATATTAGGCCGTTCGTTTAAGCAAAATAAAGCATTTTTTATGCATTTTCCTTAGAATGAAAACTTTAAAGTCAATTATCTCAAAACATTTTTTTTTTGAGTTGTGCCACTATTACAGCCCATGAGCGATATTATATTGATATTGTTGTTTGTACGTATCTAACTCATTTAACTCTAATAAAACTAGCCAAGTTCAACTATAGTTTTGTCATAAGTTTCACATGATAAGTATTATTAATGTGAACTATATACATACTAATATTACAAATGCGAAAGTATGTGAGGCTTACATGCCTAATGCGCTTGACCAATATCGATTAAATTTGGCACAATGGAAGCGTTTACACCGGTTAAAAAAAATCCTGTTTTTATTTTGGGAACAGGGAAAATACATATTGAACTTGATATTATACTTAAAAGATTAAGTTGCCGCGAATGACGTCGCGGGCAACACTAATATATTAAACTGAAATTTTTCATTCAATTAAATCAATTAACTAAAAAGTTTAGTAATTTAAAATTTATTTCATATAAAACTTAACTGTAATATAAAATATATAATTCATAACAATATAACTAAAACAATATATTATATATCTGATATTTAATCATAAAGTTAATGTGTAACTTTAAGATATTTCATGTAATACAAAGTAATGATATTTAAATCAAATATCGAGCTTTACTCTACAAATGACAAAAAGAAAATGAAATTGAAAATAAGTAATGTCAAAATTGACACGTTAAGTAAACGTGGTTTGCTGATACAATTAAAATAAAAAATCTGAAATATAAAACGTTTTACAAAATAGTTATATACTAAAGACGTCGGGTGCGATTTTAGAATGTTAGCGATTTAAAATCAGTCTAACATCATTAAGTTCCTGCTATCGAGAGCGTATCCTTAAGGCGCGATAACATTTACAGGTGAAAATTTCGTACCTTAACGTTACACGCGTTCTCGCAATAATTTTGGGCTCGGTATATAGCTTTTCACGTGATAATTGAACGTAATCCGTGTAGAATTGAGAAAGTGATCGCGTTTGTACACTATGATTATTATTGTACTTTGAGATTCTTGATTCAGCGAGATATGGGTGACTATTAAAGGTAAGAATGTAAGTTCCGATCTTCAACGCGACTGTAATTTACTAAGAACAACAAACCACCCACACTAACAATACAAATGAAAAAAAAATCCCTTCCTGCTTTTTTTATTTAATATTATAATTTATTTTGGCTTCTAAACCAACTCTACGCAGACGAAGTCGGAGATGCAAACTAGTATAATAATATTCATCGAATTTCGCTAATGTATACACGCCGTTAATATTCGATGCGTAGCTGCCGGAGTTCGACTGTCTAGCATCCCCAGCGGATGTTTGCTCCCACGGCGGATGCTTACCCCAAGCGAGCGGATGGTTCCCCCCCTCCGAGCGGAAGCTTACACCCATCGAGCGTATACTTATACTAACAATCGGATAATATATTTTTGATATTCATATATTTCTAACATTTATTTTCTTTACGATTACTACCTTACGAGTACTACTACTACCTAGGTTATTTTTTGTAGCAACTATTTTTATAGAGTACATATGCTAATGTAAACATCGACGATAGAGTTGTTAGAAGTTATCCGAAACAGCAAGACGTGAACGATGTTAGGACATATCATTCGTACTGACTTCATTATTTCCTCATAACCACCATTCCAAGTCAGTTATGGTTCGTAGTACTAATATCGGAATCTAAATCGGATCTAAATATAAGTAGAATTTATACTATACGTGCACTGGTTAATCTGTACTAGCTTGTGGTAGTTAGACGACAGTTAATTTTACATACGCGCTAGAATAATTAGCGGACCCTGGTAATATACCGGTAATATTGTAGGTTCGACCTAAGTAGAAGAATATTGAGTAAAATGTTTATAAAATATACTTATTAGAACCATCAAATTCATTCAGCCCTGACTTTCCGTAAGGTGGCACCCTGTGTTCGAGCGTCTATTTGGAAGGAATAATAAATGCATAACGCAGGCTGCCAAAGCCCGAACATAACTAGTATAATAAGAATAACTTGAATATACAAGTGCCGTAACCAATAATAATAAACTCACTCTACACTCATTCATAAATATGTTACAAATACATTGTTATAATAATAAAAACAGCATTCTTGTTCAAAACGTACTTTATAGACTTTGTAATTACCTTGGAAAATATAGATTTTTTCTAGTAAATATTTTGCATTAACGTATGAAATATAATATTTAATGGATCGGACGCCGAGTAAATCTATAAATGTTTTGTTAATAAATTTTTGGAACTCAAAATATCATACTAGATCATCATCCGGTTGTAGATGCATATTAATTATGTACAATAATAAAAAAATAGCTCTATATATTTAAATGCAGGTTTTGTTCTTGGGTTACAAAATTTTATCACACGTTTTACTCTTAATAAATATTTTATCAAAATAGGTATTTTTAAAAGAATGTATTTTAACATTCCATTAAGCTAGGCTATAAACTATGAAAGTTGCAGTAATTTTGTTAATTTCCATTTTTTAACTAATCCTATCATTTCCTGTGGTAACGATAAGATTAGTTATTAGTTGGAAACTTGTTTCAGAACTTTCTAAAGATGTTCATACCGGGTTAAGATGTTCAAAACTCAAAGAAATTAATTCTAGGAAGCTATTATATCACAATTTGTAAGTTCATCACATAACTCGTTATACGAAATTTGTACAATAAGTAATTTAATCTTAATTTTAGGGCATATACATAACAAAATATATGTTCGATTTGAAACAGGCTATTTTTAAATAAGCTCTAATTATAACTTTATGATCTTTTATAAACTGTTTAATCACGAGTGTTAGCTGTCGCGGAAAGCAGGTAACATTACCTGCTTGATAGAGGATGTTCTCTAGAGAAAAATTGTATAATTTAAAGAATATATTGAGAATAGTATGTTTATTATTATATAGTGTTTATAACGGATTTATATAAAAAATATTTAAATAAATTTAATAGCCTGTTCAATAATAATTGGACCTCGCAGTTCAAAAAAAAAATTACGTTTTCGTACACTGTTCCCGAACGGAGTCACGTGTTCTTGCATGCATTCCAGAAAGTTGACTTATGCAGGTTTATTTAAGATGCATGAGGCTCCGTGTGGTGTTTGTTGGTTTAAATAAAATAAAACATAAGTTATATTATACATAAATAAGTTATATTATATACATATAAAATAATATGCCGGTCCTAAAAATAGTAATCACATGCCATTCTGAAAATATTACAATATTTATATTTTATATGTATAAAATTTATAAAAATAGTTTCATTCATATTTAAGCAGCGTAAAAACTATAAAAAAATCAGATCTAAACATTGTCGGATGCGTGTTATACATAGCAGATATAATGGTAGCAATTGAATCATATATAACACTTCTTTGTCATCTCATGTAAAACATCAAACTGGATGATATTTTTATTTAAGACCACCACCAATCACCAAGTTAAAGTCTAAAAACAAGCTTTACGAAACCCTTAGTAAAATGGCTTCCTTAACTTATTCCTATTCTATTTTATAACTAAATTAAGATTTTTTAAAAATAAAAAATTACGTTTCTCATTTTCAAAATGAATATCAGATATTATATTATATAATATAAATATTTTTTTCAAGCACATATATGCAGTTTTGTCCTTTCAATCCTTTCAATTTTCAAAAATATTTAAATCTTTAATAAAATTAATTGCACTTAAATATTTTTTTAACAAACAATGTAATTAAATCAACACTTATCATCACATGCACCACAACATACATGCATGGAAATAAATTATTTCTTAGACCTTTTATTATTAAAAATTAAACGTTAAATAATAGTAGAAATCTAAGATCAAAACGGAGATTCTATAAATATCTAAATAAATACAATAGTCGGTTTTTTCGTTGAAGGGCTGGATTTGAGATCGCAGACGTCGTAGCTACGTTATTAAGTTTAAATATCATAATAATGTAAGTTATAAGCAGTATATATTTAAGTAGTTTTCATAGTATGTAATGGTGATTTTACTGGAGACTACTAAAGCTCATATCTCCAGATATGAGCTTTGAAACTATCTAGGATGATGCCTTGGGAAGTTTTAATACTATCTGCTTTATCTGAAGTAGAATCGAAATCTGTATTTTACATTCCATCTGAGCTACGCCCCGGCATTGGATCGTCGCTCATATATTCCCTTTCGTTCAGCTTAGCCCGAGAGCTATGTTTTTTTGGAGTCACGGTAGTACTACGTACTAAATCCAGCCTCGAGTGGATCCGGAAATGCAAACGTGATTCGAGGAGGTATCCAGAGTATTTTTTCCTGGAAACAATAGTTCGTTGTAAGTTTCTAAATGCAAATTTGAATGTATAAGTCCGAAAATCTAATAGTGACGTCATTCAACATACGTCTAAGTCCGAAAATAAATCAAATGCCAAGAAAAAAAATAATAGCAAAAGTAGCGGTTTGCTGCTATCGAGATGCAGTGCAGTGAAGAGATAGATTGGAGTTGAGATCCATCATGATACTTAAATCTCATTTGGCAGCTAACATAAGTTCCAAGAACTCTCTAGAAACATGAAAGTTTTATGATGTTTTCGTAAAGCGTGATAAAACGCTACAATGTAATACACAGAGATATTATTATAGAAAACCTATAGACAGCTGCTTTGAGGAAACGGCTCACTTGCTCTCACCGCAAATGAGATTGCGTATTTTTATTGTGTTGTGGCTTAAAAATAAGGTAGCGTACGAAATATGTATGAAGACAAGTGGAAAAGTTTCAAATTTTTAAAAATCCGAGATGACATAAGTGGCAGCAACATGCGTCTGCATATTACTGAGCTTTTTAATTTACACGAGTGACGAGTCAAAGGATAAACTTTGGAAAGTTTATCAACTGTGTAGAACAAATATTAATTTAATTATGAGTAGACGCGAGGGTTCGGAGGGAGTTGCTTCCGTTTTACTGAGCTTGTGAAGGTTTTCATTTCTTGTTAATTGAGTTACGAATGTACAAAGAACAACTAGCAGCGTTCTTCGAGTTCGAGGAATAGTTTGCAAAGCAAATAGTTGTTTTACCGTTACGGACGACAATTTAATTGTTGGGACAAATTTCTTACAGGTGGAATATAGTTAGGCGTTAATTTTCCATTTCTACTTCATAAGTTCGTTTGAGATATTATAATTAGAACTCTTAGTGTATATAGGTACTTCATTGGATTTTATATTATACTGTTAGCCTAAACATCTCTAGCAACAGTAATGGCAATAGCAACAAGAGGGGACACTCGAGCGAAAGAGCCTTACAGAGTTCGTAAAATTCGTAAAGTATAAGATAGACGATTTACTAGGAACATCATCCAGTACTCTATCGATGTTTAGTAGACTACTGAATAAGACTAACTTAAGAATATGATAAAAATATGGTTAGAAGCTACAATTCGGCGAACTCAAAGACGGACGAAGACGGTGTATGTGGTATGCGTATGGGTGCAAGAATTATTTATCTGTCTATGGTCCAGCTATATTATCGTAAATAGTTGTTTATTGTACCAAACTTATTTCCCACTAGCTGAACCGGCAAACGGTTTACCATATAAATTATTGTTGCTTCTCTCCTATTAGTGTGATGTTATATAGCATATAGTCTTTTTCGATAAATGGACTATCCTAAACTCAAATAATTTTTCACATCGGTCCAGTAGTTTCTGAGATTAGCGCGATTAAACAATCAAAGAAACAAACTCTTTTGCTTTATAAATTAGCATAGATTACAGTTGCCTTTAGAATATGTATATGACTAAAATCCACATGAAATATAAATATTTACTCAAAATCCAACATTTTTTCTTATTAAGAATCCATAAAAATGATGTAAAATAAACAACATTTAAGCACGGTATTGCATTAATGCATTACTTTAGGTCAGTGGTCGGCAAAGTTATTAGCCAAAGAGCTGAATATGAAAATTATAACAATTTAAAAAAAATTGGGAGCCAAATGTGTTTTTATAGTAAACGTTTATTACACTAAATAAATAGTACACAAAATAAAACTAAATTTCATACTTAATAAATATTAATTAATGCGAAGAATGGACTTGCATCTCTTTAGAAAGTTAGAGTAAGTTGTTTTTAATTGAAAATATTATTGCGCCTTCCGTAGATATTTGGAAGGAGCCACATGCGGCTCTGGACTTGGAGCCGCACTTTGCCGACAACTGCCTTAGGTGAATAGAGAATCAATGTTGCTTGTATTATAGATATAACACATTCACACAATTATTTAAGACTACCTGTGCTAGCAACTTCGCCCGCGTGCAAATCAGTGTTTGACAAATTATTTCCCTAATTAAAATTTTGAACATAAAATTAGTTATCGTGAGTTAATTATAAGAGATTCTAGAATAACTTTAACCGCTTACTTAGCACATGCAAGGAAAATTTTAGATTTTAAATATAATAAAAAGCAATAACAATATATTAAAAAGATAATTTAAGTAAACAAATAAATTTTATACGTTCTAATTTTGTTCTCGTATTGTCTTATGCGTAAGTACAACATCACTTATCTTCATGCGTACATAATGATTGTGTCGCTAACCTCTCTCGCTTATCTGTACTAATATATAAAGCTGAAGAGTTTGTTTGTTTACACGCGCAACTCTGAACGGAACTACTGGACCGATTTGAAAAATTCTTTGACTGTAGGATAGTCCATTTATCGAAGAAGGCTACAGGCTATATAACATCACGCTAAGATGAGTAGGAGAGGAACAGCAATAAAAAATATTACGAAAACGGCAAAATTTAAAAGTAAACGGTGAAAGTTATTAAAAAATCATAATTTTGTGTAACAATTTTGTGTAATAAAAATTGTTTCCCTTCAAAAGTTTTAAATAAAAGTCCGCGACAGCATAGTCTAGCTTTTAAGGTTAACCCACTTTAATCATTTTTATGGTTATCAAAATACTATATTACGTTTTTAATTTTTCCATTCGGACGGAGTCGGCGGCGATTGCTAGTAGGAATATAATTAGTATTTACCTGGCCTCGTTCAAAAGGTCAATAGCGCGGTACGGGTCACCGAGGTGGTAGTGGCACATTGCGACTTCTACTGTCGTGTACGGCAGTAAATATATATTCTCTTGTATGAATTCTTTATTTCTGTAACAAATATATATTTTTTATTTATTTATATACAAGAATAGTTGTAGCTGTGGTAGCCCAGCGGTATCACCGTGCGCCTCTTTCGAGAAGGTCTAGGGTTCAAACCCCGGGCAGGCACCAATGAGTTTTCTAGTAAAACTTATGTGTCTAATTGATAATTGCAATTTATCACACGCTTTTCGGTGAAGGAAAACATCGTGAGGAAACCTGCATATCTCTAGAGAATTCTGGGGATATGTGTAACCTACCAATCCGCATTGGAGCAGCGTGGTAGGTCTTAGCTCCAATCCTTCTCTCCAAAAAAAAAAAAAAAAACGGAGAGAAGAGGCCTATGCCCAGCAGTGGGATAGTAACAGGCCGTTACTTACTATATACAAGACACACCAACGACATGAACACAGCTGCAATTGTACAGTTACATGTTATATATAAAGTCTTGGTTCTGCGTGAACGCGTCACTTAAAGGCATGTACAGCATTCAATACCGGATACCACACGGCGGGTCAACTTACCTTAGTCGCCTTTTACGACACCTCGGTAAGAAATGAGGGTGGTCTATTCTACTCAGCCGGATACCCCGCTTACTTGTCTATGGTTTGGAATAAATATAAATTAAAATTTAATCAACCATACTCACGCCAGCACAATTTCAAGATGCTGAAGAGCTAGACGAGGCAGTGACATGGCCGCTAGCAAGCTGCCGTGTAGAAACTCCACCAACGCCCTATCGTCTTGGTCATAGTTATTATCCATGACTACAGTTTTATTCCTTTTTTCCCTCAAAACACGGTATAAAGTGGCGGATGTATTCTCAATAATCTAAAAAATTATCTTTAATAATTAAATTATCAACCTTCTATTACTCAGTAGATACGCGAATATTGTTTTTATTTACCACAATTGCATATACAAATAAGATATGATTTTTTACCTTAATATACAAAGGTTCAAGGTAAAAAGTAAAAGCTGTGGTAGCCCAGCGGTAATACCGTCCGCCTCTTTCGAGGATGTCTAGGGTTCAAACCCCGGGCAGGCACCAATGAGTTTTCTAGTAAAAACTTATGTGAATATTATTTTTTTTCGTTTTTTCATTTTTTCATTCATTTCATTTTCATAATTGATAATTGCAATTTATCACACGCTTTTCGGTGAAGGAAAACATCGTGAGGAAACCTGCATATCTCTAGAGAATTCTGGGAATATGTGTAACCTACCAATCCGCATTGGAGTAGCGTGGTAAGTCTTAGCTCCAATCCTTCTCTCCAAAAACGGAGAGAAGAGGCCTATGCCCAGCAGTGGGATAGTAACAGGCCGTTACTTACTACTTACAAGGTATACATTGAAAAAAAAAATTGTAGGACGGTGCCAAGTATCTTGTGTGGTGGCAGGATGACCATTTCGCACCAATCATATCCTATCCTACTAATATTATAAATGCGAAAGTTTGTGAGTATGGATATATGTTTGTTACACTTTCACGGCGAATCCGCTGAACCAATAACGATGAAATTTGGAACAATTATTCCTAATACAACGGGATTACATAGATTATAGAAATCCTGTTAATTGTACAGTAATCGGATGACATTGTGAAGCGCCATCTATTATCGACCTACCACGGGACAAAAGTCCCCGCGAACGAAGTTGCGAGTAAAAGCTAGAAACTTATACACGGTTAACTATATGTATACAGTATTATATAGAACACTTGTAATCAATTCAATGTATTTTAATAAATATGCCATACTAAAACGAGTTTCTCCGTTACACCTAAAAAGCAAGTCATTGAAAGCAATTTTATTCACCTTGAGAATCATGTCACCATGGGACCGCTTGATGGCCAGTGCGGGGAAAATATTCCATAAGTACAACCACTCCACTCCTGGCAACACTAAGTATCCACGCGTTGCCCACCGTTCACAGCGTCGCAGGACGAACTTTTCCATAGGTAAGGAGTGACCAAGAAGTTTCTGTCTGTGGCACGGCGCATTCCTATAGAAAACAGACTTTTAAAAATATGTACGATATTTTAATTTGTCCAAAAAAATTGCACAAGAATACATTAACAATTAAAAATAGTTTACTCATAAAAAAACACCTTACCTTGTGAGTAAACAGTCTCTAATTTAGAATTTTTGAGGACATTAAAAAAATAAATTCGTTACGCCGTGTGGTATCCGGCTGAATAGAATAGTACCACCCTCATTTCTTACCGAGGTGTCGTAAAAGGCGACTAAGGTAAGTCAACCCGCCGTGTGGTATCCGGCTGAGTAGAATAGACCACCCTCATTTCTTACCGAGGTGTCGTAAAAGGCGACTAAGGTAAGTTGACCCACCGTGTGGTATCCGGTTGAGTAAAATAGACCACCCTCTTTCTTACCGAGGAGTCGTAAAATACGACTAAGGTATGTTGACGTCAGGCAGGCGGCCGGTCGTAAAATACGTAGCCAAATCATATGACAACATGTTTGTAACATGTTGTGCCGACCCCACTTAGAGTGGGATAAGGGCAGGAGGATGATGATTAAAAAATAAATTCGTTGTCTTTCAGAAATTTGTAAAATTTCGTTTAGTTATAACGCTATTTTTAAATAATATACATATTTTCTTACAGTACAAAATAGTTCAAAATTAAGAAGAAATATACGTAAAGCATATTACAAAATTGAAGATTATTTGGATGATAAAAATCCAAAAAAAATAATTAAAATATTTAACCACCGAGTTTCTTGCTGGTTCTTTTCTTCATTTATATATTGATCCTTTACGATTCAAAAGGGGTTCACAGAGCTTATTTAAGTAAAGATTATTTTGATTTGATTTGATATAAAAGTTTGTTATTTTTGAACGATCTTTTTATGACGAAAAGAAATGGATGAAGAAGCTATGGACTTAATTCTTAGCACAGACTCCTGTATATATTTAATTATATCTAAGTACCTGGGTGACCGAAAGTTGCTCGGTAATTAAAAAAAAAAGCGACGGGTGACATGTGGGCATCGAACCCAGGTTTCGAACTTGTTTCGCGCGTTAGCATTAGGCTATTACAGTTTTCTATTAGACAGCACAAATATCCATTGCATTCTGTTCCTATTATAATAGTTTTTTTAGTGTCCAAAAACAGGGATAAACGATATTTTTTTTTATAAAACCTAGCTAGATCAATTTTTCTCCTTCAAAATCCTAACATGCTGAATTTCAGGAAAATCGTTTGAGCCGTTTCCGAGATTCAGAAAATAGATTTATATATACATAACAGATTAACTCATTTGAATATTAAAGAAAAGAAAGATTATAATTATACTTTGATTATAATTTTAAATACCAAGAACTTTATTCACTTGTGTCTTTGGAATTGTTGGCACAATGTCGTGATCGATGATGGGTTAGAATTATATATCCTCCTTCCCTTATCCCACTCTAAGTGGGGTCGGCACAACATGTTATAAACATGCTGCAACATGATTTGGCTGCGTTTTTAACACCGGCCGCCTGCCTGACGTCAACTTACCTTAGTCGTACTTTACGACACCTCGGTAAGAAGGAGGGTAGTCTATTCTATTAAACCGGTTACCACACGGTGGGTCAACTTACCTTAGTCGCCTTTTACGACACCTCGGTAAGAAATGAGGGTGGTCTATTCTACTCAGCCGGATAACACACGGCGGGTCGACTTACCTTAGTCGCCTTTTACGACACCTCGGTAAGAAATGAGGGTGGTACTATTCTACTTAGCCGGATACCACACGGCGTAACGAATTTATTTTTTTAATGTCCTCAAAAATTCTAAATTAGAGACTGTTTACTCACAAGGTAAGGTGTTTTTTTATGAGTGGATAGTGGCATTCCAAATTTTCAAATAGCATATATTATTTATGTACAAGAAATTATTGTATTAGTCACTAGCTATTGCATTCAAGTAGTGTTTGAACACTTGCAATTGTAACAAACAATTCCCCTCTTATCTTAAATTCTGTACGAATCTGACTGATAAGAAAAATATAAAGTATGATATAAATTGTATAATTTATAGATTTTCATTGTGAAATTGGATTTGTTTCTTTTCAGTCTGACATGACCTTATAACACGTTGTGGGTGCAAAGCATAATCACGAAAGAGTTATTTTTCTGTAAAAATGTTAGGGATAGGTGTGACCTACCAAGCAATATTGGAGTGGTAAGTTTCAATTCTTCTCTCAAAATGGAGAGGAGGTATTTGCCCAGCATCCTGACAATAACCAACCGCTACTTTACTTCATTTTAATTGGATTATTAAATAACTAGCAATCTCCAACGCCCGCGTAGAAAAATTATAACCGTAATATAGTATTTTGATAACCATAAAAATGGTTAAAGTGGGTTAACCTTAAAAGCTAGACATATGCTGTCACGGACTTTACTTTAGATCTTTTAGAGGGGAACAATTTTGTAATACATGATTATTGAATAACTATCACCGTTTACTCAGCGCACACTAGGTAGCTTTAAATATTCCCGTTTTCGTACTATTTTTTATTGCTGCTCCTCTCCTATTCATCTCAGCGTGATGTTATAAGTTTTCAAATTGGTTTAGTTCCTGAGATTAGCGCGTTCAAACAATTAAACATACAAAATTGATAGTACAACACACACACACACACACATGGGAAGTAGCGTATACAACTGAACTCACGTTAGCAAATTATTGATGCGATTGCACTGTTCAGGAGTCTGGGATCCGTTTTCAATAAGCATGCAAGCCTCTGCATACATGTAGATGGTACGGGACCATTTGCTGTCGTGTTCCAAAAGCGCCGCGTAGTTAGCCGCGTTTTCCCACTGCCTCAGCATTCTACAATATAAAACGAAATTTTCAGTATTTTTATTTCCTACTAGGAATCCCGTCCCAGCTTCGCACGGGTATAAAGCATATAGCCTATGTCACTCAGTGATAATCACAGTATTTCGCTACTCCATATTGAATTTTATTATACATATAAACCTTCCTCTTCAATCACTCTATATACTTTAAAAAAACCGCATCAAAATCTTTTGCGTAGTTTTAAAGATTTAAGCAAACATAGAGATATAAGGACATACAGAGAAAGTGACTTTGTTTTATACTATGTAGTAACGTTTATAGCTACTACTATTTTGATAATTGTCATATTTTTACCATACTTATCCAAAAACAAAATTACGTATAGCTGTCATTTATGTTTTGTTATTCCATGTCATAGTCATTTTTCTTATACCACGTTTTATAGTGACTTGACGGGATAAAATAAATGCGGTCGAACGGGATAAAATCCTATGTCCGTCTCCTGGTCCTAAGCAACCTCTACACCAATTTTCAGCCGAATTGGTTCATCCGTTCTTGAGTTATAAATAGTGTAACTAAGACCAACTTTCTTTTATATATATAGATAATATAAACTTAAGTTAGAACTACGCCGTGTTGTATCTGGCTGACTAGAATAGCAACACCCTCATTTCTTAACGACGTGTCGTAAAACGCGAAAGGTAAGTCGACCCACCGTGTGGTATCCGGCTGACTAGAATAGACCAATCTTATTTCTTAACGAGGTATCGTAAAAGGCGACTAGGGTAAGTCGACCCGCCGTATGGTATCCGACTGAGTAGAATAAGACCAACTTCATCTCTTACCGAGGTGTCGTAAAAGGCGACTAGGGTAAGTCGACCCGCCGTATGGTATCCGACTGAGTAGAATAAGACCAACTTCATCTCTTACCGAGGTGTCGTAAAATACGACTAAAGTAAGTTGATGTCAGGCAGGCAGCCGCTCGAAAAACACAGCTAAATCGTTTGAAAGCATGTTTATAACATGTTGTGCCGACCCCACTTAGAGTGGTGTAAGGGCGGGAGGATGATAAAAATATTGGTAAAAATTTAAATTATTCACAGAATAAGTAGTTTGTGTAGCCATATAATTTAAATATTGTAAATACCACACGGCGGTAAAGATAAATAAATATACTATAAATTAATATACATTGTAATTTATTTATAGATTTAAAATACTATTATCAAAAGGTTATCTTACGCAAAGGCCCATATCAGTTCCCAATAAGAAAGATGTTTCATTTGTGGCCATAAATTTTTCATGCGTGTTGTCTGCTGGTATATTTCAATGGATTCATGGATGTTCCCTTTTAACAATTGGGTGCGCGCTTTGAACATTAGGAACCACAGACTATTAGGGAATTTCTGCAAAAAACAGTCATAGTCAAGCCCGGTATAAATATTTTTTTATTCACGTATCACTGATTATTTAAAAATAATTATTTATTAAATTATCAAGGTTAATTATCTTATTTTGTTATACTTACTCTGAGGCCATTGGTAATAACCATCTCAGTTGTGTTAAAATCTGGTGGAATAGCAGCGAAGTGTCCGATAACTAAGTAGTACAGGAGCAGGACTAGCTCGCACAATACTGATCGGAGTCCAGGCGATTGGGCGCCCTTCAAGAGATCCTGCCTCCCTTTTTCCTTAAAACATATTATTTTTATATTATCTTAGGTTTTTATATTATTATATGGTACCGACAATACGACATAAAATAAATCCACTGATCCCTTAAACGTATAAGGCCGCATACAGACATCGTGAGGCGTGCGTCGCGAATAGTACGTCACGCATGCCTCAACTTGAGGCATACGACGGTACATTTATACATGCGTCCCGAATGACACATGCTCAAGCTGAGCACACAAACAACCACACTTTTCCCTCCTGCCCTTATCCCACTCTAAGTGGGGTCGGCACAAAATGTTATAAACATGTTGTAACATGATTGCGCTGCGTTTTTACGACTGTACGTATTTTACGACACCTCGGTAAGAAGGAGGGTGGTCTATTCTACTAAACCGGATACCACACGGTGGGTCAACTTACCTTAGTCGCCTTTTACGATACCTCGGTAAGAAATGAGGGTGGTCTTCTCTACTAAGCCGGATACCACACGGCGGGTGGACTTATCTTAGTCGCCTTTTACGACACCTCGGTAAGAAATGAGGGTGGTACTATTCTACTTAGCCGGATACCACACGGCTACACACAAACAATCACGCATGGTATAGTATAGTAATTCATAAAATATTTAAAAAATAGAAAAGACGCTATTGGACAAAACGATTTTTTATGAACCGATTACATTATAGGAAAACATAGTCTCTATGACTCATGAACGTGCGATGCAACCAAAACGTCCGTCTACACGTACACGGAACGCACGGCTCGCATTGAGGCAGCGTTCGCAACGATTGTATGACGCGAATGCTCACTGTGAGCAAACACGCTCGAGGAATGGAAGACGTAGACACGAACTATTCGCAATGCACTCCTCGCAATGTCTGTACACACCTTAAGATAACTTTGGCAAAATTCACTCTTCTTTAATATCGCTCAAAACAAATTTTTTTCGAAGATAATAAATATAATTTAATTGAGATCTGGGTTTTTAGTACTGACTAAGCGCGCTTGGTAACAATAAAATTATAGTTTTATCTCCCTTGCATTTGTTTGTTGTACCGTATTTAGTTTCATCTATAAACTTCTATAAATCACGTTTATTTCTTTAAAAACGTAAAATTAAATTCAGTGGTTCAAATACTTCAGTGATAAACTGTTTTTTTTTTTTAATGTAGAATGATAAGGTGTGCAGGTACAAGGTTAAATTAATGTCGTATAGTCGGTACTACTATATATAAGTTAATGGATTTTCCATTTTCTTATGTTTAGTGAAAAGAAAAAAAAACAACATTGATCTACTATTGGAATACTACTTTACACTATATAAAAAGAAAATTAATATAGTGTTCGTACCAGGACTATATTTTCGTAAATTTATTGTTACATATCGATTTTAATCGATAATTTTGTAATAAAATATGTGTTACATGTTCTTTATGTTATCCAAACGGCTTTAAATTAACATTAAGTTGCCATAAAGATCAGATATATCGAGAGGTGAACAATATAAACGAAACAGCTAGCAGTAACGATGCTTGCTTTGTTCTAAAAGCCAACCGGTTGTTTAAATGAAATCTGCCAGTGACTTTTAACTAAAAAAAATCATTATACTTACTTTATCAGCAGTAAAGCCGACAAATTCAAGTACAGTGACAATACGTGGTGGCAACATAGCGATCATGACATTGAAAGTTGCGAGTCCAAACCGCACCCCACTCTCGAAATGAGCTCGCGACGACATATTCTTCCAAGTTTTCTTTGCCAAGATCTTGGCGCAAACCCTGTAATGCAAACTCATTATAAATACAATATAAAGTTTACTAATCCCCCTTATAACGTGGTAGATTGGGCCTAGAGATAGGTATATGAAGACACTCGTTAAAAGGGTTTACGAAATGATATGTTAGTTCTTTGGGTCTGGGTTTATTTCTGCATTCAAGTATGTATTTTAAAGTATATATTTACCAGTTCTCTGTCACCCATAACACAAGTATCAAGCTACTTACTTTGGGGACAGACAGCCGTGTGTACAATTGTCCCATATTATATTTAATTATAATCTTTTACAGACGGTTCATTACACATTTCCGGACAGAATTATTACTACTTTACTATAGCTCAGTGGTTTTCGAAGTGGGGACCACGTCCCAAAGTGGGCAAATTGTTTTTTAAAAAGGTTGTGATTTAATTCGATGTTGAATGGACTCGACACGAATTTACCACTTTCGATCTCGATCATTTAAATGCAATGCTAGATTTCGGTGCCAAATGTAACGAAAAAGCAAATTCTTCTTCTAAAATAGTTATTATGTATTTTGCATTGGCAAAAGAGTTTTAGAAGGCTGTGGGGCACAAAAAAGTTAGGCGATACCGCTTCAGCGTTGTATTGGCAAAAGAATTGTAGAAGGGCACAAAAAGGTTGGGCTGCTTCAGCTGCTTTTAACACTAATACTGTAAAAGTTATTCATAGTATTTAGCTGTAATTGGTTTTAAGTCTACTTTAAAAAAATATTTTCTAAAAAGATGTTTTACTCGAGATACCTACTTGTAACCATTGAAGGAGGTCCTTATTCGTAGCGAGGCTCGTAGTAGCCCTGTCATATCCTCGTTCTCGAGGATACCAAGGCAAGCCAATAGCATCAACGCCTCAGAGTGCACCAGTTCTGCATGGGCTTCTTCATCAGAGTAACTACCGTAATTCGGCTAAAAAGGTTTTTATTGACAAAGCGAATGAATATTTAACTTATTACTTACGATAAAACTTAAACAAATAAAACAATTTTATGATATACTAGTAATTTTAATAATAATATATATAAGCAATTTATTCAAAAGCAATGAAAATATTATTTTCCTATAATCCGCAATTAAAGAAAATATGTGTTCTATACGTTCTGGTACATCCAAAATTTTTAAAAACTCATGCACTACCGCCACCAATAACACAACAATACACAAGCACTGTACACATTCACCAACACAATCTCAAAAATTGTTTCGCCCCGTAACCGAAGCATCGTCAGGAAATAGACTCCATGACAAAATTGCAAAGCAAAATAAACCAATTTATTATTTTTCTATGATCGAATATTCTATAAATTATTTGAAAAAAATCTTTACATGTTTTGCTTTATATAATTTCATGTACAACCAAAATTTAAGTTATATTTATTGCACGTCCGTGGTCAATTGCTAAAAGTCGCACTTAACTTTAATTTAAATTGGACTTTAAGCTTACTCTTTTTATAATGGCGCCGAGAGATTGAACGAAGCTGTAGTTTTTGCGTTGTTCGGCGCAAAGTGCGAAAGTTTGACGCAACGCATCATGCGCACGTTGGATTTGATTAGGCTCTAGCGTCAAAAGAGCCGGTATGATTTCAAATATTGTTGCACCGTGCGCATGGTACAGCGAGGATCTCCTCCTGTAAAAGGAAAAACAGTTGTTTAAAGCAAATTTACCTTTTTTTTTTCTTTTTTTTTTTGGACACTTACACACAAGGTCGTGCGTCCCCAAAGCAAGTAACTTAATACTTGTGTTATGGGTGATAGACAACTGGTGAATATATCTACTTATATAATTTTGAAATACATACTTATTTAAGTATGTATGTACTTGTATTTACAAGTATACACCGAGACTCAAAGACCAGCAAGTTGATTTATAGAAATTGTTGGATCCCGGCGGGAATCGAACACGCAACCCGCGGAGCTGAAGGCAGTATCCACTGCGCCAACGGGCCAGTCTATATGAATATATCAATATGAAGAAGATATACTATATTGTTTATCATCTTCCTATCCTTATCCCATTCTAAGTGGGGTCGGCACTACATGTTATAAACATGCTGTCACATGATTTGGCTGCGTTTTTACGACCGGCCGCCTGCCTGACGTCAACTTAACTCTGTCGTATTTTACGACACCTCGGTAAGAAGAGGGTGGTCTATTCTACTAAACCGGATACTACACGATGGGTCAACTTACCTTAGTCGCCTTTTACGACACCTCGGTAAGAAATGAGGGTGGTACTATTCTATTCAGCCGGATACCACACGGCATAAGAAGATATATATTGTTCTCTCCTAGAATAGCGTGTTTTCGTCATTGCCTGTCAGATATCAGTTAATTTAAATGATTTGTATTGCATTCTAGGGCTGGAGGTTTAATGACTTGTAATACGGTTTTCTTTAACTACTATAGGCATCAACAATTCACAACCATAATTCTTGTTCAGTTAAATTAGAGTAATTAATTTTTTTAAGTAGTGGAAAATAATCTTTTATCATTAATGTTAATGGATATTCTTACCATGGGGTCATAATAGCGAGGGCTTCATCCAGTTCATTCTTAAAAAATAGCTCGATAGCTTGCTCGCAATCAAGCAGGGCGCCAACCAGGTTCATTGTGCCTCTGGGACCGCTAAAATGACAAGAGAAAATATAAATAGAATAATAAGTCAAAAGTAATGAGAATATTATTTTGCTATAATCCGCGATAAAAGAAAATAATAGATAGAAAAAAATAAATCGTAAAGCTGTACGATTTTGTCGTGGAGTCTATCTCCTGACGATGCTTCGGTTACGGGGCGAAACAATTGTTGAGATTGGGTTGGTGAACGTGCGCAGTGCTTGTGAATTGTTGTGCCATCGGTGTCGGGTAGTGCATGAGTTCTTACAAATTCTGCATGTATCAGGTATGAGAACGAATAGTACCTACACTCTACATTTAGCATTACACATATTTTCTTTTATCGCGGATTATAGCAAAATAATATTCTCATTACTTTTGTATTATGGACCTCCGCAAAGTAACGCCTAATTCTATAAATTAATAATAATAAGTGTCAACCTCATAAACGCAAAATTTGTTTCATTTCGAATTAATTTTAGAATCTGCACAGACACACAGTGTTTATTTTCTATTAATTTAATTAATTTTTTTTTTGTAATATTACGAGGAGTTTGTATGCTTGAACAAATTATATTATAAATAGTGACCTAACTGTTAATTTTTTAAACGATATAAAAATTGCCAATTTAATTTCAATTAAAATTTCAATTACTTTTTAGTCAACATCATAGAAAACGTATATATATATATATATTTTTTCCGAACTTACATATTAACTCATTTAAATAATTTAAATATTAAAAAACGGGAATTTATCCTATATGTTATCCGGTATAAAATATAAAATCAAAATTTTTGTCAATACGGGTCTAGCGGATTAATAGTAAAAGATTAAACAAACAGACAGACATAATTTCTATCTGCTCACCTTAGTAACTCTTTTTTTTCTAATACGATTTTATAACTACATTAATAACTGTAATTTTCAAACTTTAAATACCCTTTGGCTGGTAAACACAAATGTAAAAAAGAATATTATATATTTTTGATAATAATAGTGAAAATTATGTCAAATACCAATACAAATTAATGAAATAATAGTTGCATACGTAATTTCTAACAAAAATTAATTAAAATCAAACTTTTTACACGTTTGTAAAACCAAAATTGTATTTAGTTTATTGCAATGTATTTACATAACAATTTTAATTACGTGCTCAGGGCTTACAATTTTGTAAGCCCTTAACACAATATGACCTTATTGTTATGAGTTAAGTATATGTTATGACTACTACCTAAATAGCCCTAGCTTTTCCATAACAATTACAACATTGCATGCTGATTATAAACATCAGGATATTGGGTAAATTAAGCTGATTCTGTTAATAACACTGAACGTATTTGTCTAATGTTTTCAATGTGTATGTATGTAGTATATTAGAATTGTTATATATAAAGATAAATATATGGGTGACCGAGCTTAGTTTAATATTTTATTAGAAGATATAAAAAACAGATAAGAGGACTGATGTTATCTGGATTCGATCTTAATTGAGCTATCATGGCTTTGCAAATGATAGCGTACTAAACCTTTGTTTTCTAATAATATTGTAGCAGTTATTTAAAATGACACCTAGCTAGTTCGATTTATCACCCCCCCGAAACCTTGTGTTAAAAGCTTCATTTCACACAAAACAGTTTGTTGATAACCAAATGATTTTCCTATTCCGTAATTTAAATTATTTCTTTTGCCATGTGATATTCGGTTGAGTAGAATAGACAACCCTCATTTCTTACCGAGGTGTCGTAAAACGCGACTAAGGTAAGTTGACGTCAGGCAGAAAGCCGGTTGTAAAATAACTAGCCAAAACATGTAACCACTTGTTTAAAACATGTTTTGCCTGCCCCACTTATAGTGGAATAAGGGCATAAGAATGATGACGATGAATTTAAATAATTTCCTATTTTAAGATCCATATATTTATAAAAATAAAGCTGTCTTATAAATATCTATAGTAGAATAGACTTAATTGTAAAATTTTGCCGTCTTATAATTTATTCACGATCTAGAGAGTTCGCCCTAAGATGAGCTTACAGCTTTCATGGCCTTCTATTGATTTAGTTTTTCTCAGTTATTAATAGAAAAGGAACCTACTTTGACTGTTTGATTCTTATTTGCACATGCGCAAACAACAAAAATAAAGCTCTAATATACTTTATAGTCACGATGTTTCAACTCTTCAAGATTTTTTTTATTATTTCACCAAATATAGTTTATGATGTTGATAAGGCGTACTGAATTATATACATGTATTAAATAAAATAGATGACATCCGAGCATCTGTTACGCAGTTTTAAATATGTTTCGCGTATTTCAATGTTATAGATTTACTTTATAATTGTCATAAATATCGGTTAAGTAAATACTAGAAAGAATTTCAAATAAAAGGGAAGGAAAGAATTTCAATTAAGAAAAAATAATTGTTCGCTTCTCTCTTAAGGAGAATTTTTAATACTTGGTCGTCTTCTATTGATAATTCTTCAGATGTCCCGGTTTCAACACAATCTATATTTTGAATTCAATCCGAATTCCGAATCTCGGAAACGGTACCAACGATTTTCAGGAAATTCAGCACGTAGGCGATTTTTACGGGAAAAAAAGTCGATGTAGCTAGGTTTCATTTCAAAAAATAGTCATTTAACCCTTTTTTTGGGCACTGAAAAAATGCTAATGCATATTTTAAAATTAAAAAAAAAATACTGAGCCAGGCTCGGTCACCACAAGATACTAAAGTATATTTGCGTGTCAATTATGTATATACAGTTTTCTTAGATAAATTTTATATTTTTGATAACAATGAATATTGAACCACCTTTTTTTACAAACAAGCTTTGAACAAAGTGTTGAAGCAAAATTAAACATTCATACCGAAATATTAATATACTATTTTGCATTTATACTTACATTTGTTCGTCGACGGCATCCTCAAAGTTTTCCTGTAAAGAAATGCTTCTGTTAAGTATCCGATTGGAAAATAAAATACTACAGTAGATTATTAGGTTTACGGAGTTCCACCCGGATATTTTCCTGATATACCGAGGGAAAAATTACCTAATTTTTAAAATTAGTAATTACCTGAATTAAATACTGACATTATCGGCCGTCATCCTTTTCTGTTATAAGTACATTTGTCATGTCTTGTTTCAGCATGATGGTCTAGCAATATCAGACGCCGTGTGCTATCCGGCTGAACAGAAGAGTACCGCCCTCATTTCTTACCGAGGTGCCTTAAGAGGCGACTAAGGTAAGTCGACCCACCGTGTGGTATCCGGCTGAGTAAAATAGACCACCCTCTTTCTTACGGAGGTCTCGTAAAACACGACTAAGGTAAGTTGAACTCAAGCAGGCGGCCGGTCGTAAAATACGAATCCAAATCATGTGACATGTTTGTAATATGTTGTTCCGACGCCACTTAGAGTGGGATAAGGTAGGAGGAGGATGATGATGGTCTAACAATACCAGCTATTTATATGGATCAACAACTGTTTATTTGTCCCAAAGCTAAGTTACGACTAAATAAATAAATAAATAAATTAAATAAATAATAATAACCTCTGAGTTAAAAATAATATTTTAAATTACAATAATAGTAGATTATGATACTGTTGCATAATAAGGGTTCTTATAACACGAGTGTGTTTTAAAAAAGAGTGTATTATAGTATCAGAGTAGAAAAATATAATTATATACCCAAACGCAGATTTGTACATGTTTTTTGTCGTCTAGAAGTCAAGGGGCAAAGCGTCATCCACAAATAAAATAAACTTACCACTTCCACCCACTCAAGAGTATCCATTTCTGCACGTGGTGCCATTGCTACATCGGAGGCCGCAGCTTCGGGCAAAGGTTGGTTTTGCGGCTTGTTGGATGGTTCCGCTGAAGTCGATGCTTCTTCCATTGTCACCTAGGAGAATTTTTGTACACACATATTTTCTATTCATACTCGAATATGAGTAACGGGAAAAAAAACTATTTGTTTGTTTGTAGTCTCTTTATTGCACACACAGAAATATAACACAAAAATGACAAAAAACTCATATAATCAGTGTACAATGGCGAGCTTATTCCGGAATCAGAATCTCTTCCAGTCAACTAGAAAACAGTGAACATAAGTGTTAAATTAATAGTCGAAACAGTGGTTTTGGAAATTTAAAAAGTGGTTTTATCCCTGTTTTCGGAAACTGCAAAACTGCTAAAATATAAATAGATTGCAAAGGGCAATTATGCTGTCATTTGTAAAGTTGTTATAGCTCAGTTGAGAACGGGCGCACTCAAGAAGGAAGTATACAATTAAGTCCCAGATATCACCAGCATTCTCTTTCTTTATTATTTTTTATACGGGCCACCCAGGTGCTATAAAACGCTATTTTTTTAGTCAGTTTCTTTGAGCTGTCCCTGTATAGCGTAACGCTTTTCGACACCGTTCTAAAATCATTTATCATTCGATAGTACATAAAATTTCGAATATTAACACGTTTACGCCGGCGCTGCAATTCGTTTTTATTGCTCAGACAGCAACGCTCAAAGCTTTTTGAAAAAAGCAAAGAAAGGCCCAAAAACATGTTTTGACAAAAGATTATTAGCCATTTTCATGAATTATTCTTTTAACGCTGTTGGAGTAATGCGTTCAGTGTATATGCTCAGACAAAAATATCGAATACATGTAGAATTATAATACGGTAACTAAATAGCTATAGGTTTAAATAGGCATTAAGAATGTCGCTGTAATTTATACAAATTTTTTATCTTTTGGTAATAACTTAGTATTTAAAATAATAGTTATTATAATATTATAAACCAATAAATAATAAACGTTTAAATAATATTTTAATTTAATTTGGAATTTTCAGTGAAATTGTTTGGTTCTTTTTATTGGATCAAAGTTTATATTATTAAATTATTATGTTTATGTTATATTATTGAATTGAAGTTATGTTTATTATAGAATATTGACTATTATAACCACCGTCTGGTATCACGACCATATGTGAGCCAGTGGTACGCACCTCCCGATGAGATAATGTTGTGTGAGCTACCGATGGTACGCACCGCCGTGAATGTGTTAAGATAGATCACTATCGTCCTGTACTGTGTAGATAATTATATCAATCAATCTCATCAAGCAAAAATAAAGGCATCACCGATAAAAAAAACTCACCACGTCCCCGCAATCTTCGTCTTCCGAATCTGAATTTAGCAAGACGGCGGCACATTCGGCTAAAGATTCTTGTAAGGATTGTTCTAGGAACTTTTTGTCGGGTGGTTTCTGTGATATCGATGCTTCGTTCACCGTCGCCTACGATTTTTTTTTTATTAAAGTAAAAATGTAAAGGTAACATTTAGTGTCCCACTGCTGGGCATAAGCCTCCTCTCTCCTTATCTGGAGAGAAATGTTGGAGCTTAGACCCATCGCGCTGCTCAAATATATCAGGAAATATCCAGAGATATAAGGTTTTCCTCACGATGTTTTTCTCTACCGCAAAGTGTGTGATAAATTGCAAATATCAATTAAGCACATAACTTTTATAGAAAAACTTATTGTTGCCTGCCTGGGGTTTGAACTCAGGACTTCAGAGAGAGGCATACGATCTCACCGCTCGGTTATCGCAGCTTAAATAGCTTGTTCAAGAAAATAGATTTAAGGTATAATAATCTTAATATCAGCAAGTTATTATTTCAAATGAAACGCCTACACGTAAAAGTCCCGAATCATAAAGAAAACAATATCAACATCTCAAAATTGTCCCGTTTGACCTTGTTTATTCAATCACGATCACAGAAACACAAATGGCGATGTATTTTTGGTGAGAGACTGTGACAAGCGAATAAGGTCAAACTAAACTATACCTATGAAAATACAGGTAAAAGATACAGCAACTACTCCTGGATTGCATATGTATTACCTCTTAGCATATAACATCACCACGCATCAATCGAATATTCCACGACACTTAACTATGAGCAAACTGAATCTTAACCGTCTTAGAATAAATGCAATAAAACAATAAATAAACAAAAAAAGAATATACAAATACAATATAAACACTCTTTATTGTACAAAAATAAAATATTTTAAAACATGAAATAATAACAACACATTTTTGTTCACCTATATTATAAAATAAAAAAGAATTTAAATGGAACTGGAACTTAATAAATTATTATCCTTAGGCCTTATCGCTAAACCAGCGATCTCTTCCAGGCAAACTTATTAATATACCAAAGATTACCTACAGGCTGTACAAATTATAGCTGTAATAATTATAACAATATATATATAAAATACAATAACTAAATATTAATATATATTACATTATAATTTATTGCTATATTATAAATTGATTTATTTATTTATCACTACGTATTTCCACTTTTTTTAAATATTAATTTTTTGTTTTATTTCGCATGAATTGTAAATTATATTTTATGATTTTTTTAGTTTAAAGCAAACTTACAAGTTTAATTTAGCAGCTTTGAAGAAAAAGAAAAAAATGCAATAAAAAATTTAAAAAGAAAGAAAGTGCCACTTCTATGGCCAAATTAAGACTTCATTTTATTCAAATTATTTTCCAGTATAATCTTGTAGAAGTGGGTTACGCGACAATAATTTAAGAAAAATACGAATATAAATCAAAATATTAGTCTAGCGCTAAAGCGTCACCAATAAAGAAAAAATAACATACCATGTCTACATAATCGTCTTCTTCCATTTCTTCAGGTGGTGCGGGAGCTCCACAGACGTCCAAAGATTCTTGAGAAGATAGATCTTGCGTTGGTGTATTGTCCGGCTCCTGCGTAATCGATGCGTCCGCTATCGACACCTGCGCAAACAGAAATGATCGAATATCATACGATTAGTGATAGACCTAGTGTCGCCGTTTGTACCTACACGTGTCATGGTTCTTTTAGTGATCTCCTGCTTCGTTCCCCTATGCTAAACATGTTATATTCTTGTAACAATGATTTTACAATGTCTGATTTTCTGAGATAAGTATTATGCTCAAGGTAAAAACTTATCGATTCAGCTGAAAATAAAGCGAGCAATCTTGATAGCATTATACGTGGTAAGGATTAACATAACAATATGTCTGTGAATAAATTAGATATAGAAGATATTATGTTCGACACTTTGTTCCTAAAATATCCTGAAATTGTGAAAATTATTAGTAAAAGATACTTACATCATCAATGAATTCCTCGTCTTCTAGACGAACATAAAGTGCCACTGTCATGGCATTGTTTAAATCTTCGTCCAATGGATCTTTCGTGGGTCCGTTTACATGTTCGGACACAGCCATTGTACGCCAGTTTACTGCCGCGTTGTGTATATTTCTACGAATATCATAAATAGATATTTATAATAGAAATGCAAACAGAAACGACATTAATAATTAAGCTATATTAATGTATATCTGTACACACATATATATATTTGCCATTTTTTCGAAATATACAACAGTTTGTATATTTCGAAAAAATGGCGATTTCTAAACTTTACTTAATGTATCTATTTTATTTTGTTTTTCTGGTCCTATTTATTAGACATGGTCAATAACTTATCGGATTATAGCAATTAATAGAAGTGTAAAATTAATTCAAATTCAAAATATTCTTTATACAAATAAAATTGTATATAAGTGCTTTTGAATTATCAACTCTACTGCTGGTTCGGAAAATTGTTTCTACCGAGAAGAGCCAGCAAGAAAATCGACGCTTGCTCTTTTAAAAATACAATTCTTAATACTATTTACATTTCGTCATTACTGTCTTATATAGGTTCGAAAAGAGCTATATCCACACATTTTTATAATCCAAATAATCCTCAAGAGTGTAGTAGTCTTTCTGTAGGAGCCTCTTTTTAACAGTGTTTTTAAACTGCTGTAATGGCAAAGCTAAAATTGAGGAATTTTATTATAGACAAACCTACAAACGACTTGCGTACTTTTGCAGGGCGCAAAGCAGGAGCCGTAAGCTTATGTCGGTTCTTACTTTGTTTATTATATAAATGCATTTTTTTTATAATTCCTTATTTTTACCTAAAATTAAATTGCTAAAAATGTACTATGAAGCCAACTTAAGAATACCTATTTCCTTAAACTTTTCTCGCAGGGAATCACACGGACTTAACTTAAACTTTCTCAAAAACCTTGCAAAGATATGGTAAGATCGAGTTGATTGTTAGGGTCGCTCTTATCACCAGATTTAAAGAGTGGGATCAATTTCTTCAATTCTTTCAATTTCACTCTTTATTTTTAGAGTTTGTATAAAACTTATCTATTTTATAAGTTGGTTTTAGCTAAATGTAGCAAATCTTTAGCTTTTATGGATGACGGAAATGCCAAAATAGAATTACAGTATCCAATTAATAGTTTATACCCGGGTTTGATTTTTCTGACATTCCGGGCACATTCCATTAGAATATTTTAAACATCTTCTAGATTATTACAGTCACTACAGTTGGGTGAATTTACATGTTTCAATAAAAATGTAAACTTGTGCAATGAAATGTGTCCGGACCGAAGGCGAAGCATATGAATTATATCTGTTTTAATTGCAATTAATAAAAGTTTCAAATTAAGTAATTAGACATGATAAGTCAAGTCAAGACAGAGGATGGGTCAGTTTTGATTTGGGAAAATTCAAATTTGCACGCTTTCGATGTGCTATTCCGTAAAAGAACTAAATTGCTTTGGTACATGTTCTGTATATTGTCTATTAAATTCATATTAAAAGGCAACGCATTTTACAATCATAAGGCCAATAACATACTGAAACGGTAAAAAGAACAAATGCATAAATTAACAAGAAGAATAATTTGGATGTGAAAGTAAGTTCCTCAAACAAACAGTATTACCTCAAATTTTCATTCAAGATAATGTTTTAAATAGTACAAAATTTCTCAAAAATTATAAGTATGTAGATATGTGTTTTATATAAAAATGTTTATGTATTTTTAAAACTATGACTTGCTTTAGGTGATGTATTTTATAATAGATTTCTCTGTTCTTCACAAAAAATTTGAGACATTGTAGTTACGATAGCGTCGTACGATATTTTTATGGTAAAAATACGTTTGCATTAAAATTTAATGTCTTTACTTTCAAAAATATTTCCTTTGTAGGGGTGGATAGTAATTTTAGACGGATAACTACCATTGTATACGGAATAAAATAATTCTAACCTTGGTAACCTATTAAGGATGAATGAGTATAGCTTAATTACAAACTCGTTAAAAAGTTTGTTATTATACCATTTACCTTTTCGTGTATTACCATTTTTATTTATTCCAGTAACCGGATTAAATAAAAAAATTGTGCTTTTTTAGCCTAATATTCTATCCTGGTATTAAAACTTATTAAGTATCAATGAAAAGTTTATTAATATTATATAATAGACTAGTAGTATCATGACATCGTTCACATCTAATTTAGTGATAAAATATCCTCAATTGTGTACTATTTTGTTTTTTCATATTATCCTCCTGCCCTTATACTCTAAGTGGGTTCGGCATAACATATTATAAACATGTTGTCACATGATTTGGCTACTTATTTTACAATCGGCCTCCTACCTGACGTTAACTAACCTTTGTAAGGTTTTCGGTAAGAAACAAGTCGCTGTGTTCTATTCAACCGGATACGACACGGTGGGTCAACTTACCTTAAGTCACCTTTTAAGATGCCTCGGTAAGAAATGAGGGTGGTCTATTCTACTCAGCCAGATACTACAGGGCATTTTTTTTTTCATAAAAATACGTAATTGTTTATATCCTATACGTTAGCCTGCTATACAAACTTCATTTGTATCCATGAAATGGGATGAGCTAAAGCCAAAAAAATGCACTTAAGCTTTAGGGAATAAGCCGTGAAAGCGTAACAGAATATCAGATAGAGTTACTCAGTTTCAATATTAGCATAGTAAGTATGGGTTTTGTTGATAATAAATTTGATGAAATCTGTGATGTAGGGGAATATAACGTTGTTACACCAGAGAGGTGATTAAAGATGATGATTTAGTTTAAGTCGAGAGTGTGGCTACAGAAGGCTGTGAGCGGAGAAAGTGCGCAATGCCTCGATCGGCGCGAGCGCTGTCCGGTCGCTTTCACTGGCGCAACGTAAACTCATTTACATATCATATACAGAAGCATGTTCTTCATACATCTAGATCTTACGTGTAGACACTTCTTGATATTATTCCATATGATTTTGTAATGTATTCTTAATGCTCAGGAGTATCTTTAATCGTTTTCAATGTGAGATGAGACCATTAATTGTCTAACTTCAAACTATGAATGATTACACAGATCTTAATATTTCGAGTATAAAGACCATGCTGTACTATGACTATGATTCGCGTTATTTAGCATAGCGTTATAGATAACAGGGTTTAGTTGGTGACGACCATCTCGAAGGTCTGAGGGCAATGGGAAATTAAACATACACTAAGCACAATTTATGTGTATTTCAATTATGTTTTGCCATTTTGTTTCAAAGTCATCTGATACGGCGTCATTTTTTTTAAATTTAATATAGAAACTTTTATTAGTAACTTAAGCATATTTAGTATATAGGAAGGTATTATACATAGGAAGCTCGACACCTATCTATTTCAAACCAAAAATATTATAGATATCAATATACATACATATATCATAACTTGTAAAAATTTATGAATATCATTTTAAAATTCTTTGTATCAGTATTAATAAAAGCTTTTTCTAATAGATGAACTATAAAAGAAAAATATTTAAAAGTATTTTTCCAACTATATTATATTTTGCCATTGAAGTAAATGCGTCTCAGTTTATGTAAAAAACACCTAAGTATTATTTAGTCGAATGTGAAAAACAACCGAATAAGACAAAAAAAGATGGGCGCAACCTTGACCTAAATATTTATATGTATGTAATCTGAACGAAAAATTTAAATTTTGAGCTCTAGTGTATGTAACTTTAGGAAAATAAAATTCCCATTTTTCATGTGCTGATTGATAAGGTTAGTTCTGTAGATAATATATTGATTTATTTATTTATTCCATAGACCTACCAACAGAGTTACACGTGTAACTAAAGCAACATATCATAGGGTTGCTAGTAACATATGATTTCAAATAAAGGTAGTCACAGCGTGTTTAAACAGTAATGAACGTACGAGTACAAAACCTATTAAATTTAAAATCAAAACGATTTTAAAAGATGGAACCTAATAACATTTAAAGCTAAAATCAGCTGAAAGTTAAAAATAGCGACAAAGAGGTACAAAGGATGATTATATGTATAAATGTTGCCCATTCTTAATGCAAAGCCTCGTATTAGTTATTTCTTGAAACGATTATTAAATAAATAAATATATAGGTTACTTACACACACGGTAGTCCGTCCGCAAAGTACTTAATACTTGTATAACGGTAGACAGACAACTGGTTAATATACACTTATATATATTTTAAATACATACTTAAATACAACTATATACCCCGACTCTAAGACCGACAAATTCATTTATAAAAAATGATGGCCATCGGCGGGAATCGAACCCACGAGCCGCGTAGCTGAAGGCATGGTCACTACCCACTTCACCCAGTCATTATAATATTTATTTATTTATAAAGAATCTTAATCTGTACCTGACTTAACAGGTCTAGGTCGTCAAGTTATCCATGCACTTAAGCATGCCAACAAAATCAAAATGCTGAGAAGTCTAACATTTAGCAACCATGTCTGAGTTCTTTACTTCATTATTTTCTGGCTTATGAGACCATTAATAATTCAGGGATTTTAAGATAAATTTAATTTATGATGCCTATCAAAGCTTGGGTAAGGTTATATTATATTGTACTTTATTTTTATCTTATAGTGTACTATTTGTTCTCGCGACTTCGTTCGCGCCTTACGTTTTTCAGTATCCTTAATCATGCAATATGTGTTTTTTCCTCTTTATCGTATGCTAAATTTCATCAATTTTGTTTCAGCGGATTAACCGTAAAAACGTAACTGACAGACATATTTTTGCATTTACGCAAGCAAGGACGTGATACTATAAACTTGACACCACCCTTTCGTTTAAGTTAAATACTTATGTTTTTACTAGGTTTTTAAAATTTAATTCTAAAATAGCTAATGGGCTGCGATAATAGCACAACACAAAAAACACGTGTTTTTGATTAGGAATAGGCGTAAATGTTAAAATACACATTCTTTTCAGCAGCCATACCGGCAAAGGCATAATTTAATATTGGGCCGTTCGTTTATGCAAATTAAAACAATTTTTTATGCATTTTAATAGGAAATAAATTTTTGTTATTGCAACCCATGAGCGAAATTTTCGCGAAAATTCCAACAGTCACAAATTGTAATTTTTGTCTGGATATTGATCTGACGGGATATCTGATATTTTGTAAGAATTTAGTTGTATACTCGTAATTACTAATTATTTACGTAATTTCACTGCAGACTACTTAAAAATATACTTTGTTTTCTGGAATTTTTCGCGTCTGCCACTTATTGAAACATTTTTGAAACCTGCATTGACTTCATCTCCACAAATTTATGATTTATCAAACCCGAAAAGATAAACAGACTACGAAGTCCTTTTTATAATAAATAGTTATGCGAATGCTATTAGCTAGTGTAACGTAATGATTTTGTCTACTCGTAAGATGATATGAGTTTGATTTTAAGACGCCTACTGTCTCTTATGTCAAAGGCACATATTGAAGCTAAATCCCCTTTAACACTCTCTATTGTTAAGACGTCAATATCATAAGGCTTCAAGCCCTGAGCTATTGTTTTGTTACATTTCGTTGTGTTTGTTTGTATAAGACGTTGATAACTTCACATGTATTGATCAATTTTTCTATTTTCTAGACAAAACAGAAGTGTGAGAAAGATAGAAATTCTATCTTTCTCAGACTTTTATATTTTAAAACATGCTCAAAATACAACGCCGTGCGTTGTATTTTGAGCATGTTTTAAAATATTCCCTATCGCTTCTATAGGTGACATAAATTTTATTCACAACTTTATCCAGTTTTACATTAGTGAAATACAAATGAACACAAAACAGAATAGTCTCTTTTTGGCCTTAAACGATATCATACACCCACAATCCTGCTCTCAGCCCTCACCCTGGCTATTAAGCCAGATCCGCCATGACCCATGATGCATTCGGGCGACGCGCGTTGGGGTACTCAACGTCATTGTCATATCTTGTGGTACTCATCGTTATGGCTATAGAGCTTATTTTTAATGACAGTCTTCTTATTGGTAAAATTATAGTACTATTTAGAAGGAAATGTTTATTTGATAGACGTGGTAAGAGATAACAAACTTATACTTTAGGCCTCTTAATCTCGGGGCTCCAGAATGCAATCATTAAATAATTTATAGACGCAGGCGTTACTTTACGGAATTACACAGAACAGTTACAATATAATTATTTTGTTGCAATCCGCTCTTGTTAAGATAACGATTTACGATTTTGGTGAGTCCTGATAATGTTTCAGTTTCGAGGCGAAACAATCATAGAGATTGTAGTAGTGAATGTGTGTAGTGCTTGTATGGAGTATTGGTGATGAATAATGTATGTGAACGTTGCCTGTTGCATACACTTAACATTGCATATATTCTCTTAACAAACGCGGATTACAGCAAAATAATTCTATTGTAACTTCTGTAACTAATGCAATCATTTTTTTTTTTGTTAACAATCCGTCGCTGTCTTACTTTTTGAATACCATTTAAATTTAAGACAATTAGACAGTAATTGTGGCAATAAATATATTTCAAAAAGCAGTTTAGATACTCTATCGATACATATCGATCGTAAAATCAATATATTATACATAGGTATATTATTTAAATTGTGCTATTCTTATGATTATTGAATATAGTGAACATTGCCAACCATTGTCTGAAAGATTTGACCGCACGATACACTTTATTGAAATGAGAATTCGCAAGGATAAATATTACTTGTTACCGAAACTATCATTAGTTTTGAATAGGTTTCGATGTTGAAACCATGTACCCAATAGACGATTTTACAACTTGTACAAACGCAGTAAGTTTTTATTATTATACCGAGTTGTAGTTTAACAAATTTTGCTTATTTATGTTTGGAATTATTTATTTCCTTTATTGCTATATTTGATGTTACTACTAACTACTAAAAATGGTGTTACACTTTCATATTTATGTGCAATGGTATAAAAACGTATTTATATTAATCACTACATGCTTCACAAATACATTAAATTTTTTAAATAAACTGAATTGCCAGAATTAAATCAATACGATGTTTTTGTAGTTTGTAATTAATAATGTTGCTGTTTCCTTTGCATGTTTAGTAAATAACGCTTTATTTTGAGATGGAATGTGTTGCTTTCGTTTTTGTGTTTTTGACTCTCAAACTTGAGTATGCCAATTGCAAAAAAGCCAATCTACGTGATGAAGATATGGAGGGGCTGTAGAGTGACACTGGTTACTTTCGATCATCATCCTCCTGCCCTTATCCCACTCCAAGTGGGGTCGGCACAACATGTCATAAAAATTCTGTCACATGATGTGGCATCACATGATGTGGTATCTGTACTTAAACCACACAGACAAATTCGCAGGCAGAAACAGGTATTTTAAAATTCAATAATAACAATTTATTTTCTATCGATGCATGTTTTGAACAACATAAGGACATTACTAGCCCGGCTTAACACTATAACGCGTATTTACCAAAGGATCATTATACACGAGCGGGCGTCTAAGAGTTTCCTATAAAAATTAACGCACCCTACTTTATATTTACAAATCGTCATTCGCTTCAGGGTGATGAAATATATACTTATAAATATGCGTATGTCAATGATTTAATTTCATAGTGCGGAGAACCTATGGGCATTGGGGTCACAAGGTGCTGGAATGGCGACCCCGCAGCGAAAAACGCAGTGTCGGCAGACCCCCCCACGAGATGGCATGACGATCTCAAAAAGGTCGCGGGGAGCCGCTGGGTCCAAGCGGCACAAGATCGTGTATGGTGGAGATCCCACTAAGAGACCTATGTGGCAGTGGACACTGCTGGGCATACGTCTCTTCGTCGTCCATCGTTTGATAAAGAGAAAGAAGAATGAATGATTTAATTTATGGGTTATGTGAATCCTTCCAATGAATTGCGAAGATTAGCTTCTTACATGGCGGTGTGACGGCGGTTTTTATAGAAAAAAAGATTCCCTCGCCTCATGCATAATCGTATAGTATGAGGCGTCAATCAAAATGTATGTCGTAATCTATATTATATATATTATGATCTGTTTTAGTTTTTGTGCTGGGCATTCAGTGGACATAACAGATCTGATCCTTTTAAGAAACAAACTATTCAAATAACCTGTCGAAAACTTAATTTTATTCTAGCTGAACTAAAGACTACTACAAACTTAATTTAAAAAAAAATACCATAGACCACACTTATTTTTTTTGGTACATAAGCTTTTTTTGGTTCAAAAATGTTTCAATAATGTGTATTTTAGTAACAAAATTAAAGGTTATACAAATTATAAATAATACCTATGGATAAAAAATCAGTGACGCTTTGATTGAAACGCCCTAGTGGCAGGTTTCAAATTACAACTTGGGCATCTCATATCGCCCCATTCGAAGAATAAAGTTACATGTTCTATGCTTATACATGGAACATGTAACTTTACTATATATTCTTCATATGGGGCAAATCATGGTTCACCAAAAACTGTCTTAATTTAGATATTAATTATACACCAATCTTATGTAACTTCAACCATAAAACAGACGTTTTTCCAAAATTCGCGATATACTTTCGCCAGATGAGTTAACAAAATTCGCGCGCAAATTAGACAGAAAGTAACAGGTTGTTAAGGTTGCTTGACAAGTTTAAATTGTATATAAAATTCGCTACTATATTTGACGTGGTAAAAACACCCTAACGTTTATGGACATGGATAATACTGGGAAATATAATTTTAATGTTGTTTATATTCTGAACAGAAATTCACTACAGTAAACATGTTAAAAAAAATGTTATTTTAAATATGCGGTAATTAAATGTGGCTGCATTCAGGACACCTTAATACCTAACTGTTTACGTGATAATAATAAAATTATAGTCTTAATTGCGCCGACCTAATTACATAATTATCTTCTACGACGATGATCATGATTAAAATCTTAATCATGATACGTAATATTCATTATCCAAAATAAACTATATTAAAATTTAAAGTTTCATACATATTAGTATAACAAAAAATATATATTAATTAATTACCGGACGTCATTCAAGAGGAAATTTCCACATTGCCGTAAATAAGTTTATGGAGAAAATCTTACGAATAAAAGGTGGAGCTACAATGAATTCGAGCTAAATTATGATAGAACCTTTTCTTACTTACGTATTAGACGAAAGTAAGTAAACACTGACGCACTATCACTTATACATGATCAGAAACAGACTGACAGACACAGATTTAAAAAATTTTAGACAAGTGCATCGCCCGCGCTTATGTGATGACGCTTGACACTGACAAATTGACAGTAAGATATTGCAACAAATATAAACTTAGGCACAGAAAGAAAGGACTACTGTACATAGAGTTATTAATAAGAATGCAGAATAGAAGAAGCATATTATTTGTCTGTGACAACTAGAAGTTGCAAGCATCGTTGCCTGAATATTTAAATAGCTGCGTATATTATGATGTAGTGTGAAATATATAAATAAAATATTATGGAAACTTTTTTAACGCTGAACGTTTTCTGAAACGATGTTAACGCCAACTAAAGTTTGCATTAACCTCTTTCAGAATGCAGAGTGTAATGATAGGATATTGATATTAATCAAATTAATAACGATAATAATTTAAACGTCAATTGTAATCTTAAAAATTAATAGGAATCATTACGGCCTTAACAGGTTTTTAAAGTTATATTAGTGTTAAGGTAAATCTATTTAGGTTATATAGAGGGAGAATCACAAATACAGTGATTATTGATTTTGCCTGTCTTGATATCGCCGCGTAAACCAGTATAAAATTGGGGAAAACTAAAAGTAACTGAAAGGCCACGGATAAATTGTTTAAGCCTGTACAAAAAAGCAACTTTTTAAAACTAATTAAAAAAAAATTCTCATAGAAAAATTGTCCTTATGAAAATCAATATGATCAATGGTGTGATTTTTCAGTCCATTTTTCTGCTTGTGTTTTATTTATAAGAAAAACGTAATCATTTTTCAAATAAATTATTACATATAAAAGCAGTACATCCCTGTAATTATTATCAGTAAGTACACCCCTGATAAAAATAGAGCAGAGCTGAAAGTAGGTCAAGAGCACAAAGTTGACCTTCAATTTATCCCTATGTTAAACGATATTCAATTTTCAAATGTTAAACATTTTAGATATAAAATTAAAATCGATTTTTTGAACCTTTTTTGTAGCTACAATTCGTACTTATCAATGTTGTCACTAAAACAATAAAATTTTACTTTTTATAAAAATATTAACCTTGGCTAATTAGCGTTTGGTGTATATACGGTACTAAAATAAAAAAAAACACTTACATATAAAAAACAAGGTTGTCTAGTACTGCGTCGTTAAAGTTCCACACAGCAATTCACTCTTTCATAAATATTGTTGTATCTACACTGTACTTAAAAATTAATCAATAAAGTAACATCGTGATTGTAAAATCATTTTGTTTTTTTTTTAAATTAAAAAACACAATTGTATTTAAAAAGCAATCGTTACAAAAAATTAAATCTCCTTGTACTTTTTTACCAAATAATTGTAAATTATTTCTTTGGCTTTAGTCATTTATATGCTATGAGAGTTTACTGTTTACAGAGCTAGTGATGTGTGTGACGTTTCATAAGCAGAAGCACGCATGTGCGTAGCGCCATAATCAAAACTCAGGCTTGCGTGATGTAAAATGTCCATTATAATGGAATAATACTCTTTAGGTTTATTTAAGTAGTATTGAGAAATAATTTTCACGTTTTCTGGAATTTGGTGTAACTTTGCGAAATTCTGTAATATAAAAGTAATACCTATATATATTGCTATGACCTTCAAAGAATCGTAAATGATTTAATTACGAATTAAAGCATCATAATGTTATGACATTCAAAGTTCTCGAGACTTATCTTCGATTTGATATGGCATAATGTTATTTATTTATTACGGATTTCGGTTCAATGGTTTAAATATTTCTTAATGGTAAATGTCGACGCAGTGAAAAATCTATTAATATTAATAAATAAAGTTTGGCTTAATTAATAAAAATGAGATATTTTTATAATATTTAATAAAAAATTCACATGGAACCAACGTGATACACAATGAAGCATACAAGGTTTTTTTCAGTACACCTTATTTTTCTCAGTGTTAGTCTGTTAAAATTGGGATTGTCAAAGACAAATAACAATATATAGGTAAGTAGTATTTATTAATCTAGTTTATTTTCCATAGAGTTATTATACTTATTTTTTCGTTGTTAATTTACTCCATATTAACTCTTTACGACTTTGTTGATTTTCATCATTTTTTTAAAAGTTTTGCAAGCGACAAATAATAATTGTTAAATTAATAATGTTTCAGATGAAAAGTTCGCTTTTATAGTTATGTCGTTACAAAGTATAAATGACTCGACTGCAAATATTAAAGGATTATGTCGGACTTGTTTATCAAAAGAAATTGAATTACTTTCTGTATTCGAATTATGCTGGGGAACGATTACATTTGAGAGCGTTATTGCTTCAATAACTGGCATAAAGGTAAAATACATAACCATTCTCATGAATATTTTGTTATTGCTTGGGCTTGGGCGAATTATTAATTTTAATTATAGTGAATGTAGAAAACAATAAATATTTTAATTCATATTTAGATTTAATATAATATAAAAGTTTCAGCTATTTATATAATGTATCATATTATTGAATTTTTCTACTGTATTCTTTGCTATGTGCATTTATTGTAAACATATGTAATTTTTTATTTAATGTAATTTTATGTCATGTAAAAAGTGCTATGCTATATATTAAACATCGAAAAATGAAAAGTTGTTTTATATGTGCCTGTAAAGAACAATTTAAGATCCATCAAATAATATGTATTAAGTGGTGATAATTCTATGCGAATTTGTTTAGCTATTTTTCATATTAAAGTAATTTTAACTTTATTTTTTAGTTAATATTTTGACAATTAATAATCTTTATTCTACTGCTACTTTACTTTTCATTGTGTAGATCAAGCAAGAAGATGTATTGCCTACAACAATATGCAAAGAATGTAAAGATAAAGTTTCAAATGCATACAACTTCAAAATACGTGCACAACAATCAGAAAGTACATTACATGAAGTTTTGGAAAGAGGATCACAAGAGATTGGTACAAATAAATTCAAGGCTTTAGAGGTAAAGAACTACATTTAACTGTACTGTTTAATAATTTATTATTTATTTGTATTGTTAAAATAGTTCTGTCTTTTAAGTATCAATCAGGGTTCAATAGTTTTTTGAGCAACAATAAAATATTTTGTACCTGTATTTGTAACTTTGACTATGTGGCAATTGTTAGTTTTAACTTTACTGTAAAGTGTTTGTTACATTCTGATACATTCAGTATTTTTTATGGATTCTCAAGATAGCTGGTTTCAATTTAAATCCAAGCTTTACATCTTCAATAGAATGATAAGCTTTGTAAATAAGTGTGTTTTGGGTGTTTTTTTATACTTATGTAAAGGCAACTCCAAGTAAACTCTAAATAAAACTAAAGTAAATTCCAAAACACATTATGGAATTTTATTAATCACTACATAGTATAAAACAAAGTCACATTCTTTGTTTGTCCCTATATCCCTATGTATGCTTAAATCTTTAAAACTATGCAACAAATTTTGATGCGGTTTTGTTAATAGATGAGTGATTCAAGAGAAAGGTTTATATGTATAATAACATTTAATATGGAGTAGACAAATACTGTAATTTTTGAGTGTTCTAATGTGATGTCGTAAATAATTAAATTTTTTCCGCTTACATTGCAAACGCAGGCTAAACCCTACGAGATTTATCAAAATGATGTACTAAGTATTTGTACACCTTGAAAAGGTCTACAGAAAAGTACGCGATGGCGTATGTCTATCTCTTATGGATAACCCACAATAGTACTTTTTGTCATTTACTTTTTACGAAAAAAAATGCCTTACGTTCAAATACAGCATTAATCCTTATCCAATTAAGTACCTTAAATAAATTGTTGATTTAATATAGATCAATATGGCCGTTTACAGCATGTAATTTAAGTGAACATTTTCGGAGATATTACAGATTTAAAATGCCGTGACGAGGCCGCTTTTCGCCCTATAGCACTTCGAATTTAGCAGCGATAGGACGCGCAACGAAATGTCGCTCTTTCAAGAGTAACCTTTAAGGAAAACATGTTTATATTGTCTAATGACAAGAAAGCTGTGAATGTTATATATAAAGACATTCTGTAATTAATTGAAAAAATAAAATACATAGGGAAAAACTGTAAAAAGTAAATATGTAGTATATGAATTTAGATATTAGATATAGCAGGAAATCTTCTTGTTATAGGGAGAGGGGAGTTGTTTTTCCCCAAATTTAATGTGTGCGGGCCACGGGTAGTAATGAATAAATCAAAACTACTGGATCGATTTTAATCATTTTTTTCACTGAGTGACATAAGTAAAAAAAAGTAAGTAACAGCCTCTTACTATCCCACTGCTGGGCATAGGCCTCCTCTCTCCATTTTTGGAGAGAAGGGTTGGAGCTAAGACCTACCACGCTGCTCCAATGCGGATTGTTAGGTAACACATATCCCTAGGATTCTCTAGAGATATGCAGGTTTCCTCACGATGTTTTCCTTCACTGAGTGACATAGGCTATATATTTTAACCCGTGCGAAGCAGGGGCAGGCCCCTAGTAAAATATATACTGAAACCCATAAACAATTTTCGAAATCTCTGAAACCATACAATAATAAGCTTAGATGAATAAAAAAGCACATAATTGTAATATGTCAAGATCAAAATAAGTAATGTAATATATTTTTCTTTTGCACACAGATAGAACAATCTGATGTGAAGATAGAACAATTAGATGCAGATGTTCCAGATGATTACAACGATGTGGATGTATCATTAGATTTTGGAGATGCTGAAGAGTCTTATAATGTAGGTAAGTATTAGATATATTTATATATACATAGTATATTATATACATAGTAATCATATTTATGTACATAGTTGAATATTAAATGACTATAAAACTAGCAGGCCCCACCACATGTTTCTGTAGCTCAGTCATTTATTACACTGTTTTGTAATAAACATCTCATGTAATTTGAGTTTACAACAAAAATACAGACAACAGAGGTGGATGTTCTCCTCCTTGTTTAATAGTATTAAACATACATACATAGTATGTAAGAATAGTACAAGTATAAAAATAATATATAGGTATTATAAGAACTTGACGATAAGACTGTCTTACCGCCGTGTGGTATCCGGCAGAATAGAATAGTACCACCCTCTTTTCTTACCGAGGTGTCGTAAAAGGCGACTAAGGTAAGTCGACCCGCCGTGTGGTATCCGGCTGAGTAGAGTAGACCAACCTCATTTCTTATCGAGGTATTGTAAAATACGACTAAGATAAGTTGACGTCAGGCAGGCGGCCGGTTGTAAAATACGTTGCCAAATCATGTGACAACATGTTTATAACATGTTGTGCCGACCCCACTTAGAACGGTATAAGGGCAGGAAGATGATGATGATAAGACTGTCTTACACATTGTTAATTATTTCTTCATAAGCTGGTGTTAATAGCATTGCAGTAATTTTGACGACAAGTCTATATGTATATCAGAAATACAATGAAATTTGTTTTGTTGAGCTAAGTAGGTTGATTTTCCTTGTCTTATTTGATAGTTAAGTATTTGCCTCCCAGTGATTAAGATGTTCCGTGAGACATCTCTTGCAACACATATTTTCAAAATATTCAAATATGAAATGTTTATATATTCCAATTTTGCAGATATTGTTAAAAATGAACCTGTTAATTCTGTGATTGAAAATTCTAATAAGAGTCTAAAGAAAGAAGAATTTTATGGTGAGTTAACATCTGATTTCCAGGTATTCTGTCACAGAAAAGTTTTTTTTGGTGGAATATTGAAAGACTACTATTTTACCTTTTCAGATATTGATAAAGATAGCTCTTACTGCCCTATGTGCTGCCAAACTTTCCCAGATGCCGACGCTCTCACCGATCACGCTTGGCAGCTACATACCGATCTTATGGGACCAAGGAAGCGGGGTCGAAAAAAGAGACTTACTAGCGTACGTTACTAATGTCTAGTTTAAAGTTTAAAAAATTATACAACTCAATATACCAATTTAACGTTAAAGTACCCTTTCGTAAGTAAAAGTACAGTAATTTCCTGTTTCCAAATAAAACCAGTTTTATCATTTATATTAGCGCGGCATAATAAATTATATATACCGCAGTATATTATATATTACCGCGGTTCTATTTTAGAAAACTTTATCATTAACGTTGCAGCAGATTAGCATTGATAGAGTAAGACAGGGCCGTCGCCTTTAAAAGTTTAGTGTGAATTCACTATATTTCCGTACAGATTCCTATAGTGTCCAACGTTTGCATAGTTTAAAAAAAAATACATGTTACATTGTTACTTTTGCCAGAAGTCCTATAAGTTTTCTTAAGATAAATAAGCCATGAGTATAATGTTGTAAGTTGTAAGTACAATAATAATGTTTATATAAAAGAATATAAGTAACACTAACATTAATTTGTGATTATTCACATTTAACTATACAATAGCTTTATCGCCAGAAGTATATGAAATGCAAGACGAGCCAGTTTAAGATGTGTATATATGATAACCTTAATGCCATCTCAGATAAAACTGCACACAGAAAGCGGTCACGTACTTGTGTTTCTTTGTTATTTAAATATCGTATATTAAATCATACCCTGGTCGCATAAGGAATACTACTCAGGTTGATTGCAAAATATCTTTCCATAAATAAACAAACGACACTAAGGTAAAAAAGTAAGGATAGGCTTTCCATTGTAAATTGCATTTGCTTAAAATATATTTACGTTTGTTAATTATCATTATATTTTTAAGCATTTAGTCTTTAGTTTGTTGTAGATTGTTATTCAAATTAATTTTAATTTGAAAATATTTTCAGACCATCCTGTATAAATTAACCGAAAATGGATTGAATATGAAAAATCTAAACCTAAAGTGTCCATTTTGTACCGAAAATTTCAAAACCAAAGATGACTTAGTTTTACATACAACAGAACATAAAGGTTAGTAATTTTATTTTAAAATTGAAGTAATTTTATTGTTTAGTAATACACTGCTAGTTGTTAATTTAAATATTATGTGGTGGACGACTGGTAAATTTGTAACAAGTCGGGGGTAAAGCTTGCCAGCAAAACTATATACAATAGATTTATAATTACTTTCAATTTATTTTGGAATTTAAAACCGACCAGGGTTTCTATTTATGAGCTTGATGGTGGATAAAAGAGCAATTACAAAATCAAAGTAAAGACATTCCACCAATCGACTGTATAGAACTGGTAATAGAAGATCATCTTTTATTTCGGTATTCGAATTTGATTTCAGACTGTTTTCAAATGTATATAGAAATATTAAAGCTCCTGTTCACCCAACTCAAATCAACCATCAGTCATTACAAGAAAGCGTAACGAGCTCCTAAATAAGAACCCCCGGTGAATTTATTTACGTTTTATTTGTATTCGAGAGGAACCTATGACATTTTGAATTAATAACTAGTAGACTTATAACGGCTATTGTAATGGGGGTAATTATAGGATGGAAACTTATTAATCTGGAATAGGCTAAGGTCGTAAGTAATATAAGTGAATGGTGGTCGTATTCCTAGGCACGACCGTTATGGCTCCTCTCGCTAATAAAGCTAATGTTGCCAAAAAGGTAAAAAATCTGGTATTGATGATTATAATTAAATATAAGTTTAAACATTTTCATTTTATATAAGAAATACTAAATTTGGTTGGTAAAACCAGTAATAAAAATAGAGAATTATATGATTAGTACAAATAATCAGCTTCGTTAAGTAACATTTTTTTGTGTCCGTATGAATCACAATTGTTAGGTTGCTTTCCGTACACTGTAAATATGTAATCACTTTAGCCATTTATGCTGCAATTATCTTTATAGTGTTCTGACACTACAGATCTGGTAATCAAGGGTTACTGGATGATAGCTCGTAAAGAGATAAGGTGACCTCTTATATAACAGTCAACATTTTTGTATAAAAGTTGCATAACCAAACAGCGGCGGGCTATTTTGAAGCGCATGGTTTATTAAATTTATCGAAGTAATATTTATGTTTCGGTTTTGATTAATCTTTATATAGTTTATTTGTGTCTTAGTCGCATACTCTTCCATCACGGCGTGTTTTCCGCATTTAGTTATAGTCTAAAGATCTATGTAATTGAAGGGTTAGTTGCTTCAACCAGCCAAGCTTCTTCCAAAAGTCAAGAACCCTACCTAGATTCTTGGCGACTTCTTGCAATGCCCTCGGCCACCTCCACTACAATATATTTTCTATTTTCTTTATCGCGGATTATAGCATAATAATTTTATTATTATTACTCTGGATTTCCGCAAAGTAACGCCTAATTCTATAAATTAAAATAAATGTCCATTTTTTTTAGATGAAAAAGTAATTGGCTGTATGCTTTGTAAGAAGATTTATCTAAAAAAGAAAGATTTTGATGGACACGTCTGTCTACAGCGTCGAACTGATCTGGTTAACAAGGAGGTGAATATTTCTTTTTAATTTTACTCATGTGTTACGCACAGCGATCGTTGGGATCATAGCACCATATACAATAAAGTCACGAACATATATAATTATAACTGGTATTTGCGATCTAGTGATTAAGTAGATTTAGGTTTGGCCAAAGTGTTTAATTTCTGATAACAATTCTCCCGGTATGGTATTTAATGAGTCGTAACGCTAAAGTATCTATTGGCAAAGCACATTATTTAAGGAGTCCATCATGATCGTCGAAGGTTTTGGATGGCGAATTAGCATCGTAAAATACAGCCTTGACAGAGACTACACTATTTTTGGATAGACCATGTCAAAAAGATACCAATAGAGCGTTAGGTTTAAACAACAAATATTCGTGTTGCGTACAAATCCTTTTAAAACCCCGAATTAAATAGAAAATGCCTAACGAAACTGATGTTAACTCAACAGTAAGGGTAGTGTTGAGTGACCATCAGTTTGTATCGTCAAATGATGCTGTGTGCCTATTGGCGGTATTAGGATCATTTTTAATATACGTGTTAAATAAGGTATCGTACGGGGAAGCCTGTTATTTTGCCAGAGCTAATGGATGTGTGATGACCATCTATTTTTCAAATGAGTTCAGAACAATCTTGTACTCCAGTTATCACATAGACGTGATTCCCTTATTCATAGTGTTGCCAGATAATCAACCCTATGAAACATGTTGGCTTCAACCATAGAATTAGTATTTCAAAAACTAATCCTTAACATCCAAAGATACTTTTGAATAAGAATACTGTACGGGATCGGAAGTAATCGGGCATGTTTGCAATTAAATCAATCAAACAAAATCAATGCCACCAAAGTGCGCCAGTACAGCGTTGTATTAAGATTAAAAATTTATGTTTATAGGCACATCCTCCAGATTCAACGGATGAAAGGAAAATTTTCTCGGAAATGCGATTACAAGAGATAATAAAGAAAAGTGTAAGTAATAAGGTATGTAGGATGAGTTTCTAAACTTATGATAGGTATATGGCTTGACATGATCAAACTTTTCATGATATATGTAGATTAAGATAGGAACATGACTAAATTTCATCTGGAATATTCTATAGAAAGTAAATAATAACCTTTTAATATTAATTCGTCAGAAGTTCAATAAAAATAATTTACTGTAATCCGCGTGTGTTAAGAGAATATATGTAATGCTAAGTGTATGAATTACATATATTCTCTTAACACACGCGGATTTAGTAACTAACTAACGATGTAACTTCTGTACTATGGAAATCCGCAAAGTAACGCTTACTCCTTTAAATCAATTATTAAGTCGTCCTTTAATATATCTTAACTTGGTTTCTGTAAATTGGTCGCTGAGTGTTTTGATGATATTTTCGTACAGCATTGGACGTCCATCAGTTCAGAAAAGATGAAGAGTTATTGTGATGCTTATAGCTTGGTAATCAGTTCTTTAGTCGTTAATTGTCAATTCAGAGAATTTCATCAGGACCTTGATTAATTTTTTTGGTGTAGAATTTTTGAAGTTCGTTTGATTTGAATTTGATGATCAATCCTCTTTTTAACCTGAAATTATAGGCGATAGTAAGCTGGCTCATAGAAGGCTGACTATTCTATGCGATACCGCTGCATGCCTATGCATGCAGCGGCATTGCTGTCTTCTTTTTTCAAAGATATGTTTCGGAGAGTACGCCACAGATCTATTTGATCTGATACCTCCCTTGCCAATCTACAACTGGACGACCAGACCCTGTGAGAAGCTCCACCCTTAACTATTAATATTCAAAAATGCGCACCAAGCGCATCAGTTGCGTTTCTGTTACGTAGGGCCAAAATGTGGAATCTTATTCCTGCATCCATGTTCCAGCACGACTTGCAAAACTTCAAAAAACAGTAAATAGGCAACTTAACAATAGGCACTTCATTGGCAAGCCCAGTCTACCTTAGGCTGCATCTTTCGCTTTTCATCAGGCGGGATAGCAGCCAGGCGCTTATTGTATAAAAAATGACACTTTAGGCATAACTTCGCCCCGTCCGAAGAATAAAGTTACATGTTCTGTGTATTTACATAGAATATGTAACTTTATTCTTCGGATGGGGCGATTTGGATTATAAATTGAATTCATCATTCATCATCATTCTTCTACCCTTATCCCACTCTAATTGGATTATAAATTGAAGTAACAATTTTATATCACTAACTGTTACTGTTTTTATTTTATTTACCGGGGCTACAAATTGTTCTTTTTTGGAATTTGCATGAATTATAGTTTTTTGTGACGATTTTAATAGGACCAGGCTTGCATCGTTTGCGTGTGCGAATCCTGTCGTTGTGTTTTCGGAACTGAAGCCGAATTGAATCGACATCGTGATAGGGAACATCCTGAGCTTTCCGTTCGTTGCCATCTGTGTGATAAGGTTAGTATTAATTACAAAACTGTATTCTTATTATCCTAAATCAATAGTATCAATAAGTTCAACTGAAGTTCCATAAAGTAATTTAATAGATATAGGCGCTATTTTATCGAATTACCAAAGTAATATTTCTTCTATAGTCCTTTTTTGAAGATTTAACAGAAAAAAATATTGGCCTGGGGTTCGAATCCATGAACATCTGCAAATACAGCGAAACTTATATAATAGGTTACAGTAATTTACTTTATTCGTTAAATATGGCACCGAAATATAATATTGTATTTCAATTGTCTGGAGCAATAGCCTTAAACTCGAGTCGAGTCCATTTTCAGATTCGACCTTAACCCTTTGACTAACACATTGCATGCCTCTCGTATCGTACATGAGCTCCACGTTGAGATAATAATAAAAAAAGACCGGAAAAAATACCGTAAAGTACTCTCAAGATACCGTAAGGTTAAAATACCTTTAAATATGTAAAATACCTTTAAATGTGTTTTAATAAGTATGTACGTTCACTTTGTATCTCCGCGCCCTTGTACCCCGCACGCGGGGACTGAGTTAGACAGTTAGCTTATATTAGACTTTATGCATCAGGTATTCGCGTCTATAAAAAGTGCTTCACGTCATCGGGCCGTATGCGAGCAGGTTGAGCGACTTTTTGCTTGCTCTTCGTGTGAATTAAGGTTTACACACGAAGTGACGCTCAATAAGCATATTCTGCGCGTCCACACTGGACAAAGTGTCTCTCTGCATTTCTTAGACCGCGACAGAGATCGAGCTTCGCAGAACTACAAATGTGAAATCTGTGCCAGGCCTTTCACAAGGTGAGTATATCAAATATATTAATATATAATTTAACCGTATTAATAATGTACATGTGTATTAAAATTTTAGTACCTGGTTGACTGCCTTGCTCCGTAATTTCTTACGAAATAAAAAAAGCACTTAAAAAAAGACAAAAATAATAGTTTATGTGGGACTCTATCCTAGGTATTTTCATTTCTCGCGACCACCCGTTCCCCGAATAAGCTACGCTGACTTGACAATTAACAAAAAAAAATTATGTACGTTGTATATATCAAATATACATTATACATTTTAGTATTTTTTGAATGCCCAAAAACAGGAATAAAACAATTAAAAAATAAATAAAACCAAGCTAGATCGATTTTTTCCCCCAAAACCTGCTGAATTTCAGGAAAATCATTGAAGCCGTTTCCGAGATTCCGAAAAAATACACATACATAAAAGATTAACTCATTTAAATATTAAAGATAAGAAAGCTATTCTCTAAATACATATATCCTCCTGTAAGCGGGGTTGACACAATATGTTTTTATCTTTCATTATTTTCTATCATTAGTCTGGTGCTACTTCGCCTATATTCATATTACACTTCATATTATTCTCCCATTTATCTTTGGCATCGCTCTATTCACATATATATTTATATATATAGTGTATATATATAATATGTCTGGTTGCAGTCATTCTTTAGGTGTCATTGAATAATATATAGAAAGTATATACATTTTATTGGAGGATAAAAATAATAATAATTACCGTTTTGTTTTCAGAAAAGATTTGCTTGAAAGGCATACAAGATCCCATAAAACTGGAGACAAGATCTTCGAATGTGATACCTGCAAGAAAAAGTTTACCAGACGAGAAAATTTAAGGTTCCTTTTTTTCTTTATGTAACGATATTAAAATATTCAGTTGGTATGCTAATGGAATTCTTAATGCTATTGATTCTATTGAGTTGTCCGGAAAGTTCGTGCCTATTGTCGATCGCATATTTTTTATGTTTTATTTTTACATGTACATACATGTAATAAATACATTACATACATACATTTTTACATTTTTGCATGTTTTAGCTAACTAATTAACTTTATGATAATTTATTGACAGGGCGCATCTACGTATTCATGAGGGCAAAACTACGTACGCGGACAGTGCCGCGTGCCTTTGTCTGTACTGTGGAAGAAGTTTCTCGAATTCCTCTAACTTCATTGTGCACATGCGCCGGCATACTGGAGAGAAACCCTACAAATGTGATTTCTGCGGAAAAGGTATGTTTTTACAATAATGATTTGTTAAAGAAATTCTCAGATAATTGTGTTTGTACTATTCTATTCTACGAACTATCTTCATATATGACGCCAATTAATTCCAAAATTTATCGATTTTTTTCTCTATTCTTTACTTCATTCAATCCTTCTTCACTCTTCTTTTAAATTCTCTTGCATATTCATTTTTCTCAACCATACACCACTTAATCTTGGGCGGAGGCTTTTGCTTGTATTTTTGGTTAACAAATACCCTACTTATTCTACGTACTATCTTCATATATGACGCCACTTCATTACAAAAATCATTTATCGTTTTTTTTCTCTGTTCTTTACTTTATTCTATTCTTCTTCACTCTTCTTTTAAATTCTCCTGCATATTCATCTTTCTCAACCACACAACACTTATTCTTGGGCGGAGGCTTTTGCTTGTATTTTTGGTTAACAAATACCCTAATGGTTTACCGGGAATAAATTTACAGTCTTAAGCTACCAATATATTTGCTATATTATATACTCATTATTAGTATACATACATAGTAGTCTAAAAGCTGTGGTGGCCCAGCGGTAACACCGTGCGACTCTTTCGAGGAGGTCACGGGTTCAAACCCGGGCAGACACCAATGAGTTTTTCTGTTAAAACTTATGTGTCTAATTGATATTTGAAATTTATTACACGCTTTTCGGTGAAGGAAAACATCGTGAGGAAACCTGCATATCTCTAGAGAATTCTGGCGATATGTGTAACCTACCAATCATCATTGGAACAGCGTGGTAGGTCTTAGCTCCAATCCTTTTCTCCAAAAAACGGAGAGAAAAGGCCTATTCTCGGCAGTGGGATAGTGACAGGTCGCTACTTTATACATAGCAGTAAATTTTTTTTTGAACAGAGTATATATTGAATTTGAGTATAAAAATGTTACGTTTCATTCAGCATCAAACCTCAAAACTATAAAGCTTAACTTGTAATTTTTGTGGTCGAATAAATTATTTGAAGCCGAACGGTATAGATATAAAGAAGAGGAATACAGTAACTACTATATCGCCCCACCCGAAGAATAAAGTTTAGATAGAACATGTTACATAAAACATGTAACTTTATTCGTCGGATGGGGCGATATATTTATAAATTTGTTTTGGTTATCATTTCTTGTTACATAGAACATGCAACTTTATTCTTCGGATGTGACGATATATTTATAAGTTTGATTTTGTTATTATTTCTTGTTACATAGAACATGTAACTTTATTCTTCGGATGTGACGATATATTTATAAGTTTGATTTTGTTATTATTTCTTGTTACAAAGAACATGTAACATTATTCTTCGGATGGGGCGGTTTATTTGTAAATTTGTTGTTGTTATTATTTCCAGGTTTTTGTCGCTCGTCAGATTTACAGTGTCATCGTCGCTCTCATACCGGAGAAAAGCCCTGCGTGTGTCGCGAGTGTGGTAAGGGTAAGTAAGAGTTAGTACTAATATATGTAAGGAAATCATAAAAAAGAGATAACACACACATGTATATGGAAATACGGTCCATGACTATGAAACATGGTTAAAACGTATGGGATAGTCCAAGTAATTCTTGATACAATTCAGTTAATTATAAGTTGGATTTTTATTAACATATCGGTTCTATCACCAGTTCGGAAATGTCTCGTTCGTGAAGAACTGGTAAGAAACTCAGTAGTTGCTTTTATCAAGATTAGCGTTTATATGACGGTAGATTATAATTACAATAGTCGTAATATAATAACAACATATAAAACTGTCAAAAGACCCGTCGTATTGTATGGATCAGAATATTGGGCAATGAAAAAGACGGATGAAAAAAGAATGCATGCAAATGAGTTGAGTGTGGTATGACAAGACTGGATAAAATACAAGATGGATATATAAGGGGAAGTCTGAAAGGGGGAACCTTTTGTAGGATAGACGAGAATTGAAAAATTAAGATGGTATGGAAATATAATGAAGAGGGATGAAAATGATGTGACCAAACGGGTGTTAAACATGGATGTGGATGGATATGTGACTGGAGGAAGGCCAAAAAAATGATGGTTGGATTGTATGAAGTATGACATGCGCATAAAAGGAGTAGCGCCAGAGTTGATAAATTATAGGACAGAATGGAAGAGAAAACATGTGGGACAAGGGCAGGAGAATATGAGATTATGATAACAACAGAATAGTTGGTGTGGGTATTTTTCTCCTTCACCTCATGGCTGAGTGCCCTATGTACTCGCTGGTAAGATGGGAGATACTAGGTAATGATGAAATTGGAGTTGAGGATCTGACAAATATCCCCTTGAGGGATATTATCAGGTTCGTAAGAGCTACGGGTAGATTAGAGCAGGTGACACTGCCGAACATGGGGAAATGGGTGGAATACTCCGGAATAGGAGCTGACCACCCGCCCTGCACCGACAGGCGTCCCCGAAATTAGATAGATAGTGTGTGTAGGTACTGATCTAGCTGAACAGCAATAAAACACCACACTTAACATAGTTGGGTCGTTAGTGAACCAACTATGATTGTTATGTTGCACCTACTTGTCTAACCAACACAAGGTGTGACACGAGCTAGACGCGTCTAATAATCGTACAAGTCTAGTTGAGAACGAGAATCGAAGCAATAATACGAGCTAGACACTTAAGCATCTAATAAACGTATGAGTCAAGTTTAGAACAAGACTGGCTATAGCAAGTTTCGCTATTTTTAGGCAATACACACTCACCCTGTTTTCGCTATATTCGGTATCAAACAACTACATTTTATTCAGATCAATTGATTAATGCCTCTACCGACATATATAGAAATTATTATTTCAGTTTACTGCCTGGGCAAAGTAAACCTGAGACAAGCGTCTGTGATTTACTTACACCTAAGGACATCTTTGGATTGTAGAGCTTGCGTCAATTATAATGTTTATATGACGAAAATAATAAAGCTGTGGTAGCCCAAGGATACGACTCTTTCGAGGAGGTCACGGGGCAGACACCAATGAGTTTTTCTGTTAAAACTTATGTGTCTAATTGATATTTGAAATTTATTACACGCTTTTCGATGAAGGAAAACGTCGTGAGGAAACCTGTATATCTCTAGAGAATTCTGGAGATATGTGTAACCTACCAATCCGCATTAGAGCAGCGTGGTAGGTCTTGGCTCCAATCCTTCTCTCCAAAACGGAGAGAAGAGGCCTATTCTCGGCAGTGGGATAGTAACAGTCCGCTATTTATGACGAAAATAAACCATTGACCTAGATTTAGAGTATTGCATTATAACTAGTTTAGGAGATCTCGAGATACTAAAATTGTCTTTTTAATACGTAGCTTTTTCTCGGAGCAATAAGCTGTCGAGGCACATGCGAGTGCATACGGGCGTGAAGCCATACAAGTGTCCGTATTGCGAGAAGGCGTTCGCGCAGAGCAACGATCTCACGGTGCACGTGCGGCGGCACACTGGCGACAAGCCGTATGTGTGCGAAATGTGCGGAGACCGCTTCATACAGGTAACTTATTTGAAATGTTCTGTGTATATATCATCATCATCATTCTCTTACCCTTATCCCACTCTAAGTGGGGTCGGCACAATACGTCTTCTTCTTCCATTCTCCTCTATCATTCGTCAACTCTGGTGCCACTCCATTGACATGCATATCATTTTTCACACAATCCATCCATCTTTTTTGCGGCCTCCCCCTAGCCATACATCCATCCACATTCATATTTAAAACTCTTTTGGTCACATGATTTAAATCCCTCCTCATTACATGACCATACCAACTTAGTCTCGCACTTCTCATCTTTTCTGTAATTGGCGCAACTTTCAAATGTTCTGTATTATATATTTATAGAAATATTCTCTATTATACATTATATGTGTATGCATGTGTTTCAGTATTTGTGGACGTGGCTGCATGTAGAATTGAATTACTCCGGCTGAGTAGAATAGACCAACCTCATTTCTTACCGAGGTGTCGTAAAAGGCGACTAAGGTAAGTCGACCCGCCATGTGGTATCCGGCTGAGTAGAATAGACCACCCTCTTTCTTACCGAGATGTCGTAAAATATGACTAAGGTAAGTTGACGTTAGGCAGGCGGCCGGTCGTAAAAACGCAGCCAAATCATATGACAGCATGTTTATAACACGTTGTGCCGACCCCACTTACAGTGGGATAAGGGCAGGAGGATGATGATTTATCAAAAACCGCACAAATATCCGTTTTGTGGATTTTGAGAAAATAGAGACTGACTGTTTTATAATACGGGTATGTATATGTTTAATTGCAGGGAACAGCTTTACACGCGCATAGAAGAACTCATGGGCATTACCCCCAACCTATGGACCCACAACCCCAGCCGCTTCTTTATGCGATCCAGTCTGCCACTATGACGCACTGCCATACAGAAACGTAGTATATATCCTATATATATTGTATCATGTATATATTGTTTAGTTATGTAATTAATGGTAAAATTATTTTGTTATAACAGAATTTTTTTATTGTGGTTTATATTCACGGTATCATACATAAATGCATTCTGCACTCGATTTCAATGTTAAATTACCCTCAAGTATGTACGATATTATTTCAGATCCCCAAGGAAAAACGGGATTTTATTATCCCATATGTTAACCTAGTATATACGCTTTAATCGTACAGAATTTCATTTATATTGCTCCAGCGAATTAGAAGTGAAGGCGCAACAGACAGACTTACGCGTTGATAATATTAATATAGAAGTAGGACATTGAGTCTGCCATTTTTTTTTATACATGTTTGACACATTATCAGTTTTAACCCTGGATGAAGTTTTCATTCAGTATGTCTTGTTTATCCCCAATTATAACTCAATCATTCCTCGTTGATATCTGGATTTTGCGCAGCGTTCTATTGTTCTAAAATATAGAAATTAAGTTAGCTCGTTGCTCAATACATTTGCAATTATGATAAGAAACACATACCGCATACATTCTGGACAAGTCACCACACGTTTCACAAAACGTCGCCAACACCAACACTCAACACAATCACTACACAATGACTACCACAATCTTATAAACCAAAGATGTTTGTCGTTGAGCCTATCCTCCTGATGATGCTTCGGTTTCAATCGTTTCTATAAATCATCTATTTAGTGTTGTCACCACTCTTTCTGGCCACGAAGAACTCTTGTATTCTGCGGAGATATATGGTAGTAAGACTAGTCTTTATATAGAGTTCCTTAAGTATTGATGTATTGATACGATGGTTGGTAAACATATTCATATGTCATTAAACATATAATAAGACGTTTTTAAGGAAGAAACTGTGCTCTCTGTAATAATGATCTTATATGTTATAAAAGGATTAACTAAGACTGTTCTTAAGTTTTGGTCAAAGTCCTTTGTTATTAACTATAAAGTAAACTAAGCGTTAATATTACATATTATAGCTATTTTTTTAACATTGTATACTGTTACACTGTTACTGATCTGGGGGCTGGTAGCAGCAGACGGAGCTCTTGTTCTTTCTCAGGTTGGGCCATTCTGTTTCTCTTCTGTTTCTTCTTCTTAGCCTTATTACGGCTAGGCAACTCCGCTGTAGCGGGATCAACCACCCGAGTGTCAGACCGTTCTTTTGGCTTTATTAGCCGACTTGGTGCAGCCGCAGGGACTATTTGGCCCGTCTCCTTGTTCGTTCTATTGGCCATTGCCACTCGTTTTTGTCGGCAGCAAGTGGCGGCCTAAGCCTAGGTTCAGGAGGTAGGCGACTCTCCACACTGTCCAGGCGCGTCGTGAACATATTTTTGAGTCTAGCCATTTCTTCCTGTATGATTAGACTCTTCACGGCTTGCGAGCTGCCAGCTGGAGTTACTTCCTTCCCGGTTTCCCTGTTGACACGGGTGATCATCTCTTTCATCTCTTTCAATGATGGTTCACTGACCTAGTACCGTGCAATGAAAGAAGCCTAGGCAATAAACTGAGTGAACTAAGCGAAACTAGGAAATCGTTGTTCTTCCACTTTGTTAGTGATCATCGATTTAAGCTGGACTGATATTTAAAACTATTATAATTACTTCATGCTAATACTATAGTATATTACTGTAAATACCTCCATGCTGCATTAGCTTCGGATCGACCTACACAACTAAGTTTGACAAAACTGGGACATTTTAGTTAGCTCATTGTATTCTTTTCATTGGACGCACATGTATGAAAAACTGGCTCAAGCATGGGAGCTAAGTTAATTTAGCTGGCGGTGTCCGTTAAGCTTAACTCCCTCGATTGTCTCACTCACACCTGTCTGTAGGTCAAGGTTATTTTCGATTTACATTATTTTAAATGGGGTGCGGTCTAAGTTTAAGAAGTTTATTACCTATTTCGTATAAGTATGAATATAAATGCCTTTAATCAAAATGAAATGAATTAAGGAATAAGTTTCTTCTTAAAATGATATGAAACTAACGCCAACAACGCTATTGTAAATTTCGGGCATATCTTTTTATTTTCTCGTATATATTGTAGTGTATATTGAACATCGAGATTGGCGAAAACGCATCCGATCTTAAGGCTAAGATAGGATAGAGAAAAGAGAGATTAATTTCATATCAGTAATATAGATTGTTGGTAATAGATGAAAAGAATTGTAGTGACCGTTGCTCTAGAGCTATAAGGAAGTAAAAGTATATGTATATTTTTATAATATATTTGAATATCACCAATTATCTTGATACACGTAACTCTCAAAATGTACTATGTAACAATGGTGTGAGGATAAGGTAGTGTAGTAACGCTATGTAATTTGTTTCAAGCTTGCTCAGTGGCAAGACAATACAAAAGTTTAAGACTTAACGGTATCAACCGTTGTAACAAATTAGTTTGTTACATTTTGTTGATTTACGAATATATAGGTTTTAAGTAAATTTGATCCTTACCTCAAATAATACAATTGTGTATAACTATTAAGTGATATTTGCAACATGTCTCATTTATAATTAAGTGTACAGCAGTTTCCTTATTAAAAAAAGTAATAGAGATTTTATAGTTATTGTGTAAAAATGTACATATATTACTCTAACATGTCTTTTATTGTATGTTTATGCCTTAATTGTTTTCACAAAATAAACTTATTTTCTTTTTTTACGATGTTTTAGTTCTCTTTCCCCTTTAGTACCTTTAGATGTAAGACAAGACGTGGGAATATTAAGTCAGCCACTTAAAATTCATAAAAGAGATCGATTTACTTAAAACAACACGTTTACATTAAAATTTTTAAAGTATAATTTTTATACTGTATAAGCGTAGATGAAGGTATAAAAACAGAAACCTTTTATTGAAAGACCTGTGTCTTTGTTGTATTTGTTACTACAAATCACTCCCACTCCAAATCATATACCAACCAAAGCCAAGTGATCCTGCCCTTATCCCACTCTAAGTGGGGTCGGCACAACATGTTATAAACATGCTGTAACATGATTTGGCTGCGTTTTTACGACCGGCCGCCTACCTGACGTCAACTTACCTAAGTCGTATTTTACGATACCTCGGTAAGAAGGAGGGTGGTCTATTCTACTAAACCGGATACCACACGGTGGCTCAACTAACCTTAGTCGCGTTTTACGACACCTCGGTAAGAAATGAGGTTGGTCTTACACTGTTTTTAAATGAAGCCCCTTCAGGAATCATGACTATTTTAATTTTATCTTTTCTATAAATATTATAAAAAACTTTTATTTTATATTAATCTCTTCTCGTTAATTATTGCTTTTATGACATCGATGTCCAGAACACTGAAACAAAAAAAAGGTACTATATTTTGAGTATTACATTGTAACAAGATTAATATATGATCTTAATCTATAATGCAATAAAAGTCATGTTTATGACGAAAACTTAGTCACTACTTGCCTTAGAGTGACATGAAGATCCAATGCACTATAAAATAAAAACTTCTTGTAAAAGTTTTGGAAACGTTCTAGAACATCGGGTTATATGCATAAATGACGTATAAGTCATAAAGTAAAGAGTACTTTTTAGTGACAGAAATAATATCCACAATAAATCACTATATTTGAACTAATTATGAAATGCATGAAATTCACTAATTATGTACAAAAAAAATTATTACTTCTTTTTATCGAAACCAGATGGCGCTAGTAGTAGTTAAGGCCCTGCTATTAAAATTCGTTTTGTAAGGATATAGGAGGGAAGAAGATTTTTTTGTTTTAAGCGTTTGACCTTCACCATTTTTTAAAAATTGGGGAGATCAAATGCTTAATTATAAAAGATTAAATTTACATACAAAAAATTTGTTAGAGGTCAGTCAATTTTTATAAATTAATTTAAAATTACTAGCTTATTCCCGCGAGTCGCGACCGTGTTTGCGTAGAAAAAAGTCCTCTCTTAAGGTCTCTAAGCTCTAGATTCCAAATAATGACAGCGTCAGCGTTCTGCATTGAAACGCTCTTCATATTGAGTGAACTTTTACGAAGATTTTCGAGTTATAAGGTAAAATATGACAGTTAAAAATTAATATTTTATCATACAATCGGTTTTTAAATCCTATTTTTTCTTATTAGTACTACTTTTTTTTTAATTTTTAGGACTAGTTAAATATAAAATTTCTTACATTTGCTTTGCATCTTTTGCCATGACACTATAGTATACATATAAAAATATTATTTAATTACATTATTGTTAACGTATTTATCAGAAACAGTCATTAATATTTTATTTATTATGAGATACTATATGAGTATAGATTTTTTTTTGTCATCAGATGCATAACCGTGGCAAAACAATTTCATCACAGAACGCAAATAAAATTTCAATCATTTATTACTCTACTTTACAGGTACTTTACATAGGAAAACTTTTAAACGAATTCTATTATAATTACAAAACTCCTAATTTCTTTAATATACAAACATAAAAGAATGAGTATTCAATAAAAAACATCAATATCAAATTATATACATCAAAATCAATCAATAATAATGATCAAAATGAAAATATAATCATCATCATCCTGCCCTTATCCCACTCTAAGTGGGGTCGGCACAACATGTCATGAACATGCTGTCACATGATTTGGCTGCGTTTTTACGACCGGCCGCTTGCCTGACGTCAACTTACCCTAGTCGTATTTTACTACACCTCGGTAAGAAAGAGGGTGGTCTATTCTACAAAACCGGATACCACACGGTGGGTCAACTTAACTTAGTCGCCTTTTACGACACCTCGGTAAGAAATGAGGGTGATCTATTCTACTCAGCCGAATACTACACGGCGGGTCGATTTACCTTAGTCACCTTTTACGACACCTCGGTAAGAACTGAGGGTGGCACTATTCTATTCAGCCGGATACCACACGGCGGCAAAATGTAAATATAATATAAATTAAATAACTAACTATAATAACAAGAATCAGATAAATGAAATATGTAAGATAAATATAATAAAGATGATACCTCTGATGCACAACTTGTTCCCAAACACTAAAATAAAAGTTAAGCGATTTTTTATTACTTGTAACCTTTTGTTAATTATTTTTATGTAAATTTTAATATAGGTTATAATTATATAATGAAATTTAATATAGTATTTTGGTAAATCAACGAACAATTCGTTTATTTATTTATACACTTAATTGTACGTCACAAAGTTAATAATAGACACGAAGCAACAATTAAAATTTTTAATCAATTTCAGCTCTATTAAATGTTAAGAAATGTTTAAAAATGGGTTGACTATTGGTATAGGGACTTATGGCAAAATTATTCGAAACGAGGAGAAATATAAGCTAATCACATTAACTTGTTAAACATAGGCACCGTGTTGTCATAATATATTAATTACTTGTCAGAGTTCTTAGTGACCACGACCCGTGTTAGTGACTTGGTAATATTATATAATAATTAATATCTGGGTGACCGAGCCTTAATCGGCAATTTTTTACAAAATAAAAAAAGAAACAAAAAAAATGTAAAAAATCATCATTTAGTTGGGATCGATCCTAGGAATTTACATTTCTCGAGACTGCCCGTTTCCCGAATAAGCTACGCTGACTTGACACTGTGGCAAAAATTCAATTCAATATAAATTTTAGTATTTTTTTTAATGCCCAAAAACAGGGATAAAACGAATTTTTTATTATATAAAACCTAGCCAGATCGATTTTATCTCCCAAAACCCCTACATGCTGAATTTTAGGAAAATCGTTGAAGCCGTTTCCGAGATTCCGAAAATATATATACAAGATTAACTCATTTAAATATTAAAGATAATAGTTTACTCACTGTGGACAAACAGTTCTCACCGGTGCACTAAATGTAAAGATTCTTAGTACTTTAACGATGCTCACTTCAGTAATTAAAATTGATTTATAAAATATTCAAATTTTACTTTATCATATCATATCGATATATAATATTTGTTATTCTTCCCTTTTTAATTGAATCATGACAATTAAATACTTACATTTGATATGCATTTATGTCCATCACACTAAACAAAATGACGTTGTTCATTTATATTATTTCTTAAGTAAAATCATATCATGTTTATTTCTTAAGTAAAAGTAAGAAAACAATTTTACTTACGCTTACTGTTGCTTGAGCCCCTTCTCCCTTCAAAATAAGTAATTAATATTTTACCATTTTTAAAAGCTTTTATTCAACTTGCAATGTACTCGTATGTATGTGAACGTGGAATCTTTATATTAAAATTTATAAAATAAAATTTATATGCTTTTACATCAAAATATTTTTATCAAATTTATCATAACATATCAAAACATACCAAAGTTAAACATGATCCGGCATTGCACTGTAATGTAACGATCAAATTTAGTATTAATGTAGTAACAATTAGATACAAGATTTAGAGAACATATCTTTAATATTTAAATGAGTTAATCTTGTTTATATATATATATATATATATATATATGGAATCTCGGAAACGGCTCCAACGATTTTCCATAAATTCCTAAAAAAGGATTTAGCTAGGTTTTATTTAAAAAATTGTTTTTTCCGTTTTTAGGCATTAAAAAATAACTGAAGTTTACATTGAACATAAAACACTATTTTTGCCGTAAATTGTCACGTCGGCCTAGTTTCGGGAAACGGGCGGTTAAGAGAAATGAAAATACTTAGGATCGATCCCCACCTACCCTATTATTTTTTCTTTTTTTTTAAAGTAAATTTTTTTATTTTGCTATAAATTACCGAGCAAGGCTCGCTCACCCAGGTACTTAATCATAATAAGGTATAACATATTGTACTTTTTTGGTGCTCTCTGTACAGATAAGTATAATAAATTAATGGTGATATTGCTATACAAGTCGATGGATGAGATGTTTGTTTCTAGGTTAATTAGTTAGTCGATATCTTTTGAGCGGGGTGAAAAGCAATCTTTGAATGGTGCCCTCGTATTTATACTGCACCTGTAGGTGTGGTAGCCCAGCGGTAACACCGTGCGACTCTTTTGAGGAGGTCACGGGTTCAAACCCGGGCAGACACCAATGAGTTTTTTCTGTTAAAACTAATGTCTAATTGATAATTGCAATTTATCACACGCTTTTCGGTGAAGGAAAACATTGTGAGGAAACCTGCATATCTCTAGAGAATTCTGGAGATATGTGTAATGTACCAATCCGCACTGGAGCAGCGTGGTAGGTCTTAGCTGCAACCTTCTCCTTTAAAACGGAGAGAAGAGGCCTATTTTCAGCAGTGGGATAGTAACAGGCCGCTACTTACTTTAATTTTTTATATTTACTATGAGTTGTGTAAAATCACTTTGTATAATATCAAATATAACGATTATTTTTTGTAAAACCTTTTTTACCGTTTTTGTGCGGTAAAGTGATGAGAACGAAAATTGTTATCGTTAAAATTATAACAAAATCAGGCCCGTAACTTAAGGCACATGCGCATTAAATACCTTTGGATTAAGTGCGAAACTTAATAACTAGGTATCACTAGGTATATATCTATATTACTAATCTAAAAAACATGATACGGTTAATCACGATGCGATTGAAAATGACGATTTTGAAACTTAAACTCAAATTATGAATTTTAATATAAATTATTACGTCGAAATATATTTATCTTTTAATGGTTTTAGAATACCCCAAAAAGAGGATTAGTTCTATATAATTCTGTAATGATTTTATATAAAAAATTGTTATTGGATGTCATGAAAAATATTTCTCCTTACCTCAGCATGACAAACGCGCCCAAAGCACTAAAATAAAATTCTCTACTATGTTACTTGCTTACCTTAAAAATATATTTTTGTTGTGGACCTTTGTTCTATTGTTAGTTAATAATTTAGTGGATTGGTCATATAATCGGTTCTTTAAGCCTTTTTTTTATTAAATTAATGCTGAATACGTTTTTAAAAGTATCTATTATTAGAAAATAATAAAAAAAATCTTATTGTTTTATAAATGAATCTGTTTATATATTAAAGAAGCTTTTTCACCTTTGACATGCATATATTTAAGACTCCATTGCACTATAGAAAAAAAAAATAAGTATTAGAATTGTGACTGTACGGGATTAGATTTAGAAAGAAGTATTCAATTTTCAAACATCGTGATCTATCTAGATATTATCAGCTAACTATATTAGTACGGGTATAAAGTAACCCTGCAAATATTCCTGCAAAATTTTGGGATAAACCCAAAAATCAGCGCTACCCGTAGGGTATTTCTAATTATTCATTGCATGTATTCGCTATGGCAATACGCCGAGCTTAGTTAGGTTTTTCTTAAGGGAATCTCTGCTAATTTGCACTAAAAAAAAAAAAATTGTCGCAACATCATGTAACACCTTAGTATCACAGTACGCTTTGCTCTAGCTAAAGAGATTCTATAGTCTTTTAATTTAAGTAGAACAAGCAAATATACGTAAATAAATACAACGTAAATAATTTATTAATTTAAATGAATATCTTAGGAGTTATAGCAAAAATATTCATAAGAGTTTTTTGAGCGAGGTGGGAGGTAAGTAAGTAGGTAAGTAGCGGCCTGTTACTATCCCACTTCTGAAAATTGGCCTCTTCTCTCCGTTTATGGAGAGAAGGATTGGAGCTAAGACCTACCATGCTGCTCCAATGCGGATTGGTAAGTTACACATATCACCAGAAGTCTCTAGAGATATGCAGGTTTCCTCACGATGTTTTCCTTCACCGAAAAGCGTGTGATAAATTTCAATTATCAATTAGACACATATGTTTAAACAGAAAAACTCATTGGTGTCTGCCCGGGTTCGAACCCGTGACCTCCTTGAAAGAGTCGCACGGTGTTACCGCTGGGCTACCACAGCAGGTGGAAGGTAGTTTATTAATTTTTTTTCCAGGAGAAACACAGGCACGGCTAATGATTGTTATGCTTTTTGCGTTAAATTAAAACTTTAAAAAAATTACTTGTACAATTACAATAAATTGTAAAGCCTTTATCTCCGCGTAACCTGACCATTACTTACTTTGGATTCACAAAACGGCCCATAACACTGTTGATAATATTAAATCTAATGAAATATTCATATAACAATAGCAAATAATCAATTGAATAAAAAATTGGGGATATTTACTTCAACTGTAGAAAGGTCTCCAATTACCTAAAAAATTGAAGCTATTATATAAAAAAAACTGCTACATGTTCGATCGTCTATACAATACTTTTATGGTACAAACGATCGAACCAATAAAATAATGGAACAGCAAGAATTGAAAAAAAAAATGCGAAATACAAATCAATGTTTTATAAAGAAAAAGCTAAATCTCTCAATAATTGTTGATTTGCATTAATTTGCGACAAAGGTATAAAAATAAAACGTCCATGGGAATAAATAGAATAGACAATTATATAATAAGACTAGAAACGAGTAAATATAAGTATTTGACAATAACCAACCATGAGTTAGTTGAATAGTTAATAGGGCTAATGAAAGGTTCGTAAGGTACAAAAAAAACTATATTTTATATACCACTGCTGATGAATTAAAGCCGACTGCCTGAAAAGATATAACATCATTAGAAATTATATTATTGATTAGAAAATTTTAGTTTTAATTTTCGACATTCAAAAAACTTTTAATTGAGGAAAATGAGGAATGAAATTTACGTGTAAAAACCCCAAATTAGTGAAACAGGTAAAATATTATGCGATTTGTATGATTACCACACTTATAAGTATTACAAAAAAAAAAATGGAAATAAATTTGAAAATGCTATATATAAAAATATTCCTATAAGATAAATAAAATTAAATTTTTATCATTAATATCATATTCTTGGATCTTTTTTATAACGTTAGGAAGTGTCATCTCTACTACACAGTTTAAAAAAAATAATTTTATCTAATAGATCACTTACAGTCGCTGTTGACATACTGCCTGAACACTAAAATATTAAAACAAACAGTTAAATTACCTTCTTAGTTTTTTAAAATATGGGCATTAGGTTTCTAAAGGTGCGATATTAAGAACGTATTATGCCATTCCTTGAATGTTCTATTTTTGCACAAGAATGGTACGGTGTACGCTCACCAGCGCATATTGCAGGTTTTAGCCCAGACATCTATTCCTCTGAAGTGTGTAATTCAAGACACAATATGTATTCAAGAACAAAAGTAAAGAAACACATTTCTCTATTACTTGTTTTTACTGTTCTCATAACTCTTATCGAAACATACTGTAAACAAAACTAATGAGAATATTATTTTGCTATAATCCACGATAAAAGAAAATATATGTAATGCTAAATGTAGTGTGAATGTAGTTCTCATACCTGATACATGCAGAATTTGTAAAATCTTATCCACTACCCGCCACCAATAACACAACAATACACAAGCACTGTACACATTCAACATTAAGCTTTACATTGTTTTCTTTTATCGCGGATTATAGCAAGATAATATTCTCATTAGTTTTGTATTATGGACCTCCGCAAAGTAACGCCTAATTCTATAAATTATTTAGAAACATACTGTGTCTAAGAGACCGTAGTACATAGAAACCAGACACTCTACACTGCACACGTACTCTGGTGCCGATTATAATCATTTCCAGAACCCAAAAATTTTACCTAATAAAAAAATTAGACAGAACTGACTGTTTGGTTTGACGAGCAACTTCAGAATTATTTATTAAACTAAAGGTCCAGTATTGTTATAAAAATTCATACTTACTCTTGAATGACAATAATTTCCTTTACACTGAAAAGCATGTGATTGTAGTAAAATAAACTAGTATTTAAAAAATATACTACTATGCAAAAATACATTAGGACCAATTCAGACCTTTGCTGAACACGTTTTCGTTAACTGAAAAGTAAAGAATTTGTTTTCACTAGTTTCATCAATTAAGAAAAGTTTCAATGAACGACTAAATAATGAATCCTTGGATATAATTGTATATGTCTTAGATTTGTGTGTTACTTTCATAGAACAAAGGTAATGACAGCATGAGCCTTTTTTATTAATGAAATAATCATCAAGGAGAGAACTACCTAAATTTCCATCATCATCAACTACACAAGGCCATGTAACTTACTTTTTCAATCTGTTGCTGAATAACAGTACAATCACGTAACAACGAGATCTGTAGAAATTAATGTTAACGATAATAACGTCTTGGCTAGTTTTCCATAATTAATACTTATATATGTATACATACATATTCTAAGATTTACTGCATAAAATATCTCACCGTGGTCGCAATTGTAATAAAGTGGACGAAAGTAGACATGACCGTCACTATCGCATAAATTATCACAGGCAATTACTTGCGATTCGTCTTAGATTGTACTCTTATTCCCATATTAATTGCGGTTCTACAAAATCAATTAAAATTTAGGTAAAAGCAGAATTTGTTAAATCAATATAAATTAGTTTTTACTGTTCTATCGAGATATTTAAAATCTTAATTACACTAATATTTTCTATTTCTGAGTATTGTTTTAGAATACGAATTGACTTAAAGCCATTAATTCAAGTTTATTTATAAAATGTATGATTTTGCATCTGTTAGTTTGTCTGTGATCCAGGTTAAAATTACGTATTTTAATTTCTTTGTTTATATATAATGTGTGTCTGTCTTTGAGATTATTTGATTGTCAGGATCATTTTAAGACGTCTATATTTTTTCGGCGAGTCTATCTTACGGGGGTGTAGGTGGAATTCACTGTATCCTATATAGTGTATAATATTATCCATGGCCACTGTTATAACTGGGTTCTGGTGAAATTCAGCTTCAATGGAGTAAGACTTCAAAGAGCGCTTAAAGAGATGAGCTAGAGATGAAGTCGAGGTCTCTATGAAGATCAACGTTCCGCATTAACCACGGACAGCCAGTGACTGCCCACATGGATCGGTTTTATAGCCCTTTTTTGCCATATTTTTTAATAAGTTCCATAATGTTATAAAATATGACAATCATAAATTTGACAGAGTTCTAACACTACTCTACCGTTTATGAAGGCTGATTATTCTCGTGAAACAATATACCTACAGTTATATGTTATATTTTCTTGGTTTAGACTTAAATTACTTATTAATAAATGATGGCATGAAATAAATAACACTTTATAGATCGTAGCGACTTTATTTATCTTTATTGATTCATATTAGAATTAAAAGACTGTCAATAAACCTAACAGCAAGGATATTCGTAAATATTCTGAGTATGGAATCTATTCTGAAGTTTAAATTGATACACATCCATTAAATCTAAAGTAAATATTTGCTACTGTTTCCATAAATCTTAAATTTGTAAGAGTTAATATATGTACTAGAATAATTTCGTAAATATGATTGTATTATAATGTAAAGAGTTTTTATAAGAGACAATATTCTATTTACAATATGGATACATTAAGACCAAAGAAAGCCTCGCTATGTACAGCCTTAGGCCATATCCTTTACATATTAACTAGTTGATCCCGCTTACAATACGCAGGATATCACTGCGTATTGTTTCGAACCACTCACTCACTAAAGTTTCTTTGGAAATTTATAGATAAGACACTACGTGTAAGTAAGTGCATAGTAGAGACGCTACGAAACGAAAATGTGTTCCGAGGATAGTGTACCGAGCTCTTGTCGCTGTCGCTTAGTTCCACTTGTTCCTCACGACGGAACTGAGTCGCCGTCCCCACATAAGGTGGTATCATACGATAGTTCCCTGAAGATGCTGCGGATCCGGCGATGGCGGCGGTAGACCAGACCCCGCCGAAGTCGAAGGCAACGCAGCAGCAATGTCTTGATAGCCTAATGGCCCTCCGAGGCGATCTAAAGGACCATCATCAGGTGGTGTCACTTCCAATCCGATATTGCTATTCAGGGCCATTTTAATAGCATCCGCATCCTGTTGTTGCTGCTGTTGTTGGTGTTGCAACAATGAGTTAAAGTGCGAAATGCCAATCTCTTCCAGGCTACTCTTGCGGCGCCTAGTAGTGATGACCGGTCCGATTCCCTGTCGGAGTGAGTTTGAGCGACGCAATAGTATGTCATCTACCACGCGGAGTGAGTTAGAACGACTGCGGAAATCGGTTACGACGGTGGGACTGTCAGGCAAAGAAAGAGAATTCGCTTTTGTGGTATTTAAAGGCGGTGCTCGAGGTGAGAGGCTGGCGAGACTAGCCAGAGCAGAACCACGACGGCTGCCAGCAGCCGCAGCCTGGATTAGAGCGCCTGAGCAAAAACTGATGTTTGACTTTCGACGGCTGTTATGACGTTCAAACGTCTTTTGGGCTGAGAATGGGGATGGACGTACCAGGTATCTGAAAGGATATACACACTGCTTTAAACAAATTACGTATACCTATTTCACGAAAGTAACAAAATGCCCGCTTCTCGATTTCACAATGTTTGCCCTGGTTATTTCTAGATGTTTTTACAAATGTTTATTAAAACTAATTTGAACCACGGTAAATAAAAAAAATATGTATTTAAAATATCAACTCACATTATATCACCCTCTTGCAGGTTAAGATCACAACTGGGGTTGATAATAACATACGATAGACTGTTACGTTTCTCGCTAACATCATTATAGTCAATACCGGTTAACTTCAACGATTCCATTCGAGACCGCACAAGATTAGCAATTTCCGCTCTCTCGATTTGTTGGGCATGATTGTCTCTTGCTTCATCTGCTAAACTCGTCGAATACTGTAAAATTAGAAAAAAATTAATATAGTTATTATAGTTTATCTCATTATAGTTTATCTAACATTACAAGAGTTTGATTTCATTCCAATTAAATTTTAAAAAGTTAGACCAATTTTATTTATATAATAATATTTATTCATTATATAGCCAGATTTATTGTAAAATGCAAATCGTTATAAATATTCAGAAACATTATTGAGTATACTTTTTTCATAAACATATTATAAACACTACGACACTACATCTACGTCTTGGTACGTTCAATTTTTATTAAATCATTAATTTTTTAAATGTTTTATATTTTATTGTGATGAACGTTTGATATTCCAATATTATGAAGATTAGTTTTAGAAACAAAACATATTTATAGCTTCTCAATTTAATTTCTATAAATCTGTTCAAAAATTTTAATACTTAATTATGGATACCTTAGTTATATTATTTTACAAAAAAAAAAATATTTGCTAAGACTAAGAAATGTAAAATTCAGAGCATACTAAAGCATTCTACTATTTTAGTGTTATCCATTACATTTAGACATATTTTGAAATAGAATCCTGAGAAAATTAAAATGAATAAAATGTACCTTATATGGTTATAATATTCTAAAATGTATCTAAATATTATTAACTAAGTGCAAAAATGCACAATGTATCTAATATCTACTGCTAAAAACTAGTGTCATTTAAAGCCTTAAATCAGCATTCTCTTCATGATGTTTAACCACTAATTTATGGAATGATAAAATGAAAATTAAATTTTTTCCGGTTTCATTAATAAGAAAACTTAAATACCTTAATATCAGTGTTACCATAAACGTAACAGATAATAAACGATTATATATTCGATAAAATCATTAATCATATTAATTTACAACTAGCGCTAAAAGTTACGAATAGTATTTTGAAAGTTAAGCACTGCGATCCCATTTTTATCTGAAGCCAATAAGATTATGGCTTTTAGTAGATTTGTATCTTTGTAGTGTCACACTTCAAAATAACTAATTAAAGTGTTTATTTCCACTTGTGGAAAGTACAAACCCTTGAACATGTAAACAGACTGACCTGAAAATATATAAAAGCTGTTAGGTAATAAATGGTATCGATATAACAATTACTACCAAAATCATTAATCCGACGTGCAGTCTGCTTACGTGTTCACGGGGCATGTGTGGTAAGGGCTTACCGCAGGCGTACGATCGCCGTAGCAACCACTGAGGCAGCCGGTAGGCCCGCGGCGGGGGCGCTCTCTGCCCGCACACTCTGAACCTCCGTCACCTGCCATCCCAACATCCCCCGAGGCCTGCTGCAATTGTCCTATCACACTTCTGCTACGTCTACAAACATCTAGTTGGACGCTCGCTCGCAATATAAGTGCACTTGTCAATTATTCATTGTTTTTTTTAATCAACTCAAAAAATTTGGTAATGCTTTAAGATTTGTAATTATAAATAACTTATATTCTTAAGCCAGATGTTACAAGTGAGCATCACGTGTCATGATTTATGACTAACATGTACAATACCTTTATAGACAGCATTCAAGTTAGTCTACTGCCAAGGCTAGAGATATAAATAATGTACCAAATATACTAGTGAGAGCTAACTATGCAGCTATGACAAACAAATTAACATAAAGTAAAGAATTATTAGAGATGAGTCTACCAATTTAAAATAGAAAGCTATGCACCCAGAAGGAACCATGCAAAGGTAACGTTGAATTTCGGATACTGATGAAGGGTGTTTACGGTAGTTGCTTTGAGCAAAAAATCTCGCAAATTAAATTGGCGGTGGTCCATTGCTATGTTCAGGTGATATAAAGTTGTCATTAAAATAAAATCTATTCTTGCTAACAGTACATGCAACACACTAGAAAATAAACATTTGGCGGGATTGCGATCATCGATTACGACAGAGATTAGTGTGCAAGTTATTAAAAATACTGGAAATTTATTACTTAATAAGTTTGACCAGCCGCAAAAGATTATGATATAACTCAATAGAAAAACACTCTTTAGTCAGATCCGTTTTGGAGCAAAAGCACGAGAGATCGACTTTTTGGCTTTAGGCGTTTGCGATTAAATAGAAAATTAAGCGCGTGTTATAAGAGAAAGTCGAGTATTGTATGAGAAATAGAAAGTTGTAATGCTAAAACTATTTTATAAAGACGCCATAAGTGTAGGGTTAATTGTTTGTAGACATTTCACCATGATTAAGTGTAAGATTAGCTCCGAAGTAAAGATAAAGTGAGTTGAAAAATTGTACCTGAAATACAGTCCAAGGACTAGAACTACTCAGGTGTTATCTGTGATATATGTATTAAAAATTTCATTACACAATAAATATGCAATAGATACATTCAAAAGAATTATCAATGTAGATGGTAGAGAATGGCAAAGGACTGTATTTAACAAGTATCATCTGAGAGTGGTACATATTAGACCTACTCACCGAATCGCTCGATGTTCGCATTCCCGCGAAGCGAGACCATAACCACTTTGACGGGGTCCGTGGTGACATACTCACGTGGTGAGCCTGATCTGCAAGGCTTGTGTCCTGTGTACGATATATCCCAATCGGGATCTCACATGTCGTTGAGCATAACTTTTGGTACAACCGACCGTATGTGCGAATCCACATATCCTCCTTCGTAATTTTCATCTGTCACAAGTCCAATGCCACATTAATATTTTTTAAACTATAAATACTAAAGTGTTGACAATGTGTTTATAGTATTGAAGTCGCTCAGAAGAAAAATAATATTACTGTGGATATATTCGCATGGCAGATTTGTGAGATGAAATGAAAATGGTATACTGATGCAGTCGCTTAGCTTAATTGAATTATTGAAGATATGTATTAATAACTTACAGATGTAAGAAATCCTGAACCAGGCGCCTGATCAACACCCAACAACAGTCTAACGAAGGTGATAACGTAGTCTTTCACGAAAGCCTGATAAAGTAGCGTGTCCAACATTGAAGCGGAAAAGACAGATCCAGCAGCAAAAGGCAACCGAAACATGTATGAGATGTGTGATCCCCGTTCTTTTTCACGCTGAAATTGTAATAAAAAATTCAATTGTCTGAATTCATAATTTACCTTAACAGAGTATGTCAACTATTTATATCAACCTTTTCCATTTTGGAAAGATGTAAAGCATATTTATCGTGAGCTCGGAATTGCATGAAGCGCATATTTGACGACTGGGATAGTTCCGTTATAGACTTAATAGATGGGAAGAACCTGAAATAAATATTATAGAATTAAAATAGATACTTAAAAAATAAACTCATTCGATACAAAGAACAAAGCGAAGACTTGATACAAAAGTTAAAATTGTTATTTACTCGTACTTTAAATATTTATGAATAAACATTATTTTATGAATAACATTGATTTTGATTCTTAACATTTTTAAATATATCACAAAAAACAGTATAAACGAGTATAAAAACATCCGCCAAGCTTTATTATAATCCACAAATTCGCCAACCTTCTAAATGGTTATTATTCGCAATGACAGGTGTATTTATTTTATGAATGAGATTTAATTTAATGAGACACAGATAGGAAACTAATTTGTATTAAATTTTTTTACTTGAACATCGTCTGAACGGCCACAATAGTATTGCAATCCGAGAGGCTGTCTTCTTCAGCAGAGTTTGACAACTCTTTATTAACAACGACCACGTTTTCAGCAAGTGTGATACCAGCTCGCAGAAGATCATCTAAACTGTAACAATAAAGATTAATTCTTTGCTCTGTTTTTCAAATTACTCAATTTATTTAACTCACGACAACTTACCAATCAATAGAACCAAGCATCCAATACACCAGTGGAAAGTATGAGATCGAATCAAGGAAGGCTATGTCAGGCCTACGTTCGAGCAAAAGAATAATTGGGTTCAGTGAGGTTTTAGATCTGAAATGGGCACGTAGAGGAATAATGAAGTTATAGATTCCATTGGAGGCGTAGTCGGCGGCGAGAATGATAGTCTTATTTTGCCACTGATACTCCTTGGCGTTCCGGTAAGCACAATGTTCGCACACTTGAGCCAACTGTAGACAGCATAGAGGCTTCTTTTCTTTCAGCAAATAGCACAATGTTGGACTTACTCCGATAAAGGGTGAAACAGGTGGAAAACCTTTTACGATCCTGTAGGAAATATGGAATTATTAAAATGTTGTTAACTTAAAATAAATAAATAAATTAATATAGGACACGTCAGGCTAAAGCAAAGCTTATTTTAAAGATAAAATATAAAACTCGTACAACATAAAATTCGTACAATTAAATTACAGTAGTATAGTAAATTGTGTAGGAGATAGAATCATAGATAATAATAAAATTGATAAAGTGAATGGCGCCATATTTGTACAGGCAGTTCCGTAACGATAAAATTTTTGAAGCACATAATTAATATTTCGAGTTTACCGTTTCGTAAAAAATAGTTCTTAATAATTCTTGCGTTGCGTTGCAGCCTGTCAAAAATCACGTTTTTTTTAAATAGATAAAACTAGAAATAAAAGTTTAACGGTAATATTTATCAAAAAAATGATAATTATTCCAGCATTCGGGATAAGTTAGAATAAAAGCTAGTAACACTAAACTTGTTTTTTTTTGCAATACAGATGCAGAAAAAATAAAAATATCTTTGAATTTTACTTAGTTGGTCAACAGTATGTACATATGTCCTTTTGTCTAGGTTTCATTTTGAAAAAATGTTGTTTGTCCCTGTTTTCAGGCACTGAAAAAGTGCTATGATATTATTAGAAAACATGGGCAAATTAAACTGGCATTTATAAAGTTCTAATAGCTCAGTGGGTAATTGGGCGGACTACACGCTTTTTTTTGTAATGCATTTTTTATATCTATAAAGAAACTACCGAGCACGGCTCGGTCACGCAGGATTTAGTTTGCTAATAAAATATGGGATTTAATTTGTCTTTGCGTCAACTTTCTCATGTAGGTAATTAACAATTACCTTATGTTCTTCTTGCGTGCGGAGTTAAAAATTAAATAATCTTTAAATTCTACAAGCACTCGTCGTATCCTAAGCAACTGAAGCTAAAATGACATCGAAATAACGACATATATTATACACGAGAATAATACTTTTAACAAGTGGAGTCGTCCAATATGCCCAAGCAGCACTTGGGATGTGTATCTCGAAATTTTAATTAAATAATATGTTTTTGCAAATCGTATAGTGATTTGTATATGAAAAGGATGTGCTTACCTTATAAAGTCGTTGCGCCAGGCAGAGCGTGTTTCACTGGCGGCAAGGGAAGACATTGAGCTCGTTGTAGCGTCATCACTGCACCCGCCATGGCAGAGGGACATACTCAGGGCTCAGGGATTTACGTAAACAATGCACACATTCATATCTAAACACTTACGACGGATAACATTCGGTGCTCTAACGAAAAAACTAATCGTGCTCTAATAGTTCATTAGTAAAAGGTGTTAAAAGCGTTTTCCTTTCATTTTAAAACATATATCTTAATAATGATATCATTTAATAGAAAAATTCATCAACTTATCGTCAATACCTTTATAGTAAGGGCAAACGATATGGACGTAGAGCATGCTTTTTAGCGACGAGATGAGACTGAAATTATATACTAGTATTTGATCATGGTACCGATAGAATGAATAGGAAAGTTATTGCATGTTAAATGAAAAATAAAAGCAAATACTGTGTGTTAGTTTTAAAGCTTCTGTAGTGAATATAATCTTCAACTTCGTTTATGTTTTTATAATATTCATAATAAACTCTGTGTTATAACCAAAATTTTTAGTCCAAAACTAAATAACTATGGTTGTTAGAAAATTCCTAAGACATAACATTAATATATTCATGTTTTTATTTAAGTATGGTGTAAATTTATTTCGGAAATATAAGACTTAGTTTAATTTTACTATTTAACATTATTTTGAATTTCCTAATAGCAGATAAAACAATTTTTAGTTGTAAATAATTTTATAAAATAAATATGGAAATGGAAATTATAGGCAACGTAATTAATGCATCTGATGCAACAGAACACTTACAATATACAATGACGTACTTTGTGCAGAGTACATGCTGCTGCAACCCGGTCAGTCTACACATCTACACGTTTGAATGTACAGGCTAAAACAATAAGAAATTAAATTGGAAAGTAGTAGACGTGCCGCTAACAAAATAATAACAATGTATTTACGATAATAAAAAAGAGTTTAGCAAAACATTTGACTGGCATGTATTAAAATGGAATCGTTATTATTAAAATAAATAAAATTTATTGTTCGTTGTAAGAAAGCAAGACCGACTAAAATCACGTTAGTAGTTTGAGTTGTAAAAAAGCCTTGTAAGTTTTGCTAAAGTAACTAAGGATTCATATTTCGTAACCTAACACCAATATTTGGAATAAGTGCGATGTTACGGAATGTGAATCTGGTAAAGAAAATATCTACTGTTTAGAAAAAGACAGACAGCAGAGTGATAAAAATAAAATGCGTGCGTGCATGATCGCAGGAATGGCGACGCGGGAATGATGTCAGGGCATCTTACGCTATCTTCTCAGAGGGAGAGCGCCACGGCACGTCATCATCGAGTTCATCTTCACTTTCATCGACTCCATCATCCGGATTGCCTGGTTGTATGTCGAGTTTACCAGTTACCATGTCCGGAACGGGTAGTATTGATGGCCTTCTGCTACCTATTGGAGTCAGTGTTGAAAACTGAATTATGAGTATCATAGTAGTAAATTATTTAAAAACATTTTTCTGTGTTTACAATTGTGATATATAATCAAAATTATATTAGAATCAAAAACAGAGCTTAAGAAATCGCGTCGTTATGATCTAATCAGCCTAAGGAATATAAAAATAATGATACAAACACGTTATAGTACGCACAGAATAAAACAAGAATATCTAGAATACATAGTACTTAAAATAATTGTCATAAAGGAAAGTTTACGATTATCCTCTTTCCTTATATATCATAAAATTTAAATTATAGATTTATGTGTGCATATATTTAGTAGCATGTATAACAAAATATGTGACCTCTATCACAATGTATAGTAGAGTTAGCAGTATTTAATATATTGAATACTCAAATAAAATTTTAATTATTGTTTAATAGACCTTTTGACCTCTATGTAACTACAAAGCAAAACAAATAAATAAGATACAAAATTCGTAACTGCAATACCTTGTCGGCAACTTATAAAATCAGGAGTTAAGAAATTCGTATCAGGTCGCGGAAGCAAAAGATGGCTGTCGGTAGCACTATCAGTAGCTGGTGAATCTTTCAAGCAAGTACGAGAGTCAGACGCCGATGTCGATGCCCCTTCACCTATCTTGGCTGGAAAGTATTAAATCATATTATATTATATTGAACTACTTTTTAAAAAAATTTAAATTATTTAAAGCATAAAAAGATTTAGGACAAGATCCAAATTATATGTTCAAAATTGGTCTACAAATACGTGTTGATGAAAATTACTATTATGACAAATGACAACAATATTGTGGTTATACTGGTCGTTACGGATGAGTTTATATTATGAAAACTACGGCATTGCACGAGACAACCATTGCACTTCATTTTGTGTTATTATCATTTCGATAGCAAATCAAACTGTCATATGCATGATAATTGGGATGTTTTGAAATTCAAAATCTGTTGTTCTAATAATCAAATCCAACCCAAATTAATCATAACATCTATCATAAAGTTTGTAAATAACTGTCAATTACTCGGTTTGTATTTCTTATAACATTGATAGTTTCTGTAATCAAGAACAGATATTAGTTGTTTTAAATAATTAAAATTGTTTTATTTTATTAGTGAAATATTTGGTGTTAAACTTAATTGGTAGTATTTTTTATGTAGCTAAATAAATATCATTTAGAGACAATTAATCAGACCAAGTTAAACAATATGTAAAATAACATTTTGAGAACTGCTCGTTAACGGTTTTATACCGAAGGAGAGAATTTGAATTTTATTAAATACATTTTCCACGAAATGGAGCGAGTTGCTCTCTGTCCATCACTGCCAATCTATACTCAAAATACTATTGCAAAAACAAATTTCGTAGACATCGAGCAACTTAAGCAAAAATAAAAAGTAGATCAAATGATGCCAGAATATGTTAGGAGGCTATTTGATTCAATCTACTTTAGGCAGTAATCCAACTGTGACACTCACAGCCAGGAATAGTTAAATTAGCGGATGATATAATTTTAGCTGGTTTGATGCGTGATGGCGATGCGTTTGGTGTGGAACTCGCGGGAGCTTGTAGAATCACTTGTGGGAGGTCGAAATGACACTCATTACTACCGTCTGGTTTTTTCTGCTGTCCAGTGCCGTCTTCTGCGTCTCCAGTAGCAGTTTTCTTCTCGTTAGATAGAAGACTACATGTTGTTTGATCTTTAGGTATGGCATTAGGTTTGCTCTCAGTTTGTTTATCCGAAACTACAAAAGCAGAATTTTCCTCCTTTGTAATGCTCATGTAGTAACAGGTGTCGCTACTTTTCATGATATGTCGAGGGCCTGGATTTAAGAGAATAGTTTCTTCATAAAATTCAGGAAGTTCAGCTGGCCGGACCCCAACTAGAGCGACACCATACCTGCAAATAAAAAAGAGCAACGTGACAGCCTAGCATTATCCAACTTTTGGGCTTCTTTTCCCTTTAGAGAGAGGTATATCAAGTGAACACCTAGCGCTCCGCTCCAATGCCCATTTAGAAACATACACAGACCAAAAATTAGTTATATCTGCAAAACATTGTGTAAGGATTGTGTTTTCTAACTGATAGACTATTACGGCAGCCTATAATTAATTGTAACGTTGTTGTTATTTTTACTAAACGTACTTTCGGTGCGAATGGAAACTGGCGTAAGTGAAGCTTTTTCCTTCGTATTCACCAAAGAATCGACTGTCGCCAAGGACGATATGGTATATTTCGTTTCCAGAGCATTTCCCATATAGACGATGCCATTCTTCCGGTGATTGTTGTCCTTCTCTAAAATAAGAATTCATAAATTTATTTTTGTTATAGATAATTTTGATGATATACGAAGGTTTGAGTATATACGAACTGGCCACGGCTGGTGTGCAGCAGGAGAGTGACAAGAGTAGAGGCTCCGGGGCAGGTACAGTTATTGGCGAGTAGTGCGTATTTGAACTCGTCTTCACATACAACAAATTCTGCAAATTTCACATGCAGCTTGTTTTCCGGGCGGAAAATTTGAACGTACTGTGGTACGACTGGTGCAAAATCTTTAACCGCCCATGATCTGGAATTAAAAGTTTACACGATATTATGTGAAAAAAAGAATTGGAAAGTTAGGAGTCAATCAGTTTTATTACCCGACACTATGACATCCAACCATATTTTAATAGCCTATTATATTGTTGTAATGAGAGAGATGGTATTGTACTTCTCTTCAGTTTTACGAGTAGATATGTTGTTATGGGCTACTTTTAAAATACGTATCATAAATTACAAGTTTAGATGTAAGATCAGAAATTTTATGGATTTTATGTAAGCAATTATTGTGCAAGCTAGTTACTTTTGGTAATAATTAAAAAATTATATTTAGGTGACAGCTCACGGACATAGTAAAGATAAAGGTAGCTCACCTGAGAATTGTATGCTCATCGGCAGCAGTTTTGTCGGCATAATTTCTCGCGGCAAGTATGAAGCATGCTTCAGCCTCGTTCATACGAGCTCGAATAAGATCCGTATCCTTTAGGCAAGAACCTTGGATGTATATAACACGTTGAGCCCATATTGGAACCTGTTATTTGATAAATGTATATAATGTAAAATAAATTACAAAGCAGGTATCATCTACTTCTTGCCCTTATGCCACTCTAAGTGGGGTCGGCACAACATGTTATAAACATGTTGTCACATGATTTGGTTACGTATTTTACGATCGGTCGCCTGCCAGACGTCAACTTACCTTAGTCGTATTTTACGACGCCTCGGTAAGTAAGCAGGTATCATCGTTGTGCGTATAAATGTAGAATGGACAACCCTCTTTCTTACCGAGGTGTCGTAAAATACGACAAAGCTAAGTTGACGTCTGGCAGGCGAATGGTCGTAAAATATGTACCCAAATCATATGACAACATGTTTATAACGTGTTATGTCGACCCAACTTAGAGTGAAATGAGGGCAGGAGGATGATGTTGAAAAGTGAGTAATCATTGGGAACATTGAATTATCCCCAATTTGGACTGAATTGGGCCTTCATATATTTCTTGTGTACGTATTTCGTGACATCTAACATTCAAATTAGTATTTATTGTTAAAAATGCTTTTATTCTAACGAGTCCACAAAATTTAGTTTAATACAAATGATGTCCGTTATACTGATAAGGGGAAAAAAATACATGAATTGTATAATCTCCAAACAAATAACAAGGGTAATTTCAGGTGATCACATTAAGTACCAATTAAAAGTCAAGAGAAGTTAAAGAAAGGATTAAATGAATGAAATAAAAGTTTATGAATAAAAGGGGCAGCTACTGAGTAATATAGATAAACAATAAATAAATATATGGGACACTTAAACACACGGTCGTCCGTCCCCAAAGTAAGTAACTTAATACTTGTGTTATAGTAGACAGACAACTGGTGAATATATACTTATATACTGTTTAAATACATACTTAGATACAAATATACACTCAGACTCCATAAACTCGATAACTAGATAAACAATATATATTGTACGTTTTTTTAAGTTTTTACCTGTAAAATCATTCTCATTGTAGTATCAAGTTCCATTGGTGATAGTAAAACCACGTAGTAATCTTGAAGTAGTGGATGAGCATAGAACTCGTTTAGGAAATCCATGATAGTATCGGCATGGAGGGTGGTTGAGCAAACCACGACATGTTTCTCAGACTGAGCCCGATGAGAGGAATACGATCCACCTAACTTTTGCCTCTCCATCCAAGTAAATGCAAGTTGTTCAAACTGTAATTGTTGATGGAACTTTGGTTACTATATAAAAGTTTCTTTAATATTTAAATGACTTAATCTTGTATTAATGTATATTTTCGGAATCTCGGAAACGGCCCCAACGATTTTCCTGAAATTCAGCATGTAGGGGTTTTGGGGAGAAAAATCGATCTAGCTAGGTTTTATGTAAAAAAAAATCGTTTTATCCCTGTTTTTGGGCATTAAAAAAAACTAAAATTAAAAAAAAAAATGCATAGCTTATTAGAGGAACGGGCAGTCTTGAGAAATGTAAATACCAAGCATAGACCCCAACTACATAATTTTTTTTCAATTTTTTTAAAGTTTTTTTTTATTTTGTAAAAAATTACCGAGCAAACCTTGGTCAACCAGATACTACTTATTATTACTCGCTAAATGTTCACTGCTGGACACGGATTTATTTAATGAATCACCACCTCTCGTCCAGCTTAATCTTTCTTTTCCGTAATATGATCGATACAATTAGATGGTGAACGTGTTTTTAGAGTTTCTTGCCATTTGACTAACTTAAATATGCTATTAATTATTTTTTCATTAATTAAATTCAAATCTTTTTATTCGATAATAAATCTGTGATCGACTAAGAGTACCTAAACATACCTGTGTGGGTAAGACTATGAGGGCAACTCCGATCATTATAACCATGAATAGTTGAGACGGCCAGATGTCAGGTACGAAATCACCGTAGCCCACAGTTGAGAAGGTAACAACAACGAAGTACGTTGCTTGAAACAAGTTCAAGTGACGATGACCAGCTCGTTGGAAGTGTTGAATCCCACATACGCTGTTCATAAGTTCATAATTAAGAGTACATTATCTTTTCTGGTAATTGTATTACGAGTATGTTGATTATTCATCCTATCCTACTAATATTATAAGCGCTAAATTTTGTGAGTATGGATTTATGTTTTTTACTCTTTCACCTCGAATCCGCTCAACCACTATCGATGAGAATTAACACAATTATTCCTAATACACCGGGGTAATATATTATGGGCTATAGAAATTCTGTCAATTCTACAGAAATATGATGCCATTAAAAACGCCATCTATTATCAACCTATCACGGGACAACAGTCCACGCAAACGAAGTTTCGGGTTAAAGGCTAGTTACAACTACGGTAAAAAATTGTCACTCAATAGTCATTTGATGCCAATTTATTGGCCGCATTGCCATACTCGTAGATGATGAGAGTCCGCAACAAACGGTGTAAATTAAGAGTGAATTATATTAATAAATATTTTTTTTGGACTTTCTGCAGATGTAGCAGGGTTATTATTATATAGATGTAGGTATATGCTAGATATTCCTATATATATAGGACTATATAGATATAACTCAGAAGCTGTGATAGCCCAGCGGTGCGACCGTGCGACTCTTTGAAGGGAATGCAGGTTCAAACCCGGGTAGACACCAATGAGTTTTTCTATTTAAATTTATGTGTCTAATTGACAATTGGAATTTATCACACGCTTTTCAGTGAAGGAAAACATCGTAAGGAAACCTACATATCTCTAGAGAATTCTAGGGATATGTGTAACCTAACAATCCACATTGGAGCAGCGTGGTTAGGTCTTAGCTCCAATCCTTCTATCCAAAAACGGAGAGAGGAAGCCTATCCCCAGCAGCGGGATTGTAACAGGCCGCTACTTTACTTACTTTAGGTATATGAACCCAACAAAATGTGTTAATGTAAATGAGTTGCGTAGCTAAAGTACCTATTTCGTGATATTGTCACTTTTAAAATAAATAATTTCTTTTTAAAGTATATCAACGTTCGTCCTTTGTAGTGTTTATACGCCATAAAGCAAACATAATTCACCTTTCCAGACGTAGCGCATTAGGGCGCAGTGCAAAACACAAAGCACCGATCTCATGCATATAAAAGTAGATAGCGTTAGCGTTTATAAAGGAACCGACTGAGATGATATTTCAAAGTATGAAATGATCTTACAACATTTTGTGGTAAATACTGCATGATGTACAGTATTTTAAATTCATAGGTTGTATAATGTTTGATGTTGTAAGTTTAGAAACATTTTTATTCGTTTAAGGAAATACGCGTTACGTTGCGGTCGACCGTAATACAAGAGGGAAAGGTATTTTGTTATATTCCGTGGTGCAAAAGAAATTAATATTCAAGTCTCGTAATGATGTTGAAATTTGGAATGAGTGTACCTTCTTTTACTATATTGACCTGTTACTATTCTATTGCTCTACGTTCTCTACTCCTGGAGAGAACGTAAGAGATAAGATCCAAAGTGCTGATCCTATTCTTGGTAGGTTTTCAGGAATTCTGACGAAGTTTTCCGTTACCGCCGAAGCACATGACGTTTATTATTTAAGCACATAAGTAATATAGAAAACTCATAGTGTGTGATCCGGGGTTTGGCCCACGGACCCTTTGTAAGGCTCACGCGACCTCACCATTCCGCCACTGCAGGTAAGGTATGTATTCACTAATCCTGTAACTTCAAAATACATTGTACATTACATTGTGTTAAGTTGTATGAATGTAAAGATTATTATGTAGGATTGTTTTTAAAGTTATGTTGTTGTTTTTAAAGTTTTTATAGTTAAACTACCTGGGAGGTTGGCATCCACCTACAAATGTTTCAAATCTGCAGTACGGTGTCCAAGTCAAAATTTAATTGAAGTCGGTAAATATTTTTTCGTACTTTAATCGTTTATGATTAAACAAAATATTTTGTTTTCAGACATCAGTTTGGTTAAATGTTCGTAAAAATTTTATTGTAACTATATATGAAAATATTTCTTTAATTATTTTTAGTATATATGGCTTTAAGTCAAACGATTAACCTGTTGCGTTATTCATAACTAAAATCGGTTTAAAACTACCTTTAAAATGAGATACAATTAAGCTCGACTTAACTTTCGGTGGTTAAACAATTTTGGCTCAGATTGCAAAAGTTTTACTTTAAAGCGTATGTACTCTGAAACATGCACATATATTGTAACTAAATTAAAGTGCTCTTTAGTTTTCTCATACCTCATTTACGTGTAAAACCGTTCGCATGGAATTTAAATACATTTTTAAAGTATAACGAAATGATAAAATCATGAAACGTTTAAATTGAATGTACAACTTTTTGAGAAGATTTTAAATTACTTTTCAGATGGAATAAAAGAGAGCGTTCTCGTTCATGTTTGTAGTTTACTTTGATATAAGAAACTCTTTACGGTGCACTAACGCAATAAAGGTTGTGCCTTCTCTCTTCTATTTTCGAACCTGAGTAGTTGTTGAATAGTTGAGTAGTGATTTCAGCGAATAGGAGATAAAGTTTTCATTTCAGAAAAGGTCACGATCGCGTCGTCGATGCATTTAGCTCGTTCTATAAACGATTCTAATGTAACTTACAAAGCAGTTCTTACCTAGTGAAAACAAGACACAGCAAAGTGACGCAAAGGATCATGAGTTGCTGAGACAGGGCTGATTGCGATTTTTGCATTGCACGGTGTAAATCGTTCTGAAAGCAATCGCGTTTAATCTTTATGAAAATATATCCATAAATTATTCATAATTTATATTTTAGTGATTATTTAAGTATTCATCGGTGAAAATGATTATAACAAGTAAAGTTAAAAAAGCTTTTAACTGATTTTTATGTCCCTAATGTTAACCGTTGAGATGTTCCCTCGTCTGGTGCCAAATCTAGCTGCAGCAGGTGCTTATCATAAACATATATTGTCATCGGGACTGGATATAAAATTTCAGCTCAATCGGTCACCGGGAAGTATGTCAAATTTAACTTGCAAAATTCCACCTTCACACCCATACATGGCTAGTTGAATAAAAGCTTTAAATAAAAAAATAGCCAAGTTTGACGTGAAGGGCTTAATTATGATTTTGAATATGAAACGTAGAAAGGAAAATGCTTATGCGATATCCTATTTGGGTACTTATAAAAGATCATTTTTTACATTAGAACATTTTCATTCTTAAACTTACTCCACATTATAAGGTTTCACATCAAATTAGTGTTGATCAAAGAAATCACGACAGAAACAAATTTTCTGTATTAATTTATTAAAGATCTTCTTACAAATATTTTCAATACAACAGTGTTTTCAATTGATTCTTTAAAGTAAAACGGGATACTCATATATATATAACTCAAAAAACGGGGGACTCAGTTGAAGAGTAAAAGCGTGACATAGCATCATCCAATACATGTGTGTTTTAAAAGATTTCAATACAAATACCCATACTTACAAACATGTTTTCAAGGGATCTCTTTGCCAGCCAGCAGTTCAAAAATACCGGTATGAATAAATTACGTAGAGGAGGGTATGGTATCTGAAAATTGAATAATTATATATGTTAAACAAAACGTATTGTAAATGACAATATACTTGTAAGTATTCAAACGTTAATACTAACGGTAAGTGCGAACGGCACCGTGTTAACCATCTCCAATATGAAGTGAAAGGAAAGGACCTGCTGCCAGATGTTGCCCTTAATATGAACAGATGTACAATTTAAATATGACTGTTTACATAGAATATACAAATTTAAAAAAAATCAACAAAAATTTGTAAAAAAACCGGTGTAAACGAGTAATGTTAAATTTTACTCGAAATATTGTTTTATTAAAAAAATATTTTTAATAGCTTACGCGGTATTATAAATGATTTGTAGTCCTTTTGTATTTATTATGTACTATCTATACATATTATAAAACAAAGTCCCTAAAAGCTGTCTGTCTGTATGTGATCGATTTTCCCAAAACCTACTGAACGGATTTTCGTCCAATTTTTATTAGAAGATAGTGCAATTCTTTCGGAAGTGTTGTCGCTATTGACTTCCGCTTTGTATTTTATAGCAACACAGTCATGAAACAAGAGTATCGCGCCCTTTTTGATTAAAATGGTACCAACACTGTGACGTGTTGTTTCCGGTTGAGTCTTCCTATTGATAAAACGTTTCAGTGACAGTCAGTCTTTGTTCATTATTCAAGAGAAGTACATCTCGGAACGGGAATAGTGGTATTCCTAATATATCTTGTTATTGTATATAGTGTGCGTTAACATCAGAAGTGCTTAAAAAACCTACGCCGCAGATCGCCCACAAATTGTCGATATGAGAATAATGACTTATAAGCCGGATGTTGTCTTAGACGAAGGATAGCCGAGTCGATTAAATTGTAACAGTCCAAAGTGAACACTGTTGCAATGGTTGCATCGTGATACATGTTAAGAGTGGCCTCAGGCAACTCAGTTATAAACCATCATACTTTCAAGTTTTGCGACCCTTTGCGGTCTAACGAGCCCAGCCATTCACGTTGTTTACCCGATACTTGGATATATAGTTAGATATAGTCTGAATTCAGTATTCACATTCAGATGAAACATTAACAGCCCAATGATTCATATTCATTTCGTAGATAACTTATGAACAACAAAGTTTCGTTTTCTGATTATTTGCCTTGTCTAATGTATTCGCTTCAGACAAAGGATACCAGGGTGGATAAAATTGTGACAGAGATCCGAAGTGAACACTGTTGCAATGGTGGCGTGGTGATACACGTTTAGAGTGGCCTCAGGCATCTCTATTCCAAACCATAATACCATCCACGCTGTTTATCTGATGTTTGAATAGAGTTATTAGTAATCTGAATTCAGTATTCACATTTAGACGGAACATTAACGGCTGAATGACTCAATTTCACTTTGTAGATAACTATACTCATGAACATTGTTTGTCCTCAGCTTCTACACTAGACTAGTACGTGTTCGGGACGAACACGTATGCAGGAGGGCCGGATGTTGTCGCTATTGACTTCCGCTTTGTATTTTATAGCAACACAGTCATGAAACAAGAGTATCGCGCCCTTTTTGATTAAAATGGTACCAACACTGTGACGTGTTGTTTCCGGTTGAGTCTTCCTATTGATAAAACGTTTCAGTGACAGTCAGTCTTTGTTCATTATTCAAGAGAAGTACATCTCGGAACGGGAATAGTGGTATTCCTAATATATCTTGTTATTGTATATAGTGTGCGTTAACAGAAGTTTTAGATTAATAGTAAATTTTCCGGAACGAATTAACCAATTTTAATGGGACTTATTGGATTTCATTGGAAATAGAGGAAGCAACATGATGGATCAAGTAGATTACTTTAAATATTAAAATTCCCATTGGATCGAGATTAACGCGGAAAAAAATTGCGACACACTGATTTTCACGCGAGCAAAGCTGAAGGCATAGCTAGTAAACTATAAAACTATTGTACTCATACCTGCTAAAAACCTTTTCCATCTGGAGATTTTATATTTACTGCAAAATATCTTAGTAAAGATTTTTAACATTTATTATTTTATTAAAAATAGATGGTAGTATTAGCGCAATCTTCAAAAACGAAAAAATTACCTTGTACCCAAGGTACACAAGCAATATAGCTTCAGATAGGGAAATCATAGCAAGGACAACTTGGACTCCCCAAAGATAAAGCGGACGATTCACCCATACTATTCCATCCCAGTTAATGATCGGATGCTCCTGAAATTCTTCCTCCGTTAGATTTGCTGAATACTCGAACTCAGTTTTGTTGCCTGGTTTACATCCGTAACTGAAACAAGCTTTAATTATTGAAACGAAAATATATCCACAGATTAAAGTAAGAAAAATACAATAAATAATAATAAATTCTAAATATAATTGGGAAAATGAATATATTATTCAACATAATATTAAGTCTTGTTAAAATATACGAATATAAATAATAAATTATTATAATTATAATATAAAAGTTGATTTTCAAGTTTCTTTACAATATATCAATAATTATTCTTTATAATTTCCATATTTTCATACCTAAATAATAAAAACATTTAAAAAAAATAGTTAGTTACAATTTTCTGTACACTATTATTTACATATTTTCATATAAAATATCTCAGGAACTAATGATATTGTCATAGTAAGATTAATTTGATAAATAACAAATACATTAAACTACCTTTTTAAGAGATAAGGCGATAACCTCTTATATATTTGAAGCTAGATTTCAAGATAAGCCAATAATAATAATTATCGATTTTTAAAGAGGACTGACTGGCGCATGCAATGAACAATGACATAGAGCTAACCTACATTAGAAATATTAAAATTAGAATACAGACAGTAGGTTAGTGGGGCATAAATGTATTTTTTACGTATATAATATGACTTACTCGGGGTAATTTTTCTAGAAAGTATCACGGTTATTATTATTCTATATATTTGTATCATTCTATCCGCCATGTGGTAACTGGCTGAGAATAGACCACCCTCATTTCCTACCGAGAAGTCGTAAAAGGTGACTAAGGTGATTTGACCCGCCGTATGGTATCCGGCTTAGTAGAATGGACCACCCCGATTTCTTACCGAGATATCGTAAAAAGCGTCTAAGGTAAGTTGCCTTCAGGCAGGCGGCCGGTTGTAGAATACCTAGCCAAATCATGTAGCAAAATGTTTAACTTAGAGTGGTATAACGGCAGAAGAACCTTTTATGTATTTATACCTTGATGTTTAATATTTCATTTTTTAATGTTTTATAGGCCTTAAGTGCTTGCGAAATATTTATTGGTATTTGTTACAACAACGAACAAAATAATCATAATAGAAAAATTAAATAGGAAATTCCATGTAGTAGGTAAGCTAAAAGAGCAAAATAAAGGTTAATTAAAAATTACGCTAACGTATTTATGAGTGCTCTCCACAGCAGGCTATCCTTTGGCTTGGAACAAATTGAGCTTTGTTTTCTTTTGTTTTGTTGCGTACAAAGTTCTTGTTTACTCACCAGGTAGCGGAAATGGGATCTCCGTCGGCGCAAACACGAAAAATATAAAGAACGCAGGCTAGGATTTTGAAAAATAGATTCACTATCCTAATGCGTAAACCTGAAACAACAAATTATCTTGCATATTTTGAATATAATTTGACCAATTAAATAAAACTTCTTAATCGATATGAGGAGGAGATCATTTTTTTTTCTTTTTACTATACATGTATTATGTATTATGTATGATAAATTAATCAAACAAATAAATATATTGGATTACGCACGGTCGTTGATCGGTGGTAAATATATATACTAATCTTTAATATGAGTTAATCTTGTATATATATACAAGTCTTATATATATATTCTGAATCTCGGAAACGGCTCCAACGATTTTCCTGAATTTCACTATGTAGAGGTTTTGGGGAGGCAAATTGATTAAGCTAGGTTTTATTAAAAAAAATCTCGTTTATCCCTGTTTTTGGACACTATTTCAAATTATAAGCTATCAAATGCAAAGCTGTGACAGCTTAATAGTGACGGGCGGAGTAAAAAGGTTCGATCTCCACACCCGGTGCTTTTTTCTTTTTCATTTTTTTTTTAAATGTTTTGTATCTTTTTAAAAATTACCGAGCAAGGCTTGGTCATCCAGGTACTATATACTAATATAATTATACTAACACAATTTTAAATAAACACTTAAATATATAAGTACACCCAGACTCAAAAAACCAAGAAATTGTACTAAGAAAATGTTGTCTCTCGGCTGGAACCGAACCCATGACCCGTGAAGCTGAAGGCAGGTCACTGCTAACGGACCACTCGACCAAAGCCAAACCAAATAACTCAAATGTAGTTTAAATAAAATCATAACCTTCATTAATATTTATGAAGTATTCAATAACATTAAAAGCAAAAAGATTTATATTCTGGTCATCATCATCATCTTCCTGCCCTTATCCCACTCTTAGTGGGGTCGGCACAACATGTTATAAACATGTTGTCACATGATTTGGTTACGTATTTTACGATCGGCCGACTGCCTGACATCAACTTACCATAGTCGTATTTTACGACACCTCGGTAAGAAGAGGGTGGTCTATTCTACTTAACCGGATACCACACGGTGGGTCAACTTACCTTAGTCGCCTTTTACGACACCTCGGTAAAAAATGAGGGTGGTCTATTCTGCTCAGCCGGACACCACACGGCGGGTCGACTTACCTTAGTCGCCTTTTACGACACCTCGGTAAGAAATGAGGGTGGTACTATTCTATTCCGCCGGATACCACACGGCGTAAGATTTATATTCTGGTATGTGTATTTTAATTATATAGAATTTTTTTTGTTGTTTAGTGATAATGACTTGAGTATCAGAGGCATATCGTTGTTATGGTTCTCTAGCTACCTGAATAATAGATCACAGATCGTACGTATCGGAGACCACTACAGTGATAGTTTTAATAGCATGTATGGAATTCCCCAAGGAAGCACTTTAGGCCCCACGCTATTCCTAGTATATATAAATAGTCTTTGCCAAATATCAGTTCCAAATGGAGACATTTGTATGTTTGCCGATGATACAGTTGTTTTATTTCATGGGGATTCATGGGAACATGTTCTCAGTATTGCAGAAATGGGACTTAAAAAAATCACTACTTGGATGGAAGACAATCTATTGACGTTAAACACTACAAAGACAAACTTTATATGCTTCAGTATGAACAGTACCAGCAAGCCTCCCTCTAAACTCAACTTAATTATTCACACATATCCATGTAATCGACAAAAATACTACAATAACGCCAGTTGCTCATGTGTTAAAATTGACGAAAGCAATACTGTAAAGTATTTGGGTGTCGATATTGACAGATACCTTAAATAGGATAAACACATTATTTCTATAACAAAAAGGACAAGAAAACTAATCTATGCCTTTAAAAATCTGCGCACGGTAGCTAATAAGAAGCTCCTTATTCAAACTTATAAGGCGGTATGTCAGTGTATCTTCACTTATTGTATAACTGCGTGGGGAGCTGCAAATAAAACACAATTGATTAGTTTAGAGCGTGCTCAACGTGCGATACTAAAAGTTTTACTCTATCTTCCCATTAGGTTTCCTACACATGAACTCTACGACAAAGCTGACGTACTCAGTGTTAGAAAATTGTATATCATGAAATGTATTTGCAGATTTCACAAGAATTCTCTCCCCCATTATGTTCTGAGAAGCGAAGATTAACTGTTCCCGTACCAAAGGTACACAGCACGTTTGCCAGGAAGGACTTTAAGTATCAAGCTCCCAAGTTGTATAATATAATGCTGAAAAAGTTTCATAATTCCGAAATTATACAATTAAATAATTTCAAGCTAAAGAATATAGTTCTGGAGTGGTTAAATAACCATGACTACGACTCGACAGAAAATCTCTTTAACTAAGTTGATTCCTACCATAAGCATCACCTCATTATGGAGACACACATACACTCGCACTCGTTCACACACACGCGCACACACACACACACACACACTCACACACACTCACACACACACACTACAAATAGATATATACAATAATGTACCTAAAAAAAAAAAAAAATTAACAGATACTAACCTATTTTAAAATTACTGTCACTAAATTAACTAACAATACTGTAAATTGATCTATTATTAAGGGAGGGCACTGGCTCCTGAAATACAGTTTATTCTAGTTTAGGGGCCAGGGTTCCAATATATTGTGTTCACTTTGTTTTTATGCACCAATAAAGATTATTATTATTAATACAACACGAATGAGAATGCCAATTGCGTTCTTTTATGTTATAATCGCATGCAATTCTTGAAGTAATTTACTTTTATATTAACTAAGACTAGAGACGGTCTTTATAGAATTAAATTGGCTTTCAAATGATACCACTGCTCTCTCGCATTTTATTTAAAAGTCAATTTAAGCTCTTTGTGCATTTAACTGGATTATACGAATATCATAATCCACTGGAAATAGAACTGCTACCTTGAGTTTATACAATTTACCTTTGTATTATATATTAACCAGATTAGTTCTCTCGACCATAAAATGTGTTTTTTTTTAATCTAACATTATTCTGCATTGCGTTTTATAAAAGTACGTAAAGCGTTTATGGGTTTTAGTATATTAGACTGACAGCGAGTAAATCGTAATTCTTTGGCTTGTCGATATCGTAGTCTTAACAACGTATATCTTGGAAAACGCCGACACGATGATAATACAGTAACTAAAGTTAGTTAAATTATTTTGCTTAACTTCCATAGAATTATGCCCTATGGAATATTGCTATAGGGTAAATACGCGGATAACGAAAAAAAAAATGTATCAAGAACAAAGAGTCATACGTGGCATTTACAATTTGATTCCGCGTGATTCCCAGCGAGACAAGTTTAAGGAAATAGGTTTTCTTACAATTTCTTCAAAGTATATTTTAAGTAATTTAATTTTTGTACCTAATCATAAAACTATAGGTGATGTATGTAATAGACAAAGTTGGAACTAACATAAGCTTGAGGCCCCTGCTTTTCGCCTTGCATAGGTACGTAATTCGTTTGTGGGTTTGGGAATAAGATTCTATAATAAGATTCCGCAAACAATTTTAGTTTTGCCATTACATCAGTTTAAAAAAACTGTTAAAGGGAGACTATACAAATACAAATAGCCTACTATACTATTGAGGATTATTTAGATGACGAGAATGCGTGGATATAGCCGTTCGACCCTGGACAAGATAGTAATGACTTAATGTAACAGGTTATAAGTATTATTTTGAAAAGACCAACCGCCGCGTTTTTTGCTGGCTCTTCTCGGTAGGAACAGCTTTCCGAACCAGCAATAGAATTGACGATGCAAAAGTTAAATTGATAAAGAAAATTTTGAATTTGAATTGCTTTATCTTATTAATATCAATCTCAATCAATAATAGAATATAAATCTTAATATATTAACATTATACAAATTCTTGAAATGGTACAATTGGATAAATACTCATGAAAACATACAAAAGTAATAATAAAATTATTTTACTATAATCCGCGATGAAAACATTCTGATCCATTTTTAGAAACCGATAAAAAATTAGAAAATAAAGGATTTTGTTAAAAAAATAGCAAAATAGTTAATTAATTACAAATTATAACTTAATTATCGCTTCATAACTAACGGATAGGTACGGAAATTCTTTATTCCAACGTATTATGTGGCTCGCATTTTAATTAGTTTTACCCCTTGCTCGGGACATGTTTATGAAGTTCCATAGAATCGCGTAACCTATATTTATGACTACATGCAATTTAATCATATTATTTAAATTATTCCATGTCCTTGCGTGTGTACTCTTAATTGGATGCAGCAATTTAATTCATCAAGCTTTTTTTAACTTTTAGCAAATAAAACGTGGTTTATTATAATCCACGATAAAACAAATAGAAAATATATGTAATGTTAAATTTAGAGGAGTGTACTATACGTTTTCATACCTGAAACATGCAGAATTCATAACAACACGTGCACTAGAAACCTCCACCACCACAGCACAGCACACGTTCACTAACACGAACTCAACAATCTTTTTCCCCGCCACCGAAGCATCAACAGGTGATAGACTCCACGACAAAATAGCAAAGCCATTGTGATGTATCAGGTATGTAAATGCACGCTCTGCATGTAGCATTACATATCTTTTCTATTTGCTTTATCGTCATTACAGAAAAAATAATATCATTATTACTGTATTTTAGATTCATTTTATAGTCTACATAGTTCCAATATGCAGCGTAGTCTTTGTTGTATGTGACAAGCGGTTAATAAAGAATATTAAAAAGTGGTGGGATCTTCCGCATTTAGATTGTTATTATTAGCGTAAGCAATACTCACTCGATCGTTGATTCTTAATGAAATATAATTGCAGTCTTTCTTTGAAAGTGTTCTCATTTACATAATACTCCACGCGTACTCTGAAACAAGGATAAAACAAAATATCACTAATTATTCATAGATTAGCCGAATTTCACGGGGCAGGAGGTTATTAATTATTTGGCAAGTATTCTGAGAATGTAGCTTAAAGAAATTAAAGTGTATACAAAATGAAGAGGTGAGTATCTTATAACGTTACGTAAAATCTTAATATTAGCGATTTTTTTTATGGATGGCAAACGAGCTTGCGGTTCACCTCAAGTAATCACCACCACACACGACCTCTCGCAAGTCTCTTAAGAGAGTATGCTCGAAAGACGGTATCGCAACAAATGGAGTTTGTCTAAATTTAATTTACCCTATTCGGAAATCTTCCGTAAGGTCAACAGAAGACACAAGACTTTACCGGCACTCATCGACCTTTTTCCAAGAGAGCGCTAGCGATAGCGATAGCGCTAGCGATGTATATGGCATCCACATTACACTGTCATCTGCATAGCAGTGAATGTTAGAGTTATCTAACATGCCATTTACATATTTGCAGACGAAACAGTGTAAGGGATATCGCGCAACCTTGGAGAACACCAGCATTCACAGGCTTGAGATTCGAGCAGAATCCGCCGACAACGACACGTATGCTACGTCTAGTAAGAAAGCTGGAGAACCAAATGAGTGCCTTATGCCGTATACGATCGAAGGCTTTCGCCATATTCAGACTAACTGCAAGACCTTCTCACTTGCTTTCTATTGCCGCTGTCTAACGGTAAGTCAGGTAGCCTAGATGATTAGCAACTGATTGATCCTGTCGAAAACCGTATTGACGGTCGTTGATCAGATCATGATCCTCAAGGTATGACAGAAGTTGACGATTAATGATCATCTCCATACCTTTGGAGATGAGGGAGATAATGGAAATAGGCCTGTAGTTAGCCAGATCTGCATTGCCTCTTTTAGGGATCGGATGGATCAGAGCTGGCTTCCATGTATCCAGGACTATGCCTTGTGAGTAGGAGAGCCGACAGCCGATTTATAAACGCCGCTATCGAAATTTTTTAATTGTAGGCGTAATTCGAGTCGTATATATAAATATCTTACAATAAGCATATTTCATGTGCACATAGAATTGTTGTTCTTAGCAACAATATGGATTTAAAAATTAATAAAAAATTGCATTTATTATAAAGCTAGACAGTTTTTTTTCCTCAGAAAATTAAAAATGAGTAATTTATTTCTTGAATTCTTGTTCCTGTAATAATATTTCCAGTCAATAACGACTCGGCAAGACAGTATCGTGACTTAATAATGCCCATATCGATACCAACCAGGACGATGTTAGGACAATCTAAGTCTCAATGACTTATCCTTTAAACCTAGCCTGGCTTGGCAAAATCAGCTTTTTAAAGTACCTATTTTATTATTTAGCGAACAATGAACAGTTGAATATTTCAGACTCCAAGTTTTTGTCGTTATATTATTTCAAGAAATAAACATATTTCTGTCTTTTTAGGTATGTTTAAAGTTTATTTCAATAATTCTGATGACCTAAGCTTCTGCCAAAAAAAAGCCGTCGTGAATTGTTGAATTAAAAGTCTTTAACAATAATGAAACAGAAAAACTTTATATCTTTAGTATAATCAGAAGTGTCAAAAAAGGTATTTTGTCATTGTGTTTTAGTCTATTCCTAAATTGAAAAACCTTTGTAAGTAATGTAAGATCCAACTTTGTTACTCTATCATTTTCCAAAATAGCTGGTTTACCCTAACCAATCATTATTAAGCCACTTATCATAGGTTCAAGGGGCGTAACAATTTAGTTACAGCTGCGTATATAAACAATTCGTGTGGATAATGGATGTTGCGTACTGGAGCAGTTAAAAACTTCACGCAAAATCATTATTTTAATGCTTCTGTATGCAAACTTCAACGAATCTATATTTTGAGAATATAACACTAAGGTTTCATAATCGCTTGTTGTTAAATGTAACAAGTTAATATAAGCGAATGAAAATTAATTAAAAAAATAATAATATATATATTTTTTACTGTGGGCACTTTGAAAAATGCAGAATGTTTTAGATTAGCTTTTGAACTTATAGTGAGAACTTTATTTTATTCGATACAAATATTTATTTAATTAGATCTCTAGCGTTTCCAAATATAGACTTGATTAATATTTTTTTACTTAAGAATACATTTATTGTCGTTATGGAACATTTTATTTTCAGAAAGTACACTGCGAATATTATAATTTAGTATATAAGTTTTCAACTTTTAAAATAGGTGATGTCTATTTTTTTAATTTTGCATTTACAAAAAAATCTTGCTAAAATAAGACAAGAAGAAACTACCCAACCGCAGTAACAACAAGATCTAAAAATAGTACATTTGATTCAATCAAGTTTCGACTTGTTGGTGTCTTATCTCAGAATAGTGAGTGAATCAAGTGGTCTGTAATATCTACCTATCGGCCCATGTTGTCAATGTAGACATCCTATGACGCGGAAACTGGATCTCGTCCCGAGGGATTTAGGAAGTTTCGACCCTGCATTAGATATCGTTTCATCTACTCTTATCTAAAAATACTTAGCTTTTTTTGAGATACTTTATTATTTTGGAGATACATATAATTGAATAATAAGTTAAACAGTCTGTTACTATCCACCTGCTAAACGAAGGACACTCGCTCTATTTAGCGAAGGATTAAATGTAAGTTATAGTGGGTACCGTGGTGTTCAATTGTGGATCAGTAGGTACCACAGTGGATCGGTAGGTACCACATATAACAATGTTTAAGAACTATACAGGTTGACCTATAATGATTCGGAGAGACATATGGGGTTACGGAGAGGAGAGTAGAAGCGCAATTTGACGTTGTCGTTATATGTGCGCGGAGTTGACAAGTTGTTGAAAAAGATTAAAATGGGTTGACTTTCGAGAAAATTGCTTCTTCTTTATTGAATAAGTGCAAAGGAAAAATATCGTTGTTATTACTATTTTTACAGAAAAAAATATATATTTATGTAAAAAATAGAGATGTATAATATATATATTTATACATAAAAGTGGAAACTAACGTATAATTACAGGCTAATGCTTTATCTAATATATAAAACTCTCGTCTCAAAATGTTAGTTATCATATTCCTCCAAAACTGCTTGGCCGATTGAAATTTTACATGCAAATTTAGTAGGTCTGAGAATCGGCTACTATCTATTTTTCATACCCCCTAAGTGATGACAGTTCTCCACCACTCCACTAGTATTATATAATATATAATTATATTATAAAAATATGTATTTGCTCATTGGTTTTAGAACACTATTGTATAACTAGAATGCGTGGAATTTTAAGGCATTGACGGGTTATTGACGAAAACATCCTCGCACTTTCCGAACACTGCTCAGCTAAATTGGACTCGACAATTGACCTCTTTCTGTAAACTAGAACTTCCTAGCTGTACCGTATATAACCCAGATAAATGTATTCGCGTAAAACTTCTAGTGCTAGTTTCTTAATGATGACCAGGTTGAGTAAAGCACATGGGTAGGTAATATTCATCTTGCTCAAGTCCCCGTACATATTCTGATGAGATCTATAAATATTATCATCATTCTCCGACCTTTTCTAAGTGGGGTCGGCACACCATGTTTTGTAATGTTGTTACATGTTAAGGCTTGTTATTTTACGATCGGCTCCCAACCTGACGTCAACTTACCTAAGGCGTTTTTTACGACACCTCGGTGAGAAATGAGGTTGGTCTATTCTACTCATCTAGATACCACAAGGCTATTCTTTAGCTTTTGATATTGTCTTATTTATTTATCCATATTCAAATTCAAAATTCAAATTCAAAATATTCTTTATTCAAATAAACTTGTAAACAAGTGCTTTTGAATCGTCAACTCTACTGCTGGTTCGGAAAGCTGTTCCTACCGAGAAGAGCCAGCAAGAAACTCGGCGGTTGCTCTTTTAAAAAAATATAGTTCTTAATATTATTTACATTAAGTCGTTACTGTCTTGTACAGGTTCAAAGAGAGCTATATCCACACATTCTTATCTTCCAAATAATCCTCAAGAGTATAGTAGGCTTTCTGTATCAGCCTCTTTTTAACAGTGTTTTTAAACTGCTGTAATGGCAGTGCTGAAATTGATTGCGGAATTTTATTATAGAATCTTATACCAAAACCCACAAACGAGTTACGCACTTTTGCAAGGCGCAAAGCAGGAACCGCAAGCTTATGTCGGTTCCTGCTTTGTCTATTGTATACATCACCTATCGTTTTATAATTTTTTATATTTTTATGTACATAAATTAAATTGCTTAAAATATACTGTGAAGCAAATGTAAGAATACCTGTTTCCTTAAACTTCTCTCGCAGGGAATCACGCGGTCTTAAATTATAAATGCCACGTACAGCTCTTTTTTGTAAAACAAAAATTTTTTCACTATCCGCGCATTTACCCCATAGCAATATTCCATAAGACATAATGCTATGGAAGTAGGCAAAATAAACAAGTTTTGCTGTTTCGACGTCTGTGAATTGTCTTATCTTTCGAACAGCGTAGGCCGCTGAACTCAGTTTCCCTGCAAGAGTTGTTATGTGTGTGCTCCATTGGAGTTTTGTATCCAAGGATACTCCCAAAAATACAGTTGAATTTTCTGTTTTTAGTGGTACATTATTTAAAGAGAGTCTATTTGCTGTTTTTGCAGCATTAGGTAATGCAAATTCAATACATTTAGTTTTATTCGAGTTCAGTACCAAGTTATTTAGCCTGAACCAATGAGCTACTTGCGATAAACCCCTGTTTACTTCGTCAATATTATTGTCATGCCTATTTACTTTAAAAATTAATGATGTATCATCCGCAAACAGTACAATATCGCAAATATTATGAATAAAATATGGCAAATCATTTATATAAACTAAAAACAGAAACGGACCAAGGATTGATCCTTGAGGCACACCCATAACTAAGGCCGTTCCGGATGACTGCACATCATTAATGCACACTCTTTGAATCCGGCTGTGAAGATACGATGCAACGAGACGAAGTGCATTGTCTTTAATGCCATAATAGCCAAGCTTTAGCAATAAAATTTCGTGTTGAACGCAATCAAATGCTTTGGACAAGTCACAAAATACCCCTATGGCATTTTGTGAGTTCTCCCACGCATCGTAGACATGCTTCAACAACTTCACACCCGCATCCGTTGTAGACCGACCCTTAGTAAACCCATACTGCTCAGGATGAAGTAAATTATTTAAATTAAAATGCTGGAGCAGCTGCTTTAAAATGATTTTCTCAAAAATCTTGCTTAGAGTTGGCAAGACCGAAATGGGTCTATAGTTCTGAGGGTCGCTCTTATCACCGGACTTAAAAAGTGGGATCAATTTACTATGTTTCATTAAATTGGGAAATATCCCTGTGTCTACAGATTTGTTAAAGATCTTGGCCATAATCGGGGCGATAATATCAATAATATTATTAATTAATTTTACGGACATTCCCCACAGATCAGTTGTTTTTTTAATATTTAATGTTTTAAAAGTTTTGACGATATCGTATGGGGAAATGTGTTCAAAGTTAAAATTAACACTGCACTCCGTGACGCTGTCCTTCAAAACATTAAAAGCTTCCATTGGGGATGAATTTATTGAGCCAGTGATAGAAATGGGTATATTCTGAAAGAAATGCTCAAAAGCACTAGCTACTGCTGTATCAGAATTAATAAGTTCATTCCCAATTTTAAGCTCTATGGAATAATTTTGCATTTTACGTCTACCTGTTTCATTTCCAATAACATTCCAGGTTGTTTTTATTTTATTTTTGGAATTAATTATTTTACTCTTAATATGAAGAGATTTGGCCTGTGTGCAGACACTTCTAAACGTTTTTGAATATTTTTTTACATATTCAAGAAAAGTGGGGGACTGATTATATTGTTTTTCTGCATACAGATCAAATAACTTATTCCTACTCTTATAGATGCCATTAGTGGCCCATTCGCTAAACCTAAGATTTTTGAACACTTTTTTTTCTATAATATTAAAAGTCTTATTAAACTCACAACCAATCATTCCAAAGAGGGCATTAAAAAGTTCATCTGAGCTACCGCGACTTTTGTCGAATTGCAATATCTTTGATGATATTTTTGATTGAAATCGCTTTATTTTATTCGAAGTGAAAGGCCTGTACTTGATATAATCATTTTTTTCCTGCATATAGTTAGGGACAGATATAATTTGCCCACTATGGTCAGACTTTAAGCGATTTATTATAGATTTTTCTAAGATATTACAACTGTAGTTAGTAAAAATATTATCAACACCGGTAGCCGAAGTTGCAGTTATCCTGGTAGGTTCGTTAAATACATTGATCATATCAAAACATTGAAATAAATTAAGTAACCATAAATATTATATAATAAATATAAAGGAAATATTTCAATATTAAAAGAAGTCCTCCACTGCAGTCTACAGCTTCCGAGTAGTTCATATAACCTCAATATTTTAAATAAGTCGAGTCATATGTTTCTTAACTATTTATACTACAAATTTCATAGGTTACTTTTAACAGTTCCCGTGGGAGAACTCGTTAAATGATTCAGAAGTATGGTCCGTGTATTTATATAATGAGTTTCAAAGTATAAATAAAATTACATAATATTCCCCTGTCTTAAAGATATTGACACTATAGTTGTATATGATCTAAATTATTTTAATTATAAATAGACTACTAAACGTATATGTTTTCTTATAAAAAACATCTGTAAATGGTTTTATAATCTCGTACATTTCATGAAACTTCTCGAATATCACGTATTATCGGACATGATCTACATAACACACCGTATAGTGTAGCACTAATGAAAGCCACTAATACCCCTTTGACCGCTTCTATACATGCCATTACACGATTGGAAGCGAGCAACCGTTCCATCTATTAGAGTAATTTAGGTCCATTTATGTGATCTGCCTGCCAGTTTGATCTGCCTAGGGCATTTAAATAAAATAGAAAAATGATAGCAATGCATTCACTTTAGGGCAAACTCTGTATAAAATGATAGAAATGAAAATTGAATCCTAATCGTTTTGTAATATTAAAACTTCTAAATCTTTAAATTTCTTTCACTTCAAACTACGTGACAAATTGAAATTTTCAAATTATAACAGCACAATATATGAACATTGTCAACTAAGCAAATTATAATTTAGAAAACCATGTCTCATATTTTAAATCAAGAATCCTTTAAACCACTAGACTAATAAGTTTTGTTATGATCTAGGGTATAGGTGACCAACATTTTTAGCATGCGGCCTAAAGTTTAGAGATGAGATTTGCTGGCGGGCCGCACAAGAATATTTTCTTTATTATTAAAAGCAAAAAGAAATAACTGTTTTTAAACAATATATAAAAATATCGAGAATCAAACAGATTTATTAGATTGGAGATACAAATAAAAAGTAATAGAAAATCGTAATAGAATAAATAAAACAATATTAATAGAATAAAAATAATCTATTTTTAGTGAAATGTCTTATCTTATTACGCAGAACTAAGTTCATCAATGTTGATATGCTATTGTTGCTACCCGTATACAGTTTTCCTAATACTCATCAGTGATTCGTGTTCTGATTCGATGATTTAATTAATAGACTTCATTAGACTAATGATCGGCGACGCACTTTTTAAAATCAGCTTAACGTTGTAATTGTGGTTTGTGTACTTGTGTATTAGAAGAAAATAAAGGTGTGTATAAGTTGCGCGGGCTACAGATATATACCCATCGGGTCGTGGTTTGGCCACCCTTGATCTAGTGGGTAATAATGTATTTTAAAAAATAGACAACCAGGAAGGAGTCGGGTCTCTGTTAATTTGGAATACGCTTCACGCTGAGAAGATCAGGCAAAAAATTTAATGGTTGTTATTATCGACTAGTAATTTTAATATAGTAGATTCTATTATACGCCGATATATTGACGCCTTCCAGACAACGGATCGCTCAATTATAATAAGTAAGAACTGTTTTCGTTGCAAAGCCTATTTAAAGCACCCATCTAACGTTATAACGACACTCATATTCTCATTAACGTTTCCGCTCTCAAACAACGGAAACACCGATGAAAGCCATTTGATTTAATTGGGTGAATCATCATCCTTCTGCCCTTACCCCATTCTATGTGGGGTCAGTATAACATGTTATAAACATGTTGTTACATGATTCGGCTAGGTTTTTTTTGTACCGGCCGCCCGCCTGACGTCAACCTACCTTAGTCGCCTTTTACGACACCTTGGTAAAAAATAAGGGCGGTCTATTCTATTTAGCCGGATACCACACGGCGGGTCAAGTTGTCTTAGTTGCCTTTTACGATACCTCGGTAAGAAATGGGGGTGGTCTATTCTAATCAGTAGGACACCACACAGCGGAAATAAATATTTTTTATAGAAATATAATTTTTTTTTCTGCAAATAGACGTATTTCAAACTTAACTTGAACTTCATAAAATTGAACTAAAACAAAAAATAATAATTGTTTTTTATTAATTAATATATCAACAGCTTTAACGAATTTGATTCAAGTTTCAAAAGCGTCTATTTGGTAATCTGCCGCGTTTCGCTTTGAGCAATCACAAACAACAATGTCGTGTGTAGAGTCTCATTTGATTATAATGGAATAAACGTATAGTAATGAAATATGAAACAAAACTTTATAAATTTTATATGTACAATCATTAATGTCATCAAAATTTTGAAATTAACGATTCTAAAAAAGGTATTTTGTTTTGTTATTTTATTAAAACGATAATTTCGCTTTTATAAAATAGCTGAAATGATTTTTTTTCAGAATCAAGAGCCATGTAAAAAAAATATAAATAATGCATTTAAATTAATTATTTACGTATGTACTACTTATATTGTCGTTACGCTTTTAACTACAGCCAATTTATTAATACTATGACGACCTCTACATTAAAGGTATATAAGGATTACGTTTAATACATTCTAAAGCTTAATTTATAATGATTTATAGAAGCAGGCGTTACTTTGCGAAATTCCATAGTACAGAAGTTACATTAAAATTATTTTGCTGTAATCCGCGTTTGTTAAGAGACTAAATATAATACTAAGTGTATGTAGCAGGCAACAATCATATATCTTATACATGCAAGACATGTCACCACACGATAAATCTAGAGATTGTGGTAGTGAGTGTGTGTGGTGCTTATATGTAGTGTTGGCGTTGGCGGCGTTTTGTGATACGTGTGGTGACATGTCCTGCATGTATAAAGTATGTGATTGTTGCCTGCTTTATAGTCTTAGCATTACATATATTCTCTTAAAAAACGCGGATTACAGCAAAATAATTTTATTGTGACTTCTGTTCATTTATAATATCCACAATTGTAGAATACTTATTTACATTCATGAAACAGTTTTTATTATAATATTTACAAAGGAAAAATAATATTAGGTTCCTCGTCAAATAGATTATCGTGAAGTGGAATGTTTGCTCAACACTTATTTTGCCTGCGTATCGATCAACGGCCTAATTTATATTAAGTTAAATAATAAAGCACTTTCGCATCGACAAATTATAATGAAGCCACTGGCTCGGAAAGGTGCTCTTACCGATAATAACCAGCAAGAAACTTGGTCACTCTTTTCAAAAGTTATAATTTAAATAACACATAATTATGTCAGAAATAAGAAAAGTTTACAATCTAATCTAATGTTTATCTAGTGTCTCAAATACGAGCTTTCCCATCATTTAAAAGATTAGCCGCCGAGTTTCTTGCTGGTTCTTCTCGGTAGGAGCAAACTTCCGAATCAGTGGTAGCTTCTTTAAAACATTTGACGATTCAAAAGTACCTACTGTAAACAGTCCATTTGAATAAAGAATATTTTGAATTTTAATTTTGAATATGTAGTTATCAATATAAAAAGCTATTGATTGTTTTTTTAACTTCTATAAGGACAAGTGCAAAATAGTCTGTACAATTTTATCTGAAAAACGTATATTGAAGCTCATCAACAATCTTAAACTTTTTGAAGCTTGATATTGCATTGATATTTTTACAGATAATTTATATTTTGTACCACAAATACTATATATATATATATATATATATATATATATATATATATATATATATATATATATATATATATATATATATATATATTATAATAAATGTATTATGATGATATAGTAATAATTACTAGAAATTAAATTAATTAAAATTTAATTTAGTCAGAAGCGAGTTTAGGTATATCTGTTACCTTTATTTTTATGTCTCCTTTACGTCACGTAGTTAAACGTATCAAGAAACAATTCAAAGCGATACAGTGTATCAGAAACTAAAAGTAAAAATGTTGTCTAGCCTACATTTAAAAAAACCTTTAATAAAATATTTATCATATTTCATCACCGCTCGGATTATTTTTATAGGAACCATTCGTCGGTCCGTTAAAAGGAAAAATGGGTACATATAAAAACAGAGAGGTATAACATTTCTTTAGTTTTATAGGCTTTTCAAGAACGTGCCTTTCAAGAACTAAAAGTTTATTCCGCTATGAAAAGTTATTAATGCAACTAGGTTATTCACCTAGAGATCGAAAGTAGAATAAAATTTATTTTGAATAGGAATACCACAACTTTGTGTCCGGTAAAAAAGCGTTTTATTTGTTAAATATTTTCATATATCGTTTGCTTTGCACTGTACATCGTTCCGTAATATGTAATACAATAAATATATAAATTTTGTAAACAATAAAACTGCAATTATTCAGCTTAGTATCAATATAAAAATAAAACCCTTTTAAAGCAGAAGGAAATAAAATGGATTTTTACAAATTGCCTACGAAAGAATGTCTGGCATATCCAATATCCAATTAAAAGTTTTGTAGGTCCGAGGAAATATACTGAGCATACATGAGAATTGAGAGTAACATAAGAACGTATCCCCATCGAGGCAGAATAAATTTCTCAAAGTTTGTATTTATTTAATTTCAATTATATTTAGAGTCAACAAGGAAGAACTTTTTCCATGAAATTATAACGGTGCTGGTATATTGCTACCTCTATTTGAATATTAAACTGCTGAGGCTTTAAAACAAGAACAAGGTGAAATAATAATGCTTTGCATTAAATTAGTCACTGAGGAAACCGAAAAAACTAAATTTAAAATTGTGCAATTCAGTTACCCTCGCGTACTCTTATAAAGCATTCATTCTTTTATAAGTTGGTTTAAAACAATTTAGTCTGTTTTACAGTATTAAAAAGCTGATGTGACGTGTTTAACAAACTTTATTCGAAAATTAATTTTAAATTGAATTATAATTTCAATAAAGCAAGCAAATTAAAATGAACTAACGTCTCTCTGTTATTTCATGTTAACCTCTACGATTTATTTATAAAATTTTTCAGCAATGTCTACAGACAAACTTAAATTAAACTGCTAATCCGTGAACTTTACTTGGAGGCTTTAGGATTTCATTATCTTAAATGCTTTTATTTAGCTTTACTGATTTGACAGTTGCCCTGTACTGAAGTCTTAAGATGTCTTTTTGCTTTTGATCTTGTTAATTACTTTGCTTTTATTTCTAGTCCAATCGTGAATTTCACATTTAAAATTGTCAGAATCAGAAATAGTTGAATGTTGTTTCTTAAGTCTCGAGTTGTTAGTTGTTTGATGGTTCTATATCAAAATTGCTTTCGACCCGACAAGGTTTATATTATTGTTAGAAATTTGTGTTGTTGTAAAATCTAGTTGGGTACATTTATGTATATCTGCCCTGCCTTAGTGCTTTAGTTGAGCGCAAAGCTAGTACCAATTGAAATTATAAATAACCAAAATTAAAATTATGTATTCATCAATTTTAGGACAAACAAAATAGTGTATCAGCAGTTAGCTTGTATATTTATATACATCAATCTTAATTTAATCATTATCTTAACTTAAAGTATGCTTATATTGTGCAATAATTACTTCCAATTAGGTGGAATAAAAATTGAGCCAATATTTGAAAATACGCAAATAGTTTACTTCGATTTTATAAATGCTAAAATTGATATGTAATACTCTATTCGAATGGCATTCAGTTCTTGCTTTGTGCAGCTTTAAAAGTATGTCAATCAATAATAAAATAACTTAATCACAAGTGACTCATTGGGTACGTTGAAATAATTGGCGCATTGGAATAAAATAACTATCGCTGTAATTGTAGATATATCATATATAGTGTTGTTCCTTTTTAATTAAAAAAATACGTGGTTTTCAAAGGGTCATTTTTACTGAAAGATATCCATTAATTATAATTAGATCAATAAAGAAATATTAGAAACCACGCTATAAGAGTTTACGATTTTAATCCTTCGAATATCCAACCTATTATTGTTATTATCACAAGTTTAACATTAGTATAGTATCTTAACTGGAACTTTATAGCATAAATGTATTTATAGCGATATATAGGTAGTATATACTGCGGTGAAATATCAGGAACAAGTGTAGACATATCCCTGGCAAAAAGTATATTTTTGTTCGCAGGTCGTATTCGCGTGCATTTGTAACACAAGCTCACCCCATGGGACTTCATTCATTATGACGATTAAACCTAATGTTAATTTTCTATAGTGTTAAATACGGCGTAGGCAATGGGTTCGGTCACATATTGACTTTGGCCTTTCTTTTTTACGAAACTATAAACTCAAACTTAGAAATAAATATTTCTTCAAATAAGCAAAAATAATAGTTTTGGATTGTTCTTAAATTTTTTCGAACATATAAGAAAACATTAGAGAATATTTCTTTTGACATATAAGTGTCACACATCAATAGTCCATAAGACATAATGTCGTGGAAGAACGAAATGTAAATAAGAGTCGGTGTCAAATTAGAGGTATCCGCGACCTTGTTCGCGCCAAATTAAACGTTTCAGTACCCTTAATAATAATAAAGTATAAAGTATAAATAAAGTAGTATGTGATTTTTCCTGTTCTCGTGAGAAAATAGGGATCCTATATTTTACTTGAGTGTGTTCTGTGGTTGGACCTAATAAAAATAGTTGTATTAACGTTAATCTAACGGGCATGTTTGTTTAATTCTTTAATCCAACGAAGGATCTAGTTTGTGGTCTTAATATCATCTTCTTCCTGCCATTATCCCACTCTAAGTGTGGTCACCACACCATAAACATGTTGTCACATGATTTGGCTACGTATTTTACGACCGGCCGCCTTCCTGACATCAACTTACCTTAGTCGTATTTTACGACACCTCAGTAAGAAAGAGGGTGATCTATTCTGCTTTACAGGATACCACACGGTGGGTCAACTTACCTTAGTCGCCTTTTACGACACCTCGGTAAAAAATGAGGGTGGTACTATTCTATTCAGCCGAATACCACACGGCGTACTTCGTGGTCTTAATAATGATGTCCTATTAATTCTTCTGACTCTTTCAATGTTATTCCATGAAATAAAAATATTGTGTGCTTTTTATACTTAGTTCTATTCACAAAGAGACAACCACAATTTTGATCGTTAGAGTAAAATATCGAATGTCTGAAATCATAGACATATGTATCTCGCAAAGATTTCTTTATATCATTTTCACTTTTTTTACAATCCAAATGTTATGTCTCAATGTTGAAAGAAAGAAATGTTTTCTTAAGTAATCACACCTTTTATCCCGATCAGTTGAGCTGAGACTACGAGAAATTGAAATTCAGAGCACGTACCGACAATCTTGGAAAATGTACTCGCCTTAATTAAATTTTGCTTACTTTTAATCTAACATCATTAAAGTTTTATATTAGGTTATTTGTGATGTTTCTTGTACGTGATAATTATGGAACATTCAAATAACGAAAAAACAGAAAAAAAGTGCGCCAATATCAATTAATTTATAGCTTTTTCGGAAGCAGTTTTCGGAATATACCGAAATTATTAAATTATTATTATTTTAGTAAATTTATAATAAACTATTATTTTATTTAGCCGTGTGGTATCCGGCTGATTAGAATAGACCAACCTCATTTCTTACCGAGGTATCGTAAAAGGCGACTAAGGTAAGTTGACCCACCGTGTGATATCCGGTTTAGTAGAATAGACCACCCTCCTTCTTACCGAGGTGTCGTAAAATACGACTAAGATAAGATGAGGTCAGGCAGGCGGCCGGTCGTAAAAACGCAACCAAATCATGTTACAACATTTGTATGTTGTGCCGACCCCACTTAGAGTGGGATAAGGGCAGGTGGATTTATATAAACTATTATTTTATTATCATTTTAATCATTATTAAACATTATTAATTAAATCTGATATATGTAGGGGGGTAGGGTAATAGTATGTAGTGTAGTGTGGCCGATAAATCGATATAGATTCCATTTAAAAAAAATCATTTTATCCCTGTTTACGGGCATTGAAAAACTGCTAAAATATAGATACGAGTACATAATAGAATGCAAAAGTCAATTTTGCTGTCATTTGTAAAGTTGTAATAGCTCAGTTGGAACGGGCGGACAAAAGAAACGTAAATACGGGCTCAAGTCCCAGATAGCACCAGCCTTTTATTTCTTTTTCTACTTATTTAATTGTTTTTTTTTATCTTTTAAGCAAATTACCGACAAAGCTCGGTCACCCAGGCACCATTATTAATGCACTTTATCGTGGTACTAAAGCTAATACACACAAATTTCCGATGTTAGGATTTATAACTTTTTATATATAAAAATAAATGTTTTTCTGTACGTCCTGTATAGACGCCGAAACGGCTGGATTGATTTAAGTGAAATTTTCAGACAATCTTTAGAATTACCCAGCGGATAACACCGTAAAGTTTGGTAGTGATCGAAGCATTTTTTTAACTGTTGATTTCTGTTTCGAGGGAAATTCGAAAGGCGACTGAGCCACAGAAACGCGTGACCCGGGCCACTAGTATTTTATAAAAATAAGTCGCAGTATTAGTACGTAAAAAAAGTCGATACGGAACACACTAGTATCAGTGCAGCAGGTGATGTTAATGTTCATACAAAAATTTCTATCAATAAAGAAGTAAAACATACAAACCTGAAATTGTAAAAAATTGTTTATATGTCTCATATATTGATATAACAAAGAAATATACAAAAATAGTAAAGCAGTTTACCTTGGAATCTTATCGTAGCTGTCCCATCCCGTCAGGCAATTGTACGAGCTATATCTGCTGACTGTTGCCATGTTTAATAGACCATGATAATATCACTTTGATATTTCAAATGTCAGTACCATGTACCTAGATAAGATAAGAAGTTGCTAGATCAGAATTCCCATCGTTTATAATTCCGTAAATGTTTAATATATTATTAAATATCTTTGTACATATATATTTTTCGGATTCTCGGAAATGGCTCCAACGATTTTACTGAAATTCAGCATGTAGAGGGTTTTGGGGGAGAAAAATCGATCTAGATAAGTTTAATTTAAAAAAAATATCGGTTTATCCCTGATTTAGGTCTCTAAAATTTTTTTGAAATTAACGTTGAATTCAATCACTATTTTTCGCTTCATTCATTTTCGTTCATTTGGGGAACGGGCGGACTAGAGAGGTGAAAATACCTAGGATCGAGCCCCACCAGCCCTATTATTTTTTCTTTAATTTTTTTTACATCATTTTAAAAATTACCGAGTAAGGTTCGGCCACCCAGGTACTTATTATAAAATGGTAAATAAAATAATGATGACTTATTTTGAAACAATATAATATCCTATCCTATCCTACTAGTCCTACTAATATTATAAATGCGAAAGTTTGTTACTCTTTCACGGCAAAAACGCTGAACCAATATCGATTATATTTGGCACAATATTCCTAATATACCGGGGTAATACATATGCTATAGAAATCCTGTTAATTCTACAGGAATAGGATGACATTGAAAAGCGCCATCTATTATCAATCTATCACGCGACAACAGTCCACGTAAACGAAGTTGCGGGAAGAAGCTAGTATATTATAAAATATAATAAGTTTATTTTAATAATATCGTATTATATATTTTGAGTTATATATTTGTGCCGTTTGCGTTTGAGACCATAGGGCAATGGAGTCAAAGTGCAAAAAAATATCCGTTTTAACACCTTGGTTAATTGCCTCTTCAGGTGACAAGAGGATTGGCTCCTTTTTCGCACAAAGAATCAGCTTAGCGATTCAACGCGGAAATGCTGCCAGCATTCTTTGGACCATTCCACGTGGGCATGGTTTGTTTAGTCCTAACGTGTAAGTAATTTAAAATAAGAGATAACTTGTACATTTCTGTTGGACATAAAAAAATAACCAAGAAAAAACGATTATTGGCTGCTCAATTTGGCGAAATATGTATTTTTAACATTAAAAATTATGAAGCTTAGAATGAATCATGATAACATTGAACATGCCTAAGGTTACATTATTTATTTATATATAAGCGCCGAATTCGCTGTTAAAACCTCGGCTTGTGTGTACCCAAATAGGACGGTGTAAGTAATTCAGGAGTGACATATTTAGCGAGAGAGCTTACTGACACGGCGGCAAGGTAATATTATTAAGGATTGAAGTCAATAAAGCCGGCTGGGATTTTGCGTATGTCAACGTAAACATATCACAGTAAGATAGAAATGAAATATAAAATGGATATTCTGTGTTGAACAAATAGGTATATAAAAGAAGTGTATTTCGTACCTTTTAGTATTACGTACGTGTTAATAAATATATTTGTAAGGTAATTACAGTTTACAGGTATCGAGTTTCTCCTTTCAATATAAATCGATTTGTAAAGAATCGATTAATCCGTTTTGGGTGAAATCGATTATCGTTAATTTTTAAAAAGATATGAAAAAAAGAAACTTCGAAAAAAATAATTGGATTGGGTTGGCTCGATCCTAAGTATTTTCATTTCTCTAGACCGCCCGTTTCCCGAATACGCTACGCTGACTAGACAATTTACGGCAAAAATAGTGTTTTATATTCAATGTAAATTTTAGTATTTTTTGATGCCTAAAACAGGGATAAAACGATTTTTTTTAATACCTAATAGATCGATTTTTCTCCCCATAACTCCTCAATACTGAATTTCAGGAAATCGTTGGAGCCGTTTCTGAGAATACGAGTATGTACATACAAGATTAATTCATTTAAATATTAAAGAAAGATAAAGACTTTTTAAAGTGGACTAGTAATAATAATAATATACTATAAATGCGCTGTTTGAGAAATCCGAATAAAATGTGTAATTTGGCTTCATTGATTTCATCAAATAATGCATATCTTTCTTATAGACAAGAAAAAGAGGGTAATTAATATAATCGACTTATACTGGTAAGAAAACCGATTATAATAATAAAATAATCGATTATATTTCCACATCCTTAATCACAGTACGGATTGGAGAGATAGTGGCTGCTGTCACGTATCCGTACTACGAGTATGAACAGATTATATAAATAATACAACATATGTAGCGCACTATGTGGAGAAACTGAGGAATAATAAAAGCAAATTGGTAATAACCACCAAGGATAGAAATACTGTTGAAATAGTGTTTTCGTTTGATTATATTTACAGATCGAGCACGTTTTATAGCTTAAGTTTCATAATAAAAATGATGTGGCAGAATTATTAGTATAGGTTTCTGCGAAAATTAAAATTATTATCGTTTTAATGATTCAAGCAAATAACTATATTGTTGGGTTGATATAAGTATGTAAAGTCAAGGAAAGGGCCAGTTTTTTCTATTGCTAGTTAAAGGTAATACATTATCTAATAAAAATACATAAAACAATATATGAAATGTACAATTTTAGGGGAAGTATTATGACATGTTAGAGCTCACGAACTTTTTAATATTATCCAGAACAGAAAGTATGTGTTTAAGCACGAAAAGTCTGAAAACTTCTAGGATTTATAATGATCTGAGCTTTTTTACACCGCGAAGAATAAGGAGATATTTTACGACACTACATTTCAATAGACAATGTAAGAAAATGAAAATTACATATTAAGTTCTGAAATTATATAGCGATATCATATAAAGACTCTCCCTCTTCCATTTTGTGGGAACTAGTTACTTATTATGGAATAAATACGTAAACAACTATCTATTATCTTCATTAAGTTAATAGAAAGGTACGCGACCAATTTGCAAGCGTACCCTATAATTAAGACACAATATTTTTGTGTAATTTCATGGAGTCAATTACACAAAAATATTGTGTTGTTGGTTATGTAATATTAATTATTAAAATAAGCATAATATGTTAACATAAGCTTTTGAATCATAGAATAATTATTTTGTTAATATTTATAGTGAGCAATATAAATATATATAAGCAGATATTTAAAAAAAAGGAACCGTCATATATATGTATAAAAACATTATTTAACTCTTGTTAATTAATTGTAATAGCAACATCAATATTCGTATTCGTATTCGACTCCATAGCGAAATCACAATAGGTGATCAAACAGTATGATTCGATTATCACGGTCCACTGAATTTTCGCATTGTGTTAAACCCTCAGAAATTTTCGAAATCCAACTCTTTTTACGCGCTTCATAAACAAGGAATCGATTAATTAAAAAGATTTGAAGGGAAGTAATTAATTCCTTTGTCATACACCTAATGCCTGAGCATTTCGGTCATAAAAACGCTCTAGCTATTATTAGTTCGATATGAAAGGTTAATCTGGTTTTGTAAGATATATAATTGATTAATATGATATGAACGCGCTTAACTGGCTTTATTATATATGCAGGAAGTTATATTTAGGAGATACGCGATCGCGTCGCGAACAAAGCGCTACACGACTGATTCGAAGTAAGCAGTCGCCGCGACGCTTGACTGTGTTAGACTGAGCTGGGGTTTCAATCGTCATTGCGTCGACTTAACCGCCTCGCTACAGCTCTATCAGGCTGTGTTATGATTTCTTATTTATCAAATACATTAATAATTTGAACACAGAGTTCGTAATTGCAGGCTAATAAGATTGTTCTGCCTGCGTGTATCTTTAATATCTTTAATATTTAAATGAGTTAATCTTGTATATATATATTGTTCTGAATTTTGGAAATGGCTCGAACGATTTATGAAATCCAGCATGTAAGGGTTTTGGAGGGAAAAATCGATCTAACTAGGTTTTATTAAAAAATGTTGTAGCAGCAATTTTTTCAGGGATAAATGTTTTCGGGCATTGAAAAAATTGCTGAAAAAATAGTTATAGATTGTAAAGTTTAAATTTGCTGTCATTAGTCAAGTTATAATAGCGCAATGGTAAACGGGCGGATTAAATATTTGAAAATTCCCGGTTTCAAGTCCCACATGTGAACGACCCTTTCTTTTTTATTTTTTTAAATGCATTTTTTTAATATCTTTATTATAACATTACCGAACAAGGTTCGGTCACCCAAGCACTAATTTATATAAATTTATTTAGTTATAATTTTTATAAATTGTTAATATTTATTTAGTTATAATTTTAAAATATTAAAAAACATTTTGATTATAAATATCACAAGTATAATTGAAGTGATTTGTGGAATAACTAATTCATTCACAGTTTGCAACTTTAAAACTGCTATGTCATGATATTTTTTATCCGGGTAGTATTACTATCTTTATTTATTATTATTTTTGTTTGTTTTTTCTTGTTAGTCACGTTTCTTTTTTTAAGGCAAATTTATAATCTATGCTATGAACTTATTATACTTTTGTTTGTTTAATGTCTTATGCTTATTTTCTGTACAATGTATATTAATTTAGAATGGAATTGAATTTAAACTAATTATTTTCACACAGTGACAAAATTTTTAAAACAGTTTTAAAAATTATTTACTGATATAAATAAAATTAGATAAATGGTTATTATATAATATATCTATGCCGTTAATGTGATTCTTCAAAGTTCATCAGCAACGATCACTACTAGAATATCGGTTTTCGATAAGTCATAAATATTCGGGACTACATTTTAATTTGCACATAGACTACGCATGCCGGATAAAATTTAATTTAAATGTATAGCTCAGTATTATTGTTTTTCTCTTTGTTTAAATGCAACAACAAATAAATATACCATGACTCATGTGTTGCAGTGGTAAGATGCTTCATCACTACATATTATAAAACAAAGTCACATATATCGTATGTACGCATAAAACTTTAAAACTACGCAACCGATTTTGATGCGGTTTTTTTTAATAGATAGAGTGATTCAAAAGGAAGGTTTGTACGTATAATAACATTTAATACGAAGTAGAGAAATACTGTAATTTTTGAGGTTACTGTAAATAATAACATTTTTTTCCGCTTACATTGCAAACGCAGGCTAAACCCTACGAGATTTATCAAAATGATGTACTAAGTATTTGTAAACCATGAAAAGGTCTACAGAAAAGTCCGCGATGGTATATGTCTATCTCTTATGGATAACCCACAATAGCAGTTTTTTTCATTTACTTTTTACGAAAAATGATGTCTTATGTTCAAAGCAATTTTTATACAATACAGCATTAATCCTTATCCAATTAGGTACCTTAAATAAATTGTTGATTTAATATAGATCAATATTGCCGTTTACAGCATGTAATTTAAGTGAACATTTTCGGAGATATTACAGATTTAAAATCCCGCGAGGAGGCCGCGCTTCGATCTATAAGCACTTCGAATTTAGCAGCAACCGGAGGCGCAACTAAATGTCCTTCTTTCAAGTTTATATTGTCTAATGATAAGAAAGCTATGAATGTTGTATGTAAAGACATTGTCTAATCAATTGTAAAAATAAATAATATCACTACATAGTATAAAACAAAGTTGCATTCTCTGTCTGTCCGTATGTTTTGATGCGGTTTTTTTTAATAGATAGAGTGATTGTAGAGGAAGGTTTACATGTCTAATAACATTCAATATGGAGTAGAGAAATACTGTAATTTTTGAAGTTTCTGTAATAATTACATTTTTTTCCGCTTACATTGCAAACGCAGGCTAAACCCTACGAGATTTATCAAAATGATGTACTAAGTATTTGTACACCATGAAAAGGTCTACAGAAAAGTCCGCGATGGTATATGTCTATCTCTGCGAAGCAGGGGCAGGCCGCTAGTATTTTATAATTGAGCGAGGTCCAACGATTTTCATAAATTTCACTATCTAGGAGGTTTCGGGGGCGATAAGTCTATGTAGCTAGATTAAAAATGTCCCTTTTTCCCTGTTTTCAAGCATTGAAATACTGCAAATAAATAAGATTAATTTTGCTATCAATCAAAGAAATTGCTAATGAAGTGATAATACTCAATCAAGTCTCAGATATCACCAGCCCTTTCTATTTTTTTTATTGGATTATATATATCTTGAAAAAAAATTACCAAGCAAGGCTCAGGTAACCAAGTACTAATATCTAAAGAAATATCCATGCTACTTTCAAATATAGAAGTCATTGCATATATTTTTTCCATATTTCTTTTTTTCTTTAAAAATTAATTACCAATAATTTGTTTTTTTTTTTCGTCTGTCAATCATTACTACGTTACAGTAATAATGCCTTCATTATTTATGAAGATATCGTCTACCCGCTTGTTATTAATGAAGTGATGATCAAAACCCTACAAACAAGAGCACCGTAGCACAAAAACAATCAACATGCGCAGATGTGAATATCCCTGATTGGCTGCAACTACACGGCTTATCAAATAGCCCCCTGAAATCAACTTCAAGCGCTTTCTGTATGTATCTCCCACACGTTGAATGTATAGAAAGATATATAAGTAAACTCGAATCATTAACTTTTAACGTCGCGCTATCGACACGTAAACCTACGAGCGTGTTCGCCCTTCCAAATGACGTCCTTCACACTCTTTCAATGAAGCCTTCAATATGTAAGAATAAAAGGAAAACTCTATATAGGGAATAGGGGAGATAAATATATGATTTGTAGACTATATCTAATTTCACATCGGTACATAATACGTGTGTTAACCATTGACAATTATTTTCTTCGGTCAAAAGTTTTAAGTTTCAGTAAACTATCATAAGTAAAATAAATACTTATTTGGTGATACCTATTTTGTTTAAAAGTGTGTTGTGTTTTACACAGTCGCTAAATTTAACGTATTAAAATCATAGTTAAAGGCCTGTGTGCTACAGTAATTGAATGCTGTGATGCGTGAAACAGTGATGGGCGATACATACATTACCTGCATTGACCGGAAATGTATATTTCGTGCGCGAATAACTATGCTACTAGCGCTGTGTGTTAGCGTTTTAAATATGTATGTACAGTACTAAACACTGCTATAAATACTCGTAAATGCCTATAATTTCCATCCGTATTAAATCAAATTATATTGCTATAATTTTATTGCTGATAAGAACAAAAACCTTCTAAATAATTTATGTTGAAATCGGTATATTCATTCATGTTTGATGATAAGTGATCCACATTATTTGGAATGTAGTCAAAATGAGCGAGCTTTAAAAATTCTAGAACCTTCTTTTCTATTGTCGTATTATAAAAATTATTAAACTTTGCTTTGCATAATAATTAGTTCTTTTTTATTTTTTTTGCATTGACATGGCATTTTAGTAATGAAGTAATAAGTGTGTTTCAGTTTAAATAATAAGTTGGTCATGGATTTAAACTCCAAGCAGGCACCAATGAGTTTTCTATAAAATCTGATGTGCCTAGCATATATTAACACACTCCTCTCAGCGAAAGAAAATATTTTGCGGAAACCTCTGGAATTATATCAGAAGAATTCTGAGATACGTGTAACCTACCGATTTCACTAGAGGAACCGATAGTAATCACCAGGTTCGAAACTTTCTTTCCAAGAGACCTTTATCCGGGAGTATTATTGTAAAATGCCACTTTGAGTGTATTTCTAGTTTTGCAATCTTCAGTACTGAGAACAACTAGATATCAAAGTAAAATACAGGTAGTAGTAAAATCCAGTGTTGTTAATCAGATTTAAAAAGCTAAAATTGATTATTCCATCATCGGAAAAATCTCTGCGAACGTTGGAAGCACTAGGAGCTTAATGAAATTCAGTTGGAACCTGTTCCGGAGACTGAATTACCTTGGTGTATATAAAAATAAGAAAATTTATATCGGTCTCACATAATATCTGGAGTCCAAGTTACGGCAACGACGGCATTGTTTCGATTATTGGTTTTTAAATGAATATTGTTTTCAATAAATCGATTTGAAAACTGGTTCGGGTTCTGTAGGGTTGCAATCGTAAAAAAATACTGTTCTACTGGCAATGTCGTATTTAGGGATATCTCATTTTAATACAATACAGAATTAAAGATGTGAGCTGGATATAGCAGACGTGCATTAGAGACTTATATTTAAAATATTCTATTTATCTTGTCTGCATTTTTAATTATCGAATAAAAATTCAATACACATTAATCGGAATTGAAATTAAAAATGAATCTCAATCACTCCTTTCAAATTATTTGATAACAGTGATTTTTGAATGATTAATGAGATATTGTACAAATATTAGCATACTATAATTTCGTATAAGTCTCAATCATGCGTTGTTTTTCTGAACGGAAATACAGCCTCCGAGATTAATGGGTTCATCTCTAAAAACAGGCGGGAACTTTTTACAATTCATGACGTCAAATTTTGGAGGAACGTTTGCGCTTACGTACTTTGGTCTAGTTATTTTTAACAAACATTTTTAAGTTAGGCACTTAAATTTTGCAAAATTTTTAATTAAAAACGAATGATGTTGCAAGTATTGCAAATTAATTAAAAATTTGTTGATAAGTTTATTTTCGTCGACATTGACGTATTTTTTTTACAAAGTTGGATTAGAAATTATACCAATATAAATCGATTATAATCTGGAAATTCTATCTGTCTGTCTCTCTATATTTCAAAAGTTTGGTGACGGTGAATATATTTCTTCGAAAACGGGTTACGGGAAATATACACATCGGGTATTTTAATACCTAAGTTGAATAGAAATTCCCTATACAGAAACATAAAAAAGGAATTTAGCAGCCTCTCCTATCCCCGTAACCGAATCCTACATGTATCAGGTATGAAAATGGATAGAACATTCAAGATTTAGCTTTAGGTTACTTGTATTTTTGCTATTGCGCATTTTAGCAAAATAATATTGTAATTACTTTATCTTTATCTTTGTATCATGGATCTCCGCAAAGTAAGCCTACGTCTAGAAATTACTTTTTTCTCCATGTTTTTATAATACATTTTAGCAAGACACATATCCAAGGAATTCTCTAGGCATATGTAGGTATTATCAAGATGTTTGACTTAAATGTAAAATCTATAACATGTTAAAATTTTCAAATTTGTCAAGATGGTAAATTACATGACATAGCGCATATATACCTACATCTGAGACATTCGTCTAACTTTGTTAAATATATCTCCAATGCTATGCCCATGTCTACCTATTGTTTTTCTATTAACAGTGGGTTTGGTTACCTTGTTACCTCTCAACAATTTTTATTATATTGTAGTACTTACTCTAGCAGTCCATAGATTTTTTAAATATTGTCTTTTAATTTGTATTTAATATATTTGATTTATTTAATATATTTGATTTAGATTTAAAGTCGACCCGCCGTGTGGTATCCGGCTGAGTAGAATAGACCAACCTCATTTCTTACCGAGGTCTCGTAAAAGGCGACTAAGGTAAGTTGACCCACCGTGTGGTATCCGGTTTAGTAGAATAGACCACCCTCTTTCTTACCAAGGTGTCTTAAAATACGACAGACGTAAGTTGACGTCAGGCAGGCGGCCGGTCGTAACAACGCACCAAACGCACCAACGCACCCAAATCATATGACGACATGGTTATAACATGTTGTGCCGACCTCACTTAGAGAGGGTTTAAGGGCAGGAAGATGATGAGATGATGGTGATGATTTGATTTAGATTTAAAGTGGAATCTCAAACAAAACATTATTTTCCAGTTCCCGTCTAATAATAGCAGGGAGATTAAATAATTAATTCTATATCAGTTTCGCTGCCAAATTAGCATGAAGACTGTAATAATCCGAGATTGTGGTCTCAAGAGACCATATGTTTAATGTCTTGACCATGAGAACAAAGGTTTTAAAGCTAATACAAATATGAAAACAGTTGGTCATAGTATGGTATTCCTAGAATGTACTAGGAATGAAGTATTGTTATTATTGGAATTGCAAAATGATTTTAAATGACGGAACGATTATGAAACATATTTTTTAATCTATTAACACTGGTTATGTCTAAAACAGACCGCGTTAAAGTAGGCTGCGTATATACCATTTAGTAAATAAGCTCAAAATATTATGGATTCAAATATATGTGATAAGCACTTTAATATAACCAATAGTCAGTATTATAATAGTGGGATATTTATCTTTTCCTTTAAGATAACACCAAACACCATCAGTATATTTTGTCACTAAAGATTTTATGATCCTCAGTATCTGCTAAAGACCTTTAAAATAATTAAGATTATGACTAACAATAAGGACCGTAAAATATGTTAATTACTGAAAACCAATGAGTGATACTGAAAGTGTGCTTGTTTTAATTTTACAAAAAACTAACTCGAAAAAAGTTAATCATATCTTTATAAATATAACGAACATGTAACGATAACTTAATAGACAACCAAAACCGCTGACGTTTGAAATTCTCTTAAGCGAAACAATTGTCCTGTGGGTTGATAACTTCCATGGTAATTGGCTGCCTTTGTAACTTAGTTATAGAGTTACTTTGCAGACTGTATCAGCTACACATCTACTTTAGCCATTATGATAACGAATGTTGAATAGTGTAATAACGTTTAAAACAATAAAATGGTTGACTTTTTATGTAAAGCCTAATTAATTAACTAATTATAATTAGTTTTAAGTTAAAATGTGGAACAGCGTTAGGCTGATTAAAAGCCACAGTAATACAAAATACCACGGGCTAAATAGTAATTTCTGCATGTCCCGTAAATAGGGTAAAGCCCGTAACAGTTTCCATTTAAAATTCATATTTTGGGAGCAGTATGTACACTGGTTTAAGATGTATTTGTTTAGGAAACTATTTTATGGGAGTAGTAGATAATCTTTACCAGTTTTGTTGTACAATATGTGCAATGCCATGACTTTCATAATATTTTTAGCATCTTGGTGACGGGGCCTTGCTGGGTAATTTTTTTTAATATGAAAAAATGCAATAAAGAAAAGATAATGTTATCTGGAATCGATCCTGGTATTCTGAATTTGAGTCCGCCCGGCACCCAAATAAACTATTGTGACTTTTAAATTGACAGCGCAATTAGCCTTCGCTTTCTCATAAAATCGTAGCAGTTTTTTCAGTACCCGAAAACAGGCATATAACAAAAAAAAATTATTTCATGAAAACCGTTGGAGCCGTTTCCAAAATTAGAAAAATCGCCATCTGTTATCAACTGATGGAGATATTTGCAGGGAAGAATGACAGAAGCTACTTACTGGTTTATTCCAAGACAACAGTCCACGCGTGCGAAGTTGCGTGTATTAGCACAGATTAGGCATGTAAAATTTAGGACATCGACAATATTTCATCAATCACAAGGTTGCATTACGACAGGCTTTACAATTATAAGTTCACGACATTCTGGCAATTACAACTTTTGGTATAGTTACATATAAATGTGGCTAGTACTGCAGTTGAAACACGTATTCCTATGTAGCTTAATTCCAACAGCTGACAGGTCGACATTGGTTTTGGACTAACCAATTCACTTTATGTTTCCCTGTCAGTGTCAAAGACAGCTGCTTGTAGCTGCTGTGCGGTTAAAGGAGTACTTGAGTCTTGTTACTAAACTTGACTCACACAGTTATTATACGCTTATGCGGCAAGATTTTGTCTTGACTAGACTAGAAACTTGTACGATCATTAAACGCTCAGGCGTTTATATCGTGTTACAACTTGTCTTTGTTAGACAAGCAAGTTTGATTTTGTTAGGTTGTTACGGACCCAACTAATATCTTTAGTTACCGTGTTTTTTTTTAAATATTGGTTAGTCAGATCCGCGCCTACCTACTTTCAGTATTCTGTGTTATTAGAATCTAACCTAAACCAATTCGTAATAAGTGCTAACCCTGAACGTCTTGCCAGTTCTTCTCAGTGGATGAGAGCATTCCGAACTGATGGTAGAATTGATCTTATGATTAAAGGAGTACTAGACATGAATACATTAAATGTGTGCACGTGTTTTGCAAAAATAAATTAATTAAAAACCGTTCATATTTTTCGTAACCAACGCAAATATTTCTTTTTAATTTGCAATATTAGACTTGTATAAAGACCAGTCACAATGTAATTAAACGTTTATTCGTTCATTGAAAATTTAATTATTATGTACTTACTAGTAAAGGATTTATTCTTACGTATAAGGACAGGGTAGTAACGGCTGTTACTATCCTACTGCTGGGCATAGGCCTCGTCTCTCCGTTTTTGGAGAGATTGATTGGAGCTAAGACCTACCACGCTACTCCAACGCGGATTGGTACACATAACCCCGGAATTCTCTAGAGATATGCAGCGTGTGATATATTACAATTAGACACATAAGTTTTAATAGAAATAATCATTATTGCCTGTCCGAGGTTTGAACCCATAATCTCTAGGGAGTCGCACGGTCTCACCTCTGGGCTATTACAGCTATAAGGACAGATTGTATAAGATAATCGTTACACTTACAAATGATATTAACATAATTTCAGGCAGACTCAATTCAATACTCGACAATTTCATAAGTGTAGATTTTCGTTGCGGGTGTAGATGTAGCCTCATGAACTATCAATTAATTAAGTATTTATTTTTATGTGAACAATTGCTATCTATTGTACCTTATAAGTGTATACGCAACGTTCGAATCTGTACATTTATATATTATTTGTATTACTCTATGTAATAATATGCCACAAATACCTCAGGTAAGAAGTTAAACAAGGGCTTATACATAAAATTTAGTACTCTGTTGAAATGGTGTTTCACTTTACTCGTTATTTAAATACAAACTCGTACACCAGTGTACACATTGTTTACGACTGTAACTTAAATATAACACACCGGTATATTTCAAATAAATTACACATTCAAATAGCAAGCTTTTCAAACAAATATCAAATAACGTAATTTTGCATAATATTTTTATAATTTGCCTACCCATATAATTTGCCCATTCTAAAGTTACAGTGGATTTAATATTAATATAACTAATGTTTAAAACACAATACAAGTGTGTGTGTGCGCGCGCGCGTGTGTGTGTGTGTCGAAGATAATACTTAAGGTTTGGATTACACTCGAAAAGCTTTTTTACGAAATCTAATTCATTTTTGAGCTTTTTATTCATAGATGTATGTACTATATGTAGAAAACTAGTATCTTAGTATATTCTAGAAATAAAGGTTACATCTGAAATATGTATTTTAAAGAATTCAATCGCAAAAAGATGAATCTTTTCTTTTCTATGAAATCATTCGACACTAAATCAATTACAATCTTTTAAAAACTGGGTCGACGCTTTTAGAGATATCTTATCGGATTCGTTATACAGTATTACAATTGAATATCGGTTTTCGCATTAAAAATCCATCAGGCTTTAAGTGATTATGCAACTTAGAATCTAATTTATGCCAATTATTTTAAGATGATATTATATTAATACTTATATGAAAATAGTGCACTGCTCTACCCACGCATTAACCAACTTTTTCATTTACTATGCTATTCTGCCTCGTTACGCACTTTTTTTAAGGTTCAGAGCTTGCCCATATTTGAGTGCATAATCAGAGCTCAAAACTGTCCTGTTAGTTTTAAAATAAGCAATTTTAATTAAATTCCACGTGTATTTTTATTTCCTGATGGTTTATTAGATATTCAGGTTCTATGCTGCAAAGGATCATCAGGATAAGAATTAATAATGTGACTATCTAAAGAACTTTTCAAATCCCAAGTAATTCTTTTTTTTAATAGAAAATGTTGGCCCTCGGCGGGAATCCAACCCGCGACCCGCGGAGCTGAAGGCAGGATCACAACCCACTCCGCCAACGGGCCAGTCGAATCGAATAAATAAATCGAAATAATCTTTATTCAAACAAGCTTTCTCGAGCATTTTTGAAACGTCAAGGATTAATTTAATTAATGAAGCTACTATTGGTTCGAAATGTTGCTCTTACCGAGAAGAACGAGCGAGAAAATCGACGGTCAATATTTTAAACATTTTCAATTCACACTAATAAACCGCATTCTTGTCATCACTCTAAGTGGGATAGGCACAACATGTTACAAAACTTCTTGTAACCTGATTATAATTGTATAGCAAGAAATTCTTATAAGAGATTTTTGCCATCGTGGACATCTCTGTAGACCTATAAAAGGGTATCCATCCTTAATTTTGTGATATCTCTAAGGTTTGAGGCTGCCTATTCGAAGAAACTCCCGGGCGAATTGGCTTTTTACGAAAACGTCAACAATTATGGTAATTTTTCAACTATGCTACACAAAACTTTACTTTTTATTAAATACTAGATTTTACCTGCAACTTCGTCTGCGTAGACCTTAGTCCTGAAATAAACAGTAGCTGCTGTCACTCTCCAATCCTGCCAATTTTTCCATCACAAAAATCAGATCGATCAGAGAGATTAATTCCGCTACTCGAAACTTGATATATTAAGAATTACATAGATTTTCTTAACAAACACGGATTATAGCAAAATAATTCTATAATAACTTTTGTAATATCGCAAGCACTTAAAATGCACTACACATAATCAAGTAATCATCCTATGGCGTAAATATTTGCTCTTGTGAAATGCAATTCAGTTTATTGGTTATTCATAATCATTGGTCATTAGTGACGATAGTTTTTTTCCTAAGAAATAACGTTGAGTGAACTGTGTCAGTAACGAGACAGCGTGAGATGCTTCAAAGGTTAAGTGTTTTCCGTGAAGTCACTTAGTCTTGGACAGTTTTCCCCCTATCCTATGAATCTTGCCGATCTATTTCTGTGAGCTAATAGGGTTGTCGTTTGCTGGTGTTAGGAAATACTTTTTTTTTAAACAAATGTAAGTAACTCTATTAATCTGTTATTTCTAATTAATAAATTTAATAATTTCTAATCGCTAAAATTTACTAAAGCAATAACTTGACAAAACAACATTCTATTAACAGTTTTAAGTCATCCCTTATTATAGCGCTGTCACGGCGGCTGCCCTCTGGCCCAAATCAAAAAATCTGTGAACCCCACAGAGCGTCAAAGCCACACACACACACACTCATACACACAAACACGCGCGCGCGTACTGAAACACTGTATGAAAAACTTTCACCTTTATTAAAATAACAATAAAAAATCACGCTATTTTAATTAATGAAATATTGATTAATTCACAATATAGTCAGTGCTAACCACCAATGTCTAGATCGTGGCCAAGAGTCGTGAGTTAGAAAAATATTTAAACTTATTAATTTTTGCAGCTAAAATAGGTCTATGTTACGAGTTACAATAGTAATATAATTATCGCAACAAAGCCTCGAAGATATTCAAGTGAAAGCATATTTGAATTTGTTGACAACCCTCATAGTGTCTCGATCGCGTTCACACATTAATGTAATTTAAGGTTATATATTAAGTTGACCTGGAACATGTCTATCGGTGAACCAAGATCGAATTAATATAGTAAATTAGTTAAGATACGATGACCCCTAGCGAATGACCACAAACAAGGATGGAATGTTGTAATTTTCGTAAACAATGCATTCCAAATTTGATTGTTTTTTTCTGTAATTAAAGAGCTTTCACACTACACGCGTATTATAATCTAAAACTTAACTAAAAGTTTGAACAAATTGCATGCTTCTTCCGAATCTGGTTTTGACAATTCACTATTAAACTTGCAATTTGTTCAAGCTCTGAATTTAACATAAAATTACTAGCCCAGTCAAATCGGTACCATTCCATCAACCCATGATGATGATTGATTTTAATCTAGTTTATAAAATATTTGGCTCTACTATAAATAGCACGCGAGTATTCTTTGAAAATTTACGGGCAATTTTTTTCTAATTGCAATAATTTATTGGATAAAAATTGTTATAATTGACTTCATTTTTTATTAATATTGTTTATTAAAATAATTAGTAGTATAATAAATCAAGTTTCTTACCAGAAAGTGACGTCATTGTGATGACGCAAATGCCCTTACATTAATGTAAATTGAATTCACAAAAATGGCAAGGAAATTTGTGTTGCACGGTTTCATTGATATGGAATCCTACAAAATAGTATACGGTAAACAGAAATAAAGCAAATAATAAGATAACTAGTACTGTTTTAAATTATTTCGGATGTATTTCAGTGTTACTTAGTAACATTATAAAAAAGGAATTTTATCAATATAAACTGAAAAAGGAAACGTTACTAACTTCTTGTGACAGCAACTTAGCCTGCATGGAAATCAGTATGTCACGTACTTTTTCCTGAAGTGAAATTTTAAACGTAAAAGTAATTCGTGAGTTAATTATAAGAGATTCTTGAATAGCTTTCACCGTTTACTTAGCGCACTCTAGAAACGCTTTAAATTTAGCCGTTTTTCGCTATACTTTATATTACTGTTCCTCTCCTATTCATCTTAACGGGATGGTATATAGCCTATAGCTTTCCTCGATAAATGGACTATCTGTTCCTGAGATTAGCGCGTTCAAAAAATCAAACAAAAAAAAACAAACAAGCGAACTCTTCAGCTTTATATATTAGTATAGATTAAATAAATGTATGTACTCTATAATTTATTTCAAAAGTGAAGTTAACTGTAAATATAAAGCTAATGCTATAAATTTTTATATGCTATTTTTATATGCTATAATTTAAATTATGACGCAACAACACAATAAAAGCTACGTAAGAGTACGCTCTAACTTTCTAGAAACGGCTTACTTTGACACCGGAGCAATTCAATTACGGCTGTTATAATACGAGATGGTACGAAATAAGAGCGACTGAAATAGTTTGCGATCGAGTTAACGTTTCCGAATACGATTTAAACTATGCATCTTGAGTTGCGTCGTAATAACGGTTCATGATAAGCCCCAATCTTAGAACGACAAGTATCAATAAAGCCGAGATCGTAAAAAGATGTGGCGGAGGTGGTATTGTTTTTATACCCCAAATCCTTCTCATTATATCAGGTTTACAGAAGAAAACATTAAATATAGCCGTGTGGTAGAATAGACCACCCTCATTTCTTACCGAGGTGTCGTTAAAGGCGACTAGGGTAAGTTGACGTCAGGTAGGCGGAGCGGGGCTGTGTAGCGGTTCCGGGAACTTTTGTTCTGGATCCAATCTGCTGTTGGCGAGTCCTGGTGAGGACTTGCCTAAGCCCATCGTCTGCCGCCCTGTCAGGGGACCTTCGGACGTTCCGAACGGGGTATATCGTACGTCCGGTTTACAGGTCCCCGAGGCGGTCGGTGCATCAGGTGCTCCCAATGCACCGGTTAGCGGAAGGTGACTTCCCTTTTGAGGGGTCCCTCTCCGGAGGAGGTGTTCTTTCGGATCAGAGCTGTCATTTGGGATGGGGGCAATGTGTACAACGATACCCTGTCCTTGCCATCGGCAGCGTGGTGTAGCACACAGGTCGTTTTAGTTGGTGCGAGTCCGACATTACCGCTGCCTGTCCCCGTCGGGCGGCGGTACCCATAAGGGGTTTACCTGTATAAAAAAAAGGCTGCCAGTTGTAAGATGCGATTCCAAATCATGTGACAACATGTTTATAACATGTTGTGCCGACCCTACTTACAAGTGGGATAAGGGCAAGAGGATGACGATGAGAAGAAAACATTAAATAACTTAAAATACAATAGTAAAAAATGGTTACAATTATCCAATTTTGTAAGCTTTTCTATTTCGGAATACACGGTCTGCATCCGCCAGCATTGTATACATGACTACTTTTTACTGTAAGAAGATAAAGAAACTGACTTGAAGAAAATAACTTAAATAAAAGTAAAAATAAGTTGGTGCCTGCCCGGGGTTTGAACCCGTGACCTCTCGAAAGAGTCACATGGTCACATCGCTGGGCTATCACGGCTCTAACTTCCATTAAATTATTCGATATATATTACATTAATATAAACTAAACCACGCCTTTTTGGAAATTACCTGTGACACTTTATTTACAAGAGGAGGCCAATTATCTCTTGATTGATGGGTGCGCCCGAATGAAGGAATGGGGTCAAGAAATCCAATTTATGTGGATACTTTACGAGTAAGTTAATGGTATTGTAGTACTCTTAGATTAATGGCTACTTATCTAACATAAAAAAATGTTGATCGCATTCCTTAATCTATCACGAGGAAGTAACTGCAAACTGTTTTCAGCAAAACTTTGCGCTTTAAATGTAAATTTTAAGTTCACGAGAGAATTATTAGATTACTAGCTTTTACCCACAACTTTGTTGACTAGACTGTTGTCGCGTGATAGGTTGATATATGATTAATAATAGATTGATCAATATCATCCTATTTCTGTAGAATTAACAGGATTTCTATAGCCTATATGTTACCCTTGTGTATAAGTAATATTTGTGTTAAATTCCATCGATATTGGTTCAGCGGATTGGCCGTGAAAGAGTAACAAACATACATCCATTCCACTCACAAACTTTTGCATCTATAATATCAGTACGATAGGAATAAGTAGGATACTACTTTTGTTCTCTGCGTTACGGCAGAATGTGTGTCAGTGGTGCCACTGGCAAATATTAGAGCTTTATGTTATTTATTTAAGCTATTGCCATAAGTTTGTAGAGGCGTTTCCTGTTCCGGCGTACATCATTAGGGAATTCTCCGAATTCTATAATCATAGTTTGTTAAAGCCCCTTGAGATCTGTAGATTGAGTACGAAAAATGATTCAATCTTGACTTATATCCTTACCATGTATAAGACAGAAATTCGTAGAATATACAGCAAGGTTTAAATGTATTTCTAACGTGATGAATAATCCCAAAGCGGCGTGTACTTCCATTTATGTCATATCATCCTCGTAGCTAATTTAAAAAATCACCAAATATTGTACTATAGACCTCTGAAACTTCAATTGTGTCGTAAAAGGCGACTAAAGTAAGTCAACCCACCGTGTGGTATCCGGTTGAGTAGAACAGACAACCCTCTTTCTTACCGAGGTGTCGTAAAATACTACTAAGGTAAGTTGACGTCAGGCAGGCGGCCGGTCGAAAAATACCTAGCCGAATCATGTTAATACCATGTTGTTGAGAACATTCGATCCAAGGGGCCCGAATGATAGGGCCTTCGTTAAAGGTCTACCTAGACTTCTGAGGCTTGTAGAGCATAACGCCGACACGGGAGCTGGTAGTAATGTATATTATAAATATTATATTCTTATTTTAATTGCATATTATATATATTAAATTAACTTTCACTTATCTAAATTATTGAAATATTTGATGGTCTTAGTTATTTAGTAAATACATAAACTACAATATACACTATTTACACTGATCAGCACGGAAATTTGGTCACTTAAGCATTTATGTCAGCTTGACATAACAATTATATCTTTAGCTTTTAAAGAATAATTGCATAATTGAAATGAATTCCATGAATCTATTAAAATACAAATATTCTATTTCAAAATCATTTCCCTCGTTCATTTTCTTAGCATAAAATAAGAAGCTTGATCCACATTTTATCAATATTTGCGAGCTATTTAGATACAAATGTCATTTCAAGCGTATGTATGCTTTACGCTTTCACTGCTCGGTTTACGGACCTAAATAACAATGTCCTGAAATCGTTTAAGGGGTGCAGCAACTTCAAGCCGAGTCACCCCTTGATCGATTAATCCTGCGGCTCGAACAAAATGTGCTAATATTGACGCTATTTATTCCTTGTCACACGAAAATATATACTTCTATAACTTAAGAGTTTTTTTTACCGAATTTTCAAAAAAAGCATTAGGTCGCACTGGATAATAATTATTTGTCTTTTTTGGTAACTAAAGGTTACATGTTTTCTCTATAAAAAGCATTTATTTGAATCAGTCCACATTTTTTTTATATTATTGCAAGATATAACCAAACTTCCGTGCTCCTATAAGAATATATTTAGTATGATAAATAAAATACAGTACACTCAGTAGCAAGCTTTGCTGAAGTCGTAAGGGCATGCGGATATATAAAATTATTTTTTTAATAAGTTTATTCCGTAAGCGAAACAATGATACAAGTATAGAAGCTCAAAAAGAGAGGTAAATAGAAAGAGTGTCAGAGGGTACATCTAAAGCACCTGGGAATTTGCAGAGCGATTTCGTCCAAACTGTCGACGGGCTCGCTGAGAGGTCGCTCGTGCAAGCGCGAAGGCGCGGAGAAAGTGTCCGAACTCATATTTCGTCTATTTTTCTTATTCCTGGTAGTGTTCCCTTTATTTCCTTCGACACGACGAAGATTGTGAAGTCGGAAGAAAAATATCGACATTATATTCAATACGCACTATTTCACGCAATTTTACGCGAGTGAGTTATACTTCATGTATTTTTAATATATTAATGGTCACTTGTCACAAACTCAATATATTATTTTCATCAACAAAAAATTAAAAACACAGTGAATGAAGAAGGCAAACCCTTAGTATCATAAAAACTCTTTGCAATCTTTTACGGAATACATATAAAAATACAATTATTTTCCTTTGAAATAATCATACTGGATATGTTTCATAACTAGATTCCTGTACTTGAATAATTCACTTGCGCCTTACTTATACATATTTTATTGACTCTACCTGGGCGTTTACTCAGTCACACGTTGATTACATACGCTTCTTTCATAAATTTCTGTAAGAACGTATTGTTATAGTTTTATTATTATTATTGCAGTATAGTTATTTCAGTTCCTTGAATTATCCTTTTTTATTAAGAGATAGCTGGAGGATTTATTTGTACTTAATTATTGTTTAACTTATAATAAATTTATCGAAATGACTTCCAGTGTTTCTAATTTTACTTAATTGTATTAAAATAATGTTAGTACTGTAAAAATATATTTAGCTTAATTATGTTAACTATTACTTCTAACGTATTTACTATGCAACTCAATGTTGAATATTTGTGTTTATTACTTTGACACAATTGGTGAAACCCATTGTTTGTGTTTGCGGAGAAAACTTCTTGTAAAACAAAAATGCCAAATGTCAAGAATACCCCTGCAGGGACGTGGCAATGGTGAGAATTTTTTTACAACTCGGTGTATAGTTATCATTACTTAAATTTAGAAGAACAGAATATTTATTTTATTTTAATACTTTGATTTAATTAAGTACTTATACTATGACGTATAGTTGTACTGATTCGCGCTTTTTCTGCTATCACGATTCTTAGAAAAGAAGCCTTTTAATTTATCTCTTTCCGCCATGATTACCGTCAAGTATATAAACGCAAGTTTTAATTCTTGTTGCTCGTCTGATCTACTACATCATTCCTCAGTATTATTTCATGACCTGGTAACCTAAAAAATCTGTCTGTTTTATGTTGTCTCAAATTATTTTCTCATTTCATACATTCCGGCCTATATTTGTCCTCTAAAATACATTAGATATGAGCACTCGTTAACTGTTATTACGAGTATAAATATACTTTTCTGGAGGATTTCTGGAATCTGGAGGATTCTGGTTGAGTTCTTTTTATTGCAAAAAAATATTTTTACTTCTACTGACCAAGCAATATTCAATATTCTTATATTTCATAATTATTTATCTGCATTTAAACTTGTTTCGTTAAATAAATGACTTCGCATGCAGATAGGGAATCGTATCGCCTACTTCTATCTTACCCTATGGCATCCATAAGGGTGATATATTTAATTACATAACTTTGAGTATTTTTCAGATGGTATGTGGTTAATTTGTCATTTACTTGTCGCTATACTTTCGTTGCCACTCTTAGAGACAAAGTTAGATACTAAGGTGTCAAGCGAAAATATGTTTTTCTATTATATCTTTTAGCTCCTCCCCCCATCCTCTTTCAAACATCCTTTTCCATCATCATTATAATTTGAATTATTTGCTCTATAAGTCTATGCTTTTATAAAACTAATCGATTTATAATTATTTTTAAGATAAGTTTATGACAGATTACAAAATTTAAAACTAACTCCGTCGATTGTAAACTATATGTTATTATTATTTGTTTTAACTATACGTTAAATAGGTTGAAAAAAGACTTTTGTAACGCTAAGTGACCAATTTTTAAATAAGTAAAAGTTGTCTATGTCTGGAATGGCGCGTCGCTGAAAAATGGACTTTTAAAACAATAACTGTTTTTTCTTGAATTACTTATATTTCAGTTTAAGTATATAATTATATAAAGACATGATCATGATTCACGTTTTGGCAAACTAGGCGTCTAAGCATAATATGAGTACTATTATCATGTACTCAGAACTTTCCATAGAATGAACACTCATAGTTCTGTGATGTGAACATAAATTTTAAACCTAATTACTAACTTCATGATTAAATTTAAAGCAGTATTCTGTATAACTAATAAGTAAATTTTCAAAAACCGTCTCTGCTAGAACCGGATATTAATACAAACCCGCTGCATCCATAAACAAATACTAATCCTTCATCTAACTCGTAGTCCATAACAGCAACTCGCCATCCAGTATACAGATAAAGTTTCAAATATCAAATATTTGTAAAATAAATGGATTTACATTGTGAAAATGTTTGTGAAGGGTATTTATCGTAGCTTTATTTAATACCAGTTAAATGTGTTGAAATTCACGTTATACGGATTAAATACATCACGAAAACGGCGCGAACGTTAGCGCGCGTGGAACGACGGCAGGTTGCGTGACGCGCTGGCAAAGCCGAACGTGATTTGAGTTTTAAGACAGTCGGCAGTCGCCACGAGATGCCCTGCCTGCCGCTCCCCGTCCCACTGGTATGGCCGCCCTGTTTCATCCCCTCTACGTAACATGAACTCTGCGACGCACACCCTGCTATCCCCCTCTTAGTTAATCCCGTCGCACCTTGATGTTTCAACATACGACTTCTCTATTAGTATAACTTCCGCTGAATGTCTTGGTTTACAATTTTCTTTTCTCATTCAGTAAGTAATTTATTTAATTACAATGAATGAAACTATAGAAGTTGTGTCTATCTTAAATTTCTTACTAGTCATTCATGCTCACGTGGAATGGTCCCAAAATGGCGTTCCGCGTTAAATCGTTTAGCGTAGCATCTTTACTTAATTCATTTACGTGGAAGTCTACTGTAACCGATATTTGATTAAGTTTTGTAAAAAAAAGTAAAACAATCAGATGACATAGCGTTGTGTTAATTTTTATGCAAGGTATTGCGCGAACAAGCCCAAAAAATTTAAAATTACCTTTCTTCTCTCTCTATGTTATTTCAAATATTTTTAAACTATTTATAGAAAAGTGTTTGTAATTAAATAATAAATAATAATAAACGCACGAAATAATAAAACGAATAGAAACTCATTTATTTAAATTGGTACAAATTACAGAATTCTTTTGAACAGCTGAAATTTTCATGTATTATAGATTGGGTTACACAGGTTTTTGACAAATTATAAAATAAGGGTTTTTCTAATATAATACATAAATAGTAAAGAGGCGAATTAATAATATTCCACGGTTGGGAAAAAGCTCCCTCTGTCTATCACATTGCTCCAGCGCGGATTTGTAAGTCACAAATCACATATCCCAGGAATTCTACGGAGATATACAAGTTTTCTCATAATGGCTATAATTATTTATATATAATACCTATCAATGATTAATTGTAATAATCTTATAGCAGATATGCAATAGGTCTCATAGCAGAAATGCAGAAGGCAGTACTTCTCGATAATGCCAGAATTGTACGTCGGTTTCTCACACTACCGCCCTGAACTCTAGCCGTTTGTTCGCACCGTTTCTTTTTTGTAGAAAAGAGCTGATTAGCGGTGAATTCAGATCCGTAAGTTTTTTTGGAAATCTCATCGGTGGATGTTTAGTTTGAACCCTCAGAACTCATCTATGGATCATAAGGTCTTTTAGGCTATTACAGTTAATACAAAAACAACAGTGGTATATAGTTTGATATAGCTTCGATAATAGTGCATTTAAATAAATTGTATGACTAGTAGCGAACATATAATTTTCTCGCTACGCCTTTGTATGATACAAATTAAGCCTAATTAAATGTCAGTATAAAATGTAATGTTACGTGTTTTCTGAAAAAACATACTTTATTACAATTTATCACGAGCTTTATGACGAAAGAAACACCGTAATGCAAACCTTCACTAGAACCTTTGGGCTATGTGTAAATAAATTGTCATTAGTGCAGCATTGCTTCATGCTTAGTATTAATCCTTTTCACCAGTAAGTGATAAGACCATTGTCTACCTGGGAGGTAGTTATTTATCTTTACTCACATACTGCTATAACAGGATTACTAGCTTAATACATTTTATCTTTGAAATTGCAATTGTCATGTGCCTTTATTATTTGCATGTAATTATTTTTCCGTCACTGTGTCACAAGGCTAAAAGCTTAACGTCGACTACAGCAATGCAGATGTACATCAAGCCATAAATAATGTGAAGTAGAATCTTCAATGACGTAACGTTAAAAGAATTTTCTCTTTTTTCGGGCGTTAAAATATAATGTGTTTTTCTGATTATTTTATGTAGTTTCTTAAACATAAGCTTTTATCTCAAAATCGAATTGATTGAGAGTTGTTCTGAAAGAATATTTGTAATTATGACCGGTTTCTTTAACATAAAATAAAAGTATCAGGTGTAGTTCATACGTACGTATCATATTAATATCAAAAGTAAAAATAAAGTAATGATTGTGACGATGGATTTGGATGGATACACATTAACTTTCTCTCACTTCCCACTTTTGAATCGCACATGGTGGTGGGGTCAGCCTTCCTTATCCTTCTCTTCTACATCGGTGACTTTGCATGTAATTTTATCCTTTATAATTACTTCTTTCCATTTTGTCTTAGGTCTTCTTAATGATCTTTAACCCGGGATGCAAAGCTGTAGTGCTTTTTTTTAGTTACACATGAACTTAAAAAAGTATTTGGAAAATTATTTTGCTATAATCCACAATTATAAAAATTTATGTATGTAATGCTAAGTGTAGAATTCACAATCTATTCTTATACCTTATACATGCAGGATTATGTAAAATCACACAGGCATGTATCACAAACAACCACCAAAACACTAGCATTGCACGCATTTAATAAGATTATCACAAGGATTCTTGCTGACCCGTAACCTAAGTATCATCAGAAGATAGACATCAAGATTAATAAATTGCAATGTAAGTCTTGCATTTTGGTACCGACTCAAACAACCCGTTTACTCCACCAGGCTGCTGGTAGCTGGGACAGGGTAACGTTAGACACATTGCCCCCATCCCCACCAGCAGCAACTCTGAACCCCTGGGTGCGCCACCTATGGGTCGGGGCCTTTCTAAAAGTGATCTCCCTCCGCTAGATGATGCATCGGGAACACCAGATGCATCGATCTCCTCTCGGACCTTATAAGTTAGACATCTGATAAACCCCGTTCGGAACGCCGGAAGGTCCCTGTTAGGGCGCACGCGATGTTCTTGAGTGAGTCGTCTGCTCACGGCTCGCTTGCGGCGGATCGGATCCAAGGACTCGACTTCCTGATTCCACCCCGCCACCTCCTTCCGCGAAGTAACGTCCTCACAGAAGAAGGGCATTGCTGCCCACGATCTTTCATTGTCCACCATGGCACGAACCACGATGGGCAGGGAAAGCTCGTGCCGGGCTGCATTAGTGGTACAATACATAAAACAAGCGTTTTGGACTAGGAATAGGTGTAAATGTTTAAATACCCATCGCACTTTCTTTTCAGCAGCAGTAACGGCAGAACTCATAATTCAATATTAGGCCGATCGTTTAAACAAGTATTATTTATCGATTTTTCTTAGCAATGAAAACTATAAAAACATTTATTTCAACACATTTTTTTTAAGTTGTGCCTCTGTTCACGCATAATATTCACTTTATACGCCAAATCTTTTGTTATTTAGTGGTCTTTATCTTGTCTTCCACGGTATAATTTGTTGTATTCCCAAGTCAATGCTTAATCCCAAAAGGATTACGCAGATCGCATAACACTCACTTCATGTACTCGTAAAAGCGGCTACCGCGCGTCACGTATGAGTGAAAATAAAAACTATTTTGCTACAGCTACTTTGTAAATACGGAGAAAATGTAACATAGAAAAAAAGTATAAAATATGTATATACATAATTCGACTACATTACTGTAAAAAACATCTGCTACTGGACATAGAGCCTTTATTAATACAAAAGTTTTGTACATAATAGTCAACCTAGACAGAATGCCGTATAATTCAAATTCAAATTAATAATTCTTTATTCAAATTGGCTTTTACAAGCACTTTCGAATCGTCAAATTACAATGATGCTACGTCTGGTTCGGAAAGGTGCTCTTACCGAGAAGAACCAGCAAGAAAATAGGCGGTCACTCTTTTCAAAATTAAGTATTACAATAATGGCTTAATTAATAAAGAACAAATTAAAAAAATTACAATATAATCTAGTGCGTAGCTGGTCGCAATTTAAATCCAAGCTTTCTTATCATCAACATAGTCCTCAACAGCTTATTCATAAACTTTATGAATAAGTGTCTTTTTAATTCTTTTCTTGAACTTGTGTAAAGGCAAGTCCAAAATAGATTGTGGAATTATATGTGGAATTCTACCTATACACGTGGATACATTAGATATAAGTATATCTTCATCTTCTTTTTCAATAGATGAACGTTTACTGCTGGACATAGGTCTCTTTATGGGATCTCCGCGCCCTACGATCTTGTGCCGCATAGATCCAGCGGCTACCCGCGACTTTTTTGTAGGTTTTCAGTCTACCTCGTAGGGGGTCTATAGACACTGCGTTTTCCGGGGACGAGGTCGTCATTCTAGCACCTTAGAACCCCTCTACGTACTATGTGGCCCGTCCATTGCCACTTCAGTTTCGCGACACGATGAGCTATGTCGTTTACTCTGGTTCTTCTACCGATCTCCCCATTACTGCTTTGATCACGTAGAGATACAACAAGCACAGCTCGCTCCATCACCCGCTGAGTGACTATGAGCTTTCTTATGAGGCCCATAGTCAGTGACCACGTTTCAGATCCGTAAGTTATCACTGACAATACGCACTGTTCGAAGACCTTGGTCTTCAAGCACTGAGGTTTTATTGACGAAAAGATCTCACAGAACTCGTGCTGATATATATAATAGTAATGTTTTAAATGCAAGAGTCAGTCTGTCTGTATATCTGTCTGTTACGCTTTCACGGCTAATACGCTGGAGTATTATTGATAAGAATTTTAATGATGGAAGTTTAAATACCGGGTTAATCCGTCCCTGATTTTACTTATCTAAAAATCAAAATGAAAGGTATTTAATATTTGAGTGGACTCGAAGCCGCGAGTACAGTTTGTATGTTTATAAAGTTATAATAAAATTGCTTGAACTTCTGTATTTAAAATAACTTTCAAAGTAAGCTTTATGTAACTAATAAGTTATTCATAACTGCGCTAACCAATCGTGAGACTTAATAAGTGGTTTAACTTCCTTTTGTGGATATGTACGAAGGCTTAGTTATATAACAATTTTGTTAATAAATTTTATGTAGTATCACGAAAAATTCAGTAGAAACAATTAAATACATTTCTCGAGACTGCCCGTTTCCCGAATAAGCAAGGCTTACAGTTTATGGTAAAAAAGTGGTTTATATTCGATATCAATTTTAGTGTTTTTTAATACCCAAAAACAGGGAAACTGAATTTCAGGAAAATCGTTGGAGCCGTTTCCAAATATATACATATATACATACAAGATTAACTCATTTATATATTAAAGAAGATAAGGAAATGTCATTATTACTGTTTTCCGATGACGTTGTTGTGCTAAGCTTAACTGATGATCCATATCCGATGTCATTTGTACAGAATACATTAAGTAATAAGTACCTGGGTGACCGAGCCTTGCTTGGTAATTATTTAAAAGATTAAAAAACGCAATAAAAGAAATAAAAAAAACAAATAACAAAGAAAGAAAGCACCGGCGGAATGTGGTTCTCGAACACCGGTTTTGAACTGTTTTGATCCATTAGGCTATTCAGAATAAAAATTCAGAACGCTACTTTACACATCACACACATACTTTACACATCCAACCCAAGAATCATATTATATTTAGAAAAAAACTAAAATACGTAATACCTTATCCTATTCATTCTAGTAATAAAAAATAAGTTTGAATTATTTTCGCATTAAGAAATGCCTCGCTTAACGATTTAGCGGATTTATCTGAAATCCATCCATCTGATAGAGCATTTCAAAACTGGACTGTCACAGCCATGTGAATATAATTAGATCGAGGTGTACTGAGTTGAATTATAGTAGACGATTCAATGATCGTCCTTAAAGAATTTCAACAGCGATGCATTACGATAAACAATAGTTGTTATTAACTCTTTCCAGCACTTCGTAGAATACCACTTTAATTAGTTTTACCCCCACAATTCATTCCATAAATATGATGCAAAATACGCGATAAATAAACGTAAATTAAATTATTTGACATTCAAATTCAAATAATTCTTTATTAAAAATTCCATTTACTATGTAATATAGCTACGAAATAGAAGTATCTAGACTTTTAAAATTTATTCGATTTGTTCTATTTAAATTTAAATATTTTTAAAAAGAATATGAGAAAAGAAATTATTTAAACCAATAAGATACGTACGCGAGATCTCTCTGGGCAATATATTATAAAATCTTGTTGTTAGCAACAAGTTTAACTATATATTTTTTGTTCTTGCTATTTTCGTTGACCGAGTTAATATAAAATCAAAACAGCTTTAAATATCGTGTATGAAGAAATTATTATTGGGAATTATTATTTACAAACAATTTAATTAAATGTACTTATAAATTTCCATGGCAGGCAAGCATAAATATGAAAATCAAATATAAAGTATATCTAACAGTTGTGTTAAAGTTCCTTTAAGGAATTTTTCGTCTTTGAAACAGGTATTTATATACATAGATTAATCATTATTAGCAAGAAATAAAACTATTACAAAAGAATTAAGGTTTTAGTCGATGTTATGAGTGTGTGCTTAAGTCCGAGTGTGTGCTAAGGTCCATACACAAATATGCAAAGCATTACACTGCGCATGCCGCATCGCGTCGGCCGTGCCCCTTGTATCAGATATGCCCGCCATATCTATAAAACGTTTATTGGTATCATGGTAAGTTGATGTAGAGCCCAATAGTTAAAATAAACCTTTTTATGCTAATTCAATGGAATACTACTTTGTATGGCACATATTCTAAATATACTCTTTCCTCTAAAGCACTCTTACAAAACTCTCAACTGTTACAAATCCGCATGTTTCTGTAACCTATTCTCTTTACCGACAATGAGTCGAGGTCTATATTAGGTGAAACTATCTATGATTGCTTTAAGAATAAGTGGATAAGAATTGATGTCACTAGCATAAACTCACCGTTCCTCGAACCGGATACTAGAACGACTGATATCACTCCAGGCGCTCATAGAACGACCACGACCGCGATGAAATGCAGCAGCCGCAGCGCCTGCAAATGTTCCAGTAGGACGACGCTCTAATTCGACATCAGGCGGAAAATTAACTTTGGCTGATCCTCGTGACGACGGTCCCTCAGCAGATTCACCACCACCCGAAAGCTCCATCTCAAAGGGAGCGTATTCTGGCGCCTCGTCAAGCTCTTGGTCACTTCCGTCACTAGCCGCTGAAAGAGCTTCATAGCCGTAGCTAGGGCGGACGCCGGCGCCGACGGGCACACCACCGCCGCAGTCGTTGCTCGCGCCCACCCGCGGGCAGCTTTCGATTCGACTCAATGACGCTGCCTTGACTGACTGCTCGCGCCCTCTTAAGGGTGACCCTCGCGAGGGAAAATGATTAGAGTAACGCAGCTTGCTGTGACGAAACGTGGTGCCGCTCGCTTTATGCTATAGTAGAAGATGCTTCACTGAACGACTACTGCACTTCACAAATATAATGTCACTGCGTTTCTATTTCGATTGAGCTGATATTTCCACATAAAAAAAGCTTTTATAGTTGTTCTAAAAGATACAAATAATAATATTTGGTTTATTTACACCATCAACAAAGTCACAGATTTAATTCAGAGGTTTGCACTCGTTGGAATGAGTTAAGATATTACAACTTGACACAGTTTATCCCCAATTCATTTAAGAATGGTAAGCATGATAACAACTCGGAAAATGAAAGAGTCGTTGGTAAATCACGGGTTGCCTGACCTTCGAGTGTCAGATCTTCGTAAATGGGGTTAGCTAAACAAAAATGCGTATAGATACTACGGTTCATACATGAGGTGAATAAAAGCCGTGAAGTGAGGAAGGAAAGTTTAACATGAAGTGCGCGCATATAGCGATAGTACGGGTGGGGGTAGGGGACCGATCGATGTGCTTCACCGTACGGTCTGTGCTTTCTAGTGTCCGTTTCAGCCGCTTTTACAAAAAAGCGCTTTTGTTGCGTCTCGTATAAATAATTACTTAAATATGGATGAATTGATAAATTAATTAAATAAGCTTTTTATAAAATTATTTTAGTAATTACAAAAGAACTTTTAACTTCGGAATCAACACTGGAGGGTTAAGAGAAAAAAGTAGCTACGACAAACTTCTAAACATGGTGCAAAAAGCTTGCATTCGGACATCTTGGATAATATTATTTTGATCATTAAGTTATGATTTGAAGATTAAGTTAAAATGGAATTTGATGTAAAAAAGACACTATATTATAATGCTCTGTTGAGTAATTCCTATAGTAATCCTAACTCAATGAAATGACAACAAACAATTGGGCAACTATACAATCTAATATGACTAAGTTTAAATTGAGGTCTTTGTTTCAATTGCTTTTTTATAATAAATATGAATTTACTAGTCGGCTAATACCTATTTTATGAAATTCAGAAATATTTTATCTCTGTCTCCAGTAGTTTCTGAATCGCTGTGATGGTAATAAATTATTCGTAATTTGGTTGAAATCGTAGTCCTCGAATGGATGAGGTCCTTCTTACCCAAGATTCTGTCAATAAATGGCTACTATTGCCATGTCATAAAATGTGGTTAAAGGGACTGGCACAATTGACCAGACCACCTAGTTGGGGATGGTCTTTTCTCTTTTTTTTCGTATCCAGTAACTTGCATCGTTAACTTATCATCCTTACGCCGCATGAGTTATCAATTGTGCCCAAGCAGTTGTTAATAGCGTACGGAGAATGTGAGCATATTTATTTTGGATTGTGAAATAATACATGCATTTTTACGCTTGGCAATCCACAGGTTTTGATGATTCGCCATTCATTACCTGGGTGACAGAGCCTTGCTCTGTAATTTGTTTTATAGTTATAAAAACGACATATTGGGCAGGTGGGGCTCAATTCCGCTTCCGAGATCCGCCTATTATCCGCTGAGCTATAACAACTTTATAATTGTTAGCTAAAACATCATTTGCATTTTATTCATTCAATTACATTCCAGAACTTTTTCAATGCCCGAAAACAGGGACAAAACATATTTAACATTAAGTATTCTTCCAAAATACCCGTTAATCGCATCGTAGCACTTCTCTCTCTCTCTCTCTGTCTTTACATAACAAAAGTGCCATCATTGCTGATTTGGGAACAAAGACAGTTGTAATCTCCTTTTAAGGATTATATTATATATTTTTATCAGCCTTACCGGCGCGGTCAAGTAACTCAACTTGGTCTTGCTCTCGTTAATAGATACACCCAGATCCTTGATCCAGATGTCTTTTAGTGACTTCTAAAGCGAGCTGCCTCATCAGCATACCTAAGACTGTAATCCGGTTTCCGCTCAACAGTAAACCTTTTTCCCAAAGGTCTTCTTCTTTTTCTTCAATCTCTATTATTTTGCAAAGAATGTGCTTACTATATTTAGTGAATACCACGTGAGAAGTGATGTAATCCCACCGTATGCCTTTTTTGATTTGAAAACTTCCGTTTGCTTTACGCCATAGCTTACTCCACACAATACAGCCAAAAATCATAAATTATGACAATATTTGTAATCAAATTAGTTATGTAACATTAGGCTTAAGTTATACAGGGATATGAAGACTTGCTGTGAAGTTGAAGCAGTGATTTCTTCGAAACATGATGTTAGTAATAAAGACGTTAGATAAACTTTTGTTAGTTTTTATATTATGAAACCTCATGATTCAGTTCGTGACATATAAAAAAAATAAAGAATGGTTTAAACGGGAAATTAAGGAATATTTTTTTTATACAATCAATAAAAAATAAAAAGATTTACCAGACCTGTATACCTGTGTGCACACACACACATATGTACGAGTACACCAGATACCGTAGTCGAAGAAAACAACTTTTATAATGTTCCTAAAATGATTATGTTCTGTTAGCCAATTTACTAAGAATAGGTATCTGATAGTTGACCTTTGGTGTCAAGTTTAGGCGACAAACATATAGCACAAGCGGTGCCAATTAACTAATTGAGGTGTTGGTATCACAAATAAAACCTTACAGATAAGAAACCGTGAAAAAGAACCATGGCACCGACGAGTTTCTTATAAAAACGTATGTGCTTAATTGACATTACAGTTTACCATGTTTTTAAGGTATTATGACTATAGCTGCTGCGCCTAGATAATTTCAGGACTATGGAGGAGGAAAAGTGTATATTTATTTTTATTTTACTTGCCTTGTATATATGTTTTGTGTGTGAAGGCTGTTTCTTGCAAGTTAAATTTGACCCACTTCCTGGTGTCAGATTGGGCTGAAATTTTACGTACTGGTCCAGTACTGATTACAATGCATATTTAAGATCAGCATGATCTGCTGCTGCCAGGATTAACTCCAAACGAGGGACCTCCTCAACGTTTAACGGTAGGAACAAATTTTATTAAAAGCTTTTGTTAAAAGTTTTTATATTAACTCACCATCCTCCTGCGCTTATCCCACTCTAAGTGGGATCGGCACAACATGTTATAAACATGTTTTCACATGATTTGGCTGCGTACTTTACGGCCGGCCGCCTACCTGACGTCAACTTACCTTAGTCGTATTTTACGACACATGAATAAGAAATGAGGGTGGTCTATTCTACTAAACCGGATACCACACGGTGGATCAACTTACCTTAGTCGCCTTTTACGACACCTCGGTAAGGAATAAGGGTGGTCTATTCTACTCAGCCAGATACCACACAGCGGGTTGATTTACCTTAGTCGCCTTTTACGACACCTCGGTAAGAAATGAGAGTGGTTTATTCTACTCAACCGATTATCACACGACGGGTCGACTTACCTTAGTCGCCTTTTACGACATCTCGGTAAGAAATGAGGGTGGTACTCTGCATTTTACCATAACGCATTTTTTTAAAATTAACTCTTCATTTAAACAAAAAAAATCTAATTAGGCAAATTAATTAATACGTAATAGTATCATACATGTACTATTTTCGAGATGTATTCATTTTTAATTGCAGCTATGCAAGCATACTTGTAGGGGCACAACATAAGAGGCAAAGAGCCCAGTAGAGCTCGCTTACCGTCTGCACTACGTAATTAGTTTCGAGTGTGGCGCTGATGACTCGTATACGAAAAAATTGTTTTTCGAGGGAAAATTATTATAGTATAGCTAATTATAAAACTAGTACCTGGGTGACCGAGCCTTGCTAGGTATTTTTTTAAAGATATACAATTATTTTTTTATTAAAAAAAGAAAGAAGGCGCCTATGATATGTGAGATTCAAACCCGGGTTGAGAACATTTTCGGTCCGCGCGTTACCCATCGACTCTCGCAACATAACGTTTGACAGCTTAAAAATCCTTTGCTTTCAATGCTACATTTTAAATTTTTTTGTAGCAGTGATTTGCCTTAAAAAATAAAATGTAGGCTGTAGTTGATTATAGCTGAAAGGTACTTTTGTTGAATGATTTCAAAGATTATCTCTTACGTTTTATGAGGTCAAGTACTATCGAAGATTATCGCAGATAATTGAATTTACTTAATTTGAAAATCTTTATCGATTATAATCATATGACCGACATAGTTTTAAATATGTATGTGGATGGATATATGATTAGAAGGAAGCCGAAATAAGGATAGATGGATTGTGTGAAGAATGATATGCATATAAAAGGAATAGCGCCAAAGTTGAAATTGAAAAGAATGATAAAGGAAAATAGAAGGTGACCTACCCTGGGATGGTGGGATAATAGTAAGAAAGTGATAATGAACTAAATTTTCTACATATCAGTACAGTACGGGCAATTTCTTTAAGTAAACAAGTGAAAAATTATTCTTGCACTTGACTCTAAATTACAATCGTAAATATTGTTTTTTGTATTTAGAAAACTTCCCGGCGCTGGAATTTATTGTGTTCATAACAATGAACGTAGAATCAAGTACTTTATATTTCGAATTGTAATCGCATATCGTCAATATTGTTACGCCATTTCACACCTCCGAGCGAAAATATTCTCTCAAGATGAACGAAAAGATATTGTGCATATTAATCATGGCTCTCCCGAAAGTAAAGGTTAGTTTCAAATGTTAAATTGGAATATTGGGCATCTTTACATTCACTTAAAATAAAAAGAATATATGAATTACTAGCTTTTACCCGCAACTTCATTTGCGTGGACTGTTGTCGCATCATAGATTGATAATAAATGGCGCTTTTTAATGTCATCCTATTCCTGTAGAATTAACAGGATTTCTATAGCCCATATATTATCCCGGTGTATAAGGAATGATTGTGCCAATTACATCCATACTCACAAACTTTCGCATTTATAATATTAGTAGGATATATTTAAGTTCAGTGACTTATACTGTCAAAACATTAGACAGTTTATACTTTGGTTTGGGAAGTTAGTCGTAAAATTTTTGCAACTATGGGCTCCTTGAGGCGTTGGAAGAACCTGTTACCTATTAAAACCAAAATATCATTGGCAAATTCTCTTCTACTACCAATTTTAGATTATGCTGATTCGTGCTATTTGGACTTAACCCAGGAGCTAGTTAATAAATTGTAGCGATTGCAGAATCTGTGTATTCGTTTCATATTTGGGCTTAGAAAATGTGATCACGTTTCTCAGTACCGCTCGCAATTGAAATGGTTGACTGTTGACCATCGAAGGAACGTGCATGGACTCTCGCTACTTTATGGGGTTCTTTACCATCCACACACTCCCGCATACCTTAAGGAGAGTTTCAGCTTTCTTGGGGACTTAAGTCCTTTTGATCTCCGTTCTAAGAATGATAACAAGATCAAAACGCCGCATAGTCGTACACAATGGTACGGTAACTCGTTCACAGTTAAGTGTGTCAGGCTTTGGAATTCCCTTCCTGCGGATATTCGTCACTCGCCTTCGGTGCATACTTTTAAGAGTCGTTTGAAACGCTATTATTTATCTTTATGTTAATATAAGTAAGTAGGATGTATTTATGTATATTTATTTGTATATATATATATAATATATATATATATATATATATATAGTTAGAATTTATTTACGTAAATAAATTCTAACTTCAGAAGTGGGATTGGCTTGCGTGTCGTTAGCCAATTCCCGCTTGTGCTTTATCCTGATAGTTTTGATATTTTGTGCTTAACACGTGAAATTTATAGTGGTAAAATGAGTAATACGAATACATCTAACCAAAAACGAGCACCCAGATGAAGGCGCGAATCGAGTCCTAGTGTAGGACAAGCATTGGGTGCTATATTAGAACGTTTAACCGCCCTTGAAGAGCGTGTTACGACACGTTCCATCGTGCCGCCATCGGTAACTGTGTCGGAAGTAGCAGCGGTACACGTAGAAGCGGTACCGCCTTCACCATCGTCTCACACCAGTACACGCGTGGAGGACACCAGCACTACCATAGGTGCTACCGATCGCATAATTGGAGTGCTGTCGTCCTTGTCAAAGGTCAGATCAAACCACTTTTATATTTCTAACTTTGACCCAAGTGTTATTGACATAGATACCTGGTGTGAGGAAGTTGATAGGGCACGTGAACTTAACGGGTGGGACGATAACGAATGTTTATCGCGAATAGCGCATTGTCTTAAAGGCGATGCTAGACATTGGCTTGACGAGTGGGTAACCAATGATCGTACATGGAGTAATTTTAAAATTGAATTCAAGCCATTGTGCGCGCGTAGGATTGATATTGCGGGTATCTTGTATGAAGTCATGAGTACGAACTCTAATCAATTTCCCACTTATGCCGATTACGCGAGACGATCTTTGTTACGTCTAAAAATAGTTAAAGGGCTTAGCGACGAACTAACAGTAGCTATAATTATACGTGGCATTGTTGATGATCAGATTCGTGCAGCAGCAACAAATGCAAAGTTATTACCGAAAGATTTGGTAGAATTTTTGTCGATTTATACAAAGTGCGGCCCAAAAACTACAGATAGTCGCATATACTACGATACTGCACGCTTTAGAAAAGTAGAAGGTAGGACAGATCAAAATTTACGTAAAAGACGGTTTAATAATACTCGCCAGAATGTTACGTGTTTTGTCTGTGGGAAAAAAGGGCATACAAAAAAATACTGCTCTAAACGGGTAAAAAGTGAGGATATTTCCCCTAGTACTAGCAACAATAATACAAATAGATCCGCGGATAAAGTAAAAAGTATTTGCCAATTTTGTAAAAAACCTGGACATTCAATTGACAACTGTTTCACCAAGCAAAAAGTTGATTCACGAAATAGTAAAGAAAACGTTAATTTTTGTTACGAATTGGAGGGTAATCTTGATGGTAGTGACGTAACTACAGCGATTATTCAAGGTGTACCTATAGACGTACTTATAGATAGCGGGTCGAGCGTATCGTTAATATCGGAAAAAGTTTTGACTTCTTTTAAATGTACCCGTAAGCATAGTTACCAACTGTTAAAAGGCATAGGCAACCAAAACGTTGAGTCACGGTGTTATGTAACTCTCTTTGTCGAGTTTCATGATATATCGATAGAAGTAGATTTGTTAGTAGTGCCCACGAGTTGCATGAACGTACCTGTCATTATAGGTACGGACGTATTAAATCGAGACGGAGTAACATACATACGTACGGGCAATGTACAACGTTTAACGCGTACTAAAAGTTTATCGCGAGTGTTTCATGTCAACTCGTGCGAAGAAGTTAATATTAATACAACACTTACTGGCAGTGACCGTGATTTGTTAATGTCAATTATTAAAGAGTTCTCGAATAATTTAATAATGGGAACTGCTGCTAGTTCTGTTAATACCGGAGAAATGAATATTCGATTGACAAGTGACACTCCGATAAATTATAGACCATACAAGTTATCTAATGATGAGAAATTACGAGTACGGTCTATCATTCAGGACCTGTTAAAAAATAACATAATTCGGGAATCTCATTCTGATTATGCTAGCCCTATCATATTAGTCAAGAAAAAGGACGGTTCTGACCGCATGTGTGTCGATTACCGCGCACTCAATACGATTACGATAAAAGAACGTTTCCCTTTGCCGCTGATAGATGATCATATCGATAGATTAGGTCAAAGCAAATTCTTTTCATGTCTTGATATGGCGACCGGTTTTCACCAAATTCGCGTTAGTGACGATTCTATTTCTAAGACCGCGTTCGTGACTCCGGAAGGACACTTTGAATACCTTAAAATGCCATACGGTTTAGCAAATGCGCCCGTTGTGTATCAGAGGATTATATCTAAGACTTAAAAATTTAATAGAAGCGGGTAAAGCCCTTGTTTACGTAGATGACGTCATTATACTTGCATCCACTGTAACGGAAGCCTTAGAGAACTTACGCGAAGTTATGCGGGTTTTAGTAATGGCCGGGTTTTCTATCTATTTAAAGAAAAGTGTATTCGTGGCAACGGAAGTTGAGTATCTGGGTAGGCGTATTAGTCAAGGTCAGGTTAGACCGAGCGTAGAGAAAATACATGCACTTATTGCCTCTCCAGTGCCAACTAACGTCAAACAGGTACGCCAATTATTAGGTTTAGCAGGCTACTTTAGACGGTATATACCTAACTATGCCACGAAGACCGCGTGTATTGCTCAATTGACACGTAAGGGTGTACGGTTCTCATGGGGTAGCGAACAAGAAAATGCGCGCAAGTTTATAATCGACTGTTTAACTAATGAACCTGTTCTGGCCATATTTGATCCATCATTGCCTACCGAGTTACATACTGATGCGAGCTCAATAGGTTTTGGTGGTGTACTCTTACAAGAACACCCCAATAAAAGACGTCACGTTGTGGCCTATTTTAGTAAAAATACGCAAGGTGCAGAGTCTCGTTATCACTCATATGAGCTTGAAACTCTGGCTATCGTTAAAGCACTGCAGAAATTTCGTCAATATTTAGTCGGGATTTCCTTCAAAATTGTTACCGATTGCAATGCTTTAAAGATGACTGCACGTAAGAAAGATTTGTTACCGCGTGTAGCGCGATGGTGGATGTATATGCAGGATTTTAATTTTGTAATCGAATACAGAAAAGGGGTTCTTATGTCTCATGCGGATTATTTAAGCAGGAATCCTGCATGTGTCAATCATATTGAGAGGCCTCGTAATTGGGCCCAAATAGCTCAGTCAGCCGATACGGAAACCTTGGCTCTTATTGATAGACTCAATAATAATGAATTAGACCCTCTCAGATATGTAATACAAAATGATACATTGTACTATAAGTATAGCCCTAAGGGTGAAGATTCTAAACTATTATGTTTCATACCAAAGGGTCATAGGCTCAGTTTACTTCGTATTTTTCACGATCAACATGGGCACATTAATAATGAAAAGACTGTAGACCTTATTTTAAGACACTTTTGGTTTCCTGGGCTTCGTAGTTTCGTTAAAAAATACATATCTCACTGTTTGGTGTGTATATCATCAAAGAAAGTTCCTCGAGCCCCTCACCAGCCCATTACGTCCTGGACCAAACCTAATGTACCGTTTAGAGTTGTCCATACTGATGTACTTGGTCCGTTGCCGCCGTCCAGAGGACATAAGTACATTCTTATAATTGTAGATGCTTATTCCAAATTTTGTCTATTATACGCTATGACCAAACAGGACTCTGATGAACTGAAACAGCTATTCAGTCAAGCTTTATCCCTTTTTGGCACTCCCGAATTATTAGTCTGTGATAGAGGGAGAATGTACGAAAGTAATAATTTTAAAAGTTTTATCTCCGATTTGGGGTGCAATATTCATTTCATTACTCCAGAAATGCACAATGAAAATGGCCAGGTGGAGCGATATTGTCGCACCGTGCTTAATTTGTTACGTATTGAGGCTAATAATAAAGAAAATAATTGGTCTGATACGTTATGGAGAATACAATTGATTTTAAATTGCACACGTCAGAAAACAACTCAAGCCGCTCCATTACAATTGCTTATTGGGATAGATGGCCTGACACCTCTCATAAGGTCTTTGGTTCGCGATGTGGCAATCGATAATACTCAGCCCAATAGAGAAGCTTTAAGAGAGCTACGCCGACAACGTGCCTCTGAGCTTCTAGACAAAAACAGAGTGTCGCAAGATGATTACGTTAATAAACGGCGTAAAGTTACGCGATCTTTTAAACTTGACGATTATGTTTTTGTAAGTAAAAGTTCACAGATGGCCGGTAAACTGGATTCTGGCATGCGTGGCCCCTATCGAGTCATTACTGTAATGCCACATGGTCGCTATGGGCTCCGTTTATTGGGTCAGTCATATGGGAAGACTACTCAGGCCTCTAGCGAAAACATGGTGCTTTGGCGAGGAGAGTGGACCCCTGAAGCCTGTGCCACATTTTTTGATTGTGAGTGTATTCAAAGATGTATTATGTCTTTGGCTGTGTGTGTATATCACCCAGGTTTATTTATGAATTTTTTTGATTCATAAATAGCATCACTGTGTGAGTGATGGTTGTTCAGTGTTGATGATTCCACTGGTTTGCGTTGATTAATTTCCGCTCTAGTTCGATTATGTATCGACTAGGTTATGTTTGTTCAGTGGTGATAATTCCACTGGTTTGCGTTGATTAATTTCCGCTCTAGTTCGATTTTGTATCGACTAGGTTATGTTTGTTCAGTGGTGATGATTCCACTGGTGTGCGTTGATTAATTTCCGCTCTAGCTCGAGTGTATCGGCTAGGTTTCGATCGTGAATTTCATGGTGTACTACAAGGTAAAATTTGTAGTATTCTATGGGGTTCGATCGGTGTGTGATTAAATTCGCACGGTTCAAAGTATGTTGGTATCAGAGTTATCCGGAGCTCTGATGCTAGTGTGATGAAAGAAAGATTTTAAATGAATATAAGTATGAAGTATGCGATAGATGTTTGACAGAGATTGCTCTCAATGATTAGAGTGCACGCTAATTATTGTTCAGCAATATGTTCAAGTTTGTTTTGTTTGAGTTCAGTGTAAAAGGGTCTGTACATCAAAAAGTGAAATGTTATTTTCTTAACTTTCGTATATGTTATACAGCTGCGGACCACGAATCATCAGAGGGTCCCTCTAGCAGTGACAGCGAAGTGCCTGTAATGGTCGAGGACGCCCATCCGTCAGGAGAGGCCGACTTAGAGGTTTCGCCTAACGACTACTAAAAAAAAAGGAGGGGTAACTGTTGCGTCACGCGGCGCGCCTATAAGTACCTGGCTCGGAGAGGTGGTCGTGTCTCAGCGATGCTTCAGCGTCGGCGATGCTTCAGCGCTCGCCCGTCTTATCGGTGACGCTGTCAAAGCCATTAGGGCTAACAGCATTAGTCATATTCGAAAAAAAAAAAAAAAGGTGGTCGTGTTCATTCGCATCGGAGTTATCGCGCTTACAAGACGTGTCATTTAATTATTTTGTGTTTTTATCATTGTTATTATTAAAATTTAATTTGTATAAAATTAATTAAATAAAACTAAAATCTTTTTAATTACGTAAATAAATTCTAACTATATATATATATATGACGGCGCATGGAGTAATTATAAGTTGTGAACTAAGTTATTCGATTAATTATTACAAATAGTTATGAGATTGTTATTTTATCAATGATTGTACTAGGAAAAACGTACTAAGGAGAAATTAACATTAAGAGCGGGTAACCCCGAATAGAGTAGTAGTTCGACGTTGGCATGGTAACGTGGGTTGTTATGTCAAGACGGGCGAAGTTCTAATCTATTGGCTCTTGATCTTATTAAATCTGGCGTTAAGTATTGTATTGCGAAGTATGTTGTATTGAAACTAAATAACTAATTGTTGCATCGTACAAGCTTGGTTTTATTTCCGAGTTACTGCCACTATCGCGCCCACAATGGAGGACAATAGCCTAGACCGTCATAGAAGGCTTCCCGATGCTTCTATAAAGGCTTCCTGATGCTTCTATATCAGAAGTCGGATTTACCAGAGGCTTTAACGGAAAATAATACAGTCAGGTCTCCGATATTCGTGCTTGGTGCGAAGCAGTCGATTTATGTCTACAGGAGCAAAGAGACCTCGTATCTTACGAAGGTGTTACAACTGTGGCAAAGCAGGTCATGTATTTAGTTAATGTTGAGGAAATGATAAACGTGATAGCAACACTAATATACGTGCTGAGTTCTTAGGTACCACTGCGGTGTAGCAGTAACAGAACGATGTCACCACACAGAAGAGGACCAGTACACCTACCCGCTTCAGTTGCGGTGAACAGGGCTACATCGCGAAACGCTGTAAAAGCAAATAAGTAAATGTTGGCAGTGCTGGGACTGAAAGTCGGGTGGATATCTGCGCAATCAAACCAGATACGTACCATCTCTTACATGAAACCGGTGAGAAGTTTCCATTTTGTTTTGATTCTGGTGCCAAAATTTCCCTGATAAAATGAAGTTTATCCGAAAGATTATCAGGCAAACGAAAGAACAATGCAGTTACATTTATGGGCTAGATAAAACTAGCAAAAATTGTAATGCCTCAACAGTTTCCATCCAGGGCAATACAGTTGTTATTTCGTGTAGCACCTGATTTTTGCATTTCTGATGACATATTGGTAGGACGAGAGCTAGCCGCATTAGGTTTTTCGATTGAAATTTTTGAAAATAGTGTTGTTCTAAAATAAATAAACTAATAATATTATGGATTCGAAAGTCTGTTTGTTACATTTTCATTTTCATTTTTGCGCAATTAATGTTTATATACCGACATGTATTGAGAAGTATTATTTAATTTAATCACATAGAGAGAAGTACATACAGCTAATGAAAAACTATTTTATTTCCTAAACACCATTCTTAATATTCGAAAAGTTATTACAGTTAATAAAGTGAAAAAAATATATTTCCGATACCTATTTTAAAATATGTTAACAAAAACATAATTTAAATTCAATTTTTCGTATTTATACAAAAAACGTTGGAATTCAGCGCCGTACGTATAGGTAATTAAAAAAAAACAAGTTGACAACGTATCAACGTTACGTATAAATGTTATTATTAAATGAGTTTTCTAGCACATTCCCATTAAAAGTTTATAATATTATTAAAGATATTTCAGAAAAACATTATGATTTTTTTTGATGTATATGAAGTATGTATTTCATGTTAGTACGGGTTATTTACTAAAATTATCCAATTATGTTCTTGATAAAACGATAAATCCCTCTGATTCTTCCCGGATCGATCACATTTTTGTAACGAAGATATTTGCGGTGTTGAGAAGTGACAGAAGCTACTCTTAATTTCAAGACTACATACAGTCCACGAGAACGAAGTTGCGGGTAAAAGCTAGTAGTTAATAATTTTAAAGGTATACATAGTGATATATCGGGGATTAAAAGACAAAAGTTAATTTTGGGATTGCATCTCCAACTAATCAAATTGAAATGGAATGTGCCGATGGCGGCAGTAGTGAGTATTACATATACCGTGCATATTTATCTTGGTACCATGGTAGCACCAACGTCACTGGCTGCTTTGGGCGAAGTTTTTATGAATGATGCTGGTTCAAGTAAGGGTTTATTGGGCCCCAAAGGAGTCCGCTTCCGCTAAGGTAGACGTATAATTGGGGATGGTAAGGATACAATTTGGCTGGGTGGTGCCAGCATATGCAATGTTTTGCCTGTTAGTAATTTTCTGTGACTAGCCTGTGTGGCATAGACTAGCCTGTGTGGCATTGAATTGCTTGTGTGGCCTTGACTTGACTAGCCTGTGTGGCATTGATTAGCCTGTGTGGCATTGACTGCCCTGTGTGGCATTGACTGGCCTGTGTGGCATTGATTAGCCTGTGTGGCATTGACTGGCCTGTGTGGCATTGACTGGCCTGTGTGGCATTGACTGGCCTGTGTGGCATTGACTGGCCTGTGTGGCATTGACTGGCCTGTGTGGCATTTATTAGCCTGTGTGGCATTGACTGGCCTGTGTGGCATTGAGTAGCCTGTGTGGCATTGACTGGCCTGTGTGGCATTGACTAGCCTGTGTGGCATTGACTGGCCTGCGTGGCATTGTCTAGCCTGTGTGGCATTAGCTAGCCTTTGTGAAAAAAATAGCCCGCTAAGCAAAGTCTATTTGTGAGATGTACAATTCAAATTAAATTACAAAGAATTCGAAATTTAAAATGTATTATGTGACCTGGGAAGTAGTGTTCACAAATGTTGGTCAGGGTGACCGAATGGTGTATTAAGTGTATTATGCCACCTCGTTTGTTCGCAGATGTGATAGATGAAAAGAGAGCACACGAGGACGTGTGATATGCAGGACGGCCGTGACGGCGCGTGGAGTAATTATAAGTTGTGAACTAAGTTATTCGATTAATTATTACAAATAGTTATGAGATTGTTATTTTATCAATGATTGTACTAGGAAAAACGTACTAAGGAGAAATTAACATTAAGAGCGGGTAACCCCGAATAGAGTAGTAGTTCGACGTTGGCATGGTAACGTGGGTTGTTATGTCAAGACGGGCGAAGTTCTAATCTATTGGCTCTTGATCTTATTAAATCTGGCGTTAAGTATTGTATTGCGAAGTATGTTGTATTGAAACTAAATAACTAATTGTTGCATCGTACAAGCTTGGTTTTATTTCCGAGTTACTGCCACTATCGCGCCCACAATGGAGGACAATAGCCTAGACCGTCATAGAAGGCTTCCCGATGCTTCTATAAAGGCTTCCTGATGCTTCTATATATATATATATATATATATATATATATATATATATATATATATATATATATATATGATATTAATTATATATTTCATTTCAGTATTTAAAATATGTATAGACTACACGTTAAATTTATTATTAGTTCTTTGTAGTAATTAAATTGTTGCGCACCAACCCGTACTTTCACCATGATCCTTAAAGGTTGTCTGGGAGAGATCGCTCCAAGCGATAAGACCTCCTTTGCACGCTACTGTGTATTCTTATTTTATGTAAATGTATAACTTCTTTGTGTGTAATAAAGAATAAATAAAGAAATAAGTAAAGCTTGTATATTTCGCTTACTTCCTTAGCATTATGTCAGCATATTGAAAAAATATTTGTATTGCAAAAGAGAGTCCTAGAATACAGAAAGAATACATACGATTAATTTAGGACTCCCGCGTGATTGCCAGCGATAATAGTTTATGTATAAGAGTATAATTGACTGTTAAATCTGTAGCCCTAAATTATAAAAAAAAATCCTGGTTTAATTATGCTATATAATTTAAATTTCATTGGTTTATATAAATTCATAGGTTTTATTTATTTATTAAATATTTTTATAATTAAAAATGCTTTCAACATTCGTTTTTATTTACAACCACAAAAACATTCTTGAAAAAATTTAGGTAAATTTATAAGTTATAATATAATTCTAAGTCATCATACAAAACTAATGAGAATATTATTTTGCTACAATCCGCAATAAAAGAAAATATATGTAATGCTAAATGTAGGGTATACTATTCGTTCTCATACCTGATACATGCAGAATTTGTAATTATTTGTTTTGAACTCATGTACCACCCGATACTGCTAACACAACAAAACACAAGCACTGCACACACTCACCACCACAATCTCACTCACAATGTCTTTCTCTCCGAGACGGAGAGAAGAGGCCTATTTCTAGCAGTGGGAGAGTAATAGGACACTACTTTACTTTTTTATATTTTCTTTTATCACGGATTATAGCAAAATAATATTTTAATTAGTTTTGAATAATTGCATTGTTATTTACAGAGTGGTATTCCAGGCACATTCTTCTGGCGACCCCGCCTGGGACTCGATCTTTCTATTCCAACAACAGGTACACGATTTATTAATTTCATTCTAGATTGATATACAATAAATATAAAATAATTATTCAAAATACGGTTTGGTCTCTTCAGTCCATCCCAGCATTCAGTTTGAGCTATAAATTTTGTTAAAGTTACGCTTGATCGTGAATGAAAACATCATGAAGAAACCTGCATATGTGTAAATAATATTAGCAGTCCCTGCTGATAGTAAAAAGTCTGTTATAGTTTTTATGAATAGCTTATTTCAATTTTGTCATAAAAGCATTTAAATTTATCGTTTTATGGACTAATTTTCTTGTTAAGTGATGGGGTTTCATTCTGCTTCAATTTTACATCTTCACTATCGAATATTTCTTTAACTCTTAGAAAGAGAGAGTTTGTTTGCTCTCCTTTCAAGTCCGCAACGAATCGCAAAAGATCGATGTCATTTTTAGGATTAAGCTAATGAGTTATAGTGGAGAGATAAAGGCTGGAGAACTACTAATATATTAATCTCAGTACTGAAGTCGGTAGTTATCGTTAATCTAAATATTTGCCGGGTTATAAAATCTAACTCTGCTATGATATTCTGCATATTGCATCCTTAATTAATTATTGCCTTTCATTCGTTTTAATTCCCAGAAATATCATTGAAAGTGCAAGTGCCATCTAAAGAGAATATCCAGGAGGGTCTGGTGGTTTTGATCGATGGATACCAAATGGGAATGACAGTAGTAGCCTTAGCTGCCGGTATCTCAAGCGCCAAACCCTATCCTCATCTCAATCCATTGTCTGCATATTTTTATACCAATGCTTATCGATGGGCTCTCAGACATCTAAGTCTGTAAGTTATCAAAACAAATATAATACAATACTTACGAAAAACAACACAATTGTATGTTTATTAACTACGTGCCTGCACTGTACAGATCTATTATTCTGTGGTTTATATAAAGATTGTAGATTAAGTATGAAAGAATTACATCCATGACCGCGAATACTAATTTAGTAACTTGTGGAGTTAATATACAACTTCAACTTCTTATCTACTAACAAGAATTATATGTGATAGTATAACATCGAAGACCTAATACAAAGGAAGCTTCGAAGTTATATAATTAATAGCCCTTATTTAAAAAGTTTTAAGGGAATGTCTTTAACAATGTCTATTTCCATTTTCCAGGGCCGGGGTTGCGAACTAATCTTTATGATGTATTCTGCTTTTTTTTTTATTTTTACACATAATTACAGAACAATAAATTCTGCGAACTTTATTTTCAATCTTTACTGTGGTTAATTACGAAACACCAGTGTACGTTAAAAAGGGCATTAATTTAATTTAAAACAATTAATGTATTTAAATTTCATTGTGAAACTAATCTTTGACACATAATTTTCTTTTCAAAAAGTTGTAAGCTTATGCTTTTTAAGAGAATGAAAATATACATTAGAATAAATACTTTATTTTTTCCTACTAACTCGGTAACCCAACTCAGAGGGGCCGTTATGTAACCATTTCTCGAGCGTTTCTAGATACCCGACCCAATCTCAATCGCGCCTCTTTGACCTTTAATACTAAAAATAACGCCTTATTTGTGTTTACTTTAATATTTCTTTCATTGGTCCATTAGTATTCCAAAAATAATATTTTAAAAATTGATGAGAAAATATAATCCTACAAAGGGTTTTAAGCCCTTTTATTGAAACAAGCTTGGAATGCTTTTAATTGAACATGGTATTGTTGTTTTTGTTTTACATTTAAATGAAAATTGTATTTTATTTCAAGTATCGGTAAATTTAATGACGAGTGACGATAGAAAATTAAAGTGTCAGTGTCGATGATACTATAGAAGTTGTAAGGATTATTAGCATAAATCAATTCAGATTCATTTATTCATTTATTTATTCAATTCAGATCATTATATTTTCATACATGGCCCAAACTGATGGTAAGCTTATTAAATTAATATTAATTTCAGTATACCAATTTGGATAGGAGGAAATGGTGGGAGCTACTGCGACACCCATAAGGTATGGCGTAGACGTTTCTTTTACATGGACGAGTTTGTTCCACCGTGGTTAAAGAAGATTCTGCCATTCGTCGACCAAAAGGAATGGAAAAAAGAAGAATGGGAATTCAGAAGATTTAAAAAGTTTGCCGAACCAGCCTTTGGGAAACATTACCGTTACCCAAGCAAACGTTTTAATGACTTTAAGTCACAAGATACAAAAGAAACAGTGGAAAACTTGGATTCTTCCGGCTCTACTCTATAAGAGAAGCTAAGAAGTTTCTTTTGATGTATAAAAATTCATGTTATTGAATAACATGAATTCAAATCTCTGTTTAACTTACGTCTTATACTGTACTTATTAACTTACTTTTACTGTATTTGCTCGAAATAACAAGATAGAAAAATGCAATCATATCAAATATAAACTTTTTTTTTTTTAGGACGATAGCCTTCACTTTGGTGTAAACAATCGCAGTGCTTTGCGATGTTGTAATAAGTTACATCTTCTGATGATGTTTCACTTACGGGGCGGAACGATTCTTAGTAGGATTTTTTGGGTAATGCTGGTATGGGAAGTATTGGTTTGGGCAATGCTGGTTAGAGCAGTGCTGGTGTAGGCGGTGCTGGTTGGCAGTGCTTGTGTGAGCAGCGCTGGTGTATTGTGGTTGTGATTTCTTAACCGATTAAGTGGCTTGACGATCATAATACTCAAGGATTTCAAAGCAACACGATCTTTTATAGTTGAACGCAGCAGCGATCTCTTGAGATCTTTAGTTCACCTGCTAGGGAATTCTATCAACTATGTGTTTTCACGAAGCACCTAAAGATTAGTAAGCCAATCTGCTCTTGCGCCCCTTCACATACTTGATGTCTGCTTGTTTATCTGATTTGAGTTTTTATTTCTTTTATTTTGGCTGTGTTAATTTGTATTATAATGTAACTTAACTACTAGTATCAATAAAAGAAATATTCTAAATCAGTTTTATTGTTTTCATAAGAAATGCAAAAAATATAATTAAAGCAAACTCTCATTTGCTATTCGCGGGCTAGGCGCTAATGACAGCGGCTGTCACATCTCCCACGTCAAAATGGCGCGAAAGGCTGTGGCAAGATGTGACGTCATGGCTTGCTTGCTTGCTTGCTTGCAGTAACGACAAGGCAGCGTTGTTACAATAATGTTAATCTGAATTAATATTAGCCATGGTTCGTTTCAATTTGATTAAATGATGTTAGCGACTAATGGCAAGATTCAAAGAAAGGTGAGAAATAAAAACACCGATTTTGCGCGCTAATTATTTATTTGATTATTATAGATTATAGGTTATTCGAAATATCTTTGGCTATGCTACTGCAATTAATTAGCAATCATAAATTGACGAAAATTAATATAGCTGACAAATTAGTTTTAATATAATCCTTAATCAAACTAAATATAAAAGAAGACAAGACACATGTTTTAAAAAACAAATTTTACTTAATTAAGTTAAAGTATAAGAACTTAGTTACTTAAATAATATAAATGCGAGACGAACTTAACAACGTATTATCATTTAAGTTAAGCCTTATATGAGCATATCTAAATCCTACAATAACTAGTAATTTCATAATTATATAGATAAGTGATATTGGATATAAATAGTAATGTATTAATATTTAAAGTGAAAGAGTAAAAGTTTTATGTCTAATATTTAAAATTTTAAAGTTTTCTCTAAATTTTGAGAGTGTATAGGTAAAACTGACCTTGTATTCGGGTTCAGTTGGTCGAAATACGAACTCACAGGTCGGTCCGTTCAAATGCACTTACTACTTTTTTTTTGTGTGCCGATGTTATAGAATTTATATAATACTTGGTATATTCATAATTATATAGCTAAGTAATATTGGATATAATTAGTAATGAATATTTAAAGTTTAAGAGAAAAAGTGTTAAGCATAGTTCGTATATATTAGTGAAACGGTAAAAGGCTGATGAAGTTATGAACGACGAAAGGGAACGTTACGCATAGAGTTATTATACATAGGTGAGCCATAAACAAGGTCTAAGTGGGAGTACTTTGATTTTTTTACTTCAAAATACAATCTTTTTATTGCAAGAGATTTTTTTGTCTATGGAAATATTTTGGGCTGGCTCCCTTATTTAGGGCCTGTTTCACAAATTACTGATAAAGTGTCGGATATTTAACCGACAAATAAACTAAGTAGCATATACATGTCTCTAAAAAGAAAGTGAAAAAATATAAAAAAAAAAAAATTCGCGGCCATTTTGAATTAAGTTTGCTATCCAGCAGATAAACAAAATCAACAGCCACATGATCTACCTGTTAACTTATTAGGGACTTTAAGGGAATAAGTCTATCAGAAACCTGAGTAACGCAAAATTCCGAGATATGTGTCAGATATGTTCCGAATAAGCTAACTGACAGTTTATTGGTAACTTGTGAAACAGGCCCTTAGTGTAGTAACTCTATAACGTCACATGATCATTTCCGCTCTTACTTCATAACCATTTGACGAACTTTAAACGTTTACGGGCCAACGAACGAGATCATTATGTATCGCGTGCCGCTAGTGACCCTTAGACCCTCGTGGAAATGAGTCAATCGGCCTGGATGCATGAGCAACCATCCAGGCTTGGTGTCCTTCACAGAGCAATTGTAGCGAAGGAAACGACATCCACCACCTTCATAATCGATATCTATAAAAAAAAAATACAACAAAATTAGTCAAAAAACCTTTCTAGGTAACAATTGAATTAAAATAATTCCTAAATGTGAAAACGAAAATACAAATCAAAGTCTCAATTAATCCTCTAATCCTATTATTTTTAATATTTTGCACGCACACCTACACCTCCTTTAAGCCACCATTGAAATATATTCATTCATATACGCAATGAGTATATTAGGGGAAGTCTGAAAGTTGCGCCCATTACAGAAAAGATGAGACGTGTGAGACTAAGTTGGTATGGTCATGTAATGAGGAGGGATGAAAATTATGTGACCAAAAGAGTTTTAAATATGAATGTGGATGGATGTATGGCTAGGGGGAGGCCGAAAAAAGATGGATGGATTGTGTGAAAAATGATATGCATGTTAAAGGAGTGGCACCAGAGTTGACGAATGATAGAGGAGAATGGAAGCAGAAGACGTATTGTGCCGACCCCACTTAGAGAGGGATAAGGGTAGGAGAATGATGTTGAAGACCCATACTTATATTTGTCTTAAAGTAGTGGCCTGTTACTATCCCACTGCTGGGCATAGGCCTCCGCTCTCAGTTTTTTAAAAGAAGGGTTGGAGCTAATCTCACACTTCTCTAATGCGGATTAGTAAGTTCCAAATATTCCTAGAATTCCCTAGAGATATGCAGGTTTCCTCGCGAAGTATTCCTTCACAGAAAAGCGTGTGATAAATTGCAATTATCAACGAGACACATAATTTAATAGAAAAACCCATTGGTGCCTACCCGGGATTTGAACCTGTCACTCCTCGAAAGAGTCGCATGCTCTCGGTGCTGGGCTATGACAGCTTTTATATATACTTGTCTTAAAAAGAGATTATTTATTATTATTTAATGAATATTTTTTAATTAATTAATTAATTAAAATACTATTGAATTGATTGTTGACTATAATACTTTATAAAAAGCGATATTTTCCCTTTATACTTGTTCGATAAATAAAAGCAATTTTCCCAAAGTCAACCCATTTACTCTCTCTCAACAACTCAATGACACAATGACGGCCACAATGTTTTTTCATATTAATGACCAACTCTATGAAGGAGGTTGTATTAGAAATATGTTGTAACAGCTTATTTTTTTATCATTAAAATTAATAATATTAATAATAATATAATAAAATAAGAAAATGTCAAAGTCTTCTACCTCATTAGTTCCTTTATTTTCATGAGAACCCGTAAACATTCATATTAATCATATTCATGAGAACGCTTTCAAGCTGGTATACAAAGAGGGGCGAGAGAGGTTGTCCAATAAGTCTCTTTCACAGCTTAGATCATGTCAAAGATAAGTTTTATGTCTCTAAAATCAGGGATAATCGAAAACAAATTACTTACTTGGTGTATTCAGAGCCAGGTTAATAGTGTAAGTAGAGGAGTCATGGTGCGGACGTAGGGACGGCTGCTCGTCGGGGCGATAGCGTACAACGAAATTCATAAGAGACACAGGCGGCTAAAGAATATAACATAAATAAATGTCAAGTACCTGGTTGACCAAGCCTTGCTCGGTAATTTTTTTAAAGATATAAAAAAAATATTTAAAAAAAGAAAGAAGGCGCCGAAGACATCATTCAACATTTTCGATCCGCCTGTTACGCATCAGCTATCCCAACATTACGTTCGACGACTAAAAAATCTTTTGCTTTTAAATCCACATTTTACCATTTTTTTTATTGTCCAAAAGCAGGGAGAAATTGATTTTTTTAAAATAAAACCTAGCTAGATCGATTCTTCTCCACCAAAACCCCCTACATGCTGAATTTCAGGAAAATCGTTGGAGCCGTTTCCTAGATTCAGAACATATAAATGTATATGTATATACATACAAGATTAACTCATTTAAATTAAAATAAATATTAAAGATATATGGGATGATGACAATAGCCCGTGTAGTTTCCGCCTGAATAGAATAGATCACCCTCATTTTGAATCAACTGTCAATTAGTTCTTAATTAGTGATTGAATTAACCGTAAAAGTTAATTCAAAATGAGGTTCAACAGTTCGCGCGAACGAAGTCGCGGGTAAAAGCTAGTGATAAATATAGTACTGAGTTACACCAAAATTATCAGCGTTCAAATATGATTTAGCCTGTATCTGACACGTCTAGTCCGATGACCGCGTTAAGAAGGTAAACTATGCGTCTTTCACCGCGTTAAGAAGGTAAACTATGCGTCTTTGACCGCGTTAAGAAGGTAAACTAAGCGTCTTTGACCGCGTTAAGAAGGTAAACTATGCGTCTTTGACCGCGTTAAGAAGGTAAACTATGCGTCTTTGACCGCGTTAAGAAGGTAAACTATGCGTCTTTGACCGCGTTAAGAAGGTAAACTATGCGTCTTTGACCGCGTTAAGAAGGTAAACTATGCGTCTTTGACCGCGTTAAGAAGGTAAACTATGCGTCTTTGACCGCGTTAAGAAGGTAAACTATGCGTCTTTGACCGCGTTAAGAAGGTAAACTATGCGTCTTTGACCGCGTTAAGAAGGTAAACTATGCGTCTTTGACCGCGTTAAGAAGGTAAACTATGCGTCTTTGACCGCGTTAAGAAGGTAAACTATGCGTTAAACTTACGTTAAGGTAATATCCAATGAAGACTTGCTCTTGCAACGGGCGTACGTATACGTTGAGGATATGAAGCCATTGTTTCTCTAAACCAACTTGGTTCATGTGTATATCCCGTGTCGGCACCGCCTCGTAGCCACCTTCTAGTCGATTGTCCTGTATAAGACATAATTGTTTAAAAACTTATGTACTTAATAGTTCAACTTAAATGTTTCATTGTCGAACCATCGTCTGGCAACCTATATATTTAAAAAAATATATTTGGTTATGTATGTTTTTCAGTTCTCATTGAAACAGTGTACTTACACATTTAATGGAATTTAAGAGCCGTTGAACTCAAGACCTTCGTCATTTTATAAATTGAAAGTTTGGCAGCACATGCTCTCAACAAAGGTAAACGATGGTACATTACAGAATTTGGGTCATTGTGGCTTTGGGAGATAAACGTTACTCAAGGTGTGTAAAAATGTTAAATACTGATCCACTTTCGTCAAATTATAAAGTGTGATTTGTTTGAAATACCAAAGTTTTACCTTCAGAATAATATTAAAAATCACGTCAGTAATGCCAGACAGCATAGTGGAAACCCATAGTCAGACTCCCTTAATGTTCATGAAATTCTGTTCACGTCATAGTATAAAGGCTCATTTTAATATATATTACTTGGATAAGAAAAAGCTGATGTTTACTCATCAGCCAGACATTTTTGATAGTTCCAACCACTGCTAGACAAGCATGTTAGGTAGCTATAGGAGCGAGCACGAAGTATACTTGCGGGTACGGAGTACTGACAATCTTTCAGCTTTTATAAAATTACGAAGGTCTGGGGTTCACAGGCTCTCGCACTATAAGCGAATGCAAATGTGGCTATCACTAGTACTTGGTATATTTAAGAAAACGACAAAAATTACCTGATTAGATCCATCACTCCATTGTCCAAATGCTTCCATCACCTCAATCCACTCCTTACAGAAACGCATTGTCATCATCGGGAACCAATATACATCTGGGCATGGCTGAAAATTCGACAATATTTTTTATTTATACGTATTATAAAACAAAATCTCCAAAAGTAATGTGTATGTGATCGATTTTGTCAGAATCTACTGAACAGATTTTGTATGGTTTTAAAAGGTCGGGCAATTATTCCGAAAGGTCTATGTTAATAGTACATTACAGTTTTATGTATATTTTAAAGACGTTGCAGGGTTGTTAAAAAACTCTCCTGCTGGGAACTTTACTGTCTTGCGCCGGGTAATCCGGCGAAACACTAAATGTATTGTACTAGAGAATTGTGCATCTACAAAAATACTAAAAAATAAACTCCACGATTTCACGTCCCTATCTCTTATGCTTAACTTACAATAACTACTCTTACGTTCAAAATTACAATTAAATACACTAATTTCTACGCAGGCGAAGCCACAGGCACAGTTGATATAGAATGAAAAAATCCTTTTATTCTTTAGGAACTTTTTCCTTAAACAACTTGTTCAAGAGCAACAAAATCTTACCATAGAATGGTTGCGGTCTTTTTCAAAGCTTTTAGGATACTCAGGATGCAAATAGCGTCGTTCCCAGTCCTTAGCATTGTGGATCACCTCATAAACGTCCGGGTTGGTGCGACTGACGTCAAAATTCTCCGGGTTCACGAGGTAGCCCAGCTCTTGTTCATTGCTGACATACATCATTATGCCCTGATAGAAAAATATAAACTATTTAAACTGCATACAAAATATAAATGTTTTATCTCAAATTTCTTTGATCTAAAATACAATGGAAATTATAATTTTACAAAGTATATCCAAACTAATATTATAAATACGATATTCTGTAGTCGATACTTTCGCGGGTAATCCACGGTAGCAATATTGACGATACTTGGCACAATTAAAGCTTATTCATTCAAGTAACATATCTAATAAAAAAATCCGTTTTGCTTTCAGGAACACAATAAAACAAATAGAACAAAAGATATGGACATTTACAATTACGTAAACGAAGGCTCAGGTATCACTATTATTAAAAAAAAAACAAGCACTGATGGCTCGATGATATCTCACGTATATACAACAAACACTTCAATGTTGGAAGAAAATATCCCTGTACATATCATTAGAGTTTCTAAGATACACAAACCCCAAACAAGGCATCAGTTTTCCTATACAGTTGTAACCTACCATTCCATACTGGATTAGAGGCTAAGAAATACCGTTATAGGATACTACTTAATAAAATATATAATACCTTTTCACGAAGTTCAGAGCAGAAAGCCATATCCGCATCCAATTCACTCTTTATGTAGGAAATAGTCTTTGTTTTCTCCGTACGGAAGAGAGACATTTTCATCAGATAACAGTTCGTAATAAAAGGTACATTCCAAATGCCGCTAAAAATATATAATAATAATAAAAAATAAATAAAACATACAAAATATTCTACATTTATTCAATAAGAATCTGTGGAAAAGTACTTCAAGGCTGTTCAAGATAAGCTGTTGAAGAATCAATTTTCTTTTTACTGTAAGTGAATCAACCTTGAAATAAACTGTTGCCTCTTCAGATATGCAGATGGAAGATCTACTTTTTTTAATATGCACTTTGAATGTAACTTTTTCATTATAAAATATTATTTAAATTCAATAACAATTATTTCTATTACATCATTAGGCGATAAACATTATCAAAGCGAAATAGTTATTCAATAAGATGCAATAATATATGCATTTTTTAATATTCTTGTAGTTCCCTTAATGGTCAGCTACAGTACTCCAAAACGCGCCGCTTTATGCAGAGGTTAGCTCTCGCAAGAGACACCCTAAAAGCGACGTTCCCAGAGAGTTGCGAGTGCGTCAATGCACTCGCGCTTACCAATTTTACCCGGCGAAGCTTCTGCGAACGTGTTTCCCTGCGGTGACGCTGTCAAAGTCATTAGGGCTAACAGTATTAGTCAATTAGAAAAAAAAATTGTAATTCCCGTCTTATTAAGCGATTAGTAGAATTTTATTTAACACACGCTGTTGTGGAATTAGCATCATTTTACGCTCATTCGAAAATAAATACTATATGAATTAAATTTTATTTTAAAGTGAGTAATTATGAACGGAGGAGTAAAATTTTCTGACAAGTCAAAATACTAAAAGCAAAGAAGATTGGGTTGGGTCAGTTACTCTATACCATATAGTCGAATCAGTGTGAAAATACTTTTCTTATTTGCAAGAAAATAGATTCAGCAATTTCCAACCACTGATCGCGTCAATTTCAATTAAGCTATGTATCAATGACCCTACAATCAAGTCAGAGTACAACGTATATATATCTCAAAGGATATGACGGCGAATAACAGAAGGGGAGACAAGGGTCCCGATTACCTATGCTATTAGGCAATCGACGGCAATCGCAATTGATGTAGAACTCTCGAGAGCTTCACACCTTCTGGACATTGGCATTTATAACTCAGTGTCAAGTTGAAGCAAATGTTGCTAAAAAGTGTACTTGTAGTTACACTTATGCTCTTTCTTTGGGAATGTGAAGCCCGACGTGGTCGCGGCAGGTCAAGATCAAAATCTAAGGTGATTGGTTAAAATAATGTGGTCAAATTGTGTGTAGTAACAACAGAACAATTTCGCTTACCGCACTAGTGTTCGTAGACTAGAATTTGTAATAACTAAAAAAATCTCAACAAGGAATTATACCTAATTTATCGCTATTAAAATATATCTGTTTCAGGTCCAAATTGGGCTCCCTATCACCGGTAAATATAGGGACCCTGAATCAGACCAGTACTACAATAATAACAATGTAAGTATTTAAAATAAAATAATTAAACTGTTGCGAAGTTTTAATACAAGATCGTATTTGTTTGTTTTTGAAGGAGAACGTATTTTATAGAATTAGGCGTTACTTTGCGGAGATCCATAATACAAAAGTAATAATAAAATTATTTTGCTATAATCCGCGAATTCATCGCGGATTATAGCAAATATATAGCAAAATAATTTTATTATTACTTTTGGAGAACGTATTTGTTTCTAATATTTCCTTGTCGTATTAGCCGATGCGAATGTCCGAATTTTATTAATGATGATATATAATACTCTAAAGTTATAACATTTTAGGGCGCAAAAATTCTATTGGCTTCACATTTTGACCTTGAGTACGTGTTGGGGCATAAAATCGCTTTTTTATGTACGGCAAAAGGTAAACCGCGTCCGCACATCACTTGGTTTAAAGATGGCGTAGAAATATTCGCTCATCACTACCTTCATGTAAGTATAAAATTTAGTGTTTTATTTAATACTCTTTACTGATTTTTTCGTATTGTAATTATACCTAAATAAACATTTACAATTAATATTTTTGTTAAGGTGATAATTTACAAAGTAAACAATCAATATAAATGCTAATTTTACTTGTTACAATATTCCTATTTTTATCTTTCGAATTCACGTACCTACTTACGATTTTTGAATAACTTTCACATTTTGCTTAGCGCACGCAAGAAAAGCTTAAAATTTTGACGTTTTCGCAATATTTTTATTGCTGTTGCTATCCTATTCATCTTAGCGAGATGTTATATAGTCTATAGTCATTTTCGATAAATGGACTATCTTACACTTAAAGAATTTTTCAAATCGGTTGAGTAGTTCCTGAGATTATCGCATTCAAACAATCAAACAAACAGCAAACTCTTCAGCTTTATATATTAGTATAGATTTACTTAATTTCAGATTCACGAATGGCTTATCGATGACGACCGCGTAAAGTCTAAGATCGAGATTGATCCAGCGACACAAATGGATGCAGGAGTGTATGAATGTACTGCAGATAACATGTACTCAATCGATCGGCGGTCATTTAAAACTGACTTCTCTATTGCATTCGATTGAGATAATATTGAAATATTTGATATGATGTATTTAGGTGGAGATTTTATATTTTGTTAATTAGGTCACAAAGTACAAAATATTAAAATACTAAATAACGTTATTTTTTTTTATTTTTGACTAAAATTATTAAATTACGTTAAGTTTATTTTTTACTTTAGGTGCCATCTTTTCTCGAATTTCAGCGATCATTAAGGCTATTTAGACTTTCGATACCACTGCTTTGAATAGGCAACGAGTACATTTGCTTAACCAATATCCTAGATTTTATATACTTCATCAGGCCACGCTTCGTTTTCTTTGGATTTTGTCTTGTATAGCCACAGCAATTCATATTTAGCGTTTTTTATGATGTGAGCAAAATAATCGAGCTTTTTTTATTTGACGTTGTAAAGTTATTTTCATTTACATAATTCATTCATTTACATAATTTGTTCAATGTCTGAAGGCAGGATCACTGCCATTTGCGCCAACGGGCTCGTACAGTATAAAATATATAAATGTATATAAGTATATTTTTAGTATCCAAAGTAGGATTTAAAAGATAGAACAAAATTAATACATTTAAACAACAAACAAAATGGCTCCCGTGAACAGATCATCTAACAGAGCTTTTACAGGCGTGAACCGACCGTAAAAGAGAGTTCTGTTAATGACCTGATCACTTTGTTGATCACACAGTGTTGCTAGCAGCGATAAACTAAGAGACTGATTGAACATTGTTGCTGTCTACAATATAATATTAACGCATACAAATATATAAGTAAATACGCAATGTTAATAATAAATGATAGTCGCACTAACTTCGTTACTTCCATACCATTTCCATTCTCTTCTTCTTCATTCTTAAGGAATTATTGTATATAGGAATTCAAAAATTTACTTACATGATCTTCCGATGAACAATATCCATATAATCAGAAGAGCGAGCATAGAAGCCTGCAGAGTTAATGGCACCCCAGAAGTTGGACCAGGACTGTCCCACTCGAGCAAGCAACGGAGCAACAACATCGTAGCCCGACTCAAGTAGATATCGCAAAGTGAACGGTTTCACACGCGAAAGGCTGTCTATAGAGAACAGATAGTCGCACTCGCTGTTTGCGCAACGGTCCCTGAAATATTGTTATTATTAACCAAATTATAAAGTAAATGCCGTGTAGTGTCCCGCTGAATAGAATAGTACCACCCTCATTTCTTACCGAAGTGTCGTAAAAGGCGACTAATGTAAGTCGACCCATCATGTCGTATCCGGCTGAGTAGAATCGACCAGCCTCATTTCTTACCGAGGTGTCGTAAATGGCGGCTAAGATAAGTTGACCCGCCGTATGGTATCCGGTTGAGTAAAATAGACCACCCTCTTACCGAGGTGTCGTAAAATACGACTAAGGTAAGTTGACGTCAGGCAGGCGGCCGGTCGTAAAATACGTAAGCCAAATGATGTGACAACATGTTTTATTGTTAACTAGCAATCGCCAACAGATCCGCCCGCGTGGAAAGATTCAAACCGTAATATAGTATTTTGATAACCATAAAAATGGTAAAAGTGCGTTAACTTTAAAAACAAATCAAATCAAATGAAATTAAATCTTATCAAGCTCAAAATTTTCTATGTAAGTTGACGTAGAATAAATACAGTTAAAAAAAAACACGCTCATATAGCACATTGAGTTAAAAAGTGAAAGTAAGAGCACCAAACGCCCCACACTTTTCTCACAATAATACTAAAATTTTCCACTATTTACTATGAATTTTAATTTTTTTCAAGTTATTTATTGTACTATAAACGGTGCTTAAAAAGTGTACAAAGAAGTCACAATTGAGTTTAAATGAGCTGTTATATACATATACTATGACTACTATAAAGTGTAAAAATTTCCACTTACTTTGCCACATTTCTAGCTTCCCCTTCGACCATTAAGTCAGACGGCTTAACGCGCTTAGCACTGAGATAGTTAATAGCATTCGCACGGTAGAACTTATCCACATCACGTTCATGAAAGTCTACGTTGTTACGTAAGTACAGATGTAATTTCTTCTTCGGGTATTCCATATCGGATAATTGTTTAAGGAATTCTTCCAAGAAGGGTGTTGGTTGTTCAATAAATACAGCTAACATGACGATCGGCAAGTTGTTCTCCTGAAACGATATTTGAAACGTGGTTAAATCTATGGTAAGTAAGTAAGTAGCGGCCTGTTACTATCCCACGGCTCACAATAGGCCTCTTTCCTCCGTTTTTGGACAGAAGGATTGGAGCTAAGACGCTGCTCCAACGCGGATTGGTAGGTTACACATATCTCCAGAATTCTCTAGAGATATGCAGGTTTCCTCACGATGTTTTCCTTAACCGAAGAGCGTATAATAAATTGCAATTATCAATTATACACATAAGTCTTTAAGAGACTCATTGGTGCCTACTATGGGTTTGAACCTGCAACCTCCTCGAAAGAGTCGCACGGTGTTATACCGCTGGGCTATCACAGCTAAATTAGGTATAATTGAAGACATATCGGTCTACATATAGGATAGAAAAATTCCCGTTTTCTTTCAGAAATAGGATGTGATAAATTGCAATTATCAATTAGACACATAAATTTTAACAGAAAAACTCATTGGTGTCTGCTCGGGTTTGAACCCGTAGCCTCCTCGAAAGAGACGCACGGTGTTACCGCTGGGCTACCACAGCTTCTACGGTAATACATTATAATTTCACCCATAATATGTTAATGTATGATTAGTTATTATACATTAAGTGTAGCTTGTAATTTTAACGTCTTGTGTAAAAAGAAAATCGCCGTGAGCACCAAAACTAAACACTTGCACAGTTTTAATATCTCTAGAATTATGTAGAGATATGCAAAACATGTAAAATAACATAAAATCTATCTTACGTCCAACGTAGTCTTTTTCTCCTTGCACATCACACACCCCTCTTTAACCGACCAAGCGTTTGCCAAATAGTTCGAGAAATGGTTAAGAGTTATTTTGGAAGGACCATTGCCATGAACGACTAGTGGCCGTTCGTCAGTCAACAAATTCTGGATGTACGGGATTTCATCGGTTGAATTAGTTATTAGCTGCACGTCAGCTACAAAAATAAAATAAATATTGTAGCATAATATCTGATCCTTGCTTTCAAATTTATGGAATATAGAAATAGTTTAGCTGCTACTATAAAAAGGTATTTATGTATTTTATAAATAATATATTTATATTTGAAAGATAAAAGTAATGATGTAAAGAAATTGTGATATTATTCTAGAATATACTTCTTTAGAATCGCCGTGTGGTATCCGGCTGAGTTGAATAGACCAACCTCTTTTCTTACCGAGGTGTCTAAAAAGGCGACTACGGTAAGTTGACCCGCCGTGTGGTATCCGGTTTAGTAGAATAGACCACCCTTTTTCTTACCGAGGTGTCGTAAAAGGCGACTAAGATAGGTTGATCCAGTGTATGGTATCCGGTTTAGTAGAATAGACCACCCTCTTTCTTACCGAGGTGTCGTAAAAGGCGACTAAGATAAGTTGACCCACCGTGTGGTATCCGGTTTAGTAGAATAGATCACCCTCTTTCTTACCGAGGTGTTGAAAAAAAACAGAGGTAAGTTGTCGTCAGGCAGGCGGCGTCGTAAAAACGCAGCCAAATCATGTGACAGCATGTTTATAACATGTTGTACCGACCCCACTTACAGTGGGATAAGGGCAGGAAGATGATGATTTTTATATTTGAAAGATAAAAGTAATGATGTAAAAAAAATGTGATATTATTCTAGAATATACTTCTTTATTAATTGAATGCAGATGGGATACCTACGAGTATATATGTTTTGACATGGTTAAAGCAACCAAATACTTACACAGAGCTCCGTTTAAATTTTGGAATATCTCCGACTTATGGTCAAGGCCAATTCTATAGGTCGACCTTATTGCAGTGTTCAAATACGCTTCCGTGTAAAACAATTGGTCATCGTCACGATTGCGTACTTCCTTATAATTCAAGATCTTCTTCATGTCTTGTAAGTATCCTTTGAAAACATCAAAGTTTTATCAATAAAAATATATATATATATATATATATATATATATATATATATATATATATATATATATATATATATATATATGTGTGTTATTTACCCGTCCTTATCATTTTTCAAACCCAATCTATATATGAACTAGTTATGTTGTGTTCCCTATTGTGAATATTTGTATTATTTAAATAAATATATGGGACACTTACACACACGGTCGTCCGTCCCCAAAGTAAGTAATTTAATATTTGTGCGACTAACGTAAGTCAACCCGCTGTGTGGTATCCGGCTGAGTAGAATAGACCACTCTCATTTCTTACCCATGCGTCGTAAAAGGCGACTAGGATAAGTTGACCCGCTGTGTGGTATCCGGCTAAGTAGAATAGATCACCCTCATTTCTTATCCATGCGTCGTAAAAGGCGACTAAGGTAAGTTGACCCGCTGTTTGGTATCCGGCTGAGAAAAATAGACCACATTCTTTTATACCGAGGTCTCACAAAAGGCAAGGTAAGTATACGTCAGGCAGGCGGCCGGTTGTAAAATAGTAGGTAGGTTGTAGGTATTTTAGGTTTGAGGGGCACGCAATGTACATAGTTATAAAATTATCAAGATATCGACATGATGACGGAAGAGATCCCTTTTAGGGATAAGTCCGCCTTTATACATGTGCTTTTTTAATTTTTCTTTCCCTTTTCTAAATATATGTATAAAAAGAAATAAATAAATAAAAAAGACACACACAAAAATGCAATACTCATTGACGTAAAAGTATAATTTTATACATACCGATTATCATCCCAGAGTTGAGATACGGGTTGATAACACTAGTGTCTGGATAGCTCTTCGCAAGACTCGCATTGGGCCAGCAGAATGGCTCTGCACCGAACAACACACGGACGTACTTGTTTTTGAACTTGTTGACAATGTCATCCAGGTTTCCGAGGAACATAACGTCATAGCTGGAAAAAACATTGACGTGTAAAAGTAACGGTCTGTTACTGTTCCATCGCTGGACATAGGTCTCCTATCTCCTGGAGAGAACGGTTAGAGCTTAGACCCACCATACTACTCTTTCGTGGATTGGTGGGTTACATATATTCCAAAAATACGCCATAGAGATGCTGGTTTCCTTACGATAGACTCACCGAAAAGCGTGTGAAAATTTCGAAATATCACTACATATTATAAAACAAAGTCGCATTCTTTGTTTGTCCCCATATCCCTATGTATGCATAAAACTTTAAAACTACGCAACAGATTTTGATGCGGTTTTTTTTAATAGATAGAGTGATTTCAGAGGAAGGTTTGTACGTATAATAACATTCAATACGGAGTAGAGAAATACTGTAATTTTTGAGGTTTCTGTAAATAATTATATTTTTTTCGCTTACATTGCAAACGCAGGCTAAACCCTGCGAGATTTATCAAAATGATGTACTAAGTATTTGTACACCTTGAAAAGGTCTACAGAAAAGTCCGCGATGATATATGTCTATCTCTTATGGATAACCCACAATAGCATTTTTTGTTATTTACTTTTTACGAAAAATAATGCTTTATTTTTGAAACAATTTTTATACAATAGAGCATTAATCCTTATCCAATTAAGTACCTTAAATAAATAGTTGATTTAATATAGATCAATATGGCCGTTTACAGCATGTAATTTAAGTAACATTTTCGGAGATATTACAGATTTAAAATGCCGTGAGGACGCCGCGCTTCGCCCTATAACACTTCGACTTTAGCAGCGATGTCGCTCTTTCAAGAGTTTGTTTAAAGACATTCTGTAATTAATTGTAAAAATAAAATACATAGGGAAAATGTAAAAGTAAATAAGTAAAAATGTACAATATGAATTTAGATATTCCAAAGATAGCAGGAAATCTTCTTGGTATAGGGAAAGGAAATTGTTTTTCTCCAAATTTAACGCTTGCGGGCCACGGGCAGTAATGAATAAATCAAAACTACTGGATCGATTTTAATCATTTTTTTTACACTGACTGTCATGGGATATATATTTTATACCTGTGCGAAGCAGGGTCAGGCCGCTAGTAAATTATAATAGAAAAACTCTTTGGTTTTGAACCCATAACCAATTGATAAGAGTCACACAGTAACATATTTCGGCTATTGCAGATTATTATTTTTCTTTCCACCACGAAGAACACGATTCATGATTCAATAGTTAAAAAATGTCTAATGTCTTTACTGAACATAATTATATTTGCATATAAAATTATAATATCACGCACATTCCTAATTAGTGTTCTTGAAAAGTAATTAAGCATTATTGAGGTAATGATAAATTGTAGATATTCGCTTTAATATTATATATTGCATTAAAGATAAAAGTAAAAAATGCCACAAATGGTCGTGTACTCCTATAATTTGAATGGCGTTCACTTTACACTGGAATATTTATTGGCCTTAATTGAAAGTCATTGTACTATAACAATCTATGAATTCCGTTACAAAATAAAGCTGTATCATTGCGATATTTGGGATGTCTTTTAAATTTTTATTTACGCAATTCTAGAATGTACCAATTCATATGTAGTCATATACTATATACTAGCTCAAAGATACAAATAATCAACTCAACAATAGTAGACAATGACATTCGAGATAAAAAAAGGATCTTACAAAGATCGAGGGCCCAAATTTTTACAAAGTCGATTAATTTATCAGTTTTTTCAATATTGTAAAGTCGATCATTATTGATAAGAATATTTTTTTAGAACATACACAACCGTATGGGACTTTGACCTTTGTTATTCTTCCAATAACTGATAATAATTGTGATAAATTAATGAATAAAAAAGATTATTATTATAATTACAAAGTTTCATTATTGTCGTGAAGTTAGCGCTTGCACCATCTTGAATTGTAATAAATGGTTTCTAAATCTAGAAAACAGAATCATGAGAATGTATATTATTATTTATTCATTTAGGCCTTTATTTTTGGTTATAGTTATAAGATACGTCTATATTGCATTTACGCATAGTTGATGGGATGGAATGGAAAAATCGAGAACAGTTCGGCAGTTTGTTATCGTATGCGATTACTTGGAATTTGTTAGGAACAACATCAAACGGCATGTGCATATAAACAGCAGAATACTCGTATAAGTTCATTTTATATTATATAATATTAAAATATTTATTTTATACTAAAATACAAAAATATGATATATTTTATATCTTTTAAGTAATCGTCTAGAAGTATTTAATAGTAGTCTTATCAGTGACAAAATCAGGCTTCTTTTATTTATTATTTTTTCTTTTTACACATATATTTAGAAAAGAGAAAGAAAAAAAACACATGTATAAAGGCGGACTTATCTCTAAAAGGGATCTCTTCCAGTCAACCTTTGAGTAATAGAAGAAAATGACAAGAATTGAAGAAGAAAGAGTACAGGTCATATAGAGAAAAAGAAAAACTTTATATAAATTGAACTATTTAATATATTAAGTAATTTTGGTAAAATAAATAGACGAAAAGATGCTACTAATATATATTTACTTAAGATAAATATTTTCTAATCTGTAACTTAAATACCGAAAGGGAAAGAGATTTGCGGATTGATACAGCTTAACACCTTGAAAGCTAAATAATCTCAAGTAAGTCAGTGAGGAGCATTTAGGGAAAGCAAGATCTAAGGTATTTATAGATCTTAGCCGGCCACATCCTACATCCGACAAGAAGTTGAATCACTCTTTTTTAAATTTTGCTACTATGAAAGTAAATTAATAATTAATTCTTTAATCAATTCTTAGCGGAATTACTTAATAAAATTTTGAACCCCTATAAAATTGACTAAGCAACTGCCAGTGCTAAATATAAAATCCGTGACTCAAACTTAAATAGAATAGAATTTCAACATATACAGATAGTAATAGTAATGAACTTCTTCTTCAACCAATGGACGTACACTGCCGGACGCAGGTCTCTTCACGTGATCTCCACCCCACACAATCTTGTACCTCTTATCAGTTCAGATCCAGCAGCTCCCAGCGACCTTTTTGAGGCTGTTGGTCCACCTCGTAAGTCCTACCAACAGTACATTTTACTTTGAGGTCCATTCCAACACCTTAATAACCAAACACCCATCTGTTATCCTCACTATGTGCCACGCCCATGAACACAGCATGAGTAATATAACACATAAACTGTCTCCTACTGAATTAATTTATTAGCATCACATAATCATCAAAAAAATTGTCAGTTATAATTTAAAAATACTCTAAACATGCAGATTGCATATAAGTCTCCTTTAACTTATATTCTTACATTAACAAAGAAATATAGAAACATACCTATCAGTAAACATTACAATGTGGTCTCTGTCTGACAATCTCTCTATGCTATAAAGTTTCTTTCTCAAAAGTCTAACTTTCTGGCCGCCTCCTGGATAGTTCATATCACCGCCAGACCACTTCTCCCCCATACCAAGAACTTCAACATCAATATTATTAACTTTAGCTGAACGCAAGAATCTTTGCAGCCCATGGGTATCCTCTGTAGCTACAGTAAATACCTTTACAACAGGATCTGTAAACAAAATTATTGTAAGATATTTAAAAATCTTACTCACATTGCTACAAATAAAATGATAGCTTATATTTTGTAAAAAAATCATGTACATTTTATAATCTCATTAAAGTGTATATATTACACAAGTGGTTTTTTACTACACTAGTAGTATTACAATAGTTTGCTTTAGTTTTTAAACTTCAGTAACTTTTAAGTTTCATCAACACATTCCATAAGAAATTATTGTAGATTCAGGTAATTAGACATGCGTTACTAGACAATATTACTAACACTGGGTTGGCTAAGCATAAGTAACTGATATTTAAAGTATGATATCTATATGTCTATCTATGTATGCTATCTTTAATATTTAAATGAGTTAATCTTGTAAACATATATTTTTCTGAATTTTGGAAACGGCTACAACTATTTTCTTGAAATTCAACATGTGGAGAGTTTTGGGGGGGAAAAATCTTATTTTATCCCTCTTTTTGCGCAATGAAAAACTGCTACAATTTTATGAGAAAGCAAATGTTTTATGCCCTGTCAATTTCCAAGGAAAACTTGGTCACGCAGGTACTATAACTTATATACCATTACAGAAGTCACATCCTGATCGAACTACTAAGTTTTTAATTTCTATGAAATTCTGAATACTAAAAGGTTATAATTGTCAGTTATTTTAAAATTTGGTATCAAATATAACATAATGTATCTAGACCACAGTTAAATTACCTTAATTGTATACTAAAAATAAACTATGAAAATCTTGTACATTGAGTATTATTATACTATTTTAATTAATGTTCTATGTGGACTTTAGGTATAAAAATTTCTATGATAAAGTTACTTTAAAATATATAATATCAACATAGAATTAGTAAAATAAAAAAAAATAGTAAAATCTTTCTATCAATACTAACAAAAGTTCCAATTAATGGATTGACAGACAAATAATCAAAATATCAATTGATTTTACATTGAGTTGAACAATACTACAGCTTAAAACTTTAAGTGCAAAAATGTGTTTGGAATGTGATATGAGTATTCAGCACTTAGTATAGAATTTTGGTTATCATGTTACATGGTATTTTGTTAATACGTAGGTATTAATACAGAATAATACAGATTGATAGTTTAGAAGTAATATTTGTAATTTATGTACTTTAATATCTAATTATAAAGTCTATGATGTCAGGGCATTCATAAGAATAGTGCTATTTTAATGAATTTAAATAATATTGCTTTAAAAGTGCTCTATATTGCATAGTACTTTTTATTTTAATAAAAAAAAATCACAATGTAAAGAATGTGTCTAAAATCAGTAAACATTGAATAGAAATATTTTTGAAAGTTTAATTAATTACTGATTTCTTTAAATATTTAAGCTGCTAATATGCAATTTGTAAATATATGTATCCACAGTTAAAATCATCATTAAATATTATTATATCTCATAAGTGGCACAAAATTAATAGAGTTTTAATAGAGAGACTTACTTTCAGAAGTTCCCTGTGTTTTTTCCGTAATTAATAGAAAAAGAAACAATAAATATACAAATCCAGACATAATTCTAGACGTATCGGGCAACTGGGTTCAACGGACGTCGGCAAACGAGTTCGAACTCATAAAATTAGTAACGTTGGCTGAAACAGTGTGCAGTAAAATGTGTTATATCGTTCCACTAAAGCGTTCCCGCTTCCGAGCTCGTGGCGATAAGCTTCCACTGTAGGAAAATGTCAAATACGAAATAACCCGCGAGATAACATAACACACATCCGACGCGCGAACCCAAAATGCTAGTTCCCGGCTCCCGCTATGAGATCATTGCTCATATGGTATACATATTATTGCAACGATACAATTTAATGACAGCTGTGGTATTTGTTTTGATTGCATTCATACATTTGCAATTTGCATGCCGTCTGCTTATTGGCAGGTTATTTTTTTAAGCAGAGCAAGTATCACTCACATCAGTGAATTGCTATGAATTATGTTTAAATAATAATACCATATATTAACACTTGAAAACAGGAAATTATCTAATATACTAATATACATGTTATAAATTGTTGAAATTCACTGAAACTGATTTTTCATTTTAGTTCTAAGACATCGAGATATTTAGTTAAACGAAATGTCAATATAAAACAAACCAAAACAAATTGTAAAATACTATATGTAATTGGACATAGGTACTATACTCATGCATTAAAAAGTTGAGTATTATTATTCTGTAATGTTTATGAATATTATCTATGTAATTTCATTTATTTATAATATTTACCTTTAAATAAAAATTTAGGACAACGGCTAACTGCAACTAGAGACCTCTATCCGCTGTATATAACTTTAGGTAGCAAAAACCTGAAGTTTGGCTTTAATGTTAGTCGATAAATTTATAACTATAAAATTAGTTCGTTTTACCAAATAAAAATCCTTAACTGTTTTGGTTCTTATTCACTTGAAGTAATCTAATCTATCAAATAAAGGTAGTTTGTAGGAATTTTATTATTTTGCGTTTTTTGACATATCGATTTATTTTTTACAATTTTATATAAATATTACAATAATAGAAATTATTTTATAGTTAATTACTTTTTAGTCTATTTTAACAAAACATTTATGATTGATGGCAAAAAGTTGAATGGGTTTAATTAAATTATAAATACTGCCAAGTTTGTGTAACTCATAAAATGACAACTATTGCCATCTATTCGTGGCGGACACAACTACGTACTTTAATTTTTTTTACTGGTTACAATGACTTTACATTCTGATACTGTTTATATTAGTATTCCTTTTAAAATTAATTTTGTGTATATTTAATAATCAAGCTCCTGAAAAACAAAGAGTAAATTGTTCTAAAAAAAGGAGAACAATTTTTTGCTTATTAATAACCGCGGTTTTGAATCCTAACAAAATTTTATGGCTATCTGAATCTGAAAAGAAAATCATTCATCATTTCAGATTATACATTTTCAGTCTTACACTGATGTTTAATACGTAATATTTCAGACGTTCAGATTTTGTATCTTAAAAAGACCATACTTTTTAAGATACAAAATTAATAATTATAATTAGACAGTTGGAATTAGTCGTTATTAATATGAGATCACTTATAAACACAAAAGATAGTTAAGGTTTGCAAAAATCTTAATAAATGATTACTCTAATTTATAAAAAATGTTTCTGTATGTCCTTTGTAGACTCCATAACGGCTGGACCGATTTATATTAAATTTTCAGACAATCTATAGAATGACTCATATGTTCCTGTAAAGTTTGGTGGCGAGCATTTTTTTAACTGTTGAATTCTGGTCCGAGGAGAATTTAAAACCAGATTGAGCCACAGTAATGTGTGGCCAGACAGCTAGCTGTATAAGAAAAATGAATTTTTAATAAAGCGACTTGATATTATCCCACTGTTGGCTGAAAGCCTGTCTCTGTTTTTTAAAGGGTACGAGTTTAAACCAATCCCGCTGCTCGTTTGGTAAAATTAATGTATTCTTTTTATTTATATTAAACATGTACCTATGTAATTCAAATATAAGTACTTATAATAAATTATGGTAAGTAAACTTTTAATAATCTTGTTTGGATACGACTTCTTTATGATTGGTCAAAGCAGAATGAAATTAATAATTTACTATAATATCTACTTGTAAATTTACGCAATTCTTTTATTTTGTAAAATATAGCAAAAATTATCAATTTTACCCCATATTAATTTACGCATAAAAATATAGCTAGTTTTGTCTGCTAGAATACAGCTTAGGTATATTTCTTTGAAGTTTGTGATTAAAGTAGCGATCATAATAAAACACAAAATAATATTGTTTGCAACGTGATAGGTATTTAAACGTTGCTCGCTCCAAACTTTAAATTCCCTTTTATATTAAGCGACTTTTGAAATTTCATGAAGACTTAGTTTGCAAGTTCTCTTTGAAATCTTTACAAGAGTATGAGAGGTTTTCATAAACACAGACGGCGCTCAATTTTCACCTTTAGATTAGATTAAAAATACTTTTCCACCTTTCATTTCATCGTGTGGATTCAATAATAAGCTGGGTATGAAGAAAACTTATAAAGCACCGTTCAATTACAGGGAGACGGGGGAGTAAAGGTGAATGGTATTCAGAAAATTTCATAAATATTATATGTACTTTTACAATATTAATATAATTTTATTGTGTAGAACACAAAATAATGGTAATCGATTTATACCTTCAATGCAATAAATTCTATCGTCTGAATAGTACGAGTATGTTCAAATTAGCTAGTATACTTAAGCTGTGCTACGAGTATAAGCCGTGATAGCCTTGCGGTGAGACCGTGCGACTTTTTCACGGGCGGGTCACGAGTTCAAACCCCGGGCAGACAACAACTAATTTTCTCATGAATAAGAGCCCCGGTTGGGTTCGAAACTAGTCGGGCTAACCCGATAGAATAAGACGTGAGTATAGCCGGTTCTATACATTAACTATGAATACTACTCACGATAGTTTAAATTCAAAAAACTAATTTTCTGTTAAACTTATCTGTTTAATTTTGCTGAATTTCAGGAAAATCGTTAGAGCCGTTACGAGATTTCGAATATATATATTAAAGATTAAAAATAAAATCGTTACCATTCTTTTCTGATTGTATTGGATTTAAAATTGGATGAAAAAAAAATTACCAATTATCAATCACTCTTTTTCTTACCGAGGTGTCGTTAAATACGATTAAGGTAAGGTGACGTCAGGCAGGCGGCCGGTCGTAAAATACATAGCAAAATCATTAATCATGTGATAAAATGTTTGTAAGGGCAGAAGGAATTTATGTAGATGGAACATAATGTAGAAGGAACGAATTTATGCACTTTATCCTTAGGGTATTAAATCAATACCAGGTTTAGAGCATTTTCTTGGGAGACTTAACTTAAGTGATGCATTTGACAAGTCATGTCCATTATTGCTGATCGCAATTGGCAGTCATAGGTTTAGATCTAATGTGGAATCCCAGGGGTTTAAGTATAGAGTTTCTAGAATAGAGTTATGCTAATCAGATTTTCCTCTACAAATGAATTGGACTTATATGCCAGTTTTTACAACATATCATACACCATACTTAAACCGTTAATCAAATTTGATAATATATGTAATCCACATCAATAGAAAAGTCTTATACATATATATATTTCTTTAAAAAATGTTACTAGTAATAATAATAATATAATAAATAATAATAATAGTAATTTGGGTTATAAATGACTAGTAACCTTGGTAACCCCTCCAGCTAAGCTAAATGCTTGTGTTAGGAGTTCGTCGGTAGTATAATGGTCGGGATTCAAACCCATTACCCCTCTCGATTGCAACTGCGTTACTCTAACAGATCCGCTACCGCCGCTTTATATGAATTGATAGTGGATGCAGTATTTAATATTGAGTTTTCTCTCAGCGGGCACTAGATAACAAAGTTAAAAATTAGCAGACCACGTAACGTTTCACTGTTTAATAAATTAAATAAATCTAACTCAAACGTGCAACTGTATGTTATAATTGATCCCTATAAAGCACTAATAAGACCATAAATTACTCTCAATAGAAAAACGATCTTATAAAAAAAACGACATGACATCTGTAACTGTATAATAAGTTTTTAGCATTGCGATCTAACGCCCTTTTGTAGACTTCTCCCTTTTAACTAAAGCTATTAAGCTTCGAGCTTTTAACATAGTAAGATTTAGTAAATGGACGACATAGACGTTCCAGATTAAGTGAAATGTAAGTTTTCCTTTTTATTTTCTCTGTGCTTTCTTGATACGTTAAAATTTCGGTTTGAAAGATTTATTTTTGGTTAACATTATTTTATTTAATCTTTTTTAATCGCTAGATTTTTATCAACTTATTTTTTATGAAAAGCCACCCTTTCACAATAAAAAAACTTATGCGGATAACGTTTGCATCAAAACTTTAACCTATGTGTAGGAATACGTCTGAGGTCTTAATAGATTTTCAGCTGTAACGGGTTCAGAAGTTATTAATAAGTTGTGTCGTGTTTAAAACTCGTCAAATTTTAAATTTTATAATTATTTTAAATTTTATAATTTACGTTTTATCTTTAATATTTAAATTAGTTAATCTTGTATTTATATGTATATATATATATATATATATTCCGAGAATCCGATATATACATATATATATTTCGGATTCTCGGAAACGGCTCCTACGATTTTCCTGAAAATCAGCATTTAGGAGGTATTGGGGTAGAAAAATCGATCTAGCTAGGTTTTATTTAAAAAAATATATTTATATAATTTTATAATTAAATAATTATATAATTTTATATATTTATATAAAATATAATTTTATCCCTGTTTTTGGGCATTCGAAAGTAGGCATCGGCAAGTCAGCGTAGCTTATTCGGGAAACGGGTGGTCGCGCGAAATAAACATACCTAGGATCGAACCCCACCTACACTATTATTTTTTCTTTTTTTTGTTGAAGTTTTTTTTATTTTGTAAAAAATTACCGAGCAAGGCTCGGTCACCCGTATATTTATATATTACTTTTATAATACTAAAAGCATTTTTTTTAACAGGAAAAACGCCCGACGGGGACAGGCGACGGTTATGTCGGACTCGCACCGACTAAAATAACCTGTATGCTCCACTACGCTGCTGGTGGCGGGGATAGGGTACCTATGAAGACATTGCCCCCCATCCCCGCCAGCAGCAACTCTGTAGCCCAAAGTGCGCCGCCTCTGGGTCGGGGCCTCTCTGAAAGTGGCCCCTCCCTCCGCTGGACGATGCATCGGGAGCACCAGATGCGTCGAACGCCTCGGGGACCTAACTCCAACGAGCGTCCGATAAACCCCGTTCGGATCGCTTGGAGGTCCCCGTTAGGGCGGCATGCGACGGACTTCGGCGAATCGCCTGCGCCCCGCTTGCCTGCGGCGGATTGGATCCAAGGACTCGACTTCCCGGATCCGCCCCGCCGCCTCCTTCCGCGAGATAACGTCAGCAGAAGGAGGCCATCGCTGCCCACTGAAAGCATACCATGAGGATGCTGAATCGATTGAATATAAAAAATATTCCAATTTATGCTTGCTGTAAGTATGGAATGGAACACTTTCTATATTCAATCGATTAGTTAGTTAGTAGTTTTAAAACGGTCGCAGTTAGATGCGCCCAAAAATAAAATCTATTTTAGTTAGACAAAACATTGGATAAAAGCTTTGTTCTATATTGGAGTAGTAAAGACGGAATAACAATAACAATAAAGAATAATTACGAGTGTAATATTATGCTGTTCATGAAGTTTCAATTTTATTGTTACATATACCATTGAAAAATAAGGAGGCACGAAAAATTAAATAAACGTTTTAGGCATCACTACATAGTATAAAACAAAGTCACATGCTTTGTTTGTCCATATATCCCTATGTATGCTTATTTCTTTAAAACTACGCTACAGATTTTGATGCGGTTTTTTTAATAAATAGAGTGATTCAAGAGGGTGGTTTATATGTATAATACCATTCAATATGGAGTAGAGAAATACTGTAATTTTTGAGGTTTCTAATAAATATCGTAAATAATTACATTTTTTTCCGCTTACATTGCAAACGCAGGCTAAACCCTACGAGATTTATCAAAATGATGTACTAAGTATTTGTACACCTTGAAAAGGTCTACAGAAAAGTCCGGGATGGGATATGTCTATCTATTATGGATAACCCACAATAGCATTTTTTGTCATTTACTTTTTATGAAAAGTAATATCTTATTTTTGAAGCAATTTTTATACAATACAGTATTAATCCTTATTCAATTATATACCTTCAATACATAGATGATTTAATATAGATCGATATGGCCTTTTACAGCATGTAATTTAAATGAACATTTTCGGAGATATCACAGATTTAAAACCCCGCGAGGGGCCGCGCTTCGTCCTAGAGCACTTCTAATTTAGCAGCGATCGGACGCGCAACTGTCGCTCTTTCAAGAGTAAGCTCTAAAGAAAACATGTTTGTATTGTCTAATAATGATAAGAAAGCTATGAATGTTGTATATAAAGACATTCTGTAATTAATTTTAAAAATAAAATAAATAGGGAAAAATGTAAAAATAAATATGTGTTGATATAGGGAGAGGGGAATTGTTTTTCTCCAAATTTAACGTGTGCGGGCCACAGTAATGAATAAATCAAAACTACTGGATCGATTTTAATCATTTTTTTCACTGAGTGACAAAATATTGGGTTAATTCAATTAATTGAAAAGAACTGAAATATTTATTTTGATGAAAAAAAAAACTGAATAGTTTTTCTGCTCAAATTATAGGCCACAGTAATCAACATGGATTACAATTTTTCATAACAAGTATATTAAAAATTAAAGAGAGATATTAATGCTCCAGATTAGAGCGGATGTATTTCAGACACAAACGTCGTATTACCTTATAATCGACTGTGTAGTATTTCAAAGGAAATTTACATCTGTGAAGTGTTAATTAAACTATGCTTTGTTAAGATTATAGCTTATAAATAATATTATAGACAATATTATATAGCTTTATTCTCAAGAAGTAAATTATGAAATGTGTTTAAACGAAATATTTTCTTACAAGCTTTTAGTTTACAGTTTTCAGGAAAGTTATAAAGAAAATTATTATATAATTTTATATTGTATTTTAAACCTATTTTCGATGAATGAAACACATTGTCTTCTTATTTCACGGACGATCTTACTTAGTTTCGTCTCAGGACGATAAGGCTTTGTGCCCCTTTTTACGCGTACGAAGAAGTGTTAAATTTGATATAAATAATTCATATAATATCATTTATAAATATCTTAAATAAAATAAAATATACTGTTACTTTTTTAGTGTTTACGTTTGCCCTGTGAATGTGAAACACTAAACAAATAGTCATTTATATCGCATCTACTTTGATTATGCTTTGCAAATAAATATTAACGGATAGGACAAATAAGAAGGAATACGTTTCCCGTGGATTAAATAGAAAATACCTAAGCAGACAAATTCTAATTTATTAAAAAAAATATTTTTGGAACCTTAAGTCCCTTTGAGTGAAAAAGTGTGTATTCTTCAAATTTGTTCATTTTAAGACACCTGAGAGGTGTCATTTATATAAGGACCTTAATCATGTCATATGTTAATGTGATTTTTATTTTCATTTATTTCTCTTATTAAGAACGATCTTTCAGGCACCATAAAGTAAATATTGTCTTCCTATTTTTCATAAATCTTTGGCAATCAAATCCATGACAAATCGTACCTAGCAGTAATATAGGTATATAAATTTATTTTCCGAATGAATTGAAAGAAGGATTTGCAAAAAATGGCCGCAATTGTAACCTCCTAATACGGAAATATTTATCGCTTTTTTGCGAAGTAGATAAAAGAATACACCACTATAAGGACATTTACATTTATGATACATGTTGGCTTAAAAAGTTTTATTGGAAGTCCTTTGTTATACACGCTAACTACAAATAAGCTTTCCTACTCTCGGAATGCATTGTAATACCGCTTATAGAACTGAACTTAAAGTTTCAAACGATTTTGCTAGTGTAGCTAACATTTTCAGTTAAATAATACATTATATATTATTATTATATATACAATTACTTTATTATATTATCGGATTTTTTAAAATGTGGAAACAAAAAAATTGTTATTCATTGTAAAGCTTTTCGGCTTGTATTTTATTTTTTAAAATTTAAAACACAGTGTAACTTAATTTATTCCTATAATTACAATGTTATGTTATTTAAGCTATATTATAAATTTTCATACGAATTGCAATTTGTTCGTGCAATAACAAAAAAATCCTTTAACTTAATACAGATATTTTAATATAATCAAAATAAAAAATTAAAGAGCATTGCGATTTCGCATTAAGAGCATAAATGCATTGCATAAAATTAATGATAAATTAGGATTATGAAAATGCGAAAAAAAATTTAGATAATACCAAATTTAAAATATTTACCTTTTTCGTAGACGTCACGGGTAGCGCAGTACTGGTGATCATATTCAACACAATATCTTTCAGTATTTACAATATTCGGAACGAGTGCTATGAATAGGGCGCAAGTACACAGGAGCAAGAGGTGCGTACGGCGCATCTTGGTCGGCGGACGTAGCACGACTGCAACGATGCCGCGCTCTGATAGCAAATCGAGTACGGTAGGTACTGGTCGCAGAAAAAGGTGACAGCGACGTTTGGATAAAAAGTCTAAAATGAACCATGAAATGAAAGTTGCCGAGGAAAAAGGTTACAAACGGGCACAGAACTGCTTTTTCGTAGCTATTATAAGTAGGGATATATCTTTTGAGTAAAATCGATTCTCAATATAATGTGACTTTTATTCAAATGAATTAATTGACGACGTAGATGTAAAAAAATATTTATCAATCATCATTTCTATGAGGCGTGTTTTTTTTTTTTTTTACTATCATAGTATGTACATAATAAACCTGTACTCATCATAGCTGATACACTGTAAGTTTGGGAAATCAGTTTCCTTACTTAATTACACGCTTCCCTACTTCGTTTGAATATCAAAAAGATTACATATGTACTAATTTAGTTTTATTTATTGAATAGCGGCCTGGCCCTGCTTCGCACGGGTGTAAAATATATATCCCATGTCAGTCAGTGTAAAAAAAAATGATTAAAATCGAGTAGTTTTTTATTTATTCATTACTGCCCGTGGCCCGCAAGCGTTAAATTTGGAGAAAAACAATTTCCTTTCCCTATACCAAGAAGATTTCCTGCTATCTTTGGAATATCTAAATTCATGTAGTACATTTTTACTTATTTACTTTTACATTTTCCCTATGTATTTTATTTTTACAATTAATTACAGAATGTCTTTAAACAAACATCGCTGCTAAAGTCGAAGTGTTATAGGGCGAAGCGCGGCGTCCTCACGGCATTTTAAATCTGTAATATCTCCGAAAATGTTCACTTAAATTACATGCTGTAAACGGCCATATTGATCTATATTAAATCAACTATTTATTTAAGGTACTTAATTGGATAAGGATTAATGCTGTATTGTATAAAAATTGCTTCAAAAATAAGGCATTATTTTTCGTAAAAAGTAAATAACAAAAAATGCTATTGTGGGTTATCCATAAGAGATAGACATATACATCTCGGACTTTTCTGTAGACCTTTTCAAGGTGTACAAATACTTAGTACATCATTTTGATAAATCTCGCAGGGTTTAGCCTGCGTTTGCAATGTAAGCGGAAAAAAATGTAATTATTTACAGAAACCTCAAAAATTACAGTATTTCTCTACTCCATATTGAATGTTATTATACATACAAACCTTCCTCTTGAATCACTTTATCTATTAAAAAAGCCGCATCAAAATCTGTTGCGTAGTTTTAAAGTTTTATGCATACATAGGGATATATGGACAAACAAAGAATGCGACTTTGTTTTATAATATGTAGTGACTATATTTATTTAAATAATTAATAATTGTGAATAACTAAATAATTGTGAATATATTTTTAGCTCGTTTATTTATAGTATAGTATACTCGTATGTCAATTTTAACTACAGGAAATTTGTGAATTTTTTTTAAATTATTTTGTACATTCTTTTGATCTCAATCTTATTATCCGACTAATTAGTAGTAAAATAGTAAAATTTTTATTAAATATATGCCATGGTTCTAAATGTCTGACTCACGATTGTCTTGAATTGCTACAAAAATGATAATGAAATGCATAACATATAATTAATATCGAAAATACTCTTTCGCTGTGAACAGTCCAAAGCTCCGAGTGTAAAGGAGCGAACAAGTATCTTACAATATCTTTTTGAACGGACCAATTTGTTTTTTTTTAAAATTACAAGCTTGATAAAACTTTGATGAACATGTCAAGGGAAAGTGTCTCAAAAAAGGTTTCAATTAAATAAAATTATTAATAATTATTTTTTAAAGGGGGCCACCTGTATCATTAAACAATCGATGAATTTTCTATTTAAGCTTAAGTCTTATTAATTATACTATATTAAATACATCTATATTCCTATCTATGTCTAATGTGGATTCCACAACAAAAGAGACCCAGAGGTAGACCCAGAAAGCGATGGATAGACTGCGTCGAAGAAGACCTCCGATGCATGGGAAGATTAACATCTTGGAGACGGGAGGCCAGGGACAGAGCGAAATGGAAAAGACTCGTTGAGGAGGCCAAGACCCACAAAGGGTTGTAGTGTCACAGGAAGTAAGTAAATACATCTATATACTATATTAAATTTATCACGCATTTTTTGGCGCACTCTGGATTAATTCTAGGATTCTTCTTTGTATACCATCGCAGCATCTGATATCTCAATAGCTCTTCAAAAGGAGAGAGGAGGCCTATGCCCAACGATGGGGTAGCGGCCCGCTATCGAACTGTTTTATTACTATTACTGTTATATAATTTTTTGATACTGCTCGATATCGTTCTGATTAATTTTTAGGAGGATTATTTGTATTGAACAAGTTAAGCTAAATTGCAGAGGAATATGGCGTTTGGGATACCATGTAGAAAACTGGAGAACCCCACCTATGTAATTATATAATGTAGTAGTGGACAGGAAGATTTAGAGTTTCGAGGGGATGTGAATAAATACAAAATGTATTTGATTACAGGGCACAATTAAATTTAATATTATCCGTTTTCATACTCTAATACACTCTACATTTATGAGTAGCATTACATATATTTTCTTTTTTTGTGGATAATAGCAAAAAAATATCTGATTAGAATAGACCACCCTCATTTCTTACCGAGTTGTCGTAAAAGGCGACTAAGGTAAGTTGACCCACCGTGTGCTATCCGGTTGAGTAGAATTGACCACCCTCTTTCTTATCGAGGTCTCGTAAAATACGACTAAGTTAGGTTGTCGTCAGGCAGGCGGCCAACCCCACTTAGAGTGGGATAAGGGCAGGAGGATGATATAGCAAAATAATATTATCATTGTTTAAAGTATACTCGTAGTTTTCAAATTTTGGCTGACTTCAAAAATACTAATCGATAGGAACCAACCAGTAACAACCATAGACAAATAACAATACTTACTGTCAGATTCTGAGGTTCTATTGAGAATTGTAATTTCGATTTTCTAATCCCTTGATATCGGATCCTTAGAATCCCCGACACGTCTAGTGCTGTTCACATTTCTGAATTTGCCGTGCTAGGTTATCGGTCGACATATCATCGTATTAGTTAAAGGCGCAATTCGAGCGTTCACGAGCTCGAAGGTACGGGGGCTGTGTACGATTCAAGAGTAGTTTTAATAGACAGACGAATCGATTTGACGATTTGTCTACCTATTAAAGTTAATTGACTTCGTTTTTACTATGTCTTAGTCAATTCAAAAAGGTATGACTAATATTTTATATTACCACGCCGTGTTGTGGTATCCGGCTAAATAGAATAGTACCACCCTCATTTCTTACCGAGGTGTCAAAAAAGGCGACTAAGAGAAGTCGGTCCGCCGTGTGGTATCCGGCTGAGTAGAATAGACCAACCTCATTTGTTACCGAGGTGTCGTAAAAGGCGACTAAGGTAAGTTGATCCACCGTGTGGTATCCGGTTTAGTAGATTAGACCACGCTCTTTCTTATCAAGGTGTCGTAAAATATGACGGAGGTTGACGTCAGGCAGGCGGCCGGTCGTAAAAACGCAGCCAAATCGTGTGACAATTAGTAAATTATAATATAAACAAATATAATTTAAAAGTAATTGTTTCTTATTACTTATCTATCTATACATACTATAAAACAAAATCCTCAAAAGCTGTCATGTTTGTGGTCAATTTTCTTAAAATCTACCAAATGGTTTTTTGTACGGTTTTCACTAAACGGTAGTGCAATTTTTGAGAAAGGCTTAGGTTATTAGTAAATCCTCTGAAACAGCCAAAACAAGTTTGATTTGACTTTCACTGGAATATAGAGGAAGGTGTGGAGCAACATATAAGCTACTTTTGTCCTAGAATTCCTGCAGGATCGGGATTTACTGGAAAAAACTCTGTGAAACACTAATTTCAACGAAAGCGAAGATGCGGGCACAGTTAATTGGAGTTCTCGTGTTACGATGCTCGTTCGCAATAGACTCTGAAACTATTTAACTGATTTTAGTGTTGTTTTTTACTTAATGATAATAGCTATGCTATATATTGATATTTCATCATGATGTTTTCTTTCAATCACATGAGTATTTACAAAATACTTAAATTTTCAAAATGATTGAATCTGCGAACTCTTGAAACGCGCATCATCGTGATTTTTTATTTACCGTAAAACATCACAACTTTGCCCGATTTTTTGGTAAAATGTAATGAATTTCAATTTTTTTCTATAAGTACTTATGGATTTTTGTTATTTTCTAACAACTTTATAAACATGTGCATACAGTAAATGTATAAAGTGTATAAAAAAATTATTAAAAAAAATAAAAAATTTAATCATGTATACTGTTAGTAGTAGTTAGTAGGTACATAAATATATCACGCACATACATACTACTATCAAATTGAAACATTTTTCATTTCCTTTTAAAGCGCATAGTGTATACGATTTTCAGTGTAAAAACGATAGAGGTGACAAACGCTGCTGCATACCCTTTGATTGGCTTTTAGATTGTGAATGCATTCATTTTGCATGTCAGCCTTTTGTTTGAAGTATTTCACTTTAGTTGCCGATAAAAGCAACAAAGGTTTTTCAATCGAAAAATAGAAAATCCTTTTTTTATCGATACACACTATATATGGGGCTACTACAATTTTATAGACGCTACATCATTGAAACTAATTTACCCTTTGATGTGTTACCTATATTTAGTTCGAGAAAGTTTAACACCTTAGCCTTAGCTAAGGTGTTAAACTTTCTATATATTATATTCTGTGGACAAGTGGACATATGAATTTTGTAACAAGTAGTTTAATTTCAAATATTAGACAAACTGGTATGCAAAACAAGCAACAAGTAACAAGTTCAGAGCAACAACTACGTCGCTACTCGCTAATGCAGTTACGTAGCGCTTAGCCGTAGCAAGTGGCTGGCGGTAATATAGCAATTACTCGCGTATTAAATATTAAAAATTCTGTTTTCTGTATCTATTTTTACTGAACTATAACTTAACTCTCAGACATCGCATAGGTTGTAGTAAGAGTTTATCTTATTAATATTATAATTATCTCATCTTACTAATATTATAAATGCGAAAGTTTGTGAGTATGGGCGTATGTTTGTTACTCTTTCACCACCAATATCGATGAAATTTAGCACAATTATTCCTTACACACCGGAATAACATATAAGCTATTGGAATTTTGGTTAATCTACAGGAATAGGATGACCTAAAAGCGCCATCTATTATCAACCTATCACGCAACAACAGTTCACAGAGTAAAAGCTAGTTACCTATATAGATGTGGAGTGGTACGTATATATTTACCACTTTTACGTAGTATAAACAACACAGGGGACCGCGCGTATAATTGTTACATAAATTTTTATTTATTTATATGATCATTCGGTCCATGACAAACTATTGATTAAAGAAACGAAATTTGTATAAATGTATAAATGAAAAAACTCCAGTTCTGTTACAATAGGCAAAATTAGCCAGTAAACCTAATCAAGCCAAGGGCTACGCCAAGAATTCTCACATGTTACTTTATATTAACTGGTTAGTTAAGTTAATTCTATTTAAAATCGACTGAAGGGTTTTATGAGTTTTAATTACGTATAAAAAGCTACAAAGGAATCTTTTATAAAGAGGAAAGATAGCTATATCCAACTCATTCTTTTTAAATTTGAATTTAACAATCGAGAGAAGCACTTTTGAGTAGGGTCATACTTTGAAATGTGTGCGTCGTAATGGTTTAGATAAAACGGGCTTAGTATGGGTCAAATACTAATAATTGTTTTTTTTGTTTTTCCTCTTGCATTTCCATTTAGAACATCACTTTACGAGTATACATGTTGTAGCTTGTATCAGTTCCACAGGTATGACGCCGCAAATTTACTGGCGTAACTAAATTACGGTGCATCGATAGTGGAGTTACTATCGGGGTAATAAGATTTTGATGTGCTGTACTAAAATTCAACCTTATTTTTGTGCTATATAGTGAATCATAATTTTTTTTTAAATATGAAATTTTCTTACAATTTTGAAAACAAAGTAATTTTTTTCTGTAGAAAATATTTTATTATGTATATAAATTTGTTAAAAAATTTTTTTTTATATAATTTTATGTGTTAGCTAATATTAAAGATAAACAATATTAAATTTGCCAGTCCTTACAATAGTCTATTATGATCATGCTTAAAAGTGTCTCTTGTATATCCAGATAAGTACGAAAACGAAGAATTGCCTCGCGGTACAAATAAAACTCATGTTAACAAGTCTCAAATTTCTTAGCATTACTAACGAGACGGGCTTTATCAAATTCTTTTCTTTTCACGAAGAGAACAAAGCAAAGGTAAATATTGATCGAGATATATGTTTGAAGCAGTTTTTCTCTTGTAGGAACATAAGCCTTTTCGCCAGTTACATAAAATATCTTAATTGCGACAAAAACAAATTTAAAAACTATAACGATAATAATTCAAATCAGTATTTCAATTTATTTAGAGATTAATTTTCTGAAATAAAATCAGACATCTAGAACATATTTCCACTTTGAAATAGCCGGGGATGACAGTATAAAGTTGTACACGTTGTTCCCATCCCGGCTCTGAACCCTGGAAAACTCCACTCGGGGCTTCTCTAAAGAATGTATTCTCCCTCCGGTAATCGATGCATCGGGAGCACCAGATGAATCGAAATCTTAATTGCTGAGTTTCTAGCTGGCTCTTCTCGGTAGGAACAGCTTTCCGAACCAGCAGTAGAGTTGACGATTCAACAGCACTTGTTTACAAGTTTATTTGAATAAAGAATATTATGAATTTGAATTGAATCGACCGTCTCGGGGACCTAACTCCAGCGGGTGTAGGTTAAATTCGGTTCAGAACGTCCGGAGGTTCCCGGTTGGGGTGGCATGTAACGGGCTTCGGGAGTGCCAGCATAAGTATAATAGCATAATGTAGTGACATATTGCCTTTGTGTTACAATCAAATCAGTACCTACGTCATCATCCTCCTGCCCTTATCCCACCCTAAGTGGGGTCGGCACAACATGTTGTCATGTGATTTGGCTACGTATTTTACGACCGGCCGCCTGCCTGACGTCAACTTACCTTAGTCGTATTTTACGACTCCTCGGTAAGAAAGAGGGTGGTCTATTTTACTCAACCGCATACCACACGGTGGGTCGACTTACCTTAGTCGCCTTTTACGACACCTCGGTAAGAAATGAGGTCTATTCTACTCAGCCGGATACCACACGGCGGGTCGACTTACCTTAGTCGCCTTTTACGACACCTTGGTAAGAAATGAGGGTGGTACTATTCTATTCAGGCGGATACCGCACGGCGTAAATCAGTAGCTACGTATACGATTTAAATACACAAGAGATACGTTACGTAAAATAATTAGGTGTTTCATAGTTGTGTCCTACTTTGATCTAACCATAGGTAAGCAAATATTGCCTTGCAATAATTTAATTGATATCCACTGACTTGTAATGGATAATATTTATTTACAGCAAAAATGTACAAATTATATCTATCTTAAATTACTTACACGCTAGTCCTATACAAATCATGCCCACGTGGAATAGTCCCAAGAATGCTGTCAGCGTTTCCGCGCTGAATCGCTAAGCTGATTCTATGTGCGAAAAATGAGCCAGCCCTCTTGTCACCTGAAAAGGCAATCAACCGAGGTGTTAAAACGGATAAAATATTTTTTCACTTTGACTCCATGGCCCTAGGGTCTCGACTGCAATTGACTTGTAATTAATAAATCAGAAGTAAGCAATTTAAAAAAGGCGTATAGTTACCGCACAGATGAAATAAAATAAAATTAGACATGCAATGGTATAAGAAAATGTAAGTAAATGGATATTGATTTATTTTATACCATGACTACTAAAGTGCAAATGTTTCATGAAGAATTATTTTATGCCAGAACATGTCCGTAACAACAAGGAATAATGTAAACCGAACTTAGATGTGAGAAATAACCGCGGAGCGTACCCACACTTCAGAATAGGCATTCAAAATTGAAATGCAGCGTCGACGATTTTCTATCCACGGTTCCCGAATCTATTTACTCTTTCAATGTGCAGAGATCTGAGTTTCTGTGTAAAATGTATGGATACGTGATTTGTTTGTATTTACAGTAGAAATGGAACTTGTGTGAACGTAGCTTTGAACATCTGAAACAGTTTTGAAACGTGCTTAAAGTGCTCGTTTTCGGATTCGTGTTTACCAACCATGTTTACAATGCTACTTTTACTAGCTACTTAAAGTAGAGAAACCTGTGTATTTAATTCTATAACGAATATGAAAAGGTATACATATATTATATATATGCTTAGGTATGTCGCTACACTTTAATGTATTTATTCTATCCCTAAAAATTAACTCTCATTACTTTACCTTTATTTTCAATTAATCAAAAAAACATGAATACTTAATAATTTTAAATAGAACATCTTTCGAAATGTCAGAACATCTTTCGATCATTAGCTCTTATATTTGTACAGATGTTTGCTGCTTGCGTCGTTAAGTATTATTATGTTTGTGTGTTTAAGTGTTTTTAATAACCATAAATATCATTTATTAGACAACTTACGCTTTTTGTTTAAAAATTGTTCAAATATTTACAAACAGATAAAATTATGAATACCTACTGAAAAAAAACAAATTGTCGTTATTACATTTTTATAAGGTCTCATAAATATTATCATAGTTTCATCGTGATTTTTGGCTCTACTCTACTGTTGCCTCAGCGAATGAGATGTAAAAGCGTGAAAGACAGACATACAGAGTTTCTATCAGACTTTCAAATTTATGACATTAGTTTAGATACTTAGCCAATTCAAAAAAGGTTTCCTATAAATAAGATTTCTCTTTAAGAGGTAAACTCATAAAAACAACTAAAAACACTACCCATAATTTCTAACAAGCTAGCTTTGATATATGTATAATTTGCGCTGAAAAATAACGGAACTCTTTTACAAACTTTAATCATATATCACCCGTTAAAGGGATAATTTTATATAAATGAAGATAAAATTTTAAACAGCAAATGTTCAATCAAAAACTTAAATATGAAATCTAATGTGACTCTTATAAAATAATGGCACTTGTATATAGATGACAAACAACTAGTAAATATACTATACGTAAATAAATACTAATAATACAATAATACTTACTTTACTATAAATAAATACCTAAATTCACCCAGATTCGAAGGACCAAAAAATTGGTTTTAAAATATGATGGCCCTCAGCGGGAATCAACCCGCGACGCGCAAAGTATAAGTCAAGTGGTATAAATAAAATATATATTTTTATATTGATGATAAAGAAAATAAATTTATAACTGTATAATAAACTGATAGTAAAATATACTATACATATATACTATTTTATAATTTATCAAGGGAGATTATAATATCATCGAGTGCCAGCTATCATTGATAAAAATTAGTTGAAAATAGAGTTAATGCGGCAAGCATTTGAATGGATGTTTATTGAAAGGGATCTAAACGGCAAAGATGAAGAGTTTTCTCCACTTTTCTGAGTGCGAACTTTTTAATGAACGTAAAATAAGCTCGTTCATTAAAAGTTCATGGTTTTTACTAAATAAAACAATGAACAAGTAAATATCTTTCGACATTTGCTGTACGTTAGAGTTTAGAAAGTAACTATTGCTGAGTGATCTTAAATCGAATGTGGGAATATCTTGTTAACTGAGTCTGGAAAATTAGTACACAGAATTGTGCCGGAAAGCCAAATTACAGAGCGGCTAAGCTATATAGAGTTGAAACTAGGCACAGCTTAAATTCGCAATTCGATTCAGACGAGAGCTTTAATATTACGATAATTGAATTGCGAAATCCTTTACCAAGTGTAAACCAAAGTCAATGTATATATGCAGTAATGACTTAAATATAAGTTTCATTAGAAATACATACCATTGAGATAGACAAATTAAAACTTTGAATAAAGTTACTAATAGGAAGTAAGTAGTGGGAAAATTATTAAAAAACACAGATAGAAGGTTGCATTCCTATTTCTCGCTGGCTTATTTATTTATTTTTTTTGCTTATTTTTTTATTTTAATCTATAAATATCGATCCTTTGTGTGGTATCCCCTTATTCTTACCAAGGTGTCGTAAAAGGCGACTAAGTAAAGTTGACCCGCTGTGTGGTATCCGGCTAAGTAGAATAGACCACCCTCATTTCTTACGAGGTGTCGTAAAAGGCGATTAAGATAAGGTGACGTCTGGCAGGCGGCCGCTCGTAAGATAACTAGCCAAATAATCTTACAACATATTTAAAACATGTTGTTCCACTTAAAGTGGACTAAGGGCAGGAGAATGATGATGATGATCAAATATGGATCCATTACACCAATAAAATAATTATTACCAATAAAATAAATTAATTATAACGATAACCAAATGGAACAATGTAAATATGCGTTGTGATTTGAAGCTAAGATCAAAGCCTTTCACTCTCCGAAAAATATGAGAAACTATAGCATATTGCATAAATGTTTTTTTGTAATAAGTCTCATTTGTCCAACCTAAGAAGACAAGTGAAGCGTGACGTCCATTTTACGACCCACAAGCAAACTTTCACTCAATCAAATTTTTTCTTCCATTTACAATTTACTATCCCGCACAAAGTTGATTTTTTGTAAGAAATTTTTCAACCATGACGCGAAGTAAATCTGCGGTAGTAACGGTAAAATTTCAATCGCTATATTTGAATAGACGTGACACTGATAGTTGGTGATCCATAATCTCAAGCGATTCTAGAGATATTATGAGGTCGTTTCATGTACCTCATCATCATTCTCGTGCCCCTATCGTTACGTATTTTGGATAGTTATTTAACGACCGGCAGCCTACCTGATGTCAACTTACCTTAGTCGCTTACGACAACTCAACAACAAGAAATGAGAGTGGTCTATTCTACTCAGCCGGATACCACACGGCGGGTCAACATACGTTAATCGTCTTTTACGACACCTGGGTAAGATATGAGGGTGGTCTATTTTACTGTCTGATACCACACGGCGGGTCGACTTACCTTAGTCGCCTTTTACGACACCTTGGTAAGAAATGAGAGTAGTCTATTTTACACAGCCGGATATAACACTGCGGGTCAACATACCTTAGTCGCCTTTTACGACACCTGTGTAAGAAATGAGGGTGGTCTATTCTACTCAGCCGAATATCACACGGGTCGTTTAATGTAGATAACCATTATATGACACTGTATAAAAGAGGAAACCATCCATTAGTTTCTCATATTGCCGACGAACTGATGAGACATGAAAATCTGCGTAGGTAAATCTATTACATCACGAACCAAATATGTCTAATCGAATGAGTACAGTACAGAGTACAGAAGTTAATGCTTGTAATGAAAGTAATGCGATCACCAATTCTATTTGAACTCGGTTAAAACGTCTACCAGGCGCCTATAAAGCGAGATAAATTATTATCGAATTTATCATATCTACAATATCCAAAAAAAATTGCAATATTGGCACACCTCACTCTCTTCCTTGTTATCAATCCAACGTGGTGGTGGGATCAACTTTCATTATTTTTATCTTTTACTTCGGATCCTTTCATACAAGCACAGTCATAATCAGTAAAATAATTGTAAAAAGGGTATATGTTAAGTTAATACAAATTAACCATATATTAATAATCAACATAATATTTCAATGGCACTGGATATAAAATAATTATTATTTTGTATATACAAAGCAATTAACCATATGTTACAATGACATTAATAAGAACATAATTCAATGGAAATAAAATAATTATTTTAAATATAAACTATTATACTCATAATGAAGAATTTGAACACAGCGTGGATTAGTTGATAGCAGAACTACTGAGGACAGGTGGAAAATCGGTACTTAAATAAAATCCAGCAATTGTTCCATTCTATTATAGGGAACGAAGGCACTTTGCCAGAATTTCGACACAGTGACATAAGGTATGTTTACCAAAAGCCCCCATCTCCTTTTTTTTAAAATGTTCAATACTGATTACATTGATTGCAAAGTATCAAATTGAATCATCTAAATATTTTTATGGATTTCAAACAAGAACTGTGTTAAGCAAAGTAGAGCACCTCTAATGCTTCAAGACTTAAGAGAAATCCAATTAAAGTAATTGCATTAGCGTTGGTTACCTGGTGTTTCATCACAAACAGCTAGACGCTCGAACGAAAGAACCTTGCTTCGAAATAGAAATAAATATTAAATAAAAGATGCCAAAAGACGACCCCGAAACTGCGGCCCTTAAAAAAGAGTTGAACGACATCATCGCCAAATGCAAGGTATGGTACATATCTTTTTATAAGAAATCGTTCGAACCGTTTTTATATGAACTCAGCATTGTTACAAGGTACAATTTATACACAGGTTTTTTTTAATTTACATATATGTCTTAGTTATATTGCTGTGCGTTAACCAAATGTTAAATTATTTGTGTAAATATTAAAACAATATTTATACAAATAATTTTAGATTGGTTTTATTTAAGATCAAACGTTGCGAAAATAATTTTATATTTAAAACTTTATACAACATATTTAATTTTACTGAACCTTTGATCGTGAACTAAACAATTACAATCACCTTCATATTATCCAGGAATATACACTATGGCCGAGTGTTATTCTTAGCAAGGTAATTTTCGCTATAATGTTTGTTCTAATATGATGGTGTCACAATATAATATATTTTATTGATTATTAATCTAAGCCCTCCGTGTTATTTAAGTATTCCTTTATTTCACAGAACATAATATGTCTGGGCGAATTATGGGAATTATGGTTTATAATTTTTTTTCCTACGAGTACAAACTGTACAACTCTACTTGTATAAAGTTAAGTAAGTGCAGTTGGATGTAATGATTTTATCGAATAAAACAGAAAGTTTTGTTAAAAAGAAACGACGTCTTCTTCTTTGATTGGTTCTAATTTTAACACTTTAGTTGATGTGAATGAAATACTCGTGGGGTACATTTTCTCATACATGGATAAGCTAGACGAAAATTGAATTATGAAGTTTTACTACGTCGACTCCAAACGGAATTAAAATAAGAATAGTGGTGGTTATTAATGTAGTTATTTTTTATGTTGAATTCGCACAGTAAAATAAGGCTTCTTATAGAAAAAAAATAGCTTTTAATAAATACATCCTAGGAGTCAAAATATGTATCCGTATCATCCTCGTGCCCTTATTAAAACTCTAAGTGGGGTCGGCATAACATATTATAAACATGTTATCCCAAACATGTTATTATAAAAATTCAGATAGGTATATCTCCATATAATTATTGGCGATGTTGTGACGTTGTTTATTCAAATTTATATTCAAATTACTATACATTTCACAGTTCATTAAGCAATTGTCGTACAGGTGATTGCGTTTTACTAATATGTGCGCATATAAAATATGGCATGTTTATAATATCTGATATATACCTTAGAGACAGGTCGATCATCATCATGTTAACTCGGGTGTAAAACATAGATCCATATTAATATTATAAATGCTAAAGCATGTCTCTATATCTCTTTGTATAGCTGTTTGGACCAAACTACTAAACCAATAATGATTAAATTAGGTAAAAAAACGTAAAGTAACGGCCTATTACTATCCTACTTACTACATACGCCTCTTTTCTCCGTTTTTGGAGAGAAGGATTGGAGCTAAGACCTACCACGCTGCTACAATGCGGATTGGTAGGTTACACATATCCCCAGAATTCCTTAGAGATATGTAGGTTTGCTCATGATGTTTTCCTTAACCGAAAAGCGTATGATAAATTGCAATTATCAATTATACACATAAATCTTTAATAGACTCATTGGTGCCTACTCATTGGTGGTGGGTTTGAACCCGCAACCTCCTCGAAAGAGTCGCACGTTGTTATACCGCTGGGCTATCACAGCTAAATTAGGTATAATTGAAGACATATCAGTCTACATATAGGATAGAAAAATTCCCGTTTTCTTACGGAAATGGGATGAAATAGTACGTTACTGTCAGTAATGTAAAGAATCACGCTAATCTGATCCAAAGTATGTATGTACATCTGTCAACATTTCAATAAAACTCAGTTCGACAAAAGTTTTCAGGTTGTAAGAAATCCCGGTCCACGGAATGGGAATACGGGTCTACAAGAAAAGCTTGTAACTAACAGTGTCTAACTAAACTTCTACTGTCTTTTACTTGACATCTGAAAGTCTTATTATATTAAAAAATATTGGATAGACAAAATCTAAATATATAAATAATGTAGAATAGACTACCCTCATTTTTTACAGTATCGTGAAAGACGACTAAGGTAAATTGACTCACGTATGATATCCGGCTGAGTAGAATAGATCACCCTTACTTCTTACCGAGTCATTGTGAAAGGCGACTAAGGTAAGTTGACCCGAAATGTGGTATCCAGCTGAATAGAATAGACTATCTAGTCGTGACCAATAGTGAGGCAGGCGGGCGGTCGTAATATAACTAGCCAAAACATATAACATGTTTAAAACATGTTGTGCCGAACTCGCTTAGATTGGGATGAAGGCAGGAGAATGATAATGATTTAAAGAAAAATAGGTATAAATAGTAAAATGGAACTTGGTTACATAAGTCATATCTATCTGTTGATTGATCAAAAATTTAGCAATAAGTTTTGGTCCTAAGTAGACACTTAAAAATATGTATAAAAAAAAATTTAAATGGTTTTAATTATTATGTTTTACGAGTATGTTAAAAAAAAATCCACAAGTAATTGGTTAATGACGCATCAGCGCTCCATACTGAAATTAAAGTTTCTAATAAAAAAATTACTGAAAAAAATCCTATTTTTCTGAAAGAAATAGGTAACACCTTGTATCCCGTCATAAGTAAACGCGAAGGAAGTCGCGGATATTTAAATGAAGTGAAATTTGTATTCGTGTGTAAAATTGAGGTACGAAAACATCCTAATTTTTCCCAAATCAAACCATACTTCACAAACTTTTCCTCGAAAACACATTCACCCTAGTCTTTAATGTAGTCTGGAATTTATTTTTTTAATAAACAAAATTTTTACCATGAAAATCAAATAGCAATTTCAATGCGACTTGTTGATTCGTTGAATGGTATTTACTTTCAATAACGTAGTCTTAACATTCAATTAAAAAGGGAACGCAGACTGTATGGTGGATGCCGAGCAATTGATGAAGGGATTATTTTTTATTTTTTAGTTTTTCCACATCAACACTGAGCCTCTAATTACTGTTTTTAGAATTTTTCTATTTGTCTTTCGAACCTTTGGCTCATAAGCGCGGACGGGGATGCTATTTTCACCTATTTATTTTAGGTAGAAATTATTTAAGGCGTTTAACATAAAGAGGATATTTATTTCAATCAAGTCACACTTTTTTTTATTTTATTTATACCAAAAATGTACAAGTTATATCTATCTTAAATTAAATTAGTCACACTTACTGTAAAGATATTAAAGTTCCGATTTACTCTAATCAAGTTATAAATCGTTAGAAATAATTTTATATAGATCTTTTATACTTTATATCTCTATATCTGTTAGAGTATTGTACAAAATCTCGAATACTCATTTCATCCCTTAACTAGGTTATATGAGTTCGAGGTTAGATTATAGTCCAAAAGACTTTAATGACATTTTTCACTACACATTTGTATTTGTTTTGATCATAAAACTACTTATCTCAATTTTCATTTCAGCTGTATGACAAAATATCATAAATGTAAATGTTGGCATGGGTTTCATAATTTATACAAGCACGCACAACCGGTTCAATGGATATGGATGAAATTTAGCAGCCAGTAAACCTGTGTGTAAACTAACATTTTCCCCCTTCCGAAGAATAAAGTTATATGTTCTATGTTTATACATAGAACATATTACTTTATTCTTCGGATCAGGTGATTTATTCAAAACACTGTTACTTTGGGTTATGAATACCCAACTGAAATGAATTTGAGTTTTAAAAGTGAGTTGTATACGGAGTGCATGTGAATAGTTACAGAAATAGGTTCTGTACTGTTTTTTATGAATGATATTTCCCTGGTAGTAGCTGTAGGTAGCCATCAATCATAACTGGGATTGGATCCTATAGAATTTATATTCAAACAAGATTGGAGCAATTGAATAGACTCAACTAGTGCTTTGGTACTCAATATATGAAGGTTTTCAATGATTTTGTTTCGATATTGTATAAACTTCGTTACAGGATTTCATTCACATGTTAGCAAAATAAATGAATTTATTTATTTGCAATATACATGTGCATATCATATTTTGTACAAAATTTAGGTAGGTTATGATAAAAGAGAAAAAGGCGCGTGAGGACTTCATATGTACTTTGTATTGAAAAGTAAATAAAACTATTATTTTAATAGAAATAACTAAGTACCCTTGCACCATAATTTGACGTACGTAATAAAGAATAAGTAATAAAGGCTCTCCTTTTGACGTTCCTAATTTGGGCACGCCTCACTAGATTTATTAAATAGCTCCCATGTTTTTGGATGAGATTTTCTTTTACGGCCATAAAAACTAACTATTATGTAGGTAATGCAAATAAACAAGTAGGTAAGTATTAATTACTGGATCTCTCAAATATTCAGACGGAAATATTACTTTATATCGCGTCGTCATTTTGAAAGTCCTGCTGCAGCAGAATTTTCCTTTAATCCAATCTTCTTTTGCTGGCACATCTTTCACAAACAAAGTTTTTTCGCTTGTCTGCGGAGTGTATAATTTTTTTGTAATCAAAATGAAGGCCGTATTATCAATAAAGTTAGTAGTGTTAAGTGTGACACGATACGATTTAGGTTCGATGATCCAATATAAGAATAGACAATAACAAGATACGTATAAATCCAAAACCAATTTTAATTTTTCATTATAATTATGTTAGAAGGGAACAAAGAGGACGAATAAAGAAAAAGAGTGCTTTACGATTTTTTTTTCTTAAATTAAAAATACAAATTTTTACTACTAAATTTTTACAACTACCGCTGGTTTTATTGGCCGACGAAGGGTTAAAACCTTCATCAAACCTTATCTATTTAATAAGGACTTTGTGATTCCAAACTTGCGATAAGTTATTTTCACTAAGAGATATAAATAAAAAATACCTAAAAAATCCCCTTTGTAAAATATGTCTGACAAATAAGTCTGACAGTGTCTTTGTGGATTTTCATAAAGTTTAGAGCGCAAGTTTTGAGAACTCTTCGGTGCCATTAATATAATTACAACTGAAAATATGTAAAATATACAATAATAAAACAAAATAGATTCTAGAGAGAGAGATAGAATTCTGAACAGAATTTCTAGTTTGGATATTTTCTCTACTCCCGGTAAGAGTTTTAATAAAATGTCAAACATGTTTTCTAACTTCCTTTGGCGCACCTTTCAATAACTAAAAGACTAGTTTCATTTCCGCCAGCTCTGGTCTTGATATTTTCAGTTACTCCATTCATTCACTGTTAAATTATAAACATTTTCTACAAAATACACGTTACATTTCATATTTTTACAATATCCGTAACTGGAAATGAAAATATGAAGTCGTCGCCTCTGATGAAAATATTGATTCCGCTTTCAAACGAATTGCATGTTGGTTTGCTTTTGTATGTTTTCAAAAATACAACGTATGTGTTATTAAATTTATTTTTTATTGGTTTTTTTTAAAATTATTTCAAGTTTCTTACTACTTATTACTTAGTTTTAATACTCAGTTTGTGAATGGTTTGAACATAAATATTTACGTACGGGTGTGTAGAAATATTAGTCGTGCGCAAAGAATTTAATTAGAGAGACTTACATACAATAACGATTATTCCCCAAAGGTTGAGATTCATACAACAATTCGGATATTCAATTCGGATGATAACTTTCCGTACTGGTAATAGAATTTGTTTGACCAATTTCATCCAAATATCCGGTTCCTTCATAATTTGATTTATAGTATTAACTTACCTCAAAAGTTTTTCCCTGTTGTGTCCTAATACAAATATATAAGTAAAGAATTTGAGTGATGAGAAGTAGTTAAGTAATTTCTCTCAACTATTCCTAAAGTACATGATTTGTAAATAATTCGCGTGAAAATAGTAAAGGAACTGTAAATGAATTATTTGTAAGTGTCGGTAACCCCTTGAATCGTAGGTACAAAAGCAATCAAACCTTACAAAAGTCCTCAGAAGCTTTCACCCACACATATTGTCATTAACTCTAATTAGAAATCGCTTTGCAAAGGGATTGTAGGTACGGACACGGAAATTGATTTCTAACGGACCTTTGACTGTGCATTGCAAATTATAGTTTCGCATTTGATTTAGAAGTATCGACTATTATTTAGCTCGTTCGAATGATATATTCGGATTTTTATACATATATCTCTATCTAAATTGACATCGTATATTAATGGTGTTTGTTGACAAGAGATATATATACATAGATGGATTTTGGAGACGACGCGAAAAATTGAATAATAACAAAAAGAGGCATCTTAGTTCCTTAATAACCATACACATATCATAAAACTATGTACCAGCTGTGAATTTCTGGTTGTTTGTAATAAACTCAAAACCACTGAAGGGATTAATGTGCAGTTTTCATCAATAGACAAACCGATTCATGAAAAGATTTAAGTATATAATTTATTTAGGTTTTTGTAAATTGCCTAATCCTCTTAAATATACAAAACAATGTGCGTTGTGATTATTTATGTGTATCAGATATACATAAAAAATTACTGGATGGCATATACATATATTTTACCTTACCACTACCTCCCCTTACTCTCTATTTAACGTTTTAAAAATAAAAATAGACATAACCTTAAACCTTATCAACTTCAAAAACCTTAGAAACCTAAAGTATTACTCGAAACCATGCTGATCCTTATGATCCTTTACACCTATTACACCTATTACATTAACTATCCTTTACACCATATACGAATAGTATAAATTAATATCTTTAAAGTTATCACAAAACTGTAACGCGCGTAAAAATAAAGGTTTTATAATACCTGTGAGATACAGAGACTGGTTGCTAATATACTTATAAAAGGAGTAAATTTGTGCTGCTGCAAGATTAATCTTCACAAACTATATTCTTTGAGAAGCTTCGCGAGATCTTTTCGTCAAAGATACCTTAGTGCCTGAAGACCAAAGTCTTCAACAGTGCGTTTACCCAGTCCGAAACGTGGTCGCTGACTATATGCCTTATAAAAAGCTCAGATTCACTTAGCAGGCGATGGAGCGAGCTATGCTCGAAGTATCTGTACGTGATCAATTCAGAAATGAGAAGATCCGTAGAAGAATTAAAGTCACTAACATAGTTCACGTGTCGCGAAGCTGAAGTGGCGATGGGCGTTGGGGTCTTAAGATGTAAGAATGGCGACTTCGCACTGGAAAACGCAGTATAGGTAGACCCCTAAAAGGTGGATAGGTATTCAAATAGGTTGCGGGGAGCCCCTGGATGCAAGCGACACAAGATCGTGTGGTTTGGAGATCTCGTTAAAAAACGTTCGTCCATCAGTGGACGTCCATCGGTTGACGAAGAAGAAGATATCAATATAAATTTTGTTATTTGTCTGTAGGACCCCTTCAATAACATAATATAGTGCGATATTTTTAAATCTTTAATCAATATGTAATTCTTTTTATCAGTGATTGCTCGGAGGATATTTCTATTTATTCATAAGATTGTCAATATTTTAAGATATGGTATTGCCGTATTATAGTAGTAGATTTACTAGCGGATTCTCATTGCAGGCGGACCAAGAAAAAGTTGCTGATGCAAAACTCACGGAAAAATGTGGCGACATGAGCGATGTGCCAAAGATACGTTTCGTTACAAAGAAATCATTGAAAGGACATATTAATAAAGTTAATTCCGTACACTACAGTGGTGATTCTAGGTGAGTTTGGAAAAGATTACATCACACACGTAAATGCATACACGGAACATGTAAACATATCACATATTAATTTTACAATGATTGGAACGTCATCGCTTTGTTAGAAAATCGGCCGTAGGCAATAGATGAAACCAAAGCTTGCTGATATACTATATTGCCCAAAACAATGCGCTGTTGTGGAATAATTCACTGACTTAGTATCCTTAATGAGGTTGGGTATAGAAGGGAAAATTGAAAAGTAATTAACATTGTTATCCGTTATATGTTCTCGTTTCATGTTACAATTAAGACTATAAAATAGGGAATTATTTTCTTTATTAATGTTGTTTAAATTTTGGAAACCGGAGATCTACGAAAACTTTACTTCAATACGTATAAAATTCCTTTGGGGCGTCTGTCGCATCTTTGTTAATAACTAAAAAAGTAGTTAGTATAATAATTTATTTTAACAAAAAAACTGTTTTTTCAGATATTGAATGACACGCCACTCTGTAGTGAATTGTCGTTGATTAGATATGGTTTTAGTATAAGAGGAAAGGTCATCCCAGACTAAACTACCCACGAACCGATTGGTCACTGATTTTGGAAACAGATTTGAATATAAAAAACTTACAATATAATAAATAGACGGCACTTTTTATTTTTCGTCGATTTATTGACATTTCCTCCTTTATCATTCAGAACTAAACTAAATGTAAAAAAATCGCTTATTTTAAGAAAAGAGTAGTAGTGCAAAAGTAAATATTGAATATCAGCAGGGCTTTTTATGGAGCAATTATCGACAACGACAATTTAAGCATATAAATAAACGTAGATAGATATATTTCATTTTAAAATTTTAATTATGATATTCATGACTTGGGGGTTTAAATTCCCCTTTCATATGTTTGTGGTTTATTACCTGTTTCAATTCAGGAATTTAGTTGTTTAACATGTTGTTACGAGAAATGACAAGTTTGTTTTGAATATGTTTGACATAATGCGGTTTACTAATTGATGCTAAATTGAAATTTTCAACTGTTGTTTTGATGAATTGTGACGTGACACTTCCATAGTTCAGTCATCACGATTGATATTGCTTTATTATAAATCTTAATTCAAGTATAGCTAGTAGTAGCTATAGTAGCTTGCGTAGTCTTTGAAAATGTTTATGTTATTATTTATATAGTATTTGTGTAAATATTAAAAGTCATGATAGCAAATAGGACGGACTTCTAACACTTACCATAGTCATAACATTGGTAATGGGTTCACACACAAAGGTATGAGAACAGATTTTGCCCCCTGTACTACACTACATAAACTTTCTTGAAAATCGCGGATTATAGCAAAATAATTCCATAATAACTTTTGTTTTTTAATTTTAATTGGTTTGATAGATACCAAATATTAAACTACGAAACGAAGTCATAAACTTTATTCTTATAGACTTTTCTGTTTCAAACGTTTTCAGACATTGTGTAACTGGATCATTAGATGGCAAACTTATAATTTGGGATACGTGGAGTGGCAACAAGGTTCAAGTGATACAGTTGCGCTCAGCGTGGGTAATGAGCGTCGCTTTTGCCCCTTCCGGAAACTTCGTGGGTAAATAACATAATAACATAATGCTGCAAAACGTGGATTCATATAATAAGATTTATCGCAAAATACCAGTCTGCGTATAATATGAATTGAAAAACCCTTTATTGTTTTCATTCTATTCTTCTCATTGAAACAAGCACTCGAAAAGCTTTCGTGTAATATAAGATGTCTACAAAAATATCGATAAAAATATTAAAAGCAAACTACTATTTATTAAATAATTTTACTTAAACAAATAAACATAATACGTTAAAAAAAATTCTTCATGGCAAAAGTTTTGTTGCAAATAAAATAATTCGATACGATGTCTGTACCGGTTGTATATGTGTGATATTGCAACATTTATTTCCAGCTTGTGGAGGCATGGACAATATGTGTACCGTGTATGATGTGAACAATCGCGACGCAACGGGTGCTGCCAAGATGGTGCGTGAATTGGCTGGATACGAAGGCTTTCTTAGCAGCTGTCGCTTCCTAGATGACACCCACATCCTTACTGGTTCCGGCGACATGAAGATGTAGGAATTCATAAACTAAACTTCTTAACTTTATAAGTTATTTTATTCTCTCGATCAATATTCTTAAAACATGACACAACTTACACATATTTTTATATAATAAAAACGTGGTGTATTCATTGAATTTAGCTGAAAGTTAAAATTACCTCAATTATGTACTATTTGTTTTTAATATTAAACTTTACGGAATATATAAGGTTGATTTTTATCCAATTCCATCATATTGCTCGAATACATTAACCATATAAGTGTAATAGACAGACAGACTATGGCATTAATAATGGTATGGCTTAATAAGTAACTAAATTAGGCTTATGAAAATGAAAATATTTCCCATAATAATTTAAATACTTTGATCAAATATTGTAGCAAATAATTTGTATTAAAACCTTCAAGATTATTATAATTCTAATGTTAAATATTAAGTTGATATAAATATAAAATATTACGTTTTGGCTTTTTCAGTTGTGTCTGGGACTTGGAAGTTGGTAAACGGGAAGTCGAATTTGACGCTCATGCTGGCGACGTAGTCACTATTTCGTTATCACCTGGTAAGTTCTAGAAACAAATAGCACAAATAGCCATATAATAATATTAATATTACGTTGTGGAAAAAATCCTTAATGTAAAAGTTATAATCTTCGTAACTGTAATACTTACGAATATATTTAAGAAATTTTAACAGTATGTTTCAAAAGTAAAAATGGACGAGCTTTCAATAACAGCGCTACAAGCCACAAACTAACTTTTAAGTTAAGTAAACAAACCTGTTTACTAGAATGTAGTCAACGCTCTTAAAACATTATTAGAAATTTCGCTTAGTTTTAATTTTGTTTTAGTTCTATGAAGATCGAAATTAGTAATTCAAGTCTCTAGGTACGCTTTTGAGAGGATCGATAACTTAAGTAGAAACCTTTTCTACGAAAGATAATTGATAAGGCCCTTATAGAAATTTCAACGTTTTGCAGTGCAGCATTATTTGTTCCTTAAGTGGATTTATTTAATAAGATTTATCGCAAAATACCAGACGGCATATAATATGAATTGAAAAACCCTGTAATGTTCTTATTCTATTCTTCTAATTGAAACAAGCACTCGAAAAGCTTTCGTGTAATATAAGATGTCTACAAAAATATCGATAAAAATATTAAAAGCAAACTACTATTTATAAAACAGTTTTAGTTAAACAAATAAACATAAAACATCGAGGCAAAAGTTTTGTTGTAAATAAAATAATTCGATTCGATTTCTCTATTGGTTGTTATATGTATAACAGTGTTCATATTTATCAGGTATGTTATTACATGATAGTGAATCCGTTGGGACTATAGTTTTTTTTCAGGTATTTATTATTCTTATATTACGTATCGTTGAACTCTAAAACCAAGTGCACATGTTTGATGTTGTACTATATATTGACTGGGCCGTTGGCGCAGTGGGTAGTGATCCTGCCTTCAACTCTGCAGGTCCAGGTTCGATTCCCGCCGAGGGCCAACATTTTCTATAAAAAGAATTGGTTGGTTCTTCGAGCCTAGGTACATATATGTATTTAAGTATTTATAAAGATAAACTTCCCAACCAACACGAACTTTGTCCGGGAAGAATTACTGCAACAGAATGTTTGCTTTTAAGATTTTTTGTGTATCTTTTTAATATATTTTTATAATGAAATAATTTTATACACACGTATTATTACAGATATGAAGACATACGTCACCGGTTCCGTGGACAGAACTTGTAAATTATGGGATGTACGGGCTGAAAAGGAAAAGCAGACTTTCTTTGGACATGAAGCTGATGTAAACAGCGTCTGCGTGAGTAAAAATTGTATCCAATAACTAAAACATATTGCATAGTTAATTCGTAGCTAAATTTTGTATTTCATGGCAAATTTCCGGAAACAAGTAAACAATAAATATATAAATATGATTTACTTATTGATGACATTATGATTTACGAAAATTTAATTATTTGTGTTTGTGTGTACCTTGCGCGCACATTTATACTTTGTTTTATTATATCTCAGAAGGAATAGTCCGGTTTTCACAATGAATGCTCCAAAGCGTCTTGCCATTTTCCGATATTTTTAAATGTTATCTTGATATCTCAACCAAGTTACTAAGTACAAAACTTTAACAATTTTTCTTTCTTGAATCACTGCCACAAAACTACAGAAAATAATTTTCGATATCAATATAATTAGACGGTTGGAATTAGTCGTTATTAATACGAGACAACTTATAAACACAAAAGATAGTTAAGGTTCTCAAATATCTTAAAAAATTATTATTCTCATGTATAAAAATGGATGTTTGTCTGTAGGTATGCCCTATGTAGAACGACTGGACCGATTTTTATTAAATTTTCAGACATTCTTTAGAATGTCAGATGTTCCTATAATATATATAAGAGTTCCTATAAGAGTTTGATGGCGATCCAAGCATTTCTTATCTGTTGAGTTAAAAAAATCCCCGGTCCAAGGGGAATTCGAAACCACACTGAGGCACAGTAACGCGTGGCCGGACAGCTAACTAAAAATATGAATTTTTAATAAAGCGACTTGATTATTATTATCCCACTGTTTGGCGAAAGCCTGTCTGTTTATTAGAGAAGGGTACGAGTTTAGACCAATCCCGCTGCTCGTTTGGTAAAATTAATGTATTCTTTTTATTTTTATTAAACATGTACCTATGTAATTCAAATATAAGTACTTATAATAATAAATAGCCGTGCGGTATCCGGCTAAGTAGAATAGTAGCACCCTCATTTTTTACCAAGGTGTCGTAAAAGGCGACTAATGTAAGTCGACCCACCGTGTGGTATCCAATTGAGTATAATAGTAGTAACATACCCTCTTTTTTACCGAGGTGTAGCGGCCGGTAGTAAAATACGTAGCCAAATCATGTGACAACATGTTTGTAACATGTTGTGCCGACCCCACTTAGAGGAGGATGATGTTAGACTGTGTAGACTGAATCGTTCCTACGTTTATAAATATTATTTATTATAAATTAACTTTTGTTTTCCAGTATCATCCTAGTGGTCAAGCATTCGCAACTGCATCTGAAGATAAGACAGCGCGTCTCTTCGATATTCGCAGTGATCAACAGATTGGCCATTACAAGCCGCCCGGCAATAGCGGCTTTACTAGCTGTGGTAAGTTTATTGGCAAATATGTTTATAATCTTCGTTTCAACGTAAGCTAGTAATTACCTGCTACTATCCCACAGCTGGGCATAGGCCACCTCTCTCCGTTATTGGAGAGATTGATTGGAGCTAAGACCTACCATGCTGCTCCAAAGAGGTTTGGTAAGTTACACCTATCCCAGAATTGTCTAGAGATAGGCAGGTTTCCTCGCGATGTTTTCCTTCACTGAAAAGCGTGTGATAAATTGCAATTATCAATTAGACACATAAGTTTTACTAGAAAACTCATTGGTGCCTGCCCGGGGTTTGAACCCTAGACCAACTCGAAAGCGGCGCACAGTGTTACCGCTGGGCTACCACAGCGTACGTAAGCTAGGTTAGTACCCAATTCTCGATATTTGTAGCGTCTGTGCGAAATCTACTAAATTGGACTCAGTTGAAGATAACATCCTACTAATATTATAAATGTGAAAGTTTGTGAGTATGGATGTATGTTTGTTATTCTTTCACGAATCCGCTGAACCAATATCGATGAATTGGATTGGCACAATTATTCCTTATACACCGGAATAACATATAGGCTATAGAAATGCTGTTAATTTTACAGGAATAGGGTGAAATTGAAAAGCGTCATATATTATCGACTAATCACACGACAACAGTCCCCGCGAACGAAGTCGCGGGTAAAAGCTAGTAAACCTTAAGTGGTGAATAACAAAAATTTAAATACCATAGTTTATATGAGAAGTAATAACAGATTTTTTTTGTTCGCCTATAAACTGAATACTAATAATAATAAGATAATATAATAAGAAATATAGCAGTTATTATGATGCCACTGTTGGGCAAATGCTATCTCTTCTCTGGAGACAAGGTTAGAAATGTAAACCTAAATTGCTCGTATTTAAAAATAGTATATTTTTTATTATATTTCACCTGCTTATATCCTGTGGGTGGATTTCAATACCGAGAAAAGAAAGTAGCCGACTTTACTCTGCAGCATTTCAAATACCTCCATACGAAACCAATCGAAAGGTTGCTCCAATTGGATGAGAAATTCTGAATCTCTGAAACGGCTCCAACGGCTTTGGGAGGGAAAAATCGATCTAGCTAGGTTTCATTAAAAAAAGTCGTTTAATCCCTATTTTCGGGCATTGTAACAATACTAAAATGTAGAATTGAATGCAAATGATATTTTTAGCTGTTTAACGTAATTTTGTGATAGCTTAATGGTAACGGGTGGACCAAACAAAGTCTAAAGCCTGTATCGAGCCCCAAAACTCACCGGCGCTTTTTTCCTTTTTTATTTTTTTTTTGTTTTTCTTATATCTTTTAAAAAATAACTGAGCAAGGCTCGGTCACCCAGGTACGCTTACGAGTATGTACGTTCATATTTTTTTCAGGATTGTCGCTTAGCGGACGTTATTTGCTTGCCGGTTCTGACGACAACAGTGTTCATTCTTGGGATACCATGAAAGTCGCCCATACAGGTACCTCAGAAAATATTCTTCATCTACCGCTTGTACGAGTGATCCATACAAGCACTACACATACTCATTACGACAATCTCTACGATCGTTTCGCCCGTAACCGAAGGATCATCAGGAGCATAGGCTCCACAAAAAAATCGTAATGCGATGATGAAAGTTGCCTGCTTTCGACACTTAGCATTACATAGATTCTCTTGACCAACATGGATTATAGCAAAATAGTTCTATTATAACTTTAAAAAGTTCTGATAAGTTACGAACTTTACTTCCTCATTTGCCAAGTACGGTCATTTGTTGTTTTAAATAAAGTACTAGCTCAACGAAAATTAGAACGAACAATATTTTTTGTGGTTGTTTATTTTAAGTTTGCATTATGTTATGTACTTTTACTATATTTTTTTTCAGGTACATTAAATGGCCATGAAAACAGAGTTACGTCGATTTCCGTTGCTCCAAGCGGCATCGCACTAGCTAGCTGCTCTTGGGATCAGAGTGTTAAGGTTTGGGGCTAAGGAGGTGTATTTTATTTTAACAGATATTTTATTTGCATGAAACAATTAAAGAATGTCATTTTACTTTCTTATTTAATTTATAGAATTATAAATATGTCTTGTTGAATCGTGTTTTAAGCATATATGCAGTGTTATTAATAACAAGATAATCAATTATCTTTAAAAGAAGCACCTGATTTTAAAAGAGAGGTTTTAACATTTTTTTTAAGAAATTTCAATTTTCAGTTTCTATTTATAGTGCTTATTAAATATATTGTAGAGATAATATATTATTTATTCATATGTTGTAAACAATTACTTAAAGAGATCATTATATTTTTGTCTTATTCATTACCCATATCGGGTTTTATTAACACATTAAGTCGCAGTATTTTAATTATTTATTAGTTATATTTTACAATTTTTCAAATGATAAGAATTTAAAAATGGTTTTCAAAATGTTTATTAAATGTTATTATTTGGATTCCTTGTATGATATTGAAAAATTAAATAAATTATTCTTAAAAAATGAAAAAAGGTTGTTTAATTGCTAAAACCACGAACTTAAATTTTTGATTTTTCTTTCGGTATTAGTAGATAAGATGACTTTATAACATGAGTCTATATAATAATTTTGTATAAAATGGTAGTAAAATAGATGGGTAAGTAATACATTAATTATAACTATGAAAATCAGGGCGATAAAATAACTTAGAAATTAAATTAGTTATTTTGAAAAGGAATGTGTGTTTGAAATAATTTAACTAAAAAAGTTTTATAAGACACACAAATATTTATCCTAATTTTAAAATTTTAGTATTTTTGTTATATTTTATTTATTTAGGTATAAACGCTTAGACATTCCATCTATTTTCTATCTATCTTTCTTTCTATCGAGGATTAAATTAAATTGGAAATATTTCAACTGTAGAAGCACACCTCATAAGTTCAGTAACGCCTAATGATTTGAGTGAATAAAGATCTTTTACGGAGCGTTTGCGGATTGCATTCCTAGGCGGATAACTCAGTTTTGTCTTTATAATTCACAAGTTATTTTTATTAACGATTTATGGCATGGATAACAGTAAGAGAAAAATTGCGTGGATTTTTATAATATAACATACGTGAGTGCAGTGGAATTAGGTCCAAGGAAATTAGCGTAAAATGTTTGTGCTAATACAAAAACAAAAGGCGTATATAGATTTCTTTAGATGAAAAAAATATTATTCCTATCATTACACTTATGACAGTCCAGAAAACAATATCTATTGCCGTTTTTGCGAATATCTCGATAAGAAAAAAAAATTGAACCATAGTCATTTTATGGTAATTTTAAATTGTGGTGGACACGAAAATACTGCAAAGATGTTATAAGTATTAAAAGATTAACATACATTAACATAATTACTTGAAGAGCGACCTGCTTAATTGCCTTGATTAATTTACCACTTTTGTATAGATTACTCATGTCTTGTTCTATTCTGATACACGTGTAACTTTTAAACTTTAACTTAACTATGTAAGAATCCAAGAAATACAATAAAACAGTTAATATTAACAATAATATTTTTTGTATACCTATACAATGTATCCTAATAGAATTAATCCAAATCGCAATTCCATTTGCAGCCAAAAAGATGATTTATTTAACATTATTAAAGGCTATCATATAAACTATGACGTAAGAGTATAATTTAATTCTTTGTGAATCTCTGCAGCACATGCCAGACTCTAGACAGAAGACTTTCTTGTCTCGGTTTCCTTTGTTTGCTGCATCCCGTACTATATAGTACAAATTTGTTAGATATGTTCCTTTTTGCAATATTTCTTTCAAGTACGTACTTAGCGGAGTCACAAGATGTACCCAAGGAAAACGATTATGTGAGCAACTTAAGCTATCAGTAAACTATTAAACGGAATACAAGTTCATATGAATGTTAGTTTAATGTTATGTTATTTTTATATGAATGTCAGTTGATCTATGAAAAACATTTATGCCATTGTTTAAAAAAAGTAATACTGCTCAGAACACAATGTACGAACTACAGTAATTAGTAACATGATATGCCTACATGACGTGCTTTTATGAAAACAAAACATGACAGCATGAATGGTGTTTTCAAAGGTAATTACGATGCTACGGATGAAATATCCTTTTCTCGAGAGCTGATAGTGACGTCAAAGGTCTTTTGTTCTGAAATCTTTACAAAACGTCGTTATAAAATGATTGTATATAACGTATTCTGCAGACAGGTATTTATTTAATAAGTATTATACATTGCTGATCTCGATACCGCCAAGTTTGATCAAAAAGTATTTTTAACGCAATGTATCAGTTCGGTTTTTATGACGCTTTCAATTTTTCAGTGCACTTTTCACTCGTAACACCTCATTAAATCTGTAAAACATTCGTCGTGGTAAACTTTTAAATAGTCGTAGAAAACATTTTAAAGATTGTCGCTCATTTTATTTTATACAAAAGTAGTTAAAAAAGTTGATGCTAAAATATTAATGCACTTTTGAATTTCCTTTCATCGAGTCCTTTAATATTAAAACGAGCGTAAACAAGTACACCGTACTTTAGATTTCCCTTCAGTTGCATTTACATACTTACAACTGAATTTTTTTAATTTATTATAAATAATTAAGGCGTATTTATTGTTTTTACTCAAATCTTTTCAGCCGTCACAAGTACGTTAACAAATTAAAAAGACTTGTATATGTTTATTTAAACTCTTTTCAATTTGTTAACGTCCTTGTAGAAGGGTCGTTTTCTAAGTTTATATTTTTATTTCATTTTTATATTTACTAAGGAAGTATTTGTTTTTGAAAGCCAAACTAATATGAATAACATATATAAACTTATTATGCCTACTTTTCCGAATTCTTTAATACAAAAATTATTTTATATTTTAGTATACTTATATCTAGTGGTAGAGAAAATGTATTATTAATATATCCGCTCCTACGCCCTGGAAAGCTGGTATATGTTCAAAGATTTGTGTATAATACATAACTAGCATATATGTTATAATAATATACCAATTTGCATTGGAGCAGCGTGTTAGATCCACTTAAATCTTTTTTCTGAGAAAAAAGAAAGCTTTGCAAACCGCTGGGATATAAAAATATTGACACTTCACTAGTCTTATGTAGTCTAATAATAATCTAGTCTAGTTTAATATAACTTTTACTTTTGCCGAAAAGATCGATCGGAATAGTAAGAGAGAGTTGACGCTCCAGGTCAAACAAGTTGAGTTTAAAACTTCTTATTTAAACATTAGAGATAGGCTAAATTGAATAGAATTTATTTAATCATTATTTTGTATACATATATTTATTAAATGCAAGCTGTACCTACACCGTATTAGTGTCAACTTAAGTGTTCAAACACCCTCAATTGTCTCTTGTGTTTATTCTTAAATATGTAATAAAAGCCTAAAATCATGTGTTACTTGGTATTTTGCCGCTATTTTTGGAGCGAGCTATGCTCAGAGTATCTCTACGTGATCAAATCAGATATGAGTAGATCCGTAGAAGAACCAGAGTTACCGACATAGCTCAGGGTGTCACGAACCTCAAGTGGCAATGGGCGTGGCACATGGTGCGTTTGCGTTGCGGTCGTTGGAATGGCAACCTCGCACCGGAAAACGCAGTGTCGGTAGACCCCCCACGAGATGGACTGACGACCTCAGAAAGTAGGGGAGCCGCTGGGTCCAAGCGGCTCAAGACCGTGTGGTATAGAGAAACTGTAGGCTACTGTAATACTAGGTAGTGTCCCGGGCTTAATGAATATACAACAAATTAATTAGCGTCTATACTTTATTATTTGTACTTAGTATGTATTCTACGAGCATTTATAACTCGTCTGTAATTTTTGGTTTCCTCACGTTGTGCCACAGTGGCAGCTCTCCCCAGATTCTCGACCTCGAAGCCAGATCGTGTTTCATTACTTGTTTCTTCCCAATTTCCAAATATTGCATCTGTTTTCCACTGGTAGCTGGTTTCCAAACAACCGGCAGCTTTGTAGGTTTGTTGGGATTCCTACAAATAAAATAAAATTTGAGAGAATGAACGGGAATCTTCTGGAATTATTTAATTCGTTTGTCCTACAGTTTATTTCACTTCTCGGATTTCTCTTATAGGTTTGTGTAGTCAAATATTATAGTGAAGTCAAGTTAAAAAATCGACTATACTTCCGCCGTAAAATTACAGGGTGTGGCCAACAAGTTATGAACTCAATCTACTTCTCATTGCAGCGATGATCAACGAGCTTATAAATAAAACTTTGAGATTGGTTCAAGACTTTGCAAGTCCATTAATAATGCGACGTAGACAGATATATTTTTAAATTATATGTGTAATTTAAATAGAAATTAATTCAACACATCGATGTTTCATTGTTTATTGTAGATGGACGGTAGAAAAAGAAGGAAAAGAGGGTTCGTTAAAAAAATCAGGTAAGTAAGAAGTAATCCCCATAAAAATCTTGCCATTCGGTTCATATTTAGCTTATGCAAGTATGACCATGTATCAGTTTTCCGTCAAAAGCTCAAAGGCTCCCTTTTCGTTGTCGCCGGAATTTTGTACCTACTGTGTGTTATTTGATTCAAAAACTCCTTCGTATCTAAAGGGGAAATTCAAATTTAAGAGAGTGCATACTGAGTTGCGTAATACCAGAAAACTGTTGCTTGGAAATTTTTACCCATAAAAAATATCAAATTTTTCGGCCCGTCTTTCGAAGTTGGTACTATTAAATTATAGAATGCATCCCTGTAGAAATTCGTAACTCCACTACACTGGGCATGTTTAAAATCCGTGTAAAAGCTTATTATCTCGCTAATTCATAATTTGTGACGACTAACTTTAAATAGTTTATTTTAATTTGTATTTATATATAGGTATACATATATTATAATATTTATTAGTCTGTGTAGAATCTGTATGTATTTCAAATATTATTATTAAAATACAATAAAGTATGAATAAATGAATGAACACTTTTATTGTGCACCACATAAATAAAAGTAAAAACTAAAAATAATAATCTAGAATATAAAAAAATAGTGATACAATCTGGCGGACTGAGCACTTAATATCTATATTTTCCAGACAACCAGGTTTTTGAAAGGACGTAGTTACAGATATATAGTAGGTGGTGTGTATAAAACACCATGTAATATAAAAAGGTTTTTGAAACTTTAGAAAAGTCGAAACGTTGAGTAATCGAATAATATAAAAGCTATAACGCTCATAAAAGAGAAATCTATGTTATGCTGAATGTAGATTATGTAGTACGCCCTACTTTATATAAGCACGACTAAAAAACTATATAAACCTTTCTCCACGACAAAATTACATCGTAAACTTTATGTTGCTTTGGTTGCAGTTGCAGTACGTTAAAAAAGTATCAGTGATAAAAGCAATATTGGTTTAACAAACAATTGAAAGCTGTAATAGCCCAGTGGTGAGACCGTGTAACTATCTAAAGACGATCATCGGTTCAAACCTCGGACAGGTACCGATTACTTATTCTATTAAAACTTGTGTCTAATTGACATTTGCAATTTATCACACGATTTTCAGTGAAGGAAAACGTCGTGAAGAAACCTGCAAATCTCTAGAGAATTCAAGGGATATATGTAACCTACCAGTCCGCATTGGAGCAGCGTAGTAGGTATTAGTTCCGAGCCTTCTCTTGGAAACGGAGAGAGGAAGCCTATGCCTAGCAGTGGGATAGTAACAGGCCTTTACTATACGTTTGCTATTATAACTAATATTTTTTAATGCAAAATAGAAAACGTAGCGCAGTTTACATTAAATATACATATATTTTCATTGGCTTCATTGACGTCAAAACAACTTTATCATTCTTTTAATAAAATATTTATTCGTTGATAATATTGCATGGTATTTATATGATTCATATAATCTTAACCAAACACTATCTTAGTAACTAGCCAAAGGAATAATATGCTAACGTATGCATATAGAAGTCTCATATCATTATGAAATTATTACCACTACGCTTTGACATACAATGATGCTCATATTTACATACATATAACATATAATTTATTACTATGTGATTATTATATTTTTATTGATTTACTTAAATATCCCTATAAATCAATGCTAGGACACAAATTATAATCTGTTGTAATAAATAGAGATGGTTTGGTACGTATGGTATCCGGTTGAGTATAATACACCACCCTCTTTACGACTAAGATAAGTTGACGTCAGGCAGGTGGCCGGTTATAAAACACATAGCCAAATCATGTGACAACATGTTTTCAACATATTGTGCCGACCGCACTTAGAGTGGGATAAGGGCAGAAGGAATACAGTCGAAAGCAATTTTAGATATCTTACCCGCTGATAGCAAAATTTGTCCACATCGTTAAAATAAGATTACTCATTTTGATGTCTTCTTCTGACAGAGGCTCTCTAAGAAAGTGTATAGGGAACAAATACATCAACTCGTCAGCATGGCAAACACCTGTAACATAAAAAATATTGTAACAGCATGTTTAATTAGTTTAGCTTACATAAATTCCAAAACCCTTTAGTACATTTTGAGTATTCTAATAGATGTTTTAAAATTTTATCATTTTATCATTTTACATTGTTACCGCCGTGTGGTATCCGGCTGAGTAGAATAGACCAACCTCATTTCTTACCGAGATGTCGTAAAAGGCGACTAAGGTAAGTTGACCCACCGTGTGGTATCCGGTTTAGTAGAATAAACCACCCTCTTTCTTACCGAGGTGTCGTAAATGCGTTGACGTCAGGCAGGCAGCCGGCGTAAAAACGCAGCCAAATCATGTGACATGTTGTGCCGACCCCACTTAGAGTGGGATAAGGTCAGGACGATGATGATCATTTTACATTGTTAAGCGCTTTGAAAGCTGTTCATTATAAGATACTAAAGCAGTTTGAAAGGAGAATAAAGATCACAAATAGTTTGAACGACAGTTAGAACTTGTTTCTTAAAATATAAAAAATATATCTGTCATTATTAAGTACTTTATTATATTCTTGTTATTACTAACTAGCTGTGCCAACAGCTCGCCCGCTTGTCAGATCCAGAAATCAGTGTGCCAAATTTTTTTCCCAAATTGAAATTTTGAGCATAAAAGTAGTTCTCTCTAGTGAGTTAATTATAAGAGGTTTTCGGATAACTTTTACTTTACTTTGCACACGCAAGAAACGCTTCAAATTTTGGACTTTTCTGCAATATTTTTCATTGTTGCCCCTTTTCAGTGCATTTTAGCGTGATTTTATATAACCTTCCTTGATAAATGGACTATCTTACACTCAAATAATTTTCCAAATCGATTTAATAGTTCCTGAGATTAGCGCGTTCAAACAATCAAACAAATAAACTTTTCAGCTTTATATATTAGTAATAGATAATATTAAGAAAGATGGCACTGTTGACATATGTCGAGTAAGACATCGTCCTTAGGAGTCCCTCAGGCATATAATTTCCGGTCGTTCTCGTCTTGCTAACGGTGAATATTTGCACAGACATTTAACAAATATCCAGGATAATACATGAACAATTCAATTCAATATGCTCTAGTGGATGATATGATATTATAGGTATGACCCTGCGTCAATTCTGGATAATATCCGTGATGTGCTCTACAGGGATCGGTCAATTATCACTGATAAGTTTATCGCTGCCAATAAATCTGATATAGTATTAGCAGACCGTTTATCGCGCCATGCAATTATTGTTGATGTCACCATTCCATATGACTATAATGTCATAAAAGCAAAAAATGAAAAGTTGACTAAATATGCCGTGTGGTATCCAGTTAAGTAGAATAGACCACACTTATTTCTTAACGAGTTGTCGTAAAAAGCAACTAAGGTAAATTGGCTCACCGTGTGGTGTCCGGTTGAGTAGGATAGACCACACTTATTTCTTAACGAGTTGTCGTAAAATACGACTAAGGTAAGTTGACATCAGACAGGCGGTCGTTCGTAAAATACGTAGCCAAATCATATGACAACATGTTTATAACATGATGTGCCGAGGATGATGATGAAAAATTGAGTTTGTAGACCTATCTTATGAGATAACCGTCATGTGGAATGTTGACTCAGAAACAATTGTTCCTATTGTTGTTTAGGTTAACGGTCTTATTGCGAAGAGCCTCGGTAAGAAATGTGGGTAGTCTATTCTACTCAGCCGGATACTACAAGGCGAGTCGACTTACCTTAGTCGCCTTTTACGACACATCTGTAAGAATTGAGGGTGGTACTATTCTATTTAGCTGAATACTACACGGCGTGAAATTTGTAAATAAATGAATAAATATTATGAACATGCCTATTGAAATTGTATAAGTATAGATAGTTTATATACAATAGTTCTGATCTTAATAATAAAACATTATTGCTTGGCACTACCATAATCTCCTTCAGGGTCTCCAAATACTTGGGAAAAACTATTAACACCGCGGTATGTAAGCTCGTAGAGATACACTGGGTTCTTGCTAAAGTTCAAAGCTTGTTCTACGGATTCCACCATTGGGTAAGCGAAATATGAATCTGTGTAAATCTAAAATATAAAATGTAAATTAGCTAGTATACTAAGAAATTTAACATATTTCTCTAATGCATATATCAATTTCCAACAAAAATTTACTTATTTTTATTTACTAAGCTTTTTCAAAACATCCAAATTTTAACAAATCCTTCGCCAAAATGGTCTTTATACAAAATCGCTTTTGGCTAATAAAGACTTTTTTTACTTTGGCGTAGTATTATAAAATACTTCTTGCTTTTATGGTCATTGATAAAAGATTGATGAAGCTATTTAAATTTGAAAATTAATTGCACCCTCTATCTGAAGATCGATAGAGTAAGATTGTTGTAAGCATCTGAATTCCATACGAAAAAAAATTATACTTTTTTTATACGTAACGTTGAGTTTACAGTTCCGAATGTCAAACAATAGTTGTACTTAAAAAAATAGTAATACAAGTTAGTGAACGTTCCTCTTTCGAAGTTAACGGATATTGGCTTACTGACGTAGAAACTCTACACTCAACGCCTACGGGCTAATGAGAGAAACGAAGTTAGTCAATGTCCTTAATTTAGGTATGTGCTCGGCGTACCTTGGCAGCTTTGGACCGTGTAGAATATTATTGCTAAGATTTTATTGTGTTTATTTATTTGTAAAAAAATCCACAGCTATTATTATGACTAAATTACTCTTAATGTAAAAATATTAACATAAGCCATTAAGGTTTACATTTTTTAGACTAAACATTGTAGACATTGAGTCAAACTATGTAGGTAATAAACGTAATATAATTAATAAACTTAAATAGAAAAACAATTTTTTTTTTAGTTGTTAAAGGATACACTTTTGTTATTTTTTAATTAAATTAAAGTTAACAAATTATGAAAAAATATATAACCAAATTATGTATGATGGTGTTATGTGTTAGTGTGGTTGTTTGTGTTGGTATATGTGTAGTGTAAAATTTTATAATGTGTATGGACGTGTATAAGACTGTATGTGATGATTGGTGAAGAAGATTATGTTGTTGTTGTTTAATGTTGGTGTTGTTTCATATACGATTACGTATTATTACTACTTTTCTGGATCTTTTAAAGCCCTGAAAATATTATAGTGCGTTTCATCAGAGTTATTATTTCAAGTTATTGAAAGTTCCTAAGATTACAAAACCCCAGTTTGAGATTTTAGTTTGAAGCACAAACCTTATGTGATGTTGATATGTTACTTCCAATAAATCAATACTCTTGCTGGACATTCCATCACAGATGCATAATATGTTAAATGGCCTTAGTATATGCAATAAATTAATTTGCAACACTTATTTTATACAGCATACTACTCGTCTCAAAATGATCTGTGATACTCTATGACTGCTCTATATGCTTGTATATAAAATTTCTAGTTATTTTTTTTAAAGTTTTAAACATATTATTAAAAATATATTATTAGTTCTATGCCTAATCCAGATAATCTAAGTACTATACTCTATCCTAACATTTGAATAGATTTCATAAACTGACCAGCTATATAGAAAAACTGCACTTAAGAACGACTTATTACCTTTGCTAATCCATCTTTAACAGATTTTTCGTCGTCACCAAAGTATTCACTTTTTAATATATCAGTTATGATTTCCGGATAAGGAGAATTTTCGTAATAGAATGTGACTGGCGCTATGGTGTCGAAACCTGTCATGAACTCTTCAAATCGTTGCGGGTGCTGAGTTATCCCTGTTAAAATAAAAAATAAAAAAATTAAATATGTAAAAATGTTAGGCTCTACATTCTTGCTGTTTTGTTGATTAATTTAAATAAAATGAATATTGATTAACAATATGATGCTTTACTTACAAATGGATTTCAAGGTTCCCTCGTCCTTATTGAGACCTGTAAGCCAAGGGACTAAGGAAGTCGAAGGTGGTTTGCGAATATTCTTCGTAATGAAAGCGCCTGGTAGATTGGGTTCGATTACAGCTTTAAAGGATGTCATCGGCTCGTAATCCCAAGTCTAGATCGAAAAGATTGAAAATATTTAACTAAAAATTGATCACAACATAAAATTGCAAGTACGAATTTAAAATTGTATTACCTAATATATCATTGAAACAATCCCGGTTAAATATTTTAAATATAAGTTGAGTTGTATTAAGTTTATTATACTATACGTTTTATAGTAATGAAATGAGAATTACTTTATTGTCTTAAGGAAGCATAGTCAACAATTACAAAGATTTATGTATAAATTAACATTATGTAACTCTTGTGTTAGACAGCTTGCATACTATAATGTAATCATTCTCCAGTCCTTCCTGCAGTGTAATCGGCACAACATGTTATAAACATGTTGTCATGTGATTTAACTAGGTATTTTTCTACCCGCCGTCTGCCTGATGTCAACTTACCTTAGTCGCTTTTTGCGACACCTCGGTAAGAAATGGGGTGGTCTATTCTACTCAGCCGGATACCATACGGCGAGTCAACTTACCTTAGTCACCCTTATGACATCTCGGTAAGAAATGATGGTGGTATATTCTACTCAGCCGGATACCACACGGCTAGTATACTACAATCTAATGTTAAAAATAAAAAAAGTAAAAGAAGAATGACAAACGCGCTTTCAAAAAAAGTGATAACTACGATATTTATAAATATTATTATGAAAAAAGCCTGGGGGTCGAAAAAGATGGCACAAAGCCATTGCAAAACAAGCGAAGTATAGCGCAAAAATATTATAATATTTAACACTGACAAAGCCCCTAATATAGACACCTACATAAAATTTCATTTCAGTCCCTATAATATCGTAGCTGTCTATTTTGCGAAGACACTTGATCAAACGGTCTGACGGTGACTGGGGACAATCGAGAAACTTGGCGAGACGGAAGGCATTTCTCCTTGCTTCGCCAGGGGGAGCTTCCGCCCACGGTACCAGCGCTGTGCCTGACTCTGATATTGCTTTATGAAATAGACCTGAAAATAAAAGTCCAATAATATTAATCAATACTAAAATTATAAATTTGAAAGTCTGTTTGCTACGCTTTTACCGCTAATATTTAAAATCAATATTGATTAAAGCTGGTGCTTTTTAAGCTAATATATTGAACTAACATACAGGCTGAAAAAACGAACCTTTAAAAAAATCACAAACGACAATAGATGTCATAAATAATTGTGGGTATTTTGATATTTAAGTAAAACCGAACAAAGTCAAAGTAAAAGTGAAAGGGGAACAAATAGAACGTATTTCTTTTTAAAAATTGTTATTCGTACTTAACGGCGTATTTACAAGTGCATTGTATAACATATCCATTATTATAGTAATAAGGGTTTTAATTATCCGGATAGAGGCTTAAAAAATTCAATAGTTATTTATTCCGGAATAACGATGTCTATAAAACTTAGAGGAACTTTGTAGATTTCATCTAATACAAGGAAAGAGAGTCAAACACTGAAATAGTAATATCCATAATAACATTCTCTGTCTAGCACGCTTTCTTAACTATTCCGATGGAGCAATATTGAAACTTCGTACAATTGAAGCTGAACTTAATTGAACATACCGGACTAACATATAGGATTCATGAACTTGGTCGGCCGGATGCCGTGTGATAGCCGTCTGTGTAGAATAGACAACCCTCTTTCTTACCAAGGCGTCGTGTAATAAAATTAAGTTTTTTTTTTCGAATTGACTGCATGCTGTTAGCCCTAACGGCTTTTACAGCGCTACCGGGCGGGACGCGCGGTCGCAGAAGCATCGTCGAGGTAGCAAAATGCGGAGAGTAGAGCGCAAAAGCTCTACTAGCGTCGGGGAACGTAGTCCTAAGGGTGTCTCCCGTGAGGCAGGCAGCCGGGCGTAAAATACGTAGACAAATCATGTGACAACATGTTTATAACATGTTGTGCCGGCCACACTAAAAGTAGGATAACGGCAAGAGACTGATGAAACTCGGTCAAAAATATCCTTTTTTCCGTCAGGGACAGGATAAAATCACAAAGTACGTAATTAAGGGTATTTTAATTTGAGTTGACGTGCACGTAGTCAAGGTTGTGTTGTCTATTTACGGCTTGTATTGTATATTTAGAAAATTTGACCAGCTAATTTATTATATAGCGTGACGCCGACTAGTCGCAAAAATGGTACAAAAAAAATTACTAGCTGCATGAAAATGGCTAACATTGATGGAGTTAAAGTACTAACATCTAATTATGGCGAAGAATAATTAAAAGTAAGTTTCACAATTAATTATAATGTGGACAATAAATCCATTAGTATTGCAACACTATTCAATAATCCAAAACACTTACCAGCACTAGTCTCCGATAACATATGAAAGTTAACACTAGCTCCGCCCGCACTCTCACCGAATATTGTGACAGATTGATTGTTCCCTCCAAATGCGTATATATTTTTTTGAATAAACCTTAGTGCTTCTTGCTGATCTTTGAGACCATTATTTCCAGGACAATGTTCATCTTGAGTTGACAGGAATCCTAATGGACCTAAAAAAGTCTGTTAGTGTCAATAATTACATAGCTACATTAAAGTAGGAAAAATTTAATTACTTTTAAGTAATTAATCTTTTTAATTCAAAAAATTATTTATTAATTTTAAATTTAGTTCATAACTAAATATCTATTGTTCGTTTTCAAATTTTTGACTACTTCCCTACCAAGTCTGTAGTTTATAGCAACGAAAACGACGTCTTTGTCGAGAAGATATTCGGGTCCATACATTTCTGTTGTCGAATCTCCACACATCCAACCTCCACCATGGATAAACATCATAACTGGAAGGAGTTTGTTCTCGGGAATGGGCTCCTGAAATATTTTGTGGTTTTGATTCAAATATATAAAATTTTACCATAACTTCATTGCAATATTATTAAATAAACAATAACTTACATTGGTAGTAAATGGTGAGTACACATTAAGATAAAGACAGTCCTCTTGACCGACTATTTCAGCTTGTCTTATGTATGGATTTCTCTGAACACATAGAGGACTGACATTTGTCGCGTCCAAAGTGTCCTCCCATGGCGTCACCGAAACAGGGGCCTATAGAAAAATAACACATTTCTTCAACTTACAGTAAAAAAATTAACGACACGAATGAAGTCTTTGATTTTCAATTCATTTTTTTTTTATTATTGTAGCAGTTATATTTCTACGCCGTACTTCTTATCGAGGTGTCGTAAAAGGCGACTAAGGTAAGTTGACCCACCGTGTGGTATCCGGTTTAGTAGAATAGACAACGCTCATTTCTTACCGAGGTGTCGTAAAATACGACTAAGGTAAGTTGACGTCAGGCAGACGGCCGGTCGTACAAACGCAGCCAAATTATGTAACAGCATGTTTATAAGATGTTGTGCCGACCCCACTTAGAATGGGATATGGGCAGGAGGATGATGATGTAGCAGTTATATTTCAGTATGGCAACAGTATATAGGTCAATCAATTCGTGACCACGGTGGATGCAACTATGCCGAAACGTCGAACCTTATACAAAGGTAACTCGAGGTTATCGCGATGTGACCCGTTTTTTGATATAATAATCAGCTATATTCCTACTCTAAACTCAGCCGCGGGACTATCCGTTCATAGGAATTAATCGCTTATAAATAGTAATACATTTTAACTAGTTATAAAGACAACTAGCGATGCTTGCAGCTTCGCCAAGTGTGTATGTATTTTAGTGTCACAAATACAATTTACACAAAACCCTAAGGTACTATTACCATAAACCTTCCTCAAGAACTTCACTTTACATATATCTTTTAATTAAAACCGTAACAAAAACCTGGACGGTAGATTTTGGCGAAATCGATCGCATACAAACTTAGCAGACTTTATATAAAACAATACGAGATTCTTTTCTAAACTTGTAAAGAGGAAAATTCAACGACATAAAGTATCAAAATGATTTTAACAAGGTCGTTAGAAGTATTCGATGTTGAGACTTTTTTTATAGCGATTCCGTTGTTATCCTATTTTAATAAAACTATTCCGATAAGCGGGTTATTTGATAGGATAAGAACCTTGTTAGTTTTAATGATTGTACCTTATACATTACTGAAACTATACCTCAAAACCTCTCCCCAGTAGAACAATAAAAATAAAAGGTTTTCCATTAAAGAATCTCGCTTGTAAAATTTTTAGCTTTTAATCTCTAAAAATATACATATCAACAATATCAGATTTATTTATTATTATTTATATTTATTTAATTTTACCCAATATCCTCCTGCCCTTATCCCACTCTAAGTGGGGTCGGCACAATATGTTGTCATATAATTTGGCTACGTATTATACCACCGGCCGCCTGCCAAACGTCAACTTACATTAGTCGTGTTTTACGACGCCTTGGTAAGAAATGAGGGTGGTCTATTCTATTCAGCCGGATATCACACGGCGTATATTATATTATACTCGTACCCGGGCAGTCACCAACTTACGTGCCTATAACTTATTGATATTATCAATTTATCGCTTCATTATTAGTATCTGAGTGACCGAGCGTTACTCGGTAATTTTTGAAAAGATATAAAAAACAAATAAAGCGTCGGTAACATGTGGGACTCGAAACCGGAACCTCGAACTTTTTTGGTCAGCCCGTTACAATTAGGCTATCACAGAATTACGTTTGGCAGTCAAAAATATCATTTGCAATCAAGATTGACTCATTTAAATACCGCTTATTATTATCATTATGCCACGGTTTTTTTCATCAATAAATGCAACTTAATTTTTGTATCACCTGATTGGTTATCTGATTCGAAAGCGCGAGGCATAAATCAAATTCATTAATGAGCGAAATGGCAGAATATACAGAACACAACGAATATTTACTTAAAATTTTCATTCAGTTAATTAATGCTGTTTACAAATATTCTTGTTAGCACAAACTTCGAAGTCATTTAATATAATCCCATTATAAATTAAACAGCCATAATAGTAATTAATAGGGTTTCTCGTTAACAGCCAGTTAGGCCATATTGATCTATATTAAATCAACAATGTATTTATGGGGTGCCAACTTTGACAATAACTTTGGCCGACCACTTGGTCGGCCTCCTCGTGGCGCACCCTGGGCAAGCTTAGTCTTGGCGAACGGACCACTGTGGAGTGGCCAATCCAGTTGTCCCTCTGATTAGCAGAGGGCAATCTGGACGGGCCGGGGACTCCGGGGGGGTTGGGGTGGAGTCCCAAGCCCGGAAGCCCAGCAATGGGAACGGGAACCTTCGGGTTGCGAGGAAGAAAACCTTTATAAAAAATTACCCGGTGGGGGCGGAAACGCCCACCATGGCGTAGGGGTCCCTACTTAGGGCGCGGTCTCTCCCTGTCGACCGTGAAATAGCAAACACGGTGGGCAGGGAGCCACCGCGGGCAGCGATGGCCTCCTTCTGCTCTGCGGAGGGGGGCGGAGGGAGGCGGTGGAGCGGTTCCGGGAACTTTGTTCTGGATCCAATCTACTGCTGGCGAGTCATGGTGATAGCGACTTGCCTAAGCCCATCGTCTGCCGCCCTGTCAGGGGACCTTCGGACGTTCCGAACTGGGTATATCGGACGTCTGGCTTACAGGTCCCCGAGGCGGTCGGTGCATCTGGTGCTCCCGATGCACCGGTTAGCGGAGGGGGGCTTCTCTTTCGAGGGGCCCCTACCCGGAGATGTTTATTCTCTGGGATCAGAGCTGTCGGCGGGATGGGGACAATATGTACAATGATACCCTGTCCTCGCCATCGGCAGCGTGGTGGAACACACAGGTCGTTTTAGTCGGCGCGAGTCCGACATAACCGCCGCCTGTCCCCGTCGGGCGGCGGTACCCATAAGGGGTATTTTCCTGTATAAAAAAAAACAATGTATTTATGGTACTTAATTGAATAAGGTTTAATGCTGTATTGTTTAAACTTGTTTCGAAAATAAGGCATTATTTTCCGTAAAACGTAAATGACAAAAAATGCTATTGCGGGTTATCCATAAGGGATAGACATATACCATCCCGGAGTTTTCTGTAGACCTTTTCAAGGTGTACAAATACTATATTTTGTAAGTACATTATTTTGATAAATCTCGTAGGGTTCGGCCCACGTATGCAATGTAAGCGGAAAAAATTTAACTATTTAAAAACCTCAAAAATTATAGTTTTTTTCTACTCCAAATTTAATGTTTTTATACATATAAACCTTCCTCTTCAATCACTCTATCTATTAAACGAAACCGCATCAAAATATGTTGCGTAGTTTTAAAGATTAAAGCATACATAGGGACATAGGGACAGACCGAGAAACCGACTTTTTTATACTATTTAGTGATTATGATCACTAAATAGGTTATCAGCCAACCAAAGCGTTACTTCGTATTAACCTTCATTGATAATGAATTGATAATACTGCGATGACGACGAGTTCGGTGTCAATTGCAATATTATAGCTGTATGAACAGATCGTCGGAAAATCGTTATACCTCTTCTAATCTTGTACATTTCGTTAAAATTACAAAATCTCCAAACATTCTGTGCGCGTAAAAAGAACTTATTTACAATATTAATAGAAAAACTTAAAGGAAACAGAATGAAGACTAAAATAAAACAAAATGACAACGTTCTTAAGTGTGAAGAGTGTGACTATTAAAAACCTACCCGTAAACCATAAAAATTAAATATACTTAGAATTATATCGCATTTACACTAAACAATCAAAATAAACACTTATAACAAGCCCCGTCAAGTCTTGTATTATGTTTATTATAATAATATTAAAATAACATAAAAAGAAATAAACTATAACGAAAAAGATGATGGTTACTATTATTAATTAGTTCCATTATGATACAATCGACGGAGCAAGGTTGACGCTAAAACTTCGTCAGATTTTGTAACTGATTGCAAAACTAGCATACAAACAACCGCAAAATTTCAATCAATCTTCACGACTAATATTGTAAGACTCTATACGCAATGTACATCAAAACCATTTTCTGCTTTCACAAACCAATAATTTTTACAAATAACAAAGTTCTTGAGAGTTCTATTATATTTATAATCACGGGTAAGATGCCAAAAATTAGCAAATCGATAACTACTTTAATTATTGTAACGCGAGTAGTGTACAATAATTTGATCAAAGGCTGGAATAGTAGAACAATTAAAAAAACACGTGTTTTAACTAGGGATAGGTGTAAAAGTTAAAATACACATTCTTTTCAGCAGCAATACCAGCTGATCTCATAATTCAATAGTTTGTTTAACCAAACTAAAGCACTTTTTAGGCATTGTCCTTAGCAATGAAAGCTTTAAACCCATTTACCTCAAAAAGAGCTTTTTTTAGTTGTGCCACTAATGTAGCCCATCGGCGAATTAAAGTTACACAAAATTTGGTTACACATAAATTATATAGAACGGAAACCAAATAAACTTAAATGAATAATATAAATAAACTAATTTGAATTTGAATCCTGAATTGGATTGTATGGACTTAATGGACACATGACAAGTTCCAATTGACTAGAAAGGTTTTGCAATCATGCAATCTTTTTTATTACATTGGTACAATGTGTAATAAACGCACATTGCTATTCCCTGTGACTTTCTGATAATAATATATTTTAAAATATTTGCTTTGTTCCCCTTGATTTATAATTTACATATGTTTTTTAATTTAATCACTTCCATTATCGGAGGTATACAATTTGTTATCGTGATCCGTGGTATATGAAACTGATATCTAAGAATACATATAGTACCTAGTATAACCATAAATATGTTTACAAATTAAAATAAACCTTTTTCAATAAATAATATTTATAATTATATGTATAAACAAAAGTATTACTAATAATAAATAAATGGATTTACGGAACTTCTTCTCGGGGAATATAGACGTATAGAATATAAATAAAAGATAAACTAATAAAATAAAATAGAATAATAATTGCTAAAGCTATTTTGTAGTATTAACTTCAATTTGTAGTGCAAACAGTTTACAACAAAATTGACGACAATAAATTTTAACTGCTGGCGAACTCTACTACTGGATCAAAAAGCTGTAGCGAGCGAGAAGTGTCAGCAAATAAGTCGGCGGTTGTTCTTTTTCGTTCGCTTCGAGGTAATACTATAATCGCACGAATATAGTATTGGAGTATCACTACATAGTATAAAACAAAGTCACATTCTTTGTTTGTCCATATATCCCTATGTATGCTTAAATTTTTAAAACTACGCAACAGATTTTGATGCGATTTTTTTAATAGATAGAGTGATTCAAGGGGAAGGTTTATATGTATAATAACATTCAATACCGAGTAGAGAAGTACTGTAATTCTTGAGGTTTCTAATGTGATGTCCTAAATAATTACATTTTTTCCGCTTACATTGCAAACGCAGGCTAAACCTTACGAGATTTATCAAAATGATGTACTAAGTATTTGTACACCTTGAAAAGGTCTACAGAAAACTCCGCGGTGGTAAATCTCTTATGGATAACCCACAATAGCATTTTTTGTAATTTACTTTTTACGTAAAATAATGCCTTATTTTCAAAGCAATTTTTATACAATACAGCATTAATCCTTATCCAATTAAGTACCTTTAATACAATGTTGATTTAATATAGATCTATATGGCCGTTTACAGCATTTAATTTAAGTGAACATTTACGGAGATATTACAGATTTAAAAAGTCGTGAGGAGGCCGCGCTTCGCCCTATAGCACTTCGAATTTAGCAGCTATATGTCGCTCTTTCAAGAGTTTGTTTAATGACAAGGAATCTGTGAATGTTGTATATAGAGACATTCTGTAATTAATTGTAAAAATAAAATACATATGTAGGGAAAATGTAAAAATAAATAAGTAAATATGTAGTATATGAATTTGGATATTCCAAAGATAGTAGGAAATCTTCTTGGTATAGAGAGAGGGGAATTGTTTTTCTCCAAATTTAACGCGTGCGGGCCACGGGCAGTAATGAATAAATCAAAACTACTGGGTCGATTTTAATTTTTTTTTTTGACTGAGTGACATGGGCTATATATTTTATACCCGTGCAAAGCAGGGGCAGGCCGCTAGTATTTATATAATATATGTATATTATATCTGGTTTAATATTTTTCATTATCGTTGCGCTGTATCATTATCAATAAAACAGTTCCGAGCAAGCTAGTATATTCGGTAACTGATAGACACTTAATTTCAATTTAATGAATAATAAATGACACTAAAAATTATTGAATGATAATTTGTTGTAGGCGGTTGGTAAGAATCATAAATATTCTAGGTCAAGTGTTTGGTTGGTAATAACCTTTGTTATAGCAATACGTTTCACCAAGTATTAAAAATACATATTATAGTAATATGGCTGTAGATATCTTTTATTTTAACTACCAGCAACGCTCTTTAGCCGTACTGCAATGGTTATGTTAAAAGTGAAAATGTACTAGTAAATAACCTAGTTCAATCGATATTTTTTTTTGTTCACTAGGAATTTTTCAGGATTAACGTACGTAACGTACCTTTAAACAAAATTTCGCCAAACAGTTTCTGTTAAACGGAGCTTTAACACTGTACAAATACATACCTTCGCCTTTACATATTAGGATAATATCGACTATTATTATTATATAACAATTTTAATGTTAGGTTATTGAAAGTCCTTGCTTTCAATATCAATTAATAAATAATTTAAGATAATTTATTACACATGTAGTAAATTATCTTAAATTATTTATTAAGTGTAAGACAAAAAATTGTTATAGAGTAGGGATAAAATATTGTCTTTGGCGTTTTTTTTAACTCTTTCTTTGTGTTTGACTAATAGATAATTATATTTGTGCATATTTACATATAATGATCATCGTGCAGAAAAGTAATATATAATACTACTGACGAGAACCATCTACATGTTTTTTTGGGTTTTTTTTAATAATGAGTGGATATTTTATCTCCCTTTTCCCTTGATGTCATTTCAGCCACTCATTTCTACTGAAATATAAGTTGTTATAAAATTATTAAGGCAATTATACTGCAATAAATAAATGTCATATAAAGGGCTATATCAAAAAGGCATAAAAAAATTTTTTATTGAAATAGCAGGACGCAACGTCTTTACTCTAGCATAGTATTTCGCATAGCATATAAACCTAAACTGGCATAGTATTTCGGCTAAAACTAATGTGTCTAATCAATAATTGTAATTTATAACACGCTTTTCGGTGAAGGCAAACATCGTTAGGAAATATGCATATCGCTAAAAAATTATTGGAATACATATCCAACCTACCAATCTGCATTACAGCAGCGTGGTGGGTTCTTAGCTCCAACCGTTCTCTCCATTAACGGAAAGAAGAGGTCTATGCCCAGCACTGGGATGCTATGAGGCCATTTTTTTACGTGATGCTCCGCTGTCAACATATTAGTCCAAACTCACTCATCAAACTGAACAAACAAATCAACAAACTCAAAATTATTAAAAATGAAAATGCGTTAAAACCTTACCCAATTTTATAAAATTATGTAATAAAAAAAACAGATTGTAATCTTTTATTTCAATTTTGGTATTTGATTGTATCAAAATATCTTAGATAGCCTCTTTTAGATATCATATCATATGTGTCCTGGTGTCGAAAGTCCATTTAAAATATTTATTTATCACTAGAGCTGTTAAGATTTGTAATTCTGTATTATTTCAGATATTTTGATCACTTCACGTGATAAACGTTATACTCGTATTTAATTATAAGTAGGCATTACTATGCGGAATTTAATACAAAGCGTTAATTTGTTATAATCCGTCATTATTTAGAGAATCTCTCTATCCCTGTCTCGCTCTCTCACTCTATCTTTCTTTCTCTGTCTCGTTCTCACACTCTCTCTATTTTTCTCTCGTCAAACAATAGACGTCCACTGTTGGAAATAGGTATCTTTCAAGGACTTCAACGCTACACGATCTTTTGCTGCCTCCCGTCTCCCCGCGACATTTTTGACGTCACCGGTCCACCTAGTGGAGGGTGTGCTTTAACTTCATTTCCGATACGGGGTCTCCACTCTAGCACCTTGAGACCCCAACATAGAACAACTTGCCCCCCGCTGTCACTTCAGCTTAGCGACTCGTTGGGCTATGTCACTTTGGTTCTTCTACGGATCTCGTCATTTCTGGCATAATCAGACAGAAATACTCATACTCACACGAGCATAGCTCTATCCACTGCCCGCCAAGCGAGTCTGAGCTTTTTTATTCCCATTATTAGCGCCCAAGTTTCAAAACGATATGTCATCACTGGCAGACTATAGAAATGTAAAATTTATCAATACTCCTCTATTGCTATGTCGCTTTTTTAATTTATGTAACTACACTAACGATTACGTACAAACAACTTCCATTTAGCATAACAGGTAATACCTAATACTATTCACTGACTTTATCATATGTATAAAAAAATAGTGTTATCTATCTCACACACTCTTGATGAGAGTATCATACTATTCAATACTAGTATTGAGTAAAATATACGAACATTTTAATTCCTTGATACATTTTAGCTTCGGGTTTTAAACCTTTTGCTTCCTATTGTACGTTAGAAAAATTCACTGAAGATATTTCAGAGCTACTTTATCGCTTATTCTTTAATTATTATTTAAAGTAATAGACTATTAATAACCTTATACCTAAAACGAACCTAACCTATAACCTCATACCTAACCTAAAGTGTCTGACTTTGACGTTGGTAATTTTACAGCCAATCTAAAGCCTCACCATGTTACTCCAGTTCATGTTTAAGCATTCAGTACTATCCTAAAAGAAGTAAAGCATAGCGGTTGATAAATTGTTTAATTTTTCTAAACAAATTAGTTTGAAGTTTGGAGTTGAACCAACTTGGGGATGAAACCTAGATTCTTTTTCAAGGATTGCGTTACCTTTGACTCTAGGCTGTAACAGTTTAATTACATCTATGAATGATCATAGATGTAATTAAAAAAAATATTATTTCAATATTTTAACTGTACATCAATTTTCCTTTTAGTATCATCAATTATCATTACATAGTCGTGATAACAACCATGGCTGTCATACACGCCTAGCGATTTGGTAGTTATCAGGTACGAATAAAAATATAATAGATAAAAAAACAAAGTCAATGTTTTATTTTAAGAAACTACACAAATTTCGATATCACAATTTTTTTTGGTCTTAACTATTTGATCTGATGCGGCTGGTGCAAACTCTGGAATTATATATGGTGGATATAATATATTTTGGACTCATACAATATAAAAATATATTCAAGAGGTATATCCAGCAAAGAATAAGTAATCATGTTGCGAAATATGGCACTATTAAGTAGCACTATTTAATTGTAACATTTAAGAAATATTTATAGAAAAATAATTAAATATATTTTAAAAATAATAAATACATATTTCTGTACCTTAAAACGTAAATCACCGATTGGCGGGACTGCGTAAGGGACGGCAGTGAACGCCGTAATAGTTCTTCCCCCACGTGTTTTCATATAAAATCCTTTCAAATCGCCTAACGGAGTCTTGCGAAACGGTACATCATCAGCACTGACACAAACAAAAACAAAAAGCCCATTCAGCAGCCACAACACGATCCGATCGAACATCGCGCACCGTTAGAGTCGGTAACAAAAAATGAATGAAATCTTAAGTTGAAACCGCGCGGTTAAATAAGAATAGATGAGGCATAAGAAACGTAGACAAATAAATTCTAAGGCTCTAAATACACTACAGCGAAGAAAATCACTACTGTACTGACGTATAAGGAAATATGCGGAAAATATCGGCCTGCGTAACCGTATTATCAGGCATCGTGTATAATAAAAGTTACATGATAATCAGATGGTGGTTTTGTAGATAAACACAATTATATTTTAGGGTAGTTATAGGTAGATATGACGGCATTATATTTTAATCGACTTCGTTGTTTATTACAACATCACATCACAATTATTACAGTACAATTTTTTGTAAGATAAATACTATTGTATTTAACATGTAATATAGTGGAAAAATTGCAGTGTTTTAGATTCATGTTTTTATTCTAAGCGGCAATTGAAAATTGTTTCTAATTGTTCTAACCATACGATATTTTACCAATTGAACTTTTTTATCTATCGACTTAATGTAATTGAAATTACTAACATATAGTAATTTCACGAATACGTATAAAAAATCGAAAAATGCTAAATTTTTAAGAAAAATGTAGTGCTTTATTGCTAAGACTAGCCTGAAAAAAAAAAAAGAGTTTTAAAAATATTATATAGTTTATCGGTTTGTCTGTCTTTCCGTGTGTGTGCTAATTTCAGAAAGCACTTAAACCGATTTGTATGTTATTTTCATTGATTTTTAGTAAACTGCTTCATACCCATATACGTGTGACTCTTTATCAAAACAAAAATATGAAAAGAACCATTTTAATTTTTTTATGTAACTTTTTTAATTTGAACACACTCTTCAGCATAAATAATAAAATACATGCTTCCAGGCTTTTCAAAGTTTAGCACCTAAAACAAAAAAACAGAGGATTGAAATAAGGGAATCTTAAAAATTTCTATCAAATTGTATATCTTTTACGGAAACTATAAAGCACACGTTTCATTTTCTCTCCTTAAGAATATTATATAAAGCTTAGAGTAAATTCATTTCACCTCCTAGGGTAGGGTTAGGGGGTCCTATTATTTGTGAAAGTAAATTAACTATACCAATGCTGGAAAAATACCTTCTTTCTCTATAGAGCAAGTGATATGTAATATAATGGATAGTAAATAACTGAAAAAATCTGCGACATCATTGAACAGAAATAATACAAAGTTCATATAAATTCAGGAATTTAAAAAAGTCTTAATTAAGTATACATTTGCTTAAGACTCATTAGGTCCAATGTGAACGTCGCTTCTTCGCAACATTAAAAGTCATTACTGTTTGAAGTCTGACTTAGATTTTCAAACTGCAAGATCGAATATGTTATGACAACATATATTTATTGGAGAATTCCGTGCGAGACTAAAATTGACCTTTATATCTCTAAGCACTTCACATAATCATTGTTTGAGAAAGCTGAAATGCAATCGAGTACGCTCGGTGGCAATGTCTTCTATTTACACTCCGTTGAGCTTTGTTCACCGAAAGCATATTAAACAACTTTAAAACCCTACCTAGTGATTAAATCATGATCACAAACGCAGACAGTTTACTATAACAAAAATACGCAGTCCTATAACATCGGAACCACGATATAACCAAAAAATTAAATAATAGCAGTATCCCACTTTAAAAAAATACAAACGGAGGATATAATTCCGCCGTGTGGTATCCGGCTGAATAGAATAGACCGCCCTCATTGCTTACCGAGGTGTCGTAACAAGTGACTAAGGTAGGTTGACCCGCTGTGTGGTATCCGGCTTAGTAGAAATAGAGCTCCCTCATTTCGTACCGAGGTGCCGTAAAAGGCAACTAAGGTAAGTTTTTTTTTCCTATTTTCAGTGTCTCTCTGATGTTGTGTTTTGCGCCACTAGCGAGAAACGCCGATCTTGTGGCCAAACTCGCTACAGGTCCGGGGTGACGGCTTCCGCTATTGGATACGTCCACCGCCGCCCCGCCTGTGCTTTGGGATAGGAGTGTTATTTAATCACAGTCGGGGGTACGGAAGGGAAAGAGAAAGGTTCTTAACCTAAAACATGCTCACTAAGGTAAGTTGACGTCAGGTAGGCGGCCGGTCGTACATTAACTAGTCGAAACAGGTAACAACATGTCGTCTCGACCACACTTAGAATAGGGCAAGGACAGGAGAATGATGAAACAGAGGTTGAATTTAAAAGTTAAAGTAAAATTTATATGTTTCCTTAATTTATACATAATATGTGCTATGATTTGTAGGTAAACAACGTATGCCAACAATTTATACATGGTGTAAGTTTCAATGTTCATAAAATTAGCGATATGCCCAAGCTCTAATATCCCTCTCGACGACGAAAGAATAAACATTCGCTCAACAATGGGATATTGATTGATTGATTTATTTACCTGTTACTTTATTTTCCATAAGGCAATGACGTCACTGACAACTCTAGTGGAACAGTCTTTATACATTTTAGCTGTATAATTACATAACCGGACCTCTCTCCTACGAGGTCAAGTATATTTAGAAGATTTCTTCGCGATAAACAAAAAAAAGGCCGCCACGACTAAAACTTATTGATCTCTGTTGCTAGTTATTAATTTTCGAGTAATGATAAGTTCACGGTTCATTGCAATTACTTAATTGTAGCTAACGAAAGAATCTTACACTAAACATATAATAATATCCTAAAGGAGACTTGGAAATTTGTAAGTTTGTCTATTTTACTCGTTTTATCTATTTTAATTCAATTATGCCGTGTGGTATCCGGCTGAATAGAACAGTACCACCGTCATTTCTTACCGAGGTGTCGTAAAAGACGACTAAGGTAAGTCGACGCGCCGTGTGGTATCCGGCTGAGTAGAATAGACCACCCTTATTTCTTACCGAGGTGTCGTAAAAGGCGACAAAGGTAAGTTGACCAACCGTGTGATATCCGGCTGAGTAAAATAGACCGTCTTCATTTCTTACCGAGGTGTCGTAAAAGGCGATAACATATAACAACATACTAGTAGCTAATTCATGTTGTGCCGACCCCACTAAGAGTGGGATAAGGGCAGGAGAATGATGCTCAGTTAAAGTCGAGCTATTGAATAATACATTCTAATGAAAATATATAAATAATTATAACTCGAATTAGTTTCTTTTAGTAAGTTTAGTTATTGGCCTTTAGATAATAAAATAGCCTTCACATTCTACCAAGCATAGATTTGCAAATTCATTACATTTCAAAATGAATAAATCACATGTTAAAAACGATACGTTATAAATTATAACATTTTGGCTCTAATTAATTATACTTTTACTCAGTCCTATAGGAATATTTTATTGTTACCTATGTTTTTATTTATATACATTATATCAATTTAAACGCCGTGTGGTATCCGGCGGAATAAAATAGTACCACCCTCATTTCTTATCGAGGTGTCGCAAAAGGCGACTAAGGTAAGTTAACCCGCCGTGTGGTGTCCGGCTGAGTAGAATAGGCCACCCTCATTTCTTACCGAGGTGTCCTAAAAGGCGACTAAGGTAAGTTGACCCACCGTGTGGTATCCGGTTAAGTAGAATAGACCACCCTCTTTCACCCAAGTTGATGTCAGGCAGGCGGCCGGTCGTAAAATACGCATCCAAATTATGTGGCAACATGTTTATAACATGTTGTGCCGACCCCACTTATAGTGGGATAAGGGCAGGAAGATGAATGACGTTATATCAATTTAAATATGGTTATTGTGCTCTATAATAGAATATCAGATAAGAATAGTATGATAGACTATTACTGAATAACAAATACTCACTTTTATATTTGAGCGTTAGTTGAAGTTAAGGATAATGAACTTTATAAATACATTAAATGACCGTCGAGATACTCACCTACCTAAGAGGGCGTATTAGTTGTTTTTGTCGATGTAAACGTTACGTAGTTGGTTTATTATTTGACGTATAAAATATCCCTAATTCATTAATATAATATATAAAAATGAATGTTTGTCTGTATGTCCTTTACAGACTCCGAGACGGCTTCACCGATTTTAATGAAATCAGAATGGCCTAGCGGATGATCCTGTAACGTTTGGTGATGATTAGAGCATTTTTTTAATGTTATTCTAAACCAGATTGAGTCACAGCAACACGTGGCCGGACCGCTAGTACCTATTATAAAACACACTAATTAAACTTTGAATAATTATATATAATATCCTTATTATTTACATAATTTATTTATACAAACATTTTCTGAAACAAGTTTGTTAAGTCTTAATTTAATTAATAACGGAAACATAAGTGTTAAATAGCTTAATGTAATGTCATAAAATGAATTAATATAAATGTAACATCGTATTTTTTTTGTATTGATGAAAGTATACATTCATTTATTAAAATAATATTTCATTTCAAAGGTATAACTAATTATTCTTTTCTAATAAAAAAAAGCCATAATGTCCGTGAATACACAGCAGTTATACAAATTTTCCTCAGGAAAATAATGTATCAAATACAATATATTCTTCTAATTCAAGTTGTCTTGTATATTTAATTCTTAAGAAACAAATTTTTTGTTACGTTTTCAAAAAAACCTTACATGGCCTATGCTGTCTTTGTCTCTGAGCATTTATCAATAATATAACATATTATAAATAAATCATTTAAAAGTTATAAAAACTTAATTTAAATAACTTCTAATTGCTTGATTTATATTAGTGGGTGACCGAGCCTTGCTAGGTAATTTTATTAAAATATATAATATAAAAAAATGCAATTAAAAATAATAAAAAAGAAAGAAAAAGCTGGTGATATCTGGGATTCTATCCCGAGTATTTTGTTTGCCTGATCCCCACCGAGCTATGACAACAATACAAAAGGCAGCAAAATTAATATTTGGTTCAATTTATATTTTAGCAGTTTTTCAATGACCGAAAAAAGGAATAAAACGCTATTTTTCTAATGAAAACTATACCTAATGAAATGAAACATAGCTAGATCGATTTATCGCCCCCGAAACCCTCTACATATTAAGTTTCATGAAAATCGTTGGAGCCATTTCCGAAATTCAAATTTTAATAAAATATATATAAACAAGATTAACTCATTTACATATTAAACATACTCGCTACATTACGCGTTAAAACATAATAAATGCCATGTGTAGAAATCTTTTGCTTCGAACATGACTGATATTTAGCCGCCTTAACCACCCGTGAATTAACAGAACAAACAGAATTGCAGTATGTTTCATACTATATTTCCGATAGTAAAGTTTTTTTGGTGAGGGTCATCCTCCAATGAAATCTACAGATATCTAGAGTAGGGGAACCAGCCTAAAACTATCCCTCGAAAAAAAATAGAAAGAAAATGACCTATTTGTCTCACTTTTTTATGTGTGATTAGCCAAAGATAAGTATTGGTCTCCTATCTTCCCTCTCTTATTATTTTTTGGACACATGAAATCATTTCTGACCAGTGACTGATATTGCAATATTGATGACATAATTTTCTACGAATTGTCCAGTTAATACTAATAAATCAACTATGTAGGAAAACACTTGTTTTCCTTCCTTGTTATTACACCGTCTTATTTTACACTTAGCATTTATGCATGCTTTTTTACCATGGAGGCGATCGCGTGTGTGACCATAATTATAAAAACCTTTGCCTGGTTTTTTCAATTGTAACTAAGAATCATCAATGGTTAAGCGTGAATCTTGCTACAGTGTTCCGTACCCACTGCTATAATATAAAAAAATATTAATCGTAAATTTTAACAGTTCACCTAAACACTCACATATTCTTTTTTATAACGTTTCGCGTTGTCTTTTTTATGAGTTATAAAAACTTAAACGATGATAATCATCAATATAGCAGACCTGAAGACTTGCAACCTAGCAGACTTGAAGTATAAAGTCGACAGAAACTTTGAGCCAATTTACTCTATTTAATATATATTAATGTTTTCTATCTTATCTTATATATTTCTGAATCTCGGAAACAGCTCGAACTATTTTCCTGAAATTCACCATGTAGGGGGATTTGGGGAAGAAAAATCGATCTAGCTAGATTTTTTTTAAAAACACGTTTTATCCCCGTTTTCGGATTTACTGACTGAAAAATGCTAAAATGTAGATGTTGAATCCAAATGATATGTTTAGCTGACAAAGTTAATGCTATGATAGCCTATTGGGTAACACGGACCAAAAAAATTTCGAACCCGGGTTCGATTCCCACATGTCACCGGCACTTTCTCTCTTTTTTTAAATTGAATTTTTTATATCTATTAAAAATTACCGAGCAAGGGTCGGTCACCCAGGTACTAAGGTTCATTTCAGGGTGGAAAAATTGACCATAGCAAGGCATAAACGAGCTTACTAGTTAGTATACTAATAAATAACAAACATAGAACGATTTGAATCTAGTATAATTTTATGTCTATTTTGTATGAGAACTAACAGCAGTTATATTATTCGGTGCACGTCTTATTCGCAGGCAAGTCCATATTACACGAAAATCTTTCCCTCCACTAAGCCGCTTATAGGGAACACCAGACATACGATGATCGTCTAAGGGGCTTATTTCCAACGCGGACATTAAGTACTTGAACTACACGTAGATGTGAATAAAGGTACAACTACGTCACGCCGTCTGCGATTCACAGATCGACGGACTCTACTCACAAACGCTTAGAAATATTTATAAAATAAAAATATATGGATTTGAAAATAATTTCAGCTTCATACAAGACTGCGGTTGAATAATGTATTTTTTTTTATTTATTAAGGTTCACTAGTGATTGTTACATATGTTATACCAAGATACAAGATTAATATATAATACTATGACTATGTACAATCGTATTAAGGCAAACACGACTTGAACTGTTTTTTTAGCCTAATAACATACACAAATTACTTACTATCTAAAATGTTATTACAAAATCTTACTAAAAAAACTTAAATATACTTAAATGTAAAATTGAAAAAGTTTAAAAAAATTACCGCCGAGTTTATTACTGGTTCTTCTCGGTAAGACAAACATTCCGAACTACATTACATTCAATTTCCCCAAAATACTCTAGAGCAGTGGTCGGCAAAATGCGGGTCCAGAGCCGCATGCGGCTCTTTGGCTCCTTGAGTGCGGCTCTGGCACAAATATCTACGGAAGGCGCAATAATATTTTCAAATAAAAAAAGTACTTAAACTTTCCAAAGAGATGCAAGCCCATTGTTCGCATTAATAAATATTTATTAAGTATGAAATTTAGTTTTATTTAGTGTACTACTTATTAAGTGTAATAAACGTTTACTAAACAAGCAGATTTGGCTCCCAATTTTTTGTTATTGTTGCTATGTTCTTATTTGGCTCTTTGGCTAATAAGTTTGCCGACAACTGCTCTAGAGATATGCCGATTTCCTCATGATGTTTTTCTTCACCGAAGCATAAGTATAATTTTACAATATTGTTGTCAATGAATAAACGCAATAGACGAACAAAATATAAATCTGATAAGCTTAGTGGTACAGAGGTGAAGCTTATTCTTTACCATGGTTTCGCAAGCTCAGACTCAGATAAGATTTTACTATGTTTTCCTTTTCAAGTTTCTTAGGTCTGTAAAGGATCCTTTGCCCAGTCGTTAAATTTACTTCCATTTCAATTACTCATGCCTTTCACAACAGTGACGACTGGCGAGCAAAATGACAAGGAAGGTTGCTTTAGACCATGTTACAATATCTACACACGTAAAACTGGATTCAAACTATATGTAAATAACCCATGGTGATTTAGAATAAATATAGCAAAAACCTATAAATCTTTACACCATAGCCACCAGTCGACCTTGAATGGTGTTTTAAATTAAACACAAGTATTCAAATCGCAAATCCGATAGTCCATTATTTTTTTAATAACAAATGACAAATTGCCAAGTAACCGAACTTGTTTTGAATAATATATTCTAATTCCGTAGAATTTAAACAATATAATCATTATCATTTATATTCCTTATGTGTTTTAAACTTTGTACGAGAATAAAAAATAAGTGTTGGTCATGCCCGTTAAGTATTTACCTACTATTATACTAGTATATTATTTCTAATACCTGGGTGACCAAGCCTTGCTCGGTAATTTTTTTTTTTCAAGTAAATTCAAGTGATATCTGGGGCTTAACCCCAGGTATTTTCACTTCTTTAGCCTGCCCGATCCCCACTGAGCTCTTACAACTTAACAAATGACAGCAAAATTAATCTTTGCATTCTATTTTGTATATTTTAGCATTTTTAACCCAAAATCCAGATTATATATATATACAAGATTAACTCATTTAAATACTAAAGATTTATTACAGTTCTTCAAATAAAAAATTTGAATACAGGATTCGGAAATATACATATTGATTTATGATGATGCACGCTCGTTCCACAGAACTCATTATCAAGACCCCAAGGCTCCACCCAGTCAAAGGGTATATCGTTATCGTATTAACAATCGTATACTGGAATACAGGGAGATATTAATAAAACACTGATTTAGAACTCTATTTCGTGAAACAGCTAGTTATGCTTGTTCTAGCTATCGATAAATTCTGTACAGTTTTGACCAATTATTTTGGTAACAAGGACCATCTACACCTTTATTGTTTGGAGAGATCCGCTAATATTTACATAGAATTCCAAATTTGAAACTATAATTATTGAAATACGGTTCGATAGTTGGTGTCGTCTCTATTAATAAACATGTGTAAAAAAAGTCTCGTTTATTATGTATCTACATACATCTATATGTGTGGCAAAAAAAAGGCGCTCGGAAGGCACGTTGATGATGGCGGGGTAATGATGTATTGCAAAGAGGCCTCTGTAATAATGTGTTCTGTCACCTTTTAAGAGAAACCCCTTTTAAGAAATGATTCTGAAACAGCCGTCCACAAAAACATTACCTTAAGCAATTTCAAATCAAATCAATACAGACAGGTAGAGAAGTGTCATTTTGTAACAACTGAATACAATTTCAATATTTTATTGCGTAAGAAAGATAATAGTAAACGTGCGAAAAACGATAAAATCGTAGCTATTCATCGTCTACTTTTTGCACCACATATTTACCCGTAGCATTAAGAATACACATTAGCACCATTTCCACGTCAATTAATATCGAGTCCGATTGCTCAATGTCATGTGCAAATAGTTATTACATAAAAGCATAACATAAAGATTTCGTATTAGCACAAACTCGTACATCTGGGGATACTATATTCTCATTTACTTTCGTTTGCCATGCTACCCTCAGAGATTTCAGTAACATAATTAGTAATTAATTCCTTGTCGGTGAAAAAGTGGCTTTTACCTGATGGTTATACGCGACTACTGTTTATTTTATTTCTTTAAATTATTTCCATATTTAATTACGTTTACTAATTATGTCGATTGTACAGTTAAGTTATAAAGATAAGGAAATAATTAATCATTGACATAGATGTTATCTCATTTTACTTTCACCGAGGCCTTTTGTTCTAAATCGTTGAAAAAATTAGTTTGAACATTTAGATCCAATACTATCTACATCTATGAGGTTTTCTATAGTATAATTCAACTGTGTTTAAATGATATCCACAACATCATGTGTTTTATGTGAAGTAAAACCTGCACAACCCTTCCTTGGCTATGTTTAACATGTCCATTTGCATGGAGTAACGTATTAGGGTCTGTAGCTAGAATTTTTGTCACCAATTGAGCGAAGAGCGATTGACAAGCAGTAAATAAACGGCTGAAAATTTTGTTGTCTGTTTTTTTTGCATTTACCTTCTTTTCAACCAATGGAATTCTACAGCGACACGACGTCGGTTACATTGTGATTTCAACAACACTTTTCGGTCATGAGCAACTCTTATCTTAGAATCATATCTCTTATCTTGGCCCTTGGGAGTTTTCAGTTTATCTGCAGACTGCACCAAATAACATTAACAGATGAGGATGGATATTGAAGGAAATAGGTTTTTCACAGGATATCTTTGCTGCGATCAGCCATCGTAATTACCATACCCATAGTGCCCTATTATACCTATGGTTTTACCTGTTACTATCTTGAAACAGTAAGTGAGTGACTCTTAAAACAGATTGTAAAATACAGGATCAAACTTATCATGGTATCTCAGATATTCAAATATTGGATGCGCAGTTGGTCGAAAAAACCGAATTTAATTATTTCAAAATTACTATTTGTATTTTTCGTCGTCTTCATAGTATAGTAACGAAAAAGTGCATATTTATTATACATTAAAATATTTAAAATATATTTATGAAGAGTGGCATGTTAAGGTATTTAAATAAAAAGACAAATCAATAACGCAAATTTTCATATTTGTTACTAATTATGAATTTCGTTTATCATGTTTTTCATGTACAAAAAAATCGATCTAATCAGAAGATTATGTTATCCATTTTAGGCATAGATTAAAAATATTTATATATCACCCAACACACAATTCATCCAACGGTCTTTTTCTGTGGCTATTGAACGCATTACAAAACACTTCTTAATGAAAATTAACCTTAATTTTTTATCTTCGCGGTGTTCTACCTCTGCGTAATTTTCTATTTAACTGTAACAACATTTTTAGCAAAGGATATGATCTTCTACGTGTCCTGTATCTTACCATCTTCTCTGAGCCTAAAATTGGTGCTTGTTCGTCACACGACTTTGGTCTTGGAGACAAATTGAGATTTCTTCGCTGATAATGCGAGGAAGGGCCATATTTAGTTGGATCTCCAGGTTTTATATTCTTCAACTCATCTATTTTCAAGAGGATATCCTCATTTTGTTTCACAATACGGTCCGTTATAGATTTTATATGGAGTAAATCACTATTCAGTTTTGGTAGCTGGATTTTATTTACAAGTTCAAACTTCTCTGTGATGGCGTTAATGGAGTTTATGATAGCTTGTGGATTATTTAACTCGAGTTTGATGTTGCTTACAGGATTTTGGCAAGTGGCACACACCCAGTGTAATGCCCTGTCACCACAGTCTAGCTCCAAATCTTTTGTGCTAGCACCAGCGCATTGAAGGTGGTAGCCCGACTCACAAATTCTACATTTAATTCCATCACAGCTACGAAGAGTTTTCTGACAACGATGACACAGCATTTTGACTGAAATAAATGTTAAACTATATTTGCACATACTTCTTTTGTTTAATGGTCGGACTGTGTACTGGAATACTAGATGGAATTTCTACTGTTCATTTCATTGTGTTTAATATCAACTTTATTTGCACTTCATATCAACGATATATTATCACCTAGCTACTCTTGTACATAAGATACGTCTTGTTATGTCTGGAAGTCCTAATATGTTCCATGTCCACAACCCCCTGTCGGGATAGGTAAATTGTCTTTTACCTATCCCAACAGGCGGAAAACCTCACCTAGGCGACCTCTTATAATCCACAATTTAACGCAGTTTACAGTGCAATTAATCAATGATATAACACCTTTTACATATTTGTAAATAACTTATAAGCAATTAAATGTTGCGTTATTCTAAGAAGGTTCCAAGAATGGTGGCTGCGTTTCCGCGTGGAATCGCTGAACTTATCTTGTGTCCGAATAACAAGCCAGCCTTCGTGTCAATCAGAGGGTCAATTATACTATGATTTTCTAAGATACAGTAATAACCGTAACTTTTTTTTGTTATATTTTTATATGTAATTATTAAATGTATTCCCTCTTTGTTTATGTTTATCACACATTTTAGGTACTTACAATGTAATGAAAATTATTGTGATCTATTATTTGCTATTCTTAGTAGATCATATTACAGAGCACCGAACAAAACTATTTACCTATTATTAAGTGCAGTAAATATTTGACTGAATATAATATAACACTTTAATTTATCTGCTTAGCTTAATAAACTGAAATGTGGTAATAAAATAATTCCATAAATAATTTTGGAATATAAAATCAATACGTATCAAATTAAAAGACAAACACCATGATCAATACTTCAAATAAATCTGTCAAAATTGTCACTAACTTATTTTTCTTTAAAATTACATTGCAATTGGTACATGTGCGAAACTCAAGTGATAATAAATATTAAAATATTCATCCTTGTTATAAAGAAATTTTCTATGTTGTTATTTACTTAGAAAGTTTAATAATTGGAATTTATGTACGTTAAACTGCCGTGTTAAGCTGTGATAGCCCGGCGATAAGACTGTGTGACTATTTCAAGGTAATAACGAGTTCGAAGTTCGAATCCCGTCGAAGCACCAATGATTTTTTCTATTAAAAATTGTGGGTCTAATTGATAATTACAATTCATGATACGCTTTTCGGTGAAGAAAAACATCGTGACGAAACCTATATCTGATATAGAAATCGGGGGATATGTGTAACCTTTGGTATGTTACCGCATTGGAGCCGCATGGTGGATCTTAGCTCTAACCCTTCTCTTCGGAAACGGGGAGACAAGGCCTATAAAAACATAAATATTTGAGGTTCTAATTTCTAAGACAAACATTTATACACATGCAAAGTATAAGTAAATTATATAACACATAATAGTATTCTGTAGTATCAAGCTTGTTCTATCGTCAAAACCGGTTGGTATTGATAAAACTATGGCGGGAAAGGATAGCATCAAAAATGATGGCTACCGTGGACAGTTAATGTTCTCTCTCTCCCCCCCCCCCTCTCTCTCTTTCTCTCTCTCTCTCTCTCTCTCCGGCTATGTATCCCACGTGGTGGTGGGGTCAGCCTTCCTTATTATTCTCCTCCACTTCTCCCTGTCATGGACATCATCGTCGGTAACACACGTTTGCATACACTTTTAACTTTTAGCACTACTTCTTTCCACCTTGTCTTGGGTCTTCCAACTGGTCTTGGACCCGGGATGGAAAGCTGTAGTGTCAAATTTCTGACGTACTCAGGTGGCTTTCTCTTGACGTGTCCATACCATCGCAGCCTACTCTCCAGAGGACAGTTAATGTTGTTACAGCAATTATCATTGAAACTACAATAAGTATTGATAAAATAAATAAGAAATATAATGCATTTTTAAACGCACAACCCTGACGTCTCAGATTATTTAAATTAGACCAAAGTTATCTAATATAAAAACTAGTTCAACAACATCGACCACCCGATTTATATGACAAGGAGTTGAATTATGTAAGTTTTATTAACAAAAAGATTAATTTCTATCCCAACGCTTCCTAGCGATAAAATATTGAAAGATTTAGATTAAAACTTAGTCGCCATCTATCTTATTATTCAGTAACTCGCACATATTGTAAGGTTCATTTGCACTTGTATAAACTCTGCTACTTTGTTTTATTTCTACGTTTCTGCAGATGGCACTGTTTCACAACGTACGAATAAATAACTCATATATTGAATTCACATTCACAAGTAAATATAATTAGTTACTATTGATTTATTCGATTTCATAATTTTTAATAAATCCCTTAGCATCGTAAATACAACGAACAGACACTAGCAATGTGATGTAACAGCAAAGTTAGATGTATATACACGAATATGTACTTTAAATTTGTCTAATTAGAAATCCTCCACTTCAGGTTTTGACTTATTTGTATGTATGGTACTTACAATGCGTTAATGCGTCAAAACAGTCATCATTCTCCTGCCCTTATCCCACTCTATGTGGGGTTGGCACAAAATGTTATAAACATGTTGCACATGATTTTGCTACACAATTTACGTCCGGCCGCCTGCCTGACGTCAACCTACCTTAGTCGTGTTTACGACACCTCGGTAAGAAATGAGAGTGGTCTAGTCTACTCAGCCGGATAGCACACGGCTTATACCCATAACTTTCCATTTTATTATTAATAATAAGTATGTTGCCTGTTATCATAAATTATTTATACTTACGTACTTACTTGCATATATGATACAATAACTTAAAGCGTTGAAGCGTCAAACAGTACAAACACAAAATCCTGAGTCATGTTCCTGCTTGATATACACAACGCAAAATATACAATATATTTATATCACTTCTATGCCTTGACCTAACAAAATAATACAAGTTATTATTAAAAAAACGGAATTTCTATAACTATTTACTCACTTAATGTATCACGCATATTGCAGGTCATAGAAATATATAACCTGCAGTTTATAGATCTAGTCTAGGAAATATCTTCAGAATTTTATCGGGATAGCATTTATCCATCTACAATAATTAATTAACATTAACATGCGTTTATAAACCCAACCTTAGTAAGTACTTTTTAATTTAATGACACTAGTTATAAGGTCCGAGACAGGTCAAATGTAGATCAAGGTATTTGCAACGGCCTTACAATGATAACATATGTTTTGTGAGTGCTTATAAGTTTTTTAAATGTATAAAAGTAATTTGGATTTTTATTCCATCTTATAAATGAACTGTACATTCAGTGGCGTAACAAAATAATCAAGGGACAGGGGCCGAAAAGAAATTGTCAGTAAATTAAATAAATTTTCTATATTACGCCGTTTGCCTTACGTTGAAAATGTTATTTTAACAATGTTTTTATATATTTCGGTTTCTGTTTATTGGATAAATTTAAGTATTTTAATGTATATTTCATGTTAGTCATGTGGGTTACTAAGTAAAATATTAAATTATGCTCTCGAGAAATCGATACATCTCTCTCAGTCTTCCCGGATCGATCTGATTTTTGTGATGGTGATACTTGCAGGGTTAGAGACTGACGGATGCTACTGTCTAGTCCAAGGCTATATTCCACGTGAACGAAGTTGCGGGTAAAAGCTAGTATACAATCTTAAAGCTAATTTTTCCTAATACTACAAAATTTAAAATAAGTATTAATTAATGCGTCATTCGATTAATTGGAAAGACGCCATCCTTCTTTTGAGGTACGTAAGTACATAGTAATCCAGAAAACATCAAAATATTGATTCTTAATTTTTCATTTGATTCGGAAAAGATTACACACGACTTTAAACTATTCGTAGACGTCGATACACGCAGAATACCAGATTTTATATTGCATTTTTTATTATGTCGTTTTCGCAAGGTAAACTTGTCCAAGTATTTATGAAGCGCGTAGATAGAACACACCTGCACTTTTATACCTAGACTAGATACATTCTGTATTTGTATAATGGGAACAACGAAACCGCAAATTGAATAGCTGGTAATTTTGTTTACTATCACTGTTGTATGATGCTTGTACTAATAAAAAAGTTTAGACCCTGTGGAATAATGAAATGTTGGTGCTTTCTTTATATAAAGATTTTATTTAAACGAAACAAAACACTGCAACTTCATCTTTTTCTTTTTTAATACTGCCAAGTTTATTATATTAAATTTTTTATTGTAGTGATCGAAAAGTGAAACTAAGTGACCTAAGGGTTCGCAGGCCAAAACCCAGGCAACCTGCTATGAATTTTTATACTATGCACTTGATTATCAACGTACACGTTTTACGGAGAAGGAAAACATCTTGAAGGAGTCTGGTTACTCTAGAGAATCTCTATATACGAGTAACTTGCCAACCTGAGTCGTGGAAAAGTAGTGGGTCTAAGCCTTAAACTAAGGTCTGACCCTTCGTTTTAAGGAGATAGAGAGCTTACAGTGGTGAAGTATGAGGCTACTATTATTTTGTGTAATATAAATTATTGTCGAATTCGAAAAAAATTAAAATGTGTAGAAAATTTTACACGTTATCAGAAAGGTATTTCAAGAATTTATAGAATACAACACGACGATAAATTAATATATAATCATATTGAAGACAGTTGCTTCAGCCTTTGATAAGGCCTTTAGTAATGCTTTAATTATATTGATATCATAGACTAATATAAATCTTTCTAAAGGCACATATTATTACAGACTTGTGAGAGGGTTACATTTACAATTTACCGCAAATACACCCATGTAGGTACAATAAATTTGGCAAGGGACACTGATCTCGGATTCAATTTGAATTGAATACAATAATTCCTAGTTAATTCTTAGTGTTTACTTCATCTCTATAACTTAAATTAATACGTCAAAAATAACTAGTATATTAAAAGACGATTGAAAGATTTTTTCATTCATATCTGCAGTTTGGATAAAAAGTCTAAAAAAGAAACAAATGTAAAGCAATAAATCTGTTTTTATCGCTACACATAAGAGACTAGTCTATGTAGGATATCGTTTATTCAATGGTGTTTCTCTTACAGAGTTATTATACTAGAATAGGGGAGTCATAAGCAGACTGCAAGTGTGAGTGTTACAATTAAATATAATGAGACGGAAAATTAGATTCGTATACTTATCTTTGTCTAATCACACATGCGCAGAGAAAATATACTTATGACGCGTTCTTAATTTAAAAAAAGAACATTTTCAGAATTACGTTTGTTAATTACGCTAGCACAAAAAGGAAATAGATAATAAACCTTTGCTTTTCCTTTATTGTAATACTATCTCTTACACACAACTTCGTTTGCGTGGACTGTTGTCGCGTGAAAGGTTGATAATAGATGGCTCTTTTCGATGTCGTCCTATTCTTTTAGAATTAATAGGATTCCTATAGCCTATATATTACCCCGATTTTTAAGGAATAATTGTGCCAAATTTTATGGATATTGGTTCAGCGGATTCACCGTGAAAGAGTAACAAACATACATGCATACTCACAAACTTTCGCATTTATAATATTAGTAGGATATTAGTAGGATGTCACGTTTAAGGAAGCTTCCCTACTAACACTATGGTTTCTTAGCTGGTGTACTTAGATTAAGAGGCAGTCTTAGGTTCCAATCAATTTTTATTTCAATAAAAAAATACAATGAAAAACTATTTTGAAATTACAGGTTTTTAAAATAATTTAAAATGATCACACTTCAAATGTGGTATCTGTTTTCCTGCACTAATTCACTATATACATACATAGTATATAGTAATAAATGTTTAAGCACTGTCACAGTGCTGTTGATATAAATTATTTAAACAACAAACAGCATATAACTAGCATTGTGATAAGAAAATATTGTTTGTGCTAGATATTGCTGAAACATTTAATTTTAGTTTTACTTTAATTAAGGAAAAGAAGTTATCTCTGTTTTATATCAATATTTTAAGTAGGGTATTAAGTAGTCAGGTATGAATTTTATGAATCTATTTTGTTAAATAATAATCAAATATGTAATAAAAACTTTATTTATAAAAACATTACTCCCAAAATAGTACCATGTCATATAAAATTTCCCAATAATAATATTCATTATTGTAAAAATAGTATAATAAAATGATAAAAAGGATTTCTTAAACTACCCATCTCTCATCTCTTCTAAATTACCCATTTCAGTCCCAAACACCAGTTTACAGGTTAGCATGATATTTTTTAAATGGAGCCAGTCCGGAAGCAACTTTACTGCCGAGGTCTGGATGAATTTGTGTAAATAATTTAATAGCACGCTCTTGAATAAAGCCAGCAGCATCCTTTAAGTTTCCTACCAAGTTACTAACTACACGTTGCTTTTCAGCTTCACTAAATACTTGTTTGTATAAAATCGTTGCCTGTGAGAAGTTGTCCTCGCTCTGACCGCTATCATATTTATCAACATCACCACTAACATAATATCTTCCACGAAGACGCTGAGCACGTGGGCATTCTTGTGGTCCAGAGAATGAATTTGGGAAATAGTTAGGTGCGCCTTCTTGATTTGAAATACTTTGAGGACCATCACGTTGATAATTAGATACAGTAACACGGAATGGGCAATTCACAGGTATTTGGAGGAAGTTGGCACCAAGGCGGTGGCGGTGTGTATCGCTGTATGCAAATAAGCGGCCCTGCAACATTTTATCAGGAGATGGTTCAATACCAGGTATTAAATTCGATGGACTGAAGGCTATCTGCTCAACTTCAGCAAAATAATTTTTTGGGTTTCTGTCCAGTACTAACTTCCCAACTGTTATTAGAGGATAATCACTATGGGGCCAGATCTTTGTTAAATCGAAAGGATTGAATTTGCAACCCTCAGCTTGAGCCATTGTCATAACCTGGATGGAAAAGGTCCAAGATGGACATTCACCTCTTGCAATAGCATTATAAAGATCTCTTATTGAGTAATCAGGATCAGATGAAGCTAACTCTGCAGCTTTCTCTACAGACAAGTTCTTAATGCCCTGGTTTGTTTTATAATGGAATTTCACCCAATGTGCAACTCCTTGAGCATTGACTAGCTTAAATGTGTGAGAACCATAACCATTCATAAATCTGTAACCATCAGGTATACCCCTGTCACCAAACAAGTATATTAATTGGTGCATAGTCTCCGGTCTTAAAGTCATAAAGTCCCAGAACATATCAGGATCTTTCAAATGTGTTGCTGGGTTTCTCTTCTGTGTGTGAATGAAACTTGGAAAAAGTGTCGGATCTCTAATAAAGAAGATTGGTGTGTTATTTCCTACTAAGTCCCAGATCCCATCATCAGTATAAAACTTCAATGCAAATCCTCTAGGATCACGTACAGTATCTGCTGAACCACTTTCACCCCCAACAGTTGAGAATCTTACAGCTATGGGGGTTTTCTTGCCAATACTTTCAAACACCTTGGCTGCAGAGTACTTAGTAATATCATTTGTGACTTCAAAATACCCAAAGGCTCCTGCACCCTTAGCATGTACAACTCTCTCAGGAATGCGTTCTCTATCAAAGGAAGACATCTCATCCAAAAACTCAGCATCTTGAAGCAGTGCCGGACCATTTTTACCTACAGTTTCAATTGCAGTCTTCACTCCAACAGGTGCACCATACTTGGTAGTGATATAACCTGGAGAATCCTGAAATAAAATATAAAAGTTCTTATTCAAGTCATAATCAACTACAAAAACAAAATTAAATATAATGATGTCATATACATCAGTTTAATTCGCTAAGCATATTAAGATATTTAAATTAGGGCAATTGTTTTTCTAATAATATTAAAAGTAGGTTCCAGACCTTTCAAAAATGTGTAGTAATTAATATTAGTAATACAAATTACAAATTTTGTTTTTGTTATATATGTGTAAACATGTGTTTGTTAGATTGTAATTGCAATATTGGTGCATAGAAAATATTGCAGACACACAAATGAATAAGTTGTGGAATACCTCAACTCTTCTAGTATTTAATAAAACAATGAATAAAAATAGACACGAAATTTCAGATCGATTAAAATATTGAAATATCTTTATTATTTAATTTTCACTTATAAATAAAACCAAAACTAATAAACATTTGTTCATAGCTATTATTACAAATAGGCAAAATTAATAATTTAAGGAAAAAAGTAGTTTGCCTTGAAGTTAGTCATCACAAAAGTAGGTAATAATATGAACTGCAGAATAATAGTGTCAAAGTTCAATTCTGATAAATCTTCTACAAAGCCTTAATAAATAATATTAGGTATAAAAATAGCAATTATAAAAAGTCAATAACCATAAATAATCGATACACAAAAATTCTGAATATTGTCAGTATATACATTGCGCAAAAGCAAAATACATAATTCTCATTGTAAATAAATATTACTATAATAATCTTATGAAACACAAATAGTTCCGCATCTATTTACATGGTATATTCAAAGAATTTATCCTTCACTTTAACAAATATTAATTAACATATTGTATTTAAATAAATCTTACCTTAACCGATTTCTTAAAGTTAATAAGCTGATCAGACGCTGGGTCTCTGGAGGCCATCTTGTTTTATTTAATTAATTATGAATTATGATCACGGCAGACGGAGCGACACACTGGACGCGTACCGTATTCACAAATACTTTGAAATGGCGCGTCGAAGACCTTTATATAGAATCCGTAGGTACATAAAATTATAAAACCAAAGATAGAGGTTATCACTTATCAGTTTTAGCCTAAGCGAAATCAGTGAATCAGTTTGTCAGTTGTCTTTAAATGTTGCAATTAAAAAAATATATAACAAACGATACAGTAATTACCTATATAACCTACTTATATAGGTAATTACTGATTAGTATAATTTTAGGAACCGAAGTGGTATTTCATATATTATTTGTGTTTATTTAAGGAATTCCGGAATTTTAATTCCATTTATCTCTTCAGTGTCTTTTTTTATATAGTTGTACACCATTCATAGTAGACGCAGTACTACGTCCCTTTAAAGGTATAATTACACGAGAATGGAGATAAGCAAGTTTATGCAATTCATAGTTTAAAAAAAAATGTTAGAACATTATTTAGACACATCTCAGATACCAATTAATTTTACAATTGATGTTGTAATATCAATTTAACTTCATACCTAATATAGTAAGTGAGCTTTTATCTAACAATTAACACATTAATAGTGCAATGACCTCGATAGGGTATATGTACTTCATAAAACAATGGTATATTACAATTACTTGAACATTCGTATTAGATCTCCGAGAGACAATTGACGCGACTGAAGACCGGCAACCTCATCAGACTATCGGACTTGACATTCTGCGAGAGGCTAAGGAGTTTTATGGAAAGCTATATAACATAATATACCATAACCTAAACTTTGACACTAATACTGTACCGTAAATATCCTTTACGTCTTACTTTCTATAATTAGTACAACTATCAAGAAAGCAAATGCAGACTAGGTGATAAACGAATCATAGAATTACTTCCGAAGTCAGCTGAAAGTCCATTAGAATTTATTCAATTATGCTATTCATCCAGATAGTATCCCAAAGGCATGGCATGGCAAGCGAGGATACTGGTACTTCAAAAAAGACAGTGATATATTGTGGAAGGATTGCAGATTCATACCTTGCTGAGTCAGGTTTATAACAATCTTTAACAATATTATTATCATACTAAGGCATGCTTTAGGAAAAGATATATATTCTTTACAAAATATGTAAAGAAATAGTCAAATAACCTACATCTGTAGAAGTAGCGCTTGTTATGAGTGGGAAAGTTATTTCATGGCGTAGATCTGGTCATGGTTTGCGCATAGATTACATTCTATTCTTATCGTGGACCCTATACGACTATTAATTTGCTTTGGTGACCTTGGAGGTCGTGGGCGATGTTGATAAGAGCTTATCTAGATAAATAAGTGGTCTTGTTTTGTAACTTGTAGAGTCTTGTTAACGTTAGAGTATCATAATTAGAAACATGTTGTTCTTATTTGATCAACACAACACACTTGCTATGGCCATTATGTTTTGATGCTTGATCTCTCTCTTATATGTTGAGGCAGTCTATCGGAGTCTCATACATTTTATCTTTGTAGTTTTTATGTTTGAGATCTATGCCAACAGCTTATTTCTTCACTCTGGATAACACCACCCTGACATCGTAGTATTGTTATGGCAATTCTGTTCGAAATTCATTATTACCTACGTACTTAGGATAGGCCGTCGGTGATCCCGGTTAATTTTAACAGTAGTCAGTATTTTTTTAATTAGAAAAAAACCTTTTACGGGTCCTACCGCTCCTTCCCATCGATTTTATTACGTCCTCATAAGAGACCATCGCTACCGACGATCTCTCCCTATCCACCATAGCGCGATCCACGGTGGTCAAGACAAGAGACATCCTGCCCCATCTATGCCACGAGGTCCGCCCGCTGAACCGCCCAAACGGGACATTCGCGAGCGTTTGCAGCGCCTTGTCACACTCAGCACCGCAATCGTAGCACTCATCGGACGCTTCCTTACCTTCCACAGATACCTTACGAAACAGCAAAAATAGCAAAAAACATCCTAAGTCCCATGGAGAGGACCCCGCCAAAGCACAGGCCGTCTTGCCGGAGATAGTCCAGTAGTCAGAACGCTAGAATCCTCTATGCCCCGCGCAAGTACGGCAGGGATTTTGCGGAGACCGCTCCGCCCATACGGAAGCGCCGAACTAGGACATCGACCGAACTACTAAGCGTAAAGGCGTCGGCAGCTTACATTTGGTGCCCGCACATTTAAGAGTAGCCTGCACAGGGCTCCGGGAGTCGCCTGTGCTTAGGGGCGAGCCGACGGAAGTGGACCTCGAACGTTCATCGGCTATCGAACATTAATCCCAGGTAGTGAAGACTACTTGAAATTCCCATAGACGACCCACCCACAATCATGGGTGGCGCCACCCAACCAACCGACGAATCTGGGCCACAACGTGAGCTGTGGCAGCGGTCGCCAGTACACGCGCTCCCAAGTTGATGCTCACGCAATCTTTTATGACAGTATCCGAGAGTGGTAGAGAGCATTTTCCCGCGCAGCACCCTGTTGTAGCCGATGTTCCACAGAAAAAGGACTAAAGCCGACCCCTGTGAAACGCCACAACAGTAATCAGTACAGTAGGTACTACATTGGTTACAACTAAGCGACTTTCCCAACTTCGACGGATAGAAGCGCGTATTGTTACTTAAGTGCGATCAGCACGCGTTAATATTTTTACAATAATTCACTAGATTTTCAATAAAATATATATTTTAAGATGATAAATATGTTGATAAGACTTTATGCGCCTACATAGCAGTAAAATTATCGCTTTTTACGTGACCACTAGGGAAGTTTTTCAGACATTTTTAACCATTATCGTCTTATTTCAACATTTACAAAAACTTTAACAAATTTTACAATTAAACATTCACATAAATCACTGTAAAAAAAACTGCATGAATTTCCGTTCAGTTATATTAAAGTTTATCGCGAATAGACAAACGTGACGGTGTCAACAGACTTTTTGCTCAATATGTAGTGATGTTGGCTATTTTACTATAAAATATGCTGATAGGGGGACTTAATTGTTGTTTCTTAATGGCCACAGCTACGTAGCTGTGGCAATGGACGAGAAACCTGTTCTATTTCATTTGATTCTTTTTAATTTTTTTCGTTTTGCCAGGTTCATATTTACTTAAATTCGCAAAAATCATATTCACTTTGAATATGATTTTTGCCCTTATCACATGTGTAAATTGATCTAGTAATAAAAATTAACCTCTACATTCCTTCCAATTACTCATTAAAGATTCAGAAATCGAAATAAAAAAGTTATTTAAAGAAAGAATATATGTTGCGCGAGTTTGAAAAACTATGCGATAAGTTTGTTTGGCCTAGAGGCAATCACGCGCCCATTTCCGTGGGGTATGTTATCGGTATATCTTATCTTAATTCTACGAGTACATTGCGAATTATTTACTAAAACATGTAAGTGTAAAAGCGGTTATTACGTTTTTTTAAATTATGCTTATCAATCACATAACACGTCAGAAATACAATTATTTAATCTTTTGGATTCAGCGTTTTAGCGATTCGTTACTTCCTAAATATATATGTAGACAAATAAAAAATTTCATCAGTTTTAATTATTTTATGTAATTTGATTAATCGCAAACATCTACTACCCTAATTTAATTTATTAATAAAATACAACATCGTTTTGTTGTAATGAAAAGTATTATGAATCAATAAATGTAGGTATCGTTTAGTATGGATAAAAGAGGCCATAGTTAGTGGGTTAATTTAAATTTAAATTAACTCTCAATCATAACAAAATATTATTCAATAGTAACCATTTGTATATTAAGTATATAAAAAATTATATATTTAATTATGATATTGAAAAATAATAATTCGGAAGCTCAACATAGAAACCTACTTATTTAGATAGAGTCAAATAGCACTCAAATATTGCTGTTGTGGACCTCTACTTCACTTAATTGTACGACTTTTACACACATTATACGACTTTTTCGAAATTTTTACTGCTACAGTAGATCAGCGAAATTCCTCTCAAAAAATAGGCGTCCTAGATCGAATGTCCGATATGTTTTATTTTCGTAGCTTTATACATTTATAAACAGACCCCCCTCCCCCCAATCAACGGTAAATTAATTTTACTATTCTTTTAAGTAGGTATATTACACCACGAAAACACATTTTTACCTTATCTTGTTTTGTTTACTACGTAATAAACGTACGTACGTATTGATTATAATACATTTAGGTGCTTATATTTCTATCTCATTTACATCGCCATTGTTTTAACGACATTGTGAAAACGGAACAACGTACTCAACTGGACATTTTGCATAATTACACTTTATAGTTTGAAGAAATCTTAATATATTTTATGATTACGAAATTACACCTAACCTTGATATGTGCATCAATAGTAACTGATTTTTAAATCACGATTTGTTTGTATTGGTTGTCTAAGTAATTCGAGGTAGGTAAATTAAACGAATATATTACCTATAGGTACTTAAAAACAGTTTATTTAGAGTGGATATGTTAAATAATGGTCATCATCAACACGTATAATAAAATCTTATAGAAAATATATTTTGAATGAAAACTGGAATAAACATATTTTTTTTAGGATTTCTATTTTAAAAGTGGAAACAGAGATTGGAAAACGAGACCTTAAAGGGTATCAACATTATCACAGTTTTCGCAAAGTCAAACGCTTTCACATAGTCCTCAACCGCCAAGGAAATTGGCTTGTGTGTCCACGCTTGTCTATCTGCCAATGTGTGTAGATGTTTTTTTTCATCTGACTGTAGGTAGGCTTTTATAACGTCGCCTAGACGGGTAAGAAACTTCGCCGAGGGTACGAAACTTGGCGAGTATAGAGGAAAAGTTCTACTAGCGTCGGGAATCGTCGTCCTAAGGGTTGCCTCCTGTGAGGACGGACCACGGCTTTGGGCATGTAACGACTTACGTGAAAAAACTGGAACCTCATCTTCGCCGGCAAAGACAACTTTTGTGTGCAGATTTATTTAAAAGCCTTTACGGAGTTCCCCTTCCTCGGCCGAGATGATTTCTCGTTATAATATTTTTAAAGAAAAAAATCACGCTTTTCGCGTAATACGTTCGCGAAAAATGGATTTTATCCATATCTAATTAATCAGGGTTTTTCCATTTGCCTTCTTGGATTCTTATTGTTAAAAAAATTTAATTAAAGACGAATTAATATATATTACGATTGACGAGTTGCTTTATTACGTTTTTATATTTAATATAGAACATAACAATTACGTTGTACGAGCTGCAAACAAAGAACCATCAGCGGAAACAAGTAATTAGTTATTTACCTCTTGTTATATTACAAACCGGCTCACATACATACATCTACGCCTTTAAATGTTATATATCAAAGGTGGCTCGAAACGTTTATTTTCCATTGACGTGTATTTGAATCTGTTAGTGACTTATTTCTACCGCTCTGTGTAGTATCCGGCTGAATAGAATAGTACAGCCTCATTTCTTACCGAGGTGTCGTAAAAGGCGACTAAGGTAAGTCGACCCGCCGTGTGGTATCCGGCTGAGTAGAATAGACAACGCTCATTTTTTACCGAGGTGTCGTAAAATCCGACTAAGATAAATTGATGTCAGGCAGGCGGCTGGTCGTAAAATACGTAGCCAAATTAAGTGACAACATGTTTACGACATGCTGTGCCGACCCCACTCAGAGTGGGATAAGGGCAGGATGATGATGAGTGACTTTTATTTCTACTATAAAACTATGTGTATCGAACGCTCACACTAACATACATTATACTGTTCTTAGATACTTATTATAGACTAGGTTCTGCTCGCGAATTCGTTCATTGGAAGTTAATCAAACTGTTTTATTACAAACACTTTTTATCATCGTAATATCCATTACCTCCAAACCCAATTCCGATAATATATCAGCACAAATCCCGATTAAATAATTTCGACACACTTATCTATATGATTATTTTAACAATCATAATAAATTATTAACAGATTCCGAAAGTTATATAATCTAGTAATTTATAAATTCAATTCAATATAGTAGAGAAATTTCGTATACAACTATATCATTATAAACTATGTTAATAGAATATGTATTTCTGTTGGAGATAAAATCTTACAATAAAGTAATTGTGTCAGTAGCTTCGCCCGCATGGAAATCAGTGTCATAAGTTGTTTCCCGAATTACAATTTTGAACATAAAAGTAGTTATCGTGAGTAAATTATAAGAACTTTTTGAATAACTTTTACCGTTTACTTAGCGCACGCAAGGAAACCTTTAAATTCTGCCGTTTTCGAAATATTTTTAATTGAGGCTCCTCCCTTATTCATCTTAGCGTGATGTTATATAGATAACCTCAATAAATAGACTATCTTACACTCAAAGAATTTTTCTAATCGGTCCAGTGGTTCCTCAGATTAGCGCGTTCAAACAAACAAACTCTTCAGCTTTATATATTAATATAGATAAATAATGTTACACTAATTACCAGATAAAAATTTCAACATGATTTGTAGGTTGATAATGAGAACCAATATTTAAAGAAAAAATAACCATTTTAGATTCGTTATACCACATAAGACTATAAAGTTCACTCAATAACATTTATATACGATCATCTAGAATAACATTGCCTCCATTGGTGCCTTGGGCGTGAATCACTTTCTCTATTGTTCAAAACTGCATAAATATCTGTTTAATCATTTTTGAGGTTATCGTGAATGGACAGATACACAGAGGTAGACTATATTTAAAAAAATGTAGGGAAGATTAGATATTATTTTTTTGTACAAAATAATCGTTAAACAATACGAAGAGGTGTTCGTAATTTTTGTCTTTCCAGAGTAATATCTACATGAAATGGAAGTTGTTGCCATGAAACAAATATACAAGATAATGTAAATTCTTCAGTTGATAAGAATGCCGCACCTAGATATATGGACAAACATTAATATAGCGTAGTTATGCGTATTATTATATAATAGAACGATGGCCATATAAGAAAAGGTATTTTGTTTTCTTTTTTTTTTTCAAATACATCTTGAATTAAAGTAAATTTTAAACAATATCAACAAGTATATTAGTAGTTAAAGAAAAAAATTCAACAAAAAATTTTTGGACTTTATATTTTAGCACTACGAGTAACTCTACACAGACTAACAAACACAACTAAAAAAATATATATGCTTAGTTTTATTATCGTTCACTTCAGGTGTTCGTTCAGAGATTTTGACTTAAGGAAGAATATACGCCTGGAAAATTCTTGGAAAATGTGTTGACTGCTAATCCATATCGGAACTGTCTAAGCTCCAATGTTATTTTCCAATGGTGAGGTGAAGCTTTTTGTCAGTTCCTTATGATAACCGTAATGATTATTAACTAAAACTGGAATGTAACAGATGTCTTTTATTCTACTATCTTTATTAAAGTTTCTAGAAAAAAACTGCTACTTTTAAAATATCCTTAATATTATCGTCAACATAAAATATAGCGTTTTTTTATTTAAATAATTATATCCTATCGTCTATATATATATATGTGTCTATTATATGTTTCGTATTTAAATATGTGTAAATAAATGCGCTGCCGTCAGAATTATCAAACAGTTGATCCCTACAAGGCCAATATGCCAACAAGGTCAATTTGACGCGATTTTGTTACGTGATGTATGCAGTAATGGATATGGCAAAAACTAACTTGAAGCTTGGATAGTTAATTATACTAAAAGTGATTAGTATACCCAAATCTGCTGACAATCAATGCTTTCCGTAGAATCTAAAAGATAATCTATGATTGGAAGCTAAACCTCAGCCTACATATAAGTATTATACGATGTTACGTTTTCTCTGTATTATTATATGGAGCCGAAACTGGGACACTCACAGAAGCAATGAACAAAAAGGTAGAAGCGTTTGAAATATGGCAAATGCTTAAAATATCCTGAACGCAGAAATTGCGAAACATCACTATACTTCAGAGACTAGACAAAGGCACAGAGATCTTAAGAACAGTTAAAACTTGTAAGCTCCAATATCATGGTCATATAATGCGCAATAATAAGTATCAGATCTTGCAACTCATTATCCAAGGAATGATCCAGGGGAGAAGAAAACCCGGCAAAATTTGAGACCGTGGTACAGCACCCGTTCGCTATTTCAGGCAGTAACTTCCAAAATACATATAGTTATGATGGTTGCCACCCTCCAATAGGAGATGGGACGAGAAGGAGAAGAAGATAACATATTTTTTTTTAAATATGCAATAGACCAATCGGGAACAGACTGATTGAAATAAACCCTGTTAAACTTACCCTATTTATGGTAATTGTCAAAAGACCGAATTTCGTTTAATTCAGAATGGATTGACTAGACCGATTCAGATTTTCGTCATCAAACAATCATCAAACTGGAAAAATACTAAATTATTGATCGAGGATAGTAAATTGGGCAGATATAGATCTATGGTTTATATGGTTTATGGCTATGGTTAAAGCCGTGACCATATTTTAAAAAACCGGATCTCTAACACATCACTGATAATCTAAAACAGTAGATAGTACGCCTTCCATCATAGACTTACGAGCTGATGGTCACGACACTCGACACAAACACATTACAACTGACACACCCCACACTATTTGTTACAAGACACTACTAGGCACGGTACACTGACCTATAGAAAGATCTAACGAGCCAACACTACACTAACATTTGAACTACACAAGTTTCAGAGTTCCTTGGTGATGGGGCTTCTTATATGATACATGAATGAGCGTTTCATTATTCTATTTTTTTATAATAAAAATTATGTATTCCACATAGGGAGACTTAAGAAATTTAAAAAATCTATGGTGGGGCACAAAAAGGTTGGGAAACACTGTTATAGGTACCTAATATTAAGTGGCAAAACGAGTTTTCGGCGCAACTATTTTTCTTAATTTAATAATTTAATAGATTCTCTAATACTAATGGTATTTTAATTAGGCTATGTATGGACCATACAAAACTCTGTTTATTAATCGCGTAATAAAAAAAACACTCTTACGTAACTATGTAGGAATCCATATAATTTATAGATATCTTATTACTTATTTGTCAATCTTTTATTACACTGATAACATGTATCGTTCTCTCTTTTTCGCAAGTTCAAGGCAAGATCAATTACTATGTTGTAGCGTATATTTTTATAATTTATTAAACAGTTACGCAAACGTTCTAGAAAAAAAATCTGCGTCATCGTAACTTGGAAAGGCTTATGCTGCTAGCTTAAAAGTCTATTACAAAGTCAATAATACAAATAGATGAGTACAGAAGTATCATAAGGATGTCGCGGAGGAAACACGGAGGGGAAAACACAAAAGCTCTATTAGAATTGGTTAACATCGTCTGTGAGACCGGACTACATGTGCTTGAGGGATTATTGGTATGATTGTACTAGTCATCACAACGTTGGATGGGTAGCATGAAGCCACGTACGAAGCGATTGTAATTCAATCGTCAGGTTCATTTATGTCGTCGTTATGTATATGTATTCGTCGTTAACATCTTATAGTTACCCATAATAAGGGTATGTGTATGTATGCGCACGTGTGTGAAGTATGCTATGCTATCTTGAATGTTACCAGAACTAATTGTGAGCATCGATCCCGGTGAAATTTTAGATTGTAGTGTTAACGTTATCGCACTGACAATCCTAATTTGCTGCTTATCACCAGAGAGCGGCATTTCATTCAGTTGTAATTAATACTTACATCGCCATCAGTCATCGCTAGAATAGAGGTTCTAGCTCATGGCTCTAGCTCATTTCATAGCTCATCAGATTAACAGGGATAGCTCATCAGAGGATGAGCTATCCCTGTTAATCTGAGCCTTATATACTTGCTACGCATGAAAAATTCAACTTTGAACAAAATAAAGTGAGGTTACGTACCTATATGTTTAAAATATTCATTAACGATCGACGATGACGAGTGGAATTTTGTAAGAATTGTAACTTGTTTTAAAATATAATGTCACTATAAATACTATTTTTTTCGAGAATGTACACGAAATATAATAATTTTGTGACTTTTTTGACAGTTGTTAGACAAATTATTTTGTTAAGTTATTATGTTGTTAATCCATTGAACTGTTAGGACAAAATTCAAATATATCATGTAGGTACTTATAAAATTTTATTGAGTTTGAGTACCTATATCGTATTTAATTATTTAAATGACTTTCTTGGCTGTCAGCTTAAAGTAACATGGTTGAGAGTTGGGATTCTTTTAATGGATCTTATCGCGCAATAGTTCATAGTCTGAATCCCACCACATATTACTGAGTCGCAGTCGTCTTACTTAACTTATGACACAATAACGCAAGCGTCTGTGGTATTAGGGTATATAGGGTTAACTTGAAAAATTTATATAAAAAAATGGTTATTGCAAGTTATAAAGTAATAGAGGTGTAAAAAAACCTATAATCTACCAGCTCTACTAGAATAGACATTATATGTATCTTATTTCATATTTATACCACGTTATTGCAATTAGAAACAAACTGTCATAGAATTATCTTATTGTAACCTCAATTGCAGTCATAAATAATATTTTAATTAATAACAACGTCAACGTCATCATCTTATTGCACAAGACAATGCAACCAAGCAAAGAAAATCAAACATAGGAACATACTAAAATAGAAGAGATTTGGATATTGTCCATTGAACTGAATTGAAACTACCTGTGCCAGAAGTCTACGTATATAACGTGTAAAACTATATAAAATTTAAAAATTCAATAATACGATTTCATCAGCTTAATTGATAAATTAGAAACCTACTTAGCAACGGAATACAACCGGCTAAACGTAAATTAACTGGACTGGTGTATCTAGTTTTAAACTCGTTTGGTTTTTTTTACTGATGAACTCATCACGCGACAGGAAACTTTTATTAAAATTATTAGGTTAGAAATTAAAAAAATAATTATCTTTTTAATAAACCACAAGGTGTTCCTATTACCAAATCTATTTTGCCACAGTTGTATTGTATTAAGATGTTAAACAAATAAAACTAATTCCGCATATTCTGATATTTGAAAATTCATAACTTAAAATACTTTTAAATGAACTTATTTACGTTGTTACTTTGTATGTACCTTTTGGGTCTCGTTGCCTCAGTCTTGTCTATTGCACTCGATGGGCATCCAAATTATGGAATATACATGCCGGACTTCTACTGATTAAATTAAGGGAATCTTTCGGAGCCCCCTCCGTCGGTTCTCGTCAGTTGGAGTCTAACTCCAACCTTAGGACCTCAAAGTCTATCAGTTATTATTACATTGCACTTTAGTGGTTTTTTTAAATTTAAATATATTTTACAATAAGTATAGTTTAGACGGCTGATGACTTGACTAATAATTTTACAGCCATAGGTGAGTGAAGTAAAGCTATCAGTTTCATCGGTAATATATGACAGTAGTCTTTACCCGTGATTGAAGTTTGTAATACTCAGGTTTACACTAAGGTTATGCCTTTTGAATCACAGAGATTGATATAAAGACAGAAAGTATAAGTCCCATTAAGAGATATATGACCGCAATGCTAACCTGATGGCACCAATGCAGCTACCCGTAACTGTGTTGCCGACGATTATAAAGCCATTAATTGGTTATAAGGGCAACGATGACAATAAGGGCGATTGGCTGAAGAATTTGTATATACATTTTTCATCCACTTTTGGCTAGTGAATAGTTTACAGTTTATAATTAACAGATTTATGCATAAATTTTAATCACTAAATGCGTAAAGATGTTGCTTGAATGAAAAAAAGAATGATATTGTTTTATTTATTTATTCACATACGACAGAGAAAAAAATACAGTAAAGAAGAAAACAGCAATAAAAAAGAAAACATAAATTGTAACGTACAAAAAAGCGCTTAGTAGCAATTTCTTCCAGACAAAAGATATCTTGTCTAAAAAAAGTAAACAAACTACAATAAAACCTTGGTATCTACAATACTATTTTAGTGACGCAGTGACACGAATGCTAATTATCACCGTTGCACTAATTTAGTGTTGCAACGGATCACACAAATCAAACCGTGCAAATGGTACTAATGAACTTCGGAGCTCCGTCCATAATTCCTCGTAAACATGTCAATTATGGAAGTTCTTTTCGTACTGATGGTTGCGATATTGGCGAATAGCTCGTCAAGATGCTCTGTTTATTGCCAGACCTTGTAAGTATATTAAATACGACCTGACTTATAAAATATGAATTGTACCCGCGACTTCGCGTCAACTTTTAAGTACTTTCAAAACCAGGGAAAAGGGACTACCGAAGGAAATGGGATTTTATTTATTCTATATGCTAGCCTTGTACAAAAACTTCAATCACACCAAATATCGTCAATACTGATCGTACTTAGTACTGTTACTTAGTTACTTAGTAGACAGACTTAAGCATATAGCATATAAGTAAATATGGATTAATATATGAACACTTGAAGTAAATAAGGCACTAAGTACCTAAAAATTAAAATTCGAACTAAGTATGCAATTTGGTTCTAAAAGGCTTTTAGAACTAAATGCCGAAAATGCTTCTTTTGGTTTTCATAAAAAATAATAGACATTTGTCACCAACAAAACGTAATTTGTAAGTGCTCTAGGACTATAGAAACCGACGCCATAAACAGCTAATGGATAAGCTTGTATGTTTATAAACATATCCACTTAAGAATCAATCATCGTTTGGCGAGGAAGAAACGTATGGGACAACCGGATTAGTGTGCAAGTGTCCCTTATTAGTTTGATCATATTAATACACGTAATAAAGCGAATGCCATTTTAAAGTAATAGGCGTTACGATATAAGTAAAATAAACATATTCATAAATTTATAACAAAATTTACATAATAAAGTTTCTCGATTCAAAATTTATAATTACCAACATTACTATTTCGCCACACATTTTTAGATTTTAATAACAATAACTAAAGAAAATATGAGATTACTCTACTTTGGAGTTTTGCGTATTAATGCCTAATTACAGCGCAATACTAGCAAACTGTGGACACTACATTTCAAATATATGGAAGGGCGTATTAAACCGATACCCCACAAACTCAGTCGGCCGCTCCCAATTTGCCTACTGGGGACACAGCCTTAGGCCTATGTCATTCTAAAGAATGTCTGAATATTTAATAAAAATCAATCCAACCATTTCGGAGTCTATAAAGGCATACATACAAACATTCATTTTATATACATAGGTATAAGATAGGAAAGTTTACTTAAGTCGTTTAGTAGAAAGCAAACTCCTTTTTTAATTCAATTGAAAAAAATAATAATTAAGATGAAATGCACTTTCCTAATTGTCATAAATAAATGTGGTTTTTTTAGGTCCTCTGTTGAAAGTCGACAAGAATCATTGGGTTGTGACTGCCGCTCTTCGGCAGGTCAAAAACAAAAATTCATATCAAATAGATTTAAACGGCAAGGACAGGCTAGCTCAGCTACGTTTAATTCTCCATTCCAAAAGTTTAACCGTGTAGAAAAAGGAGGGCGACGGAGTTTATACAATAAGACAGTTAAAAATTATATTCAAAGGCCTTTTTTTAAACGGTACTTCAATTTTAATAATAGTACGCACGTACACGAAAATGATTCAAATAAAAATCAAGAAATTGAAACATTAAACTCTAATAACTCGAAAGTCAATATTGAAAATCTCTTCGACTGTATACATCTACACTATGTATTATTTGAGACGCAAGAAAATAAAGGATTTAATACAATCAGTAAACTTAATAACGATACCATTTACAAATTTCTAAATAAAATTAAGCGTATGAATAAACTGATGGTAAAATGTAAAGAAGCATTGCAAGTAATACACGCCAATAAAGATGTAAACGCTGGATGGACATCTCGGAACAACTCCATATTTAATTATTCACATAGCATCAGTCAAGAAATAAATAACTTTACAAAAGTGACCCATAATATAAACTCAGATAGTATGCAATTAATTCAGATTGTGAATTCAACTGTAAATGGAGAAGTACGTACTATCCTTCAACAGGCATCTGAAAATTCTCTTAGCGACATTTCACCCAACCGTTCTAATTCAACTATCACGAGAAACTCTTCACCAGCAAGTCTAGGGATTATAAAAGTAGTTAAAGACAATGTTGAAGATCAGTCTGGACAAAAAAGTAACACATCATTAATACAAAATAAAATACCTTCCACAATTGTTAACAACGATTCTGACATCTTTAACACTTCTGTAAAACCTTTGGTTCTTTTGCATTCTACTACTGAATACTTCAAATCAAGTACGAAAAATATCTCTTTTCAAAATTTACATGACACAAGTAGTATGAGTATAAAAAAAATTTCAAAAGATACCACGAATGTAACGCAAACTCATAAAGAACATGATGTTGTCTCAAATATTGACAACGCTACAAGTTTAACAACAGTATCTCATATTCCACCATTAAAAATATTAGAAACAACTATTATACCTTTACAAACAATTCAGGCGAGTACAATTCGTGACAAGCCTAGTAGAAATTTATCTTACACTGAAAAATTTAAAAACGATAATACCACAATCTCTTATAGGCAAAACAATTTGCGACAACAGTATAATGAGAACGAAATACCTATAATAAGGGTAATAAGCCGCGAATATTCTAATAATTCTCTTTCAAGTATTCTAAGTGGAACTGAAACTATGCCTAACGATGATTTTGAAGAAACGAGTATCAATTATAAGGCACAAAATGATTTTGATTTTAGGGCCCCAAACACTAAAAAGTATAAAATTTATAATGTGTACATACCAATTCTTCCTACAAACAAATTTTTCACCCCTGAGGGTAGCGAAGGAAAATCAAAGCATCCTATTATTTCCGGGAAGCTGTATTATATTATAGCTAATCAAAAAATCCCTGCAAGAATTTTTCAAGATATAGACGGAAATATTCATTTAGGTTTGGATGTCTTAGATATATGTAAAAATAGATAAAGAAAATCATTCTAAGTCCAATCTTTATAATGTATAAAATTAAAAATAAATACAATACCGATTGACAACTTCTAGAAAGAGCTCCAGAATCTAGACTAGAAATAATTGTTCTTAAATCATTATAAGTAATATATTATATCTAAATCTATTAAAAAAAAACTGTTTACTTATTTTCTTAATAGCTTTTACCCGCCACTTCGTTCGCCTGAACTGTTTCGCGTGATAGGTTGATAACAGATGGCGCTTTCAATGTCATCCTATTGCTGTAAAATTAGAGGATTTCTGTAGCCTATACGGTATTCCGCCATTGTGACTATCATAATATAGTGACTTTATAAAAGATTGAAATTACGTTATATTTGTTAATTAGGTATATTCGTTATATCTAAAATAATTACTATTGCTAGAATTGCATAATATAATGTTTTGAATTGCTCTAATCTGATCTGATGAATCTATTTTATAAAATTAATTTTATGCTTTTAATATACTAAAAGCATAAATATTTAATTTTATAAAATAAATATTTAATTAAAGTAATTATTTTGATTTCTAATAGTTTTATTTTTAATGTTTGCCACTCCTGAGTGATATGGATTTATTTGTTTACATTTAGTTAAGTATCTAAACCTATGGAGTATAGTGAAACCACTGTGTATATAATTACCATAGAGTTATTATACTAGAACTTGAACAGCCCCACCTATTTGTCACTTTTTTGCGCGTACGTTGTGAGCAATTATCATTTTTACTGAAATGCTAAAAGCTAACTTAAAATTTCGTATAAGATCGATAAAATGAAATGCATTATTTGTAAAAAAAAACAAAAAAGTGTGCTAAAAAAATATTCAAGTATTTAAATTAAGAACGCGTCATGACTATTCCCCTGCGTATATGTTAGACTAGCTGTGCCAGCAGCTTCACCCGCATGGAAATCAGTATGTCACAATTTGTTTCCCGAATTGAAATTTTGAACATTAAAGTAGTTATCGTGAGTTAATTGCAAGAAAGCTTTGAATTACTTTCAGCGTTTACTTAGCGCACGCAAGGAAAGCTTTGAAATTTGCCGTTTTCACAATATTTTTTAATTGCTGCTCCTCTCCTATTCATCTTAACGTAATGTTATTTAGCCAATAGCCTTCCTCGATAAATGTACTATCTTACACTCAAAGAATTTTTCTAATCGGATTAGTAAGTAGTTCCTGAGATTAGCGCGTTCAAACATACAAACAAACTCTTCAGCTTTATATATTAGTATAGATATGGATTAGACAAAGATAAGTATACGCCTATTGTCATTCCTCTTTTATCATTTGTCGGACATTTCACGGGGCGCAGTCTGCCAAGTACTCGATACAAATCAGTGAAAAGCAAATTAGAAACTGACAGTTGCTATGTTCTCCTTTTCCCCGCTCCAGACCCTGTCATCCATTTTTGTCAATGTTTTGACTTCAGTGTCATTTGTGAGAATCATAGACTAATATGTTTATATGGAAACAATAGTGACAATTGTAAGTTGTTATTTTGAAAACGCAATTACAAAATTAATTTACCCTTACTTTGCTTCCATTTTAATAATAACTAATTTGTTTTCTTGAAATGTATTCAAATGTTGTAATGCTAAATGTAAAGTGAACTAGCAATTTTCATAGCTGATACATGCAGGATTCATAAAACACTATATTTAAATGTCTTAAAAATGTATACTCTCAGCTTTTATAAGATCACAAAAGTTTCAAAAAACATCTACATTCCTACGTTTCCTACAACCTCAATTAGAAGTGCTATTACATGATCAGTAATTATTTTAATCACAATTTATATCATTCTGTATCTACCTCAAGTATGTTGCCTATGTACCTCAATTTATTTATGACCTGCTATGAACATTCAATCATATATAATATAATTGAAAAATTTAATTTCAAGTATGTTGTAAATTAAAAAAACATTTAAAGAACTTTTAGATGTCTAAATAGCGAAAACATGTTAATATTACAATGCACCAACACAATGTAACAAAAGAACTGAAAATTGAAGATCTAGACAAGGTGTACAGTGTACACATGTGTGTATAGACGCTAATATAGCCTCATAATAAAACGTTCCAATAATGTACACAAGAGAAAAATAAATCTATCATAATTACTAGAGTCCATGGTATATGCAACTGATAAAAAAATAGTAATGTTAGTTTCTAATTTTAAGCAAATTAGAAACAGACATTACAATTGAGAAGCTTTTAGCATTACTATTGAGCCCATGAGATAAGACGGCCTGCGTCTAGAAACAAGCCCCATCAGAAAAGTAAAATTACACGTTCTATGTATATACATAGAACATTTAACTTTATTCTACGGATTGGGCTAGGTGTCTCGTGTTAGGGATATTACTTGGAAAAGGAAAAACTCGATTAATATATAATCGATTTTTCTTCGAAAAATCGTTCGATCAAAAATATCGATAAATAAATACCTAATCGATTTTTTTTCTCTTTGAAATATGTCGATATTTAAAAAAAACGATAAATTCACATTTATCGTTTTTTTCCAATCGAGATTTTACTGACAATTTGAAAAGTTGCCTTTTTTAATATTAATAATTAATTACAATACAATAAAGGCTAATTAAAGTGGACATCTACTAAAAAATAACAGATGCGCTGTTTGTGGAATTCAATTCAAATGTGTAGTTGGGCTACATTTGTTTTATCCAAAACAAGGAATATATAATCTTAAAAAACAAGAAAAAAAGAGTAGAAAGAAAAAGAAAATAATGAAATCATTTTTATCCATTCTATCCTTTTTATCCTTTCAAATAAATCGATTTTTAAAAATCGATTAATTCGTGCAAAATTATCGATTTATTGCTCCATTTTTTGATGTTGTAAGTTGCATTTTTTAAGTTATTAATACTTTAGACTAATGGCTTTAAATTAAAATGGACAATTACCAATAAATAATAACGGATATGGTGTTTAATGTGAAATTTGATTAAAATGTGTAGTTTGGCTAAATTGGTTTCATCCAACGATGCATATCAAATCTTAAAAAACCAGTTAAAAGAAAAAGACGACAATTAAAATAATCGACATTTAAAAAAAAGATTTTTAATGTAAAAAAAATCGATTATTAAAAATTCTACTTCGCAATACTTCGCAATATTAGTTACTTCGTTTATATAAACCGTTTTTCTCTACAACCGCAAAACTTAAGCCACCTATCGCTATTACAAGCAAATTAGGGCTTATTGTAAGGAGAAAACTAATCTAAACCGATACGATAATTAGGATATCATTTCTTTAAATTTTATTTTTTAAAATTTGCCATAAATTTAACATATTCTGGAAAAACAATGGAAGTCGTTAGTGTTGCCAGATGAGTAATTTTTAACCATTTCTACCAAAAAGTACCACTGGGGTGGTAGTTTTAGTCAAGTTACTGGTTAATTCTTTTCATTTTTTAAATATTATTATTAAAAGACTATCAAATTACAGAAATTGCTACGCTTTTTACGTAGGTAATTTAGTTCTTAATATTCCGTTCTGAAGAACTTAAAAAAATTAATTACTAATCAAACCTTAATTAAGGATTGGTTAGTATAAATTCTTATTGTTGAATTCACTTGAAGTTTACACATAACTATGAGGAATTACTTTATAATAGACTTTAACTATATCTATAACAAAATCACATCGTTCCATTGCCTTGTTTGGACGTGAAAGGTGAATAATCATACACTTTCGCATTCGTAATATTTACATATTTAAAAGGTTTATAAATTATACGACATATGTTATCAAATTGATATTATCTATTATAAAATTAATAAATTTACATATTCTTGTATAGGGAAAAGTATATCTAGAGGAATAATCATAGTCATAGATTACTAACTAAAATAGTTAATAGTTATAGTTCAGACTTCCGTCAACATAAATAGCCACAGACTAGGTAACAAAATTTTTGTTGCTAAGTTGGTACACTCAATATCAACTTAAATGCGATAAAATCGATTATGACTTACTTTAAAAAGTGTTTAAGTACACAATTAATATGAATATCAAATAAAATAAAATATATAAATATAAATATAAAACCATATAATATTTAAAATTTGATTTATAATGGATTGTGACGTGATGCTTCACTATGTATTATAAGCATATACCTAGTAATTATTGTCAATAATTTAAAGGAATTGTTTCGAGATAAAACATATTAAATTTAAGAACGATGAAAGTTTTTACTATATATTGAGTTTTCTTATGCGGCATAAATATAAATCTATCAGTACTACATTATTTACCACATTGATGTTAATACGCAATGGAATAATAATGAAACGGAAGTTGTGGGTTCTACCAACATAACGAATTGTATTTTAACGATTTTCAGTATTAGTAGTAGTTTTGGCAGTCCACTTGTTACGATCGAGAGCAGTGAACATCGAGGAGAGGTCGTGGAGGAATTTACCATCTAGCCACCATCGCCGTTCGCCAATTACACCATGGCTGATACCGAGAAGGCGCCGCAGCCGCAGCCTCAACAGCAGCAGCAGCAACCGGAGCAACAAACCCAACCCCAGCAAGCTAAGGCCGCTAAACAAAAGCAGGTCATTGGTAAGTGCCGCTACGCCATCTTGGTTACGCGTGCCCCGGTATTTCTTGAAACACATGGCTGCTAATTGTATTATAGAACGCTGTTCATATGTTTTGACGCGAAAATTGTTTTTATACATAGGGATATTTAGCATTGTCTTATTGGATAGAGGACCTAGCGTCGTTATCGATCGTATGATGACCCGCGCATCCGGGGCGTCCTAGACCGCAATCAATACTCTAGCGAATTGTATTTCGTATTGTGTGTACATTTTTATAGGATTTACTCTTTTCACTGATAAGCTCTTCTGTTTTCTAAAGAATGCCTGCGCTTTATTGAAAGTTTTTCATGAATGTCGTTGCAAAATCGTCGCCATAGAGTGACCGCCATTTTGTATATGCTCATGACTCGCAAGTAATGCAATATATATTTATTCATATCGCGTTTTGCAAATTTCACGATCTATCTTATTTAGTTAAAAAGAAAATTCCTAGAAGGTTGAAACATGTTACTCTTTTAAATTTGTAAATACTAAAAAAAAATTTAGACAAATTGTTGATTTTTAGGGTAAGATCTTTTCTGGTGCATATATTTTTAATCGATGAACACTCTAAAGTTGCAAAATTGTATTTAATTATGTTTGTTGGACTTTATAGGATACAGGATAAAATATTTAATGTCTTATATCTCTGCACAAACTATTAAACAACAATTCGAGACAACAACGATTGGAGCAAACAACGATTCAAGTACATCAACAATTACTTTTATGATTCAAGTGTTAACTTTTCGGCATAGAGTTAAATATAAAATGTTAATAGGAATATATGATACAATGTTTAGTTATAATAATTTAAAAAATACTTCCTTTTTTATAGGGTTTAAATAATTTTATAATTTGAAAAACTTTCAAGATTATAGATTTTCAACCAAGTTCAATTTCCTCAATCTACATTTTCTCTAGATTGGCACTAGATTTGTTTTTTTTGTGGTATTGATCTCTTTCAAGGATTGCAAGTTTAAACTTTAACATTTATTTAAAATATTTATATATAGATAGAGGAACTATCCTGACTCGTAATTTTTTTGTAAAACTTATTTAATATTCAATGATATAAAAGTAATAATAAAATTATTTTACTATAATCCTGAAATTTCATCACAGATTATAGCAAAATAAATTTATTATTACTTTTGTATTATGGATCTCCGAAAAGTAACGCCTAATTCTATAAATTATCAATCAATGATATGTTATGATTTTCTTTGTTACAGCTGAAAAAGTTTCGGGCACTGTGAAATGGTTTAACGTCAAGAGTGGATATGGTTTCATCAACAGGTAAGCAAATTTTGTGACTTCAACTTTTTTTATATAGTCTACTTAGTATAATATATTTGTAAATATATAAGGTTTAGATAGATTTCAGTAGAGTAGTTCAGCATTGGGAATGCTGAATTAAAAACAATTATGAAATGAAGTTTACATGTTTTAACTTGTTAATAATTTGACATCATCATGTAAAACAATTTTAATAAACATAATTTTTTAATAAAATTAAACTTTAAAATGGATTTCAAGACCCAGTGAGAATCTCCAATACAGATTGCAAGGGGTGATCTTAAAGTAATTTAATATAATAATCTATTTCTGGCGCATACAAAATTAAATATAAATTTAATTGTTTTGGTATCCATTAGTTCAGGAATACTGCTTTTTATACATGGCTAATTTTATTGCAAATAGTGGGAGTTTACTTAGGTTTCAGAACTTTACTTTTTGTTCTCAACAGGAATGATACTAAGGAGGATGTATTTGTACACCAAACTGCGATCGCCCGTAACAACCCGCGCAAGGCTGTGCGGTCGGTCGGCGACGGCGAGGCGGTGGAGTTTGCCGTGGTGGCCGGCGAGAAAGGCTATGAAGCAGCAGGAGTAACCGGCCCCGGTGGCGAGCCGGTTAAGGGCTCGCCCTACGCAGCCGACAAGCGTCGCGGTTTTCCGCGCCAGTTAGTAAAATCATTTATGTTTTAGAGCTTGGGTTTTAATCACCCTTCTACTTCTCTGTTAAGTAATATCTATCATCATTCACTTACACTTATGTTTTTATGTTTCAGTCTCTTCTATGATTGAATATACAAATAAAAGCTCAATGTTTATTTAATTTAATAGAAATCTCTTCCTTTTTAATTTTTTTTTTTTTTTTATTTCATGTCATGCATAAAATTCATAAAAAGGCCGCCATAATTTTGTTGAATATTTTTAAATTTTATAATTGTTATTACTGAAGCAATTTTAATAGTTTAACAATTGAAAAAAATTATTGTCTCTAAAATACTGTTTCAGTGAAAAAATGACGTCGTAATTTTCATATACAGATACTACCCGCGGCAAGGAGGCGGACGTGGCGGCGAGGGGGCTCCACGCAGAGGTGGCATGGGGCGGCGCGGCCCACCCCCTATTCAAGGGGGCGCGCAGGGGGACGAGGGGCAAGATGGCGCTGGGGCACCCCCGCAGCGGTAATTATTGATTTTAACGTATATTTGACACAACTGAACTGTTTGTAGGAAACTAATGAAAATATTGTTTACATAAAGTTACTAATAATTTTCAGTCAAAAAGTAACAATTGCTAAAACAGGAATAGTTACACAATCAATGTAACAGTATCTAAAAATTCATACAGAGATTGCAGAAAATTCTTTTTAAATTTGAATATTTCTCTAGTTATTATATCAATAGTTCATTATCAAATCCTTCTCAAGGCATATTACGTATTTCTGTATAAAACTAATTAAAAGTATATAACTTTTAAAAGCTATTTTTTATAATAAAAGACTCATTGCGTTAAGACTTAATGAGAATCAGAATTTGATATTGAATAATTATAAAACACAAATTTACTTTCAAATTTATCCGATTTTATTTTTGTAGCTATTTCCGTCGTAATTTCCGCGGCGGGCGGCGCGGAGGTGGTGGTGGTCCCCGGCCGATGTATCGCGGGGGGTACCGCTACGTGCGTCCGCGCAACAACCAACAGGGCCCGGGGCAAGGCCAAGGCCAACAACAGCCTCAGCGTCAGAACAGCCAGGAAGGGGAGGCTCAGGCCTCTTCCTCCACACAGGCGCAGGGCAAGAGCAAGCCCAACACCAAGCCCGCGGTACCTTGTAACATCAATGATACCACTACCAATGAGAGCCAGGCCTAACTAGCCGGCCCGTATGTGTGGCACGCCCCAGTAGTTTATTCCAGCTGTGCCGCACACTATCACTACTATCTATCTAGAATGAGTGTTTTTTTGCATTATGGCGCTCGATGATCAGATCATTGTAAACCATTTTATGTCGAGATTGTCAATGGGGGTATGAGTGGAACTGCATTGTATCTTGGATCAGAGATGTGATATTTTTATTTTTTAATGTGTTGTATTTTACCCTTCGGCAATAGGATGGCATATTATAATATTAATTGATATTTTGCTACTCAATAAATATTATAACCCGCCGCTCCCTTCTACCAGCCTTTATAAAATTGAGTATTTAATATTTAAAACATTTTTGATGTATTATTGGTATACTTGTAATAAAATTATTAAAAGATATATTGTGCAATTTAAATCTAATAAATCAATGTATATGTATGGAAAGTTATATCTATTATTCATTTCTTTTAATCATTAAATTCATAAGAAATGTAAGAGTAATAGTAGAGGATCCTAAGTAAGATTACGACCGAGACAAAGAAGATCATTTGTTAAAATATAATTTTTACCTGATTGTCAAATCTGTGAATGTCGATCTTACTTGGGATCCGAGACTATAATATATATGCAGGTCCAGAGGCCCCAAATGATCTTTTTATTTTTATGCATATAAATTTATTTTTATTATTTCAATTTCATAATTTCAAAGTGTATGCATGACTAAGATAATATATTTAAAAAAATGATTTGTCTTGGATTAAAATTGTGATCATTTTCTGAAATTTTAGAAATAAATAATAAATCTTTTATAAGTGGTTTTATTTCTCAATTTTTTGGTACCTAACATAATTATATCTGTGAATCGCACAATAAATATGTCATCAATGTATAATTTTAATATAAAGCCTAGTTTCAAAAACCGTTTAAGATATGGTACAAACTAATGTGGTATGGTGGGATAACGTATTACGTATAGGGTGACTGAGCTTTGCTCAGTATTCTTTTAGAAGATTTAAAAAAGATTGTTTTTTTTTTTTTTTTTTCGAATATGACTAATGCTGTTAGCCCTAATGGCTTTGACAGCGTCACCGATAAGACGGGCGAGCGCTGAAGCATCGCCGAGAAGAAATGGATAATACATGCGGGTGCATTACAAGCACCCGCGCTACAGGGGGCGTCGCCTTAAGGGTGTCTCCTGCGAGACCGAACCTCGGCTTAAGGCGGCGCGTTTTTGGAGGGCTGTATCTAATAAATGACTTGGAAGAAGTCTGCGTCACGGCGGCCGCGGCAGAGGGCTGCGGCCGCTTGACACAAGCAAGCGGGGACCTCGTCTTCGCCGGCGAAGACGCTGTTTGTGTAAATGTAATGTGTGTATCTTGTTGGATGCTGTGATAGCATCGTCGGGGTCGTTAAGGACGCTCTTCGGGCGCCTGTGAATCTTATTGGGGTGCCTGAACACCTTATAGTTGGACGCGGCCACTATAAGGGGGTTTGGGTGGATGGACGCTTTCTCGAAGTAAGTCGTCGAGAATCGTCTGAAAAGATCGGCTATCGTGGGTAGGTCGAGATCTCTATGGAGGTTCACGTTGCGCACGAACCACGGACAGCCAGTGGCTGTACGCATGAATCGATTTTGAAGTGTCTGCAACGGACACAGTCGTGATTTCGGAACGTGCGCGAACGCGACGCTCGCATAGGTCATAATGGGTCTGATGCAAGTTTTGTAAAGTGTCACTTTGTTGCGAAGTGACAGTTTACTTGTCTTGCACAGTATCGGATTGAGGCGTCCCATGGCGAACGCTGCCCGGTTACGGACAACGCGGATGTGTCGGATGAAGGATAGGGTAGGTTCGAGGATGACACCTAAGTATTTGACTTCTTTTTGCCAATCTATGTATTTGTTGTAAATAGAGACTCTAGGAGGCGTCCGGATGAAGTCCATGGCTCTCCTAGATCTCGCAAAGAACATTGCTGCGCTTTTATCGGGATTTATTTCGATTCTCCACCGGCGGAACCAGCTTCCGAGCTGGTTGGTTCCTTTTTGGAGCCTATCATTTATAGTAATGGGATCTCTACAAGTGGTATAGATTGCGGTATCGTCCGCGAACATGGCTAAGTGGGTGACTGCACTAGTTTTAGTGGAGAATCGTGGGAGAGAATGGGGGTCCTCGGTCTCGAGGGAAGCCAGTTTGGCCAAGCTGGTCTGAATTGGCTGTCATTCAGATGAGACTCGCAAGAGTTTATCATTACCGAGTCCCAGCACTCGTGTCCAGCGCAGTCCTTACTGTCGCAGTCCGATTATCCTTCTGACTTGTCAGTTGCGATTTCAAAAAAGATTGATATCTGGACATGATTCATGGTAATTTTACTTCTTTGAACCACCCGTTCTGAACTGAGCTATAACTGCAACTGACAGCGTAATTAACCTTTTTCTTATAATGCAGCAGTTTTTCAGTGGCTGAAAACAGGGATGTAACATTTTTCACGAAACCCCCGAAACAAGTAGCTCATCAAGAGTAGCCGCTAATGATACTCCTATCGACTACAAAGAGATGTCTAGAGCACAAGAAAATAAACTAAAAAATATTGATAATAAAAATAACCTGCAAATAAGGATCAGCACTGTAGATAATAACATAGCGATATATTGTGAGATATCTCACGCCACAGCACGATCTTATTAACCTAGAAATTTCGCGTGTCGGCTTACGAAGTCACACCCGATGTTAGCCATTAGAGTATAATTACGACTAAGCAAATGTTATGCGATAAATATTTCTGGGAATCAATGAAGGTATAAATATCGTATCCTGGGCTAAATCATGCCGAAATTGTCAGAAATCGAAAATTCTACGTCATACCATTTTACGTTTTGGCACTAAAAGTGGCCGATTCGAACATATGCACATCGATATTGTTGGATCCTTGAAGTACTGCAAAGGATATCGCTATATCGTTACCATGTTAGATACGAAAACAGACTGGCCCGGAATATGCTAAAGAGATAACAGAAAATGCCTCTAAGAATATCGAGTGACCAGGGAAGTCAATTTAAGTCATGTCTTTTCCGCAATTTATCAAAAAGAATAGGCATTGCAAAAATTAGAATTTGCCCGTATCATCCACAAGCGAACGGAGCCATAGAAAGATGACATCGCTGTTTATAAACCGCTTTGGTCTGTCTCTGTAGAGGTAATAAATACAACACACTGCGTTAGCGAGCTACCAACAGTATTACTCGGCTTAATAATGATAATAAGAAAAATGAAAAATTTGTGAAATGAAAAGTATTTTAAAATTCTAAAGGGAAATACATAAAAAGTTATTAGTATAGATCGCCTGAAACCCGCGTTTTCATAGTAAATACGCAACATGAGTCGTACAATAATAATAAGGAACATATCAAAACAATACCAAAATAGTGAGAGCCCAATTGATTAATTGATACTAGCAATGTTTATCACACGCTTTTCGGTGAAGAAAAACATTGTGAGGAAACCTATATATCTAGACAATTCTGGGTGTACTGTACCAATCCGCATTGTAGCAGAGATGTGTGTCTAAGCTAATAAAATTTCATTTCGGTTGTTTTAATAATGATCACACTGGAAAGAGGTGAACTTATTAATATTAAATTGGTAAAATATATTTAAATATCTTTTCAGGGCGTCAAGATAATTTTTAAGATAAATGGTTTGGTAGCGTAGTCAAGTGAAGAACTTGACCCCCTTTTTACTTGATATGTATTGTACTTGATATAAAATTAACTGTTTCATTGTTAAAGTTTGTCTTTAACGCATCTCACTTTCAAGCAAGTGAACGTGAAGCACTTGTTGGTATGGAACGAACATAAACGTCGGTTTTATATATATCGGTAGTATGATGAGAACAGTTAAAATCGGCATTGGTTTCAATGCGACAGGTCGTAGGTAGTGCGTTCTCTCTTTGCGTTTTAAATTATCCTTCGTTTGATCGCAATCTCCGGGCGTAGTTGTCAACAAACCATCGTAGTCTGTAGGTTTTTTAAACGTAAGTACTTACATATTTCATTATTTTTAGCATGCGAAAATAAATATATTAAAGAATGTATTTAATTTTGTAAAATTTAATGTAAAATTTAGTATTGTAATTACTTTAACCGATTTCATCCTTTATACGACTTTAATTAAATTTTTACGCGATATATAAACATTTAGTTTGATTTTATATTTGTTAAATTTCATATTTGTTAGTAACACTTTTGCGACTGATAAAATTCTTTGGGAGATTATGATACTTGAAAATGTACTTGTGAGAATTATGAAATTTATTGAAGTCATGTTTTTATTTTAGAGTTGTAGGTAACGTAATAATAATTGAAGTTGAAGAAGTGATATATTTTCTATTTTGTAATTTTTTATTTGTTACGTTCTCAATTGCAATGTGAACAACATTAAAATAAATTTCTTTTAAGTGGATAGTAAGGCAGCGCTGTATTTACTTATCTGTTAGATTGTTTATAGGTAACTTATGGAATTAGTCGTTACAAATAAAATTATTTTGCTACAATCTGCAATAAATTATTTAAAAAGATTTATCGCAGATTATAGCGAAATCATTTTATTCTTATTTTTTTTATATTGGGTTTATGCCTTTTTTGCAAAAAAATAATAAGTTTATTTATATTTTATCGTATTTGTTAAGTTTACAAATGTAAAAAATTAATATTTCATAAAAAGTTAATAAAAAAAAATGTCAGTTCCATCAATCATTAAACGCCGAAATAAGTATAAAAATAAAGAATAATGTAATAAATGACTTTTGTAATTATAGATTCTACAAAATTTTGAAAATCAGTATGATATTAGTAGTTCGGAATCTTGTTATTAATTAGAATAACCACCCACAAAATTTTTGTGCATTGTAATTAACTATAAAATAAGAAATCTTGTATTTATAATAATTAATAAGCATTTAAATTATGAGTTTTTTCCAATTGCATTACATTCCGCGGAATATTGACAAAGAAAGTAACATGTAGGTATAAGGTACAATTTAAAATGTTCAAATTTTCTAAACAACTCTTACGTATTTAATTTGGGTTGCCAGATATTGTATAATGAAAATTCTTATATAATAATATACCTAAATTGATACTCAGGTGAAAGTTACTTTGATGAGATGTGTATTAACAAACCGCGCTATGAGGTCCTCTGAAATAATTTCTATTGGCGATATTTATATATATTATTCATATCACATATAGGCTTAGTGTTTTCTTAAGAACGAGTACAATATTCATATAAATAAAGTTATATTATATACTAGTACCTGGTGACTGAGCCTTGCTCGGTAATTTTAATAAAATATATAAATTTATCTGGGTCCGCCGTGTGGTATCCGGCTGAGTAGAATAGACCAACCTCATTTCTTACTGAGGTGTCGTAAAAGGCGACTAAGGAAAGTTGACTCACTGTGTGGTATCTGGTTTAGTAGAATAGACCACCCTCTCTCTTACCGAGGTGTCGTAAAATACGACTAAGTTGATTTCAGGCAGGCGGCCGATCGTAAAAACGCAGCCAAATCATGTAACAACATATTTATAACATGTTGTGCCGTCCCCACTTAGAGTGGGATAAGGGCAGGAAGATGATGATATAAATATATCTGGGTCTATCTAAAGATATCAGGGTCTTGATCCTGGGTATTTCTTCTTCTTTAATCCGCCCGTTCCCCACTGGGTATTACAACATTGATAGCAAAAATAGTCCTTTCTATTTAATGTCAATTTTAGCAATTTTTCTATTCCTGAAAACAGGGATAAAGCGTATTTTTTTAAAATAAAACCTAGCTCTATCGATTCTTACCCCCCAATACCCCCTGCATGCTCAATTTCATGAAAATCGTTGGAGCCATTTCCGAAATTCGAAATATATAGGTATCTACAAGATTAACTCATTTAAATATTAAAGATACATAGAATACAGTAAGTTTAAAAATGTCTTAACCGTATCCTACTATCGCAACTATGTCCTAAAATGTTAAAATAACTTACATTCAATTTAAACATTCAATTTTTTTCAAAATTTTAAGTATAATAAAAGAAAAAAGAACGGGAAATTTGACTTCAATAGGAAATAAATCAAATTTATTATAATTTATAACTCGCAAGATTCCACCTTCACATACAAACATAAATACAACTCAAGTTAAAAAAAATAAAACCATACAAAAATCCGTTCAGTAGATTTCGAGAAAAACGTTCACATACAGACAGATAGCTTTTGGGCCTTTTTTTATAATAAGTATAGACATGACATATTGAACTGTTCCATTGCCCTCGAAATATTATTTTCTTAACAAAAACTTATCTAAAATAGATTCTATCTTTGCGAGGAATTATCTCAAATATAAATGTATATCCGGTAGCGCGAAGTAAATCTCCTTGAACGTCGTCTGTTAATTCTTAATAAAGAACTTCCAGGTTGAGACACAATCAAGGTGCACTCGTGCATACGGTTGAGACAACTTCATTCCTTTTATTTTATTTCCATTAATATATAAATATAAACGATTTTATAATAAATAAAATCAATCAATAAAAGTAGGACATCGTGTTCGCATTACACATTTAAAGTAATACACCGTATTAAAAATTATATAAAAACAAACAGAATTCCTAAGCCAAAACTATTCATACCTTAGGGTCAACACAGAGCAGTATTTACTAATAATGGTAGATAATTAAAACGCGTCCCATTTGTGTTAAAGGAAATATATATGTTAGCGATTTAAAGAGAAAGCGAACTGACCTGACCTGAGCATGCTAAGACCTTATGCACAGTGAAAATGATACGTACCTACTTATGTAGGTTGTTATATATCTTGTGTTGTCACTGAATGCAATGGCTCTGGTGTCCTCGGTCATTTGTGCGCTGCCTCGAGCATTCTCTACAAGTATGTGTCCTAAGTAGCGTCATGTCACGCAAGCTATTTGCTGTTTGCACTCAAACGTTGATGGCTCAGCTGCACAGACGCAAACGTGCATTAGAGTGCTAAAGTTTAAAGTTAAAACTTTTGTACTTCATTTTTTTTATTCAAATAAACTTGTAAACAAGTGATTTTGAATCGTCAATACCGAGAAGAGCGGCAAGAAACTCGGCGGTTGCTCTTTTCAACATAATACTTATAACATCTTGTACAGGGTCGGACAGTAGCTATATCCACGCATTCTTATTGTCTAAATAATCCACAACAGTATAGTAGGCTTTTTCATCAGCCTCCCTTTAATAGTGTTTAATTAATAATGATATTGCCTTAAATATTGAGCTCGCATTAGTCTTAGGATAACTTATGACTTCGAACACTGCCAAGAATGTAGTGACTAAGAAAAAGGATGGAAAGGATCAATTATTTATTCTTGTGGAGGAGAATGTATGTTAACGGCTAATCTTCAGTAATTTAGAGGCAAAGAAGTATCCACACGGGTACTTTTCTTTGCTTTTGGGAAATCAAAAACAAAAAAGAACGAAATTTAAGCAAGATAAACATTTTTCTACTAAAATTTAAATTCTTTTAGTAAAGTTGCAAGACAGCATTGATTACACTTTTAAAAAATTAAAAGAGCTTTTCAGACATGATGCAATGTTTTTATGGTTTTTGGACAGTTTTATTCTTATGAATAAAATGCACAAAAAGTATAATACAAACACACAGCATTTTCGCCGGTGAAAAAATTATGTCTGTAGTGTGTATCTGTATTTTGAAATCGTTATAGAACATTTTTTGGACTAATATATTTCGGAGGGCTCTATAAAAGTACTGGAGTAAACGATGGAGTAGGTGGAAAGTGATACAAGCGAAATCCCTTGTATGTATATTTTTATGCATGGATGCATAAAAATATTAACTTTTATTCTAGGTTAATATTTTTATGCATGGATGCATAAAATATTAACCTAGAATAAAAGTTAGATTATCTATGGTAAGGTAATAAGTTAATTATTCAAATACGATTGACTTTATTTCGATATTCACATTATCCATACTATACTTTCATCGGTTTCGAAATAACGTATACAATTTTTGCGTAACATTCATTCGAACTTCTATCATGATTTGGTTGGTCATGGCGAAACACATATAACAAAAAAATATAACATATTATGATTATGATAATATAACATATGTCATAATAAAAGCTTTTAAAAACACCGCATTTCCATATGTGGTTGATTATAATGAGTCCAAATTATTATATTATTCTACAATTACCGAAGGTATTGAATAATTTATAACAAAACAAAATGATTTTTTAGGATTTATTTTTTAATCTTCTGGGTAGCTTCCCAATCAATAATGTATTTGACTTACAGCATTATTTGAACCTTTTTTATGATTTAAGAAGCTCATCGTTCCTAAAACTACAAAGCACGGTCTCATAAAAAAATCCCTTAAGAAAATTAGTCTTCCAGTACTCTTTTTGTTTTTGGTATTATCAATTTTGGCATCATACCCGTATTACCATCGTTAGCGTGCTCTCTCATTGTTTAAAATGCCCTAGATCTTATTTACAAATACAAATTCGATCAGGATTTCTTCTTTCTTAGTCTGAGAAGAAACCTTTGAAAAGGTTTTATCCATTTTTTTTGTATAAGATTGATGTCAATCACAATATTGTTCAAGTCGAAGGTTTGTTGAACAGGATCGACTTCTTTTCAATAAAAATTATCAAACAATTCCGACGAGGAGGTATAGAGGTCATATATGAGTAAGTATCCACAGCTAAACATGCCTTGGACTATCGAATACAATGTTGCGATGCAGGATTTCGAATAAATGCCTTATTCGACTAATGGCTATATAAGAAATGTCCCGGATGAGTCCCAACAGATCCACCATTTTGTTTGGTTTTCATTCTTTCGGACACCGTAAGAGAACCGAAAGAAAACCAAAAAAACTCGATCCGGACTCTCAAGCTTATGGATAAAATAAACGAAATGAGTTTGTACCAAATGATTGATCAATAGACAGATTACTAAGATTTAGAAATAACTTGCAAGGCGGCAGAATACACTGTGATACTGTTATCATATTATGACAACTTATAATAAATATTCTAACATAATAATTATAAATAAATAAAATGTAGTTTTATTTGTTTAAATAAAGCCATTTGTAATATTTTATATCTCCAGTCAGCATTTAAAGATTTTCAGTTTAGTTAGGTACAATTGTTTAGATAAAGTTTATAAACTTCATCTTATCTTTGATATCTCTACTATAATCTTATGATTCTGGTCGTTGAAATGACATTCTGAACATCTTCCACAATATTTTTAACAGTAACAACGTCCTATATTTAGAAAATATACTCGAATTTTATCTTATTATCCATAATTAAGATAAACAAAGACTTATAGTTTCATCTTATATGAGAATAGGAATGTTTAATATACGTATGTAGTATTTTTTTTTTTTTGAGTTGTGCTGATATAGAATATAGTTTTATTTTCTTTTACCCTTGTTAGAAAGTAAAAAATCTCACCTCGTTTGTTTGCCTTTTTCTTACGATCACTTCTTTATCAAACTATGGGTGTGTGTTTTTGGCTTTCAAACAGTACTGCTTTCAAGTTTTTGCTTTTGTTTTCCTTCGTCGTATCTTCAAGTACTGAGTATTTTTCCCGTCATTAAAGTACGGTCGCTCACAAATTGCTTCCATGTTGGTCGACCTGCAGCTTGATGTCTAAGTGGTATAAGAAACGGAAAAGGGTAAAGGAATTTGATTTGTTGAAGGCATTGTAGAGGTATAGTTTCTATGTAATTTAATTTGCACTATGAATTGTTACTGAACGATGATTTGGCGCCATAATACGAGTATATCATTCGGATACACCCTATTGGAAGACTTTAGTCTTCAAACATTAAGGAATTTTATAAATATTTCATGAAACTCTGAAAAGCTGGGTCTTTCTGAAAGGTTGACCTCGGTATCGACATCGTTGAGGATGTGTCTATGTAGGTGTACAAAGGTGTGAGACCGAAACCGCTGCAACGACTATAGCATAATAATTAATCTGGCGTCCGGTAGTGACCCAACTCGACACAGTTTAGAAGAACGATATTGTTTAAGAGAAACTTCTATACTATAAATATGACACAACACTAAATAATCTTAATCGACTAATAAATTATTGTGTCCTTCATCTCGATTCCTCCACTTACTACCTTGGCTCTTTCAGCTTATTCCGTTAGTTGTAACGATTGTATGATCAAATAAAAAAATGAAAGATTCCCAATATAAGCTGCGGTAATGGAAAGGTTAGGGTAACGTACTTGCGATCGAGGGGTCGTGGCTTCGAACGCCGGCCACTACGTAAACCCATTTCTAACAAGCATTTAGCTTAGCTGGATGGGTTGCCAAGTTTACTAGTAATTTGTAAACTAAATTGGTAGTAACGTTTCAAAAATTATAATTTACTTTTTCTGGTTTCGATAAAGTATAGGTAAATTATAAATGAAAGTTTAATCTCTATAAAATGACGATATGTTGAATATCTTTAATTTATAATATTACAAATCTAATAATAACAGGCTATTGTTTAGGAAATGCTTGAAATAAGATTTCAATAATATGATCGTATTGAAGTTCTGTAATTGTTTTTATGTTAAATATGAAACAAACAGTCCGAGTATCGATTAATCGAGCCGCACATTTAATTGGTAGGTCATGGTAGCAATAGTAACCAAGGTTAAATAGGAATAAAATTTATGCATGGGGCAGTATGAGTGAGAGGCGGAGGATTATCTTTAATATTTAAATGACTTAATCTTGTATATACATATGTATGAACTAGCTTATACCCGCAAATTCGTTTGCGTGAAGTTGTCGCGTGATAGTTTGATAATAGACGCTTTTCAATGTAATCCTATTCTTGTAGACTTAACAGGATTTCTATATGTTGTCCCGGGGTATAAGAAATAATTGTGCCAAATTTTATTGATATTGGTTGAGCGTATTCGCCGTGAAAGAGTAACAAACTTACATCCATAATTACAAACTTTCGCATTTATAATATAGGTAGGCTTGGATATTTTCGGAAACGGATCTAACGATTTTCATGAAATTCAATTGCAAGGAATTTTTGGGGGAAAAATCGATGTAGCTACGTTACATATAAAAAAATGACGTTTTATGACCTGTTTTCAGGCACTGAAAAAATGCTAAAATGTAGAAAGAATGCAAATAATATTTGAATTATCATTTGTAAAGCTGTGATAGTTCGATGGCTAACGGGCGGACTAAAAAAGTGAAAATACCCGGGATCAAGTCTCTGGTATTACCAACCTTTTCTTTCTTATTATTTTTTTTATAATTAATAAAAAATTCCGAGCATGGCTCGTTCTCCCAGGTACCTTATTTTAACATATTTTTTTGTTAATTTTTATGAGAACACCGTACGGAAATACTTAAGTAAGTGTTAATGGAGAAACTCATCGTTGCCAGCCCGGGGATGGTACTCGTAACCCCTTGGTAAGATTCACACGGTCCTACCATTCGGGTATTACAGCTCCTCTACCTATGATTTACGTCTTATTATAAGTAAGATTGCTATACCGTGTAATATCCAGCAGAGTATAATAGACCACCCACCATGGTAAAATTATTGTAAATGCAAATAAAGCACAAAATCTTTTATCCAAAATCCATTAACAAGCAGTTACAACTTGCTACTTTGTAGAATTTAATTTTAAATATTTATTTAAAATATTTTTTTAATAAAATAATCTAACATTAAGGGCAGCGTAATAAACGGGGCCTAGGGGAGCAATAAGCCTAATTCCATCACTGGTCATAAGAGTATCAGGGTGGGATTTAAAATTATATGTCAATTTAGGCTATAAATTATCAGAGCATCAAATTTCAACCATATCCGTTGAGCCATTTCGTTCCAGCCAGTAAAAGCCAGTAGCCAGTAAAAGAATTTTGAAATATACAAACCTCCATATTTATTATTGCGTGTAAGATAATATATAATATACCTAATAGGTAGATATTATATAATAGCATTATAAATAGCAACTAAAACTGTTAAAATCATATTTGCTCATACATAATAACTTTTTATGATCAAAAAGGTTAAAAAGATTGCTTAAATTCATTTCTGAAATAAGTCTTCCCTAATCTACCACGGATTAGCGAAAGGTTGTTTTTACGAAACGCTAAATTACTTAATTGGATTTATTTAAAACTTCGCATAAATTCCTGTAAATAAACCGAAACTCCAGTTTGGCATTTATGATTTTGTAAGTATTTCATATAAACTTAATTCTTGATATTCACAGTTACATGCGCTTTCCGGTAATAAATAACATCATCAAAATAAAATAACATAGAATTACTGGGATGATAACCCAGTCCTTATTAGAGCAGCGTGGTAGTTCGTAGCTCCAATCTTTATTTTAAAGGAAAAGGAGGCCTTTGCCCAGTTGTGGGATAGTAGCAAGCTACCACTTTACTTTGGTGGATTACTTTATTATTATTTATTACTAGCTTTTACCCACGATTTCATATGCGTGAACCGCTGCCGCGTGAAAGGTTGTTAATAGATTGCGCTTTTTAGTGTCATCCTATTCCTGTAGAATTAATAGGATTTCTATAGCCTATTGTTATTTCGGTGTATAAGGAATAATTGTGCCAAATTTCATCGATATTGATTCAGCGGATTCGCTGCGAAGGTTTGTGAGTATGTTTGTTAATACATCCATACTCACAAACTTTCGCATTTATAATATTAGTAGGATAGGATAGTAATGATTATTTTGAAACATCTTGAGTAGGGCATATAATTCGAACCACTGATCTGGTTTTAAAAATGTTTTTGCGGCTTCGGTGAGCATTCGAATTAAATATGGTCGCAAACTTTTGCGAATCCGAGAGTCATGATACTGTCTGGTATTGAGTTTCTGTAGAGAGATACAGTATAACCAACAGTGCACATCAAAGGATTAAATTAACGATAACAACAAAGGCGATGTCGCAATTTGATACATATTAATAAAAAACAGCCTTGCAGTTTCGACTGATCTACCTTCGAAAAATTTCCGGTCTTTTCGCATCGGAGTTAATCCATGCAACGGGCGATCCAAGGCCTTGTGCACTTGGCGTCAAAGCCTTGGTGACTATTCTTTAAAGCGGAACCAATACCTTAAGTTACCTTGATAAGATAAAAAACAGATGCTGTTGCGGGTAGAAACTGAATAAGACAAATCATATCTTCCTGCCCTTATCCCACTCCAAGCGGGGTCGACTCAACATGTTATAAACATTTTGTCACATGATTTGGTTACATATTTTACGACCGGCCGCCTGTCTGATATCAACTTATATTAGTCGTATTTTACGAACCCTCGGTAAGAAAGAGAGTGGGTCTATTTTACTTACCACACGGTGGGTCGACATACCTTAGTCACCTTTTACGATACTCCGGTAAGAAATGAGGGTGGTACTATTCTATTCAGCCGGATACCACACGGCGTTGAATAATAACAAATGCAATTGGTAAATAATAGTTTTCTTTATAGATGACAACTCGGCCTAACGAAAATGTTCCGGTGGAGCAAATATGTCATTACGGTTATCAGAAGAACTTTCGGACAGCTCTACCTCAATTTTTGGCAGTAAGCGTAAAAAACCTTCTACTAATAAGTAAGTGATACTTGTTTTTTTTTTATTAGTACTCATAATTAAGTTTTATTCAAAATGAAATTGTATTTCTATAAATGAATTTGTTGGTCTTTGAGCCTGAGTGTATTTAAGTGTAGTATTTAAGTATATATTTAAAAATATATAAGTATATATTCACCAGTTATCTATCTACCATAACACAAGTATTAATTTACTTAATTTGGGGACGAACGACCGTGTGTGTAAGTGTCCTATATTTATTTTAAATTGTGTTGTTATTGATAATCTTTATTTTGCCCCATACATATATTTTTCACATGTAACAGCTTACGTCTAGTATAATGGAAACCATTATGTTTAGGGGCGCTTTAAACACACCTGTAAGTGAGAATGACACAAATAATGAGAGGGAAGATGAAGTCGTAAACTTTTCTTTGTCTAATCACATGTAAAAAAAGAGACCGATAGATACGGACTTATTGGCCAATTTTTATTTATTGTTATTGTAATAGGGCATATTTTAGAATAGTTTTGGTACTCTAGTATAATATCTCTATGGTTGGACTTCTATAATAGTATTTGTTTGAAATATTTATATTATTTGTCTATAGTTTTAGTGACTGTCAAACATTATCATATTTATGAATTAAGGTGTTCTTTATTCGATTACTAGGCGACCACTAGTATAGTATATACAAAAATAGTAATTTACTCAAATCCCGTCTTTTAAATAATTTATTTCAGCTATATATACAATTTATACTCAAGTATGTGTTACCGTTGTTTGTGGTAAGTAAAAGTAAGTAACGGTCTCTTATTAACTCATTGGTGCTTGCCCGGGTTTTGAACCCGCGACCCCCTGGAAAGAGTCACACGGTCTCACCGCTAAGCTATCACAGCTCATTATTTTTAAATAGAACTATTTATACCATTACACCATTAACCTAGTACAAGCTAATATAGAACATGTTACTGAGACTAGGATTCCTTTGTAGTGTTTTTTATATTATTCAGAAGAAAATGAATTCTTCATGGTTGGTAACTTATGTTTCTAATGAATAAAAACATTAATCATAGTCGTGTTTTAAACAAAAAGGCATCGTTATGATAATGAAGTTGTTTCAATACGTACGATATTTTTGCTCGAAATATGAACTTAAGTCGTGTCAATTGTCACGATATGCGTTTTTGCGAGGAAGTTAGTTTTGAATTTATTTATTTTATTTTATTTATATATTACAATGTTCGTATAAAGCGTCATAAAGCCTTTTTTTACTGAAACGTATTTTGGCAGCCCGTGCCCATTCTTTATTCAACAGATAGATTAAGTATATATATGTATATATTTTTCATTTATATTTCAAGGTGTAAAAGATTATAAGGTAACTCTTGTAATTAATAGAAATAGGCGTTACCTTGCGAGATTCCATAGTACAAAAGTGTTGAAAGCATTATTTTACTTTGTAATATAGCAAAATAATTCTATTACCGTTTTTTTAAATAACGTATTTAGGTTTTTAAGTATGAATACTATATTCTTCCACCAACATTTTCTAAGAAGATGTAATGAGTAAAGTAAGCTATCTATAAGATAGACGTATATTGTCGCGAACTTTTCTATACCCCTATAAAAGACGAATAATCTCTACCATACATTGGTTTGCAGGTTTGACTTTTTCGACATTTCATTCACCTTGTTGACACCATAAAATCACCCTCCAGTTTCTCCACAGGGATTAAACAACGTGATTTCTTCTTCTTCTTCTTCAACCGATGGACGTCCACTGCTGGACATAGGCCTCTTCATGGGATCTCCAGAACAAACGATTTTGTGCCGCTTGTATCCAGCGGCTCCCCGCGACCCTTTTGAGGTCGTCTGTCCATCTAGTAGGGGGTCTTCCAACGCTGCGCTTTCCAGTGCGGGGTCGCCATTCCAACACTTTAAGACCCCAACGTCCATCGGTTCTCCGCACTATGTGCCCCGCCCATCGCCACTTCAGCTTCGCGACCCGCTGAGCTATGTCGGTGACTCTGGTTCTTCTACGGATCTCCTCATTTCTGATTTGATCACGTAGAGAAACTCCGAGCATAGCTCGCTCCATCGCCCGCTGAGCGACTCTGAGCTTTCTTATGAGGCCCATAGTCAGCGACCAAGATTCAGAGCCATAGGTCATCACTGGCAACACGCACTGTTCGAAGACTTTAGTCTTCAGACACTGAGGAATATTGGACGAAAAGATCTCGCGTAGCTTCCCAAACGCTGCCCATCCGAGTTGGATTCGGCGACTGACCTCTTTCTCGAAATTGGACCTACCTAGCCGGACCGTATGTCCCAGGTATATATATTCGTCAACAATTTCGAGTGCAGAGTTCTCAACGATGATCGGGTGGAGCGGAACATGTGAGTTTGACATAACTTTCGTCTTGCTCATGTTCATTTTTAGGCCCACCTGTTGAGATACTCTGCTGAGGTCGTCGAGCATTGTGTTAAGATCCTCCAGGGACTCTGCCATAACGACTATGTCGTCGGCAAATCGAAGGTGAGTGATGTACTCGCCGTTAATGTTGATGCCGTATCCGTTCCAATCCAAAAGCTTAAAGACATCCTCCAATGCAGCGGTAAACAGCTTCGGGGAGATGACATCTCCCTGTCGCACACCACGCCGCATTTGGATTGGTCTCGTAGTTCTGTCTTGGATACGGACAGACATTGTGGCGTTTTCATACAGACACTTCAACACTTGGACGTACCGATAGTCGATTCGGCATCGCTGGAGCGATCTTAATACAGCCCATGTTTCCACCGAATCAAAGGCCTTCTCATAGTCCACAAACGCCAAGCAAAGTGGCCGGTTATACTCCTCGGTCTTCTGTATAACCTGCCGCAGCGTAAATATGTGGTCTATGGTACTATAGCCTTTCCGGAAACCGGCTTGTTCGGGAGGCTGGAACTCGTCGAACCTACGAGCGAGACGATTCGTTACGACTCTCGAAAACAACTTATAAACCTGACTCAGCAGCGCGATGGGTCTATAATTCTTCAATAAGGTGTTATCACCCTTCTTGAAGAAAAGAACCACCACGCTCCTGTGCCACGCTTCCGGCGTAGTGCCCTCGTGAATGACGGAATTGAACAACCGCTGAAGGACTTGGAGTACCGGTTTTCCACCCGCCTTCAGGAGTTCTGTAGTGATTCCGTCCTCACCCGGAGCCTTGTTGTTCTTAAGTTGTTTGAGAGCCGTACTTATTTCGTATAGGCTGACGTCCGGGATATCTTCGGTAACAACGTGATTTAACTAACTCCATTTCCGAGGTAGTCACTTTCTGTTAAAGAACTTCACGGTTAGTTTTTCGTTTTTAATCTGAGATGTATATATAACATTTAACAACCAATGTTTTGAAATGTATTTGTCTGAGTCAAGCGAACCTTGCAAAACTGGTAATCCACAAATCAACTTTCCAGCCTCGTTATTTGTAATTGCCAATCGTTTCACTTATGCCAAATTATATTTATTGAATAACTAAGCGTAGATTATTTCTATTCTTCTTAGCGATACTGGATAGACTTTATGAATTCCTTGAATATTAAGAAACAAATGTTCTTAATATTCAACAAATCATGATGTACAAATAAAAATATAATTGCTTTTATGAAAATAAAATTACATGGTTATGAATGTAAGCTTTTAAATTTTCTCTACTCCCTACATCTTTATATGTAAGATTAGTAAATAATATAAAACCAGATATCAAGGCAAAATAGAAAATTTTATTGCAGAACAGGTTTTGTGTAACATTAAATAGATTTCATTTGTATCGTGGATTGCATCAAAACATTTTAACAACAACATAAACATTTTATGTAGGAACTAGCGACGTACCCTGCTTCGCACGGGTATAAAATATATAGCCTATGTCACCCAGTGAAAAAAATGATTAAAATCGATCCAGTAGTTTTAATTTAGGTATTCATTACTGCCCGTGGCCCGCACGCGTTAAATTTGAAGAAAAATAATTCCCCTCTCCCTATACCAAGAAGATTTCCTGTATGTATGTATGTAGTGATAATCCTTATAGCATGATTCAGTATTCACGCGCGATGGCTTATTATTAGCGTATTTCATATATAACTTTGGTGTTTCTATACCGATTTCAATTATTCTTTTTTTATACAATGGTTAATACTATTCACTTTTTTATTTAGGGATGACTGAGAGTGATATAAATGTAGGAGTAGACAAATATAACCAGAAAGCTTCGAACTGCTAAGCTATCGGGAGTTACACGTGTTATTGTGAGTCAACAATAAAAGATAGACTTATGCTGTCGTGGGATAGTTTTTATATAATTTTAAGGAGAACATTTCCGTCATACATGATTTCTGTGTAGCTTTAACCATCAAGGTTGCACACGCGACGGAAGCTTAAAAAATGGAGTAACTTCTCCCGTTTTCCCAACATTTCCCTTCACTGCTCTGCTCCTATTGATTGCAGCGTGATGAAAGGTATACTATAACCAGCCCAGGAGTATGAAAAAAAATTGTACCGAGTTTCGTTAAAATCCGTCGAGTAGTTTTTGTTTCTATAACGGTTATACAGACAGACAGACAGACAGACAGACAGACAGACAGACAGACAGACAGACAGACAGACAAAAATTTTACTGATTGCATTTTTGGCATCAGTATCGATCCCTAATCACCCCCTGATAGTTATTTTGGAAATATATTCCAGTTACAGAATTGACCTTTCTACAGATTTATTATAAGTATAGAAGATAGAAGATTACGCCAACGCTTTTCGCTTGGCTTAAGTTAAAAACTCAATGAAGTAGCAAACAAACTCATTTATTTAAAAAATAATATACTAAACCTTAATAAATAAAACATTAGAAATATATGTTATCTTTTCTAAAATATGTGACAGAATGATAACACAAAATAAATGCCACCCATTTATTTCTGGTCTCGGAATAATAAGGTATTTGCATATCTGCTCTAATATCTACCAGTCTAGATACCGAATTTTAAAACTGATGATTGTTCACAGGTTATGGAATGACTCTTGGCTTTCCCACTATCCTCATACCTGCGGTTAAAGATCCTGTCAAAGGAGAAATTCTGCATTTGCAAAACTCAGAGATATCTTGGATAAGTAAGTTTAAAACATAAGCTTTCCAAATTTACGCAACCAAATATTTTACTGATTCATAAAGGCCTCTTTTTTATGAGAAAGTAATATTATATTTTTTAACATCTTTTTACTTTTTTTCCTGTTTCTTCCTTTAAACGTGTGCATCCATAAAGATGTACGATAAATTAAAGATAAGCATGCAAAATATGGAGTTCCGTGCAAAATTTTTTACTTGACCTTTACTTGATTTTGCCAAAACTGCTATTTCGGAATATTAAAATAACTAAAGTTAAATAACTAATATTATACTTGTATCATACTAGCTGTGTCAGTAGCTTCGCCCGCATATAAATCAGCGTATCACAATTTTTTTCCAAATGATGAAATGAATGAAATGATATTTTGATCATAAAAGTAGTTATCGAGAGTCAATGAGAGATTTTTGAATAACTTTCACCGTTTACTTAGCGCACGTAAGGAAAGCTTTAAATTTTGCCGTTTTCGCAATATTTTTTATTGCATCTCCTCCTATTAATCTTAGCGTGATGATATGTAGTTTAAAGCCCTCCTCGATAAATGGACTATCTAATACTCAAATATTTTTATTAATCGGTCCAGCCGGTACGAATCAAGCTGTTAAGAAAATGAGAAAAAAGATATTAATTAATAAGACAATAAGTGTAATGCTTTTCATGAAACGATACGCTGGTTTTGGGGACGATGGAGACGTCTTTAGACGATTACATATGTACGACACATAAATTGATTTATAAAGTCTAAGAAATTTTTTTAAGAATCTCATAAAAATAAAAACATTGCAGAGCCCTTCTTACGCCTTTCAAGTTTTTAGGCGAAACTTCTAATTCATCTGTAAACAAACACGTAAAAGAGTAAAGTAACGATCTGTTACTACCCAACTGCATAGGCCTCCTCTCTCGGTATTTGGAGAGAAGGTTTGGAGCTAAGACCAACCACGCGATTGGTAGGTTATACATATTCTAAGAATTCTCTTGAGATATGCAGGTTTCCGCACAACGTTTTCATTCACCGAAAAGCTGGTGATAAATTGATATTATTAGACACATGTTTAATAGAAAAACTCATTGGTGCCTCCCCCGGGTTTTAATGATCGTCTTTAAAGAGTATCCCGGCCGGAATCGCCGAAGGGTTATCGCAGCTTAAACAACCAAACACGTAATCGCACCTAATATTTAATACTAGCCATTAGCACGTTTGTAAAAGTAATATGGCCATCATAACGGTGGCATTTAAACATTTGTTCAATTCCAGTAATCAATATGAACAACTCGTCAGCCTTGATCATCAAATCATCCCGGTAGTAAAACAACTGACTATAATGCTAGTTGTTATAATTGATGTTTATATGATGAATTCACATTATAACACGGTAGCCTTTTAACTTCAATATTTAGCTTATGGTAACAACGAATCCGTTCATGGTTAAAATTGAGCGTTTAAGAATACTCAATGCAATGTGATTTTTCCTGTTTCCGAAAGGTCAACGGTTTTTTTATTGTGTATGTCTACTTGACGTTTAATCTTTAATTGTACCCAATTTCATCAAAATTGGTCCAGACCTTCCCATATGTAATATTAGTTTGTATGTGAACATCATCCCCCTGCGCGTATCCCACTCTGAGTGGGGTCGGCACAACATGTTATAAATATTTTGTCACATGATGTGGCTATGTATTTTACGACCGGCCGCCTGCCTGACGTTCACTTACCTTAGTCATGTTTTACGACCCCTCGGATAAAAAGAGGATGGTCTATTCTACTCAACCGGTTACTGCACGGTGGGTCAACTTACCTTAGTTGCCTTATAAGACACCCCGGTAAGAAATGAGGGTGGTTTATTCTACTCAGCCGGATACCATACGGCGAGTCAACTTTCCTTAGTCGCCTTTTATGACACCTCGGTAAGAAATAAGGGTGGTCTATTCGACTGAGCAGGATACCACACGACATACCTATAGGTTATCGTTTAACATTGAATTCGATTGTCGATAGTCAAGTTATGATTATTTTGGAATAGAAGTGTCCAAACTATTTTACAATTAGTTCAGAATTCTATCATAAACTGAGATGAAATAGAAAAAACTTAGTGGTTCCATTTCTTAAGAATTTCGAAGATTGTTTTATGTTTGTTATATGAAGACACACGTCAACATTACCATGCGCAAACAAAAAGTTTGCTCATTCAACGTTGTTACAATAATGATGCGTGCATTATCTTTATAGTACTAAGATGTTTAATCTGAATACTTTGTCAGATGTGAAACATTTGAAGGTAAATAATTATTTCCTTGTAAAGTGGTTAAAATCGTTCATAACCTTTAAACCTTAGGACCTATATGTTTAGTCCGAAACAGTGTTGTATAATTTAAACCGGTTAGTAACGTGTGATGACTTAACCTAAGTATGCCTATTATAAAGCCCTAGTCCAGCTGCTATAAGCTTTTGGAAGGCACAATTCGGATGACGTTCCCTGACGCTCATAGAGATTCCTTCTAAATCTACTTTCCGAGTTCTACCTCTTGATTTTGTATCTGCATTCGTCCGTCTGCTTCTTTAAGCAGACGGACGACGGACCCGTTATTGCTTTTATAGCGTCTTAACCCTATAAAAGCATAAACGAGTAAAAGTATGTTTACAATTCTAAAAGAAGATTTAATGTAATTATTTTATATACATGATCATCTACGTTGCATTGAAGGGTTAGAAGAACATTGATCCATTACGAATCTTTATTAAATTTCAAATCAACAATCCGACACAATTTATAAAAGTAGCTTTATTGATTGCCTAATTAAAACTAGAGTTGAAGGCATTGACATAATTTATTTTGGACTGTGTTTAGTTTACGTAATCATAACGAGTGACAGTTATATTATTATAATTAGATATAAACAAGATCTTTTAGACCTTTGTTTCTATATATTAATACTTGAAGTATTTTTTAAACAATAAGCAAATAGCGTTCTTGGAGCAGTGTAAGATTTGGCATAATTAAGGTTCACATAGGTAAGACGTGCTAACAAATAATTGAATGTACAAAATCTGTGTGAAAAGACGTCAAATGAAATCATCATCCTGTCCTTATCCCACTCTGAGTGGGGTCGCCACAACATGTTATAAATATGTTGTCACGTGATTTGGCTATGTATTTTACGACCGGCCGCCTGCCTGATGTCAACATATCTTCTATTTTACTCAGCCGGATACCACACGGCGGGACGACTTACGCTTTCACGATACTTCGGTAAGAAGTGAGGGTGGTCTATTCTACACAGCCGGATATAACACGACAAATCAAATGAATTAATATGAAATACAATAAAATAATCATTTTATGCCTTGATATCAGTTACATGAAAACCCGTGAGAATATCATTTACTATAAATGAAGTAGTCCGTGTTGGAAGATGGAGAAGAATATGGATTTAAGGTATACTAGATCTAAAAGCTAAAATGTTTCCAATGTGTGATGAGGTCGTTATTATATTTTAGCGAAACGAAGAATTGTACAATTTGTAGAATATTTGTGTAGTTAAATTTATAATTAAGCAATACACAGGTCCGAAATGTTGATAAAGGAGACAATCATCTTATATTAGCGATGAAATTTTAAGATATTCTATTTTAGTAAGTACCCTGGCCTACAATGTGTTCTGAAGTCCTATGATAATTTAAATCGTAAGGGAACCTTGATTTACTCCTATTGTTATACACAGATTTTTTCCAATACAAAAACTAAAGAGCTAAACAACTAATTGAAATGTATACGGAAACATTCCCTTACACAAAAAATATATAATCAAATTCGCTGAACCAATGAATAAGGTCGTCTATCATGATTAATTACATGGGTGCATTGTTAATCTAAATTCATGTATTCAAATATGACAGCGTTACCGAATATTATCTCTTGTTTTTCGTTTGTCTACCCTTTATCTTTTTTATTTATTATACTATACTAATAATGTCTAACAATATCTTGAATTTCATTTTTTTTTAATTCATGTATTTTACAACTCATTAAAGACTTAAATTTCAATTACAGGTTCTATTAATTTGATCGTGGTTCCTGTTGGTTGCGCGTTATCAGGTGTGGTTACAACACCGATCGGACGCCGACGTGCCATGCAGATGGTCAACTTACCTTTCTTCATTGCCTGGTTGATGTTTCATTTTTCGACTAATACTGGTCATCTTTATGGTGCGCTATTCCTTACTGGATTAGCAGGAGGATTGCTTGAAGCACCAGTAAGTAAGTTCTTTTATAATTTTATACTGAGTTTTATTTGTATATTTAAATGGGATGAGAAAAAGGTTGTACTTATAAGAAATAAGTTCTTAGTTAATTTTCTAATATTTCATTTTAATCTTATGTAGTGATGGTGACTAAATGTTTCAGGGGAAATAAAAAAAAAACTATTTCTGTTCTTATATTAACTATTTAAAAATATTTCACTTGGTTGTTTGGCTAGACCCTTCTTTTTTTGTTCATTTCTACATAAACGGGACGAAACTTAAATCAAATCAAGTGATTCATTCCATATTATTAACAAAAATGGCTTCACAGGAGCTTATACAATAAGGCCTAACAGTAAAACTTATTATACTTAAAATTAACAAATAATCAGAACCGAATTTAAACTAAGAACGCGAACAACAAAAATTTACTAAAATTAAAATTTTTCTTTACTTAATGATTTTAGAGAACATTAGATACATATAATTTGAAACGTTCAAGGAGTTTAAACTGCATATGTGATACAATCGAGATGAATTGTCGGACTAAGTAGGTAATTACGTGATAGTCGTCAATTGTCAAATTTAGCTCGACTGGGAATTGTCCTGGTACTAATGCGAATATTTGGTATGGTTTAAGAAAATTGGAACCGTTGAAGGAGCAGGTCTTTTGGTGACCTCCTAAGTTGTGTTATAGTTTATATTCTCATGGAAGTGGCCTTTGGCTTTTTTGAGAATCAATGATTTAAACCTAAAGCTATGTTAAAGTCAAAGTTTCTCTACATGAAATTTGAAATAGAGAGATCTCCAGAAGATGCAGTCTCTCATAAAGTCCTTAGGTTAATACCTGAAAATGCTTTTTTGAACTTGTGTAAAGGCAAGTCCAAAATAGATTGTGGAATTTTATTATAAAAATGTATACCAAGATCCACAAACGATCTACGAACTTTCTGAAGCCTTATCCTGGGTATTACTAATTTATTTCGGTTCCTGATTTGTCAATTACTAATATCACTTTTTTTTTTATTAAAAAGATGTATATTTTGTCTCACAAACACTACGAAACACTACGAATACGAAGCTAAAGTAAAATACCTTGAAGAATACTTTGAAGCTTAAAATCTTTCGAAACACTTGTTTTTGTAGTGCACCAGCGGACATCCCGTATAATGTGATGCAATTTTATCACACTACTACGAAATAAATACAAGGATATCCAGTCTTTATTGTTTTTATCGAGTTTTATGTGTTTTTCGTTGATGATGATGTCTCAGACGCGCTAATTCGGGAGAGGTATAAAACGCATATTTTAGGCTTCTTACAGTGATTCCTAATTACTTAGTGGAGTAATCTTTTTTGGTAACACACTAACAAGCAACATATGAAAACTCTTTAAGTAGGTCGACACCTAGGTCGATATGTTACGTACGAAAACCACTCGGCAAGATCGAGCGTTAAACTCATAACCTTGTAGATGGAAAACGGTAAGTAACATGGAATACAAAGAATAATGTGAATGTAAATGGCAATGTACTCGTAAAGATAAAGTGATAAAGATAAAATAGATCTCAATACGTGTTATAGTATTTTATTCAACGGTCATTGAGATTATGTTCTTAGATAAATACGAGATTGTAACAAAATACATTTCTCTTTACATCGTAAACATTACTCCCACAACATAAGTCGGTCATATTGGATTACAAAACTCGCTGACTAGTGTTGATTGCAGCGTTACGAGTCTTGTCGAATACTCGATTTTGGTATTTTTTAATACTTGCTTCTCACTATGTACATACCCACGAAACATTTATATATGATTAATAGCTTTTTAAATTAAATAAAGGGATTATAGTGAAATATATAAATAATAATATAGCGCTATGTTCACGCTAAAATTACGTCGATTCCTACTGAAAAATAAAGAAAAAAACAATTTAAAATCACACGGTTTTGGTACCAATCTCCAATAGAAGGTAATATTACTAAATAATAAAAAGGTATATTTTGAACATCAGCTGTGGAGGCTGCCGGCTGTGTCTTAATCCTCTTATAAAGCCTTAATCCTCATAAATCCTATTACTTACTGTACAGGATAACAGCCGATGTTTGAAATACACTTCCAAATAATCAGACAAAAAATAACTTTAATAGATATTGCTTTTTTAATTGGCCGTTTGTTTTCGTGACGTTCAGTTCTATTCAAATTACGGTGCCGTTCTCCTTTCCTTATCCCACTCTAAGTGGGGTTGGCACAACATGTTATAAGCATGTTGTCACATGAGTGGTGGGATGAGGGTGGTCTATTCTACTCCACTGGATACCACACGACGGGTAGATTTACCTTAGTCTCCTTTTACGCCACCTCGGTAAGAAATGAGGGTGGTCTATTCTATTTAGCCGGATGACACACGGCGGATTTAAATAACGGTACCGTTATTTTACAAGAATTGACTTGTGATAACCATTCGGTAGGCTAACCCAATAAGAGAGAGCGTGTTGAAACCCGGGCTGGAACAAAATGTATCTGTGTCGAATTGATATTTACAATTTATGAAGAGTTTTCAAGTATAGGACGTCATCGTGAGCATACGTGATTATCTTTAGATAACTCATGGGAGTGTAGCATACGAGATCGCATTGGACCAGCGTGTTATGACCTCCATATTTTCGCTGCATGAGGGAAGAGGAGGCATTTCTTTAACGATACGAGCAGTGATCGTTTCTAGCTGTGTTGTTTAAATTTACTTTATTTTACAATTAGGTGCTAACCTACGTGGCAGAGATAACCCAGCCACATCTCCGCGGCGCGCTGACGGCCACGAGCTCAATGTGCATCATAATTGGCGTGTTCACACAGTTTCTCTTCGGGTTGCTTCTTTATTGGCGTACCGTCGCTCTTGTTAATATAATATTTACGGTATCTAATATTTCTTTTTTTATTTCTACAAATCAATATTAAATATTAGTATGGTATGATAATCTGGGAGTTTGTCTGTCTGCTTTGCTTTCACGGGTAATTCGCTGGAAAAAAATATTAAATTAGGCATAATTAAAGCTTATGCACAAGTAAAATCATCGCATTTATAAGAATACTGAGGCAAATGAATTCTCAGATATCCTAGTTTCTATATAAACTTTAATCAAGATCTATTGAGAGGTTTCGGCGTGAAGTTGTATTAAATAAAACGCTTACAATTGCTATAGTATGGATCACGTATTCATGCCATTTAATAACGCGTTACCGAGAATAATCTGGCCAGCACATTTTTGAGACAATATATGTTTCAACTGTTTGTTATTTGCAGATTTTAGCTGTCATTGCGCTATGTTTTGTGCCTGAATCACCACATTGGCTGATTTCTAGAAAAAGAACAGAGGATGCTAGAAAGGTAAGAATGATAATAATTTATGACGTAACCAGCTTTTATCCGCAACATCGTTCACGAGGACCGTGGAATCTTGGAATAAACAGTAGCTGCAGTCACTCACAAACCCTGCGAATATCTCCATCAACAATCAAAACTAAACTAACATACGAACAAAATCGTAATACCCGAAAATAATCGTAAAAGCATTACGATTTTGTTCGTAGAGCCTATCCTCCTGATGCTTCGGTTTCGGGGCGAAACGATCGTAGATGTTGTGGTAGTGAGTGGGTGTAGTGTTTGTGTGGAGTGTTGGTGTTGGCGGCGTTTCGAATACGTCAGGTGACTTGTACAAGATATGTGAATGTTGCCCGCTCCATACACTTAGCATTACATATATTCTCTTAACAAACGCGGATTATAGCAAAATAATTTAATTGTAATTTTTGTACTAAGAAATTCCACAAAGTGACGCCTGCTTCTAGAAATCGCTACAATTGATGTCGTGGCATTAACTTTGCGCAATGCCTCTTCAGCTTCACATCACAATAAGTTATTTCGGTAATTTTACCTTCGGTTTCGGTTCGGTTATAGCTTCATGTAAAAATATAACAATCATAGCAAGCATAAAATGGCTGAGAGACTGAGCTTTTTCTCCTTTTTTTTTTGTCAATCAATTTGGAAGTGACGTACATTATTTTTCAGAGCTTGCAGTGGTTACGAGGTTGGACTGGTCCACAGGCAGTTGAAGGAGAGCTAAAAGATATACAAGCACTATTCAAACGAAAGAAAGGTACGGCCTAATATAAACCTTGCTGCTTTCAGTATGTTAAGTAAATTTACTTATTAGTACGTGGAAACAGAATGAGTACCCATTAAATGAAATTAAACAAATTTTGCGCCACGTCCATTTGTTTATTTGTCCTGAGATAAACTGATAAAACACTGAATGGATATTCAAGTATATTTTTGCAACAGACCGGGCGGTTCATAAAAAAAAATAAGTTGTATAATTTGTATAAGGTTTAGTTGGTTGAAAATGTAGGAAACCCGCCGCCGGGATATCGAAATATCGAAATCGCTTATATCGCAAACTCCTACGCCTATTTATTTAGTATATAGCTATGCCTATTTATTTAGTATATTTTAAGAATATCTTATTATACCCATTATAACTTCTATGAAAATGGTCACGAATAATCCAGTAATAGTAAAACTAATTTAAACGTATAGAGTATTAATCTATATCTTTAGTATAATAAATTAATAAACATCATAATCCTTTTCAACATAGAATTCAAATGGATATTATGGAACTTATCACAAAATTGAAACGCGTTATAATTAATCACATCTCACTAAGGCTATAATATGGCAAGCAATGATAAAAGGTACAAATGTACGACAGTATAACTCAAATTTTTGTACACAAATTTTTGTATGACGATTTTTTTCATTCATATTAAATTCATAAAAACATCAACATCAAATATAAAACCTACTATGGTGATTCTGTAGAAAGCAGAACGTGTAAATTTTTTGGTTTTTTTTAAATTTTTTCAGCTGAAAATGAAGACCAAGATGAAACCTTATCTGAACAGATATCACATTATCTAGATAGAAGCTTTATGATTCCATTTTTCTTGGTCTCCTTCAGCTTCTTTGTTGGTCACTTTAGTGGTATGACGACTCTGCAGGTTTGTTATTTTTTTAATGAGGCATTATTTTTTGCTTATAAATATAATATTTTTCTATTAAGCTTTCAAGATCCATAAACAAAGAAAATTCTTTGTAGAAAGTAACAAAGTAACTTGTCCTAAAACAAGTTGCTCAATCGTCCTCCGAGAGACTGGCTTAATAAGGTCCATCCTCAGCGACCAAGTTTTGTATCCATATTGCATCACCGGAGACACTCGTACATTATTTCGGAAACTTTGTTCTTTGTATATTAGAAGATTTTAGACAAAAGATATTGCGTAATACATCTGACCATTTTTTTTACATAAAATTGCCAAATCCCTTTTTATTTATTTATTTTTGCTCACAGAGATGCAAGAATTAATTTCAGAAATATTTTTTAATATAATACATTTGTTACAGACTTATGCAGTATCAATCTTTCAAATGTTAGAAGCACCTATCGACAAGTACTACGCGACGTTGATTCTAGGAATTTTGCAGATTCTCGGATCTGGTACTTGCGTTCTATTAGTTCATTACACAGGGAAGAGACCTTTGACCTTCTTTTCTACGATTGCGGCAGGAATATGTTGCCTTCTCGTTGCTGGTTATGATGGTTATTATAAAACTGTAAGTAAACATTTATTAATTTAACCAAAATTTAGCAATTTTGCGATTTTGGTCGTGGAGTCTATCTCCTGATGATGCTTCGGTTGCGGGGCGAAACGATGGACGGTGGAGGTTTGTGCATGTGTTTTTTACGAATCCTGCATGTATCAGGTATGATAACCGATTGTCCACTCTACATTTAGCATTATATATATTTTCTATTTTACTTCATCGCGGATTATAGCAAAATAATTTTATTATTACTTTTGTATTATGGATCTCCGCAAAGTAACGCCTAATTGTATAAATTATTTATATAGTATTTAAATATGCGCTATGACATGTTAATCGAAAAAAAAATTATGTTTATCATTTGGACTTTTAGGTTCTTTAATTATCTATTTGGTCTATGTATTTAATCTATAATATCTATTTGGTTAATAAAAAGGTAACTTTAAGTTGATAAGGATTAATACTGTATTCCGTATTCGTCTTCCATTGTGCGAGACCATTTTTTCAAACGCTGCAATGGATATACTCGTAACACACTATACTTTAATAATATATATCAATAGCAGTCTTTTCTCGGAAAACCGTCGTGGGATTGTACACTAACTACTTAAAACAATAAATATAAGATATCTAATAATTGAATAATTATAAACGAACGAATTAATTATATCCTTATTTTTTATAATTATTAAAGCCAGAAACTTCCCTCATGTGGTATCCGGCTAAATAGAATAGACCACCCTCATCTTACCGAGGTGTCGTAAAAGACGGCTAAGGCAAGTTGACGTCAGGCAACGGCGGTCGTAAAATAATTAGCCAAATCATTTAATAACGAGTTTAAAACTTGTTGTGCCGACCCAACTTAGAGTGGGATAAGGGCAGGAGAATAATGATGATTAAATTTAAAAAAACAACAAATAACGGTTTGATGGCAGTTTTTATTACAAGATATTTTTGTAGTTTTCCTAAACGAGGATTTTTTTAAATTTTACAGCACGATGTTTTAAATAAGACAATAACGGAAACTATAAATAACGCTACAATCCAAAGCAGCAACAGATTTGTAAGTATTTAATTTTTATCTCAAATATAGACAGATTGATATTGGTATTCGGTAGCGGAATGGTTAGAGTAATGGACTTGCAATCAAGAGGTCGCGGGTTCGAATCCCGGCCATCATACTACCCACGTAGCTCACTCATAACAATCATTTAGCTTAGCTGGAGGAGTTAACAAGTTACCTTTAAAAAAAAATTGGATACTTCATTATAGAAATTACCGTTTTATAGTAGATAGGTATGTAGTAGAAACCTATCACTAACCCCATGTCATAATAAGTCTTCTGTCCGTATGAGAAGGATTTGATTTGAAGAGAAACTTTAGAATTCAGTCTGCTAGCGAATCATGAGAAACCTAAAACAACTACTATTATATAACAAACATATCATGCAATAATTTTTATATAGTAATAAAATATTAAGCTTTGGTAGCCCAGCGGTAACACCGTGCGACTCTTTCGAGGAGGTCACGGGTTCAAACCCGGGCAGACACCAATGAGTTTTTTTGTTAAAACTTATGTGCTGTAAAGGCTAATACAGAAATACTATACTATTGAGGAATACTTGGATGATAAAAATGGGTCGATGTAGCTACTCTTCGACCCTGTACAATACAGTAATAACTAATGTAACTAGTAATAAGAATTATATTTTTAAAAAGAGCAAGCGCCGAGTTTCCTGCTGGCTCTTCTCGGTAGGAACAGCATTCCGAACCAGCAGTAGAGTTGACTATTCAAAAGCACTTGTTTACAAGTTTATTTGAATAAAGAATATTTTGAATTTGAATTTGATAATTGAAATTTATCACACGCTTTTCAGTGAAGGAAAACATTGTGAGGAAACCCGCATATCCCTAGAGAATTCTGGAGATATGTGTAATCTTCCAATCCGCATTGGAGCAGCGTGGTAGCTCTTAGCTAGAATCCTTCTCTCCAAAAACGGAGAGAAGAGGCATATTCTCAGCAGTGGGATAGTAACAGGCCGCTACTTACTTTTTTTTTCAATAAAATATTTATATAATTATTTTCAGAGTGCAATGAATGACAATCCATATTCATGGATACCCACTACGTTATTGATGTTGTTAGCTTTAGTCACTCACACTGGGATACGGCTCCTGCCATGGATCCTTATCGGAGAGGTAAGAATTTTTAAAATATTTTAGGCCTGAACTGAATACTTACTTAGGTACTTACCCATATTTTTTTAATTCCGCCTTATTAATAACTAGTTTTGACTACTTTTCCTATACTACATTTTGCACACAGCTGTAATCTAATGAGCAGATTTTAAATATTTGCAAAAATTTTATTTTTCTACATCGAGATTATCTCAATGTGTACGTGAAAATGTAACATTATATCTAATTAATTTACTAATATATCAGTCGGTGAAGATTTCGAGTATTGTTATTGGATTATCATCGACATCTTTAAACTTGTTTTGAATTAATATGAATAGGTATTTACCATAATTTTACATTAAATCAACAGGGTAGCTAGGTGATTTTATATTTGCACGCCATCTTCGGTTCGGTCGATAATGTTTAAGTAAAAAAAAATGATACGTAACAATAGAAAATATCCCTAAATCTTTATTTATAGGTATTCAGTGCAAAAACTCGGTCTGGCGCAGCTGGTATTTCAAGTGCAGTCGGTTATGTGTTTGGATTTCTCACAAACAAATTATACATCAACATGGTGGACGCACTTTCTATTTGGGGAACTTATGGCTTCTACGGTATTATTTGGTACGCATTACTATTAGTATATACTCTAGAAAGTATGATTCTTGATAGTAGCAACATTTGTTATATTGTAGAAAAAAATGTCACTTCTATGAGAATATAGTTTTAGGAAAGTACTTTAAATAATATTTACAAGTAAGGACTGGCTCCAACAAGCATCCCGTATAAATACAATTATATATTTTGTAATGATGATGGCTATGAGGCTATTAAAAGTATATTGTTACGTAGGTATTGACATTTTTCTGATGGATTAAACCTTTTTACTATTATCTAAGTATCCTAGGTCCCATAGGCAAATGTTTATTTCGAAATATTTAATTTACAGTCTAACGGGTTGCATTGTGTTCTACTTTATATTACCGGAAACAGAAGGCAAGAAGCTTAATGACATCGAAAACCATTTTGCCGGTGTAAAAAGCTTAACTAATGAAGTCTACCGCTCGAAGGTTTGTTCACTGCGATTAAATTATTAAAAAAAATGAAGAATGTAATAGTTTTATTTGAAGATCAATTTATTGCCTCAATTTGTCTTTAATTGAGAATTGAATTCTTTTATTACAGAAAAATCAGACCGTAGATGTATCGAGGATGAGAGATTTGAAAGGTACAATGAATCCAACATTTGAAGGGGACAACACAAACTCTTAAGAGTAGTTAAGGTTGTAGAATAAAAACAGGGTGAAACTATGATGACTGCATTCATGATATTCTAGACCGTAAAAATTAGTCATAGATATTATATTTTGTTAATAATAAGTATTCTTATAAACGTTAATATATTAAAAATAAAATGACAGTTCTAAGAGATCATTCCAGTCATTATACTCAGAGTAGGAAAGTCAGCCTAAATTGCGCCATATTACAATAAAGAGAAAATGAGGATGATCTGTCTATCTTTTTAATGTTTGATAAGGGAATTTAATACTAGATTTTTTTGTATGTGATAAAGTATACGAGTGTTGTCTTCCCTCTCAATATTTATTTTATCATTGTCACTTACAGTCCTGCCTATGATTCCCCTACTCTAAGTATAAGGCTCTATGATATATTCTAGGATAAGATACTAAACAACGAATACCTTGTTATTTTAATATGTCATGAATGTTGTATTTCGAAACATGTACCTGTATAACTCGTGTCTTTAAAAGTAAAAAAAAATCATGCAGAAGGTATCTCATACGTTTTTAAGAAAAAAAAACGTCAGTAGCTATCATTTAGATTTATTTTCATGAGACTCAAATAGTGTTTTTATGTTATATTACTAGTACTGATACACACAAAAGAAATATGGACGATTACATATATGAAAACACAAATTATATTTGTTTTTGTTTCAATTAAACTGGCCTAAGTGTTTTAATGTTAAATAACTACAGTCAATTACCTAATTCATTACACAATATTTTCAGCCAAAATAATTTAGTTCTTTAAAATAGACAATTTTCATGTAGGTATATTTTTGTACATACCTAATATTTGTCCCCTTCCTGAAATCTAAAAATGTATTTTAACTATTGTATTTGTATACGAGGGGAATTGCACTATATTTTTTTTGTGAGTTAGCACAAAATCTCATTGAATAATTTGTTAATTTATAGATTTCTAGGCACGACGTCATCGAGGTACTATCTAAATTAAGAGTATAAAATTGCTTTAAATTGTTTAATGTTAGGTAATGACTACAATTAATTTTATATCTAATTAAATTATTCGTATTTAAGCTCCTAGTAATATCTTCTTATAGGTATTACATATTGTTATCGATTAGAGGAAATGCCTAAGTAAATAACTTAATATAAAATGAGATTTGTTTTATTTTCACATTGAATTATTGCACAATATATTTTATATTTTTTGCGGAAGAACTCAGAAACTCTTTCTAGTTCAAATTACCCCTTCTATTTTTATTGTTGTTATTCTATTATATTGTTGCTGTGGAAATCAAACAAAAGCCCCTTAGCTCTTGTTTAATAAGCGGGCCAAAATTTTTATTTAAAAATCTATATAATTTCCAGCTATTCCACAAACGATTTTACTTAAATTATCAATAAAATAAATCATTTGTGACAATATCCGCATCGACACTCTTTGAGCTGAAGCACATCCAAATTATTGTCAAAGTTAAAAAAAGTAGTACGAACAGTGATTATTCATCTACTATTCCCACAACCTGTTAACATCCCTTGCGCAATAAACTAAAGTGAGAATTGGTATAAATGACTTCTTGACAAAAACAGGCTGTAAATTTACACAAATTACAGGTATTTAGTATTATAAAAAAAACATCCCTTGCGCTCAGATTTTCAACATTCTTGACTGAAATTTAAATTTCAAAAAAAATGAGCGGTGTAAATAGTGAATTTAAATGTAATATTAAAAAATCAATAAATTTGTTAAAAAGTCAATCCCTGATACATTTGTAAAACAATAAAATGAGAAAAAAAATTGTTTTGTTTTTATGGGTAAAAAGTAGATATAAATTTGTTCATTACAACGCGCACACACATGTCATTATAATAATACGTCATTTAATGAATTGTGTGCAGTGGAATACGTTCAAGATGGTGTGCAAGTGACGACAACAAAACTATCTACAAAATAATGACAAATTAAAAAACTAAAAAAAACTTCGGCAAAATAAACTGTTGCCATCAGACCACAACAGAGATAAAAAAAACTCACTTATAGTTAAATGATGATTATTAATCAGATAATCATTCTTGAGATACTATTTTATTGAGATCTTTGGTTATTTAAAAATAAAACGAATGCGTCTATTTAATACTTTAATATTCTCGCGTTTGTGTACAACTTATAATTTCATTACCAAGCTTACAATTCTAATAATAGTGTTACGTGTCTATTTCGAATGTAATATTCTGAACTTTAGAACGAAAATTCTAAAATTCTTAATTTTGAAATATTTAAAAAGAGAGCGCGTGACTCACAATATTTGTTTGCGGACAAGAAGAACTTTGCAAAAGGCTCGCACGCTTGCTGTATTGACTCATACAAACACGTACTAGCAGCACTATCAGCAAATGTTTTGGAGGCAATCAAGGTAATTTATGAAGATCTTAGTCGTGATGAGTTGCTTGAAAGGACTTTGTAAGGTGATAGTGAGGGAGCGTTTAACGAAATCAAAAATGAAAGCTTAACGAATGACCTTGAATGCTATGATTTGGAAATTCGCTCCGAATTTTTTTTAATGAGCCTTTAAAAGAAAATGCCATAAAATACCTAATTTTTCAGCCTTTCTCACTGATATTCCCCATGAACAAAATAGGTAATAGAAATTAAAAACATTGTACAATAAGCCTTCTGACACCTCCATCGGATACGAAAATATCTACAATGTAATATCGCACTTAAGTTGCTTTTTAAATTCAAATACGGTGTGGGTAGTAATCATATTAAATCATAAAACTTGTCTTGACTTTTGAAGTCATCAATTTCCGTTAGTCTTTTGTAATTACCATTAGTGTACCTTTTTTTCAAAAACTGAAATATGGGCATTCAAGATTGCATTTTTAATAGTGACGAAGAAGTAGAAGAACAAGATTTTTTTTACGATAGTGATACAATCACTGATAGTGATATAATCAATATCAGCGACACAAGTGTTGAAAGTGATGAGACTATTACCGTCACAAGTAGCCAAAGTTTATGGTTTTACAGATACGACGGCTGCTATTTCGGAGCGCCGTTTGTCTGCTCTTGCGGCCATTTGTCGTCTTATGTGTATGGCTTGTACACATACATCGGCAGAATTAATAGGGGTAAGATTATTGTAATTCAATATTTAGAAGCCTAATTTCGTATTTTTAATTTATTTATGTTTTTTGTATGTAATTACATATCAGGTAGAATAGTTTTTATAGAAATTTACTTGGAACCTGCTTGGTGTTGGTACCAGCAATCCCCTAAGAGGTGACATCATTTGGACTATCAGTATTATAACAAAATATTATAAGGAAACTTTCATATCTCTGGATCAATTCCTATCATGTTTATCCTACCAGTCTGGATTAGAGCAACATGTAGGTTTTATCTAGGATAGTAATAGGCCATTACTTTTTATACACATTTTTCTATTGCCTGATAATGCTTTATTTGTGCTTGGATTCATGTTATATAGCTATAGATAATACAAACACAAAAGGTATATTCATTTTTTATTTCTTCATCTGTATACCTACAGTCAGAAACTATTATGAATAGGTCTATTTATTGATTGTTTCTGTAAAATTACCTTCTGATATTAAAGGCTGTATATATTATGATTATATTTCTTTTCTATGTTATGGTTTTATATTAACATTATTATTTATTTAAATATAAGAAAAGTATTAATTGAGTTATTAACACTTTTAAGCCATGCCAGAAGTCCATATATCTGCTCTTCTGTCATATAGTAAGTCAATATATTAGCATCAGGTTGTAGTTATTGAACACTTATATCTTTGTTATTTAAGTATATAATTTTTTATTGAGTAGAGAAATCAAGTGTCATTGTTTTGTTTTTTTGATACTGTCATGTTAATGTTGTTTCTCTTTTGTTTTATATGTGCATTTTCCCAAACCCTAGTGAAACCATTAAATTCAACCAGTTATTCTGGCGTTGGCACCAAAAGGATTAAATGTATGTACATGTAGGTCTTATTTAGGATAGTAATAGGTCATTACTTTATATACACATCTTTATATTGCCTGAGAACACAGCTTCTGAATAGAATTTAATGTGTGCGTACACAGTTTTACATGGTGTAAGAAATATCATCCATTATGAAGGTGATATACAACTATATATATAATACATATACATGTGTGTTAAAGTAGCAAAGTTAGATATGATTAAAATGATATAGCTTTAGATAATACAAACAAGTAAATTCACTTGTATATGGTATACTTGTATACAGTATGAAGAAATTCTCATCTGTATACCTATTAGTCACAAACTTTTATGAATGATAGGTCTATTTATTAATTGTTTCTGTAAAATAACTTGCTGATATTAAAAGCTTCACATATTATGATTATAATCTTGTATGATTATAAATAAATATATGGGACACTTACACACACAGTCGTCCATCCCCAAAGTAAGTAACTTAATACTTGCGATATGTTAGCCAGACAACTGGTGAATATATACTTATAATATATCTTTAAATAAATACTACATAATAATAAATATATAATAAATAAATACAAATATACACTCAGGCTCAAAGACCAACAAATTCATTTATAGAAAATGTTACCCCTCAGCTGGACCTGTGACCTGTGCCACTGTGCCAACGGGCCAGTCATTATAAATATGCTCTGTTAATTTACACTAACTATAATAACTTACAGAAGACTGCTGTTTCCAGGACTGTTTGGACATGCTGTACTTTTCTTTGTTTATGCATACTTCTATAATACATTATGGATTTGTATAAACATTATTGTTTAGTTAAACATAACAAAAGTATTAATTAAATGTCAATATTTAGTCAAAGATTTATTAACACTTTTGAGCTGTATATATCTGCTCTTCTCACATTGCCGAGAAGTGCCTAAGTCAATATATTAGCATATGCTTCTAGTTATTGTACATTTATACCTTTGCTATTTATATAATTTTTTATTGAGTTGAGAAATTTATTGTCATTGTTTTGCTTTTTTATACTGTTTTGTCAATAATGTTAATGTTGTTTCTCTTTTGTTTTATATGATCATTTTCTCAAACCCTAGTAAAACTGTTGAATTAAATGAAGTTATTCTGGCATAGGCGAGAAAATGGTTTATTTAAACCTTTATAGTCTTCTACTTAATGAAATTACTCTTAAACCCAGATTTTTCACACTGTAGGTATTTAAATGATAAAAATAGTAAATATTTTTATCATAGAAACAGCTAAAACATTATGAGTAAAAAATTAGACTTTTCCTAATTTTCAATAACAGACAGAAAATTACGCCAAAGCCGAGAGTCAGAGGTCGTTGAATTAATAGTTATGTACGCTGTAAAACCTACAGACCACTTTTAACTAATTATTAAATATGTATATCTTTTTCAAAAATCTTTTTTTATATATATGTATTTTAAAAAACCATTATTTTATCCAAACAATTAACAACAATAGCTTTGATTTGTTGATTTTTACTCACACTCACCATCATAGATAATACACTAAAATAGCGTTGTAAAAAAATAATCGATTTTCAAAATAATCGATTTATTTTTAATCAAAAATCGATTTTTTTAGGTATCCCTTTTTCTTTTTCTTGTTTTTAAAGAAAAGATAAGCATTGTCGGATGAAACCAATTTAGCCAAACTATACATTTTAATCCAATTTCACAAACAGCGCATCTGATATTATTTCTTGGTGGTTGTCCACTATAATTAGCCTTTATTGTAATTAATTATTAATATTAAAAAGACAACTTTTGAAATAGAAAAAAAACGATTTTTAAAGTGATAAAAATCGTTTTTTTCTACTAATCATATGAGATCACAAGCCACCACAATAAACGAGTAGGGATGTGAAGAAAATAATCGATTATATTTTTTGAAATAATCGTTTTTTACATTAATAATCGATTATTTTAAGTATCCTCTTTGTCTTATTATTATTTTTTCTTGTTTTCTAAGATTAGATATGGTGGATGAAACCAATGTAGCCAATCCTCACATTTTAATTAAATTTCAGAAACAGCGCATCTGTTATTATTTAGTAGTTAGTTATTAGTAGTTGTCACCTTTAATTAATTCTAATTCTGATTTCTTTTAAGTCTTTATTCTAATTCATTAACAATATTGAAAAAGACAATTTTTCAAATAGTTAGAAAAAAATCGATTATTATTATTTATATTAATATTTTGACACAAATTCATCGATACTTTAAAAAAAAACCAAATTATTTTAAAGGGAAAATATCGGTCGGCACAACATGTTATAAACATGCTGTAACATGAGTTGGCTGCGTTTTTACGACCGGCCGCCTGCCTAAGGTTCACAGCTTTTTTGTCATTAGACAATACAAAAATTTATCTTTCTTTTCATTTTTTTTTCCAATTGACTAATGCTGTTAGCCCTAATGGCTTTGACAGCGTCCCCGGAACCATATACGCCTCCGATAGCTGCTAAATTCGAAGTGCTATAGGGCGAAGCGCGGCCCCCGACACGCGATGTATAGGCACGCGGCTGCCGCAACCGATATGCCCCTGCATTTTAATCTGTAATATCTTCGAAAATTTTAATTTAAATTACATTCTCTATTTCTGTATTTAAAACTTTCTATTAATCATTTTTAATGGGGTAGCTCAGTACTCCGAATACGCATTTGTGAGTAACTAGTGTAGTGTAACAAATAAATAGATATTTACAATTCATCATGTATAAGGGAAGCAAAATCTTCCTGCCCTTAACTCACTCTAAGTGGGGTCGGCACAACATGTTGTAAACATGCCATCACATGATTTGGCTTCGTATTTTACGACCGGCCGCCGCCGTCAACTTACCTTAGTCGTATTTTACGACACCTCGGTAAGAAGGAGGGTGGTCTATTCTACTCAACCGGATACCACACGGTGGGTCAACTTACCTTAGACGCCTTTTACGACACCTCGGTAAGAAATGAGGGTGGTCTATTCTACTCAGCCGGATACCACATGGCGGGTCGACTTACCTTAGTCGCCTTTTACGACACCTCGGTAAGAAATGAGGGTGGTAATATTCTACTTAGCCGGATACCACACGGCTAAATAAATAATCAATTAATATGTATCAAAATAATCGATTAATAATGTTTTTTTTTCTTTTTGTAAAATTGCATTTTGTAATATTAATAATTAATTAGAATAAAGGATAATTAAAGTGGACAACTACTAATAAATAATAACAGATGCGCTGTTTATAAAAAAAAAGCTGTGATGGCCTAGCGGTGCGACCGTGTGAATCTCTAGAGACGATCGTGGGTTTAAACCCGGGCAGACACCAATGAGTTTTTCTATTAAAACTTATGTGTCTAATTGATAATTGCAATTTATCACACGCTTTTCGGTGAAGGAAAACATCGTGAGGAAGCCTGCATATCTCTAGAGAATTCTAGGGGCATGTGTAACCTACCAATCCGCACTGGAGCAGCGTGGTAGCGTGGTAGGTCTTAGCTCCAACCCTTCTCTCCAAAAATGGAGAGCGGAGGCCTATCCCCAGCAGTGGGATAGTAACAGGCCGTTACTTACTTTTTTTTGCGCTGTTTATAAAATTCAATTAAAATGTGTAGTTTGGGTACATTGGTTTCATCCAACAATGCCTATCTAATCTTAATAAACAAGTATAAAGAGTAAAAAAGGAAAATGGATAACTAAAATAATTAATTTAAAAAAAACGATTTTTAATGAAAAAGAACGATTATTAAAAATTTATCGATTAATATAAAAATCGATTATTTTTCACATCGCTACTATGCATCAATTAGCCCAGCACGGGCAACACACGACACTAGCTTAGTTCACGATCTAGATATTAGCTCGTACTAATACTTCACTCGGAAACAGACTGGTTCTGTGACACTCTGCTGAAAAACGTAGAGGGTACAAGTGACTAAAAGTTCAGTTGATGTAACCGTGCATTCGTTAGGCCCAAATATACAAAAGAGCTTTAAAACGCACAATGTCACTTTGACGATGTTTTTTTTATATTATTGAAATAATAATTTGAAGCAGGTTGTATTTGAAACATGTAACAAAATACAACTGAACTGAGTGCGGACGACTTTATCCAATGTCGACGAAGGGTCTTATCGCCTACTCCCCGGGTGGGGGTAAACGGGGTGCGGGCTTCGAGGAAATCCTCTTTACCCGGGCATCTCCTCGCAGGCACTTAAGCCCGGTATGTGTGTCACCTAGGTGACCTAAATGATGTCTTGTTCGGTGGGGAGGTCTGGGAATGGTTGCCCACAGACCTCAAAGTTGTCTTCCGGTGGTCTTGGTTCGGGTGGTGTCAAAATCGGTGGTGCCATATCGCGTCGTCCTCGTCATCGCCGTTTATCCAATGTTATGCAAGAAAATTAAGATGTCACCGCAACAAAGTGACACTTTACAAAACATGCATAAGACCATTAATGTCATTTGCAAGCGCACGTTTCAAAAGTCAGATTACTCACGCTCCAAATGCTGCAGAGTCGATTCATGCGGACAACCGCTGGTTGTCCGTGGTTATGCGGAATGTTGACCTCCATAGTAGGGTTGCCACCCGTACTATATTATATAGTATCGTACTATATTTTAGTCAATTGTACTATATATTATTGAAAAACAATATAGGACGAAAAATACTATATTTTTATCGCTAATTCAATTGTCGCCCTTTTTTAATCAACTATGAATGGAACGCACCCGCAGCACTGCATATGGAATGTTTGAACGAGACTCATTCATGTATTTACGAGGCTTAGTTAGTTAGTAACTCTAACTCCTTTGTCATTGTCCAGCGAAAAGTAATAATAAATAATCATGGAAAAATAAATAATGATTGAAAATAGATGTGTAATATTTTTTTCCAGAATTTCCTAAAAGTACCTACTACCTATATTTTTTTGATTTAAAAAGAAAAATACTATTTTTCTTCAAAATTTTTTTTGAAGAAAAATAGTATTTTTAACAACCCTACTCCATAGAGATCTCGACCTCCCCGCCATTGCTTATTTGTTTAAACGTTTTTCGAAGTCTTAACTTCGCTAAACTTTTTATCAAATTAATAAAATATAATTTTTTATAATCGTATTTTAAGCCTCCACAATGACTCAAATTTTTAATATATCAATCAACTCAAGAATAATGTTGTATACGCTTCTTATTCTAAGGTGAAATAGTTCATATATAGTAGCTACTTATAGTCGTTCATTAAACAGATATGATAGCCTGTCGGTTTCGTCTAATCGTTCGGCAGCAAAAAATTGTTAAAGTATAATCATTTGTACGCGGGCAATGCAAGTGGCGGATTGAGGCTTGATGCGGCCCTCGCCCTTCCTTATCATGCCACCCATAATGAATATTATGATTAGATAAATCTATTAGGTTTGATTCATTCTTTTAAATTAACTTTATTTCGTCGGAATATAATTGTCTATCGTAACTAATGAATATTACAAATATGTAAATTATAAACATTTAGCCGTAGAGTAGAATAGACCAACCTCATTTCTTACCGAGGTGTCGTAAGAAGCGACTAAGGTAAGTTGGCCCACCGTTTTGTATCCGGTTGAGTAGATTAGGCTACCCTCTAGATTACCCTCTTTCTTACGGAGGTGTCGTAAAAAATGACTAAGGTAAGTTGACGGCGGCGGCCGGTCGTAAATTACGAAGCCAAATCATGTGATGACATGTTTACAACATGTTGTGCCGACTCCACTTAGAGTGAGTTAAGGGCAGGAAGATTTTGCTTCCCTTATACGTGATGAATTGTAAATATCTATTTATTTGTTACACTACACTAGTTACTCACAAATGCGTATTCCGGGTACTGAGCTACCCCATTAAAAATTATTTATAGAAAGTTTTAAATACAGAAATACAGAATGTAATTTAGATTAAAATTTTCGATTAATTTCGAAAAAATAAAATTACAGATTAAAATGCAGGGGCATATCGGTTGCGGCAGCGCGCTGCGTGCGTACATACATGCTATACATCGCGTGTCGCGGGCCGCGCTTCGCCCTATAGCACTTCGAATTTAGCAGCGATCGGAGGCGTATATGGTTCCGGGGACGCTGTCAAAGCCATTAGGGCTAACAGCATTAGTCAATTCGAAAAAAAATGAAAAGAAAAAAAATTTGTATGACAAAAAAGCTGTGAACGTTGTATAATTACGTTTTATAGTATAAAGACATTCTGTAATATATAAATTGGAAAAATAAAATACTTAGGGAATAATGTAAAAAGTAAATAAGTAAAAATGTAGTATATGAATTTAAATATTCCAAATATAGCAGGAAATCTTCATGGTATAGGGAAAGGGGAATCGTTTTACTCCAAATTTAACGAGTGCGGGCCACGGGCAGTAATGAATAAATCGAAACTACTGGATCGATTTTAATAATTTTTCTCACTGACATAGGCTATCACTACATATTATAAAACAAAGTCGCATTCTTTGTTTGTCCATATATCCCTATGTATGCATCAAACTTTAAAACTACGCAACAGATTTTGAAGCGGGTTTTTTTTATAGATAGAGTGATTCCAGAGGAAGGTTCGTATGTATAATAACATTCAATACGGAGTAGAGAAATACTGTAATTTTTGAGGTTTCTGTAAATAATTACATTTTTTTCCGCTTACATTGCAAACGCAGGCTAAACCCTACGAGATTTATCAAAATGATGTACTAAGTTTTTGTACACCTTGAAAAGGTCTACAGAAAAGTCCGCGATGGTATATGTCTATCTCTTATGGATAACCCACTATAGCATTTTTTGTCATTTACTTTTTACGAAAAATAATGCCTTATTTTTGAAGCAATTTTTATACAGTACAGCATTAATCCTTATCCAATTAAGTACCTTAAATAAATAGTTGATTTAATATAGATCAATATAGCCGTTTACAGCATGTAATTTAAGTGAACATTTTCGGAGATATTACAGATTTAAAATGCCGTGAGGACGCCGCACTTCGCCCTATAACACTTCGACTTTAGCAGCTTTGTCGCTCTTTCAAGAGTTTGTTTAAAGACATTCTGTAATTAATTGTAAAAATAAAATACATAGGGAAATGTAAAAGTAAATAAGTAAAAATGTACTATATGAATTTAGATATTCCAAAGATAGCAGGAAATCTTCTTAGTATAGGGAGAGAGGAATTGTTTTTCTCCAAATTTAACGCTTGCGTACCATGGGCAGTAATGAATAAATCAAAACTACTGGATCGATTTTAATCATTTTTTTACACTGACTGACATGGGATATATATTTTATACCCGTGCGAAGCAGGGGCAGACCGCTAGTATATTATAAAAATCAACGATATTTCTCCTTTATTATCTATCTTCTATACTTATAATAAATCTGTAGAGAGGTCAATTCTGTAACTGGAATATATTTCCAAAATAACTATCAGGGGGTAATTAGGGATCGATACTGATGCCAAAAATGCAATCAGTAAAAATTTTGTCTGTCTGTCTGTCTGTCTGTCTGTCTGTCTGTCTGTCTGTCTGTCTGTCTGTATAACCGTTATAGAAACAAAAACTACTCGACGGATTTTAACGAAACTCGGTACAATTTTTTTTCATACTCCTGAGCTGGTTATAGTATACTTTTCATCACGCTACAATCAACAGGAGCAGAGCAGTGAAGGGAAATGTCGGGAAAACAGGAGAAGTTACTCCATTTTTTAAGCTTTCGTCGCGTGTGCAACCTTGATGGTTAAAGCTACACAGAAATCATGTATGACGGAAATGTTCTCCTTAAAATTATATAAATAATATCCCACGACAGCATATGTCTATCTTTTATGGTTGACTCACAATAACACGTGTAACTCCCGATAGCTTAGCAGTTCGAAGCTTTCTGGTTATATTTGTCTACTCCTACGTTTATATCACTCTCAGTCATCCCTAAATAAAAAAGTGAATAGTATTAACCACTGTATAAAAAAAGAATAATTGAAATCGGTATAGAAACACCAAAGTTATATATGAAATACCTTAATAATAAGCCATCGCGCGTGAATATTGAATCATGCTATAGGGATAATCACTACATAGTATAAAACAAAGTCACATTCTTTGTTTGTCCCTACATCCCTATGACTGCTTAAATCTTTAAAACTACGCAACAGATTTTGATGCGGTATTGTGGATTGCTATGAATGTTGTATATAAAGACATTCTGTAATTAATTTTAAACATAAAATATATAGGGAAAAATGTAAAATATAAATATGTAGTATATGAATTTAGACATTCCAAAGATAGCAGGAAATCTTCTTGGTATAGGGAGAGAGAATTGTTTTTATCCAAATTTAACGCTTGCGGGCCACGGACAGTAATGAATAAATCAAAACTACTGGATCGATTTTAATCATTTTTTTCACTGAGTGACATAGGCTATATATTTTATACCCGTGCGAAGCAGGGTAGGCCGCTAGTTCAATAATAAAAAGCAATTTTCCCAAAGCCAACTCATTTACTCTTTCGCAACAACTCAATGATACATACATATATGACAGCCACAATTATCCTATATAGTGTATTATCTATGGCCACAATGCTTTTTCATATTAATGGCCAACTCTATGAAGGAGGTTGTGTTAGAAACATGTTGTAACAATTTTATACCCGTGCGAAGTCGGTGCGAGCCGCTAGTAAACCTATAAAAGAGGAATAATCCTACCATACATTGTATTTGTTATATCTTAAAGCGAATGAGACAGCCTTTTCGATGAAAGCTTGTCTTTTTTTGACATTTTGAACCATTATCGTCATATTTCAACTAATTATCAAAAACTTCAACAAATGATACATTTAACCTTCCTTATGAAGGAATCATTTTGTCTTCCTGAGAACGCTGCATTTAAATCTGTTCATTAATGTTATTTTTTATTAAATCACGAGACTCAATTGAGTTTCATACTAATAGATCTGTATCTATTAGTATGAAACTCCATTGTTGGTAAGTAACAGAGATTTTACTGTTTTAAGTTTATTTAAAAAAAAAATTTTGTCCAAATTTTGATAAGAGAAATCGAATTTAATTTTGTCGTTTCAAGGAGCGGATTGCATTGCAATAGAAATTGCAACCCTCAAAAGTGAACTGATTGTTTTTTTATAAAGAAATTTTCAGATTGTAGAGCACTACTTAGGAGAAGCTATTGTTTATTTTAGGTCTAGGGTCAACACGGAGGAAGTCACTGGCAAAAGCTAGTTTATCATCACTCTAAATTTCTAGATGATTTCTTGAATACAGATTTGTTTTTTACTTTTAATGAAAATTACATTCCAATTTCTTTTCAATTCATCTTTTCATCCTAAGTACAGGCTTCACGGACCTGGACGTATTATTAGTATTAGTTATGACTGCTATTAAAAATAAGTATTGGGCTTCTCAGCTCAACTATCGCTGAGTAGCTACCATTTTATAGCATTGCACTGCTATGATCTATTTGTTTCAAATATTCGTAAGTACAATGTTAGAATATCTACGGCATCAATACTTATACTTCCGTGTCTTTAGATATTTCGGTAAAACGTGCAGTACATTTTTTTATGTTTTATGCAGTACATTTAGTTTCCGGAAGCTAAGTAGCGTATTAAAATTGTGTCAGGGACCAGTAGTTGTGTATTCAGTAAAAATAGATTTTCCAACATTGTTTTCTATGCCTTAGCCTGCGCCGTAGGTGGTTGATTCCAGCATCGAAATAAATTCGTGTGGTATAGCAGCATTCCTATTCAAATGCTGCGAGCACATTGTCGATAGCAGTTCCACAGACTCCGCTGAACCAGACGGCGTCCTCCACTAAATCGTCCATTACATTCGTGCCTCATCACGTTCACGTTGGCTGCTTTTCATTCATTTGCTACTTACTATTTGGGAGCGAGAACATAACGCGTAGTATTTAAGTTCTTTGTTAAAACACACATTATATTACAAATAAAAAGACATAACGATAAAGATCACGATTTGCATAAAAAGGTTGGATGTTTACGCGAGATGCTTCTGCGATTGAGTCTTTCGAGCCGATCGAAACTGTGGCCTGTGCGCATACGTTCGTTGGTACATCGTAGCAAACTAGGTATCTATGAGCAATTCAACACCGCCCCCACCCCGCCTCTGGAGTTAAGTCACGAGTGCGGCGTGTCATATTATCAATCCCATCTTTTCATTCATCATCTATCATATATTAGCATCAGATAGATTGGGGATTGGATAAGTGAAAACATTCTAGTGTGTAGGTAATATCGCCGTTCATATCAAATCTAGAACATAATTTTAACGTAACGCCTATTCGTAAACAGAGTTTATGAATTTGAAAATAAATCTTATATTTAATCATAAAAGAAACATAAATTTACAATGATCAACTATATCTTTGCTTTATTGATTTCCTTAGAAAAGTACTGGCCACTATAGTATTAACTTGTGCGAGGTGAAACAAAAATTGCCTCTTCGACTCCTAAGTATTTTTTGCGTCAGGTTAAATAGAAAGTCGGCCGACAACCCTTAAGAATTATTTATTTATATCCGTATATAAAGTTTTTAATTAAAATATGTAAAATATTAACGTCGTAATATGTACATATAAACAAAAAATTAAGTAGCGGCCTATTTCTCTCCCACTTCTGGGAATAGGCCTCTTCTCTCCTGTTTTGAAGTGAAAGATTGGAGCTTAGACCTACCACGCTGCTCCAATGCGGATTGGCAGTTTACACATATCTCCAGAATTCTCTAGGGATATGCAGGTTTCTTCAAGATGTTTTCCTTCACCGAAAAGCATGTGATGCATTGCAATTATCAATTAGACACATAAGTTTTAACATAAAAACTCATTAGTGTCTGCCCGGGTTCGAACCCGTGACTTCCTCGAAAGAGTCGCACGGTGTTACCGCTGGGCTATCACAACTGTATATGTACATATACCTCATCTTCAAATTTTAATTGTCTATCCGAAACGTCTACTGATTAATGAGATTATGGGTACGTGTTATGCAAAAAAACAGAAAGTATTTTGTTAAAACAATTATAAATGCTTTGCCTAAGGAAGGGTAATTCAATGATAACAAAAGATCGAAGATAAAAATACAATGTTTCCCTCAAGATATCATATTTTTCGATTTGTTTTATTTATTTCTATTTACACTATTCTAAATTTATATTAAGTCTATAAGGGAAGTCTTTTCTTTTTTTTTTGGTCCCACGCAATATTTTTATGGTATAGGATTGAAACCGACTATTTGTGTTTCCAGGTATAATCACCACCGCCCACGACCTCTTGCGACTTGCGAGTGCATGGGCGGCGTTAAAATGAATATTTTAACGCCTTTTATTTTATGTAGAGATATAAATAGCAAATTATTTCGTTATCGACATTGATAGCACAAAGAAGCAATATATATTTTAGTAGCTTTTACCCGCGACTTCGTTCGCGAGGAATGTTGTCACGTGATATGTTGATAATAGATGGCGCTTTTCAATGACATTCTATTTCTGTAGAATTAACAGGATTTCTATAGCCTATATGTTATTCCGGTGAATAAGAAATAATTGAGGCAAATTTCATCGATATTGGTTCAGCGGATTCGCCGTGAAAGAGTAACAAACATACATCCATACTCACAAACTTTCGCATTTATAATATTAGTAGGATATTTAATATTATCGATCGTTTTCTCGAAAAGGTTTAAAATACCTGTATGTTTGGGTTAAAAGTAGTCAGATGATTACAACAAATTAAATTAAATAATATTCTTATTATTTCAGTTTTTATAATTATTGATAGCAATCGTGCTAAATATAAAACTCAAATTATTTTGTAATTAGAATTAGAACGATACTATAACGTAATATTTTGACGTGACAACGTCTTAAATTAGGTTGCGGCTTGGAGTCACTCATGAAAAAGTGTAACGCCCGCTCACGTCTGTTACGATGAGTCACCGAACGAAAGAAAGACCCGCCGGGCTGGCGAATGCCTTGTGTCTCTTTCCCACTCAAACATGATTGGTCCGCCGCGCGCGCAGCACTAGAGAATTAGGTGCGTTGAATCGGTGCGTGCTTGTGTCTCTGGTAAACAAAATATATTTCTACTAGCTTTTACCCGCGCAACTTCGTTCGCGTGGACTGTTGTATTGATATGATGAGTAGCTTCTGTCAATCTCCATCACAAAAATCAGATCGATCCGAGAAGAATCAGAGGGATTTATCGTTTGATCAAGACCTTAACATGATAATTTTAGTAAATAACCCGTACTTACATGAAATATATATTAAAATAACTCAGTAAAAGAAGTACAAAAACTTCATATACATCAAAAATTTCATTATGTTTTTATGAAATTAAATATCTTTATAAATATTATAAACTTTTAATGGGAACGTGTTAGAAAACTTATTTATACACTGTCCATTATGTTAACCATCTTTTGACAGATTGACGATAGTGATGTCCTAAAGATTCTCGTATGCGATACCATTCCGATTATAGTACCTACTATCATTAATCGAATTACGTACCTAAGTAATTCGATTAATGATAACCTACGTAAACTAGATTACTACTTGAGAAAAGAAATTCCAACTTTGAGAAAACTTATTGTTTCTTTGAAAAGAAGTGGTCTATTTCATGGTGAAAAATCTTCTTTGGTCAAAGTTTTGAACACAATTGGCTTTTCATATAAAAAGTTAAATAAAAGAAAATTATTAATGGAACGCAGAGATATAGCTATAGCACGTTGTGATTTTTTAAGAGAGGCAAAGAAAATACAAGATTGGGCAAATATTGTTTTCACGGATGAAACATGGCTCAACGCTAACCACACACTATCTCGTTTCTGGACTGATGATACTGCTGATTCCACTTCCTCAGTACCAATGGGAAAAGGTGAGCGCCTAATCATTTGCCATGCAGGTACAGCAAAAGGATTTGTACAAGACGCACTGTTGGCATTTAAATCGAAGAAATCAAATGACTACCACGAAGAGATGAATGCAAATGTGTATGAAGAGTGGTTCAAAAAAATGCTCATTTCATTGGAAGAACCATCAATAATTTTTATTGATAATGCGCCCTACCACTCCCGTCAAATTGACAAAATGCCAACACAGGCTAATAAAAAGCATGAAATAATTAATTGGCTTCGGGACAATGGAGAAAATGTGGACGACTCAATGTTAAAAGTTGAATTAATAAAAATATTAAAAACCAAAAAGAGAGCAAAACGCTATGTAATCAATGAAATGGCAGCAGAATATGGCCATACTGTTCTTCGGATTCCTCCATACCACTGCCAGTACAACGCAATAGAACTTATATGGGCACAAGTAAAAGGGCATGCTGCGAGATGCAATAGAAGCCCCCCATTCACAGCGAATAAAATGTTGCAATTGCTAAAAAATGCTTGCACCCACGTAACGGCCGAGAACTGGGCAAGTGTGGTGGAAAGAACTAAAAGAGTAATATTCTCTGATTGGGAACGTGATATTGCGTTTGATAATATATTATCTACACAAGAGCTAATAATAACTGCTACTGAAGACTCCTCATCGGAGGAGTCTAGTGTTGATTATCATTCCGACGACTCGTGCTAATAAAATAAATTAAAATATCCTGATTGTTTTATTTGTATTCATGTATTAACTAAGAAGAAAGTAAAACTTTATATAATGTTATTAAATGTCTTTTAATACTCGTAACATCGATTTCTACCGATTATTTTTAATCTGTGGCATAATCGTAGTAACCCATTATGTGTGACATCACTAAGTGGGCGGTACCCATCCATAAAGTACAAATATTATTTGTATGATATTTGTACGTAAGCAATACAAAACTTAATGAGCGTGAGCTGTCAAAAGACTGATAATATGATGGACGCAGTATAATAATAACGTTTATCCTATATAGTATATTATCTATGATAACGTTTATACGTAACGCATCAAATGCCTAATTGTTTTTTTTAATTACCGATACGTACGACGCTGGATTCCAACATTTTTAGTATAAATACGAAAATTTAAATTATATTTTTGTTAACATAATATTTTAAGGGTATAGGTAACGGAAAATATATCAGCTTCACTTTATTAACTGTAATGACTTTTCAAATATTAAAAATGGTCTTTAGAAATAAAATATTTTTTCATTGGCCGGATGGTTTAATCTCTATGGGATTAAATTAAATAAAACTTCTCAATACACGTCAGTTATTAGGCATTTATTTCGTTCTTGTTGTCATAGACTACTAACTAAAGACTTGTTCCGTTTAGGAATTTGTTTTCTCGAAACGTCTGTTTTTGACAACAAAAAATATATATGATTAAATTTTACTTGAACTTAAATGATTATACCTTATTGTTATATTTTCACCACAAATCCTATCATTTTTAATGTGTTATGGTATTTAGCTAGTAATTGTACTTGTACATAACCTCAAACTATAATAAATGAATATTAGATAAAATAATAATTGATACTAAGATAACAAATATTTTTCTATTTGAAATGAAATGAAAAAACATTTATTCTGCAATTGGTAATTGACAGAAAGGGCACACAGCTCAGCATTGTCGCATGTCATTACTGGAACTAATAACACACGGCGCTGGTTTTCAGCTGCTACCCGAGTAATATAACAGAAACCAGTTTAAAACTTAAGTTTAAAATGTACTTAAAAAGTTACTTAAGTTTAAAATGTAGATAAACTTGACACAACAAAAAAAAAAACTATTTAACAACACTAAAATTATAACTCTGGTCTGGGCCAAAAGTTGTTACATACATCATTCTAGCGGTCTCTTTTTTATTAAATATTTTTCTCCGGTTTATGAAATAAACAAAAACCGAAATATTTAAAAAATTAATAATAATAACTTTTTTGGAAGATTTTTATACGTTACCCCGGTATATAAACATTAATTTTGCCAAATTTCATCCATATTAGTTCAACGAATTGGCCATGAAAACGTTACAAACAGACTTTCGCATTTATAATATTATTAGTTTGTTTATTTTACTAAATAACCCGTATTACTTTTATTAATAATCCGTTGTTATTACAATGTTAAATTTGCTTAGTTAAATTTGTCCAGTAAACGAATAAAAATAAAATAAAATATAAATACTCTTTAAAGATAACTCTTTTGACGTAAGCCGAAAAACTTGGAATCTAAATACTTCTGTAAATACAGATTTGACTTGATTTTGACACATCGTAAATAAAAATTAGTTCCATAGGTTTATTATAGATGGCGTTTTGAATCTCATCGTATTTAATTCCTCCTGAATTTAATTCCTGTTGAATTAACAGGATTTATATAGCCTATATGTTACCCCGGTATATAAGGAATATTTGTGCCAAATTTCATCGATATTGGTTCAGCGGATTGGCCGTGAAAACGACAAAGACAGACAGACAGACAGACTTTCACATTTATAATATTAGTAAGGTTAGTAAGGATAGTTAAAATTTGTGCAATTCTTATTTTCATTCAATTCCTTGTTCCTATTGTGCTATTTAATAATATTCATATCAATAAATATTCTACTGAGAAAAAGACGTTGTCACGTAAAATCTTTGCCTGTAAAACCGACTTTACAGGCAATCTTTTTTTTTTATTAATTATTAATATAATTGCTAATTATTAGCCATAAACAATCTAAGCACAAAATAAAATTTGGAAAATCCCTGCATATCGGTTACGGAAAAAAGTCGGTCGGATAACAAAGGGGATTCCCCGAATTGGAACAATAAATAATATTCGTAAAATATTCCATGCACATTTCAATATTAAAGTCCATTAAGTTCGAATAAATGCAAATAATTTTATTATTTTAAAATGTATTATTTTAAAATCTTGCTCCCGCCACGCTACGCCACTGATGGTGGATATGCGAAATCAACAATTACAGAATTCCAATGAACAGATGTTTTTTTCAGAGGGTCAAAGTCTCTAAGAATGACTTTTCAGTTTACCTCGAGCTCTATTTCTTGTTAGGGGGGGTCTTCTCGCATACCCTTGAGGGGTAGGCGGGGTACGGGCCTCGAGGCGAACCTCTTTGCCCGGGCTGGTCCTCGCAGGCTTTGTGGCCTGGACTGTGTTTGGGCCGTAGGCCCAGGTCACCTAAGTGACCTACGGGATTTGATGTTCGGTAGGGAGGTCTGGGAATGGTAGTTCCCAGACCTCGGAGTCAGTTTCGGTGGTGTCTCGTCCGGTGGTGTCTTGATCGGGTGGGTGTGTCATGTCCGGTGGTATCGCCCTCTCGCCTGTCGCGTCGTCCTCTTCGTCGCCGTCGTCGTCCGCGTCGGGCCGCGGTGACGGTGATCGCAGGAGCTCGCGAGGCAGGGAACGTCCCTCGGGTGGTCGTGCGTGGAGTGGCGCGATGCCGTGGAGGTGAACGTGCGCGCTGTTGTCCGCTCGCGCGAACAGTCGGCGCGCAAAGCGACAAACGAACTCCTCCACGGTCGGCATCTTGGTATCTTTGTGCACGACGTCGTTCCGCACATACCTCGGGGCTCATACGATCAGTCGCAGGCAGCGATTCTGCTGGACTTGAAGCCTTCGCCTCTGGTACGCCGAACATAGCGCGTACCAGGCGGGTGCCGCGTACGTCAAGCGCGAGCGGACGTAGGCACCGTAGACTCGCAGTTTGGTGTTGACAGGTAAATGGGATGTGAACAGCGTGTGGAGCTGGGACCTGGCAGCAGCAGCTTGGCTCACGGCACGGTTAACTATGGGGACCATGCGCAGGCTGCGGTCCAACTCACACCCCAAAAACCTCACTGTGGTCTTCCACTCTACGTCCTGGCCTCGCAGAGTGGGTAGGTAGGTAGTCTTGTTAGGTAGAAAAACAAAATTAGTTTTATCCGCGTGCTGAATAGATGTCGTAATGTCTACAATATTATCAAAAAGCAAAGGTTAATTGCGCTGTCATTGGAAAAGTCACTACAGTTCAGCTGGGAACGGGCGGGCTCTATGTTCAGATTTCCTGGATTGATTCCGTGTTTTATCAGCACAACCAAATTAACTTTTTATGCTTTTTCCAAATTGCACCTTTTATAATACCACCCACCCAGGCACATAGGCCACCTAGGCACTAATTACAATGGGTTCACTATAAAAATACAGCGCCATCTAGTGGATTGTTATGGTACCGTTACAGTGACATCTCTGAGGCGGGAGAATAAACTCTTCTCATTACTCGAATAAAATGAATGAGTTTCTTATCTAAATCCTATATAATGTATTATCTATGTTTTCTTTCAGGAATTCCTTGCGAAGACTTTGTGGAAGTTGAATATATAAAGGAAGTTTAGAGCTCTATGAAGAATGATGTTTCTCACCTATGGAAAACCTTTTTTGCTTGTAGCTGGGGACTCTGCAGGTACAAGCAAAAAGTTGCAGTCGATGTATTATCTATCCATCTATCTACTATATGTCTATTGACTATTCAACAGGCAAAACCGTTAACCATTTAAATTATTGATGCAATATCATAAGTATCCTTGTAATAGGGGAACACAGGCTCTTTGCCCAGTGCTCTTATTAGCTTATTAGCTTAGACCCCGCAGGGCTAATATATTCGCTTATACGAAAAAACAGATCAGTTATAGTCCAGAATATATATTTTTTTGTCTTTAACGGTTCCTTATTTTTTAAGTCCATAAATAAATCAGAGGGCCCTGGACTAGATTTAATGACTTGAATATTGGGTTAGCTCGTATTAATTGAGTTAAACATGTCTAAATATGAACTAGTGGTGCTTTTACGATATCCCATAATAAGACACCTATAGACTCGTATACTTGTTTTTGAATATTGCTCTTCATTTCATACGGAAAATTTTGATATAATTGTAAATAACATTAATATAAACTATAAACTAACAGACCTGAAATCTAAATTTCAATATTATTAAAATTCGACTTTTTTGGGATTGATAGATTGAATTATAGATAATTTTATTGTATTTGTCCATGCAAATGGTAATAACAAGATTTTTTATAACGCTAGGTATAAATAATATTTAGTAAGTATTATATAAGTTTATGTATATATATTTAAATTATTTTATTAATTATATTATTATAATTTTTTACAAATATAATAAAATTATATTTATAATATATATTTATAATTATAATTTCATATAATTTTATACAAATATTTATGAAATAAATATTACACTCTATCCAATCAACGACTTTCAGTATTTTTTATATTTGAAGATCTTAAATTTTATTCTTTTTTATTATTAAATTTTAATATGTTATTAATAATATCTAATAAGGTATTTAATTTTTTTTTATAAACAACGACACCAATTTTTAAAATAAATTAACTGTTGCGATAAAGTCACATTTAAGATAACACTTAACTCTACTAAATAAAACATTGGCGTTATATATATTTTACGCCTTTTATAAATCTATATGAAGTATATATAGGTAGTACCTATGTAATATTTTAATAAATCCATAGACTACTTCTTATTACAATAATTACAATAAATCCACAAGGTGCGTAGATTGTAAATGTAGAGTGTAGACTCTACCTATTGTAAGAAAAAAACTGACATACTAATCATTGCATTCGTGACGTGAAACGGTAGACGTGAACATCCAAATGACAGTTTTAAAGATTTAAATTTTATTCTAATATTATTGTTGCAGATTTAATATTTTTACATATTTTTAATATTAATCAGTAGTAACAATCTATAGCAATATTAAATATATAAAGTGATATAGGGTAATATTTACATCTTCAGTGAGAAATCCGTTTGTTTATTGGTTAACATCCGCCATTTTGTACTGTCGTTTGTTTAGTGACTAGTCTAGTGACTCTACCTAGTGGTGCTATACATTTCTTCTGCAAACATATATTGTGATATTGCGTGTGTTTTACAATGTTTTTGCTAGAAACGTTGCTTTTAGGGGTTTTAAATTGAACTCGTGCTAGTTGTCAAATTGACATCGGTATAACTCTACATATTGCCGGATGTGTCCTACAATCGTTTAGGGCTATTTAACGTGCCACCTCGAGTGGTATACGTGTTTCGAGACCTATGCTGCCTAGAATATGAGTGGTAACGGCAATCAAGTGCCGCTGGCGCCAAGTCAGCGAGGTTCAGGACCGTATCCTTTTTAAAAAATACTTTGTTTATAAGTGATTTAAAGTAATATTTACGTAATATAAGCCACTTCAGCATCTGGTCGTGGCGCATTTGCGAATGTCTAAGCTTATGTTTTGCAATAAATGTGTCATTACAAAGTTTTCACACGTTTCTACGCTTATGAATCAAAAGTTTAAAGTTAACTTTTAAGATTATCTTACGAACACGATATTTACGTATCGACATTGCCCAAAAAAGGCGATATTGAGTTATATTCTTGCAAATACAGTTTATTTTTTTAAATAAAATTAATTATTTAATATATTAAAGTAATTTAAAAGCACTTAGATATTAAAAGAAGGCTACATCTGATAATTTAGGCTGCTCTACATAATTCTAATATTTCTGGATATCCCTTTATTTCAAGTGTTAATGTCACATTATTGTCTTTTACCTTAACTTACCTTTAATTATTAATTTGAAAAGTTTAAACCTTCAAGGTAAGTTTTAGATTTTTCTTAAAAGGTCAGTTTAAAATAATATCTGTTCCACTTGATTTTTCTGACACTACAACTATTGATTTCTACGTATAAAAAAAAAATAGCATTTGCATTATACATTTCAATATTAAAAGAAAGCTAAATCTGATAATTTAACCTGTTCTACATAATTGTAACAATAATGGATATCTCTTTATTTCATGTGTTTATGTCACATGGTCTTCCTCTTAACTATTAATTAAAAAAAATTTAAGCCTTCAAGGTAAGTTTCATATTTTTCTTCCAAGGTAAGTTGAAATTAATATTTGTGTTCCACATAATTTTTCTGACAGTACAACTATTAAATTTCTACGTTTAAAAAATAAATTAACAATAAACATAATATGCTGTAGCGATTGTTTAATCATACTGCTGCGAAAACAATTTTTTTTATGAATGTGTTTAGTTCATAATTAATATTTTTGATTATATTTAATACTTAAGTCTCAAAATTTTCAGTTCCAAGGTTATCATAAATTTGTAGCCTCACTTCTATGCCTCTCTCACAAATTCAATAATATATTGATTGCTAAATATTGAAAAAAGCAATGTTTAGGTAACTCTACTTTTTACACAATTTCTTAAACTTAGACTTAAACATTATATTATTGACTTTTATTATAAAGTCATGCTTGTAAGTGTGACACAAATCTTGTTTTATTAAAAACTCAATAATATTATTTTCAAAAGCAATATTGCCAGTGATAAAACAGAATATTTACAGATAAACACCCAGTATTAAGATTTTTTAAAACTCTTATGTTATTGTAACTAGTCCTTATATGTACAATATCATATGTTAAGCAAAAAGTAATTTTAGGAATAGATAAGTTTGGCATCATCTACTGATATCTCTATCTTGAAAATTTAATAGTTATTTAGTAAATATTGTATATAAGATAATGTATAATAAACAAATAATTGTTAAATTTTATTATTATTTATTATAAAAAGTACCAATAAATAAATTATTTGTGATAAATGCCCAGTATTAGTGTTAAAAATATCATATATACTAGTTATCTTATATCTTTCTAATGTGTCTGATCATTTTTTTCTAAGATACATTTTTTTTGTCATGTATAGTCCGTAGGAGACTGTTTCAGCTTCTGATACTGTCCAGCAATGGGATATTAATAGGTAAACATTATCTTTATGACTTAAATAATTACTTATTGTGTACAAGAGACATTCAAAGTTTTCTCAGTATCAGCATCAAAAAACACAAATTAATTGAACAATATTTTTATTTTTCAATATAGATCCACCCTTATCTCTACATTTACTACATTGAAATGTTAATAGTCAATTCCCTGTAAAATTCATTCATCATTGATAAATCATTACACACCATCATATTTCAAATCAGGGAACAAATAAAATCATTAGGTACCAAGCCGAGGTAGTTGTGTATGTTCAAAGCCACAATCGCGAATAGCAGCTTTAGAAATACGCCCCGTGTATACCATGGCGGTGCTGTGGGGACGCAGCGAAGCTACGGTTAATTTTACCCATCTTTTTTTTGCTTCCCTTAAATGACGCAAAATTGAAGCGTAGGATTTTACGTTTACAGTCTCAGCTTTTTAAATTCAAAATTCCTTTTAACACCGTGGCCATGACTTTTCCAACAAATTTCTTTGGAGGTTCTGTACCCTTCTTATGCCATTGCATGGACTCCTTTTTCTTTTCAAAGTCAAGGGATGAACACCCGTTGCATCTCCAGCAACAATTATTTCGAAAATACTAATAATTTTTACCACAGAGCTCCAAAACCTACTTACAACACTGAACACGCAAATTACGGTAAGTGTAAGATTTTGCGTTTATGGCCTCACCTTTATTTTTATATCCAATTACTAATATTCCTTTTGAGTCCTAAAACACTGTGGCCTGACTTCTCGAGCAGATAAATTCACAATTCAGGGTCATAGTAATAAACTCACATTTCATTTCCATTAAACAAAATTGGGAATTTTCACCATATAGCTCTAAAACTCCCTACCACACTCGACTCTTACTTGTTTCTGTGGTGCTTTGAGCATTCGCGAAATCCACCTTGCACTAACTTTTGAACGGGTAAGGCAGTAATAAATAAATAGTATGTATGGTACCATATAGTTATCTCTACTACCATTTTCATTCGGGCATCATCATGTACAATTTTCTCAACTTTAAACGTTTTCATCCTTAAAGACAGTTACCGTAACGCTCGTGCGAGGGTTTTTTTCAGTGCTCTCTGTGCCCGTTTTGAATTCACTTAACCACTTATATACAGTAGATAACGCTGCAAATTTTTGATAAGAAACCAATACTCTTCATGAATGATTTTTTTGACCATTCCTTGTTTAGTAAGGAAATTTAATCTCAGCGCGGTGTTCAATTTTCTTCAATATCGTCGTGTCAGTCATTTCACTTTTCGTTAACGAAGGATAACTAATGATTACAAATATGTAAAATCTTATATTTAGACATTTTCAAATATTATACTCATTAATCAATCGTGTATTACTCTACTTCACTACGTTAACCTAAGCAGAGTCCGATCTAAGAGATGCCATCCACAACGTGTAAAAAGGGATAAAAAAGGTTCTCATAACACGACACGTTACATTTATTTATGACGAATGCATGTACGGCCATTAACAACCAAAGCGTTATGCGCCCTTGAGTAAATTATTTGCGAAACATCCCTAATTAACAGAACATCTTTAATAGTTTATATAATTAGGCGATATCCATAATAAAACTAATGATAGCAAAATATGCTATATTATTAACATGGATCATAGCAGAATAATATTATCATTACTTTAGAACATCTTGATTTTACCAATGTTTACGAAATGACACGTTTGTTTCATAACGTATAAATATTTTATCAATGGTATGCAAAAAATACTGCATAGTACGCTATGAAATAAACATGTGACTAGTTCAAGAATATCTCGTTGAATATATTTTATTCATAGATCCTATCCGATCAATGAACCCGTATAAATCTTTTACGTAAACATCTACTTTATCATTCGGAAATAAAATCAAATTTTTGACAATCATACTTCGTTCACAACAGTTGTTCATGACGCTACTTAAACAATGCTTACAATGTAAATCTCAAAATTGTCTTAAAACACATTAAATATTATTATTCAATTTTGGGCCAACCGGATTATCTTATTTTATTTGACTCACTATCATCATTACTTTATTTACAAAATATGAAATGAATACATTTTTTATTAGTTATCAGTTTCATGCTATACATAAATAATATTATTGCATCATGTTTTTACATCACAGAATTTACGTATTTTCATATTCATATGTAATACGATAATTACTTGGTAAAATCTAGATTTTAGCAGATTAAATATCGAAATTGCGTTACCAACTCCTGGACTCGTATTCTTTATACAAAATTGTCTTTCGGCCGCTCTACCTAAGAGTCGCCGCACACAGGCGATAGCCACAAAAGACGCCACGAGAAGCTAGAAGGTACAATGGTACCTTCTAACTTCTCGTCCTTCTAGCTTCCTTTCTTAAATACCGAAAACTTATTTGGAGCGTGCGACGACTCATATAAAATGTGTGATAACTATAGGAATTATGCCAGTGGCGGCGTTTTTGTTGTCGGTCGCCTGTTTGCCTTCCTCACTTGGTTCTTCGTGGCTTATTACATAGTAGAGCGTCCCTAGTATCTCCAGGGACCTGTTAGCGGTTTCATAAATCGATTCTTTCTATTTTAATTATATATGCAGGATTGATAAATCGGTACATACGACAACTCAGTGCGAAGCATTAGCTAAGCAAATAAATGTACATACATAAGATCAGTTCAACTCCCCGTCATACATTGGACACGTGTTTAAAGGTTGTAAGGCGATTCAGTGTTTGAAATATCTAAATTTATGCGATAGAGCGATGCAGCTGCCATATGTATTATTTATTAATCACGAATTTAAAAACATTTAAACGGACAGTGTATAATGTACACTGCATTTCACACTAAGAACATGCTCTTCAACCGTGGATTAAAGAAAAAGATTCATTCCCTTTGGTATAAAATAAATAATAGAAAATAAAAATAAAACTTCTAACAAGTTTTGTTAGCGCGTTAAAATAATGGGCAAATAAATAATCGGTATGCACCATGCCAATCAAATTCACGCAGCGCCTTTTTGGAGTAATTCCATTTCCATTGACTGTAGTTCGAGTTAAACCTATTGTTAAACTATAATAGCATTAAAGCTCATGCACGAACAATTCACTCACTAAATGAGGTAACAGGGAGATTGAATTCCATTTATTAATTTTATGTTATAATTTGTCTCGTCCAATCCAAATAGGAAAACAAATATATTGTCACTAAAGTGTATAGTACTCATGTTTTCAAAAAAACTAGGGAGTACTCGAAACTTCTTTTGCGCCATCTTAAACGTTTAAGTAACCTCAATATAGCGGTATGTTTTTTCCACCCGTTGTTTATGACTACATTTTAACCCGGTGCATATTTTTTTTTAACTTTTAATCAATATTGATTTAGCGGATTACCTAAGGAGGCCCTTTTTGTCATTTATAATATTAATATGTATAACAACAGTTAGTAGAATTTTAAACAAAAAACTAAAAATAAAATATTTTAATTAATAAAGCAACTTTTAATATTGTTTTTTGTTATATGAATACGAATATCACGACGAGCTTAACCGAAAAGAAATGAGTAGATATTAACCAAGTTTGGTTTTTTTATTCTCATACCTATATATATAATATTAGTAATATCCCGCGGTCTCACCCGCGTATTTTTTTTTTTTTACATCTTATTACATTATTATAACGGATGCCTATTTTTTTTTTAAATATAATATAGCCTATGATGCTTAGTAAATATACAGCTTTCCAATGGTGAAAGAATTTTGAAATCGGTTCAGTAATTTTTGTGTGAAAACATTAGAAACATACATACAAATTTTTCCTCTTTATATTAAAAATATTAATATAATATTAGTATAGATACATCACTACATAGTATAAAACAAAGTCACATTCTTTGTTTGTCCATATATCCCTATGTATGCTTAAATCTTTAAAACTACTCAACAGATTTTGATGCGGTTTTTTTTAATAGATAGAGTGATTCAAGAGGAAGGTTTATATGTATATACCATCCAATAACGTAAATAATTACATTTTTTTCCGCTTACATTGCAAACGCAGGCTAAACCCTACGAGATTTATCAAAATGATGTACTAAGTATTTGTTCACCTTGAAAAGGTCTACAGAAAAGTCCGCGATGGTATTTGTCTATCTCTTATGGATAACCCACAATAGCATTTTTTGTCATTTACTTTTTACGAAAAATAATGCCTTATTTTTGAAGCAATTTTTATACAATACAGCATTAATCCATATCCAATTAAGTACCTTAAATAAATTGTTGATTTGATATAGATCAATATGGCCGTTTACAGCATGTAATTTAAGTGAACATTTTCGGAGATATTACAGATTTAAGTTTCAAGAGTTTGTTTAATGACAAGAAAGCTGTGAATGTTGTATATAAATACATTCTGTAATTAATTGTAAAACTAAAATTCACAGGGAAAAATGTAAAAATAAATAAGTAAATATGTAGTATATGAATTTAGACATTCCAAAGATGGCAGGAAATCTTCTTAGTATAGGGAGAGGGGAATTGTTTTTCTCCAAATTTAACGCTTTCTGGGGTACAGACAGTAATGAATAAATCAAAATTACTGGATCGATTTTAATAATTTTTTTTTCATTGAGTGACCCGGGCTATATATTTTATACCCGTGCGAAGCAGGGGCAGGCCGCTAGTCTAACTATAAAATTCAAATTTCTTAAAATTCAATAACAGCCCAGCTTGTCATGGAGTTACTTTATCAGATGTTTTTGCAAAAAAGTATTCTACAAACACCGCCGACCTACGACTGTCAAGCGTCGAGTGAACATTCGTGACCCTGACGATCAAATAACGATCGCAAACACAGAAACACGTAATACACACACATAGTGTCTTCGCCGGCGAAGACGAGGTCGCAGATTCCTGACGTCGGTTGGTCGTGGCTTTTTGCTACCCTTCCGTCGTCGTAATGACTAATTAAAGTCATACCATCAGTCCTCCACTACACGTCGCGTTAAGCCGTGGTCCGGCCTCACAGTACTTAAACTCTTGGTAAACACACACACACACACACTTCAGGTATCTCACGTAAGTGATATTAATTATATTATATTGTATTTTGCTATAGTATCCTACACACATCTACAACGTAAATATATTATTTTGAGTATAATTTTTAACCAACATTTTCGATTGAATAACTTGTCATTGTAATCTGACCTGATATAATTACACGCGATATAATTATAGAAGACGACAAAATAGGTTTACTTTATTATTAAAATATGCAAATGACTCAAAGTCATGTTAACAAAATTATGCAAATCAAATATGTCAGTTTCAGTATTCATAATACATTGTACATATTTTCACCCCCACACATAAATCATACTTCAGTGATTTCCACCCACACACGACTAGTTCAATGAGATGACAGATAGTTAAATAAAATATTCACCAATGACGTTCATGAAAAAGTTTTTGCATAATTATACTCACAGTCTATTGGCGTGTATACATTATCAACCTTTCAATGTCGGATACGAAATAGATTCGATATATGAATTAGCATATGAATGTATGAATATAAACATTATTATATAAACCTTAGAGTAGGGGAGGCAGGCCTGTAAGTGATAGTGTCACAATAATGAGAAGATGAGAGTCGTCATCATCTCATCATCTTCCTGCCCTTATCCCACTCTAAGTGGGGTCGGCACAACATGTTATAAAGATGTTGTCTACGGTACGTATTTTACGACCGGGCGCCTGTTTGACGTCAACTTATCTTAGTCGTATTTTACGACACCTCAGTAAGAAAAGAGGGTGGTACTATTCTATTCAGCCAGATACCACACGGCGTGAGAAGATGAAAGTCTTATGTATCGTAAATGTATATTTGTCTAATTACATATAAAAAGGAGACAGATAAATACAGTCTCATTTGTTTCTCTTTATTGTAATAGGAAAAATTTTAGGTTTGCTTTCCTACTTTAGTAATAACTACGAGTGCGTTCTAAATGCCTAATTTCAGTCAAAGTGTACACAAAATTCTTAATGTCAATGTGGAATGATTTACCAGTATCAATCAGCAAATCTCTTTCTCTTTCGGTATTTAAGTTACAGACTAGAAAATATTTATCTTAAGTAATTATATATTAGTAGCATCTTTTGATCTACTTTTTTTTTACCAAAATTAATTAATAGTTCAAATAGTTAAATTTATATAAACTTTTTCTTTTTCTCTATATAACTCATACTCCTTCTACTTTAATTCTTGTCATTTTCCTTCTATTACTCAAAGGTTGACTGGAAGAGATCCCTTTTAGGGATAAGTCCGCCTGTATACATGTGCTTTTTTAATTTTTCTTTCTCTTTTCTAAATATATGTATAAAAAGAAATAAATAAATAAATGTCACGACTTCATCCAAAAGAGTGTATTCACTTCAAATTTAGTCATTTTTTACCGCAGGATGATCACAATTATTAATTAATGGAACTCTTGTCTTTTCCAATTTATTTAATACTAGGAGTCCCGCCCCAGCTTCGCACGGGTATAAAGCATATAGCCTATGTCACTCAGTGATAATCACTACTACTCCATATTGAATTTTATTATACATATAAACCTTCCTCTTCAATCACTCTATATACTTAAAAAAAACCGCATCAAAATATGTTGCGTAGTTTTAAAGATTAAAGCATACATAGGGATATAGGGACATAGGGACAGACAAAGAAAGCGATTTATTTTATACTATGTAGTGAAGTTTAGCTATTATTTTTATAATTGTCAAATTTTTTACCATACTTAACCAAAGACAAAATTACGTATAGCTGTCATTTATGTTTTGTTATTCCATGTCATAGTCGTTTTTGTTATACCACGTTTTATAGTAACTTGACGGGATAAAATAAATGCGGTCGAACGGGATAAAAAGTATCCTATGTCCGTCTCCTGGTTCTAAGCAACCCCTCCATCAATTTTCAGCCGAATTGGTGCATCCGTTCTTGAGTTATAAATAGTGTAACCAAGACCAACTTTCTTTTATATATATAGATATCGTAAAATTATATCCACGTGATATGGTTTCAAATATGCTTGCTGCATTTTCCGAACTGATTATCAGAAATAATCGGGACAAAATGTATAGAAAATATACCTGTAGCTGTTTGTGTCAATATAGCTGTAGCTTCATTAATCCTATTGATCCTTCACGAATAAAGGTACTTGAAAGAGCTTATGTGAATAACGATTATTTTGATTAGATTCGATGTTGATAGAATACCCTTTTGAGTGGTAAAGTAAAAAGTAACAGCCCGTTACTATCCCGTGCACTATTTCTTTCTGGAATAGCTAGAGGATTGCTGGAAGCACCAGTAAGTTAATCTACAATGTTATACTGTGTTTTCTTTGAATATATTTAAATTGGATGAGAATAAGGTTGTATAAGAAATAGGTTCTTAGTTATTATTTTAATATTTCATTTTAATCTTATGTAGTGATAGTCACTGTTTCAGGGGGAAAAATACTGTTTCTGTTATTATAATATTAACTAAGTATTTAAAAATGACAATCACTTGGTTGTTTGGCAATATTCTTCTTTTTTGTTGATTTTTACATGAACGAGTTGAAATTCAAATGAAATCAAATAATTCATTCCATGAGATAAAGAATAATGGCATTAAAGAAGTTTATACTGATGATCATAAGGCTCCTCTCTCCGTTTTTAGAGAGAAGGTTTGGAGCTAAGACCTATCATGCACCAATGACGTTGGTTACACATATTCCCAGAATATTCTAGAGATATACGGTTTTTTCTACTACGAAGTTTCACATGATAAATTGCAATTATTAATTAGAACCTCTCGAAGGAGTCACGCAGTCTCATCAATAAGTTAGCCCCCTCCCTTAAGCGGCAAAATACCTATTAATGTAATCTGTATTGTTTGATTCTGCGTGTAAAAAGCGGGAATTTTATTAATCCGGATTAGGCGTAAATGCTTAACAGACAGGGGTTTTTTTCGTTCTCTTTTAAATATTTCGCAGTTATAATTTTAGTATGGATTATTGTTTCAACGAGCTTCAATTTATTGCTACGTGAGGCTTTTCTTTGAATTCGAAAATACGATCTTATTTATGTAGTTCTCTTACGAACCGGGAATGTTACGAAAGCGGATTTACCGTCAGTAAAGCCGAGACTGGAAACGCCGAGTCAGCTTAGAATTGTAGAAACTGTAAAGTGCAGGCTCATGAATTTTTACAATTCAGTCTTTTTAAAAGGACAAATGTAATGTATTTACATTATATTACATAGCCAGGCATAGATAATAGATGTAATAAAAATTAATAGTATCTTTGATGCACGATTGAATCTTGTCTCTTTGAGATTTATTATTAAAAAAAAATTATAATCGTACAAAGGGCAAATAAGATTTTAAGTTGTAGTATTTAATTTTAATTTAATATAATTAGAGACTAATTAAATAATTAGAGACTTCATCACATAAACTATAATATGTTTTGCCCTTGTGCACCGACAATATATAGGCTTTTTAAAGGTTGTCGAATCATATTGGGATGAACGCTTATCAAGATCGTAGAGATCTATTAATAATTAAACCTAGAAAACCGCGAGGTTCGTGCTGGCGAAGAATTTCTGTGCTTCGGTATTAAGATATCATGTGCTATTTTTAATAGCTTTTAATGTCATATTTAGGATATATTTTCAATTAAATTTGTGCAATTTATGTATTTAAGTGTAGTTTTTAAATTTACGAGAGTATTCAATAAGAACTCTAATCCATATTGATAGGATGTTACATTAATTTTGGGTGAGGTAAATTTGGTAATGTACTGTTCTGTACTCACTATAATTAACTCGCCACTTTAATTTTCATAGTCAGATATAAACAAGAAACAATTATTGTATATCTGTGCTACGGTTAGGGCATTATTTGTCAAAAAACAATTACTTTCGCATTTGTGATATTATTATAGTTTTTTATTGTATTTTATTATATCATTTTTATCGTAAAAAAATTGTATTAAGTTAAATGAAGAAAGTAAATGTTAAACTTTACTGTAGTACGGAGGAAACAAGGACGATATGGCGCTTCAGCGTTTTAAATGTAATTTATTTATATACTCTTATGATAAATTATCACTACATCACTACATAGTATAAAACAAAGTCACATTCTTTGTTTGTCCATATATCCATATGTATGCTTATTTCTTTAAAACTACGCAACAGATTTTGATGCGGTTTTTTTTAATAGATAGTGATTCAAGAGGAAGGTCTATATGCATAATACCATTCAATATGGAGTAGAGAAATACTGTAATTTTTGAGGTTTCTAATGTGATATCGTAAATAATTACATTTTTGTCCGCTTACATTGCAAACGCAGGCTAATCCCTACGAGATGGTATATGTCTATCTCTTATGGATAACCCACAATAGCATTTTTTGTCATTTACTTTTTACAAAAAATAATGCCTTATTTTTGAAGCAATTTATATACAATACACAATTATCCTTATCCAATTAAATATCTAAAATACATTGTTGATTTAATATAGATCAATATGACCTTTTACAGCATGTAATTTAAATGAATATTTTCGAAGATATATCAGAGATTTAAAATCCCGCGAGGGGGCCGCGCTTCGCCCTAGAGAACTTCGAATTTAGCGGCGATCGGACGCGCAACTGTCGCTCTTTCAAGATCAACCTCTAAAGAAAACATGTTTGTATTGTCTAATAATGATAAGAAAGCTATGAATGTTGTATATAAAGACATTCTGTAAATAATTTTAAAAATATTTAATAATACATAGGGAAAAATGTAAAAATAAATATGTAGTATATGAATTTAGATATTAGATATAGCAGGAAATCTTCTTGGTATAGGGAGAGGGGAATTGTTTTTCTCCTAATTTAACGCGTGCGGGCCACGGGCAGTAATGAATAAATCAAACTACTGGATCGATTTTAATCATTTTTTTCACTGAGTGACAAACTATATATTTTATATAGCCCGTGCGAAGCAGGAGCAGGCCGCTAGTCTAATAATAAATTGGAGGATCTTTTGACCGTTTTAATTAACGATTTTTTCAATTAACGCACATTTTCTAAAAACGATTTAAGTCAACATGTAGTAGAAAAAAAAATCAAGGTATTTATTTTATTGTGTTGTTACTGATTCTTAAGAAGTGTACAAAGTTTAAATTAAATCTATCCACTTAAAGTGGGTCAAAATTAGTTCAAAGGAGTCGGGTTCATACATACAATACACACAGGTGAAACGGAGTAAAGCCGAGACTGCTAGGTATCGTTAAACGAATCTATACTCCATAGGTTTAGGTACTAAATGTAAACAAAAGAAAGGTTCTTTTAGTAGGCTCATTAAAACATTACATTACCATTAAATATCATTATTATTTATTTCTTAGCATTTAAAAGGTTTGGTAGTATGTCAAATGTCGTTTTATCCCTGTTTTCGGGCTCTAACATTTTTTTAAATTTTCTTTTAATACAATTACAATTTTTCACTGTCAAACGTAAAGTCATGGTAGTTCATTTGGGGAACGGGCGGTCTAGAGAGGTGACAATACCTAGGATCGAGCCCCACCTGCCGTATTATTTTTTTCATTTTTCTTTTCAATTTTTTTTTATTTTAATTTTTTTACATCATTTTAAAAATTACCGAGAAAGGCTCAATTGTTAGAAATAATCCACGAGTAAGCAAAATTTTCATGTTTTTAAGAGCCGTAATTGCTAGGCATAAATTGTTGCTACTTTGAACTTTGATGAAAGTGTTATGGAAATAAGATTATAAAATGACATCGGCTGGTGATAAAAAGTAAAAAAAACAAAAACATAGTTGCCTTCTTGTAACATTTATAATTGATAAGAGATATTACATAAAAAGTGAATGTGCAATCATTTTAGTACGCAGTAATATCGCAACGCTTGTTTGCAGTGCTAAAATGGTAGTTACTTACAATTCAAGATTTTCGTATTATAGGGATGTGACATCACACACGTATACTCCTAAACGTACGTAGTTTGCTTAATAATGTTTGTTTTAATAAATAAATAATTTTTTTTGTTAATTTTGTAAAATAATCATTTGTATTGTGCAGGGGTTGGCAACCTTTTGAGTTGGAAAATTCGGGGCAGGGGTGTAGTTTAAAGCGAAGTAAAATTAGCTAGAGATAGAAAAGGTGTTTAATCCTCGTTATTCGATTCTAAACGATTTTTAAATGGGCTCGCGAGCCGCAGATTGCCGAACCCTTGTATCGACTGATCGTATAAAAATCTAATCCTTACTAATATTATAAATGTGAAAGTCTGTCTGTCTGTCTGTTACGTTTTCACGGCCAATCTGCCAACCAATATCGATGAAATTTGGCATAAATATTCCTTATATATCGGGGTAACATATAGGCTATATAAATCCTGTTAATTCAACAGAAATTAAATTCAGGAGGAATTAAATAAGATGAAATTCAAAACGTGTTCTATAATAAACCTATGGAACTAATTTTTATTTACGATGTGTCAAAATCAAGTCAAATCTGTATTTACAGAAGAATTTAGATTCCAAGTTTTTCGGCTTACGTCAAAAGAGTTATCTTTAAAGAGTATTTATATTTTATTTTATTTTATGAAATTTGGTAAAATTAATGTTTATATACCGGGGTAACGTATAAAAATCTTCAAAAAAGTTATAATTATTAATTTTTTTAATATTTCGGTTTTTGTTTATTTAAGAAACCGGAGAAAAATATTTAATAATAAGGAGACCGCCAGAATTTCATACATCTTTTGGCCCAGTACTTACACAAATAATTTTTGTGTTGTTCAATAGAAAAATATTTGTTATCTTAGTATCAATTATTATTTTATTTAACATTTATTTATTATAGTTTGAGGTTATGTACAAGTACAATTACTAGCTAAATACCATAATAACCCATTAAAACGATAGGATTTGTGGCGAAAATATAACAATAAGGTATAATCCTTTAAGTTCAAGTAAAATTTAATCATAGATAAATTTTGCTGTCAAAAAAACAGACGTTTCGAGAAAACGCATTCTTAAACGGTCTTTAGTTAGTAGTCTTTGGCAACAAGTACGAAATAAATGACTATTAATTGACATGTATTGGGAAGTTTTATTTAATTTAATCCCATAGAAATTAACCAATACGGCTAATGAAAAAAAATATTTTATTTCTAAACACCATTTTTAATACTTGAAAAATCATTACAGTTAATAAAGTGAAGCGAATATATTTTAAAAATACCTATTTTGAAATATTATGTTAACGAAAACATAATTTAAATTTATTTTTTTGTATTTATACTAAAAACGTTGGTATTCATACGTACGTATAGGTAATTAAAAAAAAACAATTTGACAGTTGATTCGCTACGTATAAATGTATCCTATATAGTGTATTATCTATGGTTATTATCAAAAATTACAATGCACATAAGGAGAATTATAATTAAATAAGTTTTCTAACACGTTTACAAAGCTTATAATATTTATAGAGATATTTAATACCAGAAAAATATTATGAATTTTCCATGTATATAAAATTTTTGTACTCCTTTTACTGCGCTATTTTAATATATATTTCATGTAAGTACGGGTTATTTACTAAAATTATCAAATTATGCTCTTAGTAACACTAGTTTTTTCCCCCGGCTTCGTTCGCGTGGACTGTAGTCTTAGAATTAACAATAGCTTCTCTAACTCCAACCCTCTAAATACAAATACATTAAAGACACAAATAAATTTCTCGAAACCATAGTTTCATAGTTTTATAATATATATACATAGTTATATATATACTATTAATAAAATAGCCTAGTTTAAATAGATAACAACCGAAATATATAAAAACTTTGTTAAAATAACTTTGTGACAATGTTTATATGTTACCCCGGTTTATAAACATTAATTGTGCCAAATTGCATTCTTTCATGTATAATTTCATTGAAATCCATTATTTTCATAGTAAACCCGTAATAATTATATAATTTAATAAATATAATTATACATTGTAATAACTCTTTGCTAGAACCTTCTTATATATATAGAACCTTTTTTTAAAGTACAGATTTGACTGGACTTTGACACATTGTGAATAAAAGAGTTCATAGATTGATAATAGGTGGCTTTTTGAATATCATCCTATTCCCGTTGAATTAACGGGATTTCTGTAACCTATATGTTACCCCGGTGTACAAGGAATAATTGTGCCAAATTTCATCAATAATGATTTAGTGGATCGGCTGTGAAAACTTAACAGACAGACGGACATACTTTTGTATTTATAATATTAGTAAGGATTTTGAAAACAAAAGTTATCACGTAATATGGGGAAAGACTTTTATTCTTATCAGTTACAAAATGTATATATGCTTTTACGTACAATTGTTATGATCGTTAATAATATAACATTATCGAAATCCTGCTGATTATGGATTACGTAAACAGTTTTTTTTTTTAATTATAAAATACATGGTTTTTACTATCTTATCCGTAACGCTGTATTTCGAGCGATTTATTGGTCCAAAAACTTTTTAATAGTTCCAGCTTAATTAATTAAGTCAGCCAGGTCCATTTAATCAAGAAGATCAGAATCTATATCTTACGATATAATAAAATGAAAAAGAAATAATGTGTTAATTTATTTTGATAAGGCAACACAATTCTTGTAGAAAGGTCGGAAAAGCTGACTTAATCTTGCGACAGCCCCAAAAATCTGTGTTTTTGCATTATTCTAACACTTAAATCCTATGCATTATATTTATATTATCCATTAACTCAAGTGTATAACTAAATGTACATGACGAGATTTCGTTCTAAGGATGTATTACGTTATAATATGTTTTGTATTAACTTCTACAAGGGTGGCCGTCATCTACAGAGACTTTCCCTAAATCGTAGCGACGGACTACGCGAACTGCTGTCTCTTTCACGCAGTAACTTCGTGCTCGCATAACCAAATGTAACGTTCATCCGGCCTCTACAGCGTTAAGAAAATTTTTGGTGGTTATTTGTGTTAAATTGTATTCAAGTTTAGTTTTATTAAATAAGTAATTGCCTTATACGCATAGCTTAGTTACAATAATTATTATAAACGTGAAAGTGTCAAGCTAGCAATAATATCAGCGTAAGTGAGGGAGCGATGTACCGCGCCGTTGCCTTATCGATTTTCTCTATGCTGCATTAAAATACTGTTTAAATTGTGATTGCGGACTGCAAATATTTTCAGACTATGCCTTAAGAATACGTGAATATTATATTTTTATGTGATTTACGTGAAAACACGAGTTTTTATACATAGTTTTAAGATGTTGTATTGAAATACACTTTAAGCATATTTTTTTATACCATGAGTTAAAAGTCGAGACTGCCACATGCCGGTTGTGGAATCTCCGTTTTTCTGGGAATGGTTCAATATTTGGCTCATACAATTTCTGAAGAATTTATATCATGAAATTAAAATGGTAGCGCTAAGAGGCGGTAATAGTTCCCTGGGTGCTGTGTCACACGGATGCGTGCACAATGGAGGCCAGCAGAACGCTCTTGACCTGACGCATCGCTTACAAACGTCGCTCGGTATGCAGCACAATGGTGCTGTACAGACGTTGGGACATCACGGTAGCCAGTTGAACCACGCAGGCCATTCCAATCACATAGGCCATGCCAGCCAAGGCGCGACTACCCAACTCAACTTGCCCACACTGAGCAGCGTGTCCTTGCTGATGCCCCAGCAGAATCCTACCAACTCGAAGCACGACCAGAACACGCGTTATTCCAATTCTAATTGTATGCTGCCCTCACACCATTATAGACTTTTAACGCAAGCGAGTAAGTCACTTATCTAGTTTAACTTTTGTTTCATTCGATTAAGCTATGTGAAAATATCTTTAATCATTTCGTAAAATTATTTTATTTTATATGCTCCGTCGTTTTTATTATATGTTTCATTGATTTTGTTGACTTTTTATTAAAAACTTCTTCCATTCTTTTTTTACAGATATGTAGATAATGTATTTTTATTTAACTATCCTAAGCTGCTTGCATGCAACATTTAATTTGCAGTAAATTTCCTTAGCATATTTCAGTTATCCTCGGGCGTCTACACCACATAGTAAGTTTTTGAAACCAAAGCTCGCTTCCAGGAATATCTAATAATGATGATCATTAAGGATGTAACCTCAAAAGAGTTATTATAGATATCCTTTAATAATCCATGAGTATATTTATCATTGTTCCCCTGAATATTCGAAATCTCTTTTCCTTTCGGAACTTAAAAGTCAATGCTTTTCGGCAAAGCCATTTTGTGCTTTGTAATAAATTTTAAGAGAAATACATAAATTTATTTTCAATTAGCAAGTTTTGTGGTTGCAAACATTCAAATGCGGAATTTCTATATTTATATATAAATTTTTCGTAATACCAAACATACCTATATTTTTTATCTGTGTTCACATATTTTCACTTATATTCACTATTGTATGATATTTATAGTTATTATACCTAAGTAGGGGAGCCAGCCTAAAATGTATCCACCGAAAAAAAAAATGGAAATGAGACTACCTGAATCTCGTTTTATATGCGATTAGACAAAGATAAGTATGGGTCGCTTATCTTACCTTCTATTATTTGTGGAACATTAGCTCTCACAGGCTTGCCTATGGCTCCCTCTTTGTATATTAATTCTATGATATGATATTACATATTAAGTGATGAAGTATTTAGGAAATTAATTTCAATAATATCTTTTTCTTGTTACGAAAGAATAATTAATAATAAACATTTATTTCTGTTTGGTACAAAAAAGCTATAAACTAAAATAAAGGAATCTATATAAACGTACACCACCGAAAAAAAGGATGCTCTCAGCATTTTGCTGCAATAATATGACTATTGCAGCACTGATTTTCAGACGCACACTAAGAGTGACGTCCCGGACTTGTCCTTTGGTCACTCGTAACAAATAATAATAATAATTAAGCAGTTGTCTGTATTGTCACGGCACTGTCTATATTAACTCTTTAATTATTTTTTATACTTTTCCTCTATAATAAATGATTAAGATTGTACCTACTTTTCATTTTTAAAACTTACACTCTAAATGTATATCCCGTGACTTTTGCTTATACAGTACGTATAAATTAAAAAAGTGACATATAGCCCTTGATTTTTGCTTGTATAGTACGTATAAATTAAAAAACCCGCTTATAAATTATTATAATATGATCGATTACCTTTTTGATGCTGGAATAAATTTAACTATAATTTATAGAATGGCGTTACTTTGCGGAGATTCGTAATACATCATCTTCCTGCCCTTATCCCACTCTTAAGTAAGGTCGGCACAATTTGGGCTACGTATTTTACGACCGGCCGCCTGCCTGTCCTCAACTTGCCTTAGTCGCCTTTTACACCTCTGTAAAAAATGAGGGTGGTACTATTCTGTTTAGCCGGATACCACGGCGTGCGGAGATTCATAATACAAATGTAATAATATAATTATTTATTACTTTTTACTAAAATAATTTTATATTATTAAAAAATAATTTTATTATTATTTTTGTAAATGTAACTATCTTTACGTTGTAGCGTACGCTGCATGAATTTATATGGCAGGTTATTTGAAACTAAAAGTCAAACTTACATAATTCTCATAAAAAAATACATAAATTGATTTATTCCTTTGCATTTATAAAATTCTAATTTGTTCCATACACCGTACTATTTATTAATTATAAAAAATATATAAACCCACATTCCACATTACGCTGGCGATTTCGACTTCTGCGTGAATTTTACTAATTAGGGCAAAAGTACGTTATATGTTAATATGGATAAGAATTATTGATTATACTGTCTATTTGCTAAATTCTATTCAAATCCGCTAGGCCTTCTCTTGCGTGTTTGTATAATATATCAAAACATTCAAACTTTTACATTTATAATATGTTAATACGTAATGAAAACTGTTGAAATTACGAATGGTATTTTGTTATTTTTCTTGTCAAAAGGCTAATAAGATATTTTAAAAGTAATTCCCAAAAGTAGAAGAATACGATTTTGCATTTCTTATTTCTTTATTGTAGTTATATAAAAAACTAAAAACGTATAAATTCTTTTAATTGGAATTTCACCTGTTGTTTTTTGTGTGTTGAATTTTTGAAAATTCTGGGATCATGTCACGCATTATTCCATTCCTTATTATATTAACGCCTAATCTTTATATTAACCCCTTTGAGACATTTATTATCAAATTCAAATTCAAAATATTGTTTATTCAAGTAAGCTTGTAAACAAGTTCTTTTGAATCATCAACTCTATTGCGGGTTTGGAAAGTTCTCTACCGAGAAGAGCCAGCCAGAAATTCGGCGGTTGCTCTTTTCAAAATAAAATTCTTATTACTTATTCCATTTAATCATTACTGTCTTGTACAGGACTGAAGAGTAGCTATGTCCAAACATTCTTTTCATCTAAGTAATCATCAACAGTATAGTAGGCTTTCTGTATTAGCCCCTTTTAACATTGTTTTAAACTGCTGTAACAGTAAAGTTAAATTGATTGATGAATTTTATAATAGAGTCTTAAAGCCAAACTCATAAACGACTTACGTACTTTTCCAAGGGACAAAGCACGGACCGCAAGCTTATGTCAGTTCCTACTCTGTCTATTAATTACTTATCATAAATTAATTACTTACCATGTAATCAATTATATTATAGGACATTTATTTAAAGCTAAATGCTTTAAAGTAATAAGAAAAATTAAAGAAAGATAAAGATTAGCCTTATATTTAAAATCATCCTCCTTCCCTTATCCCACTCTAAGTGGGGTCTGTAAACATTTTAAAAACATGCTGCCACATGATTTGGCTGCGTTTTTACCATCGGCCTGCCTGACGTCAACTTACCTTAGTCGTATTTTACGACATCTCGGTCAGAAAGAGGGTGATTTATTCCACTGAACTGGATACCACACGGTGGGTCAATTTACCTTAGTCGCCTTTTAAGACACCTCGGTAAGAAATGAGGATGATCTATTCTACTCGGCCGGATACCACACGGCTAATATATAACATTATAATTAATTACACGAAATTAAGACTTATACATGTAGTAAGTTTGGCTCACTGCTAAGATGTGATAGCTCCTACATTTACGTATGTACATATGTAACAAAAATAAAAAGCCTTGGTGCGAATACAAATATCGCGGTTACGTCTTGACTTTAAATTGATTTATTGATGTTAACCAATTGAAATAAAACACACCCCTATTTTATTGTTAGATATATAGACGCATCTATTGATGATTAATTGTAATTTTACAGTATACTATTAAATCTAAAGTTACTCGATTGCAGTACCTACTAAGCGGCAAGATATATTGTTATAACATGTTTCAAATACTCGAAAAAAATAATCAAAGACTCGGAAAATCGATACGCACGAAATAAATTTCTTTAAGTTATATAATGACCTTGTCATATTTTGTGTGGCCTTTACGGTTTATGTACTGTCTTAAATTAATATCGGAAAAATATTGTATTGGAAGAAAGAGCTATACAATGCCACGTATGGTTCTTATTTATACAATTCAAGCCCGCGTTAATTTCGCGAGAGAAGTTCAAGGAAATATCTGGTTTTACCTCAGCTTCAGTATATTTTTAGCATGTATATTATTTGCACGACTTTCATTTACTAATACATATACTCGTAGTTCAATATGACTTTTGGTGTTGTTAAATATTTCTCAAATCCTCACCCAAACTTAATACATCCTCACCCAAAAAATCCTAAGGAATCAGATTTACTGTTGTTATTTTGGTTAATTCGTATTATAGATTATAAAAATAGTTTTGGGAAAATATCGGTTTCTAGTATCCAAAGTTTTTATTGTAAATAAAAGCTACATACGACGCACTAAGGCGCATGCCCTGTAAAATCATATGGAGCCTCTTCATAATTGGCGATTACAAACGATTAAGCGCGACCACGATCGTGTAGAGGGCTTACTCAGCTGCACTCGCCAAACATTGTTTATGATCGCCTACAACCCGGTATTGTCCGTTTTTGGACACGCATAAAAGTGAATCGTTAGGTGATATGATCGAATGATACAAATACGGATGATCGTGTGGACACTTGCACGATCATCGTGCCGGTTAAAGACGATCACACGATCAACGATAATTGCCAATAGTGAAGAATAGTTTATCACAACATGTGTGAAAATGCTTCACTTGATTCTTCGAAAAGACTATCTTCCTTTATTTTGGTTTAACCAAGTTCAATATATGGTATGTACATATTGATGCATAATACCAAACGAGCCACTGCCTAGGTGTGTTTGCCTCAGACAGTAAATTGAGCTCTTTGCCATAATTCTTAATGTTTCCTTTTGAATTTGCACACTCAAATTTAAACTAAAATTCTTCTTTAAGTAAACTTGTAAACAAGTGCTTTTAAATCGTCAACTCTAATGCTGGTTCGGAAAGCTGTTGCTACCTAAAAGAGCCAGCAAGAAACTCGGCGGTTGCTCTTTAAAAAATATTCTAATTACTAGTAATAACTAAATGTAACTAACATTTAGTTATTACTGTCTTGTCAGGGTCGAAGAGTAGCTATGTCAACGCATTCTCATCATTTAAGTAATACTCAATAGTATAGTAGGCTTTCTGTAATAGCCTTTTATGAATAGTGTTTTTAAACTGCTGTAATGTCAAAGCTAAAATTGATTACGGAATTTTATTATAGAATCTTATATCCAAACCCACAAACGACTTAAGTATGGAGCTGCTAGCTTATATCGGTTCCTACTTTGTCTATAACTGGGCCCCAAATCAATGGCGATTATAATGGAGAATTATTATTTAATTGAAGTCTAAGCTAATTTCGAGAATATGAATTTACAAATAGCCAGTGGGCCTCGAGATCTCTTGAGATTAATTAATTGCATTATTTTTTTATTTCATATTCATAAAAGTGATGAGTTTCATATTTATTTATTTACCGTATCTTTTTAATAGTATGTTTTATACCAGCGACTTAATTCGCGTCAAGTTAAGCTTTAAAGTACCAATTGTTTCTTTTTTCTGCCCACGAAAGTGAATCCTTTTTTAAACCCATAGTTAGCACGGTGTATTTAGCTTTAATTTTTCAGTTTATTTATTTAGCTTTAACGGATTAGCCGTGAAAGTGTAACAGATTGAAATTTTGAAAGATTTTTAAGATATCGTTGCTTTATTTATTTATTCATTCACAACAGCATTACACAATAATAATCCAACAAATATCCTTTATATTTAAATTAATTATTTATGTATATTTAGTGAGCACGTCAGTCGGCTTATACCTACCTATATTATAATATACACCTTAATTCAGATACCGCTGGATTGTTTATAGGAGTAGAATGTTTCCATCACAACTCGGGAAGCGCAGGCAGCTCATATATGGCGAGCGCGGCTGGTTCTCAAAATTCCGCGCCGACCATGAGGGGACCTACTCCACAACCGTCCGCACCTCCAGCACCCCAACAGGATATGTCCAAAACAACTTTGGTAAGTAATCATTTTTATGATTTCTTAGTGTATAAGTTTCATAAAGAAGGGTAGTACCGTAATTTAGAAGTTGCTAAATCGGGTGCATCAGGTAGGGCACCTCATAGCATGTCTTAATTAAAAATAAAATCATCATCTTCCTGCCCTTATCCCACACTAAGTGGGGTCGGCACATGTTATAAACATGCTGTCATATGATTTGGCTGCGTTTTTACGACCGGCCTGACGTCAACTTACCTTAGCCGTATTTTACGACACCTCGGTAAGAAAGAGGGTGGTCTATTCTACTAAACCGGATACCACACGTTGGGTCGACTTACCTTAGTCGCCTTTTACGACACCTCGGTAAGAAATGAGGGTGTTACTATTCTATTCAGCCGGATACCACACGGCGTTTCATTAAAAATATAATTATTTATAGAATTAGGCGTTAGTCTACAGAGATCGATAATACAAAAGTAATAATAAAATTATTTTGCTGTTATCCGCGAAAAAATAACAAAACAATTGTATTATTACTTTTGTAAAAATAAAATGTTATATACATTTATTGTTGTTGAAACGTGTATTATCTATTCTTGATGCTTGTATTTGTAATACATTTGACCAAGACAAAGAAAATTTATTCTAGGCGTTTTATATATGTATATAAAGTTTAAAATTACAATTGAGATATAGATTCAGATAGATATTGTTTTGTAAAGTAACGTAATAGTAAAATAGAAATGAATTATATATTGCCTTAAACCCATAAAGCGCCAAAAGGGTATATCAAAAAGATTGCAATGAGTAGATCGATATTGAATATCAAATTATATTAAAGTGTCGTAGATGTCTATAAATGTTTAAATTTAAGTAACACATAGTTGCTTTCACTCTACAAAAAACCAACAACTAATTATAACTAATGATACCGTGGCTCAGCTAATTACTTCGCAAATTCCGTTATCGTTTAATTTCCAATTCCTGGGATAAAAATATTTTTTAAATAGTTTGTGTTCGTTTTTAGATGATTCGATTGTCGGCATCGGCTAGTTACCGTATTCTAATTAGCGTCCTGCGAAAATGATTCATATACCATCTATTGACATTTGAAATGAAACGAAATGTATCCGGCAGAGTAGAATAGACCACCCTCATTTCTTACCGAGGTGTCGTAGATGGCGACTAGGGTAAGTTGACTCTCCGTGTGGTGTCCGACGGAGTACAATAGCCCACCCTCATTTCTTACCGGGGTGTCGTAAAAGACAACTAAGGTAGTTTGACACGCCGTGTGGTATCCGGCTGAGTAGAAAAGACCACCCTCATTTCTTACTGAGGTATCGTAAATGGCGACTAGGGTAAGTTCACTCGCCGTGCGGTATCCGGCTGAATAGAACAGACCACCCTCTTTCTTACTGAGGTGTCGCAAAAGGCGACTAAGGTAAATTGACATCAGGCAGGCAGCCGGTCGTAAAATTTGTAGCCAAATCATGTGATAACATGTTTATAACATGTAGTTCCGACCCCACTTAGAGTGGGATAAGGGCAGGATGATGATGATGAGGATGATTGATATTGTATGCAACTACGGTCGTGAAATCGATATAAATGTATTGACTAGACTTATTACACTCGATTTAACCATAACGTCATGGATTTTAAATTGTTTGCCTTGCGGAAAAATACAAGTTCTGGTATTTGTAAGCGTACACGTGTACAATGTACATAGGAGTATAACATTTATATAGCTGTTTATTGATAAAGAATAAGAACAAACTTCTTCTCTCGCTCGATATGTGATTGTGTTTTTTAAGATATTATTCGATAATGATATAAGATATTTAAAAAGTGAGCTCCTTATTAACAGCTTACCTTTTGAAGTAAAATATACTTTGTAATAAGTTTATTAATTCTCGATTCCCGAAATAGTTGATCCACACGTCTTTTAAATTCTCTTGGTTTTATCTAATAGGTACGATAAAAGTATTTGAAACAAAAAACCGTCATTAGGAGTAAATATATGTAACTAGCTGTGCCTGAAGTTTCACTCGCGTGTAAATCAGTGTGCCTCAAATATAGTTCTCTAGTACATTACTTTTGTGTACCTCTGTTAATTTACGCAGTCTACGCGATTATAACTCATAGTAAGCGAGTTTTTTTACCTATTAAGCACATTTACATAAAACTGTAATGTACTAGTAACCTAAACCTTCCGGAATAATTAAACTTCCTTTTAGTAAAAACCGTACTAAAACCCGTTCAGTAGATCTTGAGAAAATCGATCACATACAGACAGAATTTTTTTATTATGCTTTTGGAGATTTTGTTTTATAATAAGTATAGATATAGATATTTAATTTCGATACGCTGCACATTTTCACGGTGTCAGTAATTTAGTTTCATTATGTGAGTAGGTTTGTATATCGTCACTGTTCACATATTACGTAAATTTATCTCGCATAATATCGCTTATATTAAGGTCCTTACATATGAAATTTTCTATGGGAGGAACATAGTCGTTTTTTTAATGAAATATATTTAATTAATCAAAGTATGTACCATTGCTATGTATGCACTTTTGCCATCTAATAGGTAGTTCATTGATCCCCTTACTAAAAAAACCATTCGGGCGGTTATCAATAAAATCTTTGAGGGCGGTTTGGACTGCCCCATCGGAGTTGAATTTTTTTCCTTGCAAGTAGTTATCCAAATTGCGACAAAAATGGTAATCTGTTGGAGCAAGGTCCGGAGAGTACGGTGGATGTCTTAAGACATTCTAATTGAAGCTCCTCTGATTTGGTAGCCGTCTGTTGTGCAGTGTGTGGTCTAGCGTTGTCCTGAAGCAGCAGTGGCCTAGAGCGATTGACCTCGGCCTCGGTTGTTTAGCAGCTAGCTTTTCCATCATGGTTTGCAGTTGCTGACAATAGATATCTGCCGTAATCGTCTGGCCAGATTTAAGAAAGCTATAGTGAACGACACCGGCACTAGTCCACCAAACACTTACAAGCAACTTTTTTTTAGTCAATTTTCGCTTAGGGCAGGATTTGGCTGGTTCGCCAGGGTTCAGCCATTGCGATGAGCGCTTCCGATTATCGTAGAGGATCCACTTTTCATCACAGGATTTACTTTTCATAACGCAGCAGTCGACGCGCGTTTGTCGGTTTGCTTCACTCAATTCATGAGGTACCCACCTTTCAAGCTTTTTCACCTTCCCAATTCGCTTCAAGTGGATTAGAATAGTTTTATCACTAACACCGGAGCCTGCAGCTAACTCGAACGTGGTTTGCGATGGATCCGCTTCCACAATAGCCTTCAATTCTTCATTATCAACTTTGGTCTCCGGCCGTCCACGAGGCTTGTTCTGCAGGTCGAAATTTCCAGAACGAAAACGTTGGAACCAAAAACGCACTGTGTTTTCTTTTGCGACACCGTCACCATACACATCATTAATCCTTCGAGCCGTTTCTGCAGCACTGGTGCCACGGTGGAACTCATACTCGTAAATAACGCGATATTTCATGTTTTCCATTTTGTAAACACAAAAAAAAAACAAAAGAAAAAAAACAAATGAATTAGGGGGTTTGAAACACAAATGCATGAGTAAATAGCTGTATGAATTTGAATTTGGAATTCCTAACCATAAAGGTAATATTTGAGATCAAAGTGGCCAGTACGACAAAACGCCAATTTCATATGTAAGGACCTAATATTTCACATTAGCGGCTTAACTACAGTAGTTTTCTAAGTAACTCTGTCAATACGAATAATGCCAATGCTATTCTCCATACATAAGTTTATAAAATGCGACCATAGTTGTATATTTTTCGTCAAATTCCTTTGTATAAGTCAAATTCCTTTACAAATAAAATTTCTTAATAATAGTAATAGTACCTGGTTGCGGTCAACCAGGTATTTATTTTATTTTGTACAAAATAAAAAAAGAAACTTAAAAAAAAATAAAAAAATGATTAGATAGTTGGTGACCGATCTTAGGTATTTACATTTCTCGAGACTTCCTGTTCCCCGAATAAGCTACGCAGACTTGACGGTTTATGGCAAAAACACTTTTATATTCAATATAAAGTTTAGTATTTTTTAAATAAATATTTTTTTTACATAATACCTAGCTATATGTATATGCACATACAAGATTAACTCATTTAAATTTTAGAGATATCTTAAGACAACAGTGAATCGATACTCAACCAACGTTATTTTAAAATTAACTACAACACATTTTCATAATTCACCCGAAAAATTCAAGCTAGGAATTGAACAAGATATCCCTTGATTGAGTTGCTACAAAAATTAAAATATATTCGTATCAACACCAAATTGTCGCGTTTTTTTTTATATAACTATAAAATAGTTGAACCGTTCATTAAGATTGGACTCTTCTAGATAACTAACTAAATTTCTGAAGATTTGTCATGCCTTGCCATACCATACCATTCGTTACTTCACTTACTCTTCCGTAGATTGATCATGTACGTTTAGTGTAAATTAACACAGAATTCATATCAAATATTTCCATAAATCATGGCATAGCCGTCTCTTCTATTATTATTAAGCAAATACTGTACCACTGAATATTACCTCACTGAGAATATTGATTATTAAATAACTTTGACCTACTAATATTATAGGGGTTGATTTACTAGCTCGACTCAACCTGATTTGGTTACGTAGTGAACTAAACGTAAACGTATGTCTTCTTTATTTTCAGAAACGTATGCTTTACTTTTAAAGGTGTGTTAGAACTTACGAATGTGAATAATGTAGCCAGTTTCTAGTTATAATTTCTCTGTGTTTTTCCTGTTATCGAAGGAAAACCAAAAATTTTTCTATTCTATATGTTAATCTGTAAGTTGTTAGTATAAGTTTTAATTATATAACACACTATATATATCCTTACTAATATTATAAATGCTAAAGTCTGTCTGTCTATCTGTTACGTTTTCGCGGCCAATCCGATTAACCAATATCGATAAAATTTGGCACTATTATTCCTTATACACCGGGGTAACATATATATATATATATATATATATATATATATATATATAAGAAATCCTGTTAATTCAACAGGAATAGGATACCATTCAAAAACGCTATCTATAATAAACCTATGAAAGTTTTTTATTCACGATGTGTTTTACTGTTATCTATTTTACTGTAACGTTATTAATAAAAGGTTTTTTGATTTTATTTCATTTTTGATGTGTCAAAGTCAAATCAAATCTGTATTTACAGAAATAGATTCCAAGTTTTTCGGCTAACGTCAAAAGAGTTATCTTTAGAGAGTTTACATATATTTATTTATATTTATTTCTGTTTCACTACATATTATAAAACAAAGTCGCATTCTTTGTCCATATATCCTATGTACGCATAAAACTTTAAAACTACGCAACAGATTTTGATGCGGTTTTTTTAAATAGATAGAGTGATTCCAGAGAAAGGTTTGTACGTATAATAACATTCAATACGGAGTAGAGAAATACTGTAATTTTTGAGGTTTCTGTAAATAATAAAAAAAAATTCCGCTTACATTGCAAACGCAGGCTAAACCCTACGTGATTTATCAAAATGATGTACTAAGTATTTGTACACCTTGAAAAGGTCTACAGAAAAGTCCGCGATGATATTTGTCTATCTCTGATGGATAACCCACAATAGCATTTTTTGTCATTTACTTTTTACGAAAAATAATGCCTTATGTTCAAAGCAATTTTTATACAATACAGCATTAATCCTTATCCAATTAAGTACCTTAAAAAAATAGTTTATTTCATATAGATCAATATGGCCGTTTACAGCATGTAATTTAAGTGAACATTTTCGGAGATATTACAGATTTAAAATGCCGTGAGGACGTCGCGCTTCACCCTATAGCACTTCGAATCTTTTAAGAGTTTGTTTAAAGACATTCTGTAATTAATTGTAAAAATAAAATACATAGGTAAAATTTAAAAGTAAATAAGTAAAATGTACTATATCGAGTTTAGATATTCCAAAGATAGCAGGAAATCGTCTTGGTATAGGGAGAGGAAATTGTTTTTCTCCAAATTTAACGCTTGCGGGCCACGGGCAGTAATGAATAAATCAAAACCATCGGATCGATTTTAATCATTTTTTTTTACACTGAGTGACATGGGATATATATTTTATACCCGTGCGAAGCAGGGGCAGGCCACTAGTATTGAATAAAACAACAAAAAACAACAACAACATTAAATCTTTTTTAGCGGCGTTGTGCACTTTTTGTGATAGGTAAAAATGTTAAACTCGCGTCAGGACACGTGGCCTGATCGAGAATTTGTAAGACGGAGGGAGAGTAGACCCCTGGCGCGGTGTAGGAGACGAAGTATCCCCACTCTTTCTACAGTGCGCCGAAAATGTATGCCTGCGCTTGCTGTTTCGTTGGAATGGATGGAAGTTGATTTTTCTGAGAGATAAACTTTTTAATGTAAAATAATTGCGATAGTTCTGAAGTGTTAATTTTTAATGTAACATAAATCGTCATGTTTGTGTACGATAGCGCAATAAATTATTATTGTATTTTTCCACATTTACTTTATACTGATAATAAAAACAATCTGTGCAAAATTATTCCCTACCCGTTCCAAAATATCAAAATGAACAACGTTAATATTCAAGTTTTCACTTCTGCCGGTACTCCCTGAGTACAATTCGTTTTCTTTTCTTCATATTTTTTGTATGTTAAAAGATCTACAACCTTATTGTGGGACTGGTTCGTGTATAAGATTTTATAATCGGTCAGTCATAATATGGCCTAGTTAAACTTAATTCGTCTCGTACCTCGGTTTCAGTCTAGCAATTATTGATAACACTGCACTGCCAATTGATGTTGCGCTACTTTACAATATTTTGTAATTGTTAAGAAAAAGATCTTTTAAAGCATGACATAGATTAGCGGAATAAAAAAAACGCCCACAAAAGAAAAGATGCTTGAATTGTGGCTTTATTTATATAGTACTAAATATCTTTTACCCGCGAATTCGTTCACATAGACCGTTAAGTCTTGGTATTATACAGTAGCTTCTGTCACTCACCAATACTGCAAATATCTCCATCACAAAAATCCGATCGATCCCGGGTGTTAAATTGCAGTTACTATTAAATTTATTGACAATTTGCTAACATTAAATTCGGTATATATAATTTGCTCTGAAAAAAAAAACCATAAAAAAGAAGTAAAATCTTTCTTATACTATATTTTATAATGTGAGATGTCATCATGTCTCTTATGTAAAACCTATTTTTTTAACTTACAAACATGATGTTTAACACATCATGAATTTAATAAACCTTTATATAATGGTAATAGACGGCGTTTTTTAATGTCATCTTATTCTGTTGAATTTATATAGCCAATGTGTTTACCCTGTTTATAAGGAATAATTGTACCAAATTTCATCGATTATGGTTCAGCAAATTCCCCGTAAAAACGTAACAGACAGACAGACTTTCGCTTGTAATTTATTGTCTACGACAATCGCTTTATAAACATATCAAATTAAGCACCAGGTTGACCGAGCCTTGCTCGGTAATTTTTTACAAAATAAAAAAAAGGTACTTAAAAAAAATAATAGGGTAGGTGGGGCTCGATCGTAGGTATTTTCATTTCGCGCGACCACCTATTTCCCGAATAAGCTACGCTGACTTGACATTTCACGGTGAAAATTGTGTTGCATATATCAATAAATTAAAAGTAAACTTTTGTTTTTTTAATGTCCAAAACAGTGATAAAACGATTTTTTTTTAAATAAAACCTAGCCAAATCCATTTTTCTCCCATTTTTTTATAAAGTCTCTCTGTCCACTTTAACGGTTAATCCGTTTGACGAATACTGTAGAAATTTAGCACAATTACAGCTTATTAACCAGTGTAACATATAGAAAAAAAAAACAATTCCGTTTTTCTTTTGGGGATAGGAAAAAGACATTGCGTTATTGAAAGGACGTAAACGGCTAAATTGGCGAACGATGTTGCGGAATGTATTAGTATTATATTTTGATTCTACGTGTCGTATATATGTTTTTATTGTATTAACCTTTTTTCAACGGCGTGTGGTATCCGGCTGAATAGAATAGTACCACCTCATTTATTACCGAGGTGTCGTAAAAGGCGACTTAGGTAAGTCGACCCGCCGTGTGGTATCCGGTTAAGTATAATAGACTACCCTCTTACTTACCGAGGTGTCGTAAAATACGACTAAGGTAAGTTGATATCAGGCAGGCGGCCGGACGTATAATACGTAGCCAAATCATGTGACAATATTTTATAACATGTTGTGCCGGCCCCACTTAGAGTGGGATAAGGGCAGGAAGAAGATTGTATTAACCTTTTTTCGCTTTTGTTATTCCAGCCTGGAGGTAGTTACGTGTCACCGCAAAATCAAGCTGCACCATCCAGACCACAGTTTTCTAATTTCACTCAGTATAGAGCAACGCAACACACAAACCGGCCTACTACGCATCCTAGGTAATAAAAAAAAATTCGGCCTCTTACCTTTTATCTCACTGCTGAGCATAGGCCTCCTGTCTCCGTTTTTTGGAGAGATGGCTTGTAGGTAAGATCTACCACGCTCCAATGCGGATTGGTAGTTGCACATATTCCTAGAATTATCGAGATATGCACGTTTCCTCATGATGTTTTTGTTCACCGAAAACCGTGTAATAAATTGCTTTTATCAATTAGGCACATAAGTTTAAGTATAAAAACTCATTGGTGCCTACCCGGAGTATGAAACCGTAACCCTCTGGAAAGAGTAACACGGTCTCACCGCTGGGATATCACAGCTTTTTTCTTAGGTAATAATACATGTAACTAGCATTAAGAATTATATTTTTTCAAAAGAGCAACCGCCGAGTTTCTTGCTGGCTCTTCTCGGTAGGAACGCTTTTGAATCGTCAACTCTACTGCTGGTTCACAGCAGTAGAGTTGACGATTCAAAAGCACTTGTTTACAAGTTTATTTGAATAAATAATATTTTGAATTTGAATTTGAATAAGTTTTCAAAATATATACATTTGAAGTAGTTCAGAAAGTTTTGTTGTTTTCAATTTCCAATACCTGTATCTTAGCTCTCACGACATATCCGCTCGAGCAATATTTGTGTTATTTCGTACAATTAGGGCTTATACACTATATTATACGCCATAACAACCCCTATTCCATCGGGAATAAGAAAAAAACCAAGAATTATGTTTTTGAGGGTATTTTAACATTCAGGTTAATGGTTTAGGTTAAGTTGACATCGGTGCGGCTTTTAAAAAATAAAACCACTGTAACTCCCCCTAGCAACATTAAATGTCGTGAACCCAGTAGACTGTAACGTATTGCTGGAGTTGTTATTATGAAGTCCTCCATTAAGTATGCACATTTCCTAATTCAATATAATTAGTTTCATTATAATATAATATATTGTTGTATAATAACACATTTGGTCATCCGTCTCCAAAGAAACTTAATATTTGTTATATGGGCGACGACAGAAAACTGATAAATATATACATTCATAATGTTTAAATAAATACCTACTTCAAGCTTAAAACTGTCATAGCCAAGCAGTGACCCAGCACTATTCTTTCGAGAGGATTACAGGTTTAAACCCCGGGCAAGCACTAATAAATTTTCTGCCAAAACTACTGTCTAATTGATAAATTCAGTTTTTCACGCTTTTCGGTGAAGCAAAACATCGTGAGGAATCCTGCATATCTCTAGAGAGTTCAGGGAATACTTGTAACCTACCAATCCGCATTGGATCAGCGTGGTGGGTCTTAGCTACAACAATCCTCTCAAAAAAACGGAGAAATGATGCCTACATCCAGCAGTGGCATAGTAGCAATCCGTTACTTTATCTATTTAAATACATAATACCCAGACTCGTCGAAACCAAGTAATTGTTTACAAGTTACTCAACAAAGTTAGTTTAAAGTTAAGAGAATACAATTTTATTTATAAATATATAATCGTTTTGGTTGGAAGGTATTAGCTGAAAGTATATATCTAAAAATAACATGACCTTCCCATTCAAAAACAGTCCCGTGATAAGGCTCGAAATGAGCATGCGCAAAGGAATTATTTCCTACGATACGATGTTAGAATTGCGATATTATTTGTCAACAAACCGTGAGCGTACTCTCGCTTTCCGAGCCACTGCGCGTAGGTGTTGTGTAGTATAAACACGGACACGTGGGATGCTGTCTGACCATCCCCTTCTGGTCGTTGACCCTTATATACCTACTCAAACATAGTACAGATTACATGCTTTTGATTTAATTTTGATAGTATTGATATTGTTTGGTTACAATTTCGCCTCGGCACCCCGAGAGAGGGTTGGAACTTAAAACCGCCATTATTCTTCAATGCGGATTGGTAGGTAATATATCCTCAGATTTCTCAATATACTTATAGGGTTTTTTACTGTGTTTTGATTCATCGAAAACCGTATGATGAATTATAAATAAGTAATAATTATAAAGACATACACATACCTAGACTCGAAAAACAAACAAATTGTACTTAGAAAATGTTATATGTCGGCGTGTGGATTCCACGACGCGCGTAGCTAAAAGCTGAAGGAAGTAAGAATTAAGAAGAACTTTTACAGAAAACTGATAGCTTCCCGGGTTTGAACTTTCGAAAACCCACATTTTGTGACGCAAAAACATAAGCCAAGTACTAAAATTGTAACTAATAATTAAATATTTATACATTCGCAATTCTTTTATTACGACTGCGGCTACGTTAGACAGCGATGCGTACTGCGATTAGTGAACAATTAAAACAAATACATTGTCAACGAGCTTTGTGTCTACAATGTTAGTCTACCTAGCGATTTACACTTTAATTGGGATTTGCTCTACTCATCGCGTTGCAAATCGTTGCTTAATGTAACCTTAGCCTAAGTTAATATTTCGAATCGTTGCGTGGGATGCGACTTAACCTTTATCTTGAAAAATTGTTTGTTTACTTTTAAGTATATTGACCCTAGAGTTCTTTTCAACTAATTTTATTGAGAATAACATTATGAAATTTTCTGTTTGTAGGCAACAACAGCCGTATATGGGAGGAGCGGCCACGTCAGCGACAGGTCCAGTTATGTATCCAGTTATGTTCCAGCCACAGCATATGGGCATTCCACAAACATACCAACAACCAAGATCTAATTCCACTGGGTAAACATTATTAAAAAACTTTATAAAACCAATATGTCAAGCTTTGAGCACATAACATTGACCCGAACCCACATAACTCGAAACCCTTCATTTACTTTAACGCAGAGCAGAATTAAATATGTATTAGGATCAATATTACAAAAGCTTTTATTATTCTGTGGAAAACTTATAGTAATATTAGATTCATCATCATATTATAATAATATTAATTTCGTTGCGGGTATGTGTGACTTTAACCAGAAATCACAAGTTCGAAAACCGGGCAGGCACCAGTGTGTTTTTCTATTGAAACTGATTAATATTAACAATTTATATTAAGAATACTCCGCAACAACATGAGGAAACCTGTATTCCTTAAAATAATTATTGCGACTTAAAGATAATCACAGCCTGCATAAGGGATTAAAACATAGTTCAAAGCAGTAAATAAATAAAAATTAACTTAAGCAAATATAAAAATGGAACGGTAACAATATAAAAAATAAAAAATACCGAATATTAGAAGTTATATAAATGATTTATAAAAGCAGGCGTTACTTTGCGGAATTCCATAAAATTCAAATTCAAATAATTCTTTATTAAAATTGGCTTTTACAAGCACTTTCGATTTATTTCAAGAATTAAATTATTAAAAGTGAAGTACTATTAAAAGAAAAGTATTATTTCAATAATTAAATTTTTAATACATATTTAGTTTTTAGTTTTATGTAACTACAGAAATTACAATAGAACTATTTTGCTGTAATCCGCGTTTGTCCATCATCAGGAGGATAGGCTTCACGAAAAAATCGTAATGCATTACGATTTTATATTATTTTTTTAGATTTTATTCAGATTTTATCCTCCTGCTTGTGTGTCTTTATGGTGCTTCGGTTTCGGGGCGAAGGGATCGTAGAGATTGTGGTAGTCAGCGTGTGTAGTGCTTGTGTGGAGTGTTGGTGTTGGCGGCGTCCTACATGTACAACATATGTGAATGTTGCCCGCTCCATACACAGCATTACATAGATTCTCTTAAAAAACGCGGGATTACAATAAAATAATTCTATTGTAACTTCTGAAGTTACATAAAACTAAAAACTAAATATGTATTAAAATTTAATTATTGAAATAATACTTGTACAGCGATTTTAAATGTCAAAAGTAAATTGCGATATTGAGTAAAAAAATATTGTTTCAATTTAGTTTTAAATGTGAGTCTCTAAAAATATCGATATTAACCTATTTATTTAGTATATTATAGGTTTTTCTAGGTCTAGTGATTGGTGCCGAGATCCCTAGGTTGGTTCTATAAATATATCGCGGGCTTCAAGTCATAAAGACGTATAAACAAGAATGCGATTATTAAATAGTTTATACAATTAGGCGTTACTTTGCGAGATATCCATTATACAAAAGTAATGAAAAAATTTAATTCGCTATAATCCACAATAACTGGTCGTCAAAGTTAACCTAAGCTTTTTACGACACCTCGGTAAGGAATGGGGGTGATCTATTCTACTTAGCCGGACACCACACGACGGTTAATTTAGAAATACATAATTAAATAATTTTTTGCAATGCGATGCCTAATTTTAATGCGAGATTTTTTTAATTCAAGCACTACCACCCACCAATAATACAATACACAAGTACTGCACACATTAACTACCACGATCTCAACGATCGTTTGCTCCGTAACCGAAGGATAATATGGAGATAGATTGCAGGGCAATAGTGATTTTGTGTGTGTGTCTTTACTTTAATTCAATTCTACTCTGGCTATAATGGCTCTCAGCCCGCTATTTATCTTAAAATATAAAAACAATTTTTTTTTCATGCTGCATTTCTTTACGGTAACAGGAAGTCGCAATTCGTGGATCACGGGTAATTAAATTTAGAATTATATTGTAGTACTACATAAGACAAACAACAAAAGATTATAGAATCCATTAAATGTTTATTATCCGTTAAATTTTTATTTTTTTGGAAAGCCCCGTTCTCTATAACAATATACTTATAAGTTAAGAAACTTCAGGAAAAGTAAAAAGAAAATGAAATAAATATTACACAACTTGTGCTTGCATGTACGCAAATGTGTGTGAGTGTGTGCGTGTGTGTATGTGTGTGTTAAATATATCAGGAAATATTTTTTGTTGAGTTATCGGATGTAAACAATGCTTACGATTTGCACTCCATTTTTCGAAACTAGTTGGGCAAAACTCTGTAATATAACGAACTGAGGTTACATGTATTGTAATGCTATACCACCCTAGACAATTTTTTCCGTTATATATTATCTTCAATCATATTTAAATAAAGTTAATAAAAATATTTCATTGTTCAATTGACCATGGGAATTACATAGCCCATCCACTCAAATATTATGAATAAACATTTGGTTTAGTTTTAAATTTGTATGTATTTATTTATTTCTCAAGTACTTGTTTTAATCGTATTCATTTACGTAGGTACTATCCATTCATGACGCCGTACATCAGCTACACTACGCCAACGGGACACACACCTCCCTGTAAGTATCTACAAGGTTTTTTTTTTTAAATCAAATAAACCCTTTATGGGTCGCACACCCCTATTAAAACAATCTGAGTGCTCCACCACGCTGCTAGTGGCGGGGACAGGGCCAACTCTGAATCCCAGAATGTGCCGCCTCTGGATCCGGGGATCTCTTAAAAGTTCAACAAGATCTATATGGTTTAATAATTTGAACCTAAATTATTTTGTGATTATATTAAATGAAGCCGTGATAACCGCATGGTGAGATTCTTTGACACTGACTTACGCGTCGCGGGACGTATTCCGGAGAGGTAATTGCATTTTCTATAAAACAAAAGTAATAATAACATTATTTTGCTATAATCCGTGTCACCGTCTTTAAATAATTTATAGAATTAGGCGTTACTTTGCGGAGATCCATAATACAAAAGTAATAACATAATTTTGCTATAATCCGCGCGGATTATAGCAAAATAATGTTATTTTCTATAAAACCTTAGTGCCTAATTAATGTTTAGAATTTATCACGCTCTTTTTACTATAACAAAACAAAATTTATAGAAATAATAATATAATAAAAACAATTATGTGGAGATCTATAATACAAAGCTGTGATAGCCCTTTCCTAGCAATGAGACCGTCCGACTCTTTTGAGGGGTCACGGGCAGGCATCAATAAGTTTTTCTGTTGAAACTTATGTGTGTAATTGATAATTACAATTTGTCACACGCTTTTCGGCAAGGGACAACATCGTGAGGAAACCTGCATATCTCTAGATAATTCTAAATATGTGTAACCGATCCGCATTGGAGCAGCGTGGTAGGTCTAATCCTTCTCTCCAAAAATGGAGAGAGGAGGCCTTTGCCCAGCAGTAGGATAGTTACAGGCCGTTATTTTACTATGATACAAAAGTAATAATAATATTATTTTGCTATAATCCGCAGTAAAGAAAATTCAAAATAACGGATTTTAGCAAAATAATTTTATCATTATTTTTGTATTATAAATATCCGTAATATAAGAGAAGGCCGCAATATAAGGAAATTTTCAATCAATTTTTCTTTCTTTAAGTCAAAGAAAGAAAAATTTATGTAAAATTTCGGAGATTGTATAGATTCTATGATATGTGACATATGATTGAAATATTAATTATTTTATTATTATTATTTTTTGATTGCTTTCGCGGATTATAGTAAAAAAATAATTGCTTTTGAAGAACATTACATATTATTATATGTACTATTTTCTTCTTCATTTTTTAATCTTTAATTAATTAAGGTAAAAATGTAATTATTATTTTTTTGTTTCTTTTGTTGGAATTGTGTCCAAATAAATTTCTTTCTTTCTAATCGACCACCTTTTAAATAATATTTTAGCGTTTTGCGTTTTGCTTGGATGGATATATAGTAAGCTTTTAGCGTTTGCTTGGATGGATATAAATTAATCCCACCTATTACATTGTTGTTTCGTTTCGCATTTTAAGTGTAGTACCCCATATAATGCGTTATGTAGAAATAATGCATATTTCATTGTTCTCGTCAAAGAGGGTTTAAATCGAATAATAAGAAAACAAAACTATGAACGAAATATCTGCCTTTCACTAAATCAAACTAAGAACATTATAAAAAAATCACATGTTATACGAGGGGCTGAAATCGAAATATGAGAACCCGTTAGAAAATTAACGTGTTATATAAAGGACTAGTTTTTACCCGCGGCTACGTTCGCGTGGACTGTTGTCGTGTGATAGGTCTATAATAGATGACGCTTTTCAATGTCATCCTATTCCTGTAGATTTAACAGGATTTCTATAACCTATATGTTATTCCGGTGTATAAGGAATAATTGTGCCAAATTTCATCGATATTGGTTCATACTCACAAACATTTATAATTTTAGTAGAATTTATTTGTAAGCTGTAGTGACCCAGCGGTAACACCGTGCGACTAATTCGAGGAGGTCACGGGTTCAAACCCGGGCACTGAGTTTTTTTGTTAAAACTTGTGTGTCTAATTGATAATTGCAACTTATCACACGCTTTTCGGTGAAGAGAAACATCGTGAGGAAACCTGCATATCTCTAGAGAATTCTGGAGATATGTGTAACCTACCAATCCGCATTGGAGCGGCGTGGTAGGTCTTAACTCCAATCCTTCTCTCTAAAAACGGAGAGAAGAGGCCTATTCTTAGCAGTGGGGAGTAACTCGCCGCTGCTTACTTTATTTGTAATTAAGTGTTTTAGAGTAGTGTAAAATTTTTCTATTGACCTATCAACTGAGACGTGAATAGTGTTTGAATACACAGACTACTATTCACCAAATGGGCAGCAATTAACGGCAAGTAGTGTGGGCGGTGCGGGCGGACGGGCCAGCGCTGGGACGCTGGTGCAACAACCTGGAGCGCAGGCTGCGCAGGGTACGCTTACTCACTCGCAGAATGCACCACACATGCATCCGTCAATGCCCGGTGAATGGCCAGGTAAAGTATTGCTCTAAGTAATCTGTATACTAATAGGCGACTTACGCGCTTATCTAACTGTATCAAAAGCCATCTAGCAATAGGTGGCTATATGGCTCGTATTGTAATATCCCCTCTCGTGGCGGTACAGGGCGACAATATGGCGGCCCGGCTAACGTCACATGCGTTTCATTTTGACGGCTTTGACTGACAGTTATGGCGCTCAACTGTGTAGCTCGCTTGGTTGGCTTGGCATTCGGCGACGCGTTACATACGGGAGAAAAACGATTGTGCTTTACAGCAACACGACTGAAGTAAAACTTCTCTCTTCTTCTTCTTGTGCCTCTCCGACTAGCGAAGGTTAGCCGTCAGCGCTTGATACTCCTTTCTATTTCTCGCGAGACTAAAAAGCTGGGCAGCACTCGCGACTCCAGTCCATTCTCGTATGTTGCGCAACAATGACTTTCTCATGCGGCCGATGCGTCTCTTACCTGCAACTTTGCCTATCATAATAAGTTGCAGCCCATTACTGTTCGTGTCTAAGCACATGTTCCAGCACTTTCTGCACTTATTTCTTTTTAAGGTGGTCCATATTTCGCGCTTACAACACATACGCCGCAAGACCTCTTCATTGTCACCTTTTCTGTCCATTTTATTTTCAGCATGCGTCGATAGGCCCACATCTCTAATGCTTCTATACGCCTTTGAATATCCTCTTTTAAGGTCCACGCCTCGCATACGTAAAAAAGTACTGGCCAAATATAGCAGTGCAAGAGGCGTGTTCGCAATGCGATATTCAGGTTGCGGCTAGTACCTGAGTAGTAGTAGCACTCTTTTCATGCTTTGAAAAGAACTACGGGCTACTTCAATCCGGGTTTTTAATTTCTGTATCACTATCCCATTCTTCAGTAACCTCTAGCTTCATCTATATCATCATTCTCCTGCCCTTACCCCACTCTAATCGGTGTCTGCATATGTTATAAACGTAATAAATGATTTGGAATTTTATGACCGGCCGCCTGTCTGACGTCAACTTACTTTAACTTAGTCGCCTTTTACGAGACCTGGACAAAAAAGAGGATGGTCTATTCTACTCAGCCTACGTTAGTCACCTTTTACTACACCTTAATAAGAAATGAGTGGTCTATTCTACTCAGCTTGATACCACACGGCACTAGCTTCGTCCATATGTATGTACTTCATGCATGTATTTTAAGCAATGTCTATGGGAGATAGACAGAGAAGTCGTTAAACAATTGCACTACTGATCAGTACAGTATACGTTTAATATTTTTGGTTTCATACTGAACTGACAGATAGACAGATAAACACGGCGGGGAACTTTGTTTTATAATATGCTTTGTTTTATATTCTGCAAAAGTTTGACATTTTGACATATTAGTTGTGATTATTCTTCATTATTATCCGCCGAGCGTTATCCGGCTGAGTAGAATAGACCACCCTCATTTTTTACCGAGGCTGTCGTAAAAGACGACTAAGGTAAGTTGACCCACCGTGTGGTATCCGGTTGAGTGAAATAGACCACCCTTTTTCTTACCGAGGTGTCGTAAAATACGACTGAGGTAAGTTGACGTCACACAAGTGGCCGGTCGTAAAATCATGTACAACATGTTTAACATGTTGTGCCGACCCCACTTAGAGTGGGAGCAAAGGACAAAGGGCAGGAGGATGATATTCTACATTATTGTGGGAAACTTCTAATAATAATATGACTATGTAACGAGGTTTTCTTGTAAGTATGGTAAGTACCAATGATGCTAATTTCATTTTATCCACTTTTTTTTAATAACACCGTTTTACTGCAATATGTCAATCTATATTAATTATGAGTTATTGCGCGCTTTAGTATACTAAACCATTGCCACAATGCTTTTGATAAATTCATGGTGAATATACTCGTACACTAATTGACATAATAAATTCCCTAAAAACATCACATAGTCACAAAATTGCTAGATAATTTGAAGCAGTGTCAATATATACTCTAGTAGTGAATTTCCTTAATAATTTTCTAATAGTAAATTTCCTATAAAATCTCCTTGGATAAACAGGACCCGTCTCACTTGTTTATTGTGTGCTATAATTAGGAGTACCTGGGTGACCGAGCATTGCTCGATAAGACTCCTTGAGATCTCTCGCGTCATTCATTAGTTTTTTTTTACTATTTATTGGTTTCACGATTTCGGGTTAAAATTAAGTTTTCATATAACAAACTGGTAACATACCTACCTGTGTGGTCGTAAGTTTGTATTGAAGGATGTCAGCATATTTCGACCAACTATACTTTGTTTGCCTTTCATCGAATTTCAAGTGATCGAATTTCCGCAAAGATAACAGTATAAGGAGCGATAGCAAATATTATTCATAATAAACGGACAAAGAATAACATTTATTCCTTTTATACTCCATAGGTTTATTCTTATTTATTTGTTACAGTTTTTATAAATCTTTTTATCAATCGCGGTATTATAAAATGGCAAATACTATAAAAAAAAATTAAATGCTTTGAAACAAATATTTAATGAAATGTGTTGTTATCGGACTAATAAAATAACCTTTATTGACATGTTTTACATTTACTTAATTAACTCTAAACCTATGGAGTATAGGTAGGAGGTAATATTACTTCTATATCGTGTATTTTAAGTCTGCTTATCTTGTCAAAACTTTCCGAATACTAACCCAAAGTTTTTGTATTATTTGTATTTACTTTATATACGAATATTAGGCAACCATAATACAAGTGGAATGTGGACACTTAAACTTTTGTAAATAAAATTTATAAAAATATTTCGCCCGATCCGAAGAATAAAGTTACATGTTCTATGTATCAACGTAGAACATCATCTTCCTGCCCTTATGCCACTCTAAGTGGAGTCGGCACAACATGTTATAAACATGCTGTCGCATGATTTTGCTGCGTTTTTATGACCGGCCGCCTGCCCGACATCAACTTACCTTAGTCGTATTTTACAACACCTCGGTAAAAAGGAGGGCAGTCTATTCTTCTTAACCGGATACCACACGGTGGGTCAACTTACCTTAGTCGCCTTTTACGACACCTCGGTAAGAAATGAGGTTGGTCTATTCTATTTAGCCGGATACCACACGGCGGGCCGACTTACCTTAGTCGCCTTTTACGACACCTCGGTAAGAAATGAGGGTGGTACTATTCTATTCAGCCGGATACCACATGGCGTACTGTCTGTAGCTATTATGATATTCTTAATCTCTGAAACGGATATTGCTCGCTAGCAAAACATTGTTTCTGACTATTGCTGTCGAAGCACCGGTGTCAAATAATCATGAACACCTGGCATTATTTACATATACTGACACGTAATATGCACGACTTAATTTGTTTTTGTTCTTGCTTAAAAAAGTTTTATTCAGAAATTATCATTGCTTAATTAACATACATACTCTATACATTTTTCTACAACGGTAAAATACAACCTCGACTCGTCGATTGTAATTTTCACTGTAAGCCATAAGCCCGCTTTGTAATTTAAAATTGCTGAAAAGTGACATCTGATTTCGTCATTGATTTTTTATTTAATAAACCAGCAGTTATACCAAGCTTTCTGCGTTACTTAGTTGTTCACGCAGTTTTCCAGATCATCAGGTATTTTATTAATTTTAAAATAAAGCATCACTGTTTTTATTACTTTTTTAAATTACATATGGTATCTACTTTTTAATGCTAATATAATAATATAGTACAACATTCCAGGTATACGGCAAGCTCCTCAGAAACGTACTTCCCATAGACTTCCAATAATTAATCCAGAAACTAGTAAGTATGTAGCATAATTAAGTATAGTTTAATTTATTTGATAGACGTATACTGTTTTTATAATATTGAGTAAAACATCATGATAACACTTGATACTTAAAAATATTACTTGTATTGTACAACTTCGCACAGTTCTATATAACCATTTTCGCAGAAATTATTTATCTTATAATATATTATTAATACCACGTTTATTTATTGAAGAAGCTTGCTCCATTCTTTATTTGATTTGTTGTTTTGGTTTCGGTTTTCTCAAAGAGACATCCACGGAAATCACACTTTACTATATACCAATACTTTGGCAACAGAAGGTAAATAACTAGGTGTCTAAAAATATTTTCCAACCTTCCATGACATACGTATTGTCTATTATGTATTGAGTGAATGTGACTCCGCAACAACGTGCCACTACAAAACTTGCACAAAACCAGCCCTTTCCGAAATAATTGTAGAAAAATGAAGTACGTCTGTTATCATTTCACATCCGTTGTTTTTCCTCATATATCCCAGGAATAAAATTTCTTACGAATATGTTTCAGATATCTTATTCTTAAGAATTGATAACCCAGAAATTAAGGGTAAACAAACTAATCTATCAACTAACAAATTTATCTTCGTTACGCCCAAGCGCACCTTTAGAATGACAGTTCCTAAATTTATTTTATAATTTTCTTTCTTGCAGATCAAGATATATTTTCTGAGCAAAATGCTAATGATAGTCAATATGTGAGTGGTGAATCTAGTGAACGGCAAACGCCTCAACCGGTAAGGACCGTTAAGTTTCAAATTGAGTACAAAATATTTTTTTATATTTCGTTGTTTACGTAAATTTAAATTAGTCTGAATGCTGTTATTAACAATTTTTTAAAGATCTAAATAGATACATTCATTTAATAAACTCCACAATTCTTAATTTTACACAGGAGCCAACTCATAGTTTTGCAGAAGAGTTTGGGAGAATGGTAAACGAAGCGGCAAATCAGCCGTCATTGACTGAAAGTGCTATTAAAACGAACTTTATTAATAAATCAATCGAAGTGCCTATAAATACAGCGTGCCCAAATCAACCTCATATAAATGCAATAAATACTTGTGTTAATAGTAACATAGGAAAGTCTGAATTATTAAATGTTAACGAAAATAAAAATTTAGTAAATGATAGTATAGAAGTAATCGAAACGCCAGAAGTTTCGGCGATATCAGATAGTCCTGTTGTAGTCCCCAAAACATGTTCAAATCTTAAGCAAATTAATAAAAATAGTGATCAGAGTCCACAGAATTTAGTCATAGATAATAATAAGAATTTATCAGTAACTAAGCCTCAAAAACAAAGCAAAAACAAACCAGTTGTGCCTCAAGACGAATTAGAAACGCAAACAGATATAGAAAGTACTATAGTTCCTCGTATATTGAATTTGCAAACGGTTGATACGTCTACGACTACACATGTAAATACTTCCATGCCGATGTTCACGTCTACGTCTATGTCTGACACGTCTATCACGCCAGCAACACCAATACCGTGCTCTCTGCAAACGCCGGCACCGCAGCCTCAGAGAGTAAGAGAGCATAGAGAACGTCTTAGGTCTGAAGACAAGGAAAAACTAGCTTTGAAACCAAAGGATTTATCAGATAAAGATGCTCCTGTGCTTAACGGTCCTACTGCGGTTGGTGAGTAATTTAATATTCTAAATAAAAACTGCTTTAAAATTTACACAACAGAAGTAGAACTATAGTCGCTTTCAATAATTTTGAAATTGTGTTTTTTGAAAAAATGAGAGAAAGAGAGTCTACGATATTCATATACATTCTATTTTATCCACCCATCAAAGTTTAAAAAATGTTTCAATGCACCTTTAAATAGCTTGAATGAGATTGACTTGAATGAGTTGACATTTTCCTCTACGTGATATTATGATATTAGCATTATATTTAGTAAAGCTTGCGTTATGAAAGAATTGTTGCAAATATTCATATGTTGCCATGAATCATCTGGTGTGTAAAAAACCTATACAAGATGAATAAATTAGATTGGTCAACCTGTTTATAGAGTTATAGCAAGATTAACTGAAAATATTTGATTTTTATTGTATAGGAGATATATATGTACACAAAGTAATGTCAGCACTTTTCCTGAGAGTTGTCATTCTATCATGTTTTTATAGCGCGTACTTCAAGAAAATTCGTCATTGTAACGCAACCGTCAAATCACCTAAAAAGGCATTACTTTGCGGTAGTTTCAATGTAGACGTCTTAGTGAACACTCTTAAAGGGGTAAATTGCATTACATATTCAAATGTTTTAACCTGGATAATAATTCAGTCTTATCTGAATTATTTGTAATTAAAAATTATCAATACAAAAGTTTATATTTATATAATTATCTTTGTTGAATTTAATATAGGTATTACATTTAATTTTTAACTCTTTGACATTTAATTGATATACAAATGTATTTTGGTTATTTTAAGCAAAATTTTAATTCTGTGTTACAATTATTTTTATTTTTATACCATAAATCACTTTTGTAAATAATTTTAATGACAAATATTGAATGCTGTACATACCTTTAAGTGACGTGTTCAGGCAGAACCAAGACTTTATATATAATATGTAACTGTACAATTGCAACTTTGTTCATGTCGTTGGTGTGTCTTGTATATAAATAAATAAATAATATTTTTAATGGATCTACTAGAATATCTGGAAATACAGCTACTTGACGTGGTCAATCAATCATCAATAGCTTAAGATAGCATAGTGGACAAACAGTATCAGTTCCTGGTTATGAACAAAGGTTTGAGAAAGTAATTAAATTGAGACCTATTACTTCTAAAAAAATTAATACCTTCAAAGGTAACATCTTAGCTACGATACCCACAAATCATGTTACACAGAGTTATCCGGATGAACTTTATAATTCTCTCTTTAGCTTAATTAACCTTGAATACAACCGTGTATTTAATGTTGTGGAAAAAAAACACCAAATAAAGTTTAGTGATTGGGTTGGCATTTACAAAAGCAGGAATAATTTGTTTGACTGGAACGCACAAAAACAGTTCAATGAAATCCCTCACATTCACCGATTATGTAAACAAGTTTTCTAAATTAATTAATTACAATTGTTTGCGTACATGCGAAGTCTTTATACAAAAAAAGGGAAGATCGCTACTTCCGATGCTGAACGATATTGAACTTAGCATCGGTAACAAAATTAGTACCTCCAATTTAGAAGTAAATAGAAATAGAAGACTTATTTTTGAATTTTAAATATAATAACTATGCTGCAAACACCTAAAAGTGTCATTTCGTTTCTTTTGCATCTACTCATATTAGCATTTAAGCAATTACCATTTTATTAGTTGTTAGAGCGCTGTCATTACGAAGCAGCACAAAGAAGAAATATAGATTCGTATATGGATATATATTAATGTGAGTTGTGAGAGTAATAAACAAATTTAAGATATGAGCATTCTAAACAATTCCAATTTAAACATTGGCTTTAGATAAGTGCAGAATGCGAGATGTTTCGAATTTGAAGTCACTTGTGTAATAGAGCCGCTATACTAGAGAAGGGAAGCCAGTCTAAAATGTGCCCTATTACAATAAAGCAAATGTGGCTGTATTTATGGTTCTCTTTTTTTATTTGTGATTAGAAATATGAGCACAACAGTTTCATCTTCCCTCTTGTTATTTAATTTTTTTTTTTATATATTATTTTATAGAATTAGGCGGTACTTTGCGGACGTCCATAATACAAAACTAATGAGAATATTATTTTGCTATAATCCGCGATAAAAGAAAAAATATGTAATGCTAAATGTAGTGTACTATTCGTTCTCATACCTGATACATGCAGAATTTGTAAGAACTCACGCACTACCCGACACCGATAACACTGATACACAAGCACTGCACACATTTACCACCACAACCTCAACAATGTTTCGCCCCGTAACCGAAGCATCGTCAGGAGATAGACTCCACGACAAAATCGCAAAGTGTTATTCTCTCTCTCTCGTTTTTGTTATGACACTCACTTACAGGCCTACTTATGGCTCCTCTACTTTGGTATAATCTATCCTTGTGTCCATCTATCAATCCTTGTGTAAGACTGCATTTATATCACCTTCTTTATTTAATAACCATTGACGACTATTGGTAAACTATTACTCAAATAATATTATTCATTCTATTTGAACCGCAATAGTGAACATTATTTGTCAAATTTATCAGGATCACCAAAGACTTTTAATATTTTAAAAGATAGATTACAAATAAATAAATAACTTATTAAAAATCATATTATAAATCAATAAAATTAATTAGAGATCCAAACAATTGTTTATAAATAATCGTAAAAAGGAATCGATGAACGATTTCGTACAAGCGCACATCACTAGTTGCCTTAAGTAGCCTGTCCGCATGGAATAATTCAATATGGCGGATTTCACTTGGCAGTCACTCGGGGCATGGCTGTGTGCTGAATATTTTTAAAACATTTTAATTTTTTACATTTTAATTATAACTAATATTCCAATTATGAGATTTTGAACAATTATATTTTAAAATTATAATTTAAGTTTTAAACAAGTAAAGTGGTTATTGTGAAACTGAGTGCTGAGTCTAGATCCTTGAGTGACCTTTTGAATGGACTTTCTTTTTCCATATTGCTACTTGAATATAAAAATTTGGCCTTTCGGAAGTTTTATTTAACATTAATAAAGTTGAAAACTGTGATATAATCAAGATATCAGTGCCACATATTTGGTTTAATCGAATATTCTCAGGTACTGTACGAGTTATAACTCCCACGTGGAAATACCTCACACATCTCTATTTATAGATTAAGAACTTGGTTCACAAAAAGTAATACTTGTTATTTTAAATCAACAGAAAAGCACGATTTGTATTTAATTTTGTACACTATGATTATTTAACACATGATGCTGTTTAATTTTATTCGACGTTTTTATCGACATTGTTGAGAGCATTCCTGCCATTTTGCAGTAATATTCAAGTCTTGCTAAATACTACAACGCTGTCTTCTTAGTAATTATCTATCTAATTACATATAAATTTCACTTAATTTCTGTATTTTGATCTCTATCACGGCTACTATTCTTAAAACGTATATAACTTTCGTAAGCTTAAGGCACAAATAAACTTACACATACATAGTTTCAACTAAAGATTCTTTTAGATAGTATATTTCCTACATTAGGGTTATCAAGGTCTGCTGTATAATCTAACAGTCATAAATATTTATTATTTAGAACAGTGTGGTTCTATGTTCTTCTGGACAGTTTTATATTTATTTTGTGAACTTTGTAACTAAATATTTTATAGAGTAATTGTAAACAAAACTCAACAGAAAATGTTCCAAGGTTAAAATAAACATTACTGGTCACAGCATATCATTAAATGCATTATATTTATTTATTTATTTATTTTCAAGGGAAACAAACAGTACATAGTAATACTTAATAGTTAGTAAAAATGTATAGATCTTTGACCAATAAAGTTTCCACTATTTAATAATTCATAAAAGCTAACAATAAAAACAGTAATAATAATTTCAAAATAAAATATACACACACACTATACTACTACACTATACACACAAAAAGTTTAATGCTCAAAATAGAAGAATAAATGTTTTTTTATGAAAAATTATAAAATACAAAAAAGAAAGAAAATTTAGTTAGGCTTGTCTCGGATAATTTTTTTAAACTGAATTAAATTAGTGCTAAACATATCAATGTGGTTATATTTCTTATTGTAATTGATACAAGCTTGTGAAATAAAATTGTTCACACCATAATTAGTCCTGCACAGAGGAGTATGTAATAACGAACTGTTGGTTTATTCATATAGGTGAAAACTGTAATAACTTTACAGTGTTTGTTTCATTCATAGCTCATTCACTCATGCTTAAACTTTATTTATTTTGTACTTCAATGCCTAGTGGCATCCTAAGTATTATTTGAGTGTTGCATGTAGTAATTTCTTAGTAGTTTACTACAAAAAAACTATATTTTCAGAGTTCAATTCAATTGAAAGTTTGCTGGTCACTAGTAATCTTCCAACTAGTCAATTAAATCACAACCTTGGAACAGAAATAACAAAGGGAGTTAAACTTTTAGAACCTGAGACTGATTTAAATTTAGTTGACAATAATCCTGGCATAGTGATAAGCAGAGAAACTACATTCCCTGCCAAATCTGCACCCACTGCCACTGAACTTTTATCAGCTAGTATAGAAAAGGTAGCTAAAGAGCAACCATTACATTTAGAAGACCAAAAGGCAGACTCTGTAGCTATACAAGCCCAAGTAAAATTAACTCAAGGAATTGCTAGTGTAGCTCGCAATCATCCTGACTCTAAGATGAAAGATATAAATCTTAATAATAAGCCATCAGGTTTGTATTTATTTTTTTCCAAATGTATATTAAGTAATTTGTCACAGAAGTATTTATTTTAAAAAATCATATGTATCACATATATAGTTTGCAAATAAAATAAGTTGATTTTGTTTTAATGTATAATATGATTGAAATATATGCTTTAGGCTCATTACAGAATTTTATATCCATATTGATTGTAAAAATAATTACATAATTTTCTGACCATTGTCAAAATATGGACCAAAACATTATCCTTTTGAACTGAGTGTAATGTATTAATCAGAGGTTCAAAGCCTGATAGTGGTTTATTCATTGTGTAAAGTACAGTATACACAGGGTTATTCATAAAGGATATGGTCTAATGCTGAAAAGGTATGAAAGTACACATAATAAGCAATAAAGTTTGTTTTTTTCTTTTTACTTTCAAAAATCGCAAAATAATTTTTGTATTCCTTATGTTTAAATTTTCGGAATTTTAATAAAAATGTAAATATCATAATACAATTATTTAATAACAATTAAAATTTTTTGAAATAAACATGTATAAGGTACTCACGGAGATATATCCCTTTTAAAAATAACCCTGTATATATCATTATGTACTTTTATTACATAGCATTTTCTAGTTGTATTATAGTTATTCTTATACTATCTGTTTCAATTTCCGAATTTCCAACATAAAAATGAAGGTTATATAAAACAACAAATCACATCTTGTAATCAAATAAAGTACTATTTCAATTTCTCGCTTTTTAATATTTAGATCCCGATACAGCCAATGGAAACCCCACTGAAGTTACAACAAAGGTAGAAATAGTGAAAGATGAAATAAACAAAAATGAAAAAACAATTAAAAATACTAAAAATAATAATAAGAAATCAAATAAAATGGCAAACAACGAACCAACTTCAACTGAATCCTGTGAAAATGGAAAAGATGAGACTGATAAGGTTAACAAGGAAGTAGAGCAAACTTTGAATAAAGAAATAGAAAAACCTGAATCATTAGAGATACCTGATATAAAACTTCCAACTACACCAATACAATCACCAGCAACGCCGAAATATAAATATTTAGATGGTAACATATACTCACTCAAATGAATTTATTGTACTAAAAATGAAATGTTTGTTAAAATATCTCTAAAATTTCAGATCAATGGTCGCCTCAAAACAAATCGGGCAAGAAATATTACGATATCGGACTACTCATGCAAATAAAAGATGACCCACAATCAAAAAATAAGCCAAATATACCATTACTAGAAGCCTGTAATGTGATGCGGGTTGGTTATCATTGAGAATTCTCTTAAAAAATTGTCAATATTTACTGGGTCACTAGTGTAACAAGTTAGAGATACACTAGTGTTTGGCAGTTATAGATTTTGATTATGAGACCAATTAATCAAATTTTAATGTTTTTTAAATGTTGAGAGCAATTTGATTTTATAATATGTAGTGTAGAGATTGCTTATAGCTATAGTAAGACATCTCTAGTATTTTAACCACATTATTATTAAATACATCACCATTTTACCTTCTTTGTGATAAATGGCAATCTCTAAACTGTCATGTATCAAATATTCTATTTTTCAATACCTACAAAAAGTATAAATGAATATAAATTTGTACTTTTTGTGGGCACTGTGTATATTTTTCAGACTACACCAATATTGGAGCCAATCACTTTTAATACTATCTCAAGACCGATAATTGATTCTCTATTACCTAACTATGCTAAGAATTCTGGAATTGGAACAAGAACGAACTCGCCTAGAGATATAAAGAAAGATGGAAGAAATATGCTACAAAGCGGTATGTAGATTATAACTTTAATCATTTATTTGGTTAGTTCAGGATTTATAAACCCCTACACAAGATTTAGATCTTAGATCTAGAGTTTTCACAGTCAAAATATATACCATTTTTACAATTTAAGTTATATTGTAGGGGTTTTTGTTTCCTTTATTCCATTTGGATACTTTGTAGGGAAATATTTTCAAATATTGCTTATATTTACTGTATTAAGGATACATCATAATTTTTTGTATTTTTAAGTGTACCTAAGGATATAAGTACCTTATTCTACAGATGAAATGTATGAGTATTAGTATCATACACTAATATATATTTTTTAAATTAATGTGTAATTCATATTAATTAAAAAAAAATGGACATGGGAAACAATTATTTACTTTCTATAGCACAAGCACAGTTAGTTTAAAAGAAGCATAAATAACTTTTTACCCTATCGTAGGTAAAGGTAGTATGAAGTTAGCATCTTCACCTAGCGGCAGCAGTGCTCATCGTCCATATATTTCGATATCACTGTCGCGTGAAGAAGTTAAACTTAACCAAAGTAAGGATGCCTGGAAGCCCACACGCTTTAAGAAAGATAATCTTACTGAAGAAGAGTTAAAAACGCAGGTAAATTTAAAATAATTTACTATATTCATTAACGTTAAGGTTTCACAATTCAACACAATGTTTTAGTCACATTGATATCAGATTTATTATCACCAACGAATCGCAATTTAGTCTTCTTTTTATCTTACTTTAATTCATTGTTAATAGAACATATTTACAATTATATACTGCAATGTTTATTTCAATGTGATAATATGGAATTTTTTTAATTACATTATTTGTTTCAGGATTTGTATAAGAAATTCCGTGGTATCCTTAACAAACTGACACCACAGAAATTTGACACTTTGCTAGACAAAGTAAAGTACCTAGAGATCAACACACAGGCTCGTCTCGAGGGCGTGATTGATTTAGTTTTCGAGAAGGCTATTGATGAGCCTAATTTCTCTGAAGCTTATGCTGCTATGTGTAGCAAACTCGCAATGCTAAAGGTATAAAAATATATTTATCATACAGAGGTCATTATTGTGGTTTCATTTATGGATAGCTTTAATTATTCCCAGGTCCCGTCTGACAATGCTCCTGACCAATGCGTCAATTTCCGTGCACTAATCATTAGCAAATGTCAGAACCAATTCATCACAGACAAGGTGGATGATCAAGTCTTGAAAATAGAGAGGGATATTGCTGAATGTAATGATCCTGTAAGTTAACTCTTTTCAATATACTGTTTATATGATTTGTCTATGGATATATGCTTATCATAATAAGTTTATTATTTAGAGTTAGTAGATAATTCTTCAGGTAAGCATAATTTCATCTTAAAAGGTTAACGTGTTATACATTACTCTTGCATATATCAGCCAAATTTATAGTAATAGTTAACTAATAAAAAGCTATTATTTACTCCCTTTTTCATCTTTTCACATCTTGGGCCCAAAATTGAAAGTTTATCAGTTTCCTTTATAGTATGGCAGGATATATTTGGAATGGAAATACATATAAATTTAATTTCATGCTTGTTTATTGTATAGTATAAAACAAACAACTAATCTATGACATAAACCAAGATATATTCTCATTATTATGTTATTTGTTATAATTATTTTTAATGGATTATGTATATGTAATCAAGCACCTTTTTTTTCAAATTGTATGAATGATGTGATGTAATATTTAAAGATTTAAAAATAGAATTGGTATTATAAAATCTAAGGATTTACCGAGTAAGTTGTATATATTTGCTAATATATAGACCGAAATATATGGAAAACCTGTTATATTTAAGGTTAAACTGATGTTGGTGAAGTTGACTGCATGTTAAACAATTTTCAATTTAGTCTCTCAATAAAGTGAACTATCAAGATCACTCAGATTAAGACTAATAGCCAAATATGTTGCACTAAATAATCACGTGTTCTATTTATGAAATTTCCGTTGTATATTGTATATATAACTCACTCTTAAGATTTTTTTTTATGTCAACATGAAATTTTTCATTAGATGAAGAAGAAAGAGCTTCAAGATCTACTTTCGGAAGAGAATAGACGAGTCAGGATGAGGTCCGTGGGAAATGTTAGATTTATTGGTAAGTAATTCAGTTATGAAATTTGTTTTCCTGCAGATGTTTTTTTTGTATGTATATTCATTTTTTTGGTTATATATGTTTATTATTTAATATGAGCTTGGCCTGTATTTTGCTCTATTTTTAAGTTTATTTTACTTACCGTAACGAATTTAACTATAAGTTTTAAATTTTATATAAAGAATAAATTTACACATATATTTTATTTCGTATACACAATGCACATTTGTAAAAAGTGTCAATCTATCCATATATCGTTGGTAAAATAGTTAGTTGTATAAATTAAAAATTTGAAATGTAGAAATTAATCTTTGTGCATTATTTAAGAATGTTATGCGAAAGTATGTCTGGTGTATCCGCTGGATCGATATTGACGAAATTTGTCACAATTAAAGCTTATAGACTGAATTAACCTGTAGGATAAGAAATCCCGTTTTAAATGCGGTAATAGGGAAAGATACACATATTGCATAATTGAGGGTACCATAGTTAATCTATGAATATGTGTTAAGCAATTTATAGGTTCGGTCGCTGTTTGACGAATTCTTAATCGTAATTATATACTTCTTTGTTGATTGTTAGCTTACCTGCCAGTTTACTGCAAATTAATTTTCGTAAATTGAGTTTTTAAAATGTACTAAAACTTGAATATCGTATTTGGTAATAGTAATTATCCAATAACTTTTTTCTTAAACAAATTGAAGTTTCAAATACATTTGAATTGCTATTAATTGCTACGCGAACGGTAATAATGACATTATTATTTTGTTATTTGTGCTATTTCTATACGCTGATTCCACGCGAAAGTTTATTTTACTTTTCTCGTTGGAAACGCTTTCTTTCGTCTTCCAACGTTTTGCTTATAACAGCCGTTAAAGAATTTCACACTGCCTATGTAAGAAATCAAAACTTGACTACATCATAATACAATGTATTCAAAATTTACAATATCTCGTTTATCTATTATGAAATTGTTATAATGTAAATTTTAACTGTTAAATTTTAATTGAATTTCTGCAAGCATTGTATATACAATGAACTTTAAAATAATTGGCACACAGTACCCACCCAACCTGTTATGTACCTACTACTAATTATCATAGTAGGTTGAAAGATTGGATATAAAATACTGTGAACTATTAAGTCTACCTACTTTATATATACTTTATCGTAGAACAATAAATACTAAAATAGTGTTTCCAGAACTTTTATTCAAACTAAGGATTATGTAACCGTCTAACAATTTAAATTAAACATGCTCGTCTTTAATATCATAATAATCTTATGATGTTAATAAAATAAGTTATAGCTCCAGCGAGTCGAAATTTTGTCATAAATGTGCTTATCTATAAATCTTATAAAACAAAGTCCCCAAAAGCTGTTTGTATATTATCGTTTTTCTCATAATGTACTCAACGGACGTTTGTATGGTTTTTAATTAAATATAGTGCAATTCTTGAGAAAGGTTTAAGTTAATACTGTTACCTTAGAAATCAGCGTGGTTGGGATTTACGTGGGAAAACTTTGTGGTTTGTGCTGCGCTGGCGAAGACGCAGGCACAGCTAGTCAGTTAATAATTTTGAAACTTCAAAATTAATTTATAGCTAAAATTATCACTAAACGTTCATTGTGTACATGAAATGGTTGCGATAAAGGGAAACGTTCGTTTTATTTACTGACGTTACACTTTGTCCTTTGCAATATAATCACAGCGATAAATGGTTAAGAAGTTTATGTTCTCTTTAAAGTTTTCCTAGTTTTAATTGTTTTTAATGATCTTCTCCTTCAACTTAGCGTTTTCCCAACTTATATACGGGTTCCACTTTTCTACTCATTAGCCTCCACTTTGTCCAATTTTGAATGTCTAGATTTTTCGTGAAGTATTATTAGTTAGATATTGCTGTGCTTGTTCATATAGAGATAAATCATAATTTAAGTAAGTGACACATATTACAAAACCTATTAAAATGTAATTGATATACATGCATAGTTGATTGATTCATAAGGATTGAAAGGGATAATGGTTCATCGTAATGTGTGTTACTTCAATACATGTCGCAGCCTCGCTCAATGCATTGCATGAATTTATGTGAATAATTTAAAATAAAATTCTTTTCTTCTTTTTAATATTTTTAAAATACTGATAATAATATATAACAGTACCATATATTTTAAATAAAAAAATTGTATTATGTTACCTATTTCTAGGGTGTTAGAAATGTTTGTTTAAAGCTAAGTATGTTATTATTATATTATAATACGTTATGTATATGATGTATTTTCTTTTAGGCGAGCTGTATAAACTGAAGATGTTAACCTCCAAAATCATGGTGTATTGTATGACATACTTAATTGATAAACTCGAAGAAGAGAAATTAGAATGTCTCTGTAAGCTGCTTACTACTATAGGAGAACAAGTAGAGAGTGAAGTCAAAGAGCAATTAGAGACTGTGTTCAAGAAAATGCAGGATATTGTTGATCGTAAATCGAACAAGATTAGCAACAGAGTTCGCTTCATGATCCAGGATGTTATCGACCTTAGAAGAGGGAAGTGGGTTATAAAGAATGTTGTTGATTCCCAGCCTAAAATGATGGATCAAATTCAAAAGGAAGCTGAGCAGCAGCAACGGCATATTGAGGTTAGTTATTTTTTTTAATAAATATTAAGGTAAAAGCAAAGAAGCCTCTTAAATCCTATGATTCGAACTTAATAAAACAAATCGTTTATAGTTTACATTTTATTGGTTTTAAATAATATGATACTACGTTCAACTTGCAATTATCGTCGATATATTTTAAAAATTTTACACTTTACAAAACAGATACATAAGCACTAGTCATAACATTTGAATTTACTTATTCAAAACCTATGATGCAAATATAACAAAAGTAAAATCTAGAAGGACATTGCAAGTTCGGACATGATTCTATAATGCCGATGGATGACGCAAATGTTTTGCCTTATTGAAGTTTGCTTCATACATGAAACATGGTCCATTAAATTATCATGAGAATCACTTGTTTTTCAGGTGACACAGAAAAAAAGGGATCGATTGTATTATATTTTTGTTTACACTATTTGACTCCTTAGTAACTTGGATTTTCTCTAACGACAATATCAATTTGTTGCCTTAATGTATGAATTTGTAATAAAAATAATAATTTTAATGATTTCCGGACATTCCAACAACATCATTTATTAATTAGGTTGAACAGAAATTGGATGATTCCAATGATTTGTGAAAACCCATTCATATTGGTTGTTAAGTAATCTTTACTAATATATAAAGCTGAAGAGTTTTTGATTGTTTGATTCTTCTGTTTGATTGTTTGAACGCGCTAATCTCAGAAACTACTGGACCGATTTCAAAAATTAAACATAGGTATAACATCACGCCTTAATGAATAGGAAAGGAGCAGCAATAAAAAATATTACGAAAACGGCAAAATTTAAAGCTTTCCTTGCGTGCGCTAAGTAAACGGTGAAAGTTATTCAAAAATCATGTTTTACAAAGTTGTTCCCTTCTAAAAGTTTTAAATAAAAGTCAGGGACAGTATATGTTTAGCTTTTAAGTTTAACCCACTTCAACCGTTTTTATTGTTATTAAAATACGGTAATGGTTATAAAAAGCCGCTGGCAATTGCTAGTAATTTAAAAAATAAGGTAAGCATAAATTATTCCACCTTTTGTACAGTTGATGAACGCGTCACCAATGGGTGGTGGATTCAGACGCGAAGATGGCGGACGCGGCAAACGTGGAGGTGAAGGTAGACGGCAAGGCTCTAACTCCTTCATGGATAACCAATGGAAGTTGCCACGTACTTCCTACACCGTGGACACATCCAAACTTAAGGCTGTCACACAAAAGGTACAAAATTGTATTTTAATTTAAAACGTGATACAGACCATCTGATAAACTAGCTGTATGGTATCCGGCTGTGTAGAATAGACCAACTTCATTTCTTACAGAGTTGTCGTAAAAGACGACTAAGGTAAGTTTACCCTCTATCTGGTATAGTAAAATAGTCTACCCACTTTCTTACCGAGGTGTCGTAAAATACGCCTAAGGTAAGTTGACGTCAGGCAGGCGGCCGGTCGTAAAAACTCAGCCAAATCATGTGACAGCAAGTTTATAACATGTTGTGCTGACCCCACTTAGAGTGGGATAAGTGCAGGAGGATGATGAGACCATCTGATAAACAGGTAGTTTTAAATAAGAATGATAATGGTATCATATACTTTATTTCTATATCATGCTATGGATATATTAGCAGGGTAGGTGAATGACAAAAACTTCTGTTTATTACAAGACTATGGTCCACGGTTAAAAGCTAGTACAACAATACAATTTGTGAGACACCATTTTGAAGTCACAAGTACAAATGTTCATTTTGAACTTGTGTTGTTGATTTAAAATGATTTCACTTTTTTAAGGCTAAATCCTAATACATTTTTCACTTTGTAATTATTAATTATTCATGCTAAGTGGTAAACAATAAAAGTATTTTCAGAATCTGAGTAATATTAAATTAGCTCCACATCATTCTGCATGGAATCAAGGATCAGGAGCCAAGAACCCAGTTCAACCAATAAGCAATTCAATGATTAGTCTGACTAAGAATATGTACAGCATGCTTGAGAATGTTCCTGGGGATCCTACTTCTTTGAACTGTAAGTAAAATTATATAATATAATATACATTTAATATCTGATGAAAGTGTATGCAAAGGGATAACTAAATAAATATAATTATAAATAAATTCTAACATTGGGTGTTAACTTTAATAACACACATATTTTTTGGGTGTCTTTGGGTTGTGATAACTGATCAATCTGCCTGAATTATTATGATCTATTAATCAACCTCATGGTATTTATTAAAATATAATTTTATTTATATTCTGTATGTATTCATAGCATGTAATTGTAATATGGAAAAAAATAATTAAATAGTTTCCAATAAAAAACGGTATACTATCATACCTGATACTTAAGTTTTCTAGGGCAACAAAATAAAATGTAAAAAAAAATTGCTAGGTATTCGGTTGTAGTATTTTGTGTACTGCAAATACAAATATTCAAAACCAATATGTTTATTGGCGTTATAATAATTCTCAAGATTATCCCAGATTTTGATTGCGGCCTCCAAGTAAACGTAAACGTTAAAATTTTTTAGTTGAAGAAATTTGCTATGAGTTACGTAGCGGTGTGCAAGAAACTGCTTCTCCACGCCGATTAAAATAATATCTCCCAAGGATCAATCAGACTTCAATCAATCAGTCAGACAGGTTGCTGTAGTTATTTTCGATAATAGATCTTGCGAACTTTTTATTTAAATATACATTAATCAAGTCAAATTTTGTCACTATGCTTTATCATTAGATATGGTTTAAGACGTTATCACAATGTATGGCTTAAGACAAGAAGTGATATAATCTTTAATTAATATTCTTCGATTGCTTGAATGTACTTCTGTATTAATAGTAAATACTTTGTATTTAAAGGACATTTTTTTACTAACTTTTCCAAAATCATGTTACATAGTTACAAAAAATTAAGTTGAGAATAAAAAAGTATTTAAGCAACTGATATTTTAAATGTCAATTAAGAATATTATAAAACAAATGGATTAATTTATTTGTATCTTTATAATACAGCGTTTAGTAAACACAAAATGTATAAAAAATAGGCTAATAAAATTACACATCTCAAGTACCTAGTATAAAAATTATTTTGAGTCAGTAAGTTTTTAGGCTGTACCCAATCTTTAAGGACATTCTATTTTTGTATATATTAATTATAAATAATACGTATATGACAGGCGGTAATTGCCGAGCTTTATAATTTAATATTTAATACTCAAGTTATTGTTGATATAACTAACTGTTGGTATGAAATATTTAAAGAGCCACAATGTGTAATAATGGTAGTCTATTTTATACATATTAGTAAATATCAAATACTCATTAATGTGTAACTAGTTTTTATTCTTAAAAATTTCTAACAGAGTGCCTTAGTTAATAAAATTATAAATTATTTAGCTAACAAGGACTTGACCTCAAGCTACCATCATTCGAAGTCTATAGAGAGATCTACATTCAATTCCAGAGGTGATTACAGTGAGTGTAAAATGTGTAAACAAAAATTGAAAAAAAACCAGCTATTTAATTTTGCTTAATGATTTAGCTAGCAGACAATCATTGCAAGTTAACTAAGTCAGATACAAGTAGTAACAGATACTTTGTTTATGTAACTATTATGTAATCATATTGGGTACATAACTTGGAGACATGTTAACATCAAAATAAGATATATAATATTAACATTAGAGGAATTAATCTGAATTAGTCTTAATATAATTAATGTTTGTCACTGATTCTCATGTGCTTTATTGCTTGATGATTATTAGTGGTATGCACCATAATATATTAAATTTTATGGTTTAAACAGATAATGAGGACAGCAGCCGCTCTGGTTCTGTCAATGTGACGCGATCTAATTCTGGCAGTAGAAGTACTACAGTTGAATCTAAACCCACACCAGATGTAACACCTGCATTGCCAGTTCCCCAGGAACCTATGTCCAATCCTGAAGCCAAGAAAAGTATAAAAAATGTTATAAACATGCTCTTCGGATGTGATGAGGTAGACTTTGAATCTAAGATTAAGGAAACATTCCCCGTAAAATACCATGGTGCTCTTGCAGCTGAAATACTTAATATTGCTTTAGAAAAGTAAGTCAATATTTTTTAATTTTTGATTCACACTAGAATATGCTTACTATTAAATTTGAACATCATTGTAGATTTCAATATAACATTTTTTAAATTTAATTCTTAAATAAAATGTATTTTGTTATATTATATTGATATAATGCTTGAATTGAAAAGTTTGTCACTTCTATACCAATAATATAATACCAATCCAGAAAATCTTAAGCATACTATTTTGTTGATATATACAAGCAAGATTCTCTGCATTTGCTTGATGATGGTAATTTTTTCAAATAACTTATTTTGAAAAATTTGGGAATTATGAAAACCAAAGAAAGATTCCATATACCTAAATTACAGTTATGCAAATAATTCAGCAAATAAATAAGCTTCATAAAAATAACAAGGTACATTGTAGTTTTTAAATTAAAAATTAAATCAAATATTAAATGTCAATGAAAATTGTTATGCTTGAAGTATTTTGTTTTTTTTTGCAGAAATACGAAAGATATTCAGGTAATTGCGAAGGCTGTGCATCATCTCATATCATCTGGTATATTATCAGCAGATAATTTCATGATTGGCATGACTGAAATTTTGGAGTTTGCATCAGATCACTTCATAGATATCCCAATGTTATATGAACACTTAGCAAAGTTTATTGCGCCGCTAATAGAAAACAAGGTATAATTTTCTAATATAATTTAAGTGTAATGAAATATGTCTCAGATGTTCATCACAGTACATGAACTTAATTTAAATTACTTTCTCAATACACTGTAATATATCCAGAATGTTTTTTTATATCTTAAATCATTTCTATAACATTAAAAAAATTTATCAGTGTAAAAAGACATACAGCATCTATAAATAATGTAATGTGTACCTATCAATATTTTTTTTTTTAGAATACAACATTAGCTCAATTATTTAGCTTATGTGACAATATTATACAGATAAATCATGGGCATATGTTGTTAAAAACCGTAATTAGAGATTTAAAAGAAAGTATGGGACCTTCATTTGTAAAGACCAAATGGCAGGAGTCTGGGCTGGAATTGAAGCAATGGATGAGTGAAGAACAGGTATAACTTGTGGTTTTTTCAAGTCACACTGTGGTTGAGTTCAGGTACAAAGTCATAATGGAAACAGGTGTAATAATGGAAATTTAATTTGATTTTGAACTATCAAGGAAAATATTAGAAAAGTTTTTCTTGTGTTTTTCTTATATTTATTTCGAATGTTTGTGCTGATAAATGTTATGTATGTTTCAAATTTATTAAACGTACACTTGACGGTTTTTATTATAAGTATTTATATGGCGGTTGTTATAATAAGTATAGATATATAGATTGACAGGTAAATGTGCCTGAATGTTATACTTGGCATGCAAATTTCATTTGTTTCGTGCTTCTACTTGTTGTGTGTATCGCATAGGTAGGTACACTAGTGAGTGTACTATATACTAGAATTGTGATTTATACACATATAAGGTAATTTAGATACAATTAAAATGTATTTAAAAATAATAAATTTATATTTTGTTCCAAGGGGGTTGTTATATACATTATGTTACATACCTACGATGTTATATATATTATCTAACTCCTAAAATGTGGCATTGTCATATTACTATTCTGTTTTGTGATGGAAGATATGAAATGCCCACACAATATTTATATTAAAATCTATTTAGTTCGTGAATCATTTGGACTATGTACTTTTGTGAGGCTCTTATTTTTCCAACATGGTGGTTTTTTACTTGAACTCAAGGCAATTATGTCATACATTAATTATATTATAGATTATAGTAGTAAGTATTAAATATGTTAATTTTTTAGGTTCCCAAATGGATTGAAGATAATAAATTTGAATTTCTGGAGGGTGGCAAAACTACTGAAGACATTAAGAAAATTTTGACTCCTAGTGAAACACAAAGCAAATTATTGCAACTCATGAACGCTGATGAGAATTGTGATTGCATACGTGGATGGGTGCAGGTACTACACAAACATCTATGTTTTAAGTTATTTCTAAATAGACGATAATAGTTTACAGATAATAAAAGGCGTTAGTGACTAAACTGTAAGCGCACGTGCCCGAATCAAGAGATTGCGAATGTATGTTTAATCTTAAAAAATTGTGACTAGACCTCTCAATATTTTGTCCAGAAAATGCGTCAAACCGTCAAAAAAACCTATCGATTCTTTAGTGTCGCAAATAACAGTGTGCCGTCTGTTTCGAAAAAATATTTAAATGATTTCCCTCGCAGTGGAGCTCTCATGAATGCATAATTTAACCTTGAAAACATGAAGCAAATAATTTATAATGTATTGTATTTCTATGTAAAGTGCTAACATATAAAAAACAGTTTTATTAGATTCAAAAATTGTAATGCAACATGGCAAAATAAAAATAGAAACAAAATAAAAAGTTCAAAATCAAATAATATAATAGATTTGTTTTACAAAATAGTAAAAATAAAAAATGTATCTAAATTAAATTAAAACGATATATAAATATTTCACTTAAAAAGTTATTACATTATAAAACTATTATAGAAAAGCTTTATTTATATAAATTTGTGCGCATTAGTTTTATTTAAAAAAATTGTATATCTTTAGACGAAAATTACGCGGACTGAGCTGTACGACATTTCGACGGGTGCAAAGTAAAAAAAGTTAACTACAATTTTGAGATTTTTTTATTATTGCAGTAATTAACTAAAAATATCATGTTCTACAACATGGTAAAAACAAACAACCAAATTTCGCACTATTTCTAGTACTTTTGTCATGTATAAGAAGACATCTACTCCTATTTTGTAAAATTGCACGACGTGACTACGGTTAACTACCGCTGGCCGTTTTCACGCGGGACGCGCGGGCAGCGCGCGGTCATTCGTACTGAGGCATCAGTCAGATGACATGCTCTTCGCTGACCGGAAAAAGATTATTGTTTGTCGTAGAAAATAAACACGTACTAAAAAACGTGTTTATTTTCAACGTTTATATTCGTTTTTCGTGTTTATATTCGTGTGTCAAATTATTACAATCACAAACTAATTTTAATACATAGAAAATGTTGCATTTACTGTCTATACTGAAATATATTAAGAATACTTTATTAAATCTAGATTTTTAAATTGCCATGTAGAAACGACCAAGTGGCAGTTGACACAGTTGTCATATTTTCAAATACAATGTAGATAAAGACAACTGCAATATCTCGTAAAGTTATCATAATTAAAAGAAATGAAATATACACGTAGATGCCTTATTAAATAATTAATCGGCAATGAAAATTTCAACAATTTTGGTTCAAAATAAACAAAATGGGAGCATTTTTTCTTATTAAACGCTCTCCTGAAAACTAGCTGTTTTGTATATAACTCTTTATACTTTGCACCCGTCGATTTGGCACGGTTACAGTCTATATAGAAGAGTGTAGAATGCTAAATTAAAATAATAATAATAATGCATAAGTATCGGCCTGTTACTATCCCACTGCTGGGCATAGGCCTCTTCTCTCCGTTTTTTTTTTTTTGGAGAGAAGGATTGGAGCTAAGACCTACCACGCTGCTCCAATGCGGATTGGTAGGTTACACATATCTCCAGATTTTTCTAGAGATATGCAGGTTTCCTCACGATGTTTTCCTTCACCGAAAAGCGTGTGATAAATTGGAATTATCAATTAGACACATAAGTTTTACTAGAAAACTCATTGGTGCCTGTCCGGGGTTTGAACCCTAAACCTCCTCGAAAGAGGCGCACGGTGTTACCGCTGGGCTACCACAGCTTCAATAATGCATACAAGACATTAAATAAAAAATATTGTAAACATACCGACGAACATGTTGAACATTAGGTTGTAATATTCTAACAAATTATATCTTTTATACGCAGGACAACATAGCTGCGTCATCTACAGAGAATTGGTTTATACGGGCTCTTAGCCAGGCCATATGCGAACATGCGTTGTATGGTCCGGAAAATCGTGATGTCCTCCATTTTAGCCACGAGCGTATGAACAAATTCGCGCCCCTTATCAGCGAATACGGTGAATCACGTGAACAGAGAGAAGCTAATTGCTTATTTGGTATACAGCATCTAATATATAAACTTCAGCATCCACCAGGTATGTATGACTTTATCTTAAATTTTTAATTTTTTAACATTGCTAACATTTTATCCTTTTTACTTTTCTTTTGTGGAAGACAGCTAAAACAACTAGATATATTTGCTTTAAAACCTTAAAAAATTATAGTAATCAAAGAATCTTATATACCAATTATATATTTTTATATATTTTTTTGTATTGACATCTTCATATTTTTCAGGTGTAACATTAAAAATATTCCAATATTTACATGAGCAAGATATAATCTCTGTTGAAAGTTTTATTTCCTGGGAAGAATCTGAGATGGAACCTGAAGGCAAAGGTACTAACAAATTTATTACCTGATCAGATTAGCAAAAACATGAGATGCTATTTTGAATGTAATGGTTTAAACCCATTTTCTTGTAAAGCGTGTTTATAATTATTTACAGTTACCCTATGAATATGGCATACATGTTGAGGGTTAACGCTTCCTATTATGACTGAAAAAAATAAAAATATCTTAAAAACAAAAACAAAACTGGTTCAATGATAATAATTAATGAAGTTAAATTAGTATGTATAGAGCTTATAATAAAATACTGCATATATTTTATACAATATTGTGTATATTACATAATAGTTGTGTGTTCTTTAGTGTTGTTAGTCTATTAAAGATTTTCTATGTAGGATATAAGCTGATCTGATAAGAAAACTCGTATTGGGTTTGCTACTGTATAATGCACTGTAAGGTACTGCTACAAGACAAACTACAGTCTCAGAAACTTCATATTTTGAATATGGTTCAGAATACTTTTAAAATACTATAATTTGTGTCAGGCAGTTTTATTTATATTGTTCTAAATGTGCTCGTGGCTTCACCCGCATGGAAATCAGTGTGTCACAAAGTTTAACCCACGTAAATCCCGACTGCACGGGAGTTTTAGGATAAAATGTAGTCTATATGTTGCTCCGCATCCTGATCTTTGAGTGATAATCCCACCACAACTGGTTTTGCCGTTCGGGAGACTATACTATTAACCTTCCACAAGAATTGCACGATCTATTAGTAGAAACCGTCTATAAATCCGTTTAGTAGATTTTGAGAAAATCGATCACACACAGACAGACAGACTGCTTTTGGGGACTTTGTTTTATAATATGTATGTATTATAAATTTTATTTGCATTCCGCTTTAACCCTTTAAGTGTATCTATTGTTTTAGAAACAAGAATTTTGTGTAATGATATTTTTTATTTGTACTATTTTCCTAAAGGGAAACTGCGCTTATAAAATTAATATCCCGTTAACATGCACAGATTGCTACCGGATATTGTGAAAAGAGCATGTTTGAATTAGTTGTGTATAAAGTGCCTAGACAAACTGTTGATTAATGTATGTTCTACTTACGCAGGTGTGATACTGAAAGCGCTGACGTCATTCTTCACGGACATTAAGGAGGCGGACAATGAAGAGTCCTGTAGCGAGGACTGACGCGCCGCCGCAGCGCGGTCGCTGCACGCTGTTATACTGATCGCCGCGCCGCGCCCTAATCCATTATACATTTTTATATACTAACCACGGCTCCCTTTAGCGTACATAAGTCGCTACGCGGTCTTGCCTTGTCAACCGGGTATCAACTTATGTACGTTTAGAAATGGACATCAATATTTATGATGTCCATTTCCGTCCGTAATAAGTGTTTGATTGTAACGCCACTTACGGACAATATGCTAAACATTAATCCAATCCAAAATAGTATCAATATTAATATTAACGATCCTACAGATCTAGCTAGACCTATCTCCATATACAAATAAAGATGTGATGAAGATGAAACCATGCCTCAAAATAACAAATCAACAATATTGTATTATATTGGTCGTTACTATTTTTTTACAGATTAGAATTTAATAAAATTTTATACAATGTAATTCTAAGCCACCAATATGTTTTTGAAATTGAAATTAGGTAACTCTTTCAGGTCATATGGACTGTTGACACTTCCTTTACTTCCCTTCAATTTAATAGTTATGATAATTAAATGTTTTACTCTATGATACAAAATTATATTTTTTACGCGGCGATGTGTATATAGATAATTTTTCCCACCGGGGTTTGCCCGAGGAAATGATGAAATACTTCAAAATTTATAATTTACAGTGTTCATTAGAATAATAAAACCAATAATTATTGTATATATTGTTGATTGGTTCGCAATTTTTCTATGTATTAATTTTAATTTTAGAGTTTTGGTATTAGATGTGCCTTAAACACAATTTTTTCCTAACAGATTGGATTGCGATTATTTAACTACAATGACGTTTAACATGGTCTTAAATATAAGACATGAATACTCTTGCATCTCCTTTCTAGTATAAGCTTCTTCTAATCTTAGTAAAAAAGTTCAAAATAAATGTGAGTGGATATGTGAGTGAAATATAAGCAATAATCCTCAATTTTTACTAAAATAGCGCGTAAATTGGCGTGTCTCGAGTGCTTAAAGTACAGACATAGTTTTACACTCACTTATAGAAATATGCCTTATCCACGTTATATTAATATATATAGTATTTTTATTAATTATTCAAGAATTATTCAATTTACAGAACAAAACCGTTTTATAAAAGATGACGATTTCCTATGGAAACTTTTTTACATTTAATACTTAAAATAAGCTCATCTCGCACTAAACGTGTCTGAAAGAGTTTATAAAAATACAATATATTATGTGCTTCACAAATGTTGGGTCGTATATTTACAAAATATTAAAGGTTATATTCAATCGAATACTGATTCCTTCCTACCTCGATACGGAAAGGACTCTTTGCTTACATAAATCCCAATTGCAATTCGATACGCTTCAAACTCCCTCGGTGAAAGTATAGGACAAAATAATAAGTAGCGATATCGCCAATGAGACTTCGAAGCGCAATTACTGGTAAAGCTATGATCATATCCGTGGATGAATGTATCATTAAGCCGTGATTAATATATAAATTAAAAATGTTTACAATTAATTACATCGATACGATTTGTAAACAGTCCGAGTCTCCCATTTACCATATATGGTAGAGGCTGTATATATCTTGTGCTCGGTATCGGTTATTGTAAAATTTCCGCAGCGCCGTGCCGTGTTCTTATATAATACTAAAAATAAAATATTTAAGGTGTAATTTATTTTGATAATAGATAAAACTGTAAAGTTATTGTTAAAAATAAAAGGTAACGTTCATATAAAAGTCGCCGTGCCTTTTCTATTGTAACTATATGCAGAAATATAATGAATAAAATATATACAATATAGAAACCGCTTGAGATTTAGAAACTCGTGGGATTTTGAGGCATATAGCCCATTTCCGGGAATCGTTAATCTTCCCGCTAACGTTGCTGTCCGTACGCAAGGGGAGAATAAATCGAGATAATGAAAGATCGTAATAATGGCGTTATATTAAATGTGAATTTGATTTTATTCTATTTAGATGTAGACAGCTAAATATTGAACTGATATAAACGTAAAAAATATATTACAACAATAAATATTACATAATTATTATGTCATTATAAAGACTTGGCTATTAAGCTTAAGAGTAACACCTTCCACGCAATTTATACCGCCTTTAACTTAATCCAAGATTAGTATATAAATCGTCCTGTCCGAAGAATAAAGTCTCACTTCTTATGCTTATACATGGGGACACGTCACTTTATTCTTCCGATAGGGCGGAATTTACAACATAGACAATAATAATTGCATTCAGTATACAACGCTAGACTGATGAACACGTGTTATGTATTAGATTAAGTTTTTAGGATAGTTACGAACCGCTTTATTCACATGTTATATACATCTCAGTTTGTTATTGGAAGTGCTTAGTAGCCTTGTCTATTATATATAATTGACATAATGATGTCTTAATATAGTTTTTAAATTGATCTATTTTTTTAAATAAAAAAGATCGTCTAATATTAAAATTCGTTACATTTAATTTCTTTTTATGATATATAATTATTTTTATATTTTAACGGTTTATTTTGTTTTAGATAAAGTAAAACTGTAATTAAATAATTTTCTTTTTAAATGTTTCCTTAATTTATGTTTTATTAAATTTGATTTTAAACAATTTTATTAATACTCAGTCAGCTGCTATATTCTTGTCTCAATCTGTGGCTATCAACATTTATTTCAGCTACTGAGTTAATTGGATTTTTAGCTATTCTTGTCAGTTATGCATGGTTTGTAAATAAACTTTTATGATGATGATCTTTGTTTATTGTTTTCCTTTTTTTTATTGTATATCTTTTTATTTACACTTATGTATTCTATGTATAATATGCTTATAAGCTACAGTTAAATAAACATGTTATATTTGTTCTTATATTATCTATATAATCATTGATGTAAATTAAATGTTCATTTCATTTATTCAGTTCAGTTCATATCAGTTAGTTCAGTTCATTTAATTTATGTTCACAGTATAAGTTTTTTACGTCTCTTACATATGTTTCATCTTGCTACTTTCTAATTTATGTTTTCTTACACTTAAAATTGTTAAATATTAAACAAACTGGGAAGTTATCTGTTATATTGTTACGTAAGTATAAGTGTAAAACTTATATAACCGCTTGATCAAGATATCATCCAGTATCGAAATAGAAATGAAAAAACATGTAGTTACGATAGTTCCTAGGAATTGAGAAAATAGTAGTAAGGAGTAATAAGATGCGTAAGTTTCTTATTTCATCTCTATATATTTTCATTTTAGCAGTACAAACTTGTAAGGGTTGAAGGTTTAAAATAAATTGTTCACTTCAATAAAGAATATACTGAATTTGAAAAAAGAAGTATTTAAACACGTGGGCAAAGGTGATGGAACCTGCCGCCTCAAGGAACAGTCAAGTGTGATCCACCGGTTGTCACGCCGGAGTGAACGTGTCAAATTTAAGTATATTCTGAAATTCAAATATTTTATATAAGGAATATATGTAGTCCAAACAACGACTAAGATGTCTAGAATTGCCTTTTGTAACTAAAATTACATATTTTATGTAGTCTAATTAATGTATATGTATAATTAATATAATATAATACAACAATATTAAGACTTGACATGTTATACTTGTGTTTAGATTATGTCCTGAACAATATAGTGAAGTATTTTAAAGTGAAATAATTTTATATAATAATACATTTTTCCCGCCGGAAGGATTTTAGTGGCCCGATTGTAGTATTTTAAACCTAAAAGGTTTAAGTAAAGTTAAGTAAAAAAAAATACTTTACCTGTCTGTTAGGTAAAATGCATATTTTATTGTTAGCAACATTGGTAGTGTTTTCTTTTCAAAAGATTTCAATTAACTTGTCTTATATGTATGAGACGGTGGAATCTTGCGAGTTAAATTTGAGACACTTCCCGGTGTCATGAATTTTTTAATTTTTTATTTTCCCGGAAAACGACAAATTATTATAATTATATAATATAATTTAAACGTAATAACAATAATAATTTTGTGACAGATGTATTTTTTTGCAATATTCCACAAAACGCATATTGTGCTTTATAAATTCATTACCTCTTACAATGAGTAAGTAATCTTTGCATTGCAATGCATACACATTTTAATCTCTAAGATAGGAGGAAACGAAACCAAGCACATCTTTTTAATACTATAACAAAGCTCTGAGCGGTATCCAAACCCTTATGCTTATGACTTTATGAGAAAATATTTATGACTGGTTTAAATTTATATTTATACATAAGTGTCGTGATTAGCTTAATGGGTTCCACAACGATATTTAAATAAACTATAAAGTATATTTAAATTTAAATAAGATGCCTTATGAATTTATTAGTAAGTACTACTTTACTACGACGTGCGTTTTATAAATTTTACGTATTAAAATAACCCAAAAAATATATTGATTAAACTCCTCTTGGTAGTCCGCATGAAAGGCATGTTCTAATTCCATTTACCGAATTTAGAGTTATGTAACAATATAAAAAGAATGGTTGTCTGTATGTGCATACGTGGCAGCCCTGTGTATTTAAAGTTCGCATCGTTACTATTTTGGGGACTAACGTTTCAGTCAGTCAATTAGCAAAATAATAATATTGATTAATGATCACTTTATTTATTAATAAAGTGATCTTTGTCGATAAATGCGATCATTATTAATGAAAGTGAGCAATTTAGGCATGTGACAACCGTTTTTTTTATCAAGAAAAAACCTCTTATGGGTCCCGTCACCAGACGGAGACGAGCGGCGGCTATGTCGGACTTTCACCGACTTAAACAACTGGGGTGTTCCATCACGCTGCTGGTGGCGGGGACAGGCTACCGTTAGACACATTGCCCCCATCCCCGCCAGCAGCAACTGAACCCCGAAGTACGCCACCTTTGGATCGGGGCCTCTGAAAGTGGCCCCTCCGCTAGACGATGCATCGGGAGCACCAGATGCATCGACCTCCTCAGGGACCTTTTCAGGTAGGCGTCCGATAAATCCCTTTCGGAACGCCCGTAGGTTCCCGTTAGGGCGGCCAACGATGGTCTTGAGCGAGTCGCCTGCCCCCGGCTCGCCTACGGCGGATCGGATCCAAGGACTCGACTTCCCGGATCCGCCCCGCCGCCTGCTGCCCAAGTTACAGTCGTACCTCAATTCCAGTAAGAACAAATCAAGGTTCAGACAATAATTAAGAAAAGATTGATAGTAAAATTGAGATGTTTAATTGACCAGGATTCAGAGACCAAACCCAGAAAATAATTCTGAATTAAGTTTCGCATATATTTTTCGAAAATAAAAGATATTTTATTTTTATTTTTTGGTTTTATTTGTTTGTTTCCTTAATTAACCTTAATTATTTTCCAAAATCCTATATTCAATAATTTATAGAATTAGGCCTTACTTTGCGCTTTTACTCTAATCGCGAATTATAGTAAAATAACTATTATTACTTTTGTCCTACAACTCAAATAGTTTTGACTTATTTTAGAAAGTCAGCAAGAAAAAAAGCCCAATAATTGACAGTTATGGTATAATACAAAAATTAAACGAAGCCTTACTAACCCATTCAGTGCCAATCACGGCACGTATGCGTCTTTAGAAAATATAGAATATAGAGGCTGTAAGACGAATATTGTAAGTCATGAAACTTTTCGGTTATTGTGAACTCATTCGAGCTATATGTCACGTAAGAAAACCAAGCACAATATATACGTAATGTAATAAGTAATGTATACGTTTTGTGATATTGCTTTGGATAATGCGTAATTTTGACCATTCGAAGTTTTTGTAAGAGAAATAACTGTCAACTATATACTATTAAATATAATTTGATAGTGTAATAAACATAGAGTTATTCTTAAAGTAGGGAAGCCAGCTTTAAATGTGCCATATAATAGTAAATCAAAGCTAATTAGGGTGATCAATCTATCACCCTTTTTTATTTGTGATTAGACAAAGATAAACTATACGGGTATCATCTCATGTTTTTTTGTTTCATGTCAGTCACAGGCCTACGGCTTCCCTACCTTAAGTAGTATAATGGTATAATAACTTTATGGACATAAATAATATATTTTTCATAGAGGTTTCATATAACTCTTTGAATGTTCAATGTGGATCTTTTGCAAGTTACAAATGAGGTCATAACGGAAGCTAAAGCATGCATCAATCTATTTTTATGTTTGTGTTAAAAATCCATTGTCAATCATTTCTTGATGTTTTGTTTTAAACGTTGAGCTAAGTGTTAAAATATGGCAATCTTTGTAACTCCATTACGTATCTTGATTTTTATTTATGTAATATTACCTACTTATAATTATAGGTGTAATTGTCGTTATATAATTATTTCAAAAAATGTTTCTTCTCTTCTGCATATAGGTATATAACGCATACTTATGTATGAATGTAGGATAATCGTACAATCCAGTGCTGTGTAATGTACTCACGCAGCGATTGTGATAGCCGTTGACGCGCTAGCAACTTAAGCTTTTGTGTCCACATTAAAGCGATCGTACATTGTTCATTTGGTAGCAGATGTGATAGGACCTCTGTGAATTTCGAATTATGAAAGCCATTTATTTTTCTTCTGGAAAGTAACATAAGTAGTGGCGTGCCATGTATACTACGTCCACACAGCAGCGATATCGCTGGCGACCAGAGATAAATAATAAATATTTTTTAAATAAATATATGGGACACTTACACACACGGTCGTCCGTCCCCAAAGTAAGTAACTTAATACTTGTGTTATGGTGGACAGACAACTGGTGAATATATACTTATATATTTTTTAAATACATACTTAAATACAAATATACACCCAGGCTCAAAGACCGACAAATTCATTTTAAAGAAAATGTTGGTCCTCGGCGGGAATCGAACCCGCGACCCGTGGAGCCGAAGGCAGGGTCACCACCCACTGCTCCAACGAGCCAGCCAGATACTCGTAGAGTTGCAGTGGTCGGGTCGCAGCAATTGTAGCGATATAAATGTTAATATCACGCTGTTAATATTTACGTCCACACACTAATTTTCCAGTTGCCAGCAAGTTTTCGGCGATCAAAGTCGCTGTCGTGTATGCTCTTTTGTATTAATTGAAAAAACTGACTGAAAAGTGTAACAAAATCCTGAAAATGTTAAGTGAGAAATTATCAAATTTGTTGTATCGAATCCTCTTAAATTTAAGTCCCGTTTTTATTTAAAACTTTATAGCCATTTTATCATCATACCATTGGGTGTTATTATACCATTGTTTTGACGACTAGATCTCCCTTGACATCATAAGAATTGACAATAAGCATCGTAAACATCTCTGAATCTAAAATCTATCTTTGACAATATGATGGTTTATGGCGTGATGATGGACTGGTGAAATTTGTGTGTACAATTTTATATATTAATTTTTTGCGATAGTGCTTTCAGAATTCGGGTATAAAAATGGCGCGACGCACACATTTGTATCCATTTTATACGCGAATTCTGAACAATGCTCGATAAACAAATAAAGTGTAAGTGTTTTTTTTTTTGGATATTTATCTAAATTTACAATTAATATCAAAAGTTTTGATATTTTAATGTTGAACTTTTTCTTTTCAGGACTTGTTCTTTAATCCGTTTTTCAACGAGGACTCAGTAGCAATAGTCAAACCTCCTTCTCTGCCTATGGAAGTAAAACGATTCTAATGGGTACTTACGCAGGGTCTTTGATCGCCGTCGAATCGCTAGCGACTTAAGCTTCTGTGTCATGTGTGTGACATTAAAGCGATCGTTTATTTTACATTTGGTATTAGATCTGAATGGAACTCTGCGAATTTACGATCAAATTTTCCTTTCTTAGTGTTTTTTTTTATGATGAATTCTCGATTACTATTCGGCTCCACTTCCTTTTCATAGCTTTGCGACTTTAAATCTCTAGTTGAATATTCTGCTTTCTTTCAACCATTCACAATGGCGGTAAAATTCTGTGAAGTTCAATAAATTCCAATACAAAGTCGCGTGAATAATGACGAAATTCCGCCAATAATTTTTTTCGGAAATTGACATTGATAAGTAGCGGCGTGATATATATACTACGTCCACACAGCAGAGATATCGCTTGAAACCAGCGACTTAATAGAATTACGGCGGCCCGATCGCCCAATCGTAGCGATGTGAAGTCGCTGTTAATATTCACGTCCACACACCGATTTTCCAGTCGCCAGCGAGTCGCTGGTGATCAAAGTCGCTGTCGTATATACCTTACTTAAATAAAAACGAAGTAAAATCTAAACAATGACTAGCAGAAGAAAATGGCGGAGCCTCCCGTTCAGAAAAATCATTCATCACCATCACGGAGCGAAGCGGATAATTTTTTTATCTAATTAAGGTGAGAGACAACATTTTTTACGTTAGGGTTAAACTTTTATTGGATTATGATGACAACATCAATAGTGTGCCATACGATTTGAATTTTAAATTATATTGTCCTTATTAAAAAAAGATCAAGTTTTGTATTTATTTTTAAGTAAATATCATTTACCAATTTCTTCCTATTTATTTCTTTATTGTACGTACATATTGTTAGAAAAAATAAAGAAAAAAGTAAAATAGCACAAATACCAAGAGGGATTTACCCTTAATAGGGATCTCTTCCAGTCAACCTTAGTAACAAGAAGTAACAGAAGAAAAAGGACAAAAAGTGAACTATGGGTAATACAGAAAGAAGAAAACAGGAACAGAATTATATTTTTACACGCTTTATTTTTAAACATGATAAACTTTTATGGGAGTATGAAGACATTAGTAATATAGCATACGACATGAATTTTAAGTAATATATCTATTTTAAAAAAGTGTAGTTTTATCGGTATAAATATACCGATAAAAGTACTAATTTCTGCAAGAACTGGGCAACAGGAAAGTATTTTATTTATACAGAAATACCAAGAATTTTAAATCGAGTTATGTACTATTTCAGAATGAAACTTAGCAAGACAGTGCGCACTACGGACGTAAGAAGCTTTATAGGTCAGAGCATCGCCTCGGCAGAGCGGAAGAATAACGTGCAGTATAAAAATCGTTAGTAGAAAACTTTAACTTTTATATCAAACTTTTAAATGTTTTCAAGATTTCAATGTTTTAAGATTTTTTCTGTGTTATTAGATTAACTGTCTACTTGCCATTAAAAATTTTATATTTTCGAATAGTGCTAGAGAATTCTGAAGCGATACAACAGTGACCTCCTCTACGTTACTGGACTACGGACCTGCTCTGTAATTGTAAGTACTAAAGTTTTTGCTGTATACCAGAAATAAAGTTTTTGAACAAATAACCAGATGTTTTCCTCCAAATCCACCAACCCTGAACAACGAACGTCTGTATTATATCATAAAATGTCACGTACAATGTACTGCTGTCATAGACCACGCTCTGCTCACAGATTTAATTGTTCAATATTGTTCAAGTATGGTTGCCACATAGTATGTGAAACCATCAAGCAAAAATGATAAGGTTTTTATTTTAAAGATAATTACAACAAAATTTAAATAATAAATAGTTAATCCAATTTGAATGACAATTAAATTTGCACTTTTGTTATACTGTATAATGAATATATTTTTAAAGTTTGTATATACATATACAAAAATTAATATCATAGAGATTCATTATATTTTCAAATTCCTCAGTAAGATCATTTGCTGCTTTTTCCCAGTACTTACGTTTAGATTCTTCATCTTGTATTTGAATACGAATTTGTTTCAATTCTGCAATATAAGAAATATCAAAGACTCAAACAAAAAATATTTAAAGGGCCTACACAGCAAGGGTCTCCGCTCCAAATCCCAGGCAGACACTTTGAAATGTTAAGCAAAAATCTATGTTAACTATATTTATTAAATCTTGTTGATATTATCAATCCAACATGCCTTATCAATAGAGAATTCCTTACATATGTTTAACAATATAGACATAACTTGGTTAACCGACTTTCCCGTTGGCGCAGTGGGTAGTGACCCTGCCTTCAGCTCCGCGGGTCGCGGGTTCGATTCCCGCCGAGGGCCAACATTTTCTATAAATGAATTTGTTGGCCTTTGAGCCTGGGTGTATATTTGTATTTAAGTATGTATTTAAAAAATATATAAGTATATATTCACCAGTTGTCCGTCACCCATAACACAAGTATTAAGTTACTTACTTTGGGGACGGATGACCGTGTGTGTAAGTGTCCCATATATAATTTAATTTAATTTAATTTAACCACTATAAGAGCAACGTTGTGGGTCTAAAGTCCAATCTAATTTTTTCTAAGGGGACTCAAACCCTTTATCCAGCTTTGCATCAATTAATAAATCTACCAATGGTTCAAAAACCGCATCTTGCGACGAAAATCATGTCTTGAAACTTGACAGTTACTCGTGGGAAACGCATTGTGCATTATGTCATATGAAATAATTTAAAACGTCTTATTAGCATAAATTTGACATGATCATGATAGTGAAGGGTCGATTGAAAATTTTAGCACAAGTTAGTTTTTAGTTTCCGATTCTCCCTGCGTTACCCTAATACGTCGTTATATACTTAAGATCTTATATAGATGATAGTTTATGATAAAAATATAAGTACGTACTGTCACAGACACCACAAGCTACTATGGTGAGTGCATCGCGCAAATCCGTTTCATCAGCACAACCCGTATACAAAAGATTAGTCAGACGTGGCATGAGTTCTAAGATGCAACGTAGAGGTACTATTACTGAGCGCCATTGGTGGATGCTTAGTGTTACTGAAAATACAAAATAATTACCCCTTAACACTAACAGATCTGTAAGATAATGGGTACCGCTACCCGACGGGGACAGGCGGCGGTTATGTCGGACTTGCGACGACTAAAACGACCTGTGTGCTCCACCACGCGGCCGATGGCAAGGACAGGGTATCGATGTACACATTGCTCCCATCCCGCCGACAGCTCTGATCCCAGGAACACCTCCTCCGGGTAGGGACCCTTCGTAAGAGAAGCCCCCCTCCGCTAACCGGTGCATCGGGAGCACCAGATGCACCGACCACCTCGGGGACCTGAAAGCCAGACGTCCGATATACCCCGTTCGAAACGTCCGAAGGTCCCCTGACAGGGCGGCCGACGATGGACTTAGGCAAGTCGCTACCACCTGGACTCGCCAGCAGTAGATTGGATCCAGAACAAAAGTTCTCAGAACCGCTCCACCGCGCCCCTCCGCAGAGCAGAAGGAGGCCACCGCTGCCCGTGATCGCTCTCTGCCCACCGTGTTTGCTATGTCACGGTCGACAGGGAGAGACTGCGCCCCAAGTAGGGACCCCGTGCCTGCGTTTCCGTGCCGTTTCCACCACTACCGGGTAATTTTTTATAGAGGTTTTCTTCCTCGCAAACCGAAGGTCCCCGTTCCCATTGCTGGGCTTCCGGGATTGACCGATGGTGGCTGAAACCATGTCCAGCCAGACTTAAAGTAAGCCCAACTGAACCCGTCGCTCATTAGAGACTCCACCCTTAACCTCCCTGGAGTCCCTGGCCCGTCCAGATTGCTCTCTGCTTATCAGAGGGATAACTGGATTGGTCACCCCACAGTGGTCTGTTCGCCAAGACTAAGCTTTCTTAGGGTGCGAGGAGACCGACCACTTTGGCACCCCTGTAAGATAATATTATGTTTTTTGATATTCCTATAGTACTTTACCACTTTAAATAGTGTTTTCAAGTAAAAACGCTTTTTTAGGATGAACCACATAACTTCTCCTAAGAGGTTATTATTTTAACTCCAGGGGAAACTTTTCCGATGCGTCTTGATTTCTCCGTTAAAAAGATTTGACCGTATTTAAAATAACTGCGAACTTTGTCGTGTAAAATGTTTACGAAATAGGCTAATAAATAGTTATGATATACCTCGCAAATTATCCTAAGAATTAAAGCAACTTATAAAAAATAAAAGTTGCACTTACCGAGCGTGCTAGCATATCGAAATCCAAGATGGCGGATAAAACAGCTCAGGTCCGAATCTTGTCTTTGTGCCATGTTTAGATCTATTCCAAGTTGTAAATGAGTTTCGCTTAACGGAATACTCGGCGTAAGGAAACGTCCGACATTATCATAGTCCCGAATGCAAACTGATAATTAATACATATTTATTTATTTATGTTATAATAATTTAAAAGACAAGAAGTGAAAGCAGGTAGACATCCATACTAATATTATAAATGCGAGAATTTGTTTGTTTGTCCTTTGAGTGCGATCAGGGCGAAAGTTTCATGTAATTTTTATTTTAACTGTTGCAGTGAAGTATAACAGCTGGAAAGTAAAATAGGTTGAAGGTAAAATACCTTTTTACCTGTGTAACAAAATCTACGTTCGTGTTCTGCCACATAACGTGAAGCTAATAGTATTTTCCCGATTAATTTTTTTATTTGAAAATCTTCATTGAAAAATCCAATTTCTTAGTTTCACAGTTTCAAAAAGTGAAGACAAAATAGACTTTGTTTTGTTGTTTTAATCTACGTTAAGTTAATAACTAACAGAAAGCCATGCACATATAAAGATCGGGGCAGGCGATAGCTACGCGGCGCCATGCTGTATCCGATATATCGTAGCCTCCCACACCTAGCGCAACATCCGCTCGCCCAGGAATTTGATCTTCACGGCAGATCAACTGAAACATAAAATAAAATAAAAATATATATGGTACACTTAAACACACGGTCGTCCGTCCCCAAAGTAAGTAACTTATACTTCTGTTATGGTAGACAGACAACAACTGGAGAATATATACCTACTTATATATTTTCTAAATACATACTTAAATACTAATATACACCCAGGCTCAAAGACCAACAAATTAATTTATAGAAAATGTTGTTGTAGATTCCCTCGGCGGGAATCGAACCCGCGACCCGCGGGTTATTAAACGCGCTAATCGGCACGTGCTGTTCACAAAGTTGCTTATACTTAAAGTAACGGCCTGTTACTATTTCACTGCTGGGCATAGGCCTCTTCTCTCAGTTTTCTGAGAGAAGGATTGGAGGTAAGACCTACCATACTGCTACTGCTCCAATGCGAATTGGTAGGTTACACATATCCCCAGAATTCTCCAGAGATATGTAGGTTTCCTCACGATGTTTTCCATCACCGAAAAGCGTGTGATAAATTGCAATTATAAATTAGACACAAGTTTTTAATACAAACGGCTTCTTATTATCCCACTGTTGGGCATTAACTCATTGGTGCCTGGGTTTGAATCTGCGATCTCCTTGAAAGGATCGCACAGTGTTATACCGCCGGGCTATCACTGCTTATACTTAATAATTGCTTAATGCATAAAAACGACATCGTTTGTTGTCCATCAATCCTTTAATTAGAAAATTATGAAATTTATAAATATATGTATTTCTGTATATAATCATAAAAAATCTTCTCTGTTAATATCTAGTATATGTAGCGGTTTCTTTGATTAAAATTTTTTTATCATAATTTGAACCTGTAAACGAAAACGTGGTCTTCGTAGTATTGGAAGAAGAGACAAAAGTGCAAATCCAGTCCCATCAGCTATATGAGCGTATTCTAAAGCCAGAACGCGAAGGTTTCTTAATTCACCCAGACTTCGGAGGAAACACTGACGACTATCCGGACGAGCAATATACTGTCCACTACCTAATCCAGAAATAAAATAAAATGATAATTTAATATAAGAAATATTGGATTTATTATAATGACTAAGGGTTGCGGTTATAAAGAATATTACCCTATTTAGATAATTTAATTTAATAAAAATTAATTTGGTAATTGATATATGTTCGTGATAATCTCAAAACTAGAAAATAGATTTGCGTTTAATAGTTTTTAGTGTTGTTTTGTGTGAATTAGTTGAAATATAACTATAATTGTTGAAAATTTCAAACAAGGCAAGCTCCTGGAAGCTAAAGAAAGAGGCTGTCTAATCTGTTTGAGATATGATAAGACAATGTATTCTGATGCCAAGAGTGTCGCTTCAGGTATGATAAGGCGCTGTATATGCTCACTGACTATCCAGTTTGGATGGTCCAGTGGGCGTAGTTTATGGCAGAGGTGTACGATCTCCCATCTTCCTCATCGTGGTTTGCGCCATAGTGAGAAGGACTGCAGCAATGACCTACTTCTGAGATCACGTTAGAAGGTGACAGACCGGATCCGGCAAGTCCAGTCTTTGGATCCGACTTATCACAGGCGAGCAGGTCATAGATGAGGCAGTGAAGTCAGTGACGTTTCTGGTAGTGGGACCGACTTCCTGCTCCACCGAGCATTATCGGTTCAAAACAAAAACGGCAATCTATAAACTAATTATCATGTTTTCGTTTCAGATACATTAACCACTATCACATTGGAATCTATAGCATAAAAAAAACGAAATTACAATATATATAGGTATATATTTTAATACGGGTTCATACGATCCATAATGATAATAATATTAATTTTTCATGTTTAAATTATGCAGTGTTTCCTTCTCCAAGGGCAAAGAAATGACCGAACAATGTGCTTCGGGTAAAATCGTAGTTGCTGTAGAATTTTCTATGATTCTATACTGAAAGTTTGGTAGATTCCTTCTCGCTTCGTCTACTGTCGCCCTCAACCGGTTAACACCGACAGGAGGAAATACTAATGATTCTTCTTGACATTCTTTCACCAATTCCTTTATTTGTTGCTCCTCCATTGGTGTAATAACCGAAGATGATCTTTCATTAAGTTGCTTTAGTTCATTGTCAATACGCAAAAGCTTTTCTTTATTGGAATTAGTACGCCATGGCCTTTTCGGATCAACTAAATTTATCTTTGGAGCAACCGTTTTTGCAGCCCTAAAAATATAAAATTTCAATTAGACCAAGTATGTGTTCGAAATAAATTAAACACAACTACCAAAATATATTTGCATATCATAATATGCATAAAAAGCATTAAGCTGGATATCTTTTATTGATTTCTAAACAACATTTGACTGGCCCGTTGGAGCAGTGGGTAGTGACCCTGCCTTCAGCTCCGAGGGTCGCGGGTTCGATTCCCGCCGAGCGCAATCATTTTCTATAAACTAGTTTGTTGGTCTTCGAGTCTGGGTGTATATTTGTATTTAAGTATGTATTTAAAAATTATATAAGTATATATTCACCAGTTGTCTGTCTACTATAACACAAGTATTAAGTTACTTACTTTGGGGACGGACTACCGTGTGTGTAAGTGTCCCATATATTTATATTTATTTATAACATTATAGTAAGGATAGTGGATAGATACATATGCTGCTACGTGCTAAACATCCGAATATTATGAGTGTTAAGATATTATTTGATCCAATCTTAAACCAATTCGCAAGTTGCAAGGAACTGATTACTGCTGTTAAGAAAATAAAAACTGAAACAACTATTTCTTATATTTTATAATTCGATTCGTACCGTTTATTTTCCAGGGAAAGTTCTTCCAATTTTTTCTGGATTTCCTCTAATAACTTTGTATCGGGTACATACGGATTTTCGTGACTTTCGTCGATCATGTCATCATTATTCATGTTTATCTCGTATTTCATATGAAACTCTTTAATTATATCGTTGCATCTTTCAGTTAACTTTACCTCTGGTACTTCAAGATCTTGCAATAATTTTACTAATTTACATTTTTCTTCGTCAGTTGCCATTATTATCGATTCACCATAAATTTAAACGTCAAATCTATAACAACTGATAACCATAGCAACCATAGCAGCAACTGAAGACTGATATGACTTTTACGGTATGAAAGAAGAAGAAGACTTCACTAAGTAGCAAAGAGACAGTCTACCTGATCTAGCAATTGTTAATGAGGGTAAAAATCATGAAATCATCTAGTGTAACTTAGGTATAAAAAGCGGTGTAGGCTGTCACAGAGCGAGTCTCCTGAGACTATTAGATGCCCTGATATCTAAGTCGCGTGCTATGGCTGTAAAGTGATGATTATATGGCTGTAAAGCTGGTATATGGCTGTAAAGTGATGATAATGTATATCTTATCCAAAATACCTAATAATAAATAACTGTAACTGTTAATAAGAACTGTAACTGGATTCAAGTAAAATTCTGATTTGCGTAATTCGAAAATATGTCCGAGCTTCATTAACCAGTACTTAATCGAGCATAGTTATTATTATATTTATCCATTACTTTCTGTTTAATAAAACAAAATTTCTACTAGCGTTTACCAGAGTTTAATAAAAAAAAATTATTTAAATGAAGTGTTGTTAACAATCTCATTGAGTTTTGAACCAGCCACGTCGGTGTAATATGAGAACAGGCCTCCCATGTGCACCCCCATCATAACTAAAAAGGCGGCGCACGGCAAAAAAAAACATATCAACTTCACACTGGGATATAAAACTAAAAGTGCAGGCCCACAAATAATCATTCTGAGGATTTAAGTTGCGTATTTGCTTTTTAACTTTTACAAATTTTTGCACGTTTATGCATTAAGCTTTTTTATTAGTATATATTTTTTGTATTTTAATTTTACATAAGACTAATGGTGAAGGTCAAATTTAAATTGATGTAGACTTATGTCATTTTATGTAAGTTTATGCCATAGACTATATTATGATATTTTGGCCGATATTTTGTCTGCAAGAATTCAAATTAAAATAAAAAGAGAATTTATTATTTTTAATTAAGCTCAGATAAAATGAAAATGATTACCAAAGACTATACTAAGAGTAATTATGTAATTAGTTGAATCAGTAGATAGTGATCTTGAATTCAACTCCACGGGTTGAAGTTGAAGGCAGGAAATATAGTGTGGCCATCGGCCCTATTATTTAATTTTAGTTTTGAGTATTGGTTTTCTAAAACATACATTCACTGTTTTTAGTCATTCAGAAACAGCTCAAGAGATGAACTTACCTGTAATATAGCTGTAGTTAATAAGGATAGGATTTTCATTGGGTAAAACGAATCGCCAAAGGAATAGGTACTTCAATGTTTTAGGCACGAAGCAAGCTAGCTGCTGAATAAGCCGAACGCCTTCTAAACGTTTACAACACAAATTTTCAAAAGAAACTAGTTGCAAACTATCCTGAAAACTGAAAGAACTTAGAATAAACACAGCGCTAGTCAAGTAATTTGCAGAATAAGGCATTACTTTGCGGAGATCACATGGCTACTTTATTTAACCATACATAATGACTTTGAATAACGAGAGTGAATACTTCAAGTAATATTATTATGCTGGATATTAAAGAAGGAGATGTCTTGCAAAGAAAATGGAGACTTCTGAAGCTACTTCCTGCAGCTAAAAATCTTAACGTGATAGCAAGCCGTATTATATATGCTATTATAATAGAATACATTTTAGCAAATTTCTTGAATAGGTCAGGTTCCACCAATTTTATCATCTGTTCTTCCATACTCTGTCTACAAAAACTAAAAATCTAGTGCCTAAGAATAAGAGCTGACTATACTGTAATATTATTATATAATATAATGGTAGTAGCACATAGAGCAACAGCAGCAGCAACTTTTTATGATTCATTCCCCTTGGCGTCCACAACTAAAATGATCATACACAGTACCTACATAGTAACTCCAAGCTTACACGTCTCGGCCAAAAGATAGAGAGTATATTCGTGCGAGCGAAAGTGTACAGATACCATAATAGTTGGCTCATCAACTTTTATTTACTTAATGAAGGAAGTAATGAAAATTGATGAACATGTGAAATTACAGTTAAAAATTTTTGAAAATGAACTGTTACCTAATTATATTTTGAAGTATTCTGAAAAATGTCTTTCGTTTGAAGAAGTCCAAACGATCGATTTTAACGAGCTGATCTGACACAATAAGACGGTCCATCTGCACTTGCTTCGCTTCTATTTTCTGAAGAAGAACAATATGATTTATAATGAGACATTTTTTTTATTTAAAAAAATTATATTCTACTTAGTTTGATAAAAATGTGTATTCTTAATGTATAAGTTATACCTCTGTATATGCGGGTATCTCTGATCAAATAAAACCAATAATGTGCTCATAATAGGTTCACCCGGAAATCCAAAATTAATTGTCTAGATAAAAACTCTATAGATACTGAATTTTCGAGATAAAATCTCCACTTCAAAAAAAACTTTCTTTGCGAACCCCCTTCTTTACCCTTAGTTACTAGTTATCATTTTACCGCTGTACCAGAAGACTTCAAAATGAACATTTTGTCGTTTCAACAAACGTAGTCTTTTGTCAGATCTAAGACGAAGTATCTTTGCTGAAACGATAGGTTGTCTAGACATTAAGGTTACTATCGTAGCCATAAAAGCTAACGAAACAGAAAATAATAACAGTAATTTTCGATTTGTGCATTTAAACTACCTTTAATGTACTTTCGAAGGACATGTGTAATTCTTTCATATAAGGAGCTGGTTGCATTTTCAATGCAGCATTGGATTGCCAAAAATAGGAGCCAAGGATCGATGGCATCCGAAGATTGGGATATTGGTATGGGAATAGAACTTGTTCGCAGTGCAGTTCTCCAAGGAAATACCGTTGGACATCATGGATGGACCAGTATCTGGTATCGGTGGATCTGAAACATTTTTTTGGAGAAACCATATCGCACGCGCTTAAAATCCTTAAAATACTCTACACTCTCTCTTTCACCCGATGGACGTCCATTGCTAGACATAGTTCTCTTCACGGCATCTCCACACCACACATTCGGCGACTAACTTGACCACTTAGATGTATCAATAGTCGGTTCGGCATCTCTGAAGCGACCTTAATGCCTACCCATATTTCACCCTATTTCCATCGATTCAAGGCCTTCTCATAGTCGACAAACGCTAAGCAAAGTGGCTGGTTATACCCTCAGTCTTTTGCATAACCGCCACAGAGTGAATATGTTCATCATCATTATCATCTTCCTGCCCTTATCCCACTCTAAGTGGGGTCGGCACAACATGTTGTAAACATGTTGTCACATGATTTGGCTACGTATTTTACGACCGGCCGCCTGCCTGACATCATCTTACCATAGTCGTATTTTACGACACCTCGGTAAGAAAAACGGCTGACCCACCGTGTGGTATCCGGTTAAGTAGAATAGACCACCCATTCTACTTAACCGGATACCACACGGTGGGTCAGCTTACCTTAGTCACCTTTAACGACACCTCGGTAAGAAATGAGGGTGGTCTATTCTACTCAACCGGACACCACACGGCGGGTCGACTTACCTTAGTCGCCTTTTACGACACCTCGGTAAGAAATGAGGGTGGTACTATTCTATTCCGCCGGATACCACACGGTGTCACAGAGTGAATATGTTGTCTATGGTTTTTTCAGAGTGACCTTTTATGCTCTTTTCAGAAAACGACGCAAGTCGTCGAAACTACGCGTGAGATGATTCGTACTGACTCGAGAATAACTTATAAACATGATGCAGCAGCGTGATGAGTCTGTAATTCTTCAATAACGTGTCATCAACTTTCATGATGACAAGAACCACCACCACGTATATATATCCGTATGAAGTCATTAAGTAACACAAACCAGTCACTGGATGCAGATTTCAGCAAATAATTTGGAAAGTTCTCTATAAAGCGAAAAACAGTCATAAATATAGGAGGTATTAAAAAGAAAGTCATAAAGATCGTAGGGAGCCAATACATCGACCAAACGGTGCAAGATCGTATAGCGTGAAAGTATCTTGAAAATACCTATGTCCATCCTAGATGTTTATATGAGTAGAATAGAGCAATAAACTAAAGGTTTACCAAGTACGTACTTAAGAACATCATCCTCTATAATAATGCCGTCAGAGCTCTCTACATAGTGCAACCATATGTGCTGATTTGCCATCCAGTCTCCTAAAGCGAGAGGTCCACGACTTTTCGAGTATCTCCGTGGAGACGAGGTCCATTTTACGTCATCCAAATGACCGATTATTTTAATACAGGTACAATCCTCTAAAATAGTAGGAATGGCAATTAATTTTAAGAGAGAGATGACTTTTTTCTCAAAACTTATGTATAAAGTTGACTGGCTCGTAGGCGCAGTTGGTAGTGACCCTGCTTTCAGTTCCGCGGTTCGATTCCCACCGGAGGCCAACATTTTCTAACAAAAATTTGTTGGTTCCTCAAGCCTGGGTGTATATTTGTATTTAAGTATGTATTTAAAATTATATAAGTATATATTTACCGGTTGTCTGTTGCCCATAACACAAGTATTAAGTTACTTACTTTGGGGACGGACGACCGTGTTCGTAAGTGTCCCATATATTTATTATAAAATAAATTTATTAATACAGAAATTGGTATTTGGAATTGAATTTCGGTAAAGAAAAATATTTTGAGGAAACCTGTATATCTCTGGAAAAATAATGGGAAATATGTAACCAACCAATCCGGTGGACCAATGGAGTAGCGTGGTGGGTTTAAGCTCTTACCCTACTGCCGGGAAAGGAGTGAGGGGCCTATGCCCAATAGTGGGATGGTATCACAGGCCGTTACTTTACTAATTTTTATTAGCAACGCGATGGATACATAACAAGCAGTAGCCTTATTATCAGATCGTTTGTCAACTTATAAATTATAGTATTTGATGATAGTAGAAACAATACCTTCATTATCCATTTAAAATTTTTAAAATATATACATAAGTGTAATGTAAAATTAAAATATCAAATACCGTCAAGTGCGACAGATAAAATATGATTGAAACATATTATAGTGTATTATCTATGATTGAAACGTTTTGAATTTATCAAGTTACGACTTATTTCAACTACGAGTAAACAGACAGCATTCATGAGCTGTTCTCTATGGCTATTCGCCACTAAATTTACTATATTACTTTTTTTTAAAGACATTGATCCAGGTGGTAATGATTATCATACAGTAAAATTTTAATGTATAAACTATTTTAAACTTTTACTAGCCATAACCAAAATACAGAAAACACTACAAACACCGTTAAATTAGTATCAAAAGATGACAATTTCTTAAAGCATCTAAATAGTAATTTTACATCTATAGAGGATTAGAGGATTTAATAAAATGAAAAAAAAGGCCACATAATACAATCTTTATTTGACCCCAAAATTTGATAGAACGTTCCATTCAATCAATTGTCTATGCAAGTAATAAATAAAATCGTAACTAAGAATTTAAGTAAATCAGAATATGATCACCGTGCCGAACTCAAAGAATATCAATATTATTATAAATAGATTGCTTATATTATCTGTGATTACAATGTCCTAAAGTGGGGTCAAAGTATAAGATATGGTGTTTATTGGCCACGCCAAGTAGATACACATAAATTATTTTAATTTTAATTCTTTTTATACAAGCTAAACATCAAGACTTTTATCAATTTTTTTTTTGAAAGAATAGTAAATACTCATGGATTTTAAAGAAAGCCGAACCAATTGAAAGGTCGGTTGAATAATCATAACAACTGCATATATATACAAAAATGTTCAAAGAAAAATAATTTCTGAGTAAACCAAACACAGGAAATATAGAAATAAAAACAAACTAAAATTTACTTGGCATTTCGGTGTATTTAAAAAATATACAAAAAATTAAAATAGTTACATAATTATATTCATCTGTACAATTTAAACAATTAGGATACTAATAAATGCATTACATAAAAGTGATTGCTTAAATCATTCACAAACGTAAATATTAGGTATACATAGAATAGATGCCGTAAGAAAGAGAAACATAACCCGTATCTAAAGTTTAGTGTATCCTTTAAGTATCTACGACAAGTATAAGTATATACAAAGTTAACGAATATTTAGTATATTTATTTTAGGTTATATTTCGTTTTAAAGTCTTATGCTAAGACTTGGGGCACGACACATATAATTATTATAGATTTAATCTATCTTACTAATTAATTATGCCTTGGATAAAAACTGTCTAAAATTCTGTCCTTTATTTAATTAATCGCTAAAATCCAACTCTCTCGATCAAGGATTTCCGAGGATTAAATTTTCAACAATATAACAGTTGAATACATACATATCGGTGTCGGTGTAAGCTGTTTATAATAACTAATAGATACCATACAAATAACTCCTTGTAAACTATAGCCATAATATCATGTAAAAGGTGCACCAAGGACTACATGACAATAAATTTAGCTATCGATTATAGTGATACTACTTTTTAAAGAAACAGTCACAAAGAGTCTAATGCTGCGATCCGTAATTTAAAAACTAATAGACATATATTTCTAGTCAAAGTAGGTAAATGATACAAATGACGTTGTGTCTACTTGCTTATGCGCAAATCCGTAGTTACTACTGAAATAACTATAATTTTTTTAAATACATATGTCTACCGAGCACTAACACCAAAATGTAACATTAATATTACCTAATTTAACTAAAGATTATTAAGAATATATTAGTTTAAATTTATGTACCTTATCGGTTTTAAAAAATTTAGTTCTATTAAGAAGTTCTACGAACCTCTTATATATAAGCTGTAGAAGTTTAGACGAGAATCGTGGATTCTATAACAACATTTTTACCAGTTGTGTGTAATTTGTTATAGCCTGCTGATCATTTCTATTTCACTATATTTAAAATAAATATCTATTAATTTTGCAAATTTGAAATAATCTTATTCATTTGTTTAGTTTAACTTTAAGTATCGAGAATTTTGAAAATAGAAGTTTTAACCAATTCAGCAAAATTATATTCAGAACAAATTCAGAATAATTATGCGCTCTTATAATATGATACCATATGAATTTTGTTTGTTGCTATACATAAAATTATGATCACGAATTTTATAAATGAATAAAAATACTATTCATTTTTTTTGTACATAGGCATATCATTGGTTCACTGAATATAATATTTTGGATAAAAGATTCTTTTTATTTATAGGAGACATAAAACATAAATTCATTAAATGAACAGAAAATTTAAATGACAATATTTTCTACTTGTTTTGAAATAAAGTGATGCTATATATTACTCTCCAAAAGGACCCGGAACATGTTTTGGACGCAAATGTATTGTCGAAGTCGGTTCTAATATCAGTCTTAAAAACTGAGTGAAATTTGGATGGATTTTTGATAATTCAGTATATATTTACTACATGGTTTTGCTGTGCTGATTAAGGTTGCAATTATTCAACTAGAGATAGTTATTCGAGATAAATTCTGCTATAAATTTAGTCAGTCTGTCGTTTCCCGTAATTATTGAAATATTACTGTAACGACGAATAATTGTATAAAAATCAAAAGAAGAAACAACAAGCATTATGTTACTCAATAATTACTTGTTTTATTACAGTCATGTTAAAAAAGATGAGCTTATACAAAAATTTTGAATATTTGCAAAAAAATTGTATACATATTTTAAGTTAATATAATTTAAGCACTGTTCTTAAAATAAAAGGAAATGCAATATTAAGTATATTTGCGGCTGATTTAACTTATAATGAAATAAGGTATGAAATATGTTTGCTTTATCTGTTAATATATAAATAGTTTAAATTTATGTTTAATTTACGAACTCCAAGCTATGAAGATTGATTAACGTAAAAAGAACCTAGAAGAACTTAATTTGTTACATACAATAAGCCTCATTATAATTAGATTAAATTAACTATTTTTTAAATTTGAATGTGCGAACAAATATTATGAAAAAGTTGTATAACTTTACTAAATACTAGTTTTTGCATACTTTTTTACTACATTAATATCAAGATATTATTTTATATTTCATTATTTTCATTTTTAATTTATACAGTAATGTTGTAAACATGTGCATACATTTGATTGAAAATAACGAGGACGGCTTATAATTTAAGTATATTTTGGCGAAACGTAAATACTATGAAATACATTTTTATTGCAAAAATCTATATTATTAATTAAAAAAACTACACCACAAGATATTACATTCTTTAAGCGGAAAACACTTTTTTATTTCCTATAGTCTGAAATAACTAGAAAAAGATACTTGTTACTATGTACCTTTTTGCTTTAAAAAAAAATCCGCATTATAAGAATTTAACATTTTGTTCAGTCAATTTCCGTGGCTTAGCGTAATTCAAAATATGTTCTTAGGGTTATTATGTTAAAATAACAAACTTGCATTATAATGTATGTGACAAAGCAAAACTTATTATTTTCTGTTCGGTATTTATGTAATTTGTAATGATCGTAATTATATATATATATATATATATATATATATATATATATATATATATATATATATATATATATATATATATATATATATTATATGTATAACGGTTCATTTATGTTACAGTTCCAAGACTGTTATTTTAATGTACCTATAACTTGAACGTATGCATTTTTGATACTTTGGTAATAAATATTGTTAGAATTAATTTTGTGACTTTTATATTGTAAAATTTTATAAAAACTTACTTTTACAAATCCAAACATTAAAATATTATATTAACAGATAAGAATTATTATGGGCATGTGTGGTGTGACAAGACTGAATGGATGAATATATGAATCGTGGGAAGTCTGAAAGTTGTGCCTACCCTACTTAGAGTGGCATAAGGGCAGGAGAATGATGATTAGAATTATTACTTGGAAATAAATCTAGGAAATTGGAAATGCACGTGATACACCTAATTTTTTTTTTGTTAAAAATTGATTTTGTTTCATACTAATTTTGGTTATATAATAAATATCAAGTCATGGACAACAGTAACTAGCAATATTTTAAAATAGGTTACTAAATACATACGATGTTTTTCCTACAAATTTCAACAAAATAGTCCAAAATAATTGTTCTAATTTTATTATCAATCAAAAATCCATTTTAATCGTCCCTGATTTATCTTATTGTAATATTTAAAAACGCACTTTATCTTCCTATATTACTTAGGTCAAGTCTCTCATTATTTTTATGAATCCCAGCGTCCCTATATCAATGGGCTCGCAATTTAAAATGTTGTCTTTTTACTAATCTATAAATGTAATTGTATTCACAACTATGGCACAAAATAGGAATATTATTTTTCTTATATTACATTAACATGCATGAACCAAGACGAAGACAATAAATGAAGTTCTTCTCCATCGACAAAGTGTGTGTGGTCGTGTGAGTTGTTGGCAGTGGAAGCGTATGTAACTCGCTTCCGCCATTTCTTCTTGCTGGCCCTCAATGTGTTACATTTGTTTCGTTGTTACACGTGACCCAAATATTTGAAAAAAATGCATGTTCGAGTATTAATTACGTTACGTATGTTAGTCCTGACTTTAGGACATGATTCTCTTATTATTATTGTTATTAACATTCCAATTTGCAACAATTGGCAGAAATACTAAAGTCACAAAAAATATAATTTAAAATATACGTAAAATAAATCTTAAAATTAAACTTAAAATAACAATAATTTTACTCCATCAAAATTTGTTTTATATATTCATGAAATAGGCGGAAGCGAGAGTAAAATGAAATCGTTGCGAAATAAAATAAAAATGTACAAAAATTTAAGTTCAATTATTATTTAAATGATTTATTGAATTATAGTATTGGCATAATTAAAGGACCCATTTAAGTAAAAAAAATTACCTTGACGTGTTGCAAAAAGACTCAAAGATATATAGCTTTGTGTTGGGGAAGTTATGCCTCTTGAATATAATCATGAAAAGACTAGAAGAGAGATGCAGTCTGCAACGACGTCAGACATAAAAAGGTCCAATTAAAATTAGGATGGTTTGTATAAGTTGGTTACATATTTAGCTAATCTACCACTTTCTAATGTTAACCTAATTTGTGATGTTTTAGTTGTATTAAAGAGCTAAAAAAGATTATTTGCGTATTGTTCGCTTTATGATTTCTTCCTCTCTTTCTGGTAAATTCAATTACTGCGTACTTTGTGCTTTATAATATATTAATCACGTCAGTATTATTATTTATTTTAGTTATTAATACAACTTATGATCATTCATGTACATTACGGGTTCTTTATTTATTGTGTGTCACAATTGTCTTTCACATTAAGTGTGTAATTAGGAACTTAATATAAAATTGACAAACCTTTAACCCATTCAATACTTACATTCTGCAAAGTCCATTTGTAATACAAAACTTTATAGTTATTTTTTATATAAGCTATAGATGTTATTTCGTACATAATAAGAGCTTAATGATACACAAAACTTTTTATTACAAATGAACCTTCGTAATCCAACTTACATAGTATACCACTTTTAATAGCACCGCCATTCAATTTTACCTCAAAGTTGTTCCAAACTTACCTAACAATTTCAAGATTACTATTGGTCACATTTTAACTCATTACTGTGAACTGAGTTCCATAGTTTTACATATAAATGAAACTAAATGGTCTACCGTCAAAGTCCATACAGAACATCCACGTCTAATTTTGCTACCTCAGAGAGTAAACAGAATTTTCGTGTCTAAATACAATCACTACTACATTTATTCAATTACAGACAATAAATTGCTACTACGACGCAAACTTTGCGTGTATAATGATAAAATATGAAAGAGTTATTTTATTTAATACAATATCACTCGCTGCACACCGTTAGTCACTTTGTCACTAAACATTGTTCGTAGTGAAGAATTAACGGTTTGAGTTACGTGTGTCGCACATCCTACAGGCGAGGCCACACAAAGCGAGCGATATGTTCAGACGGTCTCAAGCGGTCGGTTGAACCGCAGAAGGGTGAGCCGGAAGAGAGGAGTGTGAAGGAGCAGGAAGTCCTGGATGAGTGGTCAAGTGAGTAGAGTCGCTGCGGCGGGGCGGTGCCGGCGGTGGCCGTTTCTTAATAGGCTTTGGTTCTTCACGACGCGGTGGTGCTTCTCTACCGAAAACGTTTTCGTAGAATGGGTCTTCTACTCCAGATCCAGCTCCGTAATGCTCCTGTACCCACATTGATACACTTGTCTCCTTATAGTCGTCAGACAATGGATATTCTCTAAATCCGAGTACCTCGTGCGGTGTCGTTGCCGGCTCCAATTTGCATTTTTGAGCTACTTGCCACTTTTTCCTCATCACTCTTTGTAGATCTTTAAGAAACTCTTTGGGAGGGTTGCTGTTCGATTCGGCTAGTTTTTTCGGGGACGATAGACGTGTACTTTCATTACGTTTTGGTGGTAGCGGTTTTCGTGGTGAAGGAGGCGCGTCTGTCAAATTGAATGTGATTTTCTTGTTTTTCTTATCAGAGCAAGTTGGGAGATCGTCTGCAAAATTGACTTTTTTCATAGAACTGGATCGCTCTTTCACTGGTTCTGTACCTATTGCCTTCTTCTGCAAAGAGGGACTGCCGTTACTAAGTTTCTTAGTTTGTAATTCTACAAGACAAGCACCGTATGCAACATTTTGTTGTCCATAAATACTTTTATCGGAATGGAGAGAGGATGTTTTTGAAGTTTCAGAATTAACGCTGTCAAGAGATGGCTGTCGCGGGAACGATCGACTTGGGTCAGAAATACGGTTGCTATTTCTTTGTCCGGCCCTGGCGGTTTGTTCTATTTGTTGAGCTGTTAGTTGACTAACTATATCCTGCACTCGTCCGGTGTTAGCTTCCATAGCATGTTCCGGAGGTGGAGGTGGAAGACTGAGTTGAGATCCGCAAATGTCTTCCTCGATGAGATCAAGTGGCGGCGGCGGCGGCGGCAGCGAGTCGAGACTTAGTGTTGAACTAAACATTCCGTCAGGGACATCGTCTGTTGGAGGAGGTGGTAGTGGTAGATCTTCCACAGCAACCTCTTGCACTTGTTGCGTTTTATCGTAGATTGTATATCCATACAGTGAGGATGCTGTATCGACGCTGGCTCTAAAGGGGTCTCGCGTAATAGTTTCGTAATGTCCATATGATGGAGATGTTTGTTCGTTGCGACTTGGGCTGCTGGATGATATACTGGTTGTGCTGTAGATAGGCGTTTCAGATGTTTCTGTAGAAGAAATATTTCATATACATATGTATATATAAAAAGAGTCGAAATATCAATAGGTCAAAAACAGATAATTTACCGTGATTTTAATGTATAGATTCAAAGCATCTATTAAAAGAAATGTCAATATTCAATATTTAATAGTTTCATAGTATTCAATCTTTTGCACTTTGGTGTAAATGCACGGATTTAGTAAAAAAATATCACTACATAAAGATTGCGGGTTGTTTATAATGCAAAGCAGTCTGATAGCTAATTTTTTTAAAGCAAAAAAACAGGGTTTCGGAACAGTTTACAACGATATACATATGTATATTTACGAATGTAAAATATTATTTGTGTAGGAGAGTAAAAATCTTAACAAAATGTTGATATAATTAACTTAACGTGATATAACGATAGATAATTTAAATGACAACGAGATGTGTAGATGTACGTCATGTTATCAATCATACTCTGAACTTTGGCAAAATATAATAAACAGTTTGTCTGTTATCTATTTTGAGGCATTTTAGTCTAATGTTACGGAAAGGGTAATAAAATATACTTGTTGAAGTAAATTATAGTATTTGAGTTTCATTGTAGTTGATGTAGTCATTATGATTAACGTTAATGATTAATATTAATCGGGTGAATCCTAATAATATCTTACTATCCTATCCTACTAATAATATAAATGTAAAAATTTGTGAGTATGGATGTATGTTTGTATCTCTTTTACGGCGAATACGCTGAAGTATCGATGAATTTTGACACAATTATACCTTATACACCGGTATAACATATAGGCTATAGAAATCCTGTTAATTCTATAGGAACAAGATGACATTGAAATGCGCCATCTATTATCAACCTATCATGCGACAATAGTCCACGCAAACGAAGTTGCCGGGAAAAGCTATAACACTAGCTTTTACCGGCTTTTATTTTTTAATATAACACAATTGACCATTTGTAATGTCACGTACATACACTATGAAGGCCCATAGCCTCTTACTGAGCGATAAAGTGAGTGGTGATTTTTATCGTAGTTTTTACGTGGACGAATCACACTCAGAATTGAAGAAGATCCGTAGAAGACAACGATCGATATACTTTATATCGATATATAGCTTAAGCCATCGCGTCTAACCGAAGATGAAAAAGAAAGAATTAGATTAATACCAGTAGCTGTCGAATGGTGGCGTTTGAGAGTAGAATCATCACGTGGTCTTGAACGTCTTGTTAGCGTGCCGGAGTCACCAGGGTCTGTATCACCTTCATTTTCTACCATTTCTTTGAGCTGCCGCGTCATCCACGTCAAAGGTATATTTGGCTTCATTGATGGCTTTCGCTTTATTGTACCTGTTTCAAAACATTATCGTTAGTTTTATTTAGAAAGATCTGTTTACAAAAGTGTTTTTTTTAATCATGTACAATCGTATCTGTCATTTAAGACGTCCAATATACAAATTACATATAACTAGGATAAGACCAATTAACATACCTATTCTATTATCCAATAAAAACAATTTTCTGGAAGATATGTGAATAATGCCTTTTGATTTTTACAAAATTAGGCTCCTTTTTTTTTAAACACGCTATAATGGAATAACCATGTTATTAAAAGAAGTATCTCCCTGATTTGAAAATTTTCAACGTTTAGCTTCTGTACCCAAAATTAAACTCTACTCTACTCTACTCGTTTATTTAAACTTTTAAAAAGGTTTAACTGCTAAAAAACAAATATTTAAGGTAAACTCGTAATAAATTAAGCATATTTAAGCATTTCAATTAATTCGATTCGATGGAAGCATTGCAATTGATTAATTAATTAAGCTTATTAAGGCTTATAAGCTTGATGAACATCGAAATATAATATCATGCCAATTTACCGCGCGCCTTTTCATACTAATATGAAAACTTTAATGTATATTTTCTTTATTATGTTTAACTTTGGAACTGATAGAATTATGTCGGAGCAGATCAACGAATCATCCCTAAATATATTATTTTATTTAAAAATAGAAGTCTTTTAGTAAAAACTGTACAAAATTCCGAGTGTTCCAAGCTTTTAGGGAGTTTGTTTTGTAATAGTAATTCATCATTTTCCTGCCCTTATCCCACTCTAAGTGGGGTCGGCAAAACGTGTATAAACATGTTGTTACATGATTTGGCTGCTTTTTCACGACCGGCCGCCTACCTGACATCAACTTACCTTAGTCGTATTTTACGACACCTCGGTAAAAGAGACGGTGGTCTATTCTACTAAACCGGATACCACACGGTGGGTCAACTTACCTTAGTCGCCTTTTACGACACTTTGGTAAGAAATGAGGGTGGTACTATTCTATTCAGCCGGATACCACACGGCGGTGTTTTATAAAAGTAATTATGATGTTTTAAAGCAATATGAAGGAAGTAAATACTAACCCATAGGAAATTCGCAATCAAAAGCGCTTTCAGAGGCAGTCCCGCCATCGGAAAGGCAACCACTTGAGCTCGACGACGAGGCACGGGAGTGTCTATCATTTGCAACCAATAAATACTAATTAATTAAGTAATAATAACAACGTTTATGATAGAAATACTGCTTTAATATATCTATATATTCTGTAAAACAATCAAATCATTCGCATTCGCACAACAGTTAATATAAAACAATATCAAGTTATAAGCGCTGAAACAATAGCATTCGCCATTTGCATTATAAAACATTTATAAACAATATTTAATTTATATTAAGTTAACATTAGCATGCATGTGGTTTATAACATCAAGATGTGTCATACGCTGTAATATTTATAGCTTACCAACATATTCTGTTGAAACTTTAATAATGAATTATACAAACAAACAAAAAAATGAATCCGAACACTACGAGAGATACTGACCTGCCACTACTAATATCGGAGTTGGCAGCACTGGCATTGCTAGAAGTCGGCTGGGCGGGGTTAATAGCCCCGACTGGCGCCGTGCCATTTGTCTTTGTAGGGATTGATATTATCTGTAACGAATAACACTATCGATGATGCTACTTTATTAAACGGATTTAATTATTTTATTGTTATCCTGATAACTAAAAGTAGGTACTTTAAAATCTACCACGCCATGTTTATCATCATTAGCAAATAAATCAGACCCTGGTTGATTTTATATTTGTATAATTTATACAACTAGTCTTTAGTTTGACAGAATTCCATAAAATCGCAAAGAGATTTTGTCGTGCAGGTATGTGAGCGAGTAATGAGCCTTATGGAATTACTTTATAACCTGCAACAGCGCCTTCATTATATTATATCGTCATATATAAAATTCAGTAAAATTATACACTCTACTATTATAGCATCTTATAATGCGTGTCTCCATTTCTCATACCTTTAGAATAAGTGATTCTACATAATAAATTTTTTCGTTTAATTCTATAACTTCATTCGTTTAATTTTACAAGTAGAAAAAATCAAATTGCGAATATGTTTAGTGTTTCAATATAAATTATTTGACTATACTCACAGAACACGACCTCGCGTGGGCCAAGTGATCCAAATCTTCTTGAGTCAATTCTTCCACTAGCGATCGATGATTTTCCAACAACTGCCTACCATGCTGCGTCAAATAGACAAACAGATATTTGAGTAAATTTTTAGTATTCATATGATTCTCGTGCCCTTATTTCTCTCCAAGGGGTCTCCAACATGTCATACACATGTTGTCACATGATTTGGCTAGGTGCTTTACGACCTGCCGCCTGCCTGACCTCAACTTACTTTAGTCGCCTTTTACGACACCTCGGTAGGAAATGAGGGTGGTATATTCTACTCAGCCGAATATCCCACGGCTTAACTTTTAAGTACTTATATAAATAATAAAATTAATTTAATTTGTAATTTTTATATTGAATTAAACGCAACGAATCAATAAATGTTGTTATTTCGCATTAATATCGATGATTTGTGAACAAACCTTGGCAATTCGCATAGCTGTGATCCATCTCTCCAGTGTTCTCTGATCATCAGCGCATAGGAACTTTATGAATTTAACACTCTTTGGTTGTTGCAGTCTGGGATGCTTGATTGCGAAACAGTAGTCAGTCGGCGACTTATACTTCTTCTTCCAGTTCACTCCTAAATATACTTCATTGGTGTCGAAAGTTGCCAAGCAAACAAGTTCTTTCAATGTCTTCACCTTATCTTTCGGTAAATAGTACAGTCCTAATAGACAAAGTTAAATAATACGTATAATTATAAATCCAATAATGAAATACATAACATTCGCATCAGCAAAATATATCGCTCCAAACATATATTAAAATGTGGCCACATGATTCGCTAGGCAATCATTAGTGTCATTTTTTGGTGCAACTGAAAAATCTTAATGTTTAAAAAGTTTTAAGCTTAGTCAACGATTTGTTTCATTTGCGTCACAAAATGATCTGGAGAAAAATAGTTTAGCCTATGTTCTTCATACTAACCAGAAGGTCGCAGAACGAAAAAGTACTTTTTCCAGCCCTTTTTGGCATCACTTTTAAGATACAGGGGACCTTCCATTGGTGGCACTGGGTGGCCCGAAATGGAAGGAGCCGTAGAAGAACCACCGCACTGTCCAAAGAATTCTTCTAATATCACTTGACGTGAATGTTCGTCGTGTTCACTGAAACCTATAAAGAGTGCATATAATAAATTATTAGAATTACTTATAGAAAGAGGCGTTATTTTGCGGAATTCCATACCACAGAAGTTATTGTAATGCATTACGATTTCGTCGTAGAGCCTATGATAAACCTTCTGATGATGCTCAGATTTCGGGGCGAAACAATCGTAGATTGTAGTAGCGAGTGAGCGCAGTGCTTGTGTGGAGTGTCGGTTTTGGCAGCATTTTGTTATACGTGTGGTGACTTGTGCTGCATCTATAAGGTTATGTTGTCTGCTTCATACACCTAGCATTACATAGATTCTCTTAACAAACGCGGATTACCTACAGCAAAATAATTCTATTGAAAATTCTGCAATATGTAGAATCAATTTCATATATATCTATCCAAACCTAACCTAACTATACTCAGTTAACTATATAAAAGCATATCAGTACATTAATAAACTAGAACCAAGTAGTAAAATATCGGAGGCATATTCAGTTTCTTCAGACCATCAATTATCGGGTATACTGAGTCTAGTGAAATCTGAGCACCAAAGAGAAAAATGGTTGTCCAGGGGTTTGAAGATTTATTGATTTGGCAAAATACAGATACACGAAGTAAAATTATATGAAGGTTAGAGAAGCATATCTATATATAGGTGAAAACCTCCCATAGAAAACGTTTAATAAACTAATGTAGTAAAAATATCTAAGCTTAACTAAGCTTGTTCGGGTAATGTTTCGCTTTGTGATTTTGTCGTGGAGTCTATCCTCTAATGATGCTTCGGTTGCGGGGCGAAACTATTGTTGAGTGTGTGATAGTGAATGTGTGTAGTGCTTGTGGATAGTGGCGGCGGTGGTGGAGGTTGTGCATGTGTTTTTACGAATCCTGCATGTATCAGGTATGAAAATGGATTGTCCACTCTACATTTAGCATTATATATATTTACTTTATCGCAGATTATAGCAATTTTACTATTTTGTATTATGGATCTTCGCAAAATAACGCCTTATTCTATAAATTATGTAGTAAGTTGGTATGTCTCTTTTGATGTCAACAGCAAAGTATCTTCGAATATACGAGTATATTAACTAGTAGTCATTACGACGACGTTTTCGCCAACTTAAGTGTTGATTACATTCTTACATTCTACATGATGATTACATTCTTACTTTACGTGTTGATACATTTCTTCCCAGAGGAAAATCGAGAATTATTTTTTGTTTTAGCCCGGTATATAAGCTTCTACCAAATATCATCAGTATTGCTTAAGTCGATTAGCCGTAATAGACACTGTAACAGACAGACACTGCTATTCCATTTTCAAATTAGGACCTTTCATTCCTATGTGATGTGTGACGATGTGACATAGACATCTCAGAATGTTGGTGTTCCGTGATATTTGAGCTTTCCCCCATAATTTTTACACAATATACCGAGGAGGCGTATTAACAAAGCTAACACTTAAGCAGTACTGAAACTAAAAATGGAATAGCCTAATCATTAACACGGTTTGATATCTAGCTTAAAGACCTCTTGAGTTTTATCTATCTCCCTTACAAATATGAGTTGCACTATCTATCTTCCAGTGTAAGTTGCATCATAATCGGTTTAGCCGTCCTGAAAATATACTATTAACCGTGAGTGTATTTTAAACCTTCCATTAAACCCAAACATCTTTTAATTAAGAAATCTGTTCAGCAGATTTAGAAAATATCGATCATATACAGACAGACGGTTTTTGGAGACTTTGTTTTGTATTGTAATATGTATAGATTTTCATATATATAGCAAAATAAATTCGAAAAACATCACGATCATAAGCTTCAGTCAAAAAAGACATGTCCAAAATCTAAGATTATTACGCGTTTACTTAATTATAAATTATTTAAAGTCTTTTAAATATATACCCTTGTCGTCTTCGGTAAGAAGAAATCTTTCCGGGTTCTGGAATAGCGATATTTTATCCGATCTTTCGGCAAATACGATCTTGTTTTTAGATTCTCTCGTCCATAACATGAGATTATCGACTAACATCTCGTGATCTTCGTACACTCGTTCTATAATAAAGTATTTTATTTATTGTTTGTTATTATATCTTAAATTTAACATATTAAACAATATATGATATGATATTGTTCATAACTATATTTCTCTCTTATGTTAAATTGAATATGATAATTCTTTACCAGGCGTGAATAACTTAACAAGTCTTAAAGTCACTTTTCATGGCAGCCATAATAGGTTTACTTTTAGTACCTACTACACGTTTAAGAGAGTTATCTAAATATTCAAAAGTTTGTTTGTGCGATATAAAAAATCGATCATTTCATTTCATCGAATTTCATAGATTTCGTTGAAATATTCAACATTTAAATTAGGCAATCCTAATGCTTGTTTAGATTGCCTAATTAAAACGACGTCAGTAGACTTATCAATATATTCACGCGTTGTACGGAATTATTAATAGATACCATTACAACTTGATTTTGTGTAAATTAAATAAATTCTTATAAAAATCCTGATTATATTTTGATAAGGTTACTCAACTTAGGTAACTTTCGCTCTTTGAAATTTTTCATTGAAAATACCATATATAATTATTAAGAAAGCTTGATTAGCTATCGGAAGCCAAAGAAAACTTTGGATGTTCGTGATCAAGATTTAATATCATTTAATACGAATTTTCTCCATTGATTTGTAGATATAATTACTGATAGTAGATTGGTGTATATTAGTTTAAGCGAGTTTTGTAATTTATATTTTTTTATTAATAAGTTGTTATACAAAAAAAAACGCTTAAAATATTAAATGCAAACAAATATTACGCAAACAGCTCAAGTAAAAGCATGAAAATTAATAAGAAAATTGCTCTACATAGTTTTTGTTGTTATTTGCCATTGTATTACCAAAAAATGTTAAAATATGTTTGTATTTTTTAAGTTAAATAAAGAGCTATAGTTACGTAACATTTACTAATAAGAAGTACATGCATAAACTTAAAAACGAGTTTCTTGATGCAGCTGAAAATAAATAATTACCCATATGCAAATCCGCCAGGTGCTCGACTATAGCCCATTTTGGCTCCATTGTAACATGGTTCTTATCTGCGAGCAACCTGGCGACGTAGCCGCACGTCATTTTTTCATCAACTAACAAGCTTTTGGAAGATCCATCCATGGAAAACGCCTTTATGAACAACTTCTTTATGTTGGCCTCTCTCATACGCTCCAGCGCTAATTTTATTTTGTCCGCTTTCTGTTGAAAAACCGCATCCTGTAAACGCATTTTATAGTCTATAACTAAATAAAAAAAGCAAAACTAAAAAACATGCACGGAAGAAATATATTTCTATATAAATAAATAAATATATGGGACACTAACAACACGTCCGTCCCCAAAGTAAGTAAATTAATACTTGTGTCATGGGTAACAGACAACTGGTAAATATATACTTATATAATTTTAAATACATACTTAAATACAAATAGACCCGGGCTCGCAGAACCAATAAATTTGTGTTAGAAAATGTTAGCCCTCGGTGGGAATCGAACCCACGACCCGCAGAGCTGAAGGCAGGGTCACTACCAACTGCGCGAACCAGCCGGTCAAAAATAAGAGCAAATGTTGTTGTTAGGTTGTGTGATTTTTTTTCTCGTCCACATTTTATTTGGACTAGAAGGACTTATAAAAGTAATAGTTTTTTTAATCAAATAATTTAATGAATAATGCAACAAAAAAGAAATTAAAATAATATTGTATTGCTATGATGATCACCTTTTGATTTGGAAGTAAACTTAATTTCACAGTCTTACATTTAGAGCTTGCACTACTAGATGCAGAAGATTCACTAGAAAGCATTGATACCTGTAAAACATAATTTATAGAATTAAGCGTTATTTTGCGGGGATTCATAATACAAAAATAATAATTAAATTTTTTCGCTATAATCCATGACTAGATAATTATCAAATATATATAATGCTAAATGTAGAGTGGACTCTCCGTTTTCATACCTGATACATGCATGATTCGTATAAACACTTGCACAAACCTCCACCATAATACACAAGCACTACACACGTTCAATATCCAACTATACAATCGTTTCTCCCCACATTTCGCAGATATGAAAACGGATAGTCCACTCTACATTTAGCATTTAATATATATTTTCTCTATTTCGTTATTACTTTTGTACTTCTTAATAATTTAAAAAATATAATTATTGATATATGTGGAATAATATTATAATGTAATTAAAAAAGTATATCACATATCCTTTTTCTAACCGAAAATTTTGAAATTGTTGTAATCATTGTCAAAAATTCACCATTAAGAGTGTACTTACAGTATCACTAAACGCCGAGTCGTTATCGGGGGAATCGGTACGCGTAATACCAGCCGCGGCATCACCGCATTCCTTGCGCTCTTGGCGTTGAGATCCTTCGCCATCTCTATCTTTAGATTGTGATGTATAGTCTAAAATATTGATTGAACCATGACTTTATGTAACACAAGAAATAAGTAGCTTGTTAATACTCCGCTGCTCGGTAAAGGATTTCCTCTGCTTGGAAAGAAGGATTTGAGCTTAGATCACACATATCTCAAAAATTTACTACGGATACTCTTGTTTCCATCTGCAACTTAAGAACCTGTTCGAAAGAAGATTGCTCTTACCCTTCGGCCGTTACCGTTATGGTAACTTAATATGAACATAGCAAAATCACATTAATCGTAAATTTGGAAAGCTTAAATGTCGTGTTTTACTATTAAGATGCTTAAACGTGGACTTTTCATTACGATATGAGGTTTCGTGATTAGTGTACATGAACAGAAAAGATCGTGATTGGCGTAACAATCGTACCCAAGTGACGCAATGACAAGATCTTTCATAGACATTTGTAGAATAATTGTACCTGAGGAAACTCTGGATAACTCTTCGTCGTACTCTGAATCGAGTGCGCATAGCTCGCCAAGAATTGCATCTAAGTCAGCATCTTGAGTTTCCTCTAAATTAGCCATTGAAAACCGGTATGTATCTATCCTAGGTGCAACGATTTCTAATGGCCGTAAAGCAGTGGGCGTCTCACTAGTTGTATTCAGACCCTGAAAGAAGAAACTAGTTTAAAAAATATAAAATGACATTGCTAAAGTTTAAATATTCTTAGAAGATCGTTGAGCCCGTTATGTAGTTAGTCTAGGAAATCCCATATTTAAATAAATTTTCAAAGGTATTAAACGATTTAGTATTCAAGTAGGATACTCCTTAGGAACTAATTAGAAGTGAAGATTTACGTAACTGCTATATTCCTCGACCTAGTTGCCGTGTTCCAGCGTATATCTTAAAATCTTATCCTGTTTTTTATATGAATCGATTTTTTTAATTTGATTCAGCTTGTGATTAAAAATATTTTAATCGATAAGTAAAAAGTATTTTTTTTATTAAATATTACGAAACAAGATCAATATAAAACCTTATAATTATAAAAAATATGGGCCAATAATTTATTTCAATGTTGGCTAAGTTTTGGTAAACATCTATAGTTCATAGGTTTAGCTACTTAACTAAATATAAACATGTCAAAGAAGGTTATTTTAGTAGGCAGATTAACTTAATTAATCGTTTTTTCGATTCTTTGGGATTTTGAAAGCATTGTTTGCGAATTTGTCGAGAAGTTTGTCTCCTGATGATGGTTGTGGGTTGAAATGATTATTGAGTTTGTGATAGTGGACGTGTGTAGTGCTGGTGTAGCGTTGTTTGTGCTTGTGCATGTGTTTTTAAGAATCCTGCACGTATCAGGTATTCATACCTATGAACGACGGATAGTCCACTCTACATTTAGCATTATATATATTTTCTATTTACTGTATTGCTGACTATAGCAGAATATTTTTTTTATTTCTTTAGTAATATAGATCTCCGAAAAGTGACACTTAATTCTATAACTTATTTAGCTAAAAAAGCGGTAAAATTTTCGCCCTTCATAGAACTTGCAGTTGAAACAACTATATTTTATAATACATTGTTAACAACTGCACAAACACTAATTACAATTGCCATTGTTAAAGATATCGTAAAGTTTTAAGAACTTAAATAATCCTCCTTAATAACTTCTTTGTTTAAAAAAAGATTTAGACAGTAACGACATAGATTTTTATTAGATATCTGCAAAATGAAAAGACGACTATCGGATTTATATACATACAAGTATATAGCAATAATTTGCTCTATATGTGTTATATAAAGCTCAAAAAAATATTTATAAAACACTGACAATGATTGTCCAAAATAATTTAAAGAAGGGTGTTAATAAGTATAATTGTATCGATAAAACGATTTGATAGAGCCGAAGCTCTATTAGTTATGTGTAGTAAGTAAGTAGTAAGTAAGTAACGGCCTGTTACTATCCCACTGCTGGGCATAGGCCTCTTCTCTCCGTTTTTGGAGAGAAGGATTGGAACTGAGACCTACCACGCTGCTCCAATGCGGATTGGTAGGTTACACATATCCCCAGAATTCTCTAGAGATATGCAGGTTTCCTCACGATGTTTTCCTTCACCGAAAAGCGTGTCATAAATTGCAATTATCAATTAGACACATAAGTTTTACTAGAAAACTCATTGGTGCCTGCCCGGGGTTTGAACCCTAGACCTCCTCGAAAGAGGCGCACGGTGTTACCGCTGGGCTACCACAGCTTAGTTATGTGTATGTTTCTAAAATATTTTAAAATATTTTTAATCACTACATATTATAAAACAAAGTCACATTCTTTGTTTGTCCATATATCCCTATGTATGCTTATATCTTTAAAACTACGCAAAAAATTTTGATGCGGTTTTTTTTAATAGATAGAGTGATTCAAGAGGAAGGTTTGTATGTATAATAACATTCAATACCGAGTAAAGAAATACTGTAATTTTTGAGGTTTCTAATGTGATGTCGTAAATAATTACATTTTTTCCCGCTTACATTGTAAATGCAGGCTTAACCATACGAGATTTATCAAAATGATGTACTAAGTATTTGTACACCTTGAAAAGGTCTACAGAAAAGTCCGCGATGGTATACGTCTATCTGTTATGGATAACCCACAATAGCATTTTTTGTTATTTACTTTTTACGAAAAATGATGCATTATGTTCAAAGCAATTTTTATAAAATACAGCATTAATCCTTATCCAATTAAGTACCTTAAACACAATGTTGATTTAATATAGATCAATATGGCCGTTTACAGCATGTAATTTAAGTGAACATTTTCGGAGATATTACAGATTTAAAATGCCGTGATGAGGCCGCGCTTTGCCCTATAGCACTTCGAATTTAGCAGCTATGTGTCGCTCTTTCAAGAGTTTGTTTAATGACAAGGAAGCTGTGAATGTTGTATATAAAGACATTCTGTAATTAATCGTAAAAATAAAATTCATAGGGAAAACCGTAAAAATAAATAAGTAAATATGTAGTATATGAATTTAGATATTCCAAAGATCTTCTTAGTACAGGGAGAGGGGAATTGTTTTTCTCCAAATTTAACGCTTGCGAGCCACGGGCAGTAATGAATAAATCAAAACTAGTGGATCGATTTTAATAATTTTTTCACTGAGTGACATGGGCTATGTATTTTATACCCGTGCGAAGCAGGGGCAGGCCGCTAGTTATTTATAAAATTGTTTAATTGTACTATAGTTTAAAACTAATTATGATCTATAAAAATATTTACATTGAAATTACCTATATTGCCAACTAATACCAAATACATAATAATAAAATATCTCGTTTATAAATATTATAAATAAATTAAACCGAATGAGGTTATATAATAATATTCTGTACCGAAACCAAAATTCGTTGTTATTATAATTTGATTATTTACGAAGAAAAACAAATCCTCAATCCTAAATATATTATTATAAAATATATAAAGGGTATATCGTACCCAAGGCAGAAGTTTTATCCATACATTTATATAAGTTTATCTTATTTCTGTGTAAAATTAGTTAAACTATTCTTAGCATAACTTTGTTATTTATCTTAACAAGTATGTGATGTTTAGCTTGCACATGCCAGTCGCTGCGGAAACGCCATACGCGCATCTCAGTTAAGTGTCCATGTGACTGACAATGTGAATGCCCGCTACTTGCATAGTATAAACAAGGGGCCAGTAGTTAAGTATTCACCCTTATCATGGCCCCAGAAATTATTTCTTAGACTCTCTCAAGTTATGAACACCAATGTCGTTTACGGAAAATGTAAGGAATTATTTAATTGGCAAGTGTACATAAAAGTCCACATCTCAAAATACAGGACGGAATACATTGTCCTTAAAAACAATGAACTCCTACTGTAACTGTTTCATCATGCATAAAGTATAGCTTATGAATAAGTTTATGTCTTTACTTAAAAGTTATAATAAGCCACGTTATTATTACAGACTAATAAAATAGTAGTAAAGCTTCGAATAAGTGAAATTTAATTTAGTTTTGCTGTTAGAACCATACCACACATTACATACCGTCGTGGTCATATCCAGTTTTTGAATAGTGGGTTTGTTATGTACTGGGAAGTTATGGAGGGCTTTATTGGATTTAGAGCCTAGGCGGAAACTTCTATTGAGAGTGGAGAGGAACCCTCCACGAGGCCACTTGGTCTGTTCACTAAGTTGCACGTCCATCATTCTTCGCCCGCTCACATCGCACCGCAATGACTCACCGTCCACCACTCACACTATTTATCATTAGCAAAGGCCGGCTTTGCCTGAACCTTACTTGGATCCGCTATGAAATCATACTTGTCCTAAGGTAGCCATAATCAGCGAAAGGAAGTTTATTTGTAAGTTAAACCGTAGACCGTGGCAACGTAAACTTGAGTTTAACAGGCGATTTATTTCATTCTAGCGCGCAGACGATTCGGAGTCTGCGCGTTTCGTTTTAGAGTAAATCGTACAAACACTACAAGTTGACCTCACCCATTCACAACGCAACTGATAACATTATTTGTGAAATTTAATTTTTGCAGTAACTTTAAATTATAACAGAACAAAGAGGGCGCGATATTATTACGAAACGCATGCAGCGAACGCAATCTCGAACACAACTAGAGTAAAGTTGCATTACAAAACGAGCGTCAAGCGGTAGGGACGAGTTAGTCAAGGGGGGGGGGGAGGTGCGGCAAGTATGAAGCAAGGGAAGTTGGCGACTCGTTGCCGGCGCGCCAGAGGTGACGGGCGAGCGGGCGTAGTGCGCGGTGCTGCACGTGTGCGCCACGGCCTGCTACGTTGTTTGATAAGGATGACGAGGCGGTGTGCGTGTTGTGCGATGCGGCCCGCCCTATGGCCTGGTCGCGGGATCTTTTGCCCCCGCTTTTGGCGCACCCAAATGACACTTAAACAATTTAGGGTGGAAATCGGGAGAAGAGACGCGTCGATCTACGCATTGCGTTATTCGTCGTATATAAATTATGAATCTTAGGAATTATCATAGTTAAACAACTATGATTTAGATCAATTTCAGAGTGATAAATTTAAAAATAAAACGCATTTATATTTTACTTTAAAAACATCTGCCGAGTGCAAACTACACAAGTTGTTTCTAGTTGTTGATCTATTGCTTACAACTTTAATTAAATAAAATTATGGTTTAAATGTAGATCTCCAATATTGAGTATTATAAATATCGTAATAAAATATCATAATATTTAATCTATAACTAAATCAAGTTACCAAATAAGCAGTTGATTTTGTATTGTAGAGCAAAGTGTATGTAGAGTTTGAGTAAAAAATAATTCGAATTTATCTTTTATGAAGTGTTATTTCTTTCAAAATAAATTATGAATATACGTTTAATTTAATTGTATTAGTTTGTATCTATCCATAAATGATTTCGAGTCAAGTAAAAATTGACGAAAATTAGTTTACTTTGCTCTCTGTAAAAATACATTACAATAGAAATTAGCAATGGTCCTAAGTTAAATTTAAGTATGGTTGCCATTAAAGAATAATATTCCATAATATTATCGATTGCGTTCACAGCTATTTAACCTGCTACTGCAAAATTATTATTGATACAAAGAAATGTATTCCTTATTTTGTACATTATACGGTCAATAATTCTATATGTAGAAGTAAAGACTAATGTTTATAAACGTAAAATGGAGACGGCTTAGCTATGCTTTGTATTTTATAGACTGTCGGTTTAATAATAAAATACTTTATTTATATTTTCGTTGACTTCAACTCCAGAGTTTGACTCGATGTTGATAAAATTCATCTTCGTTTATTTTTAAAATGCAATTTTCCCGCAAGCATTCAATGAAACATAAAGTAAAATATTATGCTTAAATAGTAGTAGACTTATTTTTATAATGTTCAAGATAACCTTAAACGTCATCTGAAGATAACTTATTATATAGGTTAAGCGAGGAGAGTTATTAAAAAATTGACTCATTTTCTTTCAACTTTTTATATTTAAACGGTGATGGTCGACATGCACAAACATTGTGTTTTACCTTATCACTACGTTATTATACAACACTCGGTCACCCAATTCTTTCTGTTTGTATGGTGATAAAGGATCAGATACATTAGTACAATTCGTCTGCATCTTTACGAGATAATTTTTTTGACTTTTTAAATTTGACTGGCTCGTTGGCCATGCCTTCAGCTCTGCGGGTCGCGGTTTCGATACCGCCGAGGGCCAACATTGTTTTTAAATCAATTTGTTGGTCTTCGAGTCTGGGTGTATATTTGTATTTAAGTATGTATTTAAAAAGTATACAAGTAAATATTCACCAGTTGTGGGTCACTCATAATGATTGTGGATGGATATGTGGCTAGACGAGGCCTAAAAAGGAATGGTTGGATTGTATAAAGAATGTATATAAAAGGAGTAGCGCCAGAGTTAAGCAATGAAAGGAGAGAATTTAAGTGAAAAACATGTTATGCCGACCCCAAGAGAATGATGATGTTTTAAATGTAAGATGTCTTGCTAAATACGTGGGCTCTTTATAAAAATTACAGTGCGGAATCGTTATCACACCTACTGTGCTAGCAAATGGTCAAAATTAAAAAAAAAAACATTTCTTATGACTCAAACACTACTGACAACTCCCAAATATATCTTATGTATACTTCTAAAAAGCCGAGATACTCCTGAACTCGATGCTTGGCTGCCCCTCCTGATAACGCAGTAAAGCTGAAAGAACTAACAGTAAGTATGTTGTCATTTCAAATAAAAGACGCAACTCCAATTCACTTTTATCTATTAGTTAATCTAATGTATGGCACACGGCATGTATTACCTTTGCAGCATTTTTAATTTGATGTATTCTAAGCACACCTCTTTCTATAGCTCTTTGAATATCTTTGCGCGTTACCTTTTGTATAAAATGCATTGTTAGCCAGTGGATAGTAAAGGGAACTTCACGTATTGAGAAATTTGAAACGACCTAAACGAATGTATCATCATTTAGATATGTATTCGCCTGTATTCTTGTTGGTTTTGCCTACTGGATCGGATCGTAAGTATATTTAGCTGTAAGAGCGCTAATGGACCGTATAATAAGCGAGAGACAACCTACGTATTTTTTTTGGTCACATTGGGAGGCTGCTTAATACTTCCTTCATATTATATAATAATATACATATGTTGCAGCTTCAATATTGGGACTACTTAATGATAAAGACTATTTAAATGGCACAATTACTAACTTTGAAACAATTAACAATTAGTAAAGAAACACATACGATATTATCTTAATATATAATTACTTTTACCTGTATAGTAATATTTTAATGAATACTAGTAAAATAGTTAACAACCGCGATAAGGAGTGAGACACGCAATGATAGAAGTAGGTGATTTGTATTCGAGAGTACTTCCGGCATAATATATACAGGCTTCGGATAAAAAAGTGGGCAAAAAAAATGAATGACAGGTGGTTTTAGCGTGCACCTGCCGAGCAGCTAGCAAGCCGGTATGGGACAGATGGCATCGACTATACGTTTGGCCGAGATACTGATGTACATTTTTTTTATACTGTTTGAATAATTGTGATTAATAAATTCTAATGACGTGAATATCGATCGTCTCTCTAGCACAAGTAATACGTAAATTATTTACAAAAAATAAAATTAAAATAAATACGTTATTATAACTCATAATGACAGAAAAATAATGTTCTTAAATGTATTGTTAAATTTACGGAATTTAAAATATCCGTAACGTACAGTATTGAAAAAGTTGTATAATTGTTACTTAATCATAATTTTTTTTATGTATTATTTTATTAAATGTAAGATAATACATTAATTCTACACTGTTAATGTTTTAACGTTTTATTTCATGCAAGCGTGAATTTTATAGCCTGTTAATAGTCGATGTGACTAAGCGTAAATTAATGCTTATGAATAGTTAGGACGCGTAGTTTCAATTAAATGTAATTGCTTTATTAATTACTTTATGTAGTGCCATATTATATTTATATATTTTGCTGCCTCATATATACATCATACGTGTGCTGTTAAAATCTATTTTTAAACTTTTCAGTATTGCCACACGCGTTATTAATTGTTGAGGCGTTAAGGCTGTATAATCGGGTCAAAATTAAAAATATTTTTAATTGTGACGATTGAAAACGTTAAAAAGTTTCATGTTTGTGCTACTGATACTCTACTATCTGTGAAGAACTAGATATGAGGAAATCATCAGAATAACATCATTTTACCGTATTACCATCGGTCTCTCACATGGCCGATCGTAAAATATCTAGGCTAATCATGTGAAAACATATTTATAACATGTTGTGCCGACCCCACTTAGTGTGGGACAAGGGCTGGAGAATGATGATCATATTAGAATGTAAGTCATCTGCAATGTTTGTAAATATGAAGCTTTGGATAAAAAAAACCCATTGAAAAATAGAGTCTTGGAAGTCTTGTAAAATCTGAGAAGTATTTTTAAGGGTATTACTTTTAAATATGTGCGTTTGATAATAAGCTTACTTTATAAAATAAGATCGTAAAAACACACCCAGTCGCTCATTCGCTTATGATTGTGGTTGTCTTGATATTGTGTGTCAATGTTTATAAATAATAATATAATAAAAAAAGAGGTTGTTACGCCGAAGATTGTTTTGTGATCAGTCACAAAAATACTTGTTTATATTAAACAAACATAATCTTTGTAAAACGACTTGACATCAACTCAGTGTCAAACAGTGTTAAGTCAAAAAATGTAGGTCGCGTTCATATTCAACCGCTTGTGGTTTTCGATATTACATTGCGGAGGAGCACATAGTAATTATTACATCAAGAGTTACCATGGCCTGGGCGTTAACTAAAGTACTCATAATTACCGATTGAAGCAGTAACTCTTATGCCCATAATGAGTATGTTTTCAATCGCAGGTAGTTCTGGTTGCCCGGTAGCGTAACAGCTGTGCGGCCAGGTGCTGAATATCCAAGAGTCATAAATATTTCTTGTGCATCTGGCATCAACATCATATGAGTATGGGTAACATCTGGAGATTCAATGGCGGGACACAATGTTGCAATATACTTAATTGCACCTTTCTGACCGCATATTTTTTTACTTTATAATGATACTAGTTGTGCTCGCGGCCTCGCCCGCTTGTAAATCAGTGCGTCATAAAGTTTGCCATTCATTTTACATAAAACTCTAAAGTACTTTTAACCCAAAATTCCACAAGAATTGCTGCAATTTAGGTATAGAATTAGACGTTACTTTGTGGAGGTCCATAATACAAAAGTAATGAGAATATCATTTTGCTATAAACCGCGATAAAAGAAAATATATGTAATGCTAAATGTAGAGTGTACTATTCGTTCTCATACCTGATACATGCACAATTTGTAAAAACTCATGCACTACCCGACACCGATGACACAACAATACACAAGCACTGCACACATTCACCACCACAATCCCAACAATTTTTGCGCCCCGTAACCGAAGCATCGTCAGGAGATAGACTCCACGACAAAATCGCAAAGCGATTTGGCTTATATAATATAAATAGTATTCTCATTACTTTTGCTGCAATATTTTTAAAACTGTACAAAAATACCTTCAGTAGATTTTTTGGAAAATCGATCTCGTTTTGAATTTACTAATTGCTTTACGACTCAGATGTTCAATCCTTTTACGCAGAAATGAACAATGGCACCTCTTAAATTATTTTAATAAGGTAATATAACTAATACTGGTTTTGAATGTTTAAGAAATCGATTACATTTCACCGATAGCACATGTTATGTTATGTTTAATAACAAACGTAACGAAAATTCCAATATGTATTATTTATCTATCTGACCAAAAGCGGTATTTGGCGATGAACTTTTTTTACACGTTTTTGTATCAAATTTCACTTTGGATGGCTGACTAGAAATATCACCGCAACCTTATCTTTCGAGTTATCTTATTTTGAGTAGGCGTGGTATTAAAGTGTAGTGGACAAATGTATAATGTGAAGGTCCTTTTGCTATACACAATTTACACTTATGGTACAAAACTTACGAGCCAAATTGTCAATTGATGTGAAAAATTGTTTTATGTAAGTTTATTATGTTTCCATGGTAACGAGACTTAGTTATAAAGTTACAGTAGAAATGAAGTTGTTATGTCTGTAAAAAACTGTTACAATTTATTTAAGGTAAATGCAAGTGCAGAATATTTATTATTTCTCTATCTTTTACCGCAGGCACATTTTAAGAGATAATACTTTTCCCCGCAACTTTTGTTCCGCAAATTATAATTTGAATCTCTCCCATTTATGTGTTAATATTAAATTAAAATTTGTATAACTTGTATTTAAATACTTTGCTACTCCGATTTATTTGTGGCTAAAAGCCTTTTAGAAGCAAATTGCATACTTAGTTCGAATTTTAATTTTTTCTTAGTGCCTTATTTACTTCAAGTGTTCAATTGATCTTTCTAATGTTGTTATAACAAAAAATTGACTTGGATGTGGTATTACTTCGTGGAATATTAGAAATTTTTCACTATTCTGAATTTTTTTTGTCTGACTGTAAATTATATTACAGTACGATGTTCCCTTTGGGGCGAAATCGAACGCAATCGGCTTTCGATATAATTGGAATGGCCAGTAAAAGGAGATTTTGGGTTTGATCTTGTCTTAAATGCAAATTGCAATGCCTTTCTTTTTAATTTTGGTGGATTTGGTGACCTATGAAAACTCGATCGTGATTAGAAAAGGTTTTTTTACGCAGCAATATGGACTTTTTCTTGCATAAAACATTGGATCTACATGTCATGGTCTGGGTTTATTATATAACAATATTATTTTTATTTCAGCATAACAATGTCATTGTACATGTTTTTAACTTTTAATAGAATTTAAAACCTTTTCAGAGACAATAACGGCTAGAATAAAAATTGTTATATTAATTTGTTAAGTAATTACTAAAATTACTTTTGCTTTTAATATACCTACTCACGAGGCTAATGCGTGAAACATTAGATTGACCTAGTTTTTTATATACGAGTACTCGAGTATCCCATAGGCTGGGCCAAACATGTTTAACAAATTAACAGCAGATGTGAAAAAAATTTAAATTGATATAACAATGACTGGGAGTCCAGGAATAGTTTACACACAATTATTGCGTGTCTCCTTGAATATCGTGCAAGGCATTAATGATGAAAATTTCATGATTACACGAATTAAAGTGATAATTTTATGTACTCATAATCTCTAGACTATATATAAGAAGAGAGGTAGCAAGAAGAAGACTGGATTAAAGGAACACCGCAGGAAACAGGTTTTAATCGTTAATAGTTTATATTTAGTAAACATTCATCTGGATAAGGTATGACATTTTTTTTATAAAAATGTGCTTTATTGATAATGACAATTGATTATGCATTTTATGGTAAGGTAAATTGTTTAGACCTTTTCCTAAGAGTTATATTACCTACTATATTGTTAATCGTTGATTGTCACATAAAATATACTTTTAAATAACTAAGTTCTCGGCATCTCTTTAAAAAAACTAGGGCGTTTTAAAACAATCAAACCAAACTGTAAAAACTAAGTATTGACGTCAATGTAAATTCTCGACGGTATTGGCTATAGTATGAATTGTTTAAAGTAATAAAAACAACACAGTATCCCAGCATCCATAAAATATTATTCACTTTAAACATAAATTTTGATTTTAGTTTTAAAATGTAGTTATTCATGTTATAGCATAAGCAATACTTTATAAGCAGACAAAATTTTATTTATATTCAAGGGCTCTAAATATTACCACGTGCCTCGTGCATTAGGGTGTGTCAAAAAAAATTATAGACACGTTTCCTTGTTTCGTGACTCGCCGTTTTTGGAGGAACATCTGCCGCAGATACAAGTCCCTTTTAGGCCGTGTTCCCGCAGCAGGCACTTCGAGGAAATATGCACCTGAATCGTATTAAATTAGAATTCATATTCCAAAAAAAACAGTTTCTAATGCTTCAGAAGTTGCGCACGCGTCGGCAACAAAATAATGACCAATGAACATCCGGACGAACACTTCGTGTCTTTAATTTGATGTGATAAAATTGATATTTTAATAAATTTTATTTAACGTCGTTCGAGACTGTACGCCGAGAAAAGGTATTGATTATTAAACTTCAGAATGAATAACAATATGTTCTTGGTAGTTATTTGGTTTTGTTTTATTTTTCCTTCTCTGTGTCTAAATTTTTAAATAGGTATTTAAAATATGCAAAATTTAAATATGTAACTAGTACTGTGGTTATGAAAACTATATCGTTATCTGACATACGTACTTCGTTAAAATTTGTGTAGAGAAATTTTCCGTAGTGTTATTATAATTACTTCGTGCTTGCAGGTCTTGCCGCAGGGTTTCGCTTGTTCCACAATAAGCGGAACGACAAGGCGGATCTATCAAATAATACATTTACAATACATAACATTACATTTACATATTTATACATTTATTCTTGTTCATATTTTGTCCGCGATAAGTTGAGATCTAAATGCGATGACGCTACATGTACAGTAGGAAAAATAATAGATCCAACAGGAGGTATAGTCGCACAATTTATTCTGTAATCTTTTCTAATTTGTTATATTCTAAAGCTGTGACGGTCAGGGAGGTGATCACAATAAATATAAGAATGAATTTGTTAGAATCTTCCGTTGATGTTGACAGTCGAGGTAAACATGGTAGACAGTAAATAAATACATTAAACAAACATAAAAGCATATAGTGCTGCCGCTTTAGTAATTTAGTCAAGTTAGAAGTATTGCTTATCGAAAGTAAGTTTATTATTTCGTAGCATTCTTATGACTAAAGTCTATTTTGTCACCATTTTCTCACTATATAATAAAAGTTCAGGTTTTTGTTCTCGCCTAAGCTGTTGTTAATCGGCAGCGCATTTATAAGCAGCGTGGTAAAAAAGAAACTTAATAAATGAAACATGACCATGAATTGTAAAGTACTAGCGTGTAAGTAATTTAAGATAGACATAACTTGTACATATTTGTTGTAAATAAAAAATGAAATAATGACGTTTATATGTACATTACTGTATTTTACAGGCGCGCATAAGATGTAGCGGGTGGTAAGCGCATTATACGCGAGTCTTAAATTATCTCGCAAAGTTCTAAAAGACCTTCAAAGATTTCGCTGTTATAATTTGTTTAGGTATATATGTTACGAGCTACGAATAAGCTTTGAAACTGAATAATGTAATTTAAATTTGATTTATCAATATTTAACGTACTCTTGTTTCGTCTATCGATAATTCGATTCAATTAATAACTTCAACATGGGATGAATAAAATTAACTATGGTGTCATCAAAATATACACACGAAACTAATATAAGTGAACGTAGGAATTTTGTAAATACATTATCAGTGTGTTTTAAACTCATAGAAGAGTAAAAAAACTAAATACATAGTACCTAAATACACTTTTGCATTTACAATATTAGTATCGTTATTTAATCAAATATTGTTAATATATCAATATACCATACATTAGAGTATTAAAGGACGTATTAGTAAAAAATACTTTTTTTTTGTAAACAAAATCAATGTGTATTTTTTTCTTAAAACCTTTTTCCGTTAAATTAGTCCGAGCGGCAGCTGCCAATGCATTTGAGTGAGCGCACAAAAAAAGTTTTGAAAAAGTTCGTTTCGACAATGTGCTACTCTGCACCTATATTAATAAGTGCTTCGATGTTTTTGTCCATATCCTGTTCGGAATATCACAGGCAATAAAAGTAACCTTAAGAAGCGGCCTTTTGCTATCCCAATGCGGGGCAAGTCCGCCGCTTTGCTTGAAGAGAAGAACCGGAGCACTTTTCTGCATTGTGATTTGGTACAAGGCACTTAGCCTAGCGATTATTTAAGATGTACAGTTATCATCATGATGTTTTTGTTTACCGAGTGACGAATTGAACATGTCAATTAAACACAAGTTTTTTTATATACTTATAAAAGCTTTTAAAATTTCATGTCTCTACTGTAAACGGTTGAGAAGTTGCAAATCCTGACATCAGGTAATGCTTATCAAAAACATGCATTGTCATTTGAACTGGACCAGTAGGCAAAATTTCAGAACAATCGGAAGTGGGTCAAATTTAACTTGCAAGATACCACCTTCACATACATACATACATAGAAGTCAAGTTAAATAAAAGCTTTTAAAAAGCATTGGTATCTAGCGTATATCTACCTTTATAAAAGCCGGTTGCTTTCACCGTCTATCACTGCTTTTGCAATGCAATACATTACAAACATTAGGTTTTATCAAAACATCATCATCATTCTCTACCTTTATCCCACTCCACTCTAGTGGGGTCGGCACAATATGTCTTCTTCTTCCATTCTCCTCTATCATTCATCTCTGGTGCCACTCCTTTAGCATGCATGTCATTTTTCACACAATCTATCCATCTTTTATCAGAACATAAGTTTATATATAATCTTTAATATTTAAATAGGGGGCTTTGGGGAAAAAATTTGATCTAGCTAGGTTTTATGTAAAAAAAATTGTTTTATACCTGTTTTTGGGCATTAAAAAACACTAACATTTATATTGAATTGAATATTCGCCATTAACTGTTAAATCAGCGTAGCTTATTCGGGGAACGGGCGGCTTTGAGAAATACAAATGCCTAGGATCGATCCCCAACTAAATAATTATTTTTTCTTTTTTTTAAGTTTTTTTTTGTAAAAAATTACCGAGCTAAGCTCGGTCACCCAGATATTCTATAGTAATACTCCTAGTATACGATTAATGCAAAAGTCTGTCTTTTGGTCTAGTCTGTCTATTACGTTCCAACAGTTAATCCGCTGGAGCAATGTAGATGAAATTTGGTACGATTAAAGCTTTTACAGCTGGTTAAGATGTTATTAAAAAATCGTATTTTTCTCCGGGCATAACAAATTACAATATAGAACATAATTGAGGGTATTTTCACACTAAAGTAAGCCTTGAACGAATTTGCATGTACGTATTATATACTAGCTGTGCCAGCAACTTCGCCCGCATGAAATTTTGAACGAAAAAGTCTCTCGAGTTAATTATAAAAGGTTTTTGAATAACTTTCACCGTTTTACTTGAGCGCACGCAAGAAAAGCCTTAAATTTAGCCGTTTCCGCAATATTTTTGATTGCTGCTCCATTCCTATTTATCTAATTGTGATGTTGTATAGCTTTTCTCGATAAATGGATTATCTTACACTCAAAGAATTTGGAGAATCGGTCCAGTAGTTTCTGCGATTAGCACGTTCAAACAATCAAACAAACAAACTCGTCGGTTTTATATATTAGTATAGATTAGAATATAAATTAATTTCAAAGAACAGATAACTTTTGTTTTATTACGTTAGAAATATTAAAAGTAATAAGCCTCGGATAAGTAGCTATTGTTTGTCTACAAAACCGCATACGAGTAGAAACTGGCCCACACTAATACCGAATTGAACCAGGCTTAAGCGGTATTAGTGTTGTAATTACTTTGCGTTCATTTTAATTAATCCTTTAATACCGATTCGCAGGCGATTAGTTCTCCACTTAATTGTATTTGTCGATTTAACGCTAGCGTTCATCTCTTATTTATTGACGGAAATCGATTTGTAGTGTTTTATCTCTACCACATGGCACACCATTTTATTGTAACTATTTTGTTTCCTGATACTTTGTTTGGACTTCGACATTTAGATATATATATTACTAGCTTAGAACTGCAACTTCATCTGCGTGGACCGTAGTCTTAGTATAAACAGATGCTTCGGTGACTTTCCAACCCTGTTAATATCTCCATCATAAAAGTCAGATCGATCCGCAGGGTTAAATCGCTATTCCAATCGCAATGATTCCATTACTCGAAACTTCAACATTAAATTTGGTTTCCTTCATGACATTACTGTTAATTAGCAAGGATATCTCATTTGTACTAGAAAATTTGTCACAAAACCATAAAAAAATTGTGACCAGCAGCATCTTCCAACATTGGGTTTCCTAATATAATAAAAAAGACATGACCTTGAAGAATCTGAGGCACGTATGTCATTGTGATGATCACAGACTGCTATTGCTTTACGGTGTGATACCGTTTCTGAGTGTTTAAAAACTGAATGACAACGACGATATGCAGGTAATTGTTCTTTATATCGGACTTTGAACTTGCTGTAAGGTTTATTATGCATGCTGAGTTGAACTTTAGGAAGATCCAAACAACGTTTGATTCGGGTAGACTGAGAAAGATTATCGAGATTATTTCCTCAAGAGCCTAGTTTATTTATTTTAGTAAAAACCCCGTACTTTTTACACATTTTAATAGTTAAGTTAAATTTATATAGTATACAAAACAAAAATAAATCAAAAATTCTTAAAATAACTCTTTAGTCGTAAGCCAAACGTGATATAAAACCTGCTTTAAATTACAGATTGACTTGACTTTGACACATTGGGCAATAGGGCTTCTTTGTTAAAATTTTAATATTTTACATTTTCAATAATGCTCATTCGAAACAACTTAATCCCACTTCTGCTTCTTCGTAAATATTTCTAACCAGAATCTATTATTTTTAAGTATATCATCATAAAGTATAACCTGATATGAAATTTTCTCATTGATGACTGATAGAGGTCTGGTACAGGGATATTTTTTATCACTTGTAAGCAATTATCTGTATTTGAGATACCAACATTTGATATAAATAAAGTACACTTTGATCCCCTTTTAACAACAGAACCATTTATACATACGGTTAAAGTTGATAAAATATACGTTGGTTCGGAAAATTCCGTTGTGTACACTATTCTAAATTCAGTATAGATTATGTACATAATAATACCCGTTGGTTTACATGAATACCTGAATAACGACGGTCGGAAGAACGTATTTTGCATAACGTATATTTGCATGTGACATATATCTGTCTGAGATCTGTTAATACAATGAAAATGCATTGTATGATCACAGTAACGTCTTGTAAATACGTAAGGCATTTTGAGACCTACCTCGAAACTAAAGTTGTTAGATATTTATTTTTGTGTTGGAATGGTACTAAACATTTTTTATATATTCTATATGAAACATCTGTGTGTATCACAAAGTAAATCCCTTCATTTTATTCTCAGTTGAAAAAATATTAAATGAAAATAAATTAAATGAAGATAAATACCAACCTAAGGATACTTAGACAAAAAAGAAATATAACATTGTGTGTTCAGCAATTCGCTAACGTAACATTTTAAAAGTAGTTATTGAGAGATAGTCATAAGATATAGAGACATACTGTCGCGGACTTTTTGTAGTACTTTTGTAGATCTACAGTTATGTTACGCGGAGCATGCGACGGGAAGTATTTTTAAAATTCTACGACCTCTTCAAAACAGTAATGTACTATTAACCTAAACCTTTCGGAAGAATTCCGCTACCATTTAGTAAAAACCTTACAAGAATCAGTTTAGTAGATTATGAGACAATCAATCTCATACAGACAGACATCTTTGGGGGACTTTGTTTTATAACAATAATTTAAATAAATGAAAGGATATTAAGACGTTTTAATAATTATTTAAATTATTATCACTCTTTTCATACTGGAAAAGACCTCTTCTCTCATCGAATTGGCACCATTTTATATAAGTTCTAGAAATTCTCCGGAGGAATACTGGTATGGTTTCGATGTTTCCCACCATCGAATAGTGCATGATGAATAATAGTTTATATGTATACTGTTTATATATGATAATGCATTCCAAGTAGGGTATTATTAATATATTTAAGAGAGTTAAATTGCTTTAATGCAATTTAAATCTCTCAGATTAAGGTAAGATTTTGTCTTTTGTTGGTAAAAACGTACCGCGATTGAAACCTGTAATCAAAAGTCGTACTTGGGTAAAAGATAACTTGATTTTTTTCAAAGGACATCTATCAGGATCTATAAAGTAACAAATTACGCACCTGTGCTAGGGGTTCAGAATGTCGGTCAAATATAATACATACCGCAGTGAGCACAGTAAGTTCTCCAAGCCATTCGTTCAGCAGAGCCTCAGGGTCGTCGCCAGCGGCGCTAGCGCCTGTGTCCTCTACCAGCGCCATCTACAATAAAGAACATTAAATCTTTAATATTTAAATGAGTTAATCTTGTATGTATATATATAAGGGAGAAAAATCGATTTAGATAAGTTTTATTTAAAAAATTGTCGTTTTACCTCTGTTTTTGGGCACTAAATTTTTTTTGAAATTTACGTTGACTACAATCACAATTTTTCGCTGTCAAACGTAAAGTCATGGTGGTTCATTTGGGGAACGGGCGGTCTAGAGAAGTGAAAATACCTCCCTATTATTATTTTTATTTTTCTTTTCAATTTTTTTTAATTTTCTTTTTTTACATCTTTATAAAAATTACCGAACAAGGCTCGGTAACCCAGCTACTTCTTATAAAAAATCCTTAATTCTTTCTCGGAGCTGGAGTGAATATTTCCGCGGAACATGTTAGGAAGAACCGGAAGGAGTCCTTATGAATATTATACTTATGATCGAAATTAAGGATTTTTGAGGATTAAATTCTCATCTTTTTTTATATTGAATTATTATATCTTTAAAAAATTAAGGAGCACGGCTCGGTCACCCAGGTACTTAACTAATTATTTTGTTATAATTTGATCTCTATCGTAAGAGTGCAGCGACAAATCGGCATGGTAACAAAAATTCTACTCTAGCACATACTAATGACATATTTTAGTAGGTTACTTTTATTTGTTGAGATACGAGCAGACAAACATACAGATTATACTCATTAGAGTTTGCTCCATCCTTTTATGTATACATAAGAAAACTTGTTTCCAGAATGTGGAATGCAACCTGTTAATTTTACTTACCTGTTAAAACTACTAAATTATTATGGCTTAATTGTAATTTATTAAATGTCTCAAATTTTCCCTATGTAAGAATTATTGACTTTTTCCTATATATAATACAAAGGGTAAAGATGCTTTTATACCCTTCATGTATGATTACGTAATCCTATTCTCTTATATGTAAAAAAGATTATTTGTCTGCATGTCCCTCATAGCCTCCGAAACGGCTGGACCGATTTTAATGAAATCTTAAGACATTATTTAGAATGACCCAGTGTATAATCCTGTAAAGTTTGGTAGCGATCGGAGCATCTTATTTAAACTGTTGAGTTATGTTTGGATTCCGAAACCAGGCTTAACCATAGCAATGCGCCGGACAACAAGTATTTTATAAAATATACTCTTAATAGAAATTTTAGGTACCATTTTATATACAAACTGTACAACTGATTAATAGATGGTCTTTTGGTAGACCTGTATAATAAATAATTGAAATCCATACTAATATTATAAATATAAAAGTCAGTCTGTCTGTTAATCTTTTAGGGCTATACTGCTGGATCAGTATTACGAAATTGGGTATAATTGAAGCTAATTTGCAGGGTTCACGTAATGGATAAAAAAAATCTCTTTTATCCTTCGGTTACAAAAAAATATGTGCATAATTGAGGGTACTTTAAGATTGACATTAACGTGTACGAGTATTGGGTACCACTAGTGATAAAGAAACGCAAACTGGGGGTCTATTGATAAAATTCATCCGAAAAATATTAAATAGGTTTTTTGTTTATATTCGTAAGGTCGTTGTACTACTAGAATCAGGTTTATAAAGTCCGACATAGGACTGAGGAAGTGTTCACAAAATATTAATAAACAGAATGTTCGATGTTCAGTCATCCGTGTAGTTACCGATACCCCTTAAACCGGAATGTCTCGCAAACACGGCATCTGACAACACTAGATACGAATGAAAAAAATGGGTCTTTAGAGAACCGTTATATCAGCTGCCCGTAGCTGTCCATTGTAAAAAACATGTGAGGAACATTTTGAATAAACACGTGCCAAAGACAACTTGGATTTTTATAATAGAGACAAAATGCAACCGATTATGATATACTAGCTGTGCCAGCAATTTGTCCCGCATGGAAATTAGTGTGTCACAAACTTTACCCCGAATTGAAATTTTGAACATAAAACATATTTGAACATAGTTATCGTGAGTTAATTATAAAAGATTTTTGACTATCACCGTTTACTTAGCGCACGAAAAGAAAGCTTTAAATTTTGCCGTATTCGCAATTATTTGTTATTGCTGCTCCTCTCCTATTCATCTTAGCGTAATGTTATATACCTATCTATAGCGTGTCTCACGTGTAAATTTCTATTATTTGCAAAATAAACTAAAAATATTTCGTCTTAATATATTGTAACCGAGAACGTTTATATATTTAAATATCGTAAATATCATTATAATATACACTAGAAATTCCCTAGAAATAATTTATATGGCAAAACAACGTTTGCCCGCTCAGCTAGTATATATTTAATTTTATATAGAACACTGCAAATAACATTAAAAGTAAAACTCGTTAAATACATGACATATGACTTTGAAACATCTTAGTGATGCTTTTGGTTGAAAATGTTTATTGCTTCGAAAACGTAATTTTTAAGCGTAAAAATGATGAAAGAATATCTTTAGGGCAGGTGCGGTATAATACGAAAGCTTAAAATATTTATATAGGTTAATCTCATCGCGGGCATCTGCTAATAATTTCAAATACTTACCTTATGAGCATAGTTTAAGTATACAGTACACCGAACGATGAAGCAATATTGAGAAATTTTACGACAGGTGTTTCTTTACATCGAAAATATTTTAAGATAAATTATGATGTTTGCAGGTTACTAGCTGGTTGCTGCTGTTGAGTAGATTTAGTTTACTCTTTATTTTTATTGTAGCCTTCAGAGCTTTCCTTTGTATTCATTGTTTCCACGCTATGTTTGCTCTCGTATGACATTTATTTATTACTAGCTGCGCCTCGCAGTAGTACCCGTGCAGAATAGGTAGTTATTAGACATAAGATGGATTGTAGATTGTACAAGAAATCGACTTTTTAAAATTCTCTAATGTTCTGCTAAACTTACAAATTTTGTCTTTCATAAAAACCATCTGACAATAATTTACAAAACAAAAAAGAATTTGCCAAATTGTTTCATCCGTTCACACGTGATGCGAACACCAAGACATTCATTTATATAAATATAGATGACTATTTCGTTGCTTTAAACATTGTAATATATTAAGTTAACGCAAGAAAATGACCTTCTATATAAGAACTAAGTTCAAGATCAAAATATTTAAAAAACAAATACATACTCAACTACAAGCATACTTTCGTTTAAAAGCTATACCAACAAAATGCGGACGGGTTATTAACACCAGTAAAACTTTTCAGAGCTCTTACATACAACAGAGTAAAAGCTCTTGGGAGCTGACGTATTTTTCATAACGAGTATGTTAAGACTTTATACACTCTTGAAAACTGTAGTATCAGCTTTGACACGGTAGGTACATTAAGAAAAATAAAAGTATTATTTATTAAAAACTGTATAAAATATCATAAGAACGTATTATAGTCATTAATTATGTATTTTAACATGTTTTTATTAAGTTTCATATGCCAATAATTCAACAACTTACACTACTTGTGTTATTCAATGGTTTATTATTATGTTCTTTATGAATATATTATCGGGAAAAGTATCAAGCACTTTTCACTAGTCTCAATTTTAAGGACTAAACAGGATAAAAGACTTATTAATCATTGACCGAAATAGGTTTTGACAAAAAAAAATTATAATATTTATATTGTTATTGAATGTTTAGTTAATACAGAAGTGGTATGGAATTCCGCAAACTAACGCCTGCTTCTATAATTCGTTTAGGTAATGATCTATTGCAATTTGTTAACCGGAATGTTCTTCGAAAATATCTCTATTTTCTGAATCCACAGCTTAATATTAGCGTTAACTTAGGAACGGTTGACGCCGTTGATGAGCGTTCAAATAGAACGTTCTAAGCCGACCGCTAAGCGAATAAGCATTCGGGCATATTATTAGACGTTACAAAACTTATAAGAATATATTATTTTCCAAAATTATTAAGTTAAAAGTTAATTGTACAACGTTAATTTTTGTTAACACTTCGATGCATACACCCATTGAAAAGTAATATTTGAAAAGCTTCACATGTTTTTAGGAAAACTCTATCCGTTTTTTTGTTCATAGAATAAAACACTACATATATACAAACGATAAAATTCATTCTAGATTCGTTAAGTGTAATTTTTAACTAAATTATCAATATTACTTGCAAGACTATTAAATTTAAGTGAATTATTGTACTAAGTTTAATTCACCTATGATACAAATCAAAGGGCCCTGACATTGTCACTTAACGTCATGTGTGACGGCGTTATCGTATACAGGTCCTGCCTAATGATTATTTATTCAGTGTTAGACACGTAAGTTTGTGTTTACAGAGAGGCTTGACAACAACGTAAATTTATTGCTTAATGTTCGCGTAATAGTTTGTTGTATTATAAGTTTTTCCTTAATAATACATCAGATTATTTTTTTAGTATAGACTACAATTATTAATATTATTTTTTATTTATTTATTTATTCAAATACATTAATAGTTTTTAGAATTTGTTTCTTAGTATCCTTAAGCCTTGACGACTTGTCTGGATATTGCACATTCCTCTTAAACAAATAATCTGAATACAAACTTAAAGAAGAATTAGTAGAAACCTATAAGATTTGTATAAAAACTTATGTGCTTAGTGGATATTTACTATCTGTCATGCGCTTTTTGTTGAAGGAACACTTAGTGAGAAAACATTAATTTAAAAAATAAAGCAACGACTTGTCCCATAGATTGACATAAGTCTTCTGTCTTCAGTTTTTGAAGAGAAGAGTTGGAGCTTAAACCCACCACGTTGCTCTAAAGAGGATTGGTAGGCACTAAAATCGCACAATCTACGTCAGGTAAAAGAAAACGATAACTGTAGTACTCAAACACGAAGACGCGCGCCGCAACAGTCAGTTTATATCCATGGCAGAAGCAACTCTGCTGAAACGTCGAACTTATTATAAAACTATGTACCTACTAATATGTATTAAGTATAAAAGGAGAGTACTAAAATTGGGCCTAACTGGTACAGAAACAACACACAATAAAAAAAATCTTAAGTTTTTTCTGATCAAATGTCACTATAAATATTATAAAGTTTCAATGGGAATGTACTAGAAAACTTATTTAATAATAATTTTTATAATTGTATTAAAATAGTTTCTGCGTCAAACAGAACCTATCAATTGTCAACTTGTTACTTTTTCAATTACCTTCAATTACAGCGTTTCAACGTGTTTAGTAAAGATACGAAAAGAAAACGATCACCTTTCGTTACATTACGTATTTCTGAACATAATACTTTAAAATAGGTATCTTAAAATATATTAACTTTGTTTTATTTACAATAATGACTGTTCAGATATTAAAAAATATATCATTTCATAAAAATTTTACTGATTTTAATACTTGTTAATATCGTCGTCATCAGATGCCTCGACTAATGGAGAATAGCGATCAGCTCTTTATATTTCTGTTTCTTACAAGACTAAACTTACTGTCTGTAAATTTGAGTGACATTTGCGACTCTTTTCACTCCCTATCATTGTGCAATCAAGACTTTCTGTTATATATATCCTTTCAGGCCAATTTGTTTATAACTCGCAAGATTCACTTTACTTATTGACTTTATAACTCGTACATGTGCCGAAACATGTTGTTCAGGAGTTCAACATTTATTTTTGATGTTCTTTTAAAAATTTATTCATTTTTCTTTAAATCACGATATTTATTATAAAAATCGGTCGCCTCATATTCGCCGTAAAATCTCTGAATAGTGTACTCTTATTTGACAAAGGCTGAAACCAGCATGTAAGAATCAATTCATATTGGAACCAACCATATACGATTAGAAAAATTTAATGCGGTTAAGCGTTTAGAAATTTTTTTATGTGGTTGAGATGTTTCAAAATTTAACGTAAGCGAAACTTGTGACACAGAATATTTGTATACATCTTATTATATGTCGAATAGCTTTTTCATTTTATTAAATATAGTCAAATTTACGAGTTATCTAAGAATTTTAGTAGTCATTTAATTTGGTTTTGAAAACATTTCATGTGAAATGTCAGAGTTTTTTAAGTACTGCACTCACTCTGTAATTTTTCCCTACAATACATTATTACAAATTCCAAATTTAAAAAGAAGTAATTAACTGACTCTGCTTTATCTGCTTTACTAATACCGGGAATATATTAGGTCGAAGAAGACTATGACTTGATCAATTCTGTTTACAAATATGCTAAGACAATCGTGTCCACGAGGAATCTGTTTCGTGCGATTCAACGCATAAATGCATCTAGTATGCTGGGTATCTAGCTATGTGAACGTGACTCGCATAGTTGATAACTTGGTAATAAAAGGCGGATATTGTGTTACTTCAAAGTTGGTATGGTGGCGGTAGCCCATTTGCGACAGCTTTTAACATGACTACAGAACAAATTTTAATGCAGTTATCTCTAACAGAAAAATGCATTAAGAAATTTAGATGTATAATATAAGGTTTTGTGAAAATTGCTTGAAATATGACGACTATTGTTGAAAATGTCGCAAAAACTCAGACAGCCTTAGAGCTTTTATCGAAAACGCGCCTAATCCCTTTTAGATACAACAAGAGAGCGTACTGTGGGATTATTCTTCCTCTATACGGGAAGGCTTACTAAGCTAAGTATACCGATTCTAACTTGTAACAAAATTGTCACGTACAATGTGATAAAATCTATAGTTAAAAGTTTGAGATTTAAATTTAAAAATGTTACGATCTTTGTTATTTTTCTATCAGTTTTTGTTTACGCTTGATTTGAAAACACAATTACGTCAAAATTAGTCTAATTATTGAATATGAGTGCCGAAGTGCACTAACGCAGCTGAAACAGCTCGTATTAATGAATAATTAATGAGGTGGTGTGTTTTTGGTTCGTAATGTTAATTTTGAGTACAAAATGTTCCGAGGGGGAAACCAGTCACCCATGGTAATAATAACAAATTCTGAGCGATAGTGTAATCTGTTTCTGAACAGTCTACTGTAGACTTACTACTGATTAAATTGCAGCTTACCAGCACATTTAGAAATAAATATAATTGGTGCATATATTGACTAGCCCGTTGTCGTAATAAGTAGTGATCGTGCCTTCAACTCCGCGGGTCGGGGGTTCGATTCCTGCCGAGGGCCATCATTTTGTATAAACAATTTCTTTCTTCGAGCCTGGGTGTATATTGGTATTTAAGAATGTATTTAAAAAATATACATGTATATATTCACCAGTTATCTCTCACCCATAACACAAGTATTAAGTACTTACTTTGGGGACGGATGACCGTGTGTGTAAGTGTCCCATATATTTAATTTATTTCTATATGCCAAAATAAATTCTTGGTTTGGGTTTCTAATATAAAAGGAAATGTAGGGTAAAGTTGAAAATTTTCCCTTGAGTGACAATAAAATGGCAACAAAGTAGATACGCATATCTGCATAATCGTTATTTTACAGAAGAGCACATTTAGTAGTTGAGAGTTAGGCACCGATAATCATGAAAATTTTCCGTAATACATTGAAATAACCTTCTTTGTCGGTTGCATAACAAGTTGTTTTGTTGAAATAATTTAGTTGTATTCTTTTACTCTTAAAAGAACTTCGATGTAGAAGAAGATATTTGCTTGTTATCCATTTAAACGTTGAGATTCAAAAGCTATCAATTCGACCTCATTGTATTTTTTACTATAAAAATAATAGATATAAAAATAAACTGTATTACAGTGACTGTATTGTAAGGTGCACCTTAATTAGAAATTAGCTCACAATAACCACAAGCAAAATACACAAATATACAATACAATTATTTTTTCCAATATTACACAGAAGTACTTGTAGGTATGACGTATTAAATAAAATAAAAAAATGAATAGAAAAATGTTTTTCTTATGTACTTTTTTACCCTATGACCTACAAAAAAATTATGATAATAGTTATTAAGATTGAGTGATTTGAGATGTTTAGGATACGTGCAAATATTTTCATATATTATTACTTTTTATACAAAACAGGTTAATACTTTTCCTTTGTTCTTACTGATGTCATTCTTATTACATAGAAACTTGAGATAACCACTGATAACGAATACGGAATAATATGAAAATAGAATCAATTATAAAAGACGGTTTTGTACTCGTATTAAATTATCTGCATGAATAACCACTACGTACAGCATCAAACAAAAATATACAAGAGAATACAGGCTAATATATATTATAAATAATATAAAAATAAAATCTGTCTGTCTGTCCGCAATGGCGGCTGTACACTCTCGCCCGATTAATAGTCCAACGGAAGTTAGAATTATGTACGATAAAAAATTCTCGTTCTTTCTTCGGGAAAAAACACATGGTAGGTATATCTTAGTATTTTAACTTAATACTAAGAACTCTTGTAATTCTGAATCTCGGAAAAGGGCTCCAACGTTTTCCTGAAATTTAACATGTAGCCCCCTACAGGTTTTGTGGAAGAAAAATTGATCTAGCTAGGGTTTTATTAATAAAAAATCGTTTTATCCCTGTTTTTGTAAGTGTAGAATTGAAAGCAAACATTTTTTTTTTGTTATCAAAGGTAATGTTGCGATAGCCGATGTGTAACGGGCGGACCGAATATTGCCTTTATCTTTAAATTTTGCCGTTTTTTGTAATATTTTTTATTATTGCTCCTCTCCTATTCATCTTAGCGTAATGTTATATAGTCTATAGCCTTCCTATATAAAAGGACTGTCTTTCACTCAAAGAATTTAGTTCCTGATATTTGCGCGAAACAAAAACCAAACTCTTCAGTTTTATATATTAGTACAGATATAGTTACTTTAGTTAGGCTAATTTACTTTTAGACTAAGTCAATCACGAGAACTTCAACTATATTTAGGCCAGTTATTTTCGAATTACCAATATGTTGTTAGTACAGCTTTTATAGAGCCACCGAGGAATCCAGGCATGCATAGGATAAACGTCGAAGGTGTGAAATGCGTGATGTGTAAAAATGTAATAACGGGGAAGTCCTCTATTGAGATTGAAGTTCCGCATGAACCACGGAAAACCTTTACATAAATATAAATATAAATATATGGGACACTTACACACACGGTCGTCCGTCCTCAAAGGAAGTAACTTAATACTTGTGTTATGGGTGACAGACAACTGGTAAATATATACTTATATATTTTTTAAATACATACTTAAATACAAATATACACCCAGGCTCAAAGGCCAACAAATTCATTTATAGAAAATGTTGGCCCTCGACGGGAATCGAACCCGCGACCCGTGGAGCTGAAGGCAGGGTCACTACCCACTGCGCCAACGGGCCAGTCGACATGTATCTATATCAATCTGTAAAGTTTGGAACCCGAGTAGTCAGACTTTTGAACTAATGCGACCCTTGTATAAGATGTTATTAGTTTTATAGAATGTAACTTCGCAACAGAGTTGCATCTTGCTACTTCATTTCTCCAAACTTTAGGTAAGTATATATTAAACATGCCTCTATGCGAGACCGAAAGCAATTTCCGATAAAGTGCATGGCTGCACTTTAGCCTGGATTGATTTCAGTTCTAGTGGTGGAACCAGCGTTCGAGGTTGTCTACCGACTAATCTCTTAGAAAGGTTCAATGTAAGTTCCGAAAAAAATGTAGTAAAAAATGCAAATTATATTTTAGCTGCCATTTGTAAAGTTGTAATAGTAGCCGTGTGGTATCCGGCTGAGTAGAATAAACCACCCTCATTTCTTACCGAGGTGTCGTAAAAGGCGACTAAGGTAAGTCGACCCGCCGTGTGGTATCCGGCTGAGTAGAATAGACCACCCTCCTTCTTACCGAGGTGTCGTAAAATACGACTAAGGTAAGTTGACATCAGGCAGGCGGCCGGTCGTAAAATAGCAGCCAAATCATGTTACAACATGTTTAACATGTTGTGCCGACCTCACTTAGAGTAGGACAAGGGCAGGAGGATATATATATAATATTTGTAAAGTTGTAATAGCTTAGTGGGGAACAGCCGGGCTAAAGGAGTGAAAATACTCCGGATCGACTGCCACCAAATGATTTTTTCCTTTTTTCAAGTTTCAGGTCGGTCACCCATTTAGGTATAGGTTTTACTTATATATTAAATAAATTACGTAATTCATCATATATAACGAATATTAAATACTAATAACGTAAACAAAAACAACAATGATAGTGCTGCTTTAGTCTAGACTTAAAAGTACTAGGGGAAAGATTAAAACAAAAGGCTTATTTTGGAAGTGAATTTCAGAGGCGCACTGCCGCTACACCTGGGAAATTTTCAACGAAAACAGTATTATAAAAGGAAATTTCAAGAGTCGTTATCGTCAATTAGTTGCTCGACAAAGCCTGTTCGATTCGTCCGTATTATAAAAAGTGGGCAAAGAAGCATTTTGCAATTCAGGAGATAAATGGAGAGTATTTTACCTATCACGCTCCGCAACTGCATATAAGTATAATTGAATAAAATTGGTACAATAGAAAATAATTTCACATTTGTGTTTTGTCACAGAAAATCAAACTATAAAAAGTTATCATATAATTATTTCGCTATAACCCGTGTTTGTGGATGTCACAATTCGTACTAAAGACATCATTCTCCTGTCCTTATCCTACGCTAAGTGGAGTCGGCAGAACATGTTTTCACATGATTTGGCTACGTATTTTAGGACCGGCCGCCTGCCTGACGTCAGCTTACCTTAGTCGCCTTTTACGACACGTCGGTAAGAAATGAGGATGGTCTTTTCTACTCAGCCGGATACCACATGACTGGTCAATTTAATTTAGTCTCCTTTTACGCCATCTCGGTAAGAAATGAGAGTGGTCTATACTACTCAGCTGGATACCACACGGCGGGTCAAATTACCTTAGTCGCCTTTAACGATGAGTAGAATAAACCACACTAATCTCTTACCGGGATGTCGTAAAAGGCGAGTAAGGTAAGTTGACGTCAGTCAGGCGGCTGGTCGAAAAAAGCCAAATTAACTTACAACATATTTAAAACATGTAGTAGTACCGTTGAGGTGGGGTAAAGGAATGTGAATTAATAACGCATATAGTTAACTACTTAATTTAGCATGTAACTATATGAAAATATTTGTTCACTGGTAAAAAAAAATTGTTATTTCACATTACGTAATTGAGTGTTCGAGCTTTTGAAGATTTGTCAACAAACCCGTCGGTAGTGATTGGGCAATAATTTTAAAAGTTCGGCAATACGACAATTTATAACGATAAAAATTTTAATTAAGTTCCTGTACAACCCAAAGTTCTAAAATATATAATGCTTGTTAAACACGACTCTATTTTCTTATTATTAGTTCTATGATGTTTAAAGAAACCCAAAATACTCTCTCTGGAACTAACATAAAATAAATTTTTATAAATTAACATTGAAGCATTAGATATTTTCACTATAAATTTATTTTTTCTGTTAGCTTTCATTAGTTCGTATATAAGATAATTAGTTTCCTTTGAAACGTTATCTAGACAACATACCATTACCGATAAGTCTTTTTCTTGCTAAAAACATTTGTGCGTTTATTTTCTCTTTATGACTTTGAAACTTAAGATTAAAGATTTAATACTTTTATCTATATATCTAGTCTTATACCTACTTATGTAGACGGCCGTGATAGGCAAAAGTCGAGAGTGATAATTACCAAAGTATAGATGTAGATAGAGTTTTATGATAAAGTTATTTTGCTATAATCCGCGTTTGTTAATAAAATCTATGTAATTTTAAGTGTAGGATGCAGACAACGTTCATATACCTTTTATATACTGGATTATTTACCATAACTATCACGAAACGCCGCCACCATAAACACACCACACTACACACAATCACACCACACTACACACAATCACCACATTCACTACGATCGTTTCGCCTCGTAACCGAAGGATCGTCAGGGGGATAGGCTCCACGACAAATCGTAATACATTAGGTGCTATTTTGTTCGTACACGATCATAGAAATTGTAGAGGTGAATGGGTGTAGTGCTTGTGTTGTGTGTTGTTGGTGGCGGCGTTTTATGATACGTGTGTTATCTAATCCTGTATGTATAAGTTATGTGAACGATGTCTGCTTCCTACAGTAAGCATTACGTTTCCTTAGCAAAAGCGGATTATAGCAAAATTATGCTGCCATAGCTATTGTTCCCTGGAATGCCGCAAAGTAACGTCTGCTTCTATAAATTATTACCAAAGGTTCAATGGTTGAAACCCTTGCTCTGAACAATCAATAGATATTTAATATTACTTTTACAATGTATTAACGTTGAATGATAAAGAAAAATGTCATGAAGACTACCGCATGAGAGAACGTATGGTTAACCCTTTCTCCGAGAGGGGCTGAGGTTTTTGCTCAGCTGTGGGAAAATAAGAAGCCGCTACCTTTACTTTTATATTAGTTGCACCTACCAGGAACCGAAATAAATAAATAATACGGCTACGGCTTCAAAAAGTTCGTATATCGTTTGTGGGCTTCAGTATACATTTTTATAATAAAAGTCCATACTCTATTTTGCACTTGCCTTTACACAAGTTCAAAAAAGTAATTAAAAAGACACTTATTCATAAAGTTATTCATATGTTATTATAATGTTGAGGATAATAAAGCTTAAGCACTAAATTATATAGTAAGAAATATATTACTAAAATATTTATTTTTGAAAAGAATGACCGCCGAGTTTCTTGCTGTTTCTTCTCAGTAAGAGCATCTTTCCTAACCAGTCGTACCTTCATTGTTATATGACAATTCAAAAGTGCTTGGTAAAGCTAGTTTAAATAAGGAATTATTTTTAATTTTGTATGTGATCGTTTGTTTTTAACCGACTCATTTGATTTCGATTTTGACTCACTTTGAACGGACTCATTTCATTCAAATTTTGTACACTTATCAACATGCAGTAACGATAAAATAAATAAATTTAATTTTATTAAACTTCATAGGTCTGTTGAAGTAGACCCCACTAAAAAAAGTAACGTTAGGTCAACTGTAAACGACTGTATTGTAATAAAATTACAATACAGTCGTGAATCAATAAAAATACATATACAGTTGCTTTTCAGATTATGTTTATAAATTATTATACTCTGAAAATGTTAAGGATCCGATAGATTTATGAATTCCAAGAATTCCTCCTATTTTGGAGGCTGTCGAATATCTAATAAGAATAAAATATTTTTTCATATGTTGTCGCTATATTAAACCTGTTTATTTAATATGATAAACAAATCGCTGATGACTGAGTCCACAGTGAGTCATCTACTAAATTATGACTGACTACACAGAAAATATGAATGATGCGACTGTAATGGAACATTTAATAAAGTATTAAGTTTTTTACGCATATTATAAGTAATTTAAAGAAATCATAGAAATTAAAAAATATATATCGCTCTATTTACAATATTTATTTGGCGTTTGTTAGTAAAATTCATATAAACTTTAAAAGTTCAATATTTATTGAACCTTTAATTGATTTCTAACAATGGAAATGTAGCAAATCTGTGCGGGAGTCAGTGTTTATTAATCTGACGTCTCTTCAAATTTTATTGATTTATAAGATAGTTTAAATGGTTATATACGCTAGGTCGAAATGTTATACGCAAATTAATTAGGTTTTAAACAAATATTATACTTGGTAAACCAACCTGAATAACAACGTAGAGCTCGCTTTATTTGACTTGTAGCTTCAATTAATAAAGCTTACGAGTTCTGAATGCTGAATCCGTGACATTGTTCAAACTAACTGAGAAACTTCCATATAACACTGCACTGTCCGGCGGCAATATCAATAGAATTATAATGCAACTTCCACATTAATGAGATTCAAATTGCAAAGCAGTAAAGTCACTGTAAGTCCATTTATTAATATTTAGAAATACCGGCTCGTTTTAATAAGAGTCTATGTTACACTTCATAATACGCAAGTCTGAGAGTTCGCGCAAGCTGTATGTTGCGCCGATAATAGCCAGGACAAGCGATCGCGGCAAAGACCTGACTATGAATGACTATTTGGTCCTACGCGATTCGAATCACTGTTAGGCGCACTATCTGTGACGTAAGGTTTATACTACAGAGAAAAATTTGCATATTTAGTGCAAACACTATAAGACAGGTCCTTTACCATTATTAACAGAATTTTTAAAACTTATGTAATGACAGCGGAAGGATGTAATATACAAGGTATCCAAAAATTTGCATTGTATAATTTTAAAAATAAACTTATAAAAATACCACTTTCATTCAATAATATTTATTTATTAGTGGTTTTTACGGATAATATTGTATTTGCGACTGATTTCAATTATCTTTTCAAATAAGTGTTTAAACTGTTCTATGTTGGTTGGAATTTCCTTTGTTCGGAAACTTTTTATTCATCAATATAAAATACGCAAGCGAAATAGTAATTGACATTTAATTCTTTATTACTTTACATTTTTCGGAGCTGAAATTTAAATATCGTGCTACTGACGAACTCTGCTGTGTTCATTTCCATCATATACCAAATATATTCCAATTTCAAACTTGGCCACTAAAACCAATGCCAGAAAATTACCTTAAGATAAATAAATACAAATATAAGGGACACTTAATACTCGTATTATGGGTGAGAGACGACTGGTAAATATATTACAATATAGTTTTAATATTATTATATATAGTTTTAAATACACACCCAGGGTCGAAGAATCAACAAGTTGTTGAATGAAATGAGGGCCCCCAGCGGGAATCGAACCCGCGATTCTTGAAGCTAAAGGCAGAGTCGCTGCCCACTGCACCAACGGGCCAGTCGGGCCAGATAGAGTTTGTGTTGATGATTTTGTCCAGTAATTGATATCAATTTATTACTTCAGTGTTCCTAAGAGTTTTAAAACATAATCTATGCAGTATAACAAGAATATAATATTGCCATGTCACGTTATTAGTATAACTAAATTTTCGTTTGTTATCTATCAAAACATGGTGTTGGTGTTTCCTGCCTTTAATCTCAATGGATTTAAATATATCCCTTTTTGATTTAACGTGCGCGAGACCGAATGAAATATTTTGTTTTGTTTGATTGCTATAACAATAATAATCTCGTATTTTATGAATGTTGCGCATTTGAAAGATAAATTGAATTCTGTATACTACTATTTTAATTTAAATAACTTGCATTATTTAATTTGGAATATTTAGATCTGTGCTATTTTATGATAGGAAAATTTATCTAATAATATAACATTTAATGTAATTATTTTAGGATTTACTTCCATTTTATAATTATTACATATTCTCTTTGTCTACGATGGAAGAGAGCCGTATTGTAGGACAACAATACACTATTAAATTTAGTTGTTATAGATAATTTATAGAAGTAGGCGTTTATTTGCCGAATTGCGCAGTACAAAAAGTTATGATAGAATTATTTTGCTATAATCCATTTTTTAAATCCACGTACAAACGCAGACGCAAAATAGTTCAATCAGAACTTTATTTATTATATGCTTTTATGATATGTTTAGGGTATATAATAATTTAATGGATTCAAGAGATCTTAAAAGTTCCTTTTGAATTATTCCATCACTTCAATCACAATTTTGAAATGAATCAATTACAATATAAATTATTAGCTATTACCCGCGACCTCGTTCGCTTGAACTGTTGTCTCGTAATAGGCTCATAATAGATGGCGCTTTTTAGTGTCATCCTATTCCTGTAGAATTAACAGGATTTCTACAGCTTATATCTTAGCCTATATATCATTCCGGTGTAAAAGGAATAATTGTGTCAAATTTCATCGATATTGGTTCAGCGGATTCGCATTTATAATATTAGTAGGATATTCCAATCAATGAAAGTGCACTTATTTAATTTAAAGCATGTTGATACATTATTTCAAAGGCTGCAAGCCTGTGCTGACATAGTGCATTGCTTCGAAACGGCAATATCGTCGATAAATTTGTCAATATGAAATTCACAAGATAGATCCGTCCATTTTATTATTTAATGCAAATTGCTCACAATATTCTATACGTTCTTCGTATGTACTAAAACAAGCCATCAAATGTTATACCTAATTCGTTGGTTTGCAACTTTGCGCATTTAATACATAGAGTGATATAGATATACGATCTGTTTTAAAACATAATATTTATACCCAATATATATTTACACACACACACACACACACACACACACACACACACACACACACATACACACACATATATATATATATATATATATATATATATATATATATATATATATATATATATATATATATATATATATATATATATATATATATATAATAAAATGTAAATAGTATTGCAAATAAAATATCCATATCGCTTATTTGATACACATTAATAATTAATTTAATACTTACTAGCGGCCTGCCCCTGCTTCGCACGGGTATAAAATATATATCCCATGTCAGTCAGTGTAAAAAAAATGATTAAAATCGATCCAGTAGTTTTGATTTATTCATTACTGCCCGTGGCCCGCAAGCGTTCAATTTGGAGAAAAACAATTTCCTTTCCTATACCAAGAAGATTTCCTGCTATCTTTGGAATATCTAAATTCATATAGTACATTTTTACTTATTTACTTTTACATTTTACCTATGTTTTTTATTTTTACAATTAATTACAGAATGTCTTTAAACAAACTCTTAAAAGATTCGAAGTGCTATAGGGTGAAGCGCGGCGTCCTCACGGCATTTTAAATCTGTAATATCTCCGAAAATGTTCACTTAAATTACATGCTGTAAACAGCGATATTGATCTATATTAAATCAACAATTTATTTAAGGTACTTAATTGGATAAGGATTAATGCTGTATTGTATAAAAATTGCTTTGAACATAAGGCATTATTTTTCGTAAAAAGTAAATGACAAAAGATGCTATTGTGGGTTATCCATAAGAAATAGACATATACCATCGCGGACTTTTCTGTAGACCTTTTTAAGGAGTACAAATACTTAGTACATCATTTTGATAAATCTCGTAGGGTTTAGCCTGCGTTTCCAATGTAAGCGAAAAAAAATGTAATTATTTACAGAAACCTCAAAAATTACAGTATTTCTCTACTCCGTATTGAATGTTATTATACGTACAAACCTTGCTCTGGAATCACTCTATCTATTAAAAAAAACCGCATCAAAATCTGTTGCGTAGTTTTAAAGTTTTATGCGTACATAGGATATATGCGACTTTGTTTTATAATATGTAGTGATATTAAGTCTAGTTCCATTTAGCCGTGTGATATCGGGCTGAGTAGAATAGACCAACCTCATTTCTTACGGAGGTATCGTAAAAGGCGACTGAGATAAGTTGACGTCAGGCAGGCGGCCAGTTGTACAAACGCAGCCAAATCATGTGACAGCATGTTTATAACATGTGCCAACCCCACTTAGAGTGGGGTAAGGTCGTATTCGGCATTGTCTTTTGTTAGTTCTTAAATATGTTAATTTGTTATGTAAATTACAATATTTATATAGGAAATATTCGAGTAACTTTTTTTAGCTATTTTACGCGTTTTGCAAAGAATGACTAATATAAATAAAAATTGTATTTATAACCATGGTTAAAAAACGATTATTAAAACGAATTGCGTTCGGGTTTTTCTTATAATCCAAATGTAATAAATAGATCTCAGTCCTGAAGTCATAGTTCTTTATAATTGGCCAAATTAGCCGTTCGTTATAACTAATTAGAAAATCGTTGATACTTATCAATAACTTGCTTTATATTTGAAGAGTATAGTTTGTGTAACCGTTATCGTACACCGACTAGGCAAATATGATTATCAGATTTACTTTATACATTGCGAATATTACGGGAAAATGTTGCATTTGACGCAGAGAAATGTGTGGTTATGTTGGCATGTGGTTATATGCGAAATTTGGTTTTCGTGGATTTCAGTTAATGAAAATAAACATTGAAATGGAAGCGAGTCTAAGTTTTATGCATATAGGATGTAAGTTTTTTATGTACATATAATTTCGTATTTGTTAGTTTTGTGTATTAGATATTAGATAGTTTTCCCTTATAAAAATTTCTATTGTATAATTCTGGATATATAATACATTAAATTAATGACCTATTTCTTATAAACATATGAATCCATATCTATACTGATATTTACATGCGAAAGTCGTGCGTCATGCGTATATCTGTCTGTTACGTTTTCACAGCTAATCCGTTCGATAAAATTACCTTCAATTTAAACTTATAGATGTTATTAAAGCCCCCCAGAAATTAAGATTCTGATAAGAGAATGTGGATGAACAAACAGTTTCTAAGTTTATATATCACACGTCATTAATGGAACGCAGAATCAAGATGTTTTTCACTAGCTAAAGAAACTACGCGTAGATTTTGCGCAAATGATTCACAGGCTTTTCTCAATTTTAACATAAATTTTCTGACTATATCATAATGACTCATTCACTGAATCTATGATGTTAGTAAAAGTATTACACAAAGCCGATGACCAAACTTGTAAATCTTAGTATATATTTACAAATATTAGCTGTAACCTCTCTCTCTCTCTCTACCTCTTTCTCTTCAACCAATAGATGTGCTGCTGGACATAAGTCTCGTCCAAGGGCTACGCTACCTGATATTGCTGCTCCTCTTCTATTTATCTTCGCGTGATGTTGTATAAATGTATATCCTATAGCCTTCCTCGATAAATGGACTATCTTACACTCAAAGTCCAGTAGTTCCTGAGATTAGCGCGTTCAAACTATCAAACAAACTCTTCAGATTTATAAATATTAGTACATTATTTTTTTCATAAATTTACAGAACTTAATAATTTAATTATTTTCTGTACTATTTAACTGCGAAAAGTAACGCTTAATTTTAAAAATTATTTAGATATAAATATAATATTTATTTTAAATATAATACAACGAATTTTTGATGTCGATTTCATATTGAGATTGAAAATTACTTTTTATACATAAATAAAAAAAAAACTTTTATATATAATATGGAAAGGAGCAGATCAATCTGGAATGACAATCAGTTGACAAATTGATCATCATAATGAGATCATAGATTTGTGATTAAAGTGAAGTGTATAATAGTAATTACACAGTTGATAGTGAAAGTATAGACAGCTGTATAAATGCTAAAAGAAAATAGAAGCAGAGCAAAATACTTTAATCTTTTGTCCAGTCAAGTGCATAAGACGGTGCAGGACTCATTTCGTCTTCGTTTATTATACTCCGAAAGTGTAATAGCCCAGTGGTGAGACAATGCGATTCTTTCGAAGCGTTACGGGTTCAACTCCCGGTCCGGTACCAATGTTACCTGTTAAAACTTAAATGTCTAATTGATAATTGCAATTTATCCCACGCTTTTCGATGAAGGAAAACATCGTGAAGAAACCTACATATCTCTAGAGAATTATAGGGATATGTGTAACCTTCCAATGCACATTGGAGCAGCGTGCTAGATCTTACCTTCAATCCTTCTCTCCAAAAACGGAAAGAGAAGACCTATGCTAAGTGGGATAGTTAGAGACCGTTACTTTACTTTTTAATATACTCCTAACTGTGGCGATTGTCACAATTCGCAAAAGCTGTCACACTTTCTAGAACATTTATAGCCACCTAAACAGATTTAAAATAATCTCAAATTAAATAACATTCAAAACTGCCAGCTTATCAATATTATTTAAAGAAAAATATAAAATTTCGCAAAACACACTCTTCATAAATTCATGCTAATATTATAAATATCTCTGTCTGTCTTAATAAAAAACTTTAATAGGTTGATAAGATGGCGTTTTTAAATGTCATCTTATTCCTATTGCATTTACAGGAATGCTATAGCCTATATTTTAAACCGGTGTCTAAGGAATAATTGTGCCAAATTTTATTGATATTGGTTCAGAGGATCGGCGTGAAAACGTAACAGATAGACAGGCTTTCGTATTTATAATATTCGTAAAGAAGTAAGGATATGTACCCCCGTAGAGGGGTTGTTATATTATGAAAAAGGCATTGCATTCAATGTATAGGAAGCGATGACACAATAATGAGAACAGATATATTTTTAATACATTATTATTGTAATTGCAGATAATTCTCGTTGAGCTTGATTCTAACCACTTGATTTCCTTAACCTATAGATTTGTATTACTGTTCATTGCGGTATTATAATAAATATGTTAAGGTCATTGGTTAAAACAAATTTATTATTACGATATACTCGTATGTTATGCAATGTGACGATTACTCGATCGATGTTTTAAATCCAATTTCATGTTGTGTTGTGGTTTTCTCTTCAAATAAAGATTAACAGCATTTAAAAGGTGATAAGATGATGTAGTGACTTCAAAAGTGTCACACACTGCTCAAAATGACTAGGCCAAAAGGGTAGTTTCTGCTACAAGGTGGAATAAACCGATGTAGTGAGTACTATGTCTATGTGAGTACTATCTTTAAGTAATTTCATTCAACTTCAGTCCAATTCAGACAAAATACTTCGTTAAACAAATAATTACACAATCACTCTCACACCAAGAAAAACGCCATATCTAAAGTTTAATCCAAGTCAGTATTCTAGCTGCAATTGAAACAAATAATTACATAAACGATTCACTTAAATGTTTATTCCTTTTCAGACTGATTTTATTTGTATCTAGCTGTAATTACTTTTCTATTGAATCTGTCTAGGGTGAAAATCTTTACCGTTCTTATCGAATCGTGCACCGTCTCTTCCAACATTTAAGCGGACTATAAACGATCGTGTTTCATCTTTTTATTTTCTGTTTGCTTTTAAATACTATTTAATAAATTTAAGTGTGTAATATGAACTCATTTCTTTTTTATAGGTTAAGTTAGGTAATTTATAGAATTAGGCGGTACTTTGCGTAGATCCATAATACTAAGGTAATAATAAAATTAATTTGCTATAATCCGCGGTAAAATTTTTACAATAAAAATAGTAAAATAATTTTATTATTACTTTTGTATTAAGATAGGTAGATAAACGTGGGTACACATTTATTTAGTTTTATAAATTCCTCATAATTTTCTCAGAATATCACATTATTTTATATTCTCTTTGGTTTTATTTCTAAAAGGCTATTCACATAAATGCCATATTGGGCGCAACATGACGCTCGCTTTATATAGCAAAACCGGCATACCGATGCCACAATACGGCGCTTGAACAAAGCATACCGCTGGCTGAAGTATCAATCCATGTCCTTGTTAGACATTTCGCCGAGACAATACAGTGTCTGTGTATGAATAGATGACTTACATTAATATGAATTTAAAAAAATCATCTACATCCTCCTCTCCTTATCCCAAAATGTTATAAACATGTTGTCACATAATTCGGCTAGGTATTTTACGACCGGCTGCCTACCTGACGTCAACTTACTTTAGTCGCCTTTTACGACACTTCGGTAAGATAGAGGGTGGTCTTTTCTAATTACCCGGATACCACACGGCGGGTCAACTTAACTTAGTCGCCTTTTACGACACCTCAGTAAGAAATGAGAGTGGTCTATTCTACTCAGCCGGATACTACTCGGCGGGTCAACTTACACTAGTCGTCTTTTAAGACACCTCGGTAAGAAGGATGGTGGTCTATTCTATTCAGCCAGATACCACACGATGGTGAAAAAAACATGAATAATAATATTATTTTGCTATAATTCGCAATATTATTATTACTTTTGCATTATGAATATCTGCAAAGAAACGCTAAATTCTATAAAATAGGAATGAACTTCTGCACACCGCTATAATTTTCTAAATGTAAATATTATAAGTAAAGTAATAAGTAAATGTATGTATATCAACGTAATTTAATGTAATACATATTCCACCAGAGATATAATAGAGCTCGAAATAAGCTTGTGCTCCCTATGCTTCGACGCTAAGTAGACTTAACAGATAGTTTGAAGGCTTAGGTATACGCTTCTATGAACAAATTTTGCAGTCCATATTAGACTTGCCTAAGCACAGTGAAGTACAAAAGCACAGTATAAGTATTAAGAATACACTAATAAAAATATAAAGGTGAAGATTGTATAAATGATATACATGCTTGTATCTGAATTTTTATAATTGAGTATATTAAAAAATATTAAAAGATTCACCACCAAGTTCTTTGTTAGTTCGAGGTAAAAGAAAATTTCCGAGCAACTATTGCTTTTAATAAAATTTGCCTTCACGATTCAAAAGTGCTTGTAAAACTATATTTGCATAAATATTATTTTATATCGAGAATGGATGCAGGCATTCAATTATTTTTAAATAGCTTATAGAATTATGAATAACTAAGCGGCGATCCATAATAAAAACGTAATATTATATTGCCCACGATAAAAGGAAATATATGTAATGTTAAATGTAGCGTGCATGTATCAAGTATGAAAACCTATTGGTATTCATACTTGATAGATGCAGGATTTGTGAGAACTTATGAAATTGTAAATTTTTAACATAATTATTAAATTTAATATAAATATATAATATTGACTACATCAATATTGAACTGATGTAATCATAAATAATCGTGGCTATATTTTGCACACTAAGTATTTGAAGTTCACGAAAGAAAAGGGAATATCCACTAAACACTAAGTAATATGAGTAAAACACTCATCAGTATTCGCAAAATATAAAACAAAAGTTTGTGACGATTATACAGTGTATATAAAATATTGTTTATGTAAAACATTTTAGTTAATTTAAAAAACAAATTAAAAAGTCTATTGTTTGCTCACGTTCTATGCACATAACGTACATTTCTGCACTTGTAGACTTATTGAAATTTAAAACAAATTCAATTCCTGATGGCAACATTGGCCTTCACAGACGAATAAGAATATAAGATTACTAAGACCCCGACGAATCCGAATATACAATAAGAATACATAAAATATTACAATTTGAATAATATTGTTTTTGTATATTGCATTATATAGGAATAGACCTTGACCCACTATACAGCTACTGAGATATCCAAGTTTCTTTGTAATATTACCTTAGCTTATCTAAAAGAGCATAATTCATTGTGAGTATCAATAATAAACAGAAGTATTTATTAGGCCTGCTTGGGGGTTGCCGTTTCGATTGATGATATTTAAGAGAAAATAGAAGACTCTACATTGAATGCGAAAGTTGTGAGCGCTTTCCATAAATCTGCACTAGGTATATGCAACTAGGTACAATATACCAGCAAACTTAAACAATAAACCTTGATGAAAGCAATCAGTTACTATTCTGTGGCGTCGTCGCCGGGTTAGACTGAGTTTCGCATTTCCGTTTGTCAAGTTCTCCATAATTTTAACGAGAAGTTAAATTGACTATTTGTGGTCTACAAAATTAATATTTCTTTGTTAATTGGTAACTAGAAGTTAAAAGTTAAATAGAAAATATATATAATGCTAAATGTAGAGTGGACTATCCAGTGGTGAAACAATGGTTATTAGGGACTTTATGACCGCTTTCTTGGCGAAATGTGAATTTTGTGGTGTATTATTCTTGAAAGCGGCCATATTATCTTCTTTAAAACGGTTTTCGGGCGAAACGATTATTGAGATGTGATAGTAAACGTGTGTAATGCTTGTGTATTATGGTGGCTGTGGTGGAGGTTTGTGAATGTGTTTTTATGAATCCTGCATGTATCAGGTATGAAAACGGATCGAAGTCCACTCTAAATTTAGCATTATATATACTTTCTATTTAATTTTATCGCGGATTATAGCAAAATAATTTCATAATTTATTTTGTATTATGAAGTCCCGCAAAGTAATACCTAATTCTATAAATTAACTAAAGAATATATCATATTTAAATGTACTTTTGAATCTTTATAATAAAAAAAGCCATTTTTAGTTAATTCTTGCAAATAATCACCTCTCATATTATATTACTATCAGATAAGCACTTATATTTATATAAAACTAGCGGCCTGCCCCTGCTTCGCACGGGTTTAAAATATATAGCCCATGTCACTCAGTGTAAAAAAAATGATTAAAATCGATCCAGTAGTTTTGATTTATTCATTACTGCCCGTGGCCCGCAAGCGTTAAATTTGGAGAAAAACAATTTCCTTTCCCTATACCAAGAAGATTTCCTGCTATCTTTGGAATATCTAAATTCATATAGTACATTTTTACTTATTTACTTTTACATTTTCCCTATATATTTTATTTTTACAATTAATTACAGAATGTCTTTATATACAACATTTACAGCTTCCTTGTCGTTAAACAAACTCTTGAAAGAGCGACATATAGCTGCTAGATTCGAAGTGCTACAGGGCGAAACGCGGCGTTCTCACGGCATTTTAAATATGTAATATCTCCGAAAATGTTCACCTTAATTACATGCTGTAAACGACCATATTGATCTATATTAAATCAATAATTTATTTAAGGTACTTAATTGGATAAGGATTAATGCTGTATTGTATAAAAATTGCTTCAAAAACAAGGCATTATTTTTCGTAAAAAGTAAATGACAAAAAATGCTATAGTGGGTTATCCATAAGACATAGATATATACCATCGCGGACTTTCCTGTAGACCTTTTCAAGGTGTACAAATACTTAGTACATCATTTTGATAAATCTCGTAGGGTTTAGCCTGCGTTTGCAATGTAAGCGGAAAAAAATGTAATTATTTAGAGAAACCTCAAAAATTACAGTATTTCTCTACTCGGTATTGAATGTTATTATACATACAAACCTTCCTCTTGAATCACTCTATCTATTAAAAAAACCGCATCAAAATCTGTTGCGTAGTTTTAAAGTTTTATGCATACATAGGGATATATGGACAAACAAAGTATGTGACTTTGTTTTATAATATGTAGTGATAATATAGGCATTTTGTTTTTTTTTTTGAAGATTTGTTTAAAAGTTAAAGAGTTCTGTCTCAGCGGTTTGTTGTATGTGTCAAGCACAAATATTTAAAGAGAATTGAATTTCATGACTTTTCGTTAAATTTTTTTAAATAAGTTTTAAACGTAAATACTGTAAATAATTGCTATCAAATAAATCTACAATAGAAAATATTAAGGAAGTAAACTAATTAGCTAACTGACTTATAAATCCGTTGTAAAAAATAGAAATACAACTCCTACGGTTCATAAAAAAAGATACCTAGATAAGAAGTAGTACCTACCGTTTATTTGATGGTAAAGTAAGTAACAATTTAATCAACGAACTGTGCAATAGAGTCTCAAACTTCCGCTGAGTGTTTTGGACGCTTCGAAAATTCGAAGCCCGTGCAACGGTGAATGTTACAGGTAGACAAATGTTTACGTTCACCGTCACTACAAGTTTCTAAAGTTTATTTGAAAATGTATTTTAAAACATTAATTAAAATTATTTGCGGTGTACTAATTAAGATACGGCGGTGTCTTATTTTAACTTTCTTTAGGCACGTTGCTCGAAACGAAGGTTTTAATTAATGCAAAAGTAGTAACGTCACTGAATTTGCTTTAGGTGATGGTGCTGTTTGCGCAGTAACTTCTATAAAATTCAACTGTGGATATAACAGTGCAGTTAAATAAATTATCTCATGAATTTGACATTAATTATAGGTAAACAGTTAAGCTTATTGATTGAGTTAGTTGAGTTGGTAATGTGTCAGCTTTGAGTGATCCCATCCTAAATGAATAATTACCTATATGTATGAGATGGAATGCAAATTGTTTAAATATTTCAATACTAAAAATCACATCGCTTCATTGATTTGTCCAGATGTTCAAAAAGGACCAATAAACAAACATTATATTGGCCTAGCTGTGCCAGCAGCTTCGCCCGCGTGGTAAAAGTTATGTTGCTATTTTCGTATTACTTTTCATTGCTGCTCCTCTACTATTCATCTTACTGTGATGGTATAGTCTATAGCCTTCCTCGATAGTTGGACTATCTTAAACTTAAAGAATTTTTCAAATTAGTCCAGTAGTTCCTGAGATTAGTGCATTCAAACAAACCAACAAACTCTTCAGCTTTATATATAGATATAGGTTAAAATATAATGCCTTCCATGAGATAAAATAAATATAATAGTTTTTATGTTTACGTTTCCAATAAAAAAAATACTGAAAAGAGTGTATAACGAGTATTAGAAATAATTCGCCGTATTCCAGTTTGCGTTATTGGTATATCATTTCCGAATTAACGGCTTTACGTACTCTTAGTGGGATGGTAAGCGGATTTAGGTAAGCTTACAGAGCTCTCACTCATTGACCAATTACTGAAAACAATGAAGCTATATTCATAGATGCGGCACATCCGATGTTAAACTACATTGTCATGATCAAGTGAGATAGTAAGCAAGTAACAATGTGACTAATTCTTTTGTTTTAAGCCTATCAATCAGTTGTGATTAATACTATCGCCTACGTAAAATCGTAGGCACAACAAGTATAATTAAACTTATTATTTATTATTTTACTTCATAGTAAAATGTACACTTTTGCAATTTGTGATTTTCGTGTTCCACGTGACTCTAAATTAATTGTATGAAACTTTCACTTATGTTCATTATTTCAGCACATTATTATATAATGTTATTACATTGTATTCATTTAAAACATATTTGAAGGAGTAATAAGACTTATAATAACATAATTTGTTACTCGCACATATTTTTAAACTTTCACATTTTATAAATAGACAAGCTGTACCCGCGACTTCGTGTTTTAATGTTTTAATATCCTCGTTATGTCCTATTTGATTTCATCATATAATTTGATTCAAAGTAGTCAAGAGGTAAGAAACAATTAAATAAGGTAACTGTAACGTTTGCTTTCATTGTTAAGGAAACACAACTATACTATCGTCAGTTTTTCCGAATTAACTATATATTCTTAATGCCATTTAAACCTCTTTTACACCTTTACTGGCTTCATAGGCGCTTAAAGCATAGTCGAGATTAAAAGTTTGCGATGGCCCAGAACGTTCTGCCTATAAGAAAAATAATAGAGGTATTATATCTGTTTGGTTTAAATTTAGTATAATATATGAAATTATCATTATCCTGCCCCCTATACTACTCTAAACAGGGCCGAAACAACATGTTTTTCTCTTCAATTCTCTCCTATCATTCGTCAACTCTGACGCACCTCCTTTTATATGTATATCATACTTCACACAATCCATCGATTTCTTTAAAGGTGTACCTCTAGCCACATATCCACATTAATAATAATAATAATAACTTTTATTGGGAACAAAAAAGTTATTTACATTCATATTTAACACAAGTTTGCGACATGATTTTCATTTCATTTGAATGTGCTCTTCTTTCATCCGTCTTTTCCATTGTCCAACTTTCTAGTCCAAAGAATAAAAATAGAAACAGGTATTATTACTATTTAATAATTAAAATTTTTCGTTTTATAATTTTTAATACAAGATATGAAATGTCATATACATATATATACTATAAAATTTTATTGCATGATACAATTATCGGAGCTATACAAAACAATAGAAATAATTTCCACATCATGCTGTAATGTAGTCAGATATAATTCCGTTGGTCTATAAGACATATCTACTAGATCCTGACCCGCCACTTTCACCCGTTTCGCTTTCATCTGCGTGCGTCTGAGATATTTTAAATAAAGATTAGTTGAATTGTTCTATGAGCTTTTGTAAATGATGGATAAGCTAACATCGATCTTGTATCTATATTACTTAAGTTTTTTATACAATCAATTTCTATTTATACTCCGGTATCAGTATAGAAACTAGTTCCTATTTTTAATAAAATTCTTTTCATAATTTCGCTGTATTACTTCGAATATCTTTCAGTTCCTTTACTTCCTTATAGTTAAAAAATACTTTATTTTGCTTACAGTAGTACGATTGTTTGCTTTATCATATATTTTAATGAATTTTTTCATACCCAGCGGTTTAAAATTTTAGAAATAGGACTTTTATCAAGATATTTTTATATTATACGTTAGTTATTAAATTAATTGGTTAAAGATCGGGTTTTCATCGTTCCAAAATAGTCCTAATATAGTGTATAGTAAGTAGACTAGCTGTTTTTTTTTAATTTATTTAACGTTTTTAAAAATACATAAATACAATAAACTTAAATATAGCATTAAAAAAAAACCACTAAGGTTTGTCGCTAACGCTACAATCAATTCACCTGTTGTTTAAATTACTACAAATTATGTTATATATATATCTAGATAAAAATTTAAACTTAATAATAAAGAAATAAACATTACAAATATAAGATCCGTTCACATTTATGTTTCAAGCAGCTTCGCCCGTATGGAAATAAGTGGTCACATTGAAATTTTGAACATAAAAGTAGTTATCGTGAGTTAATTGTTTTTTTTTCTTTTGGTGCTGTGATATACATATATTACTAAGCCCAAATAAGACACGAGCTTACATGTTATCGCTTTACTTTCTTAGGAGCATGTTTTTTCATTTTTACTATTTATTTTTTATGTTTTGAATTTACTTAAAATAATGTACAGAATCTTTATATATTTATGTAAATACATATATCTATATATACACATGTAAATGATAAACAAATAGAGTTATTGGCCGTTGTAAATACGTTGATTTCTGAACGCAACTATTTACTTTATATCTCCATCGCGTTCATTCTATTTTCGGACCGCTATTTCTAGTTGTTAATGAAAATTTGACTCGTATAAATACTGATTCATTACCTGAATGTGGGCATATTTTACGTACAATGAATTTTAGTCTATATGTCCTATACAGACTCCGAAACGGCTAACCAAATTTTAATGAAATTTTCAGACGTTCTTTAGAATGACCTAGCGGATGCTTCTGTAATGTTTGTTGGTAATCGGAGCATTTTTTTTAGAACTATTGAGTTTTGTTTCGAAAGGAATTTGAAAAAAAAAAAAACACGTTTTCAACGCTTAAAAATCGATATTGTGTGCGTAATTTCAAAGGAATTTGCACGCTCAAACAGAACAATTAAGCCACTCTGTACGAGAAAACTTAATATTCCAAAAAAAATCATGGAAACCCCTGAAACAACGAGGGGAAATTCTAATGAGCTCTGTGTGCCCATGTGAGAATATTTTTGCACGCCCACACTACAATCCATGTCAGGCCTTCAATGTGCACATCAAAGGCCCCCAATAACTAAGCACCCTCCGACCACAAAAACGTGCATATAATTTTTTCTTTTTCATCAGTAATGGAGCAAATGTTTTATCAAATACTTACAAGTAGCGATTATATGATTATGAATTTTTGTCCATACTATTTTTTTGCAGAAAAAAAGTTATCTCAAGTACTATGAACTAAATCTAATATTTGTATAAGAGTATTCATCATCCTCCTTCCTTTATCCCACTTAAAGTGGGGTCGGCACACATGTTATAAACATGTTTTGGTTTTTACAAATGTTGGAGATAAATGGTGGTTTCCCCTTGTTGTTTATTAATCATTGCATCAATCGCAATTGCAAATCTCATTTCCTTTGTAAAGGTGCTCGACGTGTCCACAAAATTTGATCCAAATTTCGTGTCGAAATGTTTGAACACTACACTCTTCTATAAGCTGTATTGGTTTTACATGTATCTAGACAAGAATTATATAAACTGTGTTAGTCTAAACATTACTCATGCTATTTCTACATAAATACAGTATATGTATGTATCTAGACATTACTAAGTATTACATGTAATATCTTCGTAAAATTTTGTTCAAAAGTAATAATAAAATTATTTTGCTATAATCCACGATGAAGTAAAATAGAAAATATATATAATGCTAAATGTAGAGTGGACAATCCGTTTTCATACATGCAGGATACATGCAGGATTCGTAAAAACAAAAATCCCAAAGGCGATTTGGTCGTGGCGAAAAAAGGCTTTGCGATTTTGTTCGTGGCGAAAAAATGCTTCGCGATTTTGGTCGTGGAGTCTATCTCCTGATGATGCTTCGGTTGCGGGGCGAAACGATTGTTGAGTTTGTGATAGTGAACGTATGTAGTGCTTGTGTATTGTGGTAGCGGTGGTCAAGGTTTGTGCATGTGTTTTTACGAATCCTGCATGTATCAGGTATGAAAAAGGATTGTCCACTCTACATTTAGCATTATATATATTTTCTATTTAACTTCATCGCGGATTATAGCAAAATAATTTTATTATTACTTTTTTATTATGGATCTCTGCAAAGTAACGCCTAACTCTATAAATTACATTTTGTTCGTCGCGTCAAGAAATTCAAATAAAGTTACGGTCGCTATATAAAGCATAGAGTTTAACTGAAGTATTAATGTGCATGCACATCAAAGCACATACGTGTCATAGTGAGCGGTAGTGACGCGTGATATCGCATATTTAAAAGCCTCAATGTATGTGCCTTCAAAAATAAAACGTGTAAAGAGATTTTATACAGAGAGTGTTCGAAAGCAGCGTTTATTCAAATCGATACTCAGAATATCGGGTTTTCGTTTATTACAAGAGCTCTTAAAAATCATCAGTTATTTACACTCTATCACCATTTTCAAATGTAACGTAAATACACACTTTTACACTTAAAAGGTTCTGGTACTAAGTTGTAGCTTATTGTTTCCAATGGGATTAAAAGTAAGTATATAATTAAATACTACTCGTATATTACATACCACGCCGAATGTACTTGTAAACTTTTTTCTTTTTCAGTACAATCAGATTGATAGCATTGCACATCATTCAATGATGCCGAGGCCGATAAGAAATTTAAAATAACGTCTGTGACTTCCTTTAGTTGGACTTTAGTACCGAGATAAAAGTAGTCTATGCCGCTTCCCAATCTTTCAATGATTTCGGGACCAAAATTTGGTCCAGACGTGTAATATTTAGGTCTTAACCAAGTAATAATCCTATTAAGCTCTTTTGTTTTCAATTTACAAATTTAAGTAATTAAGAAATTGAAATCATATAATCGTTAGTTATAAATTTTGCTCTATACATATGTTATATTTTATGTTAGTCCAGTATATAAGCTTTAATTGTACCAAATTTCATCTTTAGTGTACCATCGAATAATAGACACACAAACATAAAAACCGTCAGACTATCGCATTTATAATATTAGTATGAATATAACTTAAAAACAGAATTTAGTTACACAAATATTCAACGAATATTAAATACATTTGGGGAATTTCAGAGCATTGCAAAACGAGACAGGAAGTCACGAGAGATTATAATTTCAGCTCGTGCAAACAATAGCTCAGCCGAAATTGATCCTTCGGTTATATTAGCATTCATCCATCCGTTTACGCTGCGGGTATTATTTTATATTTTTTTCTATATCTATCAAGAATGTTTTATATATATTTTCTAATCCTTCAACTATATCTAGTTCACCTCATTTTTGTATTTAGATATGGTGTTGTTTTTTACAACTTTATATACTTTTTTCCCTTTCTAAATCTACGTCCATTGTTAGACATATGTCTCTTTTAGGATTTACGGAGCAATAGCACTCTGTACTGCTAGAATCGAGCATTTCCCTTTTAGTGTATTTCCACCTTAATCGGAGATTCTATCAATTAGGTCTTTGGTTGCTGATACCCCACTTTATGCCCCAACTTCTTTGAACTAATGCAAAATGAAACATTAAATAAAACAAACTCACTCAACATATATGTTGTAGTGCAATTTATTTATGAATGATCAAATAATATTATTTACGTACTCTGGGAAGGTAAATATAGAATAATATTTGTTTAAGCAAGTGAAGTCTGGATATTGCAACCCTTTGAGATAACATTCCGACGCGGAAGTAGTGCACTGTTATTTATTCAAGCCTTTACGTCAGTCTACGATAATTACACTTTTTAATAACCATTTTGCAAATATCAACAGTATAAAATTTCTAACTGTGTGTTTCTAGCATGTACCTTTGAGTTTCGAAATAAGAATAAAGTGAATAATCAGATAAATGTTACGGAACCCATACGTCTAAACAGCACTTGCGTTTTCCCTTGTCCTCGACGGATGCCTTTTCTCCTCGGAGCCAAGAGCGCCTCATTACTGTGAGTCGGAAATTCACTCTAATTAAAAACCCACTTATTAAATTTCTTTGTCATTTAACCGCCGTTTCTTTTTGATGGTGGTCTGTACGCGGAATATCAATTGTTTAGATTTATACAGATACTCGTACAGTATGTCTGCCTTAATACTGTCCTGGTTAAATGGACTTGTACTAACTTTGATCATTTCTATAGGTATTATAAAGTTTATAGTTTATGGATAAGTCTGTAAAGTGTATAAGAGTAAACACTATTGTTTTCACTGAACTGGAGTTTTCACTGAATTAATTATTAAATGTTTACTCTTGCAACCCTTTTCGTTGAATACTTTATACTATACTTTCGTCCGTTGATAAAGATGATGTTTTAAAGATTTCTTTTTATAATTAGATCAGGATAAAAAATCTCTTTTTCATATCTGCAAAAGCAATAAGGGCTTTTTGGTAGAACTTTGTTGATAGCATGGTAATAAGTAACGGCCTGTTACTATCCCACTGCTGAGAACAGGCCTCTTCTCTCCGTTTTTTTTTTTGGAGAGAAGGATTGGAGCTAAGACCTACCACGCTGCTCCAATGCGGATTGGTAGGTTACACATATCCCCAGAATTCTCTAGAGATATGCAGGTTTCCTCAAGATGTTTTCCTTCACCGAAAAGCGTGTGATAAATTGCAATTATCAATTAGACATAAGTTTTACTAGAAAACTCATTGGTGCCTGCCCGGGATTTGAACCCTAGACCTCTTCGAAAGAGGCGCACGGTGTTACCGCTGGGCTACCACAGCTAGTGCATGGTAGTAAGACATGCTTAAATTCCTAACACCATATCTAAGTCAGTATAATCAGAATGCATGATTTTGTTTGATGATCCAGCTGAAAAACAAGCCTAGAACCTGTGAGGAGTGAGGTATATTTGGAACAAACCGTACATTTAAAATACGATTTATACTGCCAAGTTGAAGTTCTATTATGTGATTACAGCAGCCTTTTAGTAATATTTAAGGAGTCAAAACATGCTTTATCAGCTTTCAAGGTATTGTGTGTAAAACATTGAAGGGGAGTAACGGTTTATTGGATTTAGTATCAACAAAGTACGGTCACACCATTGCAAACGAATAAAGAACAATGTTATTACACCTAAGTCGTATCGAAAGGCTTATAATGGATAACATGTGTGATGTAAGTTAATTGACGTGATATTTTATAATTTATGAACAATAATAGTATGATAAAGACTATAAGAGCGTTAAAAATAACATTACATTTCACGCGATTACTAAGTTGTTTAGACTAATTTGATTAATTTTATGAGTATTAAAATTAAAACGCACGGTTTTTTTTTAATTATATTAAATTCAAATTAAATTGAAAATTATTAAGAAACATTGTTTAGATAGATGTTCTCTTTGAACTACTCTAACAAAAGTGAATAGAAATAAATACTGAATTCATGAAGTTTAGAATAGAACTCTTTTCACGTATCCTTGTTTTAGGTTCTTTTTTACTTAACTGGACAATAGCTGTGTGGTATTCGGCTGAGTAGAATAGACCATCCTCAGTCTTTACCGAGGTGTCGTAATACGACTAAGGTAAGTTGACGTCAGGCAGGCTGCGGTCGTAAAATACGAAGCCAAATCATGTGACAACATGTTTATAAAAAGTTGTGCCGACCCCACTTAGAGCGGGATAAGGGCAGGAGAATGATGACTTAACTGGACAACTTAAGAAGTTATATATAAAAGCTGTATATACAAGACTATACGTTTTTACAAATGAAGGAGACATAAACTCTGATTTTTTTCCAAACCCGGATGAACCAAACGACGGTCAAAACAAATCTGCGAATAATTAAAGATATCTATCTATATTTGCTAGAGATTATGCAAATCCGGCGGAGACAGAAAACTGAGATGATAAGCCAGTAACGATAAGAATTATGATAGCAGTGAGCGCAACTATTGGAAAAGAAAAAAGTATATAAAAAGGGATTAATATTGTCATGGTACTTATCATAGATTTAAATGAAAAACCAACCAGTGAACTTGGTAGCATTATTCACTTTTGGGACAATTAGATTTGATACAAATTAAGAGATTGTCGATTTCCATAAAACTTAAATGTTAATAAATCTCGACCTGTACTTCAGATTTATAGCAGGTTAAGAATGTGACATTTGGTAGATCTTTAGATATGTATAGTAGTATACATAGTGTATACATAGTGTACACTATGTATAGTAGTACACTATGTATAGTGTACATATCTAAAGACGCAGAAGAAGTAACAGAGAATGAAACAGTTAGCGCTAGTTTTAATAAAATAATTATAATGCATTTTCAAAGGTCGAAATTTTCTTGAATTATGTCAATATAAATAAAGTGTTGAATTATGTTATGTATATTAACTAGATGTCCGGTCACGCGTTACTGTGACTAAGTCTAATTTCGAATTACCCTTGTACTCAACATTTAAAAAAATGCTCCGATTGCCACCAAACTTCACTGGATCATACGCTTGGTCATTCTACAGACTGTCTGAAAATGTCATTGAAATTGGTCCAGCCGTGTCGGTGTCTATAAATGACACGCAGACAAACATTAATTTTTATATATAAAAAGATAATTAACAAGTTTCTCTAAAATATAATATATTAATGATGTGTTGTTGCGTAAAACTTGAAACGTGCATTACGAAAATTAAAGTTACTTTGTATAAAAAAACACGCACGTGTCAACTTGAATTGCCATTTTCTCGTTTATTCCCTTGTGTCATGAAGCCGCATATAGCAGCCGCGAAATGAGAATAAACATCATATTTCACTTGTTTCATCTGTATGTTAATATGGTGAAACAAGGGAATTATGGCTTTCTAGATATAGAAAGGTTATTATCAAGTTTTGATAACATTATCATTCTCCTGTCCCTATCCCACTCTATGTGGGGTCGGCACAACATGTTATGCTACATGTTTTGGCTAGGTATTTAACGATCTGCCGCCAGCCTGATGTCAACTTACCTTAGTCGCCTTTTACGACACCTTAGTAAGAATGAGGGTGGTCTATTCTACTCAGCCGGATAACACAAGGCGGGTCACTATCCTTAGTCACCTTTTACGACACCTCGGTAAGAATAGAGGGTAGCCTATTATACGCAGCCGGATAGCACACGGCGGGTCATTTAGCTTAGTCGCTTTTTACGACACCTCGGTAAGAAATGACGGTGGTCAATTCTACTCAACCGAATACCACACGGCACTAAGATTTTCCAACTAACCTATTCCATGTTTTACATTTCATCGTTTTACCAACCCGATTTAACCAAGTCTTATAAATTTTAATTATTACGAGTATAATGGAGTAAACACAAAATAGTAATTCAAATTTTTCTTCCTATTAAAGTCGGTATCAAAAGAACAATTTTAATATTTGAAATTTCTGTGTAATTTTATTTCAACTGACCACTTATAAGTTTAAACGAGCGCTGTTAAAAATTGCACATTCGAAGTTGGTTAGTAAATTTAAAGTTAGTCGTCTACACTTAGGTGACTGATATCTAAGAGCTAGGAAATTGAGCGCCTCCTTCCTTATTTAAAATATATTTCTACTACATTATATACCTACCTTTGTGATACCTAAATATATAACCTTTTTGGTAACTTTTATTCGATAGTGGGTTTAATAAACTGTTCCATATTCCTTTTTCCTTCTCTTAAAAAGCAGAAAATGTAGCTAATTAAATGGTTTAAGCGAAACAACCAAGTTTTAGAGAAAATATTTAAGTTACAAAATATTTAAAAATATGTCATTTAGCATATAGCCCAGCGGTGACACCGTGTGACTCCTTCTAGTTGGTCATGTGTTCAAAAATTGCAATTATCAAGTAGTCTCTCCGAGTACAATATTTTAAAGTACCTACTTAACGCTGATATATCCATTTTAATGTAAAATTTATCCCTACTTTTACAATCGTATTTTATTTGGAAGTATTAAGAGCAAAATCTGATAGTTGTACTTATTTTAACCGGAGTGACATAAATTGAATCTACGATCTACATCAATTTGTTAAGTTATATCATGAACACGACTGAAAATGGCGGACGGGCTCCAATGTGAGAGCACTTACGCTGATATGACAAAGGGTTTTACTATGTACGATGATTGCTCGTTATATATATTTTCCGATTGAAACGTGCTGTACAGAATCGGCGGTTAGTATTTGTCATTCACTTGAAGCCGCGTTACCGAAATTGGAAACTTTAGCTAGATAACCTGAAATACAAACTATTTGCGTAAATGAAAGAAGAAGGTGAATTTACAATTGAATAAATCAGCAGTCAAGTAAAAGTTAAGAGATCAATGTAACAACAACGGGAGATTCGTTCATTCTCCTGCCCTTATCCTGATGTAAGTGGGGTCGGCACAACATGTTATAAACATGTTGTCACATGATTTGGCTACGTATTTTACGACCGGCCGCCTGCCTGACGTCAACTTACTTTATTCGTATTTTACGACACCTCGGTAAGGAATGGGGATGGTCTATTCTACTCAGCCGGATACCACACGGTAGGTCGACTTACCTTAGTCGCCTCTTACGACACCTCGGCAAGAACTGAGGGTGGTCTATTCTATTTAACCGGATACCACACGGAAACAACATCGCGAAATGTATAAATTTATATTATTACAATTATAAACATAAGTTTAAAAAGGATAACTGATGATAAAATGATCAGAAGACATCTCAAACAAAATAAGAGTGAAATAAAACATAAAAGATGAATGTGTAAGTATATCGAAATCTATAATATCTATATAATTTATATACCTCTATTGTTATATGCAAACTTGGATATGTTATGATATAATGACTTGATGACAAGCAGAAGCAAAGGGGCTAAGTCCGTGAAAGCTCGACTTAATAAACAAACAACGGTCAGCAATCGGGCAGTTACAGTTTGCAAATATTAGTTTCGGTTTAAAGCGCGCTCGGTATAACGCCTTTTCCAAACAACAAAGGAAAACGGATTACGACGAATACAAAAGCGCTAGATATTTTTATAATTCTATTGTTATTTATAAATGGTATCTTTTAGACCAGAGATCCCCAAACTATGTGACGATGTTTCGACGTACGATTTTAAACGTCACCACTTGATGAATATATCAAAAACTTCATTACTTAAAACCATTTATATTTTAATAAAACACCCATTTTTATTCTTATTTTATATATCCGCGTTTCGCAAAATTGTGATGCAATAATAATAATCATGGATAGTATAGTTTAAGTGTCCAGCTTTGTCGTATCCGGCTGAATAGAATAAATAGTACCACCCTCTTTTCTTACCGAGGTGTCGTAAAAGGCGATTAAGGTAAGTGACTCACCGTGTGGTATCCGGTTAAGTAGAATAGACCACCCTCTTTCTTACCGAGGTGTCGTAAAATACGACTAAGGTAAGTTGACGTCAGGCAGGCGGCCGGTTGTAAAATACGTAGTCAAATCATGTGACAACATGTTTATAACATGTTGTGCCAGCCCTACTTAGAGTGGGATAAGGGCAGGAAAATGATAAGTATAGTTTACGTGTCATTTTGACAAGGGAACGTAGTTTTGTCTAAGGGGTTTTGGTAGGTTTTTTATTATGAGTATAGTAGTGATATAATTAAAAGAGCTTGTGCCCCTTTTAAGTCATCAGAGATAAGTCAGGATTAAGATACTAGAAGGGTTAGCCTTTGTAAAACGAGGGTGAGCCCACATAATAAGACACAGATTTCGTTGACACGTTAGTCTCGTTTCATTGTAGACATGACGTTTGTGGTGGAATCAGCTGAATCTGACAATAGACCTTTGTCAGCTGGTGTCGTCCCATGGCTAAATACAAAAGTGTTACAAATACTATCCACTGGACATGACATAATTTATTTACTTATAGATTATAACTTAATATAAATTGAATATATAATTCTGAGATATACGCTGTGCGGTATCCGGCTGAATAGAATAGTACCACCCTCATTTCTTACCGAGGTGTCGTAAAAGGCGACTAAGGTAAGTCGATCCGTCGTGTGGTATCCGGCTGAGTAGAATAGACCACCTTCATTTTTTACCGAGGTGTCGTAAAAGACGACTAAGGTAAGTTGACCCACGTGGTATACGGTTGAGTAAAACAGGCCACTCTTCTTATAATTCTGAGATATACGCTGTGCGCTATCCGGCTGAATAGAATAGACCACCCTCATTTTTTACCGAGGTGTCGTAAAATACGACTGAGGTAAGTTGACGTCAGGAAGGCGGCCGGTCGTAAAATATGTAGCCAAATCATGTAACAACATGTTTGTAACATGTTATGCCGACCCCACTTAGAGTGGGATAAGGGCAGGAGGATGATATAATTATGTGATATATATATTTCGGAATTTCTATAATATGCCCCATAGTAAACTGAAATAATATTAATTATTGGGTTTCCATCATTGAAGTAATCTCATGAAATATTCTTCATATCTATGAAAATAAAACTAAGGTTTGTTTGAAACAAACTTCGACTATCTATAACAAAATATGTATATATTATGTATTATTATTTAATCCAATACAAATAATCATTTATTTTTAAAATGGTTATTTATTATAATGAAATTGTATGCTAAATTAGATAATAGCCTTTACAAAAGAAAGTCTCAAGATTAAATTAAATATTACTGTTTTTGAAACGGAAAAATAAAGAGATATATTTATCTAATTAAAGATTTATAATTAACCTTAAAAAACGTGATTAAAGCGAAACCTATATTTTGCCCAGTATGGCAGTGTGGCTCAAATAAAACTGTAGTTTATGATATGTATTTTATACGTCTTATATTTTAATTGATTCTTATTTTTAATGGTTTTTTTAAAGTCAGATTTTATTACTCATTTATGTATACAATAGAAGACTTTGATGCATGGAGGGATGAAATCGTATGACCAAACGAGTTTTAAGTAGAAATATAGGTGAATATGAACCTAGAGGGAGGTCGAAAAAAAGATGGTATGATGGTGAAGTATGATAAAAGGAGTAGCGTCAGAGTTGACGAATGATAAGAGAGTATGGAAAAAATATGTTGTTCCGACCCCATTCAGAATAGGATAAGGGCAGAAAAACTATGTAAAAGATACAATATGTAGAAGATTTTATTTTATTTTAATATTTTACGTACCTACTGTCATTTGTTTAAATGTCAAAAAGTGTGAGCCTCGAATTCGGGTTTTGAACTTTTTTGGTCTGCCCGTTATTCATTACGTTCGGCAGCCAAAAATATCATTTGGATTCAATTCTACATTTTAACATTTTTTCAATGCCCGAAAACAGGGATAAAACGTCATTTTTTCAACGAAACTTAGATCTATTTTCTCCCCTTAAAGCTGACATGCTGCAGATCTGCAAGATTAACTCATTTAAATATTAATGATTAAGCGTCTAACTAATGCGGTTTTGAATTGTAACTGCTTTAAAATAATCCAAATCATAGAGCGTGACCTTATAGTCTAACGCACATCCGTCCATTAAAGCATCACGACAGCGTGCAAGTGAGTTCGTTTAAGTACGCATTAAATTTGATCCTCCGAGATTATTATAGAAAGTTTCACAAATAAGTTTTTGTAAAGTAGCATAAAAAAATGAAACGAGGAAAGCGCTATCGAGGTATTTTATTTGTTTGGTTTGGCTACGGGTGTGCGGTGAGTGGGGCCGGCGAGGAGTAGGGCTGGAGGGAGTCGGAAAGTGGAACGGGTAAGGGAGAATATTGATCGGCACGCCTGCACTACCTGACGATGCAGCTCTGGACGGGAGTTCGGAATATTGGAGCCTCTGTATGTACGGCGTGTGCCCTCCGCCGCAACCGTACAAAGCGTTATGAAAAGTTAAAGCTGGCATTATTGACGTGTTTTTGTTTTCTGAAAATAAAAAATTTCGTGTCGTTTGTGCACTCTTTTTTTTTAGTGCTTACAATATTTTTTTGAAAATGGTTTTTATTTGCAACCTATAAAAAACTAAGTAACTATACACAAATACATTTTATGTTTACAATATAATTTTTCTTTTTTTTTGGGAATTAAAAACCTAATTATGACATTTATGAATTTTATTAAATATCGAATTAAATAACAAGGAAAAAGAAAAATCTTTTTGTCCCACCTTCGTATTTACGAAAAAATATTTCCATGTACCTCATTTCGTTTAGATTTGCGTTCGTTAACTTTGTAGACTTCGATGATGAAACATTAATAACTCGCTTCGCATGTCGCATTTTCAGGATTGGATACTCTGTCAGGCCAAAATATATCTACAATATTATACTCAGACTTAGTAAGAGGCTTGTGGTATCCGGCTGAGTAGAATATACCACCCTCATTTCTTACCGAAGTGTCGTAAAAGGCGACTAAGGTAAGTTGATGTCAGGCAGGCGGCCGGCCGTAAAATACGTAGCTAAATCATGTGACAACATGTTTATAACATGTTGTGCCAACCCCACTTACAGTGGGATAAGGTCAGGAGGATGATGACTTAGTAAGAGGCTTCAACCGTGTATATTTAAAATTTTGTTATATTTGTGATTAAATAACATCACTACTTATTGCATTAGTGCCCAAGAACCAACAAGAGTATCATAGAGAATAAAATAACAAACTATGCAAATTATTAATTTGCTTTAGTTTAGTTTAATAAAATTATACATAGAGAAACGTCAAAAAATTAAAATAAAATATTTTTGACACGCTAATTAGAAAGCCAAAAGATCGGCTGACTTTAGTCCACGACAATAACTTAATCGACTCAGAATTACACCTTTTTAAAGCGAAGCATTTTCCATACCACTGAATTTTAAAGGCTATAAGGAGCTATATTTTAGAAAACATATGTTTTCGGAAGATCATGAGGCTAAAATTGAATATTTATGAAATGATAGATTATTCATATAATTATTAAAATAAAAATCATGATTTATCAATACAAACCTTAATTAATATTCGATTCGCTGCAGTGTTGAAAATTTTGATTATTCGCTCAAAATATTTTAATTACTGCTCACCATCGACAAATTAAATTTTCCACTACATTGAGTACTCGCTTTGGTAGAACCGAACATTGCACTGATCAATTAAAATGGATTTGAATTTTTGTTACTCAGTAGACTAAAGCCATCTGAAAAGACTGATGCAGTATAAGATAGACCGGGCATACCTAAATCTTCTTTTGAAAGCATGGCAGGAAAAATCTACGAAAGGTGGAAACCTTTTTCTTTGGTGTGCATGTCAGGAATAAAGAGACAAAGTTCTTTAAATCGTTGGATGATATATCGATTATACAGGGCTTCAGTACTTTAAGTATTTATTTACACATACATTGTTGTATGCAATACTAAAATATTTCTAGCCTATAGATGTTTTGTGCACGTACGAAAAGCGAGGTATATGTAATGCTATTCACATATCTCATGCTACCTTTATTGCTAAATTGAAATCTAATAGACTGGCACGTACCGTAAAGGAATCAGCAAACGGTATGACTTAACATGTTTTGTTAAATAGAATTAAATTATCTGTAATGTCTTGTATATATACGTTTATCCATTTATAGGCCATAAATTTGTTCAATACAAATTTTGCTCTTCTACAGCTATTGTCAGTAGTTTATGCAGTAGGTAACCTATCTAAATAAAGTAAAAGTATGCATATATTTTAACTGGTGCGAATAAAAATTATAATATAATAGTTTAGCAAATTTAATCAGTCTTTAAGAGCTTTTTCGAATCGTCATTTTGCTTAGTTAGCAACGAAGGCACGCTGTTAAAGTATCACAAAATTTCCAGTATCATTTTTTTTAATTTATTTAATTTACATACTTGGAATTTTGTCAGAAGCTAGACGCGATGTTCAAATCCAGGCTTTTTAGTATGCATTAGTAAATTTTCCCAAGTTTGTTGATTATTACTGGATTGATATATAAAAATCCGATTATTTATATAAATAAATAGAATGCTATTTTACGTAGACTGCGGTTGGATCAATAAGTTATTTTTTTTTAATATTTGTTAAATCCCAACGAACGTTCGAAGAAGAAAAAACTTTTCTTTTTTGCATACAAACAAATCGGTATTGAAACTAAAGATTTTGCAAGGCGTTACGAAGTTTACCAAGTCAGTTAACTGTTAATAGGTAGGGCATACACAGTAAAAAAATTATCTGAATCTAAATTTATTTCAGAAAGCAAAAAAATAAATATTAAAAATATATGTCATGTTTTAATTTTAGTTTACTTCTAAAGCCTATGTGATATTTGTTTATAGATAGGTTTAGTACATGTTATATACACAACAAATTTACAAATAAAATATTGTATCAAGCTCAAAAATAACGTTTTTTACTTCTTGACTCGTTTTATATGTATTTGCTAAAATAGGAAATCAGAGAAATGAAATGCTCATTGGATGTTGTAAGTACTCTTTGAATACAATTTTCATTACAATAGACGATACAATAAAATCAAAAGGCATGAAGAAAACACTCGAGAATATATACGTTCATTTTGCTCGAAGGTAACTTCTACGGATTTATTGCAATTCTAGAGTGTCGTTACTTTCCATTATTATTTTTTACGTCATAAAAAATTTATATATTATATATTTTCATCATCTCCCTGTTCTTATCCCACTCTAAGTGGGGTCGGCACAACATGTTATAAACATGCTGTCACATGATTTGGCTACGTTTTTACGACCGGCCGTTTGCCGGACGTCAACTTACCTGATTCGTATTTTACGACAGCTCGGTAAGAAAGAGGGTGGTCTATTCTACTAAACCAGACACCACACGGTGTATCAACTTGCTTTTGTCGCCTTTTATGATACCTCGGTAAAAAATGAGGTTGGTCTATTCTACTCAGCCGGATACCACACGGCTGGTTGACTTACCTTAGTCGCCTAGTAGTAAATGTGGGTTGTATTATTCAGCCGGATACCACACGGTGTCTATATTATATGTTTTAAGGAGTGAAATTCGAACAATGATAAATGTTTATTTAAACTACATGTTGTTTATATTATGTTTAGTTATCTTAGTCGTTTATTTTATTAATAATAAATTATGCCATTCATGAACTAATTTTTCCTCAAACAGACACCTCTGTTATGTATTTAAAGTATCCTTATACCATGGCTCATTCATGGATTCGAAGTCAATTGATGTTGATTCATAGCTTAGATGCAAACCTTGTTTGACTCTAGCTTGCGTTCAAGATTATGACACATATTTGTATTAAGTAAATAATGCAGCTGTGTTATACAAATGTAACAGTGTACTTCTTTATGAAGCAGTATAGTCCATGTTTTATTCGATTTTATAGGTGACTTAGCAATAACTATATTTTTACGAAGAAGTTTTCTTTATTGCTACTCTTATATTGTGATCATTAATACGTAGATATTCTAACTTAGTAGAAAATTAGGCATCTATGATTAAATAAAAACATTTTAATTTAACATTTAATTGCAATGAGAGTTCTTTAGAATTCTGACAAATAAGATAAAGTGATACAATGGAAAGAATCGCCTCATCATCCTCCTGCCCTTATCTTACTCTAAGTGGGGTTGGCAGAACATGTTATAAACATGTTGACACATAATTTGGCTATATATTTTACGAACCGTCGCCTGCCTGACGTCAACTTACCTTAGTCGTATTTTACCACACTTCGGTAAGAGATGAGGGTGGTGTATACTACTCAGCTGGATACCACAGGGCGAATCGACTTACCTTAGACACCTTTTACGACACCTTAGTAAGAAATGAGGGTGGTCTATTCTACTCAGCCGGATACCACATGGCTTAATGAAAAGAATGATATAGTTTCGATAACGTTACTGAAGTTAAAACAAGAGACAGAAAGAGATAAAAAGAAAAAGTGCGTAAATGTCATATTAAGGATGACTCTTGTACAACTCGACCTAATAAAGCTGGGCTAGGCGGCTATACTACATCATTCATGCAGTCATTCTTTTCATGGGCGCTTGCCTGATTATATATTTTCCATACTGCCAATGCGATATTAGTAATAACGGGACATAGTGTCCTGGACGGGACTGGTGAGCGTAGAATTAATAAAAAAATCATTTTATCATAATTTTTTTTTACATTATATTACTTGAAATAGTACAGTCATTATTTACACGGATTATAAGGTTTAGTCAATGAAACAATAGAACCAATTTCTTTGATTAATTTAATACTACTTCACTTTTTAAGTTACCAGGCGAACGAACGT